>JAJJWX010003234.1:0-1245263 GCA_023529315.1 Papaver bracteatum | reverse complement strand
TGAAAATGGCCATACTACCCTTATCGAAATAAGTAAAGTAAAAGTTACACAATTGTGAAAATGACCATATTACCCTTATTGAAAAATGTGCAATAAATATTATGGAGACAGTGAAAATGATTATCTGCCCTTATTTTAAATAAGTAAAGTAATTCTTACAGACTGTGAAAATGACCATGTTACCCTTTGGAAAAAAGTGCAATAAGTATTATGGAGACTATGAAAATGACCATACTACCTTTATCGAAAATAAGTAAAGAAAATACTTTGAAAATGACCATATTACCTTTATTTGAAAAAAGTGCAATAAATATTATGGAGACTGTGAAAATGACCAAACTACCCTTATCGAAAATAAGTAAAGAAAATACTTGAAAATGACCATATTACCCTTATTGAAGAAAAAAGTGCAATAAATATTATGGAGAATGTGAAAACGACCATATTACCCTATCGGAAATAAGTAAAGTAATTCTTACGGACTGTGAAAATGACCATATTGCCCTTATTGGAAAAAAGTGCAATAAATTTTATGGAGACTATGAAAATGACCATACTATCCTTATCGAAAATAAGTAAAGTAAATACTTTGAAAATGACCATATTACCTTTATTGGAAAAAATCATGTAATAAATATTATGGAGACTATGAAAATGACCATACTACCCTTTATTAAAAAGTGCAATAAATATTATGGAGATGAAAATGACCATATTACCCTTATTGGAAAAAGTGCAATAAATATTATGGAGACTGTGAAAATGACCATATTACCCTTATCGAAATAATTAATTAAATGTTACAAACTTGTGGAAAATGACCATATTGCCCTTATAAAATCAAAAAGTGCAATAAATATTATAGACTTATGAAAATGACCATCTTAACAAGTTATCGGAAAAAGTGCGGTAAATATTATAGAAATCTGGAAAATGACCATATTACCCTAAAATAATTAAGTAAATGTTACGAATGTGAAAATGACCATATTGCCCTTATTGGGAAAAAAGTGCAATAAATATTATGAGACTGAAAATAAATGACCATACTACCCTTGTCGGAAATAAGTAAGTAAATGTTACGGTTGTGAAAATGACCATATTGCCTTATTGGAAAAAAGTAAAATAAATATTATGGAGACTAATAAAATGACCATACTACCCTTATCGAAAATAACTAAGTAAATGTTACATGAGGGGTAATGACCATATTGCCCATATTGGAAAAAGTGCAATAAATATTATGGGATATGAAAATGACCATACTACCCTTTATCTAAAATAATTAAGTAAATGTTACAGACTGTGAAAATGACCATATTGCCCTTATTGGAAAAAAGTGCAATAAATATTATGGAGACTGTGAAAATGACCATACTACCCTTATCGGAAATAATTAAGTAAATGTTACAGACTGTCAAAATGACCATATTGCCCTTATTGGAAAAAAGTGCAATAAATATTATGGAGACTGTGAAAATGACCATAATACCCTTATCAGAAATAACTAACTAAATGTTACAGACTGTGAAAATGACCATATTGCCCTTATTGGACAAAAGTAAAATAAATATTATGGAGACTTTGAAAATGACCATACTACCATTATCGGAAATAACTAAGTAAATGTTACAGACTGTGAAAATGACCATATTTCCCTTATTGGAAAAAAGTGCAATAAATATTATGGGGACTGTGAAAATGACCATACTACCCTTATCGAAAATAATTAAGTAAATTTTACAGACTATCAAAATGACCATATTGCCTTTATTGGAAAAAAGTGCAATAAATATTATGGAGACTGTGAAAATGACCGTACTACCTTTATCGGAAATAAGTAAAGTAATTCTTACAAACTTTAAAATGACCATATTACCCTTATTAGAAAAAGTGCAATAAATATGATGGACCCTGTGAAAATGACCATACTACCATATTGGAAATAAGAAAAATAATTATTATAGATTTATGAAAAATGACCATATTATCCTTATTGAAAAAAAGTGCAATAAATATTATGGAGACTGTGAAAATGACCATACTACCCTTATCGGAAATAAGTAAAGTCTTACAGATTGTGAAAATGACCATGTTACCCTTATTGGAAAAAAGTGCAATAAGTATTATGGAGACTGTGAAAATGACCATACTACCCTTATCGGAAATAAGTACAGTAATTCTTACAGACTGTAAAATGACCATATTACCCTTATTGGAAAAAGTGCAATAAATATTATTGAGACTATGAAAATGACCATAATATCCTTATCGGAATATGTAAAGTAAATATTACAATCGTAAAAAATCACCATATTTTATGGAAATAAGTGGCATAAATATTTATGCCACTTATTTCCAAAGAGGGTCATGGTAATTTTTATGGCACTATTTCCGATCATGGTAATATGGTCATTTTTACGAAACATAATATTACTTTACTTATTTTTGATAAGGGTAGTATGGTCATTTTCACAGTCTCCATATATTTATTGCACTTTTTTCCAATAAGGGCAATATGGTCATTTTCACAACTAAACATTTACTTAATTATTTCCGATAAGGGTAGTATGGTCATTTTCACAGTCTCTCCATAATATTTATTACTCTTTTTTCCAATAAGGGTAGTATGGTCATTTTCATAGTCTCCATAATATTTAGTGCACTTTTTCCAATAAGGGTAATATGGTCATTTTTCTACTGATATGTAACATTTACTTAATTATTTCCGACAAGGTAATATGGTCATTTTCACGGGTCTCATAATATTTATTGCACTTTTTTCTAATAAGGGTAGTATGGCTTTTTATGTCTGTAATACTTTACTTATTTCGATAAGAGTAGTATGGTCATTTTCATAGTCTCCATAATATTTAGTGCACTTTTTCAATAAGGTAATATGGTCATTTTCACTAAAGTATGTAACATTTACTTAATTATTTCCGACAAAGGGTAGTATGGTCATTTTCACAGTCTCCATAATATTTATTGCACTTTTTCTAATAAGGGTAGTATGGTCATTTTTAAATCTGTAAAATTACTTTATTTATTTCATAAGAGTAGTATGGTCATTTTCATAGTCTCCATAATATTTATTGCACTTTTTCCAATAAGGGTAATATGGTCATTTTCACAGTCTCCATAATATTTATTGCACTTTTTCCAATAAGGGTAATATGGTCATTTTCACAATAATAACATTTACTTTACTTATTTTCGATAAGGGTAATATGGTCATTTTCACAGTCTACATAATATTTATTGCACTTTTTTCCAATAAGGGTAATATGGTCATTTTCACAATCCGTAAAGAATTACTTTTTACTTATTTATTATAAGGGTAGTATGGTCATTTTCACAGTCTCTATAATATCTATTGACTTTTGTCCAATAAGGGTAATATGGTCATTTTGAATATTCTGTAATATTTACTATATTGATTTTTAATAAAGGTAGTTTGGTCATTTTCACAGTCTCCATAATATTTATCATGACTGATTTCGAATAAGGGTAATATGGTCATTTTCACATTCTGTAATATTTTCTTTATTTATTTTCAATAAGGGTAGTTTGGTCAATTGCCAGACTCGATAATATTTATTGCACGTATTTCCAATAAGGGTAATATGATCATTTCCCCATCTGTAATATTTATTTTACTTATTTTCGATATATGTACTCTTGTCATTTTTATAGTCTCCATAATATTTATTGCACTTTTTCCAATAAGGGTAATATGGTCATTTTCATAGTCTATATTACTTTAATTATTTTCAATAAGGGTAGTTTGGTCATTTTTACGATCTCCATAATATTTATCACGATTATTTCCAATAAGGGTAATATGGTCATTTTCTACAATCTGTAATATTTATTTTCAATAAGGGTAGTTTGGTCATTTTCACTATTTGTATCGAATTACTTTACCTATTTTTGATAAGGGTAGTCCGAGTCATTTCCACGTCTCCATAATATTTATGGCATTTATTTCCAATAAGGGTAATATTGTCATTTTCCGCAAGATGTAATATTTATTTTATTTATTTTCAATAAAGGTTGTTTGGTCATTTTCACAGTCTCCCTAATATTTATTCTATTTATATTTCCAATAAGGGTAATATGGTCATTTTCACAATCTGTAATATTTACTTTAATTATTTTCGATAAGGGTAGTCTGGTCATTTTCACAGTCTCCCTAATATTTATTCCATTTATATTTCCAATAAGGGTAATATGGTCATTTTCACAGTATGTAGTATTTACTTTACTTATTTTCAATAAGGGCAATCAAGTCATTTTCATTGTCTCCATAATATTTATTCCACTAAATTCCAACAAGGGTAATATGGTCATTTTCACAGTCTGTAATATTTAATCTACTTATTTTCGATAAGGGTAGTTTGGTCATTTTCTCAATATCCATAATATTTATTGTACTTATTTCTAATAAGGGTAATATGGTCATTTTTCCAGTCTGTAATATTACTTTACTTATTTTCAATAAGGGCAATCTGGTCATTTTCATAGTCTCCATAATATTTATTGCACTTATTTCCAGTAAGGGTAATATGGTCTTTTTCAAAGTGTGTAATATTTACTTTACTTATTTTCGATAACGGTAGTCTGGTCATTTTCACAGTCTCCATAAAAATTATTGCAGTTATTTCCAATAAGGGTAATATGGTCATTTTAACAATCGGTAATTTTTACTTTATTGTTTCAATAAGGGTATTCGGTCATTTTCATGTCTCTATAATATTTATTGCATTTATTTTAGTAAGGTAATATGGTCATTTTCACATTTTTTCAATTTTTATTGCACTTATTAAGAGTAAGGGTAATATGGTCATTTCCAATGCTCTTGAAAGAATAGCGAGAAATTTTTGTTGTGGTTTTGTCGAGAAAATCGAAAGAAAAGGTTGGTATTTGTCCATGTCAAATGTCATACAAAGTCATGACTTGTTGACTTGGTCTTGATCCTTTTTCTAATATTAAGAAAATTAAAAATTAAAATAAAATAAATTTTGATATTTAGAAATTAAATAAAATTGTTATTTTGTATAATTGTTGAAAAGTAGTGACAACCAAAAATTTTAAGAGTGATTAATTTGGGGTTGTTTTTGATGTGGTGGAATTTTTGGGTGGAAATATCATTTTAGATTATAATTGTTGTTGTTCAAATAATTATCAACAAATATTTGTGTGACTAATAAAAGTCCTAATTATTATCACGAATACAAAATTTAATTACAGTTATAACTGTTGCAGGACTTATCACAGGTATATCTGTTACTGAAAAATAAACTGTGACAGGTTACACTGTGAGAAAATCCTGGTTTTGGTGTAGTGTAACATTAGTTTTGGTGGAAGAAATAGTGGCGTTGGATGGTTTTAATGGTGGTGGTGTTGGTTTTTCTTTTTGAATCAAAAATAATTAAAAAAAGTTTTTTACCTGACGGCTAACATTGTATTGTGAAAAATAGTCGATTGTTTTTTACACGATTAATAAAGGCGGCTAACAAATATTTCAGGGATGATACTTAAATCATATAAGACAAAATGTCATGATCATTGGATCAAATGGTACCACTGCTATCTTTGGTAACCGTTAGTTACGCATGGTTTTCAGTATTAGAAGTGTGCCCAATAATATTCTACGAGGGACGGGCAGTGGTGGTGAAGAAACAAGTGATGTCTGGTAGTTTTGTGGTACTGGATGGTAATGGTGAGTAGTAATTACTATGTTAATAGTTTGTCTATCTGAGTGGTAGTCCAGATTTGTCTAGAGAGAAGATAAATCTACGGTCATGGTTTGTTAAACTTAAATATTAGTAGTAAAAGTGTTTTATTAAATGGTGTCTCATTAATTTTTCTCATAATAAATGATTTATTAATTTTATATCATAAATATCCCTTAATTAATATGTTAATTGTAATAAATAATTTTGATAAAAATTATTTCAATAGATGTTAGTGGTGGTGGTGGTAGTAGAAGAAGTGTTTGGCGGTGGAAGCGGTGGCGGGTGTTAGTTAGTGGTGGAGGCGGTAACATTAGTTTGGTGGAAGAAATAGTGGCGGTGGATGGTTTTAATGGTGGTGGTGTTGGTTTTTTCTTTTTGAATCAAAAATAATTAAAAAAAAAAATTTACATGACGGGTAACATTGTATTGTGAAAAATAGTCGATTGTGTTTGACACGATTAATAAAGGCGGCTAACAAATATTTCAGGGATGATACTTAAATCATATAAGACAAAATGTCATGATCATTGGATCAAATGGTACCACTGCTATCTTTGGTAACCGTTTGTACGCATGGTTTTCATTATTAGAAGTGCACCCAATAATATTCTACGAGGGATGGGCAGTGGTGGTGGAGAAAGAAGTGATATCTGGTGGTTTTGTGGTACTGGATGCTAATGGTGAGTAGTAATTACTATGTTAATTATGTGCCGCTGCAAAAGGGTAACGCTATAAAGTAGATATGTGGTTGATCGTCTTAATGCTAAAATAAACTAGGTTAAAATACACGACAATTAAAAAATATTGGGATGTCACTTTATATAATAAATACTAAAAATTACATATATTTAATATCAAGATTTCTCCCTCCAATAGATAAATCTACGATTGTATTGAGATCCCGTAAGCAGAGCGCAAGTTGGCTCTTGGATTACTGAATGATAATGAATATAATGAAACGCTCCCTCTCGGTTTCTCCAATGAAAATTGAAACCTTTAAAAAATCAACCGAACAACACTTAGATGGAGCACATCACCACCATTGCAAACTTTTCTGAATTGCTACATATCCAGTGAAATTTCTACAGATTAATTTGGTGATTTCATCCTACAATAATTTTTAATGAGGCATGCAATTAAATTCTCATAGTGATTTTAAAGGTATTTAATAATTATAAAATTCTCTTAAGTTTTGTTTCTGCAAGTATTGATTATTAACTTGGATTCTTTTATATTTTTGTGTTATGTTGGTGACTTTTAAATTTCAATACATGTTTGATTAACAAAATTTGACACATATTGGGTATTCTATTTGTAACACTTATGTTAGTCTCTCATTTTTCCCGTTAGCACTCTGTTTCGATCCCAGATTTGTAGACATTACTTGACTAATTTTTGGGTATTTATTTAACCTCAAGGCTGATTAAACCCGGTGTGTGTTCTACAAATTTAAGGTGACAGAAGTTTGTGTCGGATCTAATTTGAAACTAATAATTTTTCTTCAGAAGGTTAGTTGAATTTATGTAGATACAGATATCAATATGACTATGTTCTTTATTGTTCCAAATTACTTGAGTAACACTAGATGTGATAATGCCACTCATGCACTACTTAACATAGTTGATGCGATATTTTTTTATCCACGGATTTCTTCCATTTTATGTTATCAATATGATTGAAGAACAATCGTACACATGTTTTGATTTACTTTTATAAGTTTATTTTTTTATCTCACACATGTATATCTCAACCTTCTAATAGTCTTCATTTTTAAAACTCTCACATTTGCAGAAAAACATAATAGTTTTTATCTATAGTAGGGTAAATATTATGGGTTTTTGTTTAACCCCGTAGAGCCTTAGTTGTCAATAATTTCCGAACCCATGTATTCATAAATGTCATGGAGATATTGGAAATTTAGGTATATGTACTATTAGATGAAATATTCTTTTTGAAATTTAAAATTACGGTGGGATGAAACAGTAAATAGGGAAAATATCTATTGTTTCATGTTGGGACAACATTATTACTCCAGCCAGATAATAAATTCAAATAACATGCTTAAGTAAAATGAAAAGACCAGGTAATCCATTATTTTTATGGCCAAGACATATTTGAATATCAAAATAATTACCCACAAAAAAATGAAGCAAGACGAATGTAAACAATATCGTATTAGAGATTAAAAATATCCCGTGCCGTTACGGCACGGGTTAAGCCCTAGTAATACATAATGAATAATAAAGAGTGGCACCAGAATCATGTTATACTAGAGAATAGTATACCTAGAGAACTGATTTGGAACCATGTTATACTCTAATAGACTTAGAAGAAAAAAATGGAACAAAGAGCCACACCAATAGCTACTAGTAACATAGATAAGTAATGCAGGCATAAGTTTTTTCAGGGCGAAAATTGGGTACAACCACTTCATAAGATAAATAACCACACAATATACATCAACAAAACAAGCATCAGAGTTTAAAACTCCGACTATTGATAACACATCCATAATCTATCTAACCCTTTCAGTAGTTAAACTCATCCGATCGTCGCAAAACTTTTACAGTAACCTTAATACCCAGGGTACAACAACATATACAATATTCAGAAAATTATGACGGTTCATTAAAACAATATGCACCTTAAAACATGACTGCTTTCAATATCGATATACAGAATTCAGTCATGATTCCTATGCACTTTGGGGTACCTAAAGAAATCGGATATTCCTGAATTTTTTACAGTAGATTATCTATAGGTTTATAAACAACATACAAAAATTTCAGCTTTATCCAGTAAACGGGTAATGAGAAATATCATAAATACTAAACTTTCCAGGGTCTGAATTCTGCACATTGCAGCTGTAATTCATTCAATCTTCGAACTAGTAAACTTAACCCGATTTTCCTGAAATTTGGATAGTACATACATCATGCAATGAAGTATTATCCTCTAAATTTTCATTACAATCCGACCACCGGATCCTAAATTTCTAGAATGTTGAGCCATGTATGCATCTAGAAAATTAACCTCAAGATTGAGGAGAAGTAATATGGACTTAGGGATGTCATAATTGAAATTATACCTGTACAGCAAATTCCTATAGAATTCGACATCCTTTTCCACCTCCAGTTCAATAGCTCTTTCTTTCAACTTCTGTAATCTTTGTTCGTCCTCCTGATTGCTACAGCTACACATAAATTGAAGCTCCTGTTTGAATAATATCTCATAAGTCTCACTGACAATTGCACGAATTCAGCAATACAACAAAATCTGAAATGAGTTTCATGAAACCAAATGGAAGCTAATCAAAGTCGATGCAAGTTATCCAAACCATTAACACACCTGAAGGCCTTTAGTATCATAAGGGGTGTAAATTCTCTTCGTACGTCTCGGAATCCCCCAAAGTTTCACTATATGAGCTTGTGTCCATGAGGAGTTTAGCACTGCGAGGTGAGCGCATGAACCGACAAACCCGTACATAGATGACTTTGCAAGGTGACCTGTAAAAAGTGTATAGTAGATGACTTTGCAATGGGATAGCCAAATGCTGCCACAAGGGGGATAAATGTAAGGTATTTGATCACAATAGATTAGGAAAACACTAAGCATCATGCAAAAGAACATATAAATCATCACGACAACTAATAATGATATCAGTGACATGCATCTAGAGAGAGTAAATCACCTAATTATATGAATCATATAAAGCCTACAAGACAATAACTTGCCCACATCACACTCAAATTACAAAAGACTACTGTCATCACACTCAATTTACAAAAGACACCATTGTGTATCATGGAAACGAAGAGAAACAATATGCACCTTACAACATGACTTCTTTCAATATCGATATACAGAATTCAGTCATGATTCCTATGCACTTTGCGGTACCTAAAGAAATCGGATATTCCTAAATTTTTTACAGTAGATTATCTATAGGTTTATAAACAACATACAAAATTTTCAGCTTTATCCACTAAACGGGTAATGAAAAATATCATAAATACTAAGCTTTCCAGGGTCTGAATTCTGCACATTGCAGCTGTAATTCATTCAATATTCGAACTAGTAAACGTAACCCAATTTTCCTGAAATTTTGATGGTACATACATCACCAATGAAGTGTTATCCGCTAAATTTGCATTACAATCCGACCACAGGATCCGCTAAATCACGCAACATTATATTGATCTCTTATCTTCTTATTCTTCTTACAGCAAATAAACAACCAAAACAAAAAAGTCATCAGATTTAAAAAATCAATATTTCTTTTACCAGTTCAGCCATGAAACCCTTGAATATCAACACCATTGGTTCCATCTAAACCCCATAAAAACAACAACAACACCCATTCTCAGCAATACCATACCCACCAGAGAGATGTTCCCTTTTCCTTCTTGTCTTCACCTATTTCAAAATGCTTGCATTTCTTCAACAACATAAACAACAATGGGATTAGGTTGGCTCAACAAACAATAAAAAAAAAAAAAAAATTTTGCAGAACACATTAAAGATATTGACCTTGATAACATGCTGAGACATATGCTTCATAGCAACACAATCAAACCATTAAATCTTCACTTCATCTCAAGTTTCAAACCTTTGTTTCTTGAACTCTCACAGACATCAATTCCCCAATTCCATTACAGATTCATCTTCTGCAACGGTTCAAACAAAAATTCAAGGAAAACCCACTTCATAGATCCATCACAGCAACCAAAAATTCATTCTTGAAGAATCAATTCTTCCCTCTTTTCTCGATCAGTAGCAGCACAAACATTGTCAGAATATGAAACAGAGATATTTTTAGATCAAGAGAGGTAGGGAATGATCTAGGTATGTCTGTTAGAGGTTGTGTTAATATGAGTATGCGATTTGATTCAGAACAAAAAGAAAAGGTAAATCTGATGAAAGAAGTTAGGGTTTTGGGGATGAATTAAAATAGAGAAATGAACAAAAGGAAATTAAGGGTTTCTACTTGAACTAAATATAGGGTTTGTGAGGATTCAGTATGAAATCGAAAAGAGATTTTAATCAATGGAAGCTAACAAAACTTGGGTTAGGGTTTCACGAATTGCAGAGTGCAAAAAGAGAGCGAGAAGGAGAAGAAAGAATTGGGTTGTGGTTTTCTCTCTCCTTTAATATAGATAAGGTAAATATTATGATTTGGACCGTAGATAAGGAGGTCATACGGATTGCAAATATTATGGACGGTATAGATTTAAGTCAATAGTGTCATACGGATCAAGGTTGTTTGTGCTTTCTCTTTGTGTTAAACCGAACTCATGTTTTCGGTTAAATTATCAACCTTCGACACGAAAAAAAATCCAAAAAAAATATTAATAAATTTAGGACATTTTTATCGACATTCTGATATAAAAAAAATCAAAAAACTGTATAAGAATGAATCTGGAAAATGAAAAATGAATTTGATAATTGGTGTGTTTCTTTGTGCTTTTTCTTTGTGTTTTTGTGCTTTCTCTTTGTGCTTCCGGTTTGAATTTCGACTAGTCACATAGTTCATGAAGTAATTTTGACAAGTCATGCAGGTCATGAAGTAGCATGATACATCATCAAAATCGATAAATATGAAGCTCAGTGTTGATTCGAACTTCAAATATGGTATAACGGCATACAAAATGTGAACCACGAAGCTCCGGGAGAGTTCTGACTTCAAACTTAGCATGATACATCATCGAAATCGATAAGTATGAGCTAAAATCGATAAATATGAAGCTCAGTGTTGATTCCAACTTCAAATGTGGCATAACGACAAACAAAATATGAACCAAGAAGCTCTGAGAGGATTCAGCCTTCAAACTTAGCAGGATACATCATCGAAATCGATAAATATGAAGCTCAATGTTGATTCCAACTTCAAATGTGGTAGAACAACAAATAAACTATGAACCAAGAAGCTCCGAGAGGGTTCAACCTTCAAACTTAGCAGGATACATCATCGAAATCGATAAATATGAAGCTCAGTGTCCATTTACAGGTAAGATTCCTTTGTAATATTCCCCGAAATATTAAACAAACCATATTATGGCATACTGTATGCAAACCCTGGCTCCGAGATCGAAACCTTCCCGTTAGTGGACTAATATAAGTCGGAAACTTCGTAAGAACGATGAATCCATCCATTTACAGATAAGATTCTTTCGGAATATTCTCAGAAACCTTAAACAAACCATATTCTAGCATATTGTATGCATACCCTACCTCCGAGATCAAAACTTGGCCGTAAGTGGACTACTATAAGTCGAAAAATTCGTAAGAACAATGAATCCATCCATTTACAGGTAAGATTCCTTCGGAATATTCCCGAAACATTAAACAAACCGTATTCTAGCATATTGTATGCAAACCCTGGCTCCGAGATCGGAACTTCCCCGTTAGTGGACTACTATAAGTCGGAAACTTCGTAAGAACGATGAATCCATCCATTTACAGGTAAGATTCCTTCGAAATATTCCCCGAAACATTAAACAAACCGTATTCTGGCATATTGTATGCATACCCTGGATCCGAGATCGAAACCTTCCCGTTAGTGGACTACTATAAGTTGAAAACTTCGTAAGAACGATGAATCCATCCATTTACAGATAAGATTCCTTCGAAATATTCTCTGAAACCTTAAACAAACCATATTCTGGCATATTGTATGCATACCCTACCTCCGAGATCAAAACTTGGCCGTAAGTGGACTATTATAAGTCGGAAACTTCGTAAGAACGATGAATCCATCCATTTACAGGTAAGATTCCTTAGGAATATTCCCCAAAACATTAAACAAACCCTATTCTGGCATATTGTATGCAAACCCTGGCTCCGAGATCGGAACCTCCCCGTTAGTGGACTACTATAAGTCGGAAAATTTGTAAGAACGATGAATCAATCCATTTACAGATAAGATTCCTTCGGAATATTCCCTGAAACATTAAACAAACCGTATTCTGGCATATTGTATGCAAACCCTGGATCCGAGATCGGAACCTCCCCGTTAGTGGACTACTATAAGTCTGAAACTTCGTAAGAACGATGAATCCATCCATTTACAGGTAAGATTCCTTCGGAATATTCCCCGAAACATTAAACAAACCGTATTCTGGCATATTGTATGCAAAACCTGGCTCCGAGATCGAAACTTGGACGTGAGTGGACTACTATAAGTCGGAAACTTCGTAAGAACGATGAATCCATCCATTTACAGGTAATATTCCTTCATAGTATTCCTGAAACATTAAACAAACCCTATTCTGGCATATTGTATACAAACTCTGCTCCGAGATCGGATCCTGCCCGTTATTGGACTACTATAAGTCGGAAACTTCGTAAGAACGATGAATCCATCCATTTACAAATAAGATTCCTTCGGAATATTCCCTGAAACCTTAAACAACCCATATTATGGCATATTATATGCATACCCTAGCTCCGAGATTGAAAATTGGTCGTGAGTTGACTATTATAAGTTGAAAATTTTGTAAGAACGATGAATCAATCCATTTACAGGTAAGATTCCTTTGTAATATTCCCCGAAACATTAAACAAACCCTATTATGGCATATTGTATGCAAACCCTGGATCCGAGATCGAAACCTGGCCGTGAGTGGACTACTATAAGTCGGAAACTTCGTAAGAACGATGAATCCATCCATTTACAGATAAGATTCCTTCGGAATATTCCCCGAAACCTTAAACAAACCCTATTTTGGCATATTATATGCATACCCTGGCTCCGAGATCGAAACCTGGTCTTGAGTGGACTACTATAAGTCAGAAACTTCGTAAGAATGATGAATCCATCCTTTTACAGGTAAGATTCCTTCAGAATATTCCCCGAAACATTAAACATTAAGCAATTTCGTCAACTTTGAGAAAGAAATTGGCTCCGATATCGAAACCTGGACAGGAGCGGACTACTATAAGTCTGAAAGTTTGTGGATTATTAGCAGAAGTGAGAAAAATTTAGCAGAAGTGTTTATACCTCTACGACAACTCTTATAAAGGTTGTCAATAGCGTTGACAAAAAAATTTAGCAGAAGTGAGAAGTTTTTTTCCGAATTGAATAAAATTTAGCAGAAGTGAGAAAAATTTAGCACAAGTTGGAATTTTTTTGCATAAGTGAGAAAAATTTAGCAGAAGTTTTTATACCTCTACGACGACTCTTAAAAGGGTTGTAGAAGGTCTATTTATCCTTTTGTTCTTATCTTTTCCATCTCCCATCATAACCGTCCATTTTTTTCCTTAACATTTTTTTTATAAAAGTAAACGTAAAATATAAGCAGATATGTAAATGTGGAAGGATGGTTGGAATCCAAGTCTTAGACATAGGAGGTTATGGTTCGATTCACCTTAGCCTCATTTTTTTTTCAAAGTCAATTTTTTCATTTTACAACCCTTGTAAAGGTTGTGAATATTGATCAGAAAAAAAAAAGCACAAATCTACCAATATTGAGAAACCGGAAGGATGGTTGATGACTTGTGCTAACACACATTAGGCTTGGGTTCGAATCTCTCAAAGAACATTTTTCAAAATCATTTTCTTTATATCAACAACCCTTATGCGTGTTGTTATATAGTTATTCACTACCTTTAATATATGAGTTGTAAAATCTAAAGGTGGTCACTTCTCTCTGCAACCCTTTTCAAACAAAAGTTGTGGTTTTTAATTCTCGTCACTACTCTTTGGAACTCTTTGGTCCTAAGAGTTGGACGGTTTTTACTTTGACAACTTTTTCATTGGAAAAAGTTGTAAAACATGCTATCTTTTACAACTTTTAACTTACGAGTTGTCAATATACAGTTGTAGATTACTAATTTTCCCGTAGTGAGATTACATGGTAATTCCCGTGGATCCTGCGTTCCACACTTGTTTAGGCGACGGAGACAGGGAGAACACACACATATTGCTATCCAAGTGTTAATATTTATTCCAATTGGTCTAATTGGTCTGGTCTTTTTTTTTAAAAAAATAATCTTAATCACTCTATTTCACCCTAGCAATGGTAACACAATCAATTTCACACATTGACAAACATGCTTGAGATAGCAACGCATGCGAGTTTGACCGAGCAATTAATGCTCTAACACAATCAATTTAAATCAATAACTAATAAGGTCGGATATTCTAATTGATTGAACAATGTACAACCTGTACTATTTCAATTATATAAAAATATAATGCTGAAAAGAAATAACACAAACACCAGAATTTTGTTAACGAGGAAACCTCAAATGAAGAAAAACCCCGGGACCTAGTCTAGATAAAACATACACTGTATTAAGCCGCTACAGACACTAGCCTACTCCAAATTAACTTCGGTCTAGACTTTAGTTTAACCCCAATCAATCTCACACTGATCCAAGGTACAATTATGCTCATACGCCTCTGATCCCAGTAGGATACTGCGCACTTGATTCCCTTAGCTGATCTCATCCATAACCAAGAGTCGCTACGACCCAAAGTCGAAGACTTTAATAAACAAATATGTCTCACACAGAAAAGTCTACAAGATAGATAAATTTGTCTCCCACGAATAAACCTATTAGTTTTGTTCCATCTTTTGATAAATCAAGGTGAACAAGAACCAATCAACAAAACCAGACCTATATTCCCAAAAAACAGCTCAGTTTTATCAATCACCTCACAATAAACTTAATCGACGCAGCAAAGAAGATTATTGAGGAATTACAAACGATGAGATGAAGATGTTTGTGATTACTTTTATATCTTGCCTATCGGAGATATAAATCTCAAGCCAATTATTACAATTGTACTCGTACGATATAAACATCAAGATCAGATCACACAACTATAAGAAAAGTAGTATCGGTCTGGCTTCACAATCCCAATGCAGTCTTTAAGTCGTTAACCTGGTTTTAGAAGAAGAAAACCAAAGGTTAAAGGTGAATCGACTCTAGCTTAGCAAACTAGTATCACATAGAATGTGTGGGGATTAGGTTTCCCAGTTGCTAGAGTTCCCCCTTATATAGTC
Organism: Papaver bracteatum; assembly: GCA_023529315.1. Classification (NCBI taxonomy): domain Eukaryota; kingdom Viridiplantae; phylum Streptophyta; class Magnoliopsida; order Ranunculales; family Papaveraceae; genus Papaver; species Papaver bracteatum. The sequence goes on along the minus strand of JAJJWX010003234.1, from coordinate 1,229,512 downwards.
TTTCAAATCAGGGTTTGCAATCAATGTTAGCTTAGTAACAAAGCATTCAATATTCACCGTTAGATGAAAACCTTATTAGATTCAAGCTAATATTTCTCAACCGTTAGTTCGAAAAACTTATCTTGTCATACACACATGTACTTGATGATTTTGGGTTTGTGTAACCGTACCTAAACGTGTACAATAGTTGGTTCAATACTAGTTAACCAAATGGTTAGCCAAATGATAACTTTCATATCAACCATATTCTTCTTCACCATAACTAGTCCAAATGACTCAAATGAACTAGTTAGAGAGTTTTTCAATTGCTATGAGATCTCATGTACTACACAAGACACAATTGAAGCAAAAATGATGTGATTCACTCGAATCGATTCATGAACTATAAATCCACGGTTTGCAATAGCATTCCCTAGTTTATTAAGATAAGTTCACAAACATCGTTTTTAGACATAACCACTTAAGTTCGCGGACTCAAGTTAACCGGTTGAAGTTCAAAAACTCCAGCAGAATTTCTCGTGTTCGAGAACTTCCGTCAGTTCGCGGACTGAAACCGAGCTACAACTCCAGCTGAAATTCTCGGGTTCGAGAACTACGCACGTTCGCGGAATGAGTTGCAGACTCAAGTTCCGGTTTCACTTGATCAACAAAGTTCACAAACTTCGGTTCAAGTGCTAAGGACTTATACATATATGTGTTACGACAACAATGTTCATATCCCCCAATGGTTATATTGTCTAAACTCTCATTTCAATCATTGAAAAATTCTCAGAGGGCATTATATAGTTGTTATTCACAAACTATTTTTCGTCAGAGTGATTTCCAAAATGATTGAAACATAACATGGCTTTCGTCACTAGGTAAAGATGAACTTGGCTAAAGCGAAATATTTACCAACACATATTTCGATAAATAAATAAGCAAGATATACTCATCTCGAAATATTACATGTGTATATTCTTAGTCTATATAGTAATACGACTTTTGTCTCAAGATAGGAGATAGAGTAGATAAACTTTTGAATGATAGATAAGTTCAAGTCTCCACATACCTTTTAGTCGATGAAGATCCACTAGTTCCTGAGTAGTCATTCTTCTTGTATGATGATCCCCATGGAGTTCTTGATCTCAACTACACTTTTTATCCTAGTCCGAGACCTTTGCTATAGTAGACTAGAAATCAAGACTTTATAGTTTTGATCACTAATATTGACAAACATGATTGAGATAGCAACACATGCGAGTTCGACCGAGCAATGCTCTAATAGTTCGCACCCAAATAGAAGATCGTTGCACTCCTAAGATGTTTAGCATGTGCATAGAGATTAGATTTAGAGATGCGTCTCCATCTACAAAGGCTCTCTTCAACGGCTATCTATTGATGTAGACGGTCAGGTATAAAGGCCTGAGATGCTCTCCCGGGTAACAAATATCTTCATCAGTGAACACAATCGCCCCTTTAGGCATAGGGTCATAGGTATTTCCTACTGCGATAGCTGCTATTTCTTTGGACGCCCCCTTGATTTGGTTCTCGCTAAACCCTAGTGAGCCGAAGAACTATTGAGCCAACACTGTTTGTGCTAACCTACTAGCTACGCCATCCGTGTTTTCCCATGGCCTCCATACATCCCTGCTTGAGTCGTGGGAAAGCATCATGACTTGGTGCTGGGTCGTCTAATGATGCATGTCATTAATGCAACAAATTGATAAATATATTTTCCACTAATTAACTAGTAATATATATAGTGGTAGTAAGAGATCGTTCCCAAAGAGAGCTGTGTAATTGATAGGTTATTTGATCATCAAGATAAAGTAAATAGCAAAGGGGGTTTTTGGTTATAGGCTAAATAGAAAGACAATAATAAATAAAAGAGATGATCAAGGAATCCTTCGCCGTTACCAAGCGATAGCAGGATTAGAATACTTATCTATTATTCATAAGAACCATTTATCACTAACCGTGGAATAACAGCTAGCTCAGTGCTATCCCCAAAACTCTTTTTACCAGGGATACGGAAGCTCTCCAATATCAAAATCTATCCAACCGAACAACTAAGTAGTATCTCACTCAAGGTGTAATCCAATCGAACGCTTTAAGCTTTGTGCATTAGGTTAATCCCAGTAGTTAAACTCTTAGCTCAAGGTTTACTTGTTGGTGTTGTTTTTACACACGATTTCTCCACATAATCCCTCTGTAAGGTCTCGCCATTTCTACTTGTGTAAATAATTAATCGACGATTACTTATCTCATAACCTCTACTAGCAATAGAACAATCAATAGATTAATCTAGTATGCATCCCAAATCAATCTAAGAATCACTCATAAACTCTAAATATAGTAAAGACAAACGATGATGATAAAAAAATCTCAATGGATTTGTATTATTAATTAATAAAGATTCACGCTTAGAACATTGAATTCATCCTTAATCAACAAAGGATTTAGCTACTCATATTACAAAGAAGATGAATAATGGTGGTTTCCCCCTAAAGGGGTAAACCCTAGGTTTTGATGTTGAATAAACCCTAGCTTGTGATATGAGATCGATTCTTCTCTTTGGAAGGCTTAATACCTATTCATATAGGTTTACAATGCTTGGCCTCCAAGTATCCTAGTCGTTTAAGGAACCCGAACCTTACAAAAGTAGTAAATAAAGACCCTAAACATGGTTCGGGACTTTTTGGCCTTCATAGGTATGCATACGGGTATGCGTACCTAAATTTCAGTAAAATCTAGGGGAAATAAGTTAAATCTAGGGAACATAAGTATGCATCACCGTTTGCGTACTTTACTGTCTTCGGTATTTGATAAATGCTCGTTTTGGCCACAACTTCTTCGTACGAACTCAGAATGACCTTATTCTCTTTCTTTTTATCTTTCAATTATATTCAAGATAGTGATAAGAAATCCTTAATTTGAATGAGTTAATCTCGGTCTTTGGCCCGTCTCTTGATTTTGAGCGTTTTTCTCATTTTTGTCGCACTTCTTCAACTTCTCTTGGACTTGGGCACTTGGATACTTTGAGTACTTCTCTTCGTAGATATTTTCAGCACTTTGTAGCTCCTTTATGGATGATTCACCTAATGGAGACAAATAAGAGAAAACAAGAGTAATAATACGAAAATATGCAAGAATAATAGCTAAAGAAAGTATGGAATGGAAATTAAATCACATGAATTATGCACTTATCATCTTACCACCTTCCGGGTTTCTCATCTCAATTTCACTTGCCTCGAGTTTTCTATGGAAGATCATTCGAAGGTTGAAACATTCGACCGTGTGGTGTTGTATCCTTCGGTGGAAGTGGCAATACCTAGCATGATTCTTGTCGATGGTGTTGAGGTATGTCCTTGTCGGAGGTATTTATGCTTTTTTTTCTGCCAACCACTAGTTGTTCCAGTAATCCCACAATCTTCTCTTTACTTCATGGTAGAGGAGGCGGAAATGCTCGTTGATAATCTCTTGCGCCTTCGGTTGTTGGGTTGAATTGCATGTGCATTACATCCCTCCTGATTGTTGTTTGTGCGAACGTTTCGTGGTGCGGTCGATACGGAGTTGACTGTATTGTGCCATGTGTAATGCGTGTTAGATTCATCTATGCAGTCATAAATTCTTGCCGATGCCTCCTCCGGTTCGACAAAGGTTGGAAATTAAAAGTTGAGCAGGCTTTTCTTGAAGGGGTGGGTCATTCCTCGTGATTTCTACCAACGCCCCCTCCTTAATGTCTTCGTGACAATCTAGTACAAGATGGCGAAACCTGGTGAAGTATTTTTCTATTTCCTCACCTACGCTCTGGCCGCATCTGCTCAGATTTATAGTCATGATTTTTCTCTTGGGGAAATAAATTTTATGATGAAAAGGGTGGACATAATCGACCAAGAGCTGATGCTTCCTGGCTTTAGGTTGTTATGAATGTCGTGTCAGTTAGTGATTTTGGGAATTTTCTCAAACATAGCCTTTCGTCAGCCGCGCGGTCATTCATGGCGGACAAGAATCGGCTAAGGTGTCCACGTGTGATTCCTTGTCCGTTGTACACATTGAATTTTTGCAAAGTATAATCCTCTGGGTATTGATAATTTCTGACTTCGGAAGAGTACGGACTTGTCATGAAGTCGTAGTTATCTTGCTTTACTACCCAGTAATTTTCTTCCAAGTAATTTTCCATCACCTCTTGTGACATGATTACATACTCCACTTCGTCCTCTCTAATACTTTTCGCCGCTTTAATAGTATTTTCTTCGACTTAGGTTGCTTTTAATAATTTCCTCATCTCCTTCTCTCTTCGGACATGGTCATCCAGTTCTCTCAGCATTTCTTGCATGGAGGACAGCGCGGGTGGTGCATCCTCCGCTGCTGGCTGTTTATCTTTCTCATGCAGAGCATCTGGCCTTCTTTCTTGTGTGATTGGGCTTGACACTATCCCCACTCTCTCGCCTTCCAGGTAGGGCGGCTGGTTGATCAACTGGTTCTCTAGCGCGCCTGAGCTAGTGCTTCCTTGGTGTGTCATGGTGGGGTAGGCACGAACCTCTAGATGTGGTCTCCAAATATTGAAGGGTGAATATGATATTGGTTCTACCCATCCTAGTCCCACCTAATGACAACTCTTTTCCAGGAATGGTAAGAGAGAAAACTTTATTTTCATTGTATTATGTACCTCCTTTTATATACTTTCCCAAAAGCGCTCTTTTTATGACATCATGCCACATGTCATAAACCTCCTTAATTACCTCTAATGCCACTCCTTCTCTAATACAACCTTCTCCTTTTCTAATAATTCCTTCCTTGTCCTTTCTATCTCATGAACACCCTCTAATGGACTTGGGCCTTAGTCCCTAAGTCCCTATGTTTTGTGTTGGACTTGCCTCTCCTTTAGGGGCTCCCTAGCCCCGCTAAGAGGTAATAATTTTCATGTATCAACACGGGTCATTGCTAAATGACAAAAAATGATGAAGATGAAACTTTTTAGCTAAAATTCATCTCAACTCCCCAAGGTCTTATTCAATAGTTTTTATTTGAATTTAGAGCATCTCCAATGCTAGGGGTCAAGGTCTTAAAATTGTATGACACCTTGGATTTAAGACCTTGTCCACAAAATTTTCATCTATAATGCAAGGGTGGAGGTTATAAATAAAGATGGCATGGCAAAGTGGGGGTAAAGGAGAAAGTCTAAATAAAACTTTCTTCATGACCCTGGGTCTTAAGTCCACATCATCTTTTGTCTCTATATTTAAAAAAAAAGTGTTAGATAAGACCTTGGGGATTGGACATGAAATATAGGTAGAGAGTCTTATCTTTATTTATTTTTGTCATGTAGTAAATGACCCACAACCAAAAGGTGTAAATAAGAGCTCTACATATGATGACCTTGACACTTAGCATTGGAGAGACAAAATGATGATGTGGATCTAAGAGCCTAGGTCATGAAAAATGTCTAATATAGACTTTCTCCTTTACCCCCGCTTAATCATCTCCTCACTTTTTATGATCTTGATACTCACATTGGAGATGTAATTTGGTGGAAAAGGTCTTATCATATGTGGCATGCTTTTTTAAGACCTCGTCCCAACCTTTTCACTTAACAGTAATACTCGACACACCACAATTTATCCCAAAAGGGAGTTTGACAGACAAACAATATTGGGATGGGTAACGGTAAGAGTGGCATGGACCTAACACTAGTGCGTGCCAATGGAAACTTCGGTGAAAATTCCAAACTAGAGTTACTATTAACATATAGTTTTATATACTATTTTTGCTCAATTTCAAAAAAAAAATAGTATTTTTGCTCTGGATGTCATTGCTTCGATAAAGGATTCAAGTGCCTCCGTTTAAAGGAAGTTATTTATTTTGTCCGATGTATGTTTTGAGGTCTGAGTCAGCGAAATAGCCTGATGATTGTCATGTTCCCTCCCACTATGGAAGTAGAAGTTCGAACCTTCGAATTGCAAAGTAGGAGTTCGGATGTAATCTAAAAACCGCTCTTCTACCGTAAAAAAAAAAAGAGAGAAAAGAAAGGTCCCGTTATAAAAACAAAAAGGAGCAGCCTCTCATAGTCAAACATAAGGGTCAATAGTAATCTCATTTTTTTAAAGGTAGTTCCTGTTTATTTATCGTTGAAGGGCCTGGGTATAAGAACGAAAAAGCAAATCTTACATTATTCTTTGATTGATCGAAGTTTTTATTCTCCAATTTTACGATTGTTTCTCTACGAACACAACATATTATTGTTCACTCGATCTTTTTGATACCGAGAGATGTCAAGCGTTCCAGAAGAAATCTACCTCCAGATATTGGTAAGGTTACCGGTGAAATCATTGCTTACATGTAAGTGTGTTTGCACGTCTTGGTATTTTCTTATTTCTGATCCTAGTTTTGTTAAATCCCACCTTAATATTACTGCGAAAAACAATCCTAGTCTCATATATGTAAACTTTAAGAGGAATTTCTACACCATAAGTTATGATTCGTTATCACCAAAATTTAAGAAAGAATTGGATTGCCCCCTGTTGAAAGAATATCCTAGACGCGATATTGAAATTTTGGGTTCTTGTAATGGTTTGGTTTGCTTACACTTCGAGGGTAATAAAGGATGCCTTTGTGTTTGGAACCCAGCCACAAGAGAATATAAAGTAATACCAGAACCGCCATATCAAGGTCCAAAACCACATATCATGAAGGGTAAAGAGGCAAAATGCCCCAATTTGGACCACCAAGAAACAAAAATGCCCCGGACGTTAGGCAAGAAACCAAAATGCCCCAAAACGCGACCAAAATGCCCCAATCTGTTATATATTCCGTTTGACATGGTTAAGTGGTCAAAACAGTGAGCATGTGGCCACGCACGTGACAAAAATTGTCAATTTTGCCCTTCTTTTAAAATGACCCACACGCACATGAATTCTAGTTAGGATTGCGACACGTGGCTATTTAATTGGACGGCCAGAGATTGGGTGGTTATATTTACCGAAATGGGTTTTCTTTTTAAACAATGACCAGCGTGTCCTAGTTAGGATTGCGACACGTGTTCAATCTTAAAAATAAACGGCTAATATTTAACCGTTGAAAATCGACCGTTAAAATGAGACCGTTGTAAAATCCGGCCGTTGCAAATTCCGGCCGTTGTAATAACGGTCAAATTTTTTTTAGCAACTTTTTGTCTACTTATAAATGAGGAATTTTCACAGAAGCAAATCAAATTATTGGTTACAATGGCTAGCTCAAGTGAGAAAATGAAAATGGTAAGTTCATTATCAAGAATTTTTCTCAAAGAAGATAATCATCAATCTCACTTTAATTTTTTCTTTAATTTGCAGGAATGTGAGATGTGCAACGAAAATAATCATCAACCAATTGATTGTCCTTGATCTACAAGAGGTGTAAATTAGTTCCTTGTAATGGTATTAGGAAACTTTTAAAGGTCAAAGAGGGTGCTAATTAGGGAACAAATTCTTCTCTTGCTCTAATCCTATGTGTTCATACTTCAATGGTTTGATGATGGTATTAAAACCACACCACCTCAGTACAAAGGAGGTTGTAAAGCTTGTGTTGGTGATCACAAATTTGCTGACTGTCCTTGGTCAAAGACTCTTTGTATCAACCCCAAATGCAATTCAACTAAGGTGAGGATGTTAAACATAGCTCAAACATCATGGAATTATGGTATTGGGTACCTAAAATGCCAAAAATGTGAAGAATTCCAATGGGTATCTGATGCTATCTTTATGGAAAAACAAAAGCAATTTAAAAGGGCTAATACTTTAAGATCAAATTTTTATCTTTTAAAGAAATCAATTTAAAGATCAAAGTGAAAAGACAAAAAGCTAAAGTGCAAAGTTAGAAGTTAACTCATGTAAACAAAAGAAATGTAACAGATTGGAATCAATGTAATGTTTGCAGATTTGAGTACATTAAAAAGCATATTTTAAAACCATAGATCCTTAAAAAGATATATTGTCAACATTCATAAAACATAACTGAGTACTACTAAAAACTGTCAAAACAAGTTCATACATTCATGATATTACTGATATTTAGAGTTAGGCTTTCTAACTCTTTTTGATGGTGGCTCGAAATGTTGATTGATTGGCTAGAAATATTAACAAGACCATGATAAGTCTGGTTAAAACAGTGAGATGAAGGTGTAGAAGAATTAGGATGTGTTACCTTCCTTTTGGGTGCATTGGAGGAGGTGGGTGCAAAACAATCTGCTTTTCCCTTTTCTTGGAACCAGCTGAAGAAGTAGATGTTGATGTAGCAGCTGATTTACCCTTTGACAATGGTGGTACTTCAGCAGATTTGTTAGATGCGATGTTGTTGCTTTCTTTGAGGCGGATGTTGATGCAGATTTTGGTGCGAACAATGCCTTCCTCATCTTCTTTGTTGGTGCAGCAGTAATACAAAACTCATCCCCATTAACAGAACACTCCATTCTAACTCCTTTCTTCTTGGGTTTAGATCCAACTGGAGGACCTTGACAAGTTAAGATGTTATGATCAATACCTTTACAAACACTACACTTGTTTACTCTCTTCCTTGGCTTGTTCTTCTCATACCAGGACTTCTTTCTTTTGACACAAGGTCTTCCCTTATCTCTTAATCTGTGTGGAGGTAAAATGTTGATCTTGCCCAAGATATAGGCTCTGCATCAATCAGGTATTGATATGCAGCTGAACTTATCTCTGCAATTTCTTTCATGGCCTCCTAGAAAAAAGTTAGTTTTATAAGTTAATTCACTTGATGGAAAAAGGCTTGACTGAAAAAAATGAACAATCATTATAATAGAACATTTCATACCTCCCAGTGATGAAACTTGTATGCCTTTGCAGCCTGCCAAAGAAGCTGAGTGAGTCTTGGGTTTCTGAATCCCTTGGTCAGGAAATTCTTGTATAGATGCCTGCAACAAAAACAACAAAAACATGGAAAATATTAATCAATTCCAAGTGATAAAAATCAGTTACTTTAACAAATATAAAACAAAATTGGTTGTGAGAATAAAAACTACCTTAGGCAGTATCTATGATTTGCCAAAGGAAACAATCTTTTACTCGATTCAAGAATGCCCTTCATTCTATCAGAAATAAAGGTAAGTCCAGGCATATCTGGTATCCTTTTTCTCAATTCTTTTAACATCATAAACCAATTTTCCTCAGTTTCATTCAAAGTTATCATAATACATATAGGAAATACCCCATTCTCGCCATCTATACCAACTGCACATAACACCACCTAGCTTACCATTTAAGTGAGCTCCATCTAAGCCAATTACCAATCTATACCCATGAAGAAAACCTTTGATCTGTGCATCATAGGCCACAATGACACTCTCAAACCTGTTATCTTGACCATCTTTGGACCAACTGAAATGCCCAATGCTATTTGGGTTCAATGAAGTAGCAGTTGTGACCAGTTGTGGTGCTTTTGTGTAAGATTGTTCAAATTTCCCATTCCTATCTGCTAGCACCAAATTCTGTGTACACACAAATCAAAAATTAGCATTTCCAATATCAAAATAAACCAAAATACAAAAGGCACCAAAACAAGGATCAAAATCATACCCTTGCTCTTCTAGCAACCCATTTTGGTATGTCAGTTTGCAACTGAGGTCTAATGATCTTCTTAGCTATATCATCAGCCTTGTCCACTGGTGAAGCAACATCCATTGTCTTCAACAAATACTTGGCTACAAATTTTGCATTGCATTTCCTGCTGTGATCTGCATTTGGATTCTTACATGTGTGTTGTGTGTTGCATTCTCTAACTGTAACTGTAGGATCATCTTCATCTGGTAGCTTTCTTGCATTCACCATCCAAGCACATCCTTGGCTATCCTTGTAAGCACAATAAGAATAGTGTCTTTTCTTGTCTCCCTTCTTCACCTTAAAATCCCTGTGTTTCAACACTGCATACTCCCTTAAATGATCCTTGTAAGCTTTCATGTTTCCAAAAGCCATACCACTACTTATTTCACCAGGAACAACCTCAGGAACATCTTCATTTATCATTTGTAGACACTGTGGTTCATTTAAATGTTGACCAAAATCTTCTTGCCACTTCTTTTCTTCCTCTTGGGATGGTTCATATCTGGGAACTTCTTCATCTGTTGTGGCATTCACTGGTGCACTCTGTTCTTCATAAAAATCACCTACATTAAAGTCATAATTACAATCATCAGGCTCATTACCAATATCTATACCTTTAGCACACATAGATACCCAATCTTCATAGTTGTACTTTTCTTGTGTTTCTTCATCTTCACTTTCCTCTTCACTTTCCTCTTCATTATATTCCTCAAACAAAAAATCAGGCCTATCATTAGGATGACAGTCATCTGATTGTAGATTAGGTAAATTCACCTGGTCATCATCTTCATCTCCACCACCTACCTTTTCCTCATTCCACTGACCCTGGTTGTCTGCAACAGATGCTTGTGTAGATACTCCTGGGTCATCATGCATAAAATCAATTCTTGTAGGTCTCAAATTTGTTACCCCACTATCACTAGAAACCTTATTAAGTCTTGGACTCCTCCTAACCTCAACCTTTATTTTACTGACAGTTTTCTTCTTCAAGGGACTCACATAATCAGTCACACCACTTACCCCACTAACACTAGCATCAAAAACATAACCCCAATGTGGAATTGTAGGGATAACTATAGTAATCCACAACCTAACCAAATTATCATTACCTGGTTTCCCATTATTCCAAAATTTAATGAAGTTATCCTCTGATTCACACTTATAATGTGGTTCACCTTCATCATCATCAAATAAAAACAGTTCTAGTGCAGAATTCATACCCTGTTCATCCACCAACCTGCATTTTAGCATAGCCATAAAAGCTTCTCCACTAGTACCAGCTTTACAACCAAATAGGTATAGGTCCTTAAACCTCTTACATATATCTGTAATCCAGAAATCCCTATCCTGACTACCCATTCTGAAACATTAAACCAAAATAAAACAAGTTACACAATATTCAACAAAAGCAATTAAAGATTTAAAGCAAGTTATATAGTTTCACAAAGGCCATTATAAAGTGCATATAATGGCATTACAGTGCCATTTCAGTGCCATTTCATATATTCATACATATAAAGCCATTACAGTGCCATTTCAGTTCATTTCAGTGCATATAAACACATTTTAGTGCATATAAACCATTCATAATACTGTCAAAACATGTATTCATACATAAAAAGCCATTACAGTGCCATTTAAGTTCATTTCAGTGCATATAAACACATTTCAGTGCATATAAACCATTCATAATACTGTCAAAACATGTATTCATACATAAAAAGCAGATCAAGCATATAAACCATGTATTCAAGCATATAAACCAGATCAAGCCATCACATAAATAGAAGATCAAGCATATAAACCATTATCAGTGCATATCAAGCATATAAACCATTCATAATACTGTCAAAACATGTATTCATACATAAAAAGCCATTACAGTGCCATTTCAGTGCCATTACAGTGCCATTTAAACCATTAAAACAATCCATATAAACCTAATCAACATTCTAAACTAACCAACTGATTCCAAAATCAAGCAGATCAACAGTACCATTATCAGAAGGAACCAATTTGAATCTTAGAAGTAATTGGGAAAGCCAAATTACTTTGCACAGTACCATTAACCCCAAATTCAATTATACCCAAAAAAAGGAAAACCCCCAATTATAATCCCCAATTTCGTATTCAAACCCTAATTAGAAAGAGATAACCCACAAATAACCCAAATTGTAAAAAGGAAAACCCCAAATTATAATCCACATATAACCCAAAAAAAGGAAAACCCCAAATTATAACCCCCAAAAGCATAAATTTATAATCCCTAATTTCGTTAATTGAAAACACACAAATAACCCAACTGAAACCAATTTTGTTTCCCTAAAACCAAAATTACAGATTCTAAACCCTAAAACCCTAATTACAGATTCTAAACCCTAATCACATTTACAGATTAAAACCCGTCCTTCAAAACCCTAAATCGAAAACCCTAAATCAAAAAAAAATAGCATCATCACCAACCCGTCCTACTGATTAAAAACAATAAATCGAAAAACAAATTTAGGGTTAAACGTTACCTCTAATCGGTGGGTTAAGAAACGCGATCTCTTATCTTCTACAACTCATCTGTCTTCTCGATCTGCCACTTAGGTTCTTCTCTCTTGATCTCTCTCTGTCTCTCGATCGATCTCTCTCTCGATCTTTCTATGTCTCTCTCTCTATCTCTGTAAAAACATTTCTGCCTTCGAAACACGACCAAGAAAGAAGATAAGATTCTTTCATTCGTGCGAACCACATGTGTGGTACATCTGACTCAACTGACGTGTCAGGAAAAGTCCACGTGTCTGCCAGGTCACCAATCTGTTCCACGTGTCGACCAAATAGGTTGTACGCGTGTCTTTTTTTATTTCCCACGTGATATGACGTCAGTATCACATGGGTGGTGACGTCATTGTATGCGGCTTTATCTGTTGAAGGGCAAAATTGACTTTTCATCCCAGAGTTGACCAGTCAAAGTTAACCAAAATGCCCCGGTTTGACTATAATAGGTAAAACTAACGGATTGGGGCATTTTGGTTTCTTGCCTAACGTCTGGGGCATTTTTGTTTCTTGGTGGTCCAAATTGGGGCATTTTGCCCCTTTACCCTATCATGAATTATGCATTTGGTTATGATACCAAAATTGATGATTACAAGTTGTTATTAACTAGTAAATTGTTGATCAATGTTTACGCATTAGGATCCGATTCATGGAGGAGCATTGAATCCCACGTCCCTTATAGGTTTCCTTCTGATATACCTGGGGTGCTTGTTAACGGAGCTTATCATTGGTTAGTTGAACCTGATGGTGCTGAATTATACAGCAATGTGATAATCTCTTTGGACATCAGTAATGATAGATTTGAAGAAATAAAACTACCAAAAGAAATTCCGGAGAATCACCAATCTGTTGGAAGTGTGGAAACGTTGGAAGGGCGCCTTTGTGTACTTACTGAGGTATACAAGGCTTGTTCTGACATATGGATGATGCAGGAGTATGGAGCTCAAGAATCTTGGACGAAACGTTACATCATTAATATCCGTAACACAAGTAGAATTATGAGAGCGTCTGAGTTGAGGATTATGTGGTCTTTCAATAACGGCGAGATAATTCTTCTACAGGCTCACAATGGCTTTGTTGTATATGACTTGAAGCGTTCAAGTGATAGAGAACCACGATTTTTCGGTTTATTGACGTACAGCAAAGAGAATTATGTTGAAAGCCTTGTTTCGCTCAACTCGGGTACTTTTGTAGAAAGTCGAAGCGATAAAATCAGAAAGAAGAGGAGGCGCCAAAATAAGAAGAGGCAGGAAGAAGGAATGGCTCCAAAAGAAGAAGAGACACCAGAAGAAGAAGAAGAAGAAGAGGAAGAGGAACCAAAAGAAGAAGAAAAAGGTGGCGAAAGAAGAATAACAAGGAGCATAACAAGAGTTTATGTCATTCATCCTAGCCATGCATATTTCCTTTATGTCAATAGAATTTCGGTTTTCACTAGTTTTGTCATTGATCTGCATTTTATTCAGGTGATTGTTTAAGCTTTCCAAGTTGTTTAATAATATTAAGAGTTTTGTTTAGCTATGCATGCAATCATACGAAAGTAACTTACGTCTCACTTTTACCCTCGAAGTACTCTTGCTCCATCTCTGTTTGGTGCAAGCAATATAGACTCATAATTCTACCAAATTTCTTACAAAAAGTACTTCATATATTGAGTCCGGTGATAAAGTGTTCAAAAAGTATGAAATAGCACAGGCAGTATCTAGGTCCAGCGCAAGATTAGATTTCTTGCTCGGACAAGGTATAAGCCCCACGACGTATCTAAAATGATGCCCCCAGATCATTAGTGATAGACTTGGTGCAACATTGTAGGCTCGCAACAGATTCCTGTCACTCGACCAAATGTGCGCAGACGTCCCATATTTATTGTTGGTCGCATGGACATCACTCTTGTTTTCCATATCTATAGTTTCATCGACAGGTTTACTGTAGCTCACAGTGTATATGCCCCTTGAGCATTTGGGCTTGATAGATATTTAATTAAGATTTTGTTCAAAATAAAAATAGAAAAGGCAAAAATGAAGATAATAGATAGCCATAGCTTTGGAAGATAAAACCTTATCTGAGACGAAGACTCAGCCGCAGTATCTTTCATTAGCCTTCCCAAATCAAACATAAAAATTGAATACTCCAGATGTCTGCAGATAACAGTACTCGGAAAGATGAGGACTAGCATATAGGCGATGTTACCTTTATTCTTTTAGAACAATCTTTGTTTTTTGATCCATTCACAATAGTTTTTTTCCCCCCACACATAAGTACCAGAGTTAAGTGAGATTAAGCTCTCCACATAATTCAATGATGTAACACCTGAAAAATCGATTCCTTGGATTTTAAAAACTTTGTTTCGACCGCTCTTTGGTTCATACAAAAATGTGCTCTTGTTACTTCCTATTAGAACCTCACCACTTGCAAAACACCACAGCAGCTGCAAAAATAATATTGGTTATTAGACTTGTGGTCAAGGTGAACAATTTAGTCCAAGATTCCCTCGCTCCATAATCTTGCATCTTCCATACATCAATGCGGCTCGGAATAGAGGGATAACAGATAACTATACAAAGGCAGCCGTTCAGAACCTCCATATAGTCATGCAATATCAGGTTCTCATTGCTTACTGGATTAGATTCTTCGGGGAACATAAAATCCACAAATTTCTCCGTACTCATATCGAAAGAGACTATAACTTTAGAACTAATTTCTTGATTGTTTTAAAGCTTAACCAGTGAATAGCTTGTGGGTACAAAATACCGCACACTCATCTAGTATGAGAAGTAACTTCATTGGTAGCAAGCGAATACGAACACGTACGTACGACATATCCAGAATGACGAACCAGATGACGTAACCTAAATCACGAGTAAAGTGTGAAGAACCATGTGGCAATGAAGAAACCGTGCGTCAATGATAAAATCTACGCGGCATTGACGCACGTCAGATCCGAAATTAGGGGCTTTATTAGCTATCCTCCACTACGTAAACTCCTATATAAATGGTCGGGCGTCCTTGTAAAGGGAGAGATCTTTTTGGGTGAGCTTAGAGAAGAATCTTAGGAGAGATAAAGTTATTTGCTCCCCAAGTTAGGGTTTCTTCATATCTTTGTACTTGTTCTAAGATTTTAATAAGAGTTCTTGAGCATTTCGATATGGTTTCTTAGATTGTTTCATAGATTCTACTAAAGGTGTGGTTGTGAGATTTCTCGCAACTACATTTTGGCGTTAGAAACAGCTTGGAGGTGTAAGACTGTGGAGTTCTGGAATATTTGTTGATTTTTTTTCAAACAAAAATCTGTTACGGTTTTCTCAGAACTTTGAGAGTTTTAGAAATTTAGATTTGAAAAGTAAACAAGAATTTCCATCTCAGAAAAGTAGTTTTCATTAATAGCATCTTCGGTCCTACGAAGAATACTTTGTCAAGAAAAAATTTTGTTACAAGATGGAACAGATGGTAAGGAAAGCATCTACAGCTGAACAAGTGATAGCAACTAGGAGGAGCATAAGAATCGCAGGAAGAAGAAGTGAAATTGCTGAATCGTCAAGGATGGGAGAGGGGAACAATCGAGGAAAGCAAGTCCAAACTCAGATCCAACGCGAACTGGCGGAAAACAACACCATCAACTATGATGCGGTAAGTGTTCATACTGCAAATACAGATTCAACGGAAGAAGACGAGAAAAGAACTGGAGATGGAGGACCAATAGTAGAAAACGAAGAGAAAATGACAACCGAGGAGCTCCGACAAAGGTTGGTCACGGAAAGAAGGAGAGAAGAAGAAGCACGCGCGAATTTGACTCGTCAGAATGATGAGCTAAGAAAAGAGAATATCAGATTACAAGAGCAGAGGTCACGAAGTACAACACGTGCAAGCTCAAGGTCAAGAACAAGCAGGATAACATCAAGGCGTAGTCGATCTAGCCGCATAGATGCTAGACAAAATAAACTCTTAGATAACAACACGGTTGAAAATTTTCAGGTAGGCGATAATATGCAGGAGAAGCGCGGTGGTAATCGTAGAGAACAACAACCAACTGATCGATACGTAAAACAAGGAGAAAACTATCGCATGCAATAAGGTTGTAGAGACAATCGACATGAACAACAAGGTGAACGTTATCGCACACATCATGATCAGGATGATGAAACAGACGAGGAGCAAGGGAGGATGATACTACATGGTATAGAAATGATGTAAAATCAAAGAGAGTGCGAAGAAGAAGAGGAGAGGAACTTCAATGCACAGATATGTGCAAGACATGAAAGGGATATGCTAAGGAGAAGAAGAGAAGAGGCGGAAGAACGAGAACTACATGAGGCGATGCGTCAAAACACACATGATAACAGAATAAGGCAAGCAAGATTGAAAATACCTATGCAACAAGATGCATACCAAACCATGAATGAAGAAATCTTAAGAGAATTAGAAGAAGTGAGAGCGATGATGACAACACGGATAGATGGAGGTATGAGACAGTTAGATGAAGACATAGAAGAAGCAGGAAAGACACCATTCCCAAGACAAATACAAAGGGTATGAGTTCCAACTAAATGCACTTTACCTTTATTTACTAATATTTTTGATGGAAGCACATGTGCGGTGCAGTATATAAAGGAGTACACCAGATCTCTGCTACAATGGGAGGATAACGATGCGATCTTATGAAAATATTTTCCCGCCAACCTAACAGGAAAATCTTTGCAATGGTTTGAGGGATTACCAATGGGGACAATTACATCATTCAATCATCAACATAGCATATTCTTAGGTGCGTACATTAGTAACAACATGTTACGACCAGGAATAGAGAAGCTATTCAGCTTACGCAGAATGATCAATGAGAGCTTGCGCAACTTAACCACGCGTTGGAGGACCATATGTTGTGAAATGGGTGGAAGAGTGGATGAAATGAACCTTATATTAGCTTTAATTAACGCACTTTTTGCAACAGATTTATTGTATACGCAGATATTCAAGATAAAAGATACCATAACAATGACAGAGCTACACGAGTATCAAGAAGAGTACATCACTCTCGAAGAAAAGCAAATAGAAATGGAGTCTTACCCAGTTACGGCTACAAATGCAAAACATGGGAATGCAAGCATACTTCCAAAGATAACAAATGTGGTCGCAAGCACATCCCAATTAAGTCAAGAAAAGATGATAATGGAAGATAGTTTAAAACTAGTAGCTATGGGAAGTGGAGATTAAGAAATGTTTGAAAAAGAATACAGAAAAAGACAATATACAATAACCGAGCGGGAAATAATAAGGTTCAAAGGCTTGATAACCAAGCAGAAGGTTATGGAGGACAAAAACGATATTATAATCAAGACCCAGGAGGAAATAGGACAGTTTGGGAAGAAATAAAAATGACACATCTAAATACCGTAATAGACAAAATCTGGGAAGGGATAATCTTAATGGAATAATACCAGAACCACCAAATACGAGTCATGAGACACCACCAGGAAGGATAAGTAAAGAATTTTGTGCTTATCATCGTTTCAATGGTCACACTACTAGAAACTGTCGTAATGTCCAGAAAATCATACTAAGGATGATCGATCAAGGGAAATTAAACCATTTTCTAGTGCCACAACAACTGAATTTACCACCACCACCAGAAGGCCATGCACCGGGAGTGTAAGTAGGAAATAAGATGTATCTGATTGAAGTATGAGCGAAAGCAAAGAATTTATATTGTAACTCAATAATACACTCATTCAGAAGCATATAAGACTTTCATGATAATGTCTTAAGTCGAGTTTATGCAAGAGACAAGGATGGAAAAAAGATACTCAACTTGGCAAAGATATCACCATTGAAAGATGGAAGAAACAACCCTTCTCCTTCAATGCATAAGAAGTACCAGGAGGCGGAGAATTGCATGAGAGCCCACTGGTAGTAAAACTGGAAATTAATCCAAAAGCAAAGACTGAAGAAGAGGAAGATGATGACGCAGACGCATGGGTAATAAATAGGATATTGATAGATCCTGGTAGTTCAGTTGATATATTGTTTTACCACACTTACAATATAATGGGTGGCAGAGATGATGACCTCATTCCATCGACTTACAAGATTTATGGTTTCAATGGATCAACCAGTAAGTTAAAAGGAGAAATAACCATGCGAATTCCTCTCAAGAGCATAACCACTAAAATAGTATTCTGCGTTGTTGACGTAGAGTCTCCATACAATGCCTTGATAGGCAGACCATGGTTACATAATATTCTGGGGGTGGCTTCAATTTTTCATCAATGCATCAAATTTCCATTACCTCAAGGCATCGGAGTGATAAGAGGAGATCCAACAGAGGCAAAACCTGTAATGACATTGATATTGACAAAAGCTCAGAACGCGCGAGTAAGCGAAGAGATTGGAAAAAGGAGATACAAGAAGGAAAGCGAAGTGAAACATTAATGGTCGATGTTGTGAACAAGGGTGTAAAAATAAACAAGACTTCAGCCAATGAGACAACATTCGCATAAGAAAAAGAATATGACAAGTGCGTTACAAAGAATGAATTCCATATAGGAGAGTTGGTGATGAAACGGGAATTGCCCTATCATAAAAATGGTAAAGGGAAACTGGAGACCGCATGGGATGGGCCTTACATCGTTAAAAGAGTTATTGGAAATGGAATGTATGAGTTGATGGACAATAATGAAAGAGAGCAATTTAGCCAACCTTGGAACCAAGTATATTTGAAGAAATATGGTCCATGCGAAAATCATAACACATCAAAAGAAATAAATCGTATGTGAGTAAGTATATTAGAAACTATACGCGAAATTAATGAAGCATAGGGGGCGAAAGAAACAAACAAGTCATCTCAGATATAGAAGAGGTAATTATTATGTAAACGAATAAATGAAGATAGGAGACACGAGAATTGTACTAATCAAGTGTATGAATGAAAATGAAAAAATCTTTTTCCTTACATATATCAATTATTTCATAATAAGAAAAAGGCAAAAATAAGACCTTATAATAAGACCTTAATAGAAGGCAACATAAGTAAAACCTCTAACTAGGGAGGCTAGGAATCCAATTGCGGCGTGCACCCTAGTTCGCATAATAGCAAGAGGCAATGATAACACCTAACGCACGTCATAATTAGGGAAAACCTAGTAAGCATGACTCGGGGGAAAGCTACACCGACCCTGAAACCCGAGTCATGGAGATTTGGGGTGAAATAAAAGCACATCCAAGAGAGGCGCCTTAGTCAAAAGACTAAGGTGAGAGGTCTCTCCTAAGGAGTGCAGAAACTCGATCAGGGCGCCGAGGTACACGGTTGAGTCAAGGAAAGAGGAGTATGTTTAAGTATTTTTTATAATTATACCCTTACGGATAAGAACTAGTAAAACTTAGAATGATTTATCTCTTCAACTATAACAAGGTTTTTAGTAAACTATATATTGTTGAAAAGCATTTTAAAACACCTAACTAACGAGTACAAACATGGCTAACAAATTATACATATTTCTTATAGTAACAATAATCAATTAAAAAAGTAGTTTTAGAAATATCCCCTTGATTAGAAAAATAGCTCATCTATTATGGGACAAAATTCAAAACCAACTAGCTCATCTAATTTTGGACGGAGGGAGTATTTTCTAATTTCGCGTGCTATTGTGAGCAACATTATTGTTCATGGGTCTTTTGATCCAAATTTTATAGTAAAGATGTTGTTGTAACAAAAGACGACAGAATATTCTTTATTCGGATAACACGTTTATTTTAACGACATTATTTGGATATTTGGTTAGGCAGAAAGTTGTCTATTTTTAAAACAACAATTCATGAAAATAAATAAGGAATTGCACTTATTAGTATATTACAGTTTCTTTAATGGAATGTGTATGAGAAAAATTATCTAAATCTACATGATATATTTTCTAACATTATTTTCCGACCTTTTTAATCAATGTGTAGGTGACGTGATCTAATTTTTGGTTAGACATTTATATAGAGGATGTCTACCATTCTAGGTAATATTAAATTTATTTCATTACATAAGCATTTTCATTGTAATTTACATTAAACAAAATCTAATTTCCTACCGATTTTTATTCCTTCTTCATGAAAATGCAAAAATGGGAGGACTAGCCTTTAAATATTCAAAAATTAAAAGCGCTAAACTCTAAAATGAAAGGACTAAACATAAAATATGAAAGAAATTTAGGGATAACTAGGAATTACTGGATTAGTTTTTTTATTTTTCAGTGGAGAGTATCTTGAAGCCTCCACCCTTTTTAAACTGTAGTTGCTCAGGGATAGATCTCGTTGTTACCCAAGGTATACATGCCACTAGTTGAAAACGTAATCCTTATATAATTTCCTGTCCATTAAAACCCCCTCACATACTTATCAATCCTCTCTTACTAGAGTTGGATCCCCTCAGCTCTCCCATTAACACCAAGGTAGATAAGACCAGAACTATCTCGTCACATTCAAACCCCAACTCACATATTACTTGAATCAGCATGTAACACCCCGATTTTTGAACCCGGATCCTGACCGAATCCCATGCCTGAAAACCCGAAGTGCTACTTCGATACCATAGTCGAAGCTCGTCTACTAAGCCCAAGCTCGTTAAGTAATTCATTTGGGCTTAATTAATTCATGTTCGTTTTAAGAATTATGTTGCAGCAGAATACTTAGAAATTCATTTAGGAAGATCTAACCGTTGATTTAACCTAATTTTAAAGCCACCAGAAATAAAACACATTTTGGTTCTCATATAAAAATATCAACACCGTTCAAATCTTAGGATTTAATTAATAAGAAACGATTTCAATACTAAATTGTAAAACTGAAAACAGACAAAGGTAGATTCCTAGAATTTTACAAGATTCATACGAGTTCC
Source organism: Papaver bracteatum (assembly GCA_023529315.1). Classification (NCBI taxonomy): domain Eukaryota; kingdom Viridiplantae; phylum Streptophyta; class Magnoliopsida; order Ranunculales; family Papaveraceae; genus Papaver; species Papaver bracteatum. The sequence goes on along the minus strand of JAJJWX010003234.1, from coordinate 1,208,524 downwards.
AAAATTCATGATATTTATAGGTATTAATAAAAACTGTATATACTATTAGTTATATGTTCTCTAGAATTTTTAAATGAAGTTTAATAGACTAATACCGCAGTCAAACTCGTAGTTGACCAGCACTATAGAAAAACAAAACTGTGACACTCTGTTTTAAAAAAATTATATCAAATTACCACTCATAGTTGAATTAGCCATATCATTTTAGAAAGATAAAAGATAGATGTTAATTTTCTCAGAATACATTAAAGTGTACAAATCAGTGTATCATAGTTTTAAAATGGGATATTTACGAAACATTTACATTTGTCAAATATTTTCTGGATTTAAAAATGGTACAAAGAATTATATTAAAAATAAATATACCACTCAGAAAATTCTATAATTTTCACAAAATATCCCTTAAGATGTTTTACATTTGTTACAAAAAGAATCATATCAAAACCTATTAAAAATTTAAAATGATAAACAGTCAACTCAACATCATATAATATTTTACAGCTTTGAATCTAAGACTAATTACATCTTTGAACTAGAATTTACGCATAAACAACAAATTTAAGGATTCAAAATTATTCTCTAGGCTCCACGTTGATCAACTCCTTGTCATGCGTCAAATATGGAATTTTTGTCATAATACGACGTGAGTTTTGACACTCAGTACGGAAACAAGCAACAAAACATTTTATGCAATATTTTTTAATCTCTTTTAAAAATATCTAGCATAATTAACACCACCGCAAACACATGGAAACAACACATCCATAAACAATAATAAATTCAATCAATCCGCTCGCCCCAGGGAGCCCCACGTGGGTTTAGGAAACAAAACCATTCCCAAGGATATCTCGTATCCCGTCATAAATAATTTTTAAGAATCACAATCTATGGACCGCATCCCAACATTCATAATCATGCTCACAACATCGATTATCATCCATATATTAATGAAAACTTGCAAACATAAATTTAATTAAATAAAAAGAAGATTTTTGATTGTGTTGCGCCTACCTCGAATCACTAATCCAAAAATATAACAAAAATCTTTATCACCGAAATTGGGTCTTCAATAACAAATAAAGCTTTAGCTACCGTTTTTAATTGATACTCCCTCAGTCCTGATTTAGTTGAAAGTATAAGTGTTTTCACGTAGATTAAGAAAATGGAAAGAGATTAATTTTTTTCTATAAATATCCCTTAATAATAATTATTAAAATATTTAAATATCTTAGTTTTTTATTCCTTGTTTCTAGTGGTTAATTCCAATGAAGGGCCAAATTAGGAAGAAAGTATAAAAATTATGGAAACCTTCATCTATTTTGGTACTAGAAAAAACCCCTAAACCTTCAAGTAAAATAGGACAGAGGGAGTATTTGAATTTGTATGCATCACTCACGTCTTGCATTTGAATAGACGGAAGTTTGAGAAAGAGTTGTGGCTAGGTTATCTTTTTTTCTTTTTTCTTTTTCCGGTCTCAAACCAATTTCCAAACCTATATATATATATACCGAAAATGCTATGTGAACCGCTTTGTAACAGCGGAATCTTGCGTGGCAAAGGATGTGGAGGAAAGAGGCGACTTTCTTTTTATCCACCTCACCATTATCCTACTTCGCCTACTTCCAAGTTCAAAGTTTGATTTACCTTCGTTTTTTTTTTAATCTCTCAACAGTCAACATTAACATGTTAGTACCGTTACATGATCATCATTATTACCGTGCGTATCATCATTAGTGTTATGTAACATCCACGAACATCTAAGGCTCATCAGCAAACGAATAGAATATATATTATTGTTTTCAATCGTGATTCTTCGCTCAAAACATATAGTATCTGAATTGACATTTCCGTTTCCAACTTAAGGCAAACTATCCAAACCCTTAATTTATTCAAAAGTTTCTCTCAATTTTGATTGACAAAAACCTAATTAGACATGATCCAAATTAAAGATCTAACAGTTTAATAAAATTGACTGCTCGATTGAAAAACAGAATTTCTAATCAATGGAAAAAGAAGTAAAATTATTGATAGATAAAACTAGAAAATTTGTTAATTATGTCCAATTTTCACTCTATATATGAGATCCTAAGTTGATTGATAAAATCGCCAAGTGGTACTTGAAGGTTGAGTAAAACTCAAAAGCAAAATCTTGATCTACAGCGAATAAAAACCAGTATGAAGATTTGAGGAGCAAGTGAGAAATTTTTTCGAAAATAAAAAATACAGTTCCACCCTTGTTCTTTAGTTTTCTCATCTATTTGACGTGTGAAGAGGAGTAATCTCCCATTTAAGACACAACACTAGACACGTTTTATTCGCTGGTATTAAGCGGTTACACCGCTGGTCACCTAGCACAATTCATCTATATACACAGAGCGAATTCAATTGTCCGCAATAAGGGAGATTTTTACTCACTAAGAGCAATTCATATGGGATGAACAAACTCATAATTTGTTCATTTTTCTCCCACTATGGGATGAACAAACCAAGAAAATGGATGTTTAAATGAACATATCTGTTCATTTGAACATTGAGACATTCCAGTAGGCGCGCGTCTGGTGCAAGAACGCGCGCGATGACCAATAACTCAGGCGAAAACACAGGTGACGCCGGCGTTTTCCTCCAGAACGCGTGTTTTCATCAAAAACGCCAGCATTATTTTGCAAAACTCCGGCGTCTGGGTTAATGTCGCCAACTGCTATGTTTGAACGGATGAAAAAAAATTGTGATCCAACGGCTATATTTTGTTTAATTCTATAAATACTCCTCATTTCAACTCTAAATTCACACATTCTTCTCTTCATTCTCAATTCTTGATTGAACATGTCTCAACCCCGATTAGTTTGGCAAATTCCGTTTACTAAAGAAGAAGATGAATCTATTTGCAGAAACTATGTTTTTTTATTTACTCAGCTTGATTCTGCAAACTATCCATGGGTGAATTTCTGGGCGGTTATTCGCGATGGGTTCTGCAGTGACACTCGTAATCCTAGTCATCGTTCTATATCAGACATAGAGCATCGTTTTGGTACAGTTAAGAATGAAGTAAAAGAGTTTGTAGCTTTAACCATACATGTAAATCGATATCGACTGAGAGGTGAAACTAATGCTGAGATGGTGACAAGATCGTTGTCTGAATGGCGAAGATGGAAAAATGTGGCTTTCTCTTTCGATAAATGTTTTGAAATCCTTAAGGTGTTGAACAGTTTCAACCCCTTCCTTGGTGTTGTTGTTTCCACCTAGTACTTCTTCTCATTAGTGAAGTTAATGTAATGTGTAAAATAGTTACTTTTAAACATATGTAATTTTATTTAATTAATCGTACTTTTAAAACGAAAACTACAAATGCAGCTGAATTAAAAATTATAAAAACTACAAATGTAACGCTATTTATAATGTTGCTCATCTCTATCTCTAGCTACCCCATTGTTATTTTCAGCAGACAAAAATTCAGAGAGTCCTGGGGATAGACCTCCCGACAAGATAGTTTGTAAATTTCCAAATGGTGATAGACCTGATAGACCTGGCTGACCTGGTTGAAAAAAATAAGGCGATTGTTAAACACTCTGTGTACTCGGTCCTCCAAGCATATAAGAGATTTGTGGTTGTGGTGGTCCTGGTGTGTAGCATTCACTTTGGTTGTATGGCACATTTAGGTTGTATGCCACATTTGGGTTGTAGGGCGAGAATGAAGATGAAATGCGCCTAGGTTCAATCTGATATGCCTGAGGTTGAGATACATGAACAATTTGTGGTGAAGAATGAGGGATGTGTTGTGTCTCTCGCACCATTGTTTCTTCACTTTCGTGGAACGCTGATCTGTTATTTTCTGGGCTTTCGTGTAATGATGATGTGGAATCGGAAGAATGTGACTGCCGCACATAATCATTTGCAGTTGGTGGTGGAGTTGGAGTCATTCTATACATTGTGTTTGTATGACATTTCCGGACTGTTTCCAAGTGTGTCGCCTGTAATTTTCTTTTAAACCAGTGCAGATCGTTGAGTTGTTTTCGCATTTCATCCTCACTTGTAGTGACATTGTAGTTAGGATAATCACGTTCCATACCTTGGGAAACAATGGGGATCGTGGTTAGTTCACCTTCTGAAGTAATACTTTGTATCTCCCAACTAATTTTAGGCATATTTGACGAGGAAGATGAAGAACTTGCACCCGTCCTGGGATAAGACACAAATCTTGGCTCTTCTGGAGGTGGTTGGCTAGGAATGATATTTGGATTATGGGACATATTTGATAACCCTGGAAAATCAACCCCATAGACGTGCATACTCTATGTCCCAATCACAGGCTTCACAATTGAGTTGTACCAGTTTTGGTACTCCGTATCACTGAAAACCTCCCTTGTATTTAGTTCATAACTCTCCCAGTTGGTTACTCTCAACCTAAAGAAATCTGATGCATAGGTTTCCATATGTGTTGGGGGGTTAATTGCCCGTGCAAGTATACCTCGTAGTTGGTACTGCAGTCTTTCTCCCAGATACAAAACCCCTCTTCTTGATTCTAGACTGTAAAAAACAACTCTACGAGAAGAATAATCAAGAATACGTACTCCAATCACTTCATTATACTGAGGATAACGAACATAAGGGCAAACAACTATGTTGTTGTGGTTTCGAGTCATCTGTTGTACTCTCTGCAGAAAACTGCAACCATAGACGTCTGACCCAGTGTTCTTCTACATGTTACTCCTCGTATACATGTCAAACATTGGAAATCTATATGTCTCGTCTTTTAGATTGGTTTACCAAGACGGAAGTTGATATTCCACCAATACTGCAAATTACTCCATAGTTTTAGTAAATAATCCACATTTGTTCATAAATTTAAAAATAATAATTTTGATATTTACCTCTATGATGCTCCAAAAACCATTGATATTTTTATCGCCCGTGGACTCTTTACCCAGCGCAAAGTACAGTTCTCCTAAAATTTCCGACCCCCAGTCATAATCTGGTGCTTTGTTTAGATCTTCTAATGCTTCAAACCAACCGACATGAGCAACAAAAGTTGAGTTTGGAAAGAAGACCTGACCCAGTACCCATAAGATAAACAATCTTTAGAGTTCATCATAGTCGTCTACATCTCCTGGGTTTTTGGGTATCATTAGGAAACTCTTCAAGGACGAACATCTAACCCCTTTTCCTTTCAAACTTTTATTAATAGAGATATCTGATTCCATAAACGAGGAACAACGTGACTCCCATTTACTATTTAATATCCATTCGCTTTGGTCGAATGGTGGCGGGTTTCCACTTCCACTTGGGATCCCACAAATGAAATACAAATCCAGGGGAGTAATTCCTATGATAAGTATAATATCAACTATGATTAATTCTTTAGATTATTTAATTATTTAAAAAATTTAAGTTAACTTAACTTAAAGAAACTTACCAATTTTGAAATCCAGAAAATGAAATGTGTGCGTCATTTTTCACCACCTTTCTACCACTGTTTTTGGAATTTTTTTGTTATGTAATCTAGGCTCTATTCTATAAAGCGCACGCCAAGGATATCTGTCAACCCTTGTTCGGACGGCTTGCGGTAAACATTGATAAACAACATTTAGTTCTGAAAATCCACCTCTCGTGGTATGATATTCCTTAGATCATTCATTATGCCCCGACACATGACCAGGAACTAATAATGGAGCAGCAACTGTGATTGGATTATTAAACTCTTCTTCTCGGTTTTGAGAAAAACCTACATTTGTGTGAGGTAACGGTAACGATCACCTTTTCGATCCATTTTATTCTTTAAAATATTTATCGCTCTTCTCGCCAAATACATATCGTAATCGAAATATTTGAATTTAGAAGAGTTTATAGGTAATATTTGAATCGAAAGATTTGAATTAAGAAGAAGGACATGGAAGTGGTGTGAAACGGTGTGACTGAAAATAAAATGAGGAGCGGGAATTTATAGGTAAACGTAGCCGACTGTTGGAGATATGGGCGTTAGGGATCCGACCGTTGGAGACATTGTTCCTAACGCCAGCGAAAACACCCCAAACTCTGGCGTCAGCCTCCCTGTCACCCAAGTCATTATACCTAGCGCCCGAGTCCATGCTGTTTTCGCTCATCTGTTCACCAAGCGCCCGGTGCTTTCCCATAGTAGAAAACCCAGTTTTGCCATCCACCTGGCTGAACAAAATTTGGTTTTTTGCCATTGCCATAGGAAATGCTCTAATAATTAATAATGACCTATGCGGAGGTGACACTTGGCATAAAAACTAAAATCAAGCATATCTAGTTATGCTCTAGTGCTCGGTCAACCTTGATAGTTTGATGAAAGATACATTCCTCCGTGTTATTAATTTTGGTCAATAATTTAATAATTCTTAATATTTACCAACCAATGCAAAGTCGCCAAGTGTCAAACTTGTTAACTAACAATATTCTTTACCAAAACTAGAAGATCCTAATTTTCATTTTCAACCGACTTGGGTGACTGAATTCATTATGTAATTTAGGTCAAATTTTCTATCCTTAATTAATCCAAAGATGCGCCAAACGTCCATGCATATAATATTCTCCCAATTAATTAGATCTATTGCCAAAGATAATTTAAACCCTAAAAGAATAAATAGATGAATCATGAATGAAAGTCCAAATTACCAAAATGCCCCTTTAAAACTGGGACGGATAAAACACAGCAAACAACTGAACCTTTCTGACCTTCTTCAACGGAAAATGATTCGTGCTATACGAGAGCTATGTGTAAGCAGTTTGGTTGACACAATGGTACGTGGATTTTGCCATACATAAGGCAAATCAAAGCTACCGTATCCCAACCATCAGGGGTTAGCCCAGTTGGCCAGGAGCCTGACTCTCAAGTAGGAGGTCAGCGGTTCGAGTCTCCACTCAAGTGTAATTTAAAAACTAACTTTAACATGGGTTCTAGAAGGGCCGAGTTTTCTCAGTAGGGGGCAAGCCGGTGGCTACGCTACCAGGGGCAGGACGGGTCTATGCCTTAGCATCAAAAAAAATGTAGGTTAAATGGCCTCGTTTGTATAAAAAATCTATTCACACCTACATGCACAAAATGCAGACATATTAAGATCCACAAATGACTAAACCAGTTCTCAGGATTTGTATCAAAAACCATGCCATCACTCTTTGCAAAAGGTATCGCGATTTTATTTATATTTTACAATGTCTGTCTTGTTATTCAGAAAGGTGTCGGAGCTCAATTTAAGGCTAAACTGTCATTCAATTTATTGTAAACATTTTTACCTATTATTACCATCAATACCGATGACAGGTACTTGTCTTGATATTTGCTATGCCACTCGACTTGAAGCTAACACCAGGCTAGGCCATACTTCTCCGGAAAAATTAAACCGACTTGCCTTTAATTAAACCGGCGGGAAACCCAAAATCGTTTTCAAAATTTAAATTAAACTGAGATTAAAATTATTATAATAATAAAATATTTTTTATTAAAACGAAAATAAATTTTAATTTAATTAATTTAAATATCTTTTCAATTTTATTTTTCTTGTTTAGGTTCTTCACTGCTTCTTCTCAGATCTAGATTTCCAAAATCCACTAAAAACCCTCACTATTTCCCGCCCATTTTTTAACCAGAGAACCTAGTAAACCTAGCCGTTACTAAGAAATGTGGGTTTCCTCTGAAGAAAAGATAATCAAAGAAGAAGAAGAAGTTGAGAGAAATGGAGAGTTATTGTTTTGTGGTGGAACGAGTTGGGATACCTTAGGTCGTACAGGATACTTACGATCTCCTTATGGAAATTTGATTTCTCCTACTCGATTAAAACCTCTAATCGGTGTTAACATTCGTTATGTTGCTGCTGGTTGCGGTAAATTTCTTCTCTCCAATTTCAATTTCCTCTTCTTTTTCCTTCAATGATTGATTTCTGGGTTTTCTTCTTCTTTAATGAATGATTTCTGGCCTTTTTTCTTCTTTAATGAATGATTTCTGTGTTTTTTTATTCTTAAATTAATGCCAATTTTACTGATTAAGTTGAGGTGTGTGTTTGATGCTAGTATCCTTCCATTGTGTTGCATTGGATGTCGAAGGTCGTGTTTATACATGGGGAAAAAATAAGGTATTTATGAGAAATTATTTGCTAAAGTTTTGTTTGGTTTGGTTTGGATCGGATTATATGCTGCTTATTGGATTTAGTTGTTTCGCAGAAGGGACAATTGGGACATGGCGATATGATTAATCGTGATAGGCCGACAATTGTATCTGGCCTATTAGAGTAAGTTTTTATGTCTGTTCGGAATTGCGATATTGCTTTGACTTAATGGTATAACTATGCCCCTGCATCGCTGAGGCATCCTAGATGTCGCCCTATTGTCTGTGGATTGATGTGTAAAGACTATTTGAACTCTGTCCGTAAATTTGTTGGTCATTACTAACCTCCTCCTCTAAAATGGACGTAACATTTCCATTGGGATGTTCGCCTTGTGGAAATTACTACTGACGATAGAATGGTGAACTAATCCTCTTGCATCTGTTCTTTTATCAACAAAATGAATGTAATCGTCATTGTTGGCTGCAGACACAAAATAATCAAAGCAGGCGCTGGTAGAGCTCATACAGTAGTGGTGACTGATGACGGAAAGTCCTTTGCCTTTGGCTGGAATAAGCATGGGCAATGTGGAACAGGTTCAACAAGGACTGGTAAGTGCAAGTTGTTTGATTGTTTGATGATGGTGTATTCTTTGACGGAATCCATAAAGGTATAGATATTGCAGAGTTAGTAGATATGGGGTAACCGTTGCTAGCACCCCCATCTATTGATTCTATTTCTTGAGTCATAAGTTCGAGTCATTTCTCTAAATTTCACTTGCAAGGAAATTGTGTAAGCAGTGACTGAGTTCATTGTGTAAGTAGTGGCTAAGTTTTACATCTAAAATGTTAAGTTCATTGCGTAAGTAGTGACTAAGTTTTGCATCTAAAATGTTAAGTTCATTGTAAGGATTACAAAAAAAGGTTTTACTTCGGACACCAAAATTAAGGATGATTATCATATGGAGAGCACTCCTGGAATTGGTGCACCAAATTGTTATCTTGCGCATTCCTGTCAGTCACATTATCTCTATACTTTTAAATTTAGTTTTGAGTTCTTTCTTTATTTTGAGTTTATCATCAAGCTTTTTGCTCGTAGGTCTTGTTGGTTTGTGGTTTTTACAATCATTTGTTGGTTAATCAATTTTACCTACATGAGTTTTTTCTTTAACATTCTTTTTCAACAGTTTCAATGCTCATTAACTCACATAACTGTTCTTAATTTCTGCAGAGTTCCAGCAGTCACCGGTTTCTAGTCAAGTTTCTGAAGTCACAAATGTTGCTTGTGGAGGTGATTTTACTGTGTGGTTGTCATCTGTGGAGGGATCTTCCATACTGTAGGTTTACTATAGTTGTACTTTACTTGATTCTCAGGCACTCCCAACCACCGTTTGAGCGCTTCTTGCCATCTTTCTGTTTAGATTGATTCCATGTTTCTAGATTTCGTTGTTTGCTTGTGGATACAAAATAACCGTTTCTGTTTCTCAGAACTGCAGGTCTTCCACAGTATGGTCAACTAGGGCATGGGACCGATAATATGGTATGTCTAAGAAACATTTCACACCTCCTTCTTCAGTTGTGTTCTCTTTAGGAATTCTAATAGATTGTTTGCATTACTTGCAGTACAATACCAAAAGTGCCTCTGTGCAGCTTGCTTATGAAGCCCAACCTCGTCCAAAAGCAATAGCCGCTTTTGCAGGGTCTACTGTTGTCAAAGTTGCATGTGGAACAAACCATACAGGTTTTTCATAACTTCCACCCTTCAGGTTTTTCATAACTATTGTCAAAGTTGCCAGTAGTACTAACACTTTTTTTTTTTGTGTGTGCTTCCAGTTGCTGTGGATTCTAAGGGTCTTGTTTACACGTTAGTAGTCCACAAATGCTCTACTTCTTATTTACTCGTGCTTTAGAGGGGCAACTATTGTTTTCATATGTTGTTCGGCATTACATATTTATCTCTCTCTAACTCTCTGCTGTATATTCAGGTGGGGTTATGGTGGCTATGGAAGGTTTCACTAGTCCCATACTAAAGAAGCTTTTCTCCTCTTACTTATAATCTCTTCTAAATTTCTAAGCTGAAACTGTTTGAGTTCGTGGTGCTCAGGCTGGGACATTATGAGCAGAAAGACGAATGGACTCCTCGTGCTATAAATTTCTTCCTAAGGAAAATTTTACCTCCCAATGCAATTGTGGCTGCTGGTGCTCATAATTCTGCGGTCACTGCCGGTAAATAAAAAAATTCAGCCTAAATTTTAGATGTTTATGGAGCAACTTCTATTATTTGTTTATCCTTGTATCATTTGCCTGTAGATAGTACGTTGGGCTATTTTCATTGTACAACCATTTGCTCTAGACGTAGCTAAGCAGGGCATAGATCATATCTTCCATATAGGAACAAGATACTCAGACATGGTTTCTAGTCAAGTTGACTAGGTTTCTGAAATGAGAGACAGAATCCCAAGATACCCAGTGAAGCACAGCATAGATCATATCTACCATATCTATCTATCTCTGTCATAGTCGGAACTGTATTGAGAGACGAACTGAATTACAATTATTCTGAAGTTTTCTCGATTTGTAATGTAAATTTTGTTTATGTACTAGTAGTTACTTTGTCTATCATTCCAGAGTCCCTACATTCTTATTCACTGTGATCTGTTAGAAAAAGTGTATATTTTTGATATAGGCATTATTGATAAATTAAATGTTTTTCAGGTGGAGGGCAATTATACATGTGGGGAAAAATGAAGGTTACTACAGGCGTTGATTGGATGTATCCGAAGCCTCTTCTGGACTTAAGGTTTTGTGACAGGCCTTGCATGTTTTTCCTCTTAGAGTTTTTAAACTCTAAACTCTAGTTGTTGTATGATTGTTACTTGTAACCTCGTTTTTAAAATTTCGTGTATATTCATATGTATACACACCTTGCTGGTTGGGTCTGTTGACCCTTCCAACTGATTTTTCCTTTCTAATTGGTTTCGCTAATCTCTGGGCTACTCTGTCTGGTTGTTTTCGTATGATGTTAAATAACCGCAACATACATTATGTGTATATATATATTCACCGATTGTATAATTTGCTGTATTTTCATGTCTTCTCATCATCAGTGGCTGGAATATTCGTTGCATGGATTCAGGCGCCTCACACAGTTTTGTCGGTGCTGAAGAGTCGTCTATAAGTTGGGGTCATGCTCTGAATGGAGAGCTTGGATATGGTCCCGAGGGACCAAAGTAAGTGTTGACTTTTCCTTACAATCTGTATGTTCCTGTTGGCTGGAGATATCATAAGATCACACTTTTCTTGATGTCCCGGTTTAACTTTGTTTTGACGTGTTTGCTCATTGTACCGTAGATCTTCACAGGATCCCAAAAAAGTTGATATCCTTGAGGGTATGCATGTAATGAGGTATGGATTTGACAGCTCTTTGTTCATCGTTTGTGTTATGTGCTGCATAAATTTAAGCTGTATGATTAATTAACCAATAAAATAAACAGACTAATCCAGGATTTGGCTGTAAAATTACTTTTATAGTGTCGCCTGTGGTTCAGTTTATTCAATGGTGGTGGTTGATAGAACAAATGCTGGTGATAAGCTTGATCAGGTAAGCATTGTCGTAAAACAATCGTAGTAACGAGAAAAATACAGCAGATGCGAATAATCTAGTTTTATGTTCTGAATGCAGCTTGATGTTTATGAGGGCAAACCTTTTGAAGAAGGTAAGTTCTGGTTAGGCGTATCGTAATCTTTACATTCTATTGACCGAGTCATCTTCCTGCTGTTTTTGTCAAGTTCTTCATCAATGCTGAGTCTCTCCCCTGCAGAGACTTCTGAACCCAAGGCTACAAGTCCTGCACCAAAGAAAGCTGGTGCTATTGCTTCATACAAAAAAACGAAGAAGTCTAAAGATTCGTCCGAGTCTGCTGAACCCAAGGCCAAAGGTCCTGCGCCAAAGGAAGATGGTGTTAAAGCTTCATCATCCGATAAAAGGAAGAATTCTAAAGATCCGTCAGAGTCTGAAAATGCAGAGGATGGGAGTGACAGTGGTGCCAGCGAAAATGGATCAGATGATGATGAGAACAGTCATGTAGAAGAAAATTATCGTGGTGGTGGCAGTGGAGGAAGAGGTAGTAATGGTGCAAAGGAACCCGCGGCTGGAAAAGGCACCGGACGGCCTCTTTCTGCTGAAAAAGAAAGCAGGCAGCTGTTAGTGAGAAAGAGAGGCAGGCCAAGAAAGTCATGAGGAGCACTAAACAATAACAAATTGGACTATTAACAAGTCTTTGGCTTCATTTATCAGGCAGGGTGTAATTTCCTTGCCTCTTGGGTGTTAAATCTAACCGGATCGAGTCATACTGTTAGTGTTAGCTGCAGAAAACATCCTCCAGTGATTGATTGGGAGTCTGTGACACTTTGCCATCTTCATTTTGAATTGAAGTTGGCAAGTGTTACCAACTTTTGTATAGATGCGCGGCACAAGTTGGAGATATCACAAAATTCATGTGAAGAGAAAAAAATGCCCGTAGCTAGAGACAGTTCCGTTAAATTTGATGGTCGCCGTTTTTCTGGTGGTTTTGCAGTGACAAGTAGTGAAAGCTTACTTTGATTCTGTACATGTGGTAGTTTGGTAGAGTAAGTTACACTCAATACATGGGCCAGTAATAAAACATTATTGACTAGGTTTCATAAGTCTTATTAATCTGATGACTATAAAATGATACAACATCTTACTCGATGGATCTGATAAATACAAATGGAGTGGGATCCGTTGACATGGTTATATTGACATAATCTTCATATTTTAGCGCCATTTTTTGTATTGAGTCCAACTGACAACGAATTTGAAGCTAAAAACTCTATATTCTTATCAAAAATGAAAGTATTCTGAAATATGAGATTTCACCATCCGCAAATTTTAATTTCAACTGTTAATCTTCATCGGCTGATATTCAAAATTGTAGATGGTGGCTTTATACATCTCTGAATGCTCTTATTTTTGGTAGGAATGTAGAGACTTATAAAAAGAATATGTCACAAAAAAATTAGTTTCAAATTCATTGCTGGTTGGGGTCAATAGAAAAAATGGTGCTAAAATGTGAAGATTATGTCAATATAAGTAAATTTGTATACAGTAAGTTAAAAACAAGAAAATAGTTGGGGTACACAATTTCAAAATAATAACTTTTTCTTAAAGAGGCATAAATACTTCTACAGTTCAGTAATACATCTTTAATCCAAATTTGTAGTAGAGATGCTGGTGTAACAAAATATGACTCGACAACATTGTTTGGAGTTGTGGCATGGAGAAAAGCTTAAAATATGACCGAGTGATATCCACTTCGACAACATTGTTTTGAGTTTTGGTGAAGCGAAAAGTTGTCTCTTTCGAGACAGCCATTCATGATAGCGGATTAAATTTGACGACTATCCGGCAAATAGTAGCAAATACCAGAATCATATTATTGGGATTGCAGGGGAGAGTTTTTGGGAGCTAAATTACTAAGTGGAACCTAAATATTATAGAAGGAGATTAGTTTTGTGTAAAAGTTCAAAAATACCCTTTATAATTTCAGTTTATTTCCCTTATACTCTCTCATTAACTACCTAATCTAATAAAAATAAAAATAAAAAAACGGAAAAAAACTGAACATTAAAAGGAAAAAAACGTCCCCTCTTCTTTTTCTTCTTCTCGTATTCTTTCCTTCTTCTTCTTTTCTTCTTCCATTGAACATTTTTCAACGATTAATCGTCGATTCAAAAAAAAATCGTCGTCGATTAAACTCATTCTATAAAACCATGAAAGAAAAGGAAAAATTAGGTCAATCTTCGTCGGATCAACCTTCTACTGAAGCAGAGAAACCAACCTCATCAAATGAAGATGGAACTGAAGATCAAGAAGAAGTGAATGAAGGAGATCCACCAACCGCCGAGACTCCTGATATGACAGCAATAAGGTATGAATTCAAAAACCCAGTCTTTATTTAAGTATTTCGTTGATTATTCAGTTGGTTTCGAAAATTTTAGGTCCGAGAAAACGGTTTCTGAAAATGCTTACGGCTGGGAGTTCTGCGGTTCTCAGCTGTAAACAGGTATCACGGTTGGGAATTATTGATTTCCCAGCCGTTTAACAATTACACTATTGGGATATCTAAGAACTCCCAGCCGTAACTAAACCGACGTGTACGAGATTTAGAATTCCTATCCGTAACTAGTTGTACACGGATAGGATATTCCTAGCCGTATATTCTCTTGTGTTCATATTTTTTTAGCGGTTGTATATTTACGTCTCGGTTTTCCTATCCGTATATTTATTTCCTGACAGTAATATTCAGCGGCGAATCCAGCACAAAATCTCAGTGGGGGCACAATCTACTCCCCGGTGATCATAACTAAAAAAGTAATGGAAAAAATCACATATGCATATCTAATTTCATTTCATAAGCTTCATTCAAATTTACATAGTATCGAATAGTGGAAGAAAAGAACAAATTAAATCAGTTCTGATTGCAAACACCATTAAATTACATGCTAATCATCGAAGGAACACTCGAGCAATACTATAAAAAGACTGAAGAAAATATAAAAGCTAAACAACACTTAAATAGTAATCCTTCCAGCATCACAACTTCGGTCTTTGAACACCATTTTAGTTATTCTTATTTTCTACTGGCCTATACTCGTGAACAATTCCAACACTCAAACCTCTTGTACATCCTTCTGCTAAACGCATTTCCACGATGGACTAGATTAAACACTAGATATAAGTAAAAAGCCGTTATTTGAAAATAAAATATATACAAAAATATATAAGAAACTGATTAGATCTGAACTCTAAAACTAAGCAGTTTTCCTGTGAAAGTGGGATTTTATCTAATTTGATCCTTAATCTCAGGGTAGTTGTGTAGGTCGTGGAAATGGGTATAGGAAATTTAGTTTCAAAAGTTTTATCTTTATACTTGGTATATGTAGTAAATTCTATGGGGGCGCAAGGCTATTTTAAAAGAAAGTTACATTAGGTTTTTTACTTTCCAAAAAATTAGGAGGGGCCAGTGACCCCAGTGACCCCAGTGGCCCCACTGTGGATTCGCCACTGGTAATATTCAGTTTCCTAGCCGTTTACATATTACGGCTTGGAATTTCCTAGCCGTGTTTTTGTCCTGTGTTGAGTAGTGAACTAGCAATACGCCACCGTATAGGTTTTCCTAGCCGTAATTTATTTTCGGCTTGGTCGATTACTAAGTTTCCATTCGTAATTTTTGTTTCAGGTTGGTCGATAACTATGTTCCCATCCGAAATAGTTGTTGCGTCTTGGACTATCCAATTTTACTAGCCGTGTTTGGTGTTACGGTTTGGTTCTGTCAAATTGTCCTAGACGTATTTATTATCTACTTTTGTTTTTTTTCCTTGTTTTCTTGGAACAAAGGAAAAGAAAAGAAGAAGAAAAGATCCCAATAAGTAATACCTCGTAGTGACCCGACTCCGCAACTTCGTCACGCAAAACCATTGGGTGCAAACGCAAGGAAAGCAAGTGGAGTTGTGACTGCTGGAGGAAATGAAGGTGGTGGAGATGGAGTTGGAGTTGTTGGAGGAACTGAAGTTGTTGTTGCAGGAGGAACTAAAGTTGTTGTTGCTGAAGTTGTTGGCACTTCTACTGGTGGTGGAAATGAAGGTGTACTTGTTGTTACCGGAGGAACTGAAGTTGGCACTTCTAGTGGTGCTGCTATTGATAAAGGTAAATCCGTAGTTGAGGAGGGAAAAGAGGAGGACAAGAAGGATGGAAAGAAGAAGTATAAACCTAAGACAACGCCAAGAGAAGTAATTGATGCTATGGAGGCTTTACCTCCAAAGAGGAATGGGAGACCTTGGGGTGAGGCCAGAGATCGTTCCGTCTTGATTTGATACACGTCTTCATGAGTTGCTAGGGTTTGTGGCACAAAGGTAATAAGTCAAATTACATATATGTTATAATAATTTTGTTATGGATTATTATTTTTACAACCATTTTTTTTTTTAGTTTCCGGATAAAGCGGTCCCTAAACTAAAGCAACAACAAGCAAAGTTTTTGTCGTTGGACGATGAGCATTCAGATGTGATAGCTTTGGTAAAAGCTTCGGGGTTATGGTCTGGAATCGATGCTTTGCTGAAGACATATGATGTTGTGATAGTTTGTGGTTTTAGAGAAAGATTTTGGCCCAAAACTATGACTTTTCACCTTCCATTCGGCGAGATGACTATCACTCCGGATGACGCAAAGCAAATCACTGGTCTAGCTTTGGAAGGAAAGGCAATGTTTGAGGGTTTCAACAATTCCATGCCTTTTGATGAGCTTTGTGCCTTGGCGAAGAACTGTCTTGGGTGGGGTAAAGATGAAGCTGAAGAAGAGTTTGAGATAGGGTATGGAGCACCTCCTAGATCTAAAAGGAAATTTAATGCACCGGGCGAAATTGGTGAAGCAGTTAATATGTTAGGGAAGATTAATTTGGGTCATCTGAGGGCTAGGTTTGGGGATTCTAAACGCAAGAAGGATAGGGGATTGGTGGTGATGGACGCAGAAAGAGCTATACATATGGCTATATCTTACTTGTTGCATGCTCTTGGGAACGTCCTTTTCCCAGATTTTTCAGGCAATAAGGTAAATGCATGTTATTTGCAGTGGTTGAAGACTCTCAGTCTCGATAAGGAAACAAATGAGGTACCTAGGTACTCGTGGGTCACCTCCCTTATTGCTGATGTGTTGGACTGCCTTTGCAAAGCTTCTAGATTGAAAGAAACACAAATTACGGGATGTGTTGCTCTTATCCAGGTATGTTTTTGTTTTAATATAAATGTTCATTTGTTTTACTTTTATATACTGATTTGTGTGTAATAACTTATTTATAAACAATTTTTTTTTGCCGTAGCCATGGGCTTACGACCATTTTTAAAGCTTGAGGCCTACTCGGAATACAAATTGTCCTCTAGATAAACCTACAGGAGGGAGATACCCCTTTGGAGTGACCCAACACAAGGTTAAAGAGACGGAAATGGTCGACATGAGGAAAAAATAGGATGCTTTGACAATTGAAGATGTGGCTTTTGATCCATATTTGAAACTTGATGAGCATGGAGAAGATGAAGTTGATGATAGGATATTTTCTGACATGGAAACCTATACGTGACCTTTGTTTCATGCAACCGGTTACGTCATTCTAGATCCTCGTAGAACGCTCCGCCAAATCGGTATTGTCCAGAAAATTATGCCTGAAGAGACTCGTTTTAGACTGAGCGTAGAAACCTCCCAATTTAAGGACAAAAAGGTCAAATTGAACTATGAAAATGCACCCACGATCGAGCATTGGAATGCTCGTTCCCAAGAAGTAAACCAAATGAGTAGAAGATTCCTTGAAGATTCTCATGGGACTTCCCAAGCGGATGCAAATTACATGGAATGGTATCGAGAGTGGGCTCATCCTTATGTGGAAAATTTGGATCCGAAGGCGCAGAGATATTTCAAGAATGCAGAGAAAGGGATTTCAAAGACATCAATGAATGAAGAACATGATTGGGAGAAGATGGTGGTGCGTATACTACTAATTATGTTTGTATATGATGTTTTTTTTAAATTATCCATGAATAATTAGAGTATGTGTGTTTGATATGAAAAAATAGGTCGATCGAGTTAATTGGGTGGCCAATGACATCACCTGTATGATTAATACGGGTGAGGGGTTAACGGTTTCTGAACTAAGATTAATGCAGAATCGAGTTAGAGGCATAATTATCCTTGAGAAAAGAGTTTTATATCCTGATGAAGCGGAACGACCAAGGAGAACTAAAAGGGATAGGTCTAATTTTTCTTCTAGCGACGACTCGGACACTCCCCACCGTGACCAAGTTAAATCTAAGTAAGGAAAGCCGACCGAGGTGGTAGAGGTGAAAAAGGTGGAACAAGTGCTCGAGGTGGTCGAGGTGCAAAAGGTGGAACAACTGCTCGAGGTGGTCGAGGTGAAAAAGGTCGAGGTACTGGAACAAGTGCAAAAGTTATCCGTGCTGGAACAAGTGCTCGAGGTGGACGTGGTGGAGGTAAAAAGGCTCCAATTCAAGGTGGCAGCGGTCGAGGTAAAAAATCTAGAGTTATGTAACAAGTTGTGGAACCTCAGGCAAGGGACGATTTGGATGAGTTTTTGGAAAGCACGTCGGAGGAGGGATCAAGTGAAAGTGAATGACTATTTACTTTTTATTATATTACTTCATGGATCTTTTATTATCTAAGACTTTTTCTATTTACTTTTTTTGTTGTTTGGTTATGGATTTCGATGGATGAATTTTTAAAACTTTGCATTTATTAATGAATTTTAGTCTTTCCAATTGTCTAATCTAAGAAAACTGAGGAAACAATCAAGATTCACTAATTTTTTGTGCACTTTCGGCTAGGTCGATCCTTAAAATAACCTAGCTGAAAGTGCATATAATCCTTGTCAAATATTCTAGCACAGGATTGCAGATGGAAAGTCCCGGCCGTTATTTGAAACTGGTTAGGAAATACCTAGCCATATATTTCATTGGATACTCAAAAATTAACTGAACCTCGGTTACGGCTACGTTTCTGAGTCGCGTTTTTGTTTGTGGTTGACAGTCCAAGCCGTAAAACTGACATAAATTTACAGCTCTGGTTTACGGCTTGGTTGAAATTTGTAATTCCTGGCAGGGGCGGAGGCATCCCATTGCAAGGGGGTGCACTTGCACCCCCTGCCCAGCTGCCTCCAAAGCCCATTTCAAGCCCAAATAGAATTTTTTTTAACATCCAAGCCTATTTGAATTTTTGCACCCCCTAAAAAAATGTTTGCAATAAATAGTAGAATTTTGCACCCCCATCCAACATTTCTTGGCTCCGCCCCTGTTTCCTGGACGTAAAAAAATTGCGTCTAGGAAATTCCTATACATCCGGGCCGTAATTCTGACAAAAAATAACAACTATCTTTTGCGGCTTGAACTACCGAGCCGTAAATATGACACACCACAAATCCTGCAAGTTTATACAGAATAACGGCTGGGTATCCCCTGCTAATTCCAACCCATAAACACCTATAATTATGAATAGCACATCATATCGCCTAGTTTTTTGAATTTTGAAAAATAGATCCGTTTGAAGATTGATCTATAGAAGGTTTTAGCCGTTCAACCACTTATTTAAACTTGAAATAACTCCACCTCCATATAACCATACATTCCAAAACAAAATCACACCTTCTACATCAATAATCTCCACCAAAACTCATAAAAACTCAATGCAATGTACTCAAAGGATAAACCCAACTTCACTTCGGAAGAAGACTTATCTCTTTGCAAAAAAATTGTACTATGCTATCCAAAGAGAGGAGAAGAATGAAGGAAAGGTGGTTTACCAAGTCATTCATATTGGAGTAATATTTTAGAGAATTTTTGTAGTGAAACAGGTAACCGATTTTCATACATACGCAAAAATGTGGAAGAATATATGACTTTACGTCGTATGTTCAACCAACTTCGACTTAGAGGTGAGACTGATAGAGAAGTCGTGGCTCAAGCTAAGAAGGAATGGAGAAAATGGAAAGGTTATGATTTCAACTTGGAAGCTCAATTCTCCATCATCAAAGACTTCTTAATACATCAAAGGGGATGTTATTAAAACCAACTTTGTAACATGGATCTATTAAGTATGTAATGGATTTTATTTTGTTCTAATTATTGAAAGTATTACTAATTTTCAATCGTAGTATGTATTCATGTGGAAAATTAAAATTTCTCAGCTTACATATTAAATTACGGATGGGAAATATATGAATTCCCAGCCGTAAAACAGACTCAGGATATTCTAGTTGAATAACGGCTAGAAGTTCTTAACTTCCCATCCGTTATAAATGTTTACGTCTGGGAATTCATCATATCCTAACCGTAATTGATTCATTACGGCTGGTTCGACACAATTTCCCGGTCGTAACCGCATAATATTCTAGATTTTTTCATATTTTTGACGGATTTGAATTGATAAAATTGATGTTGGGAGTTGATTATAAGGTTATCTTGAGTTTTGTGATGAAGGGTTTCATCATTTTTCTTCAAACTAATTTCACCAAAATCACCATTTTTCCTTCTTCAAAACCCAAAAAAATCAAGTTGTGATTTGCAAAAGATTAATGTCTTTATTAGTCTAATCGATTCACTAAGACTGATTAGTTAGCTTAATCAAGTTAATTAGCACTAATCAAATTAAGGGTAGATTAGACATTATAAAAAATGATGGATAAAGAGTCCTATGGGTTGTTATTTCATGACCCCAAATAGCCCCAAAAATCCATCCGTTTTTAGCCCCAACAATAGGATTCAAATACAATCCTCCCACCACTCCATGCATCAAGGTGTCATGATCCCAATTTGCACCTTGTAATTTCTATAGGTTATATGACCATCAATATCATTGTCATTTCTTGTCCTACTTAATGCGACTGCATACTTAGATTAATGTACCTACATTGACTAGTTTAGTTGCATTTATAGATAGCACGTTTTGATACACATCCAGAAGTAATTTTTTGACTTCTAGAAGTAAAAAAGTCAACTTTTTGTGAAGCAAAATATCTAGACTTCTGACTTCTACTTTTGGAGAAACAAAATTATATCCAAACGCGCTGATAGCCAGTTTGGATGTCATTTAAAATTTTCTTTCTGATTTCTTGAATGTTTTTTGGTTTTTGGAAACATAAAAATCAGAAATTAGGATGGGTACATAATTTCAAAAAGATTTTTAAAAATAAAAGAATTATTTTTTTTGTTAAATGAAAATATTTTTCTTCAGATTTTTTTTTATAGGCAAAACAAAAAGGACTTACAGATTATCCCTTAGCACTCAGTGGTCATCACAAAGAGTTTGGATTAACCAGATCGGTGGGATAGACCAAACCATATGACTTACATTAGTCTTAGCCCACTGGGCTAGATTGTGCGCAGCCTTATTAGTTGTTCGATTGACATAAGCAAAACAAATAGAATTGAATTTAGGAATTAGGAATTAGGTTTTTTACGTCTTGGAAGAGAACATGAGTTCTCAAATCTCCCATAAACGTCTTCTGTTTAATTTGTTCTAAAGTGTTCCAAGCATCACTTTCAACGATAATCCGGTCCTATTTTTTCTCCAACGCAGTTTTTAGTGCATCTCTAATAGCTCGAATCTCCGCTTCTTCTTCCGAATAGCAAACCAGGTCAGTCGCTTGAGCAAATATGAATTCCACATCTGAGTCTCTGATGATAAATCCTATTCCTCCTTGTTGAGAATTTAAATTCCAAGCACCATCTGTGTTTATTTTTATCCAATTTATTGGAGGATCTCCCAAGGAGATTTTAATTGTTATAGTGTTATTGCAGATATCTTGTTCATGGTTGGATCTTTGGGGGTATTTAACAACATCGATTTTGCTCTTGCCCAGATTGTTGCCGATTCTTCTACTAAATCGTTGTGGTCAATCTCATTTCTGCTTGTCCAAATTGACCACATCATGCACGCAATCTTTGGGAACAAATATTCTCTTCCAGAATTTTTTTTATAAGGTTGTAACTGGAGCCAATATCTAATCCACTTATCAAAGGTAAAATTATGAAATTACGCATTTTGAATATTTATGATTATCCATACTCTATTCAGTCTAGCACAAGCTACTAGGGAGTGCATAATGGTCTCAGATTTCAATTTGCATCTAGGAAAAATATATTCTTCAATGTGTATACGTTTATGTAAAATTTGTTTTACTGGTAAAGCCCATTTTAAATCTTTCCAGACAAACATCTTTATTCTTTCAGGAAGATTTTGTTTCCAAACAGTTAGCCATAGATCAGAGTTTGTAATGTCCGCTCTTATACTCAGAGCATAGTAAGCAGATTTTGTGTTGAAGTTACCATCTTTTGATGGAACCCAAATGATGCAGTTTTACAAGTGGTAAGTATAGGGTTTGATTCTCGGACTTTTTAAAAGATTCGGTTTTAGACAAAAAGATGGTGATTTTTATAAAACTTATAAAATAATGGAAATGCTAAAAATGATTCTTGTGTTCAATTAAAAGAGTCTAGGATGTCAAGATTTCATCACTACTACACATACTAAATGATTATAACTATTCCCTATAACATTCTCCCAAAATTACTCAAGACGATTTAGGACAAATAATACGTCTCGGAAAATAAATCTTTTCAAACAATTATTTTTCTCAAATAATTAACAATTTTTTTCACTATAAAATGCTATTCTCTAACATAGAATATATAAATCAATTATAAAGCATCATAGGACACATGAAGAAAATTATTACCGTTACGAATCAAGAATAAGGACCAAGAGAATTATTATAGAAAATAATCAAAACATTATAGCACACATAGTAGGATTTCTTCCCTAATCCTAGATAGGAATTTAGTTACTCATAATTAAGAGCACTAAGAAATAAAAACAGAAGAAGAAATGAAAGAAGAAGAAGAATATGTAGAAGAAGTGTGGGAGATGGAGAGGTGTGTAGAGCTCCCGTCCTGATCTCGACCAGTCGAATGCCTTTCAACAAAACACCACAGCCCTATTTATAGGTAGAGTGGTTAGACAATCTTTGCTTCCTCTTGTTTCTTCACGTGAACGGCCATCTCACCCATGCCTCTCTTCCTGGCACTCACGTGCATGGCCATGTAGGCTGCATCATTCGAATCCCATGGCAGCAAACAACCATTGCTCTTCTTCATGTGCACTGCCATCATTGTCAACAACTCCTCGCTGTATTCACTAGCAATCATCATAGCCACCTCGAGTTCCATCGCACCAGCCGAGCAACAACACCTTCCAGCTCATTGTAACGTCACAACCAAAGGTTAACACCGAACATCATCTTACTGCCATCACGTTCTCTACTTCGATCTTCATCATTACCACCGTCCACTGACAGTTCTTGGCCGCAGCAGCCTGTCATGACCATCTCGATCTCATCATCCGCTTCACATGATGTTCTCCATGTTTTCTTCATGTTCTTTCACGTGCTTCACTTTTCAGTCATGGCAGTCTGTTAACTCCCGACAAGTCGTGCATCAACTTCGCCACGTTCTCTGCCATTTCTTTTCTTTCCAGCTCAACCTCACCACGGCAACTCCATCATAAGCTCTTCTCCTTCACGTTCTCATAGTAACGTCCATGCATCCTGTCTTTGTCCACGAGCTTCACCATCATGTGCTGTAGACTGCCGTGAAACCAACAGAAACCCATCATCGAGCCATGCATCAACCATCCTCGAGATGTACTTATTTCCATGCTCGTATTCGAACTCCAATGGTAGCAAACACCCATGCATGCCATTACCCGAGTTCATCATGTTCTCTAAATTTCGATAATGCATGAAGAAGATGGTGGTGCCCTGAATAACAAGACTGGGTGCCTTAAACAGTATTTGAATCTTGGCACACCCCATTAAGTAAAAGACTGGACTGCCTTTAGCAGTTCCCTTAAACTTGAATGCCCCTTAACATGAGGGTGTCCCTTAATGAACACTAAAGGTGCCAATAGTATTCTCCATTGGAAAATGACCATTTTGCCCCTTTTCTTGTTTTGCCCATAACTTCTTCATACAAACTCCGAATGACTCCGTTCTTTCGCCGTTGGCTTCGCCTTTTCGTCCTCAACGCAATGAAAAGTAGAAATCTTGTATTTAAATGGGTTACATTTGGTCTTTAGCCCTTCCTCATTCTTAGCTAGCTTCTTTTATTGCACAACTAAGCTCAAATTCACTTCTTTTTGGATTATTCACCTAATAACACACAAATAAGAGAAAACAACATAACACACAATAATCTGCAAGAAAACCATCAAATACTAGCATGGAATTAACACAAAATATATGTGCAAAATGCACTTATCAAATTCCCCCACACTGGCTTTTGCTAGTCCTCGAGCAAACTAAAAATCCTAACTCACTGTCGCAGGCATCACGATTGCATTTAGTGTATGCAATAAGCCTTTAAACCCCTAGGTGTCCCTAGTGGCCGAGTTATAGTCTCGGGAGGGTTTACCAGAGGTATACCCACAAAACCTACTCCAACTTCAAAGCGTTCCAGCGTCCCAAGCATCCAAAGAGTTATGAGGACATAGAGTTTCTGCATGCTAGTAATAAGAAGTTAGAAATACCAAAGAACATATTCTCATTCTTAAATATTGAGTGAGAAATAATCACACCATAATGAGAGAACGCGTGTTTGAGAAACGACCAATAAGCATTTCGCCTCGACTTCTGCCTCACTTAAAAGGATTTTATGATAATTGCATTCAATAAGATAGCTTTTTTATGGGTCTCACATGTGTGCAGGTAGGAATGAAGATAGAACTCCTGCACACGTTGAATGGTGGGAAGGAAACCTTCCGAATTATTTCTGGAGACCCCACAAAATCGTGGGAAACAAAAGACTTTTTCTGATGATCTCTAAGAAAGGAAATCAACCATTATAGTAAGGATGAGAGTACTTACCACCTTCACATATGATTGCACTGATGATAACACTACTCTCACAGCATCCAATAGAAACGTCTTCCTTCGGCTCGTCTTCTTCATCTTTGGTCTTCAACTGTTGATGATAAACTTTTGAACTTCATAAAACTTTGACAATTTGTAACTCTTTTCCTCTATTTCCTTGTTGCTTGAAACTTCTTTATAGATTTTTCTTCCACATGACTTTATTGATGAAATAAATCCTAAATGCAAATCTTTTTGTATTTTTTTGTATTTTTATTTTTCATTTTTTTTAAATAAGATTGCAACTATAATAATAAAATTAACATGGCCATGAAAGAAGTATTGTACCACTTGAATCTTCACAACTTGTAATGTCTTCGTATCATAAACTTCAATAATTCTCATCTTTTGATTTTCTATGCTCTTGTAAATAAGTCTTCATACTTAGATATAAAATTTGCTCTTCCTTGAATTGTTGCTTAAAAACCTTAAATGTCTTCAAATTTCCTTGTAGATTTTGATGTCGCTCCTTTGTTGATGATGCGTTTCTATGGACCTGTTGTTGGCGAGAGAGAATGGTGCTAACTGCAAATCAAACTACAAGAAGGAGGTTTTCATCTATAGACGACACCCTCATGATTGACAAAATTAGCACTCAAGAGATCAAAAATAGTGCTGAAAATAGTGTGAAGTTGGGTAGCTCACCATTCTACCCGGAATTTACGTATGGTGACACACACTCAAAAGAAAGCTCTTTAGTCAGCTTCTAAGAAATCTGGTCTGGTGCCTCTGTTGATTTGAAAAAGGTAGTCTCCACTAATGATTGATCAGCAACTCTAATAATGCATTTCTCTCTGCTCCTAATTTGCATCACCGGCATGATTAAATCCATTATTTAACACTCCAATTCGTAAGAAATCCGAACGTAGTTCTCTAATACTTCCAAGTTCAGTTATGTCGGTCAGAATTCTCTATGTAAACATACCTAGAAGTATGCTAGTGACTCTAAAATCTCTGTAAGTTGGAGGTTTTATTCAAATATATAATAATTATTTTTTATTTTTTTGAAAATTTTGAATCAAAAAGGCTAAAAACTCTATATGCAAAATATCCAAACACTCCCCCACACTTAAACTCTACATTGTCCTCAATGTTCTAAAGATAAAATTAAAAGCATGAACAAGGAGAAACTGTTACCATCTGAATCAAAAGAGTGAAGGAAAAATATTACCGTGTTGCATGAGCATGGGTTACCTCCCAAGAAGTGCTAAGTTTAATGTCTTTAGCCAGACATTACTGTATCTGCAGAAACTTAGTCGTGATAAACGGGATCCTGTAAATTTGTATTTTCCACATCCGGGTTGGTCAATTCGATGAATGGTTTCAATCGCTGACCGTTGACTTTAAAAGTCTCTCCAGTATCATGATTCGTCACCTCAATAGCACCGTGCGGATACATGGTCTTAACATAGAATGGGCCAGTCCAACGAGATCTAAGCTTACCAGGAAAAAGGTGAAGGCGAGAATTATACAAGAGAACTTTCTGTCCTGGTGTAAACGACTTTCGAAGAATCGATTTGTCGTGAAAAACTTTTGTTTTCTCCTTGTAAATTTTCGCATTTTGGTAAGAATCATTACGAATTTCTTCCAACTCATTGAGTCAAGTCTACGGTTATCACCAGCAACAGGTAGGTCAAAGTTTAGCCGTTTAATGGCCCAATAAGCTCGGTGTTCTAATTCTACAGGCAAATGGCAGGCTTTACCGAAGACAAGTATATACGGAGACATCCCAAGTGGAGTCTTAAAAGCGGTTCGGTAAGCCCATAATGCTTCTATTAAGCGCAAAGACCAATCCTTTCGGGTAGGGTTTACGGTCTTCTCTAAAATTTGCTTGATCTGCCTATTAGACACTTCTACTTGGCCACAAGTCTGTGGGTGGTAAGGTGTAGAAACCTTATGAGTAATGGAGTATTTCTTCATGAGCGTCTCGAAAGACCGGTTACAAAAATGTGATCCTCCATCACTAATGATTGCTCTAGGCATACCAAATCGAGAGAAAATATTTTCTCTAACAAACTTGATCACAACATGGCGATCGTTTGTTTTGGTAGCTATTGCTTCAACCCACTTAGACACATAATCAACAAATAATAAGATGTAAAAGTTTCCATAGGAATTGACAAACGGGCCCATAAAATCTATGCCCCACACATCAAATATTTCTATTATCGAGATAGGATTAAGTGGCATCATATTTCTTCGGGTCAACTTCCCTAACTTCGACATCTCTCACAACTTTGACAAAATAGGTGGAGTCCTTGAAAAGTTGGCCAATAAAGACCAGATTGTAGAACCTTAGCAGCTGTTTTCTTAGAACTAAAGTGACCCCCACAAGCTCCGTAATGACAAAAAGTCAGAACACGGATATGTCGTTGTCGGGAATACAACGACGGATGATCTGATCGATCTAAGTATGGATCATCCCGAAAAAGTATTTAACCTCGACAAGAATTTAGCTCTATCCTTTTAGACCAATGGTCGGGCATTTGACCAGTTACCAAATAATTGATAATGTCAGCAAAACCAGGGTAACTCGGAGATGGAAAATAGTTGTTCATCGGGAACGTGTCATGGATTGGTATCTCATCATCTCTAGTCTTATCAAGGATACGGGATAAATGGTCAGCTACAACATTTTCGCACCCTTTCTTATCACGAATATCTAGAGTAAATTCTTGGAACAGCAATACCCATCTAATCAGCCGTGGTTTAGAGTCCTTCTTTGAAAGGAGATACTTGAGTGCGGCATGATCATAATAGACAATGACCTTAGACCCTAGGAGATATGATCTAAATTTCTCCAAAGCAAAAACGATGGCTAACATTTCTTTCTCAGTGGTTGTGTAGTTCATCTGGGCATCGTTTAGGGTCCTACTAGCATAATAAATCACACTAGGTGTTTTATCATGTCGTTGGCCAAGGACAACACCAACCGCATAATCGGACGCATCACACATGATTTCAAATGGGAGGTTCCAATTGGGTGGTTGGATGATAGGGGCAGAAGTCAACAATAATTTAAGCTTCTCAAAAGCTTGAACACATGCTTCATCAAATACAAAGGCAGTATCTTTAGCAAGTAGGTGCGATAGAGGTAAAGCAATCTTGCTAAAGTCTTTGATGAAACGACGGTAAAATCCAGCATGTCCAAGGAAAGATCTAACATCGGTTACATTCTTAGGTTGTCTTAATTTTGAAATTAGGTCAACCTTGGACTTATCAACTTCTATTCCCTTAGAGGACACCACATGTCCTAACACTATTCCAGATTTAACCATAAAATGACACTTTTCCCAATTAAGGACTAAGTTCTTTTCTTTACAACATTCTAGAACTAGTGTAAGGTGGTGCAAACATTCATCGAAAGAGGATCCAAACACTGAAAAATCGTCCATAAAGACCTCTAGAAATTGCTCAACCATGTACGAAAAGATACTTAGCATGCAACGTTGGAATGTTGCGGGTGCATTACACAACCCAAAAGGCATACGCCTGTAAGCAAAAGTACCAAATGGACATGTGAAGGTTGTTTTCTCTTGGTCTTCCTCCGCTATAGGGATTTGGTTATAACCAGAATAACCATCTAGGAAACAATAATAGCTGTGGCCCGCTAATCTTTCTAACATCTGGTCGATGAATGGTAAAGGAAAGTGGTCTTTCCTAGTTCTTTGAGTTCAACTTACGGTAATCTATACAAACTCTCCACCCAGTAGTAACACGGGTAGGTATCAATTCATTATTCTCATTCGCAACTACCGTAATCCCAGACTTCTTTGGGACAACCTGAACAGGGCTGACCCATTTACTATCAGATATGGGGTATATGATACCCGCATCTAATAACTTGAGCACCTCGGTGCGAACAACTTCCTTCATATTAGGATTCAAACGTCTCTGCATTTCTCTTGAGGTTTTGGCACCTTCTTCTAAGTAGATGTGGTGCATACAATCAGCAGGACTAATTCCTTTCAAATCTGCTATAGTCCACCCTATTGCAGTCTTGTGCTCACGAAGAACACTAACTAGTCTACTTTCCTGTTCGGGCTCTAAGTCAGAGGAAATTATGACAGGAAGAGTATTCTCATTACCAATAAATACATATTTCAGTGTATCTGGTAGTGGCTTTAATTCAAGGGTGGGAGCCTTAACTGATGATGGGAGGGGTTTATCTATGGTCGGCGGAAGAGGTTCTGGTTTACGCTGCCATTTTCCATAATCCATTACTTGCGCAGAGTCTAACAACGCATTAACTTCTTCAAAATGACTATCCTCATCATAGTAAGCTCCAAAATGGGCCAAGCACGCCTCTAAAGGATCGCTAACACTATTGGTGGTAAAGGTATTCTCCATTAGAGAGTCAATCATGCATATAGACTCATAGTGTTCAGGATCTGGTGGGGCTTGTAACGCCTTAAAGACGTTCACTGAGATTTTATGATTCCCAAAGGAAAATTCTACTAGGCCATTTTGACAATGTATGACTGCATTTGCAGTGGCTAGAAACGGACGACCTAGGATGATTGGGATATTGATATCTTGACTAGAGACGGGTTGAGTATCTAAAATCACAAAGTCAACAGGATAAATAAAGTTTTCTACCTGAACCAAAACGTCTTCAATAATTCCACGTGGGATTTTGACTGACCTATCGGCTAACTGTAGTGTTATCTTAGTTGTCTTCATCTCCCCTAGTCCAAGTTGTTCATAAACCAAGAAAGGTAAAAGATTCACACTAGCCCCAAGATCTAATAGAGCATTGTCTATCGTTTGGTTACCTATGACACATGTGACAGTAGGACAACCAGGATCTTTAAATTTGACTGGGTACTTTTGTGAGATTATGGAACTAACTTGTTGGGTCAAAAAGGATTTTTTATGGACACTCGCCTCTCTCTTGACAGTGCACATCTCTTTTAAGAACTTGGCCATAGCGGGTACATGTTTAATTGCATCTAACAAAGGCAGGTTAACCTTAACTTGCTTAAAGATGTCTAGGATTTCAGCATATGTACTAGGTTTTTTCTTAGCTAGTCTTTGAGGAAATGGTGCAGGTGGTATGTACACTCTCTCAGGGGTTTCTTTCTCACTTGGACTCTTAGCACAGTCAGGACCATTAAGGTCTTTAGACGAAGTTTGGTCAACTTCTGTCTCCTTTTCAGCTGGACTCTTGTCCTTAGGTGGTTCTACCGAGTTCTCTAGAGTTTTACCACTCCTAAGGGTGATAACTGCTTTGACATGTTCATTATGTTTAGAACTACCCGACATATTAACCTGGTTAAATCCTTTCGGATTTGGAGTTGTTTGACTAGGGAATGTCCCACTTTCTCTATCATTTAACCGGTTCGAAAGTTGACTTATTTGAGTCTCTAGGTTGGCAATAGCTCGGTCACTATTTTGTTGGTTACGCTGACTCGTCAGGACAAATTCATCGAGCTTCTGACCTAAATGGTTGACATTTTGGGTAGTCTCGGCATGGTTTATCACACTACGGTCAATAAAGAGTTTTAGACTTTCCTCTAGGGATGACACCTTTTTATCAACTGGGCTCGGTTCCTGAACTTGAGATTGGTTCCTAGGAAAATTGGGTGGTGAGCTACTCGACGGGCCACCTTGATGGTTACCTTTAGACCACGAGAAATTCGGGTTATGTCTCCAACCAGGGTTATAGGTATTTGAGTATGGGTCAAACTTGGGTCGAACCTCATATTTAGAGTTCATACCACCATGTAGGACACTAACCTGGTCACGAGTAGTTTCAGTTGGGTAAAACTGGGGACACTGAGATCCAATATGACTTTGATCACCACAATTGGTACATGGATATGTTCTGGGATCACTATTACAGCTCATAGTTTGGTTGGACCCTTGGTTTATCTCTAAGGCCTCTAGACGCCTAAGTATGTCAGACCCATTATCAACTCTATTGACCCTATGGATAGGGTTCCTAGTTATTTCGGGCTCCCTCATTGAAGCCCATTGACGGGTCTTTTCAGCTAGCTCGACCAACTCGTCAAAACATTCAGCTAGGTCTTGATGGGTAAATTCTCCACCACTCATTGTTTCTACCTACATTCTGGTTTCACTATCAAGGCCCTCATATAAAATTTGGGCCATGTGGGCTTTATCAAAGCCGTGATGTGGGCATTGGTATAACAATTCATTAAACCTTTCTATATAACCGTGTAGGTGTTCACCTAATTTCTGCTTAAAGGTTTGGATAGACTGTCGAATAGCAGCAGTCTTATGGTGTGGGTAGAATTTCTTAACGAAAACCTCTACAAGTCCATCCCAAGTAGTGATTGTTTTGGAAGGAATGATATGATACCACTCACTGGCTCTTTCTTCTAGGGAAAAGGGAAACAAACGTAACCTAACATCGTCTTTGGTGACATTTGGATAACTCATGGTATCACAAATCATATCAAAGTCACAGATATGGGTATACGGGTTCTCATTCTCTATTCCCTTAAACTTACGTAGCATGCCAAATGTCCCAGGTTTAATATCAAACTTCACGGTAGTGGCCGGTAAGACAACCCCAGTTCACGTATCACCCTAGACGGGTTTAAACGGTCCCTAAGGGTTTTGGTTGGCACAACTTCACCCTCATCATTTTCATTAACCATTTCGGTAAAAATAGAATTACCACCTAAATCCGTGTAATGGGTCGGACTTAAATTAAAAAGGTCGTTTTCTACAAGTCGATGTTCTACCCGTTTCCAACGTCGCATACACACACAATAATACTAGTGAAGCAATTGGTGTGTTTTTTTTTTTTTTTTGAACAAAGAAAGATAGAAATAAAAATAGAATAACACAAACAAGGAAGGGAAGTTCTATTCAATCACAAAAAAGGCTGACTCCACCACAGTAAACCTGCTGATTTCTAGCAAACAAAAAGCATGATGGCTCCACTTAGATTGTTTTCTAGACCAGCTTCTAATCCTTCGAAAGGGAATTCGTTACAATCTGAGTAAACTCCTCTGGAATCAATCTGAGTTAAAGTATATTGAATAGAGGCGAGAGAAGTTGCTAGAGCTTTGATACTCAAGGCCTCACCGTATTACAAGGCGGCGCAGTCACGCATTCAATTTACAGAAACCATCATGAATTTCGGAGTATGCCTAAAGAGTAACCAATATTTTTCGAACGACTTTCCTACTAAGCTCGTTACCTTATAGGTCTCGTTCTTTTACTTCAAATTTTAAAGCTTAGGTTCGTCCTTGCCCTTTACTAGGAAAATAAAACATTTTCCTCAACATATATGAAACGAAGAATACATTAACTCGCTAACAGGAGATTCGCGAGTGTTTCGACAAACTTACCTCCCGTATCATACGGGGGATGAACCGTTGTTGTCGACTCGGGCCACGACTCCTATGTCATGCACGAACCCGAGGGGCCGAGGTGATATTGTAATCACCGTCCTTCTCTGCAAACAGTTTGATATTTAATATTACCCTTCCGTAGGGTTTTTAAAAAAATAATAAAAGAATGTCCAAGTCCAAAGTCCCAAAAAAAAAATAATGATGCAAAAGAAATATAAAATTACAAGAATATAGAAATCCTAATACAATCAATAAAATAAAATAAACTCTTTTTTTTTTTTTTATGTAAAATTTTTTTTTCTTCTTTTGCTCTTTTAGCTTTGCTCTTTACTCCCAAGTCTTTTTACACATTCACCAAAAGCTTTGGAAATTTTTTCCGCTTCGAATTCCAAATTCTCTTTTGGTATGCAATTCCACAATAAATATAGAATATTACCTGCACAATAAAGAAAAATAACAAGAATAATACCAAGTAAAATCAAAGAAAATAAAATAAAACAAAAACTAAACTAAACTAAAATTTAAAATTTAACTAAAAAGAAAATAAAAATCTAAAACCTAACCTAAAGGCAAGTCCGCGTCGACGGCGCCAAAAACTGATGCAATTTTACAAGTGGTAAGTATAGGGTTTGATTCTCGGACTTTTTAAAAGATTCGGTTTTAGACAAAAAGATGGTGATTTTTATAAAACTTATAAAATAATGGAAATGCTAAAAATGATTCTTGTGTTCAATTAAAAGAGTCTAGGATGTCAAGATTTCATCACTACTACACATACTAAATGATTATAACTATTCCCTATAACATTCTCCCAAAATTACTCAAGACGATTTAGGACAAATAATACGTCTCGGAAAATAAATCTTTTCAAACAATTATTTTTCTCAAATAATTAACAATTTTTTTCACTATAAAATGCTATTCTCTAACATAGAATATATAAATCAATTATCAAGCATCATAGGACACATGAAGAAAATTATTACCGTTACGAATCAAGAATAAGGACCAAGAGAATTATTATAGAAAATAATCAAAACATTATAGCACACATAGTAGGATTTCCTCCCTAATCCTAGATAGGAATTTAGTTACTCATAATTAAGAGCACTAAGAAATAAAAACAGAAGAAGGAATGAAAGAAGAAGAAGAATATGTAGAAGAAGTGTGGGAGATGGAGAGGTGTGTAGAGCTCCCGTCCCGATCTCGACCAGTCGAATGCCTTTCAACAAAACACCACAGCCCTATTTATAGGTAGAGTGGTTAGACAATCTTTGCTTCCTCTTGTTTATTCACGTGAACGGCCATCTCACCCATGCCTCTCTTCCTGGCACTCACGTGCATGGCCATGTAGGCTGCATCATTCGAATCCCATGGCAGCAAACAACCATTGCTCTTCTTCATGTGCACTGCCATCATTGTCAACAACTCCTCTCTGTCTTCACTAGCAATCATCATAGCCACCTCGAGTTCCATCGCACCAGCCGAGAAACAACACCTTCCAGCTCATTGTAACGTCACTACCAAAGGTTAACAACGACCATCATCTTACTGCCATCACGTTCTCTACTTCGATCTTCATCATTACCACCGTCCACTGACAGTTCTTGGCCGCAGCAGCCTGTCATGACCATCTCGATCTCATCATCCACTTCACATGCTGTTCTCCATGTTTTCTTCATGTTCTTTCACGTGCTTCACTTTTCAGTCATGGCAGTCTGTTAACTCCCGACAAGTCGTGCATCAACTTCGCCACGTTCTCTGCCATTTCTTTTCTTTCCAGCTCAACCTCACCACGGCAACTCCATCATAAGCTCTTCTCCTTCACGTTCTCATAGTAACGGCCATGCATGCTGTCTTTGTCCACGAGCTTCACCATCATGTGCTGTAGACTGCCGTGAAACCAACAGAAACCCATCATCGAGCCATGCATCAACCATCCTCGAGATGTACTTATTTCCATGCTCGTATTCGAACTCCAATGGTAGCAAACACCCATGCATGCCATTACCCGAGTTCATCATGTTCTCTAAATTTCGATAATGCATGAAGAAGATGGTGGTGCCCTGAATAACAAGACTGGGTGCCTTAAACAGTATTTGAATCTTGGCACACCCCATTAAGTAAAAGACTGGACTGCCTTTAGCAGTTCCCTTAAACTTGAATGCCCCTTAACATGAGGGTGTCCCTTAATGAACACTAAAGGTGCCAATAGTATTCTCCATTGGAAAATGACCATTTTGCCCCTTTTCTTGTTTTGCCCATTACTTCTTCATACAAACTCCGAATGACTCCGTTCTTTCGCCGTTGGCTTCGCCTTTTCGTCCTCAACGCAATGAAAAGTAGAAATCTTGTATTTAAATGGGTTACATTTGGTCTTTAGCCCTTCCTCATTCTTAGCTAGCTTCTTTTATTGCACAACTAAGCTCAAATTCACTTCTTTTTGGATTATTCACCTAATAACACACAAATAAGAGAAAACAACATAACACACAATAATCTGCAAGAAAACCATCAAATACTAGCATGGAATTAACACAAAATATATGTGCAAAATGCACTTATCACCAAACCCTTCTATCACTAGAGGGCTCAACACTAAGAGGGATTTGTTTGATCATCTTTTTTGTTGATTGATCAAATACAATACTTAATTTTTCCGTATCCCAGGTTCTTGTTTCTTGAATTATAAGGTCTTGTACTTTCAATTTTAAATCAGGGTCGAGTTACTCTTTGGTGTGGCAATCCATTTTCCAGGTATACAATTATCACACCCTGGTTCGATGAAGTTGCCTTCACCCACAACCCATGATATGAATGGTTTAATTTTACACATAATATGGTGTAGGCATTTCCAGACCCTTGAGGATTGATCAGAGAATTTAGAATTTAGGATATCTGTCTTAGGAAAGTATTTATCTTACAACACTTTTTCTAGGAGTTATTGTGGTTGCGCTATTAGTATCCACACACTCCTTGCCATCATTTCCATGTTATTAATTTCGCTAATTCTGAATCCCAGGACTCCTTCCTGTTTAGATTTGAAGATATTTTCCCAAGCTATCAAATGGAGTTTTCGCTCTTTTGAACTGGGGTCTTCACCCCACCAATATATGTTTAAGTGACTATCAATTTTCTGACACATGCTTTTAGGATAAGGAATATGGCCATTTGGTATAGTGACATAGATTCACCTATATGTTTTACCAAAGTGGTTCTTCCTGCTTGGGATATGAATTGGGTGAGCCAACCATTAACTCTTTTTTCAACAGCAGAGAGGAGGGAGAGATGTGTTTGCATCTTTGATTTTAATACTGTTATAGGAGCCCCTAAATATTTTCCCCCTAGCTTGAGCTTAGTTATATTAAGGATTTTCGCTAAAATCCTTATATGTCTTGGATGCACTTTTTTACTAATGAAAATTCCCGACTTTTCGAAATTAATCTCTTGCCCACTTGCTTTACAATATTTTTGTAGGTATTCTTTAATAGCATGAAATTCAGGAATCGTTGCCTTAGCAAAAAGAAGACGGTCGTCAGCAAAAAGAAGATGGCTCACAACAGGGGCCGAGTTTGCACATTTAATTCCATGAACCAGGTTAGTTTCTTCTAAATGTTTTATGTAACAAGATAATGCCTCCGCACAAATGATATATAGGTAGGGGGAAAAGGATCCCCCTGCCTTAACCCTCTTTCCGGTTTAAAGTTTCCCAATGGGGAACCATTAAGAATGATAGAGTAAGATACAATTCCAAGACAGTTCATAATCAGCCTTATCCACTTCGGATGAAATCCCAATTTAGTCAAGAATTTGTCCAAAAAAGACCACTCAAGCCTATCGTAGGATTTTGACATGTCCAATTTTATGGCGGCAAATCCCACCCTTCCTTGTTTATGTTTTATTGTATAAATGAGTTCATGTTCCAACACAACATTGTCAGCAATTTGTATTTTTTAGACAAAGGCACTTTGATTGGGTGAGATTATTTTTCCCATTAGCGGCTTCATCCTGTTAGCAATGGTTTTAGAAACTACTTTGTAAGCAAAGTTGCACAATCCAATAGACCTGAATTGGTCTACGGAGTCTGCCATAGGGTTTTTTGGTATCAAAGCTATATTTGTATGATTAAATTGAGTTAGAAGATGTTCACACTCAAAGAATTATTTAACCATCATAGTGACATTTTCTCCTACTATGTCCCAGTAATTTTTAAAGAAAAGACCAGTTAAACCCATCCAGTCCTGGTGCTTTTTTTGCTCCCAATTGGAAGGCAACTTTCTTTATTTCCTCATCCGACAACGGTGCCACTAGGGCATCATTTTACATGTGTGTAACTTTAGATTTAATTGTATCGACAATTGTGTCTTGCTCAGTATTGCCAGAAGTGCTATAGAGTTGTTGAAAATATGAGATAAATTCTTCGCCAATAGCCTCCCTAGTTGTTAACCAAGTTCCATTTATGTCCTTAAGCCAAGAAATGTTATTCCTCTTTCTTCTAAACATGGTATATTTGTGAAAGTATGATGTATTTTTATCACCTTCTTGTAGCCAAATTTCTCTAGATTTATCTTTCCACAAGATTTCTTCTAGAGAATATAAGTATGTTAACTTATCAGATAAAATAGATATCACCCTAGTACTTCCAGGTGAATTGGTTTGCACTTCCTTTAAATTCTCTTTTGTTTCATGTATTGAGAAATTTATATTACCAAAAGAAACTTTATTCCAGAGGTTTAGCTTTTCTTTTGCATGATTCAGTTTTTGTTTCAGTTGAAAAGCTTTTGATCCTCTCACTTTAACTGACCAGGCTTGTTCAATAATAGTTTTACAGGTTGGGTCTTTTGTCCACATGGACATGAAGTGGTAGGATTTATGCAGGCTATTCACATCAGGACTAAGAGAAACCAAGACTGGGGAGTGGTCAGAGCTGATACGGGGTAGATGAAGAGTGTGAGTATGCGGAAAATCAACCTCCCACACACTATTTACAATGGCTCGATCAATTCTTTCCAGTATCAGATTATTTCCTTATTGCTTGTTGGTCCATGTAAAGTCAGGTCCAGAGAATGGCATGTCTCTAAGGTCCCAAGCTATCATTAAACTTTCTAGTATTTTTGTGTCGTTGTCAGAGATAGGTCTTCTGCCCCACTTGTCTTGTGGTAAGAGCAAGCAGTTAAAATCTCCTACCACGATGGTAGGTATGGATTGATCATAGGGTTGTGTTAAGAAATCTTCCCAGCAACTAGCTCTCAAATTTGAATTTGGTTCACCGTATACAAAATAAAGGTTGCATTTGGTGTTAGTTTTGATTGACTGGGAGGAACAGAAAAAGCCCCTTTGGCTAGATTTGATTATTGACAAATCAAACCCATCCTTCGAAGCTATTCCTAAGCCTCCTTTCTTTCCGATAGAAGGTAAAGTAAAAGAATTATGGTATCCCAGCGAACATTTTTTTTTTTTGTGGTTGTATTAACAGTACTCATAGTCTCGGAAACAAAGATTATATCAAGGGATTTTAATTTGATAATTTCACGCAGTTCTCGAGCTATCTGTGGTTTTCCAAAACCATGACAGTTCCAAGATAATATACTCATAAAAAATGCAGAAACCAGACTATGGGAGGATCTACAGCTCCTACAAACTAAACTACAGTATCCAGTAGTCTAACAAACATAACAACAGGTTTCTAAAGAAATTCAAAAAAAAAAAACAACACAAGATTAACTAGAAACAGGGAGACAGGCGAGTTAGGAATTATCGACTAGAGTAAATGATCATAGAGAAGTACCCGAAAGAAGTGCCCATCCAAAACTTACCAACATCTGGGAAAAGAAACTTTAATTTTTCGGTCGAACATTGTAATGGAGTCTTGTAGTCTTCAAGTAACTAGAGTCTTGGAGAGAAAAGTGTCTTGGTGTCTTGATAGCCTTAAAAGAGTCTTGGAGAAATCGTGACTTACTGGTTTAGAACAGGTATCTTGGAGAAACTTGTATCTTGGTTGTAAGATTTCTGGGCTTCCAACTCAAAACCAATTGGCAATGAGTGGAGAGGCCCATAGTGTTATATGTGTATAAAGGCTAAATGTTTTAGGCAATGTTGTTGGGAATTAAATAGTCCCACATTGCCTAAAAAATTTAGCCTCTATACACATATAACACTATAGGCCTCTCCGTTTTGAGTTGGAAGCCCAGAAATCTTACATGGTATCAGAGCGAGGCCATACGTGAGTGGTATAAATTCCCTCGTATACGATCCAAGTGTTAAGAGGCTTAAATCTCCCTTACTCGTGAAGGGGAGTGTTGGGAATTAAATAGTTCCTGACAGAATTTGTATTGAAAGATAATTGTGTTGATTGATTTTAGATACATAACATATTGTTCTACTTATACAAAGTACAAACAACTTGACTAAAATATAAGACCTAACCTAGTGACTTAAAGATAAAGCTAAAGATGACACTCCTAATACACCAGTTGATAAAGTAAAAGATAAAAGAAGCAAAGACACGCTTATACTTCTAACACTCCCCCTCAAACTAAAGTAGGGAATAACTACATCATTTTGGCTAAGGTGAAAAACATAAGTGAATAAAATCTTGCAAATAAAAAGTCTTCATTCTTTTAGCTGCAAGTTGTATTAGAATATTGAATTTGATCTTCATCTGAAATTAACGCAACCAAACTTCACATGTAGATAACTCCCTCCATATTTGGCAAATGTAGCACTTGAGGAACTTGTAGTTTAGAGGTTATTTCAGCTTGCAATTGGCAATATCTATTTGTTGTAGGAGATTCACAATATCAGCACTTGCGGTTGTGAAACCAACACCACGTAACCAGACTGTCATTCCCAAAGGATCCACTGAAGAAAATGGACCAATACCAAAATGTGGAATAGTAGAAGAAGGTAAAAATTTCCCAATTATAGTCTTGGTACCAGATGAAGCTTGGTCAACTTCGGTATTATCAGGTTCATAAATTTTAGTCACATATCAAGATACAAACTCCAGTAAACTAACACTTATAATGTCGAGTTTGATTTGAGCAGCGGAAACGACAAAGTGAGATGCAATTCAATACCAAAGTTGATATGAGAACAAGCATTGGACATAGAATATGAATGCTGAAAGTTGTTGGTGTTCCTAATACTCCCCCTCAAATTGATGCCCATTGCCCATACAACGGGATTAATTTGTAAACAGGAAATAAAGAAAAATATTATTCATTCTTCAATTTCTCTTCTCCTCGAATAGTGGCATTCTTTGTTGGTAACAGATAAAACATGATGGTTTTCAATGTCGGTTAACTGATAAAGTGTGGTAAAGTTAGAGTTGGTTAACTGATAAAGTGTAAGGTTCTGTGTTGGGTAACAGATAAAGGTTTTTTTGTTGGTTAACAGATAAAATGTGGTGGTTTTCAGTGTTGGTTAACTGATAAAGTGTGGTAAAGTTCAGTGTTGGTTAACTGATAAAGTGTAAGGTTTTGTGTTGGGTAACAGATAAAATGTAATGTTCTGGAATAGGTGTGAAACAAATTTGAATCCAAGAACTAAGATGTTGTATACAGGTATTAAAAGGTGTAATAAGTGTGGTGGTTCTAATGATGTAAACAAGTATTTTAAAAGATTTAATGGTGTAAACAAATCATGAATTTGTGCTGATAATGGAATTTTGAATGTTTTCAAATGGTTTTGAAGAAGATTGTTGACTGGTTTTCTTGAGGTTGTGGATAATAAATGCATCACATCAAACATTTTACTGAAATCAATTAAGGAAATATAGATTTATCACCTTTGTAGAAACTTGATTTATCCCAGTTGATGTTGGGATGAGATGTTGGATTAGCTCCTCTATCTGGAGTTTGCATAAGCAGATGAGGTGCATCTTCTTTAAGGTGTTGTGTTCAACTTCTACAGATCAAACCCTTACTGTGTCCATTTAATCCCCATTGATCTCACCATTCAACACACATTCTTACAGCAACAAATATCAATTTTGTATACTGATTTCTGAGCTAAGAATTACCAACTCGAACCCAATTTCCTTACTAAATTGTTGCAAACTACAACTTCAAACAACATCAGAAACTCAAGATCTTCCCTGATAACTTCTAGAAAACTTGATCTGATGCAAGAAGTTTAACTGAGGAGAAAATAACCATCAATCGATAGCGGAAGCACTAGATGAGACCATCAAAGAAAGCGGCTACCAAATATGATTTTTGGAGTTGCAGATCTGAGTAGATTGAGATGTTTTAGGATGAAAAATAATTGGGGGTTTTCAATAAGATTGAAGAAAGTGTAAATAAGGTGGTTGAAATTGTTGTTGTTCAAACTTATGAGAAGAAGATGGGGATGATTTAGTCGCCTACAAAATAGTAATGGTGCTCCATGATATTGATTTCCAACTTCAGAGATTAGATCAAAAACTATGCCGAGGGTTGGATAATGATTGTAAATGTGTAGACAGTGGAGATAACTTAGAATTTAATTTGATAGTTTAGGTCACATGATCTGAGAAACGGTTAGGGTTTCTCCTGGCTCTTGATGCCATGACAAAATTTGTATTGAAAGATAATTGTGTTGATTGATTTTAGATACATAACATATTGTTCTACTTATACAAAGTACAAACAACTTGACTAAAAGATAAGACCTAACCTAGTGACTCAAATATAAAGCTAAAGATGACACTCCTAATACACCAGTTGCTAAAGTAAAAGATAAAAGAAGCAAAGACACGCTTATACTTCTAACATTGGTGTCTTAGTAGCAATGTAAACTTAGTGGCTTAGAGCAGGTAAGAAAGAATGTTTTGAATCGCCAGTGTCTTCGTATCAAATGTAAACTTATGTCTTGTTAACCATTGATAATTTTCTCAAGAGTACTGATATTTATTTCATTATCCGGCTAAAATCCGTCGATTGCCGATCAATTTCCGACCAGATTTGGTTCTAAGGGTCAAATAACGGCTCTAAATGGTGGTTTTAGGGGTGGTGTCGATGGCTGGTATTGAGGTTCACCACCCCAATGGGTGGTAAAGAGTTTTTGAAAAAATAAATTAGGTGAGAGAGAGAGTCGTTAACTAAGCAGCCGTGATAGACGCATCGAGCTTCTGCACCGCGTCATGCACCGAGCGGGGATCCAACGGCTGAGGGGCGCCCTGTGGGGAGACAGATAGGGGGGTGGGGGCCAAAAATGGGGGCCACTTCTTTTTCTCTCTCTCACTCTCTCTCCTCGGTGCTCACCGCGCGGTGCGTTAATCATTTTTGTTAACTAAGAATGTCTTTAAGTGGAATTAATAGGTGGTAATTGAGTCATGCACTCAAAAATCTCCTTGAAGCAGCCAATAATACAATAACAAGGACAAATTCCCCGCTTGACAAAAAGCATAAGGACCCAGTCCTTCCTAAAAAAAAAAAAAAACCTCCCCGGACCCAGTTATCCGCAATTTCAGGCCGGCGGGAAACCCAAAAACTTTTCAAATGTGAAATCATCCAAATATAATAAAAATATTATTTAATTTAAAATGAAAATGAAAATCAAATGCTAAATTCTACTTTGCTTTTATTTTTCTTTCACTTCTTCTTCTCCTCCTCCTCCTTCTCAGAGATCTAGGTTTCCAGAATCCATTAAAAACCCTAACTATTTCCCGCCCTTTTTTTAACCAGAGAACCCAGTAATACTAGCCGTTACCTTATACCATTTTCTTCTGATTTTTATCTTTTGGCACCATACTTTTTACAAAGAAATGTGGGTCTTCTCTGAAGCTGATGATAACATTCGTTATGTTAACAAAGTAGAAGAAAAGTTAATCGAAGAAGAAGTAGTTGAAAGAAATGGAGAGTTATTGTTTTGCGGTGGAACCAGTTGGGATACCTTAACTAATTATCGACATCCAAATAATACTCATGGAAATTTGATTTCTCCAACTCGATTAAGACCTCTAATTGGTGTTAACATTCGTTATGTTGCTGCTGGTTGCGGTAAATTTCTTCTCTCCAATTTCAATTTTGTTTAGTGATTGTTTTTTTTTAGGTCATTTTTGCTGATTAAATTGAGGTGTGTGTTTTGTAGCATCTAGCCACTGTGTTGCATTGGATGTCGAAGGTCGTGTTTATACATGGGGGAAAAATAAGGTATTTATGAGAAATTATTACTGAATTTTTGAAAGTTTTGTTTGGTTTGGTTTGAAATCTTTGGATTATATGCTGCTTATTGGATTTAGTTGTTCTGCAGAAGGGACAATTGGGACATGGCGATATGATTCAGCGCGATAGGCCTACAGTTGTATCTGGACTATCAGGGTAAGTTTATGTCTCTTATCTGCTTTGGGTAGTGGGAATTTGAAACAACATCTTTATGTGCAAAGTGTATTTGAACTCGTTACATAAATTTGTTGGTCATTACTAACAAATTGGGTGTAACATATTCATGGGGTTGTTTAAATTCGGCTTCGCCTTGTGGAAATTACTTCTGATGGGTCGAATGGTGAAGTAATCCTCTCCCATTTGTTCTTTTATCAACAACTAACGCAATATTGTCGTTGGCTATAGACACAAAATAATCAAAGCAGGTGCTGGTAGAGCTCACACGGTGGTGGTGACTAATGACGGGAAGTCCTTTGCATTTGGCTGGAATAAGCATGGACAATGTGGAACAGGTTCAGTAAGGACTGGTAAGTGCGAGTTGTTTGGTTGTTAAATGACGGTGTATTCTTTTGACGGAATCAGTCCTATTTGGAGAGCACTCCTGGAATTGGCGCACCAAATTGTTATCTTGCACATTCCTGTCAGCCACATTGTCACTATAGTTGTAAATTTAGTTCCGAGTTCTTTCTTTATTTTGAGTTTATCATCGAGCTTTTTGCTCGTTGGTCTTGTTGGTTTGTGGTTTTTAGAATCATTTGATGGTTAATCAATTTTACCTACATCGGATTTTTTTTCCAACAGTTTTGATGCTGATTACTCACATATCTCTTTCTGCAGAATTTCAGCAGTCACCAGTTTCTAGTCAAGTTTCTGAAGTCATAAATGTTGTGTGTGGAGGCGATTTTACTGTGTGGTTGTCATCTGTGGAGGGATCGTCCATATTGTAGGTTTACTGTACTTGTACTTTATTTGATCCTCAGGCAGTCATAACTATCATTGAACACTTCTTGTAATCTTTCTGTTTAGATTGATTTCATGTTTCTAGATTTTGTTGTTCACTTGTGGATATGCACAACTGTTTCTGTTTCTTAGAACTGCAGGTCTTCCACAGTATGGTCAACTAGGGCATGGGACAGACAACGAGGTATGCCCAAGAAACATTTCACATTTCATTCTTCTCAATTGTGTTGTCTTTAGGTATCCTAATAGATTGTTTGCCTTACTTGCAGTACAATACCAAAAGTAGTGTTGTGAACCTTGCTTATGAAGCCCAACCTCATCCAAAAGCAATAGCCGCCTTTGCAGGGAAAAGTGTTGTCAAAGTTGCATGTGGAACAAACCATACAGGTTTTTCATTACTTCCACCCTTCATGCATGCCACCTTACCTCCATTCTTCATGTTGCAGTAATGTAGTACTAATGCCGCTTCTTTCTTTTTTTGTGTGCTTTCAGTTGCTGTGGATTCTGAGGGTGTTGTTTACACGTTAGTATTCCTCCACTGCTTTACCTTTTATTTAGTCGTACTTTAGAGTGGCAACTATTGTTTTCATCTGTTGTCGGCACTACATATTTATCTTCTCTCTCTTGCTCTCTGTTGTATATTCAGGTGGGGTTATGGTGCCTATGGAAGGTATGCTTGTTGCATATTAAAGATGCTTTTCTGCTCTTACTTATAATCTTTTCTGAATTTCTAAGATGGAACTGTTTGAGTTCGTGGTGCACAGGCTGGGGCATAGAGAGCCGAGAGATGAATGGACTCCTCGTGCTGTAGCTCTCTTCCAAAGGAAGAATGTTCTACCTCCCAATGCAATTGTTGCTGCTGGTGCTCATAATTGTGCAGTCACTGCCGGTAAAAAAAATAAAATAAAATAATCAGTCTAAATCTTAAACGTTTGTGGAACAGTTTCTATTATATGTATATCCTTGTATCATTTTCTTGTAGATAGTACGTTGGGCTTTAAACATTTGCCCTAGACCTAGCTAAGCAGGGCATAGATGATGTCTACCATATAGGAACAAGATGCCCTGACATGGTTTGTACTCAAGCTGACAAGGTTCTGAAATGAGAGACAGAATAACAAGATACCTAGCTAAGCAGCACATAGATCGTATCTATACCATATCTATCTTTGTCATAGTCGGAGCTGTACTGAGAGACGAAGTAAATTACATTGTATTCTTAAGTTTTCTTGATTTATAATGTAAATTTGGTTCACGTACTATTAGTACATTGTCTATCACTCCAGAGTTCCCACACTCTTATGGACCGTGATCAGTTAGAAAAAGTGTATATTTTTGGT
This sequence comes from Papaver bracteatum, assembly GCA_023529315.1. NCBI lineage: Eukaryota > Viridiplantae > Streptophyta > Magnoliopsida > Ranunculales > Papaveraceae > Papaver > Papaver bracteatum. The sequence continues at coordinate 1,164,148 of JAJJWX010003234.1, read as the reverse complement.
ATAGGCTTAATGAGTTAAGTATTTTCCAGGTGGAGGGCAATTATACATGTGGGGAAAATTGAAGGCTACAGGCGAAGATTGGATGCATCCGAAGCCTCTTCTAACTTTAAGGTTTTGTGATGGGCTTGCATGTTTTTCCTCTAAAAGTGTTTAAACTTTAAACTCCAATTGTTATATGATTGTTACTTGTAACCTCATTTTGTGTATATTTGTTTACACGCCTCACTGGTTGGCTCTGTTGACCCTTCCAACTGATTCATTTCTTTCTTATTGGTTTCGCTTATCTCTGGGCAGCATACATTATGTGTATATGCATTCACCGATTTTATAATAAACTGTATTTTCATGTCTTCCCATCATCAGCGGCTGGAATATTCGTTGCATGGATTTAGGCGCCACACACAATTTTGTTGGTGCTGAAAAGTCGTGCATAAGTTGGGGTGGTTCTCAGTATGGAGAGCTTGGATATGGTCCCGAGGGACCTAAGTAAGTGTTGCTTTTCCTTGCTATCTGTATGTTCCTGTTGGCTAGTGATATCATAAAATCACACTTTTCTGATGTACCAGTTTAACTTTGTTATGATGTGTTTGCCCATTGTACCATAGATCTGCAACGAATGCCAGAAAAATTGATGTCCTTGAGGGTATGCATGTAATGAGGTATGAAATTGACAGCTCTTTGTTCGTCGTTTGTGTTATTTGCTGCATAAATTTTAAGCTTTATCTGGCATCATTCAAAATTTCAAGATTAACCGGTAAAAATGACTAATCCTGGATTTGGCTGTAAAATAACTTTTACAGTGTCGCCTGTGGTTCATATTATTCAATGGTGGTGGTTGATAGAACAAATGTTGGTGATAAGCTTGATCAGGTAAGCATTGTCGTAAAACAATCCTAGTAACGAGGAAAATACAGCAGATGTGAGTAATCTAGTTTCCTGTCCTGATTGCAGCTTGATGTTTATGATGGTAAAGCTTCTGAAGAAGGTAAGTTTTGGTTAGGTTTATTGTAATCTTTACATTCTATGGAGTCGTGTTTCTGCTGTTTTTGTCAAGTTTTTCATTAAAGTTGATTCTACCCCCTGCAGGGACTGCTGATGCCAAGGCTAAAAGTCCTGCACCAAAGAAAGGTGGTGCTGAATCTTCATCCAAAAGGAAGAAGTCTAAAGATTCATCAGAGTCTGCTGAACCCAAGGCTATTTCTCCTGCACCAAAGAAAGCCGGCGCTAAAGCTTCATCCAGTAAAAGGAAGGAGTCTGCAGGTTCGCCAGAGTCTGCAAATGAAGAGGATGGGAGTGACGGTGGTGGCTGCGAAAATGGATCAGATGACGATGAGAACGGTCATGTGGTAGAAAGAAAACGTGGTGGTGGTAAAGGAGGAAGGGGTAATGGTGCAAAGTCACCCGTAGCTGGAAAAGCCTCCGGACGTGGGCGAGGACGCTCTCCTTGTGCAGAAAAGAAAAGCGCGCAGCCGCCCGGGGGAGGATCTGGTGGAAAGAGAGGCAGGCCAAGAAAGTCATGAGGCTCCTCTCCTGCCCAGCCTAAAATTTTGCATCTTCTCTTGATTTGAACCCGAAAGAGATCAACAATAACACCAACCATGACGAATTGTACTGTTAGTCTTTTGGCTCTCCAAATTGTTGTATGCTTTAGCGCTGTGAAGCATTTTCAAATCTGACCAGCCTGGTCGATTCATGCTGTTAGTGTTAGCTGCAGAAAAACTCCGGTGCTTAAAAGTTCCTGCAGTTACACCTTGCCATCTTCATTTTGAATGGAAGTTGGGAAGTGTAAACTCTTGTCTTTATAATCTAACGGCTGTAGATGATATATCATCTTACTTGATGCATTCAATGAACACAAGTCGTATTCACTTGTCATTCTACAGGTTGATCATCATTTCCACATCAAATACTAGCATATAGAAATCACATTCTGACTCGATCATATACTGACAGTGATGTTATTGACTGAACTAATGGGCTAAAGACTTGCTCAACAATACTCCAGGCTCATATCTCAGTTCAATTGCTACAGTTTTCTTTTACATCAGCTTATTCAACATTTCATGAAAATACATAATAGATTCGAAAGCAACTAGGAAAGTTAAACTTTAATAAGAAAAATGGGTGCTGTGACTGCTATACACCTTGTCTATGCATTGATAGGCAAGCCATTGTTCATCAGGATACATAGACTCTGGTATATAAATGACTCCAAAATTATATTTCAATCTACCAGAAAAAGGTCTCAATTACTCTTTTCTACTTTTAGCTGCTAAAAGAGTAAAAACAAAATAAAAAAAATACCCGATGAAATGATGCTATCACGAGGATGCTGTAACTCCTGCCGAACAAAATAATACTACTTCTTCTTCTTCTTCTTGCCTTTATTCTTTCCAGCCTGCTTTTTGGACTTTTGTCTTTCTTCACTCTTGATTTTCTCGCTATAAGGAGTATATTTAATAATCAGCCCAAACAAACCAATTCTTGCAAATAGTTTAAATCCTGGATCCGCAGTCAACTTGTCAAAGCAGTCGCCAATTTTTGCATACTGAATATCGTCATCTTCGTCGCTGGAACAAATTAGTCATAGAGCAAAGTGAATTAAGTCAAGTATGCTCAAAAACAACAGACTGATCCCAAGAGAATTATGATAAAGCATGCTTCCATGAACCAGACAGTAAAATGCTCAAAATACAGTGGTTGGGAAATGTCTGCAATGCAGAGAGAGACTTGATATGGATCAAAAGAATTGAATAAGCTCATAACAAATGCAAGCTAAATTGTAGAACAGTATTCTTCTTCCTACCAAACAAGTTGGGGTAGGCTATAGAGGAAACACGAAGACTTCCCAATCGGCACCCATGTTGGTACTGCTCTTGCCCTTTCTTAGGGAAATGGCTGGTTTTCCAACAAACAAAGGTACCGCGAGCAAAGTGAATTAAGTCAAGTATTCCTAGTATGTCTTCTCTAGAGTGAATCAAATCCACATCAATCTCTAAGACATTGTGGCCCAAAAATTCTCTCCGAACATTTCCTGACCTCAAACAGACCAAAGGATCCCCAATTTCTTCAAGGACATCAGCAAGCAACTTACCAAGAAAATGAGCTCAGGAACAAAGTAAAATGTACAGCAAATCGAAGTGACGTCCAGAATTCAGACAAATTAAAGTAACCAAGAGAACCAACTTCCAGACCAGAAAAGGATAGTAAGCAATTCTGTCAAAATCACGTCCCCAAAGGCCTTGTAACTTATTTGTAAGAATTTCTTTGATTGTAGATGCTATAAAATCGAAAAACCTCCTCGAGAAAACTTTTGTGTCAGCTACTGATAAAGAGCCCGAGTTGCATCTTAGGATCCCCCAAGGAATTGTTTCGCGGACAGAAGACATTAGTGTGAAAAAAGAACTATTCCAAGATGAAACCAAGAAAAGAAGACGCTCAAGAAAATAAACAACCCAGGAAGGTAGCATGAAAAGAAAGTCTTTGTTCCAGTCGCAGTGGATCGTTTCTTTTATTAATTTTTCAAAATTGCTGACCAAAGAAACCCAGACCAAACCTGATATCTTGTTCTCTTTCAACTGCTTAATGAAAACCTCATAGGATGGAGACAGATCTGAATGTTGTTTTATAACTTGATACAGTTCTTCACTTAGATTACCGAACATGAAAATCAGAAAAACCACAGTCCACATCTTCAAATAAATTGACCCGGCTTTTGCACTCATGATCTCAATGGTGGCTCCCTTGATTAAATCCTGAGAGAGATCAGTTAGTCTCAGATCCATCAAATGCTTGTATATTATATGCTTTTTGTAAATCATATGCTTAGGGTCCGTCTGACAAAACAACGCGTAAAAACTTTGCCTGGAATCTTCCAAGCATTCGAGCAGTTCTCCAGGAAGCTTTTTGCCCAGTATATTGGACTCTATTATTGATTTTGCAATTTGATAACGGTTAAGAGTGGTTATTCCTAGTCGAAAAGGTCGAGTATACTCCATGACATAATCCTCACCAATTTTAACACAATCAGAAAGTCTGTCGAGGCTTTTCAGCTTCTCCAATACTTGCATACACAGACTAACCAATGTAGAAACCCAAAAGCTTCGAGCACAAGACGCAAATTGGTGATCATTCATGCCAAGTAAGTCTCTGGTCTTTCGAAGAAATCGATCCTCAATTTCTTTTCTCCAACAGGCATCATTGTTCAGCAAAATGTATATGGAACTCCGATTATGATCCTGCTTATATACAGCTAAGTAACCCAAACAGAAATCCTCATACCTTTTGTAGTCTTGTTTATCTTGAGTTCCAAGAGAATTGAGATAATTCAATATGCTAACTATCTTTTCCTTCCATAAACTCCAAAAGTAAGTCAATGTCTGAAGGGAGACCCTGTTCTTGGATATTAAGTTCTCTACATGCTCTACTGTGTTCAGGACCACATTATCCACCCAGACGTACTCAGAGGGTGCTAAATTTAGATGGTAATCGATGATTTTCCTCAAAGAAATAATTTCACCACGCAGACTCTTGAAACTTTGTGAAGCAATAAAACAGTCATTCATCTCAGACAATTTACCGTTGGTGTCTGATAATATGCTCGACTCTGTACTAATGGATTTGTAAAAAAAATCATCTTTGCTTTTCGCCATCAACTTAGCTCTGGCTAAAAGTTTTTCTCTGTTCAGAAAGTTTTTCAAGGGCCAGCCTTTGTTTCCATTTGCCCAAACAGAATTGCCAAGAACATAAAGTAGAATGACCTCAACTGCGTCTACTATGTGCCCAGCCTTCTCTAACATATCTGCCTCAAGAAGTAGATCCCCTTTCATTCTTGCAACAGCGGCAGCTTCCATAAAATTTTCAGACCCCGCTTCAAAGAGGATGAGCTCATCGATATAATCATGCGACCTTAAAAAAGTTCTTATCATGTCCAACGAGTTAAAGGATTTGATAAACTTCATCATATTGATAGTATCATTCTGTTTATGATAATGAAGGGCACATCTCTTGAGAAAACATTGTTCTATATCGATCAGATCTTGACTTTTGGCTGTATCAGGGTTAAGCCTTGCACTTTCTTTCCAATACTCTATGAACTGAAGACCGGTTTCAAAGAGATAACCATTTGTGCAAACTAGCAAGCACTTGGAAAAGCAGTTACACCTAGAATACACATCAGCTGCAGTAGACCAACAACCAGCAAGACTAAAACAGTCGCCGGCATCTTCTAGTCTAGATTCCCCACAATTTTCCAAATAAATCATACCTGTTGCATAAAAAGAAGTTAAAATATAACCTGATTGGCAGGATGATTTCAGAGCCATACACTGGCAATCACCTGATCAGTGACTAGCAATCAAAATTCAGGGAACATGAGCCGAAAAGGCTTGATTTTATTATACTGTAATGTAGATTCAATATACAGGTTTAAGGCAGAAGAGAAATAAAGAAACTTGTGATGTATGTATTTGTGAAACTTTAGTGAATAAAGCATAGTTATTGTCCGGATGAATTCAAGCTCTAGTTTCAAGATTTTCAGAATGAACCTTTTTGATTTCCAAGGTTCTTTCTACAATTCCAAACCATTATGATCGAAATTGACAAGCCCCTTTCTTCAAATTCTATAAGCAATATTGTTGTAGCATCTATAATGATAGACTGTACATGTACAAGTGAATATTTGCAACATGTAAATGTTGCTAAATGTTTTGCATTATTTGGGGCTGCGTATGACTAAATACATGGTTTTATGACGAGTTATGGGCATACCCGACCTCAAAACTGCTGCGAGTCTGTGACTTCCATATGGGCATAAATACCTCAGTTGTAATATAGCGATCGAAACTTTCAAGTGGGAAAAGGATGATCGTACTGGCTTTCCAGTTATAGTACCAATTTAGGTTCAAATTGTTTTACTAATGTTGTTTTGAGGTTCATCAAAGACCAGTTTGACGAATCAGGGATTGCACCACAATTTAAAAATCAAATGATGAAACAGTATACATGTTTTAAAAAGCCAGATTTCTAGACACGATTCTTAAGTGCAAAAAACACAGGTAATATCCTTGAAGAAAAAACAAACTAATATGCATATTATACAAAGGAAAATAATCGATACCTGCTCTTTTGAAATCTCTTAACTCCATGAAACACTTGGCAGCAATATCAGCCTTGCCTATTGATTCATAAATCTCAGCTGCCTCCACAAGAGCAACGCGAGTTAGTTCAGCATTAGAAGCAAGCATGTGAACACCAGCAGCTCTAAGACCAGAAGCTTTAGCGAGTTTCTCCAGGAATGGAGTCGAGAAGATCACGTTCTTTCATACCCATAAACAACTCTCCATTGACTCTTTAAAGGTGACGTTCCAAAAAAGCTGTAAAGAAAAACATCCTACATAAAGAAAACAAATGCAATGTCAGGCTGAATCGTACTTTGTAGTGTACATTCATGAAACACTGTAAATAATACTAGATAGAATCTAAGATGCTTGCCTCAAAGAACTTGGACAACTCAACTTGCACCGTGTAAACCAAATTAACTACTAAACTATCATTCAAAAGAAATGAAACACATTTCAATGATCAGGGCAAAGTTCAATATGCGAAGACAAGTCCACAATAGCTAATTAAAGTTCCTGTTAAGGTCTCAACTATTGATCGAGAGTTCCAACTCACATTCAAACATAAAGAAGTTCCGCCTCATTAAAATTATAGGAAAATTAAAAATTTCCCCAACTTGAAACGTAAATAAACTTTAAACATGGAGAAAACTAGCACGCTGGTGCAACATCAAATAACTTAGGGACATCAAACGTGCATAGAGAAGAAACTTGAAAGTTTAAACCTTGCAATTAGATAGTTAGCGAGGAGGCATTTCCAGATCAAGTATTCCCGCAGTCATTCAAAGGAAATGAAAGACGAACAAGAGCTTAAGAATTAAAATATAAAAAGGAATACCGTAAGCCACTATCGCGTACCTGAAATTCTAAGCCCTTGCATTCTGCTATAGTTAAAACAAGAGCTTGTTTTCCAATATGCTCAGCAATTTCCTTCCTCACAGAATCATCACGCACCAAAATGACTTGTTCTGCACCAAAACCACTCGTACTCTTACCAGCATCTTAGCTCGGAAGTTGTTGGATCCATCGGGGCAAGAGAGTAGACAAGCTACTCAAGGCGCCAAGGGAAAAAAAACCAATCTTCAAGCATGTAAGAGAAAGTTGGCTTCAGGGCACTACGCAGCGGCAGTGCGTATTCTATCTTCCGGTGGTGTCGCGCCAACTACATCAGAAACATTGAACGAACTGAGGCGTATGCACCCTGCGGCTGAACCACCTGACATACCTTCAGAACCCGATGAACGGGCGACGGTTTATGTAGATGCTAAGGCGGTCTTAGGCGCGATTAGAAGTTTCCCTAGAGGGACTTCTTGTGGGAGGGACGGTCTGAGAGCCCAGCACTTGACAGATGCTCTTAGTGGAGCGGCGACAGCTGTTGCTGACGAACTACTAACATCTATGGAAGGAGTCGTTAACCTATGGTTGGCAGGTAGATGCCCATCTGGTCTGGGTGAGTTTCTAGCCAGTGCACCATTAACTCCGTTGCTCAAGCCGGGAGGTGGAATTAGGCCAATAGCGGTAGGGACAGTTTGGAGGAGGATGTGTTCGAAGTTGGCGATGTCTGCGGTGAGTAAGGAAATGGCTGTCTACTTGGGTAATCATCAATTCGGAGTGGGTATCCCCGGCGGAGGAGAAGCAATTCTGCACTCGGCCAATAGGTTACTCGAGTTGAAAGGGAGACAGGGGAATATGACCATGTTGTTGGTTGATTTCACCAACGCATTTAATTTAGTTGACAGGAGCACACTGATCAGGGAGGTGCAGAGCAAATGCCCAGGTATCGCGAGGTGGGTTGAGTTTTGTTATGCTAAGCCAGCAAGGCTTTATTACAATGAATTCAATTTATCTTCGGCATTGGGGGTTCAGCAAGGGGATCCTTTTGGACCGTTATTATTTGCTCTAGCGTTACATCCGATGGTTTGTTTGATTGCTTCGCAATGCAAGCTTGACCTGCAAGCATGGTACTTAGATGATGGAACTTTGGTAGGAGATACGCTGGAGGTGTCGAAGGCTTTAAGCATTATTCAGTCGGAAGGCGGCAACAGAGGGCTTCATCTTAACATCAAGAAGACGGAGATTTTTTGGCCTATTGTTGACCAAAGGAGTTTAGCAGATAACGTGTTTCCCTCGGACATCGGTAGGCCCTCTAGAGGGGTGAAATTGCTGGGCGGCCCGGTTAGCATAGATCTTAAGTTCAACAGCGATTTAATACAAGCTAGAGCAGACAAAACAATTCATCTAATGGACATTGTGAAGAAACTACAAGATCCTCAATGCGAGCTTCTTCATTACGCAGCTGCTGGGGTGTCAAGATTATATTTTTCTATGAGGACTGCCAGCCCCTTGGCACTGCTTCAAGCTAAATCCTTGTTTGATCAACGTTTGATGCTCTTTTTGAGACACATTGTCACAGGAGATGGCGCTGGATTTGGACCACTTCAACAACGTCTCTCCACCTTGCCAATGAAAGATGGGGGTCTCGGTGTCTACACAATGGAGGATACTAGCCATTTTTGTTATATCGCATCATGTTTTCAGGCTAGGGGCTTACAAGAGAAAATGCTAAAGGTTTCCTCTGATGATGTGCCAAGCGCATGCTTCAAGCGAGCTTTGAATAATTTCCTAGAGGTATGTGGATTGAATACTTCTACCTTCAACATAAATAATATTGCCCCACATCCAATGCGTTCGTTGGCAGTGTTATATTTTGATGTTGTGAAGAAGCAGATTCCGTCACACTTCTCTATGTCCGGTCGAGATTCAGTTTTATGGCAAAGCAACAGGGTGCCACATGCTTTGGATTTTCTTAAGGCGATTCCCATTGGCGGTTTAAATCAAAGTATAGGACCGAGGCAATTTAGGTCGGTGTTAAGTTATAGATTGGGAATACCTCTTTTCGGGGAAGATAGTACATGCTCAAGTTGCAACAAAAAGATGGATATTTTCGGAGACCATGCCCTGCACTGCGCTAATGATGTGGGCAACAAATTCCGCCATGACCTTGCAAGGGATGTATTCGCTGACATTTGTTACAAGGCAGGTGTACATGTCAGGAAGGAGGTAGAGCTTGGTTTATTATCAGACAACGGTACTCCCTTGAGACCGGCGGATATACTTGTTCATGGTTGGGAAAATGGTCAGGATGTTTGTTTTGATGTTACCGTTGTTTCACCGCTCACTGGTGGGGGAGTTCGTACATTTATACCCGGTCAGGCCATATCGAGGGCCTCAACGCGTAAACGTATTAAATACCTAGATAAGTGCGCAACTCACGGGTATGGCTTTGCTGTTTTAGCCTTTACAACTTTAGGGGAGTTGGGCGAGGAAACCATAATTTTGTTGAAGAGGTTGAAGAATTGCATCACCAACCATGATGCAAATTATAAGATAGGAGGAACTCTTTTTTACAGAATAAGGTTAGCAATCCAAAAGGGTGTTGGTGCCCAGCTTGTTGCCAGGCTACCCACCAACATAATGTAATCTGACCTTCTAAGGCTTTTTATATATTGCATTATCGTCATTTGCAGATTCAAGCCAAATTGGTGCTTCTCCATAAATAAGGCTTGTTTCGGGACTTAAATGGTCAACATGGAGTGGGAAGAATATGTGCAGAAGTTCAATTACACTCTGTGACAAGTTAAGAACACCTGCATGAGTACGGAAGTTCTGATTCAAATGATAGATGTCTGATATACGAGATTGATCCATGCATTTTGCATTTCCCATGCCATCATTTCCTGAATCCAAAATAAACTCATTGTAGAACAAAGATCTTGCATCTTGAAATCTGAAATCAACCCCACCAGCAATAGTTTGTGCAGTATCACCAGAAAAAACAAATCCTTCAACAAAATTTCTACAAATATATCTAAAAAGACCAATCTGTCTCATGGTGAGATCCTGTACTTCATCTATATACACGAAATCCATCTCCTCGCCCTTGTAACATCCAGTTTTCAATCGACGTTGAAGGTCGATGACAAAATCAGCCAAATCAAACTCATCATTAAGTATTTTCTTCTTCTCGTATTCAAGGAAAATATCATAAATAATCTCCCTTCTTTCCCTGCTAATGGATGATACCCGTCCTTCGGATAGTAATACGTAGTCCTCCCGACTAAGTTTATCATCAGGTAGCCTTCCAGCAAACAGCCCACCTTTTATGTGTGAAATTATTTCGGTAAAAACCATACATGAATCAAGCTTCTTGGTCATCTGGCAATTAAAATGAGGCCAGTAAAATGAGTTGAATCTTTCATAACTGACCTCTTTCGTCCTTATAAGAGCACGCAAAACAAATGACCTTGATGTTGTTGCAATTTTAGATTGTGAGAGTTCCCTTATATCACTGAATCTATCAAAATAGGAATTCCCCATACTTCCATCAAGCATCATTAAGAATTTCTGAAATGTTATGACAAGTGGATAACTTTCTGGTGGAATGTCTTTAAGAGAATCTGGTATATCTTGAAATTGAACTGCATCATCGAAATAAGGCAACTCCAAGGAATTATGTTCTGCTGAGGTCCTGCCACTGCTGATAAAGCTGTATTAAAAGTACAAGAAATTAATTGGAGCACACAAATTACTAATAGAGAAAAATACATAATACAAAGGCATCACAAGAAATCTGATACCTTTTCAAGTTAGAAATTTGGTTTTTGACGGCAAAGCATAGTTTTGGGCTGACTGTTACGAACAATTGCCGCAGGACAGAACCGTTTGTCTCATTCCCAGCCACTCTGCACACACTCCCAGATGGAGCACTCAAAGAAATATCTCCCATGGCTTCCACAAATCCTTCAGAAGAAAAATTGTGTTGTTGCTCCTTTTGAAATAATTTCATTGTCAAAACAGTGGTTTTCCCTGTTCCAGACCTGCCAAGAATAAAAGTACTTCTAGGGAAAATAATGATTTCTAATTCTTTATCTGTTACTTCAAAAGGAAGATCGAGCTCTTTTCCATCACTTCCCGAGAGCAAATGGTTCACTAAACCAGTTGATAAGGAGTAGAACTTCATGAGTAATAGACTATCTCTCACTTTTGCATTTTCAATGTAACATCTTCCTTCTGATACCACATCACTTGAACTATCTACTAAGTCAGCGCTGTTAGTATTTTTATATTTAACAATCTCGTCATCTATTCTCCAGGTAATTGGCACAATCAAATTCCTGCAAAAACAGATTATGAAAAGTAAGTGCATATATTACTGTAATTCATAGTAAAAAATATAGTGTTCGCTCGTTAAAGCAACATTGACATTAAGATTTGACCAATATTCACCATCTAAAGTTGAATGCAGAATCAAAAAGACGTCACAGCAAATATACTGGTGTTTGTGAGATCAAAGATAGCATACATACCCCTCGATATGTTCCAGCTGACAGCGGTTGAGGTGATCGTCAGTGTATATCGAGAATATGCTGCCCAGACTCTTAACTAGTCTAGGTATTTCCTCAAGAGGTAAAATATCCCATATCTTTAAAACTTGTGTGTAACATGAGTATTTTGCAACATCAATGCTAGAAATAATATAAATCCTCCCAATCTTATACTGTTTCACAAGCTGGTCAGAGTTGCCACATAAAGTTTCAACCTTAAACTTCTTCGGACGCCAACCTCTTGAAAGGTTAACCAATAGATTAACCACGGACTTTTGTGTTTGTGGTGACTTCAACTTCCCAAATGACTTCCTAAAGTTATTGCTGAATAAGACCTGCAAATTTGAGGTAAGAGAAATGCATAATAAGTACAAATGCACAAAACGATAGACATTTCATATAAACATGTTTCCAGACCTGAATGAGTTTATATGTACTGAGCTAAAGACTGATTCAGAGAAATCAAATATTTTCAAGTTTTAACCTAAACTTAATGCTGGATTATGTTAACACTAAGTTATACCGAACACATCTTTAGGCACCTGAAATTTGCTATCAAAAACTAAAAAGATCAGCAAGTAGCTACTAATCCGTTACTCAAGTCTATCAGCAGTGCGTATTTGCATTAAGAGTCTAAGACATGATTTTAGTCAGAGGATTACACATACTAAAAGTTGGCTAGAAGCTCTCTAGGTAAGGTAATCGTTCCAACTAATCCAATAACCGTCACCAAACCAACCTTCCGCTGTATGGAAGGCCTGAAGGAGACCAGTTAAAAGCAAGTTGTTAAAGTGAGCAAGGAATGACCAGCAAGTCCCCATTTGGCAGCAGCTCATAGAAAAGAACAGTGCAAGAACATGTGTGAGGGGGTTTGGCTTGTGATTTGCATAGAGGCATCTAATGTCCATGTTTCAGCATAAATTTAACTATTATTATTTTTAACATAAACTTCACATTGTACCTTCCATAATGCATTTTTGAAAAGCATACTATCTTCATTAAGTAAATTATCTAACTGATCAAGCTCTTTGTTGGCCTTGATCATTGCTTTCAGTAGCTCTTCATCTTCATCAGCACTGAAAAAACATTGCCGCTGCTTCGCATCACGAATTAAATCTTCCCAGAAACATCCAATTTGACTCAATTTTTTGTCATTCCCCAAAATCCAAAGGCAGTGCCTGAAAAGTTAACACATTACGAGTTAACAAAGACTTAAAAGATGTGTAATCAAAATTAGCATATTTACAATTTCCTACAATATAATATACTAGTTGTACCTAGCCCAATTTTTTGTCATTCCCCAAAATCCAAAGGCAGTGCCTGAAAAGTTAACACATTACGAGTTAACAAAGACTTAAAAGATGTGTAATCAAAATTAGCATATTTACATTAGTGAAGAAACAGAGAAAGAGATAGTGAAAATGGGTTATCATTTCCATAGGAGAACCTCCTCTTTTATACACTTGGGTAACCTATTCTGCCTCCTTTCAACTCACACAATTAGGGTTAGGAGAAAATATCTCTAACACTCACCAACTCACTCTACAGTAGTTTAACTCTATAGTGTAACTGTACAGTGGCAGTATGACATATTCATGACTCATTCCAACACTCCCCCTCAAGCAGGTGCGTAGATATCATGCATTCCTAGCTTGTCGAGGAAAGAGTTGAATGGTCGACTAGGAACTCCTTTAGTTAGCATATCTGCAATCTGGTCTTCGGTTCTTACAAACGGAGTGCTGATAATCCCAGCATTCAATTTCTCTTTAATGAAATGTCTGTCCACCTCCACATGCTTTGTTCTCATGCTTTGATTGGATTGTGAGCAATGCTTGATGGCATCCTTGTTGTCGCAAAGTACAACCTCATAGGATCTTTAGGACCGAAACCAAGCTCATCAACAATATTCGTAACCACAATAGCTCACATATTCCATGAGCCATAGCCCTAAATTCCGCTTCGCACTGGATCTAGCTACAACGATTGCTTCTTGCTGCGCCAAGTTACTAGGTTCCCTCCCACAAATGAACAATATCCAGAGGTAGACCTACGATCAATTACGGAGCCTGCCCAATCTGCATCTGTGTATGCTTCAACCTTTGTGTGGTTATTCTGAGAAAATAAGAGTCCTTTTGCTGGTGCCGACTTTAGGTAGCGAAGTATTCGGTACACTGCATCCATATGTGTCTCTCTCGGAGCATGCATAAACTGACTTACAACGCTCACAGAGTATGCAATATCAGGACGAGTGTGAGAAAGATAAATCAATCTACCCACTAACCTCTGATATCTTTCTTTATCCACCGGAATACCATCGGTGTCTTCTCCAAGATTCTGATTCGGTTTCACTGGTGTGTCAATAGGTTTGCATCCTAGCATTCATGTCTCAGCTAGAAGGTCTAGGACATATTTCCTTTGAGAGATGTAAATGCCCCTTTTCGATCTTGCCACTTCAATTCCTAGGAAGTAGCACAATTCTCCAAGGTCTTTTATTTCAAATTCCTTGGCCAAGTAAGATTTTACCTTCCCCATTTCTACCACATCATCGCCTGTCATTATAATGTCATCCACATAGACAATAAGCATGGTCACTTTCCGTTCCTTCCGTTTGAGGAATAAGGTGTGATCTGCCGACTTTGCCGAAATCCATATCTCCGCATACTTTGGGTAAACCGTCCAAACCACGCCCTTGAGACTGCCAGGACCGTATAAGGATTTCTTCAACTTACATACTTTCCCTTCATTAGTGGCTGTTTGAAATCCAGGAGGGATGTCCATATAGACTTCCTCTTCCAAATCACCATTAAGGAAAGCATTCTTCACATCGAACTGATGAAGTGGCCAGTCCTTGTTTGCTGCTACGGATAACAAGACACGAATAGTGTTCATCTTAGCAACAGGAGCAAAGGTTTCTTGGTAGTCAATTCCATAAGTATGAGTGTAGCCTTTAGCTACTAATCTTTCCTTATGTCTTTCAACTGCTCCATCGGACTTGTACTTCACAGTAAATACCCATTTGAAACCGACTGTCTTCTTCCCTTTTGGCAGTTTGACCACATCCCATGTGTCATTCTTGTCTAGGGCTTCGATTTCTTCAATTGTAGCTACCTTCCACTTCGGATCAGCAAGAGCATCTTCAATCCTTGTAGGTATACTCACAGATGATAATTGGTTCGCAAACGCAACATAAGTAGGAGACAGCCGATGAGAAGACACAAAGTTAGAAATAGGGTGGTCAGTAGAAAAACCATATCGAGTTGGAGGATTGCGAGTACGAGTAGGATATCTAGAAGAACTCGGGTTTTCTTCTTCCACCACATTGGTAGACTCATCAACTGAAATTTCATTCTCGTCAGTACTCAAAGTAGTTTCAATCTGAGGTTCTAGTTCAGAATTACCTGTCACCGGAGTAGACAATTGACGAGGCTGAGAGAGAGGGGCTTTGTCTCTTCGTTTGTACACTTGAAGTTGAAGAAGTGAAGGCGCCGTTGGTGGAGTAGTCTCACTTTGTTGAAGTAGTGAAGACGCCGTTGGTGGAGTCGTCTCACCTTCCTTATTTATGTTAGGTGCAGAGCATAGGTCATACCATAAATCATACCCATACTGATCTTCACCAATTCTACTCTCCCCCTGAAGAGAAGTCTCAACTCTCGAGAAGTAAGGGGTATCTTCACTAAAGGTTACATCCATAGACACAAAAACTTTACCAGTGGGAGGGTGACAACACTTGTAACCCTTTTGGGTAGATGAGGGTCCTAAGTAAATGCATTTAAGAGCCCTAGGATCTAGTTTATCTCTGCCCTGTTTGTGAACATGAACATAACAAGCACATCCAAACACCTTTGGTGGAACCCGTCAGAGGTTGAAATGAAGTACCATCGGAAAGTGCCTCAAGTGGTGTTTGAAAATCAAGAGGCCGAGAGGGCATCTTGTTAATCAAATGTGTTGCCGTAAGAATAGCATCGCCCCAATACATTTTTGGCACATTCATACAAAACAATAAGCATCTAGTAACTTCTAGCAAATGACGATTCTTACGTTCAACGACTCCGTTTTGTTGAGGGGTATCGGTACACGTGGTTTGGTGAACTATTCCTTGATCTAAGAAATAAGATGATAATCCGTGGTTTAGGTACTCACCACCAAGATCAGATCTTAACACTTGAATCCTCTTGTTGAATTGAGTTAGGATAAACTTATGAAATATTTTGAAGACAGAGTAGACTTCACTTTTGTCCTTCAATAAGTATACCCATGAGACTCTAGAGTAGTCATCAATGAAAGTGACAAACCACCGTGCACCAGAAGGACTAATGACACGTGAAGGACCCCAAACATCACTATGTATAATTGCAAAAGGAGATAAGCTTTTATTTATACTTAAAGGATATGGGACACGCTGATGTTTAGATAACTCACACACTTCACAGTGGAGTTTCGAAATATCTAGTGCAGAAAATAACTTCGGAAATAACTTTTTTAAGTACCCAAAAGAAGGATGTCCCAATCGTTTGTGCCATAGCCGGATTTGCTCTTCTACCTTAGATATGCTTGTTGAGTTGTAAGCCCTTGTCTTTGTCATCTTGTGTTTCCCTTGCAAGTCCAAGTAGTAAAGGCCCCTCTCTCTTTACCAAGTCCAATCGTCGCTCCTGTGAGTAGGTCCTGAAATACACAATGTGAGTCAAAAAAGGTAACACTGCACTTTAACGCTTTGGTTATTTGGCTGATAGAGAGCAGGATAGAAGACAAATTCGGAACATGTAACACAGTAGATAAAGACATAGATTTGGTTATCGGTATTTTTCCTTCACCCGAGACAATTGTTGGAGATCCATCTGCTGTCAAGATACAAGGTTTACTAGGACTTGTACTATAAGTAGAGAAAAGGTTTGTGACGGTGGACATGTGGTCAGTTGCTCCACTATCGATAATCCAAGACCCTTTAGATTTATCGCATGTAGTGTTCAGTGCCCTACCGCAATTCTCTGTGTTACCTGGTTGAGCTAAGGAAGTAGACCCAGCAGCATTTTCCTTGGACGATAGCATCCGCGCACATTCTTTAATCATCCGTTCCAGCTGGTCTTGAGATGAATGAGAATAGCCACTCGCTGCTGATGTAGGTTGAGGTTCCAGCTCATCCGTGGTGGTATATGCCCTTGAACCACTGATACGACCTCCTCTTCTTCCTCCACTACTGCCACTCGAGTTTCCCCCTCTTCTAATGTTGTTCTGCCATTGCGGACGACCATTGAGCTTGTAACAAGTTTCCCTGGTATGTCTACGCTTGTGACAATAATCACAGTACAATGAGTCTTTCTCATCATATTTTTGGTTGTTTTCGCGTGTTGATGTTGGCGGAGTAATCACATTCAAGGCTGAACTTTCCTGTGGCATTGGAGGTATCATAGCTGCTCGACGAAGTTCTTCCGATCTAACTGTGCCATATACTTCTCGTAGGTTTGGCAATGGATTTTTTCCCAACACTTGGATTCTGATTGGATCAAAAACTGAGTCAAGCCCAGCAAGGAACTCAATAATTCTCCCTTTTTCAATTCTTTTCGCAATGTTGTGGTATCACCGCACACACCATGTCTAAGGGCTGTAGGGAATCAAGTTCTTGCCATATAGTTTGAAGTGCATTGAAGTAGACGGATAGAGGTCTGTTTTTTCTGGCGAGTCTCGATTACCCGACGATTCAATTCATAGATTTGTGTCGCATCACCGCTCGCGACATAGATCTGCGTGACGCCTCCCACACTTCTTTTGTTGTGGTTAAGCGCATACAGCTGCTCTGGATATCGGGAGTCATTGAGTCTATCAACAAGCTCATTATCATGGCATTCTCTTGAATCCATGTATCATATGTAGGGTCTGCTTCCTTTGGACAAGCTTTACTTCCGATCAGACGCAAGCTTTCCTTTTACCCGTAATGTAAAGTTTCACGCAGTGAGACCAAACAAGGTAATTTGTACCATCAAGTTTACAAGATATATTTTTGCTCATAGTATTATTGTGAGAAGTATCTAGAGATGTAGAACTAATAGCCTGAGAGGAAACAATTTTCTCAGGGGTTTTATCCATTAAATCTGCCTTCAACTCAACAGATAATAAAGAGAAAAAAATAAGAACAACTTTCAAAGAAGGAACCACAACTTTCAAATGGAGAAACCTACTTACTGACCAGCCACAGGTTCTTCAAGAACAGCTTATGAATCTAACTTTCAAGTCTGATTTCAGATTGAAGCTATAGTAGATTGAAGCTATAAAGGGGATCTAGGTTAGGTTTTCTCTTCTCTGCCTCCTTTGCTCTGATACCATGAAGAAACAGAGAAAGAGATAGTGAAAATGGGTTATCATTTCCATAGGAGAACCTCCTCTTTTATACACTTGGGTAACCTATTCTGCCTCCTTTCAACTCACACAATTAGGGTTAGGAGAAAATATCTCTAACACTCACTAACACTCACCAACTCACTCTACAGTAGTTTAACTCTATAGTGTAACTGTACAGTGGCAGTATGACATATTCATGACTCATTCATGACTCATTCCAACAATTAGTACGTTGAGGATTAGAAAGGAACCCATCTGATCCCCCACTACAATTAGACCTGACAGTCGATATTATTATGACATCTTCCTCCCCGCCATAGAATCCATCTTCAGAGTTCACCTTCACTACAAAGTCCTTTAGCTTCTCATATTTCTGACCAACTTTATTCTCTATTGCAGCAATTTGGGCAGCGTAAGGAGATATAATACCAATGCTTAAGCTACGCCTTGAGCCTACCCATGCTGTGAACGGTAAAAAACATCCTTGATAAGTAGATCAAATGGAGTAATCAACAAGTCAACAATTGTTTACACAAATTCTACACATTACATCTGCAGTTAGAAATAGTATTGCAAATTGAATCCTCAAGCTATACCAAAACTTGTTAAATAAAAGTCTGCTGTAGACAGTCTTTGCAAAGGCTAAAAACAATGTTCCAAAAGATAGGGCAACCAAAGCACCGAGCCTGTGATTTTTTAATAGTGTCGTACAGGTAATGATAACACAGAGTACAGTGAAATGTTCAGAACTCATAACAATTCATTAGGTCGCCTCAATCCAATAACGAATGAAAGCTTCTCGTTATACACGCTTTTTCTATTTTATGCTACTCTATAACTCAGACTTCATGCCCAATTTAGTGAACTTATGCTAACCCTATACAGCTGACGATTCCTACTTCATGGATACGGAAGATGAACCTAAAATAATGCTCTACTTGGAAGCAAGAAGGTAATTGCATTTAATTTAACTTTCCACATCTATACTATTTTATATACTACTATATACAATATAACAACAATGGTATTCTCACTAGTACTACCACTCCAAAAAAAAAACCGAGGCACTAGAATGGAAGAACAATAAAATGTAAAACTACATATCTACTTAACCATATGTAGCATAGTGAAGAAGCTATTGCAATCAATTAACTAACATGGATCATACCTTTATAAAGGTTCCGAACTATTGCCAGTACAACTGCCACTTCGACCATATTTTTTAAACCATGCCCAGCTTCATCTGGCTCCTCCCTTCCATTTGAAATATTTATGAAAGAGTAGGGACCAAACATAGCTCCTGGTAGATAGCATTTTTGAAACTTTTCACCAAGAACACTTGGAGCATCTATGATCTGGCCTTTATAAAATTTGCGATTTGGGAAAGAGCTTATTTCAGGATGCATTCTGTACTGCATGTTGAGAAGGTCCTCCGAGTGCCCAAACAAACTCAACCTTTCAAATAGACTTCTTCCAAAGCCAGCTTCATCAGACACCTAAAATTACAATGCACTAGAGAAAATTAAGAATGAAAACATTCAATTAAAGCGAAGAAATTGATGTTATACTTACCCTGCTTTTGACCCTGGCTTGTGGATGGCACTCATCACCAATTAGGAGAGCGTGTCGTATAGCTTCAAGCTGCATGGGAATCACTGATTCACACTCTTTCAATTGAGCAGCTTCATCGATTACCAACAAATCCAGTGGTTCCAGGTCTACCTCATGTAGATTATATGAGCTTGACACTGTGGAAAAAATGAGGGATGAATGTTTCAAACAGAACCCTGTTAAGAAACTTCTATTCGTGGAATTTGGAAGGCGATCACCTAGAGAATGACCGACCGATCTTAGAACTTGCACACTTTCAATCCGCATTTTGTGTAATGTGGATAAAGTATAATTAAATGGTCGATTTACTTCTGCCTCCTTGGAATAATTATCTTGTCGTGCAAAGAGTTCTTCAAATTCCTTGTCAGACACCCGACTTTGAGAGAGCAAAATTTCAAAAGATTCAAGCAAACCACAAAGGGTAAGCATCTTTTCAAAGTTATCCGTCAAAATAACTCTTTTAGAAAGATGGGTGGATAATATTCTGATACTTCTTTTTAGTGGTACCGCTAAAGCCCTGAATCGGTCTTTTGCAAACTTGAGAAGAGACATGTGCACTTCAGAATTAGTTCCAATTTTCTCCAAAAGCAAGTGATACTGATATACACAATCTTCAAGAAAATCCACCATGGAATCGAAATGTTTCTTCCAACCAGTTAATGGAGCAAAACACTCGACAAGACTGTCCACACGATCATCCACATAAATCTCTCTAAGATCACCACATAACTCCAATCTATTCATCTTACCAAACAAGAGAAAGTCCCCTAATGAACAACCCAACTTATTCTGTCCCAAGTCTGATTCGCAAGCATCTTTGTGAAGGTTTAAGACATGTAATGCAAGTTCAGCAACTGCTACATTCTCTGGGGCACAAGCAAGGGTTCTACAATTTATACTTAGCAAGCAATGTAGTAATATACTGATGGTTTTGGTTTTTCCTGTCCCGGGCGAACCCCAAACAAGTTTCACAGTAGACCTGTGTTTACAGTGCACTGTAGAAATAGTACCCAATATAACTGCTACTTGAGATTCATTAAGAGCCAGTAATAATTGTGACTCAACTTTTCTAACCCAAATCCTATCAACTTGTGCAGAACAAAGACCACAGTTTTCCTTTACCTGCATTACCATAAAGCCGACATTAAAATATCGTACTACTATCTTGTTTCCATATCTAAGTAGTGTAAACTATAAAAGAAAGCAAAACCGAGATTAACACAAAAACCAACTCTAAAATTGGAATTGGCACACAGAACCATCAGTATCTTACTACTATCTACTTTCCCATATCTATGTAGCTTGAGAATGTACACCAAGTAATAAAAAAAATTAAATCGAATAAGTGGTAAATATATCTTACCATGAAATTGGCACACAGAATTTCCTTGATCATATTCAAGTTTCGACACATATGTAACACCTTCCATGTTCTAGTATTCGTTCCCAAGTTTACCAGAAACACCACAAAAAGTGATTTCCTCCTGTCTTCTTTCATCTCTATCTTTATGGGCTTTGATGCCTTAACCTGAAAGCATATATGTCTGTCTTCGTCCCCAACATGATCGGAGTCTTTCACATCTTCTACAACCGAAGCCAAAGACCAACTGCTTCGAAACCGCTGCAAGTCCGAAGCAACTTCAGGTACAGTATCACCCAAAATAAACAGATCTGAAGGTTTCGGGCTGTATGGTTCTTTGCCGTATATACCATACCGGTTTCTCCAGGAGTCGACCTTGATGCAATACAAGGATGACCCATCATGCAGCTTAGACTCCTCTACTGATGTTACTTCAGCGTGAGGTACACCTGACATAAACTCCATTTGTGAACATATCTCCATTCGAGTTTCTTCCAGCAACGGCATAGTATAAGTACCAAGATAATGTTGTACAGACTCAAACTGCTTTGGTATGGTTACCACCTGAAAAAACACACACAAATTCTAAGTTTAAACAGGACATATAAATTCAACTGATCATCCTAAAAAATCCACGTATGATTACCATACTTTATCTGATCCCAGCAATGAGAAGTTATAAATAAACACGGAATATCATTCTAAGATGTAAACATAAAGCTAAATATAAGATAGATCATAAAACTGGAAGTAATATCATCCAATGAAGTAGATCGGCGTCGGCCTAATCAGCTCAGGAACAAGAAAATGAGCAGTTACAAATGAACTGTACTGGAAAACACTACAGCCATAGTGATTACTAAACTGAGGCTAAAATGTCACAATTATGCATACTTTGTTCCCAGCAGATTCATATAATTGCTACTAAGGTTTATAATTCATACAGTAAAACTTCCATAATGTTTGATGCAGGAATCAAAATGCAATTCATGCATTAAATCCTAATTGACACATTTTGTTAACTGCTATAAAGGAGGGTCTTCCTGGGTTGTGGCCAACCTGTGAGAACTACTTATAGCAATGCAACTCTACGGTTTGACCCACAATGAGCCTTGCCTTTTGACACACTGACTAGTTCTAGTTGACATCTTGATTATGTTGCACTTGTTTGAGTGAACATCAAATTACAAAGGTAAAACAACATCTAAACATTTATAATTACATAGGGAAAATAACATCCGGCAGTGTGATGTTCTCGTGAAACAATCATGATATATGGGTGAGAAAATGAGGAGATAAGTATTTTGTAGGTAGATTCTGTAGTACGATCGGCGCCTGCATTTTGGCTTTGGATTTTAGTGTTGTCAGATGGTGTTACCAAACTTCAATTAGTATTAACAAGTGTTTCGTTGTGTACATCTCAGTCCAAATTAACTGAACTAACTCACTTTTAAGTAGACCATCAGAACTCATTTTTACAAAGTCTACTCCATCCACTGCATAAACACCATCAAAATCATGGCTAACAATTACACCGTTAAGCAGGATCATTATAATTATACCTTGAGTAAGCTTAAGAAGACTAACTTTTAAAATTAACAGCCTAGTTTCTTTTAATTCAGAAACTATTAGTTCAAATTTCGTTAACATCGGTATCTTATTTAAGCATGCGTAGACCACCAACACCACCAGAACACCCATCCCCACTGTAGAACATCCATAATTGGATATTAGTGCAGGCAGGATAGGGGGGTGATAGTGGTGTAGGTTAAGAAATACTAAAATTGGGGGCTAAAATTCCCTAATTAAGCATAAAAATCAAGCATAATGGAAAACATCTACCTGACCTAATCAAGAAACAAGACTAGAGATTACAAAAATCTAGGGCAAAAATCTCAGTAAACTTGAAAGCTACAAAATAGAGTGAGACAGTACCTTGTCTTTGTAGAGATCATCGTTAAGTATGTCTTCAATACTCCAAGAAAAGACATGTTCTATCAAATCCTTTACAGCAACAGTACCAGAAGAAGAAGAAGGAGGTTCATCATGAGTTTCTTTAGTACCAGAAGTAGATGCCATTTTCACTTCCACTCACTCACTGCTACTGCTACTATTTACAATTTCACACTAAAACTCTTCTTCTTCTTCGTCTACCACTACTTCTACGAGAACGGGAGGGGAAAAGGGGGAACTGAAAACCCTAGAAAAAAAAATTATGAGAAAAAGAAAAAAAGTGAAATGAGAGGAAAAGGGTTTAAGAACTTGTAAGGCGCGTTTGGCGTGACACTCGAGGGAGACACAAGTGTTAGAGTCCGGTCAGGCGACGACAATATTCTTCTGTTTACAACCAACCACCCCTTAGTACGAAACAAGATGGCCACTAACAATTTTATTGTGAAAAGTGACTAGGTATCAACCTTAGCCGAGGCTCAACCTTTGTGATTAACCGGCTTTTAGAGCAGATATCGCTCGACTTGTAATAAAAAAAAAAAAAACTAGTACAACCGTTGCCATGGTAGGAGGGCCAACCAGAAAAAAAATCTGAAAATTGTGTTTGTCTTCGACTACTTTTTTCCTTTTCAGAAAAAGTGATACTTTTGCTTAGTTTCAGAAAAAGTGATACTTTTGCTCCGTTTCGGGAAAGTGATAATTTCGTCCCATTACAGAAAAAGCGATACTTTCGCTCTGTTTCAAAAAACGGAGCGAAAGTATCACTTTCCCAAAACGGAGCAAAAGTATCACTTTTCCTGAAACGGAATGTGAAAATATCACTTTTCCAGAAAAGGAAAATTAGTCGATCCATAAACCAAAATATGGTTGCATGATGTGTTATGCATCATTTATGGTGGTTTGCATAATGGCTATGCATTCAATTTTCGAAAATTGTGCCTAAAGTGAAAATATCACTTTCCTTAAAACGGAGGGACTACATTTTTTTTTGAAGCATGTAGCATACGTTTTATTATTTGCAACGGAAAATTAGTTGATGTATAAACCAAATGTGTTATGCATCCTTTGTGGTGGTTTGTATAATGGTTATGCATTCAATTTTCAAAAAATGTGCTTAAAAGAATTAACACCTACGAATTTTTCGTAAAAATTCTAAACTTGATATTGTTGTTTATACTCGTTCCGTAGGTTTTTTTATAAGCTTTCCAACGAGATAAAATTTGTAAAATTCAAAGGCACGGATTTTTAGATATGTTATATTAAAGTTTACATTCTAATTATACCCCTAAAAAATAGGATACACAAGGAATTATAGTAATTGGACTAAATGGAAGGGATAATTTTGTCTAGTGAAAAAGTAACCATGGATACGGAAATTTTCAATTTTTTTTATCAAATTGAACATTTGTGTTACTCTTCATTTTACAAAAAAGTGGTCATAAAAGGGTTTCCCTCCCTTCGGGCCCTCCGGTCGGTCGGCCCAACAATGGTACATAATTTATTTTATGTAAATGTAACATTTTTATTTTCCTTAAACAACTAATTAAAATGTTTTATTAGTAGCCTATAATCTTTCCATTACAACGAAAAAAAAAAAAAAAAAAAATCAAACTTTGACCCAAATCTGTTACAGACCCAAAATCTAACTGGATTGATAATTTATTTAACACGCGACTCGAAATTTGCCTTTTCATCCAAAAACTTCCCTACGATCCTACATTGTAACTGAAATTTGCTCTGCGACACAAAACTTGAACCTTAACTCAAAATTGGCTTGGTGACTCAATTTTTATTTTAAAGCAACCCATAAGAAATTTAAAATTACAAACCTACTATTTCTTAATAAGTGACCCAATATTATCCAGCCCTGGCAACACTCCCAGCTGGTTAACTTAATCTAAGAAGTCCAGTTTCTTGTACTTTTAATGTCAACCCCGGTGTTAAGGTTAGGTTAAGCTATGAAATATATTTTCCTCCACTTGTGGAATTAGGCGGAGCCTACGGTCACGGTGTTGCCAAATTCAACTTTTGCCGGTTAGAGCAGTTCCTATGGAATGAACAAACTCTGCTCCCACTATGGAATGAACAAACATGAAAAATAGGTGTTCAAATCAACAAATCTGTTGCTTTGAACATTGAGGCGGACCACCCAGCGTACACTTGAGACAAGGACGCGCATGCTTTCCGAAAACGCTGGCGTTGTAACCAACAACGCTGGCGCCTGTCTTGCCAACGCGCGTGTTCCATTAGAACGCCAGTGTTTTTGATGTTCACGTCGCGTTTATCCTAAGAGCGCCAACCGCTCCATCCGACTTCCCTTCTTCCTCATTTCTTTTCCATATAAATTCATTTCGTCTGTAAACTTAAACTCACACCATCTTCAACACTACCTCTACTCTCAATTCTTGATTGAACATGTCTCGTCCCCTGTTAGTTCGGCGATCTCCGTATACTAAAGAAGAAGATGAATATATTTGCAGAAACTATGTTTTTTTATTTACTCAGCTTGCTTCAGCAAACTATCCATATGTGAATTTTTGGGCGGTTATTCATGATGGGTTCTGCAGTGACACTCAAAATCCGAGTCGTCGTGCTATACGCGACATAGAAAATCATTTTGGTACAATTAAGAAAGAAGTAAGTGAGTTTGTAGCTTTAACCAAACAAGCAAATCGATATCGGCTGAGAGGTGAAACTGATGCTGAGACAGTAACAAGATCTTTGGCTGAATGGCGAATATGGAAAAATGTGGCTTTTCCTTTCGAAAAATGTTTTGAAATCCTTAAGGTGTTGAACAGTTTTAACCCCTTCTTTGTAGTTGTTGTTCAAACTAGTACTTCTTCTCATTAGTGAACCTATTGTAATGTAGTCCGTCGTAATTTAGTGAAGCTAATGTAAAACGATTAATTTTAAACATATATAATTTTATTTAATGTTATCTGTCGTACTTTTAAAACTAAAACTACAAATGTAGCAGAATTAAAAATTACAATAATCTTTCTAACGTCGCTCATCTCTAGCTCCCCCATTGATATTTTGTAGAGCCAATAATTCAGAAAATCCTGGGGATAGACATGGGTAATCCCCAGTTTCCAACATATTATATAAATTTCTAATTGTTGATAGACCTGGGGATAGACCTGGATGACCAAAATTAGGTGATTGGAAAGCACTCGGTGTACTCGGTCCTCCAAGCATAAAAGAGGTTTGTTGTTGTTCTGGTGCTATTGGTATGTAGCATTCATTTGGGTTGTAGGGTGCATTTGGGTTGTAGGGAGAGAATGATGATGAAATGCGCCTAGGTTCAAGCCGAAATGCTTGAGGTTGAGATACAGACACAATTTGTGGTGTAGTATTGTGTCGTACATGTGGTGAAGAACTCTTTTGTACCTGTGTTTCTCCCCACTATTTTTTCTTCACTATCGCGCAATGATCTGTTGCTCCTGGTGGAATCGGAATACTGTGACCGCCTCCCATCATCATTTACAGTTGGACTCAATTCAAACATTGTGTTTATCTGCCATTTTCGTAGTTGTTCCAAGTGCATCGCCTCTACTTGTCGATTCAACTAATACAAATCGTTGAGTTGCCTCCGCAACTCTTCGTCACTGGCAGTGAAATTATAGTAAGGATAATCACGGTCTATACCTTGGGAAACAATGGTAATCGTGGTTGGATGGATTACCTTGTGAAGTAATACTTTGCATCTCTCAACGAATTACTGGCATATTTGACGAAGATGATGAAGAACTTGCACCCGTCCTGGGATAAGTCATAAAGCTTGGCTCTTTTGGAGGTGGTTGGCTAGGAACGATATTTGGATCATGGGACATGTTTGATAACCCTGGGAAATCAAATCCATAGACGTGCATGTTATGTTACAGGCTTCGTTATTGACGTGTACCAGTTCACATACTGCGCTTTACTAATATCCCTCCTTATATTTAGTCCATACCTCTCCCAACCGGTTCTTCTCAGCCGATGATAATCTGATGCAGAGGTTTGCATCTATTGTAGCGGGTTATTTTCAATTGCAAATATACCTTGTATTTGGTACTGCACTCTTTCTCCCAGATACCAAACCCCTCTTTGTGATTTCGGACTGTAAAAAACAACTCTATGCATAGAATAATCAAGAATACTTACTCCAACATCATCACCATACTGAGGTAAATCAACGTAAGGGTGAACAACTACGTTGTTGTGGCTCCGAGTCATCTGATGTAACCTGTGAACAAAACTGGAACCCAAGAGGTCGCTTCCAATCTTCTTCTCTAATTTGTTCTTCATATACATGTCCAACATTGAAAATATCAGTGTAGATTGGTTTACCAACACAGAAGTATGTATACCACCAATACTGCAAATGACTCTATAATTTTAGTATTTTGACTAAATAATCTACATTTGTTCATAAAAATTATTTAAATTTAATAATAAGAATAAATTTAAAAATAAGAATTTTGATATTTACCTCTATAATGCTCCAGAAACTAGTGAAGTTATCTTCGACCACGGACGCTCTATCCAGCCCACGGTACAATTCTGCTAAAATTGCAGATCCCCGGTCATAATTTGTTGCGTTGTCGAGATCTTTTAACGCTTCAAGCCAACCAACATGATAAACGAAAGTTGAGTTTGGAAAGAATGTCTGACCAATTACCCATAAGATAAACATCCTTTCGAGTTCATGATAGTCATCTACATGTTATGGATTTCTAGGTTTGGTTAGGAAAGCCTTCATCGCTGCACATCTAATCTCACCTCCTTTCAAATCATTATAATCTTGACTTATTTCTGATTCCACAAACGAGGGACAAAGCGTCTCCCGTTTATTATTTGATATCCATTCATCTTGGTTGAACGGTGGCGGGTCTCCCATTCCACTCGGGATCCCAATAATGAAATACAAATCAAGGGGAGTAATTCCTATTACAAGTATAATATCAACTATGATTAATTCTTTTGATTATTTAATAATTATTTAAAAGATTTAAGTTAAGTTAAAAAAAACTTACCAATTTCGAAATCCATAAAATGGAATGTGTGCGTCGTCATCCACCACCTTTCTACCAATGTTCTCGGAATTTTGGTGTTCTGTTTTCTAGGCTTCATTACATAAAGCGCACACCAAGGATATCTGTCAACCCTTTCTCGGACTGCAGGTGGTAGACGAATATAAACATCATTTAATTCTGAAAATCCACCTCTCATGTGATAATAATTCTCAGACCGTTTTCGATGCCCCGACACATGACCTGGGACTAATGATGAAGCATCAACGATATTTGGCGCATGAAACTCTGCTTCTCGGTTTTGAGTACACCTATGTGAGGCAGCGGTGCCGATTCATTTTCCCGATCTCTTTTCTTCTTTATACTATTCGCCGCTCTTCTCACTATGTTCATATTGTATTTAGAATTTTTTGATTTAGGAGAGTTTTATAAGAAGGAAATGGTAGTGGTGTGACTGAAATGAAGTCAATTTAGTCCAATTTATAGGTTTGTAAAATTTAGATGTTGGAGATATGAATGTTGGAGATTTTGTGTCTCACGCCAGCGTTGATAGCACCAATGCATGTTTACAGGTCCAACGCCGGAGTTTTCCTTACCAATTCCCGCGTTTCTCTTACCAACGCCAGAGTTTTTATGTCTAACGCTCGAGTTTTTTTGTCCAACGTGCGCTTAGTTATCTAACGCCCACTGCTTTACCATAGTGGAAAAGCCAGTTTGGCCATCCACCTGGCTCAACAAATATTTGCATCTGACCATTGCCATAGGAATTTCCCTTAGGAAATCATTTATGATAGATTCCAGTTATGATTCCATCTGAGCCTTTGACAATATTTAATTTAAGGTATTTATAGTCAGATAAGAATGGAGTTAGTTATCCAATGTGCATTCAGTTCATCAAACAACGATTCAATTATTCTTTTTTGCAATAACACATTTAGACAATATTACATAAAGTTAACTGTGGGTATAATAGCCTTCTTAGTCAAGTGTTCCAGTGATATTTATCCTGCCGCAGTGCCATACCCAACCACGGATGCGCTAAAGATATAATTTGCTTATCCGACTCAATATTTGAATAATGATTCAAATTGATTCAAATTTTCCTCATGACTTGGTTTCCTCGTGACTTGATTAAAAAAATGAATTTTTAATATGGGGTTATATGGGATATACGAGGTTATGCTTGGATTTTTTTTCAAAGCAAAATAAAGACTAAAAAATTTGACACTGATTTGAACATGTGATGAGACAAAAAAATACATGCACAAATACCGAAATCCTCTATGTTCTCCCCGTGGCATAATTAAATCCTTCCAACGATTTTGAACAGTTTTTTTTTGTGGTCATGAACTCTCATGCGACATTGAACCAAAGAATCCCACGAAATCTCAGAGTCAGGTATCATCAAAGAATAGAGCTTTAGAGCTTTTTCAAGAAGTAATAGCTCCAAATATAAACTAATGAGTGTATATACTATAGTGAAAGATAAATTTGATCCATAACCGCATCTGACTATCTTACAATTTATTTTTCTAGCTCTTCAGAAGTCCCCTAGAGCCAAGCAAAAGATAACATCCGTAGGTATATATTATACGAATTCGTTAGCTTCAATTCTATTTCGTAATACCCTAAAATTGCACATTTGGCATATTTTATGGACTTTGATGTTAGGTCTTATACATATTATTTAGCTTCAATTCTATTTTGCAACCCTAAAAATTACACATTTGGCATATTTTGAGGATGCTTTTAGGGTATTGGCATATTTTATAGACTTTGTCGTTAGGTCTTATCGATATCTTTCTCTTTCTTTGGTTCTGGTTCTTCCTTTGTACTTCTTCTTCAAGATATATTCTCATCATCTACTTTTTGTCCCAGCTCCGATCACTGGGTTTAGCACCAGAGCCTTATTATAGCATGTGAGCGGAAAACAAAAGGAAAAACTTGTTAGGCCGAGCAGCGAAAGAATTAAGGGTTAGGTATGAAATTTCATTAATTATGGATTATGTTTACTAGTGGGATGAGGTATAATCTCTACCGTCCAAAATTTCCGACGATATTGGCCGTTTTTTGACCCACATACATATACACCACCTTTCCTTAGAACATTGATTTGCATAAAGGCACCTAATATCCATGTTTCAACATAAATTTAACTATTATTACTAGGTAACATAAGCTTCATAGTTTACCTAATTTATTCCTAATTCAAACTTATATGGGTGGTTGTAAAGTTTTGGTATATAAGTTTTTCTTTAAATATTGTATTTTGAATCTTCACCACTTCCGTTGAAACCTTAGTTTTTATTTGTATTTTCTCGTATCATCAAAGTA
This sequence comes from Papaver bracteatum, assembly GCA_023529315.1. Classification (NCBI taxonomy): domain Eukaryota; kingdom Viridiplantae; phylum Streptophyta; class Magnoliopsida; order Ranunculales; family Papaveraceae; genus Papaver; species Papaver bracteatum. The sequence continues at coordinate 1,134,042 of JAJJWX010003234.1, read as the reverse complement.
GGTAGTAGAAAAGGCGATGTCAAGTGTTTAAAAATGATGTTTGCTGTATAATATTTATAAGGTTACCGGTGGAATCGCTACTTTTACACAAATGTGTATGCAAATCTTGGGTTTCCATTATTTTTTGGCTTTTGTCCCTACCTTTGATAAACACCATTTGTATTTCAATTCTAAAAATAATCCTAGACGACTGAATTTGGTAATGTTTTTTTTTTTTTTTACAAAAGCACTTTCAAAATCTATATATATGTTTTACCAAACACACTTTGATTGCTTTTTTAATCAGCTTAAACTTTAATTAATTTTTTACCAAACGTCTAACTGATTTTTGCTCACAGCACAACACAACACAGCAACGCACAACAGAAAAGCGCTTTTCTACTGCGCGGTGCTGTGTAAAAAAGCAGTTAGGTGTTTGGTAAACTAGATACTAATTAAAAGCTAAAGTTGATTAAAAAAATTGATCAAATTGTGTTTGGTAAAATATAGGTTCACTTATTATAGTTGTAACAAATGACAAAAACAGACATAATCTTTTAATATAGTTTTGTTCTATTTTATGGGTTTAAACATATTAGATAAATATCTAATCGGCAATGCTATTTGAAGAGCTATAATGCTCCCCACTCTCCTCCCTAATGAGCTGTCATCCTACGTGGAGATGAAAAAACCAAACTGCAGAAGCCACGTGATTTTTAGTGTTTGACCAGGAAAGAAAGAGGGAAATTAAAGCGCATTTTGAATTTTGAATACGTATTCTAAATTTGTACGGGAATGTGAAATTCTGAATTTTGAATTCTTAAAACTTTGGCTGGATTGAAATAATTCATTAGCTAACATTTATATAAGACAACTTCTGTCTTTTCTCCTTCGTATAGTTTTTTCTTTCCGTTCTCAATTTCTGTAACATAGAAGGTTAATGTGGTATAGTCTGTTGGGATACATGAATGATTACTAGATCAACTAAATTGATTAATGTGCTAATTTTGAATTTAATCATGTATTCATCTTCTACTCCTTGGTTCAAAAATTGGGTTCATTTAAATTTTGTATTCTATTAAGTACAAGTATTTATTTGTTATGCTTACAAGGTGGTTTCCTTATTGTCTAAATGAGAATGGAAGCTGTTAATTAACAGATACTGACATACTTTTGTTTATGCGAGCTGTGATTGTGATTTCAACCTTTCAACGAGACTATAGTCTAAATGGTGTCTGCATATATATTCAAGCACACACAAGAGCAGAGGAGCCGCAACTTTTTAGCTCTCTTCTTACTGAATTAACAACCAATGCCTTCACATGATCAGTTGGCGACATTCTTATGAATTTGAGACAACATAATCCCTCATGAACAAGCAACTTTAAATAACAAAATGGATATTAATAAAACCTTTAGGTTGTATAAATACCGATGCTATCATTTGCAGATTAAAAATAACAATTTTAAGCACATGAAACATTGCCGAGAAGCTGAAAAGCATTATAGTGTATTATATGTACACACATACATATATACCAAAAAACGATGTATGCAGCAAAACAATTTTCATAATTACAAAACACGCTCCAGCTGCATGATTACCAAAATATACATGACTTCATAATTTGTGGATGATTTTTTTTTATGCTTACCCTCCAAACATTTGCATATTAAGCGTTGTATGAGGAAAAGTTGGTGCTGACCCTTGCACGTGAAAATAACTCATAGCATTTGGCAGTACTCCGTAATGAGGGTGTGGATGTGGATGGGGATGCAGATAGAATTCCCAATGTTAATACATATGCAGTTGTTGTGCTACTCCATTAGCTTGATATATCAGATCTCGTGGTAGTCCATTTGGTGGATACATATGAGCCATCTGTGCTAGTAATCCAATAGATTCTTGTACAACCTATATAATTCCAATCATATTGGTTATGACATTGTGAAGAAAAAAAATGATAAATATGAAAGAATGAAAGTAAGTTACCTGCACACTTCCGTCTCCTCTCGAATCGGTAGTTTTTTTTCTTCTTTATTTTTGCTGCCTGGTGGTCTGCCACATTTTTTAGTTGGTGGTGCAGATACATCAATAGATACAAGCCCATCTTCATTACATGTATTCCCATCATTGCTAGTTATCTTCTTGCTACGTTCCATGTGCTTATATATGTATTATTACTTCGTGTTCGGCCTTGACACTTTATATGTTTTGGATCAAGTATATAATCATCTAATACAACATCCACAAATTCTTTAGGCGAATCTTTCTCTTCCCTTTCATTACACTCACTAGTGGAAGGACTCTTTGGTTCAATCTTAGAATTCTTTAGCATCTCCAACTTCATGTCTAACAATAACTTAATATCATTGAAATCATGTTCCGAGTTTACTGCTCTATCTGCAACCTCACTAAAAAGAATGTTCAAGATGTTGTAACGTTCATGCTCAACAGTATTTTTCCAAACCCTTACGTTAGCTTTCATATTTGCATGAGACTTCTTCACATCTATCCTCCATCTTATTTTTATGTACTTGTCAGGCGACAAGTCAATTCCATGCCCGATTAATATATTAAATGCATGTTTACAGAGAATCCATTTAAACTCGAATCCCTGAAAACTGCAAGAAACCTCGCTACTTGTCAGGTAACAAGTCAATTCCATGCCGGATTAATATATTAAGTGCATGTTTACAGAGGATCCATTTAAACTCGAATCCCCGACAACTGCAAGAAACCTCTGTTGATACCGTCGAAATCGGTTAGGATCTCTCAAATATCTAAATGGGAATCACACTTGGAAATTATTATTAATAAGGGAAATTATTATTATCGAAGCCGCCACCCAACTTAGGGAGTTGGGACCCAAAAATAGCACTCCAATATTCAGAGAAAGGTTCGGGAATCAAGATACGGGCTAGGAAGGTGTGAGACACCTAACCCGTCCAATCCGAAGATCGGCCTCTACTTTATAATTGGGATACTAGGGTTTTGATTGCGAAAAATATATAAACAAACAATATATAAATTGTGCACAATTTTCTCCTGCAAAACAAAACACCAAAATATGAGGTACACCACTGTTGAATTAAATCAAATTAGATCAAATTATTATTATTATATTACCAAAATTATTATTATTGATTATTAACTATATTATTATTGTTATCAAAATTATTACTGCTGGCGCACCGAGTATGGAAAGTTAACAGAGAACTAGATTATTCACGACCAAATGACGAATATTAAATTCAAAGATTAAAATTGCTGAAGCTAGCCTCAACTGGTGCTTCTATGACGTTCTAAACGAAACACTTGGGACAAGTATCATACTAACACCTAAATGTTGCATGAGTTCTGTTGATGTGCATGAAACAAAATAAAAAAAACAACAAAGCAAATAAGAAAAAACAATAATGATGATATGTTACCTCCAAATATCAAACCATGTTTACTGTCACCACAGTGTCGAATACAAGAAACTTATGAAAGAAGGCGCAAACCTGTTTTCGCCAGCAGATGATTGAAATGTTACTTAGATTAATTAAGAAAGCCAACTATGATGCAGCTGCCGCAAAACCGTATCCAAGACTCCAACTCTATTGATTTTTCTAACAAATTTTTCCCTTCTAAATTTACTTCTACCGATTTCTACCAAAAGTTTTTCCTCCCACTTTTTATTATTATTATTCCTCAATTTTTTCCCCTCCCCAAACTCATGGAAAAGCTCCTTATTTATAGCTTCCTCCAATCAACTAAGGACCTATGATTTAATGCCTAAGATCAAACGGTTGAACTCTAAAACCTAAATATTATTACTCATTTTCAAAAATATTATTCCCATTTTTATAAATTCATTGGATATTAATACCAAAAACAAAAAAAACATTTAAACTTAGGATCTTAGTTGGAAGGAAAGACTTGGGACTAAAGAAACCTTAATACCAAAAGCATGTCGACATTTGGGGGGACGACTAGCTAAATGTAATGGCTAGCTTGCTTATGGGAACAGACATGACTTGGTGGACCCAAAACATTTGGTCACACTAATTGGAGCAGACGTCCAACTAACTTTCAAAATTGTTTGGACTAAGTGGATTTTGGGGATCAGTAATGTACTAATGGGGTGCAGGGCTTTATGAAATGAATTCCCCACTTTGGACTTGGACTATTACCCTAGTTTGCACTCATATTAAATTTTAGCATTTGGAGTACTTCGGATACGACTTTTGCGGTGACATTCGTGACCGTGCAAAATTGGGGTGTCTACAGTTGCCCTTTTTTGGCAGAGGTTTGCGCGCAACTGAATGCCAAAGACATACACACCTATTTTGCACTTTGACACGATTACTAATATTTTGTTGGATTCCTCACTTATAGATAATTATCCGGGATGACACTGTTAAGTTCACCCAAATTATTTCTAAGTATTTTAATTTTGCACTAGTACACATCCTCGTGATAGAGATCACGACGAAGCGGTACTCATGCCATACCAACTATTGCTAAAACAGGTAACGCTTTATTAATTCTTCAAACCACATGCTACGTCATCGCATCGATTGCATCGTCTGAGTTTAGGATCTTCAATCTTTACGACCTTTCTCAAATATTTTCATCATCCTTTGTCTTTTCAACGATCCATTAGAAGCTTGGGATATACGAATGGTCCCATGCATTCTTGATTGCCACGATCCTTATGAAGAAAGTACACTTTCAGTTTGCTTTCGAGCTTTGCATCCAAAGTCAGGAGAAACCCTGTAATTGACGACCTTGCAAAAGAGCTATTAGTAGCACATGTTCCTAATTATTATTATTTATTTATTATTATGATTTTTTATTATTATTACTAAGAAAAAAAATCCTAGAAAATAATTTTCAAAAAACAAAATACTCAATATATACAAAGGTTTATGAATCCTGACCTGCCACGTGTCTGATAGATGCCACCAAAAATATTACCGTTCCCATCCAAATTTTCAAATCTGTCAATCCTCCCAGCTATCTCCCATCTATAATTATCTTCATCAATTGACTTCAAACAATTCACGATCTTGCTGATTTCCAGAGATGACGTTCGATGCTTCAAATCTTCAACTTTCTCCATGCGACATTTCTTTCTCTTCTATCTCTTTTTAGTGCTACTCAATTTTCCCAAGTGGCTGTTTACTAACCATTTTTTTCTTTTCATTTTTTTTTTCATTTTTTTTTCTAGATCTATCCGTTTGGACGTCCGTTGCCCATAGAACTTTAGGAGATGACTTACAGGACTAATGATGACATACAAATGGACTAACATATCTCTCTCTTAATTATTTACTTGAAAAAGACCGAGCACTGTAATAGAAGACTGAAATGCTCTAATAACATGGGCCCAATATGATGATGTTGGTGCCCCTAGGTTTTTTTTTTTTTTTTTTTGTGAAGGGTCTAATATAATGACAATTTTTTCCCCTTTGTTTTGACACTATAAGACTGAAAATAATAATTCTTGATTTTTTTCCTTTTTGACGAAGGGCCTAATATAATAATGACTTTGCCCTTTTTTTTTTTTTTTTTTGGGACTGACTGACTAAAGGGGCCAAACATGATGATGAATCTGCCCCTAGAATATGACACTATGAGAGAGATATTGGACTTCTAAAAAAATCTCCTTAAATTTTATAAGCGTTCGCCGCCCTTAGATAGATTTGAGCACTTACCTATGTATGGTATTTCTTTGGTCGAGTAACACTTACTGGGCCTGGATCATGTTGGCTGCCCAGATCAAATTGTTGAACAATTCTTCTATTCTGTATGATTCTTGAATCTTCTCGAAATTTTGCTTGCTTCATCTTCTTTAACTCTATCTCTGAAAAATCATTCACTACCTTCTGATTAACATTCTTGAACCTTATGCTGGGAAAATCATCCATTGTCTTCTGATTAGTTGTTCTATTAAACCTTATGTTGAGATAATCACTCATTGCCTTCTGATTAATTACCCTCTTGAACCTTTTGCTGGGAAAATCATTTGTTGTCTTCTGAATGATATCTTTCTTGAAATTTGTGCTGGGAAAATTATTCATTACCTTCTGATTAATTGTTTCCTTGAACCTTATGCTCCGATTATTATTTATTGTCTTCTGATTATTTTCTTTCTTGAACCTTCTGCTGGGAAAATCATTCAATTCCTTTTGATTAATTGCTTTCTTAAACTTTATGCTGGGAAAATCATTCTTTGCCTTTTGATCAGCCACTCCATCATTTTTCAATTTTAATGACACGTCCTTGTAAGATACCATTTCCTCAAGTAGTGTATTTGTCTTCTTTCCTTTATTTGGTGGAAAAACATCATTTTCATGTGTTTTGGATATTTCTTCCTTCTTGACATGGGTCTTCAACATCCATTCTGGTCTTAACTGCAATGGTTTCTCTTCAATTAAATTCACTACTTTTGTTCTCTGATTTGGCACACTCTTGCATTGTATCCACATTTTGGTCGTATTCATCTTCTTTCTTTGAGGTGCCTTTAAAGATTGATCTTCCTTGTTTTGATTGACAAAATTTACTTCTTTAGCCGGTTCAGGTTTTTCGTTTTGGTGGTTCCACAGTCCCCACGGCTTGCCAGTATTCTCACCGCCTTTGTTTATGCCGAGTATATTGTTCTTCAAAACATTTTCCTACAAACAAAATCTTTTTGGTTTTTTAGTTTTTCATTTTTTTTGGATTTTTTTGAAATATTTTGAAAATTGGAAATAAAAAAAGACTTATTTACAAATTCAGGTGATTTAAAACCCTTAACCGGTCTGACTGATTCAACAGAATGAGTTAGAGACTTACCTGACTTGGCCTTTATTGTTCTTACCACTTTTTGTTCATCCTCTTGTCTTGTAGACTTCAACATGGGTGATGGTTATGTATGAGGCATTGTATTTTTATCCCTGAGATGAGGCGGCTTGTAAATGGCTATGCTTCTTGCTACATTTTGAACTTAATCACCACTCTTACTTTTGAATGGATCCACCCACCTACACGAAGATTTATTCGTTAGATGTAACGGATCAGGCAAGATATCTGAGAGGGAGACTGGACTCGCCGGTGGTTGAACGGGATAAGACAAGATCTCTGAAATATGAACATGCCTAATGGGTGCGGTCCACTTTGGTAGAAGGTCAGAGATATGCACAGGCTCAGCTGGGAATCGGTTGGAATTTGGCACGTTCCTCTGTTGCTCAACTCCATAATAATCTGCCATTATTTCAGACAAAATAACAGGATGATTAGTTGTTGAATTAATTGAGTTCACAGTTTGTACCTGATCCATGAAGAGTTCACTGATGTGGACGGGCCGATTCATCGCAGTTTCTTTCTTGTAGATTGAGTCGGCTAAATTGGTTTCATTTTCCTCCAAGACAAAATTGACCATGGGTTCCCTTTGACGATATTGAAATGGGTTTATATTCAACTGCTTTCTCTCCCCATAATTCCTTTGTGGACGTCCATATCTGCCCTGATTCCAGTTCTGGCTCTGCCCTTGGTGTAGTCCTACAGGTGATGCAATTACTGATGTAACTGGAACATTATTCACTTGACTTTATTCAGTAAATGGGGCCCTTTCGCAATTATTCCTATTAGAGTCCTCTGGGTTGGTCAACCTTGTCATTCTGCCCGTGTCATACATTCTCAATCTGTGAACCCGCCTTCCATAAAGAGAGTAATGTTGGATGGTAAGACAATATCAGTTGATTCCAATATTCATATTTCAATCAGTTCATTATCATATCAACCATATCTTCTTCAGTTAATTTTTCATCGAGCTTTAATTCCTTGGTCCTCCAACGTGGAAAGAATTCTGTAAATGCCTCATTGGGTTCTTGTTTGACCGCCTCTAAGTGTTTCCGAGTAAACTGAATTTCAGGGACAAGCATAAACCGTCTCACAAACATATCGACCATATCCTGCCAAGTTGAAACTAGACTTGGGTCTATCTTCATCAGCCATTTTATGGCCGTTCCTTTCAAACTCCTTTGGAACAATTGAACTAGCAACCCATCATTAATACCCAGCGGCTTCAAGTACCCAACATACATGCGAATATGAGTTTTTGGGCACCCAGTTCCATCATATTTATCCATATCCGGAAATTGGAAGCCATGAGGTAAACGAATATCTGGATAATGGTATAATCCATCCATGTATAATGTACCTTCACCCATTTTCTGTAAGGTCCTTTCAACCTCTTTAAGCCTCTGGGCTAATTGTCTTTCTCGTGACGTGGTCCCATCCGTTTCATCAAAATTTTCATTTTTAACCTCTTCAAAAATGTCCTCTTCAAAATTAATCTTTTTCACCTCTTCATAATTATGATTATTTTTGTCATTTTTCATATAAGCCCCAACATGTTTTCTTGTGGACTTAGCAATGGCCTCGAGAGTAACCTTCTTGGTCTCGGCTTCCATTTCTGTGAACTTGGTATCCAACATCTTCTAGAGTTGTTCGCGCAACCAGGCCATTGCCCCAGTGTCGCTAATCATTTCAGGTTCTTTGGTCATGTTCCTGTTTTAAAGGAAACAAAAAGAATATATGGTAACACAAGGGTGCTTATGTCTCGGATTTTGTGCAACAATGAATGCAATTTACAATTAATGCACGTGCATGCAGGTTTTACTAACTTTTGGGTAGGTTTGGGCTACCTTAGAAAAATATACCTCAAACGTAGTCGAAACTAGTCTTCTTTGGTACTGGGCTAAGGCTTGTGGTGTTCGACTGATAACGCCCAAAGGGTTCAGCTTTACTAACCACGGATTTTCCTAAGAATCGGACTTCGGACGATGAGAAATGACAATGCAAGATGATATGGGTGCGTGCAGTGTGTGTGTGAAAACACCGAGTAGTGTAAAATCAAAACCCTAAAATCCCAAATATGTTTCAAGTTAGATTCTCTAATCCCCAGCAGAGTCTCCACTGTGGATACCGTCGAAATCGGTTAGGATCTCTCAAATATCTAAATGGGAATCACACTTGGAAATTATTATTAATAAGGGAAATTATTATTATCGAAGCCGCCACCCAACTTAGAGAGTTGGGACCCAAAAATAGCACTGGTCCAATATTCAGAGAAAGGTTCGGGAATCAAGATACGGGCTAGGAAGGTGTGAGGCACCTAACCCGTACAATCCGAAGATCGGCCTCTACTTTATAATTGGGATACTAGGGTTTTGATTGCGAAAAATATATATATAAACAATATATAAACTGTGCACAATTTTCTCCGGCAAAAAAAAACACCAAAATATGAGGTACACCACTATTGAATTAAATCAAATTAGATCAAATTATTATTATTATATTACCAAAATTATCATTATTGATTATTAACTATATTATTATTGTTATCAAAATTATTACTGCTGGCGCACCGAGTATGGAAAGTTAATAGAGAACTAGATTATTCACGACCAAATGACGAATATTAAATTCAAAGATTAAAATTGCTGAAGCTAGCCTCAACTGGTGCTTCTATGACGTTCTAAACGAAACACTTGGGACAAGTATCATACTAACACCTAAATGTTGCATGAGTTCTTTTGATGTGCATGAAAAATAAATAAAAAAAACAACAAAGCAAATAAGACAAAACAATAATGATGATATGTACCTCCAAATATCAAACCATGTTTATTGTCACCACAGTGTCGAATACAAGAAACTTATGAAAGAAGGCGCAAACCTGTTTTCGCCAGCAGATGATTGAAATGTTACTTAGATTAATTAAGAAAGCCAACTATGATGCAGCTGCCGCAAATCCGTATCCAAGACTTCAACTCTATTGATTTTTATAACAAAATTTTCCCTTCTAAATTTACTTCTATCGATTTCTACCAAAAGTTTTTCCTCCCACTTTTTATTATTATTATTCCTCAATTTTTTCCCCTCCCCAAACTCATGGAAAAGTTCCCTATTTATAGCTTCCTCCAATCAACCAAGGACCTAGGATTTAATGCCTAAGATCAAACGGTTGAACTCTAAAACCTAAATATTATTACTCATTTTCAAAAATATTATTCCAATTTTTATAAATTCATTGGATATTAATACCAAAAACAAAAAAAATCATTTAAACTTAGGATCTTAGTTGGAAGGAAAGACTTGGGACTAAAGAAACCTTAATACCAAAAGCATGTCGACATTTGTGGGGGACGACTAGCTAAATGTAATGGCTAGCTTGCTTATGGGAACGGACAGGACTTGGTGGACCCAAAACATTTGGTCACACTAATTGGAGAAGACGTCCAACTAACTTTCAAAATTGTTCGGACTAAGTGGATTTTGGGGATCAGTAATGTACTAATGGGGTGCAGGGCTTTATGAAATGAATTCCCCACTTTGGACTTGGACTATTACCCTAGTTTTCACTCATATTAAATTTTAGCATTTGGACTACTTCGGATACGATTTTTGCGGCGACATTCGTGACCGTGCAAAATTGGGGTGTCTACAACCTCGTAGTCATTTGTAATAAAAACCACATCAAAGTTCATTAATTTCTTGATTCGTTGATCATCAATCCCGGCAATCCACACACTTTCACGAGTAACATACTTAAATGTTCCAATAGGATCCTCTTTTTGTTCCAAGAAACCTCGTAGTCATTTGTTCAATCCCATCTTGAAACTCTTTGAAATTTGACATAGTATACATTCCTTGCACCTGTTTTTCCATTTCATAATAAGTTGCAGTAGGAATCAATTTGGACAATGATTCCACATCGGCCTTGGTTTATTTCTCTACCTTATCCCTCATTACGATATCATATTGCTCCATAAATTGTTTCAAAGTTGCTTTCGGACCAAGATATCCATCAAAAAATGAATTCATACTCTCGCTTGTTTGTGTAGAATGCATTCCATCCCAAAAATAGTCTTTTAGATAGCAAGGCATCCACCGATGCCTTTCTTCATATAATCCTTGGAGCCATCATTGTAAAACAATTCATACTTCTCTAACATCTCCATCCATTTTATTTCAAAGTCTGATGGATATTGTGTATTATAGACAACCTTTTTCATTGTATATTTGATACGCAAATACTTACTACGACTTTTAAACCTTTTCGGCAGTTTTTTCATCACATGCCATATGCACCATCTATGTATGCTATTTAGGAAGACTATTTCTATCGCGTTTTGCATAGCTTTGGCTCGGTCAGTTATAATTGCAGGAGGAGCACATCCAGACATACAATCGAGCCACTGTCTAAATAACCATACAAAAGAGTCTGTATCTTCATGTGCAACCAAACCACATCCTAATAGTATTGATTCACCATGGTTACCCCAATAAATGGAGCAAATGGCATGTTGTACTGGTTCACCAAGTATGTACTATCGAAAGAAATAACCTCACCAAACTCTTTATATTCTTCCCTGCACCTACTATCTACTCAGAATAAATTTCTCAAATGACCATCATCGTCAACATCCACTCTTGAATAAAATCCTTAATTTTGTGATTCCATCTTGTTAAAATACTTTAGAATTGCAACTGCATCTCCTTCCCCCAACCTTGAACTACGTAGCTTATCAATCAGATTTCTACAATCTTTCTGACTACATGTCATATTCTCATGCCCACCAAATCCATTAACACATACGCCATAGCTTTTGTACAACCTCACACCTGATCGATCAAGGAGATCTATTTGATTCTTTACCCAAGGATTAACATATCGGTTACAACGAAAATATCTTGCATTTTCTGGATTTTGTTCATGATTATGCTCCAAAAACAGATTGATAATTACATAACCAATTAGATAATCTAATCGTAACACTAGCTTAGCTAAGTAACCACATTTAATTGGGGCTTGAGGCTGTAATATTTTTTTTCCAAAAACAGAATCACGCTTACCTTCTCGAGCACAAGTAAATGTGTAACTTCTTATCTCCCCTGCGACATTCTTCTTAAATGTGCTTTTCATTACCGGAAACTCAGCTTGTTTTCCAAATGATTTATAAAACTCCCATGAATCATTTATGCTTTTAAACTTTCATACCAACCGCTGGCTTTATATTAGGTTTGACACCATCGATATCAATGGAGTCTGGCTTTGTAGGGATTCCCTCTTATATCAACAACAAGAATTTAGTAAACAACATTTAGTAAGTGTATGAACTCTCTTAACCCTAAACAGGGTTTAAGGACATATATTTATATTAATGAAGGAGTTACACGGTTGCCCTTTAGGAAAGTTAACAATGAGATACACTAAGATACAATGCGTTCTATAGATAGAATAAACCTAAGTTACACCAACGATATTTTGTGTTAACACCCCCCCGCAAGCTGAACGTGGAGTATCCTTAAGTGAAAGCTTGGATGATAGATAATGAAATCTTGGCTTGAGAAGTCCTTTAGTAAATAAGTTTGCAAGCTAATGTTGAGTAGGCATATAACGAACAATCAAAGAGCCACGAACAACACGTTCCATAAAAAAATGATAGTCAATATCAATGTGTTTAGCACGAGATTGCAAGACAGGATTAAAGGCCATTTAAGTAGCACTGATATTGTCACAAAATAGAATAGGTGGTTGTTTGATGTATAAGCCTAAATCATGCAAGAGATATAGTATCCAAATAACCTCAGCTGTAGCCAGAGCTAAGGCACGATATTCAGCCTCAGTGCTTGAGCGAGAAACTGTAGGCCGTTTCTTTGACGACCAAGAGATTAAATTAGGACCAAAAAAAACACAAGTGCCCGCTGTGGAACGACGATCATCAGGATTACCATCCCAATCAGCATCACTATATGCATAAACTGTATCAGAATAGCTTCCAGAGACTTGAAAATTTGATGATGGTTTAAAAAATAAACCCTTTCCTAATGTGACTTTGAGATAGCGAAGAATGCGCTTTACCGCAAGAAAATGAATGTCAGTGGGAGCATGCATAAATTGGAAAACCTGATTGACTGCATAAGTGATATCGGGTCTGGTCATTGTTAAATACTGCAACGCACCTACCAAACTACGATATAAGGTAGCGTCAGGAAACAAGGTACCATCATGAGCTGACATTTTGGCACCCACAACAATTGGAGTAGAAACCGGCTTTGCAGTTAACAAATCAACTCGTTGAAGAATGTCAAGAGTATATCGTGTTTGAGACAGATGAAGACCAGTGTGCCTCAACGCCAAGAAAAAAATGGAGATCACCCAAATCTGTCAAAGAAAATTGTTGCTTGAAAGCCACTAACAGTCGAGAAAAATACTGAGAATCATACCCCGTAACAATTATGTCATCCACATATAAAAGAAGCAACAGAACACCAGTTGAAGATTTTCGAACAAATAGAGAAGCATCAGACTTGGAAGCAACAAATCCCAATTCAGTAAGATAAGAAGTGAACCGTTGAAACCAAGCCCTGGGCGTCTGTTTGAGCCCGTATATAGCTTTATTCAACTTGCAAACATGATTGGGATATCTTTTGTCAACAAATACCGGAGGCTGGGACATGTAAACTTCTTGATCCAAGAAACCATGTAGAAAAGAATTCTTAACGTCTAACTGACGAATAGGCCAAGAACAGGATACAACAATACTCAAGACCAAGAGAATAGTAACATGCTTAATAACTGTACTGAATGTCTCGTCATAATCAATACCAAACTATTAAGTATACCCCTTTGCAACCAATCGAGACTTGCGACGATCAATCGTACCATCTAATTTGCGCTTAAGTCGATAGACCCATTTGCAGCCAATAACATTCATATGAGGTTGACGGGAAACATAAGACCAAGTTTCATTAATCCTAAGAGCATGATGTTCATCTCTCATAGAATCCACCCATTTTGAAAGTTTTCTCGCTTCACTGTAGGATTTGGGTTTAATAAATGATTCCTGCATCTCAGAAAGAAAACATGAAGGAATAACGTGCTTTTTAACAGCAAGTAAATTCATCTTAACGAGAGGTTTACGGATGCCATCACGTAAACAGTAGTCATTGGATGCTGTGTAGGACCCTGTTGAGAAATGGGATCAACAAGCCCAGAAGAAACTGGAAACGAAGACGCATTAGAACTCGTTGCGGGAGAAAACGGAGAAGGAGGTGGTGAGAAGGAATCATTACTAGTGGATAAATAAGGAGCATAGGAGGTCGAAAAATAAGTCAAAGGATCTTGTGAGACAGGAGGAGGAGAAGGAGGTAAAACAGATGGAGTGACAAGAGGCAAAAGAAACCAGGTAGGAAAAAGAGATTATGGTACAGGAGAAACTCCAGGATTGGATATAGAGAAGGGAAAAGAAGACTCATCAAAAAGCACATTCCAACTGATATACACACGTTTACTGCTCAAATCAAAACATTTATATCCCTTGTGTTGATCCGAGTAACCAATGAAAACACACGGTTTTGTTTTAAACTCCAGTTTGTTTTTGTTGTACGGCACTAAATGAGGGTAGCATAAGCAGCCAAAGACACGAAGAAAATTGTAGTCAGGCTGCTGATGATACAGCTTAAAATATGGTGAATAACCACCAAGAACAGACGAAGGCATTCGATTGATGAGGTAAACTGTTGTGGCAAATTCCTCTGGCCAATAGGACTTAGGCATGATGCTGTGATGAAGAAGAGCTAAGCCAGTTTCAACTATATGACGAATCTTGCGCTCAGACACACCATTTTTCTATGGAGTGTGAGGGAAAGAAAACTGATGCAAAACACCATGAGTTGCGAAAAAATCATGCAAAGAATGAGAAATATATTCTCCACTACCATCACTCTGAAAAATTTGCAGAGTTGTTGAAAAATGATTCTCAGTTTGAGCTTTAAAGTGCTTAACACAATTAAAAACTTGAGTTTTATTATGCAAAAAATAAATACAGGTAAATCTGGAAAAATCATCCACAAGAAGAAGAAAATAACGAAATCCAGAATTCGAAATAACTGGAGAAGGACCCCATAAATCACTATGAACCTTAGAGAGTACACGATCACTGACCAAAGTTGATAAAGAAAACGGTAACCTATGATGCTTAGCACAAGCACAACTATTACATAAAGTGTACCGAATTATTGAAGGTATGGAAACCAACTTTTGAGAAGCTAAGTTGGAAAGGCTTCGTTTGTGGAGATGACCAAGACGCATATGCCATAATTGAGAAGGAGAAAGAGCTGCAACATGACTTTGAGAAGCAACTGAAGCAGAAGATGGAGGAGAAGAAATAGGACGAATGGAGTATAAACCACCATTATTAGGTCCGCTGAGTAGGAGTTTCCCCGTTTGTCGATCCTTAATAGAAAAACCGAATCGATCAAAACACACAGAAACAATATAATCCTGAGTTAATTGAGAAACAGATATAAGATTTTTAGCAATTAACGGGACATGAAAGACGCGATTCAATGAGATGGAACTATGTGGTGTGGTGAGTAAGGCATTCCCAGTAGAAGAAATAGGAAGAAGATTACCATTACCAACCATAACATGATTGGAGCCAGAGTATGCAGCTGGTGTAGTGAGCAGGGTAGGATCGTCTGTCATGTGATTTTTAGCACCTGTATCAGCATACCAATGATGATCAAAGGGTGTAGCCTGAAGTTGCATCGCAGCAAACGACTGAGGAAGGTCACGATCTTGATATGCATGATTGAATCTGTGTGGACAAGTCAATACCATATGGGCTTTGCAGTCGCAAATCTGACAAGGATGTTTGCTGCCGGAAAGCTTTGAAGGAGGCGCACCAAGTATAGACTGCTGATGTTGGAACTTATTTCCAAATGAATAGGTTGGTAGTGTAAAGTAACCACCACGTCCACGTCCACCAGCGCCACGACCACCACCACGATAACCACGACCATTGTTGCCAGCACGACCACCTCTGTAAGAGTTAAAACCACCACAACCGGAGTTGTTGGAGAACCGAGAAGGAGAAAATTTTGTGGAAGAAAAAGGCGACATAGTCGAACCGTAGAAAGAAGTGGAAGGAGTAGAGTCTGGTATAGTTTGATTGTATTGAGTGAATCGGATTTCATGATTGAGAAGCAACGGTTTTAACTCAGAGAAAGAAGGAAGAGAAGAACGAGTTTCTATGGCTGTTGAGAAGGCTTGATAATCAGGCCCTAGACCGCTTAGAGTGTTGAGAACAAGTTCAACATCACTTAATGGAGCAGAAGATGTTGAAAGAGAATCCCTAATGAAGGTTATTTTAGCCAGATACACAGAGATAGAAAGGTTATCTCGGTGAAAAGTTTGTAGTTGATGACGAAGTTGAAGAAAGCGAGCTGCAGTTGGAGCAACATAGGTATCAGCTAGGTATTTCCAAAGTTCACGGGAAGAGGTAAAATCAGGGATATCAGCAAAGACAGATTGAGTTAGGGTAGCTTGCAGCCAGCTAAGAAGTTGAGAATCAACTTGAAACCAGATGAGATATTCAGGGTTGGGATGGGGTTCTTCATAAGCTGAATAGGGAAGATTGGGAGACGGAGATGCAACTGTTGGATCTAAATGATTGTAGAGATCATGAGAACGCAGGATGGGAAGAATCTGGCGACGGCACTGAATATAGTTTGTTTCATCAAGTTTAAAAGAGATGTATGAAGTTTTTAGTTTCAGAGAAGAAGAATAAGAGGAAGAGATGATAGCAGAGGCAGAAACAGGTTCGGTAGACATAGTTCTTTAGGTTTAGGTTTGCTAGAGAGAAAAAAAAGTGGACATCCCTAATGGCTTTATACCATGAAAGTGTATGAACTCTCTTAACCCTAAAAAAGGTTTAAGGACATATATTTATATTAATGAAGGAGTTACATGGTTGCCCTTTAGGCAAGTTAACAATGAGATACACTAAGATACAATGCGTTCTATAGATAGAATAAACCTAAGTTACACCAACGATATTTTGTGTTAACACCCCCCCCGCAAGCTGAACGTGGAGTATCCTTAAGTGAAAGATTGGATGATAGATAATGAAATATTGGATTGAGAAGTCCTTTAGTAAATAAGTCTGCAAGCTGATGTTGAGTAGGCATATAACGAACAATCAAAGAGCCACGAACAACACGTTCCCGAACAAAATGATAGTCAATATCAATGTGTTTAACATGAGAGTGCAAGACAGGATTAGAGGCCATTTAAGTAGCACTAATATTATCACAAAATAGAATAGGTGGTTGTTTGATGTATAATCCTAAATCATGCAAGAGATATAATATCCAAATAACCTCAGCTGCAGCCAGAGCTAAGGCACGATATTCAGCCTCAGTGCTTGAGCGAGAAACTGTAGGCTGTTTCTTTGAAGACCAAGAGATTAAATTAGGACCAACAAAAACACAAGTTCCCGCTGTGGAACGACGATCATTAGGATTACCAGCCCAATTAGCATCACTATATGCATAAACTGTATCAGAATAGCTTCCAGAGACTTGAAAATTGGATGATGGTTTAAAAAATAAACCCTTTCCTAATGTGCCTTTGAGATAACGAAGAATGCGCTTTACCGCAAGAAAATGAATGTCAGTGGGAGCATGCATAAATTGGAAAACCTGATTGACTGCATAAGTGATATCGGGTCTGGTCATTGTTAAATACTGCAACGCACCTACCAAAATACGATATAAGGTAGCGTCAGGAAACAAGGTACCATCATGAGCTGACATTTTGGCACCCACATCAATTGGAGTAGAAATCGGCTTTTCAGTTAACAAATCAACTCGTTGAAGAATGTCAAGAGTATATCATGTTTGAGACAGATGAAGACCATAAGAAGACTTGTGTGCCTCTACAACAAGAAAAAAATGGAGATCACCCAAATCTGTCATAGAAAATTGTTGCTTGAGAGCCACTAACAGTTGAGAAAATTACTGAGAATCAGACCCCGTAACAATTATGTCATCCACATATAAAAGAAGTAACAGAACACCAGTTGAAGATTTTCGAACAAATAGAGAAGCATCAGACTTGGAAGCAACAAATCCCAATTCAGTAAGATAAGAAGTGAACCGTTGAAACCAAGACCTGGGCGCCTGTTTGAGCCCGTATATAGCTTTATTCAACTTGCAAACATAATTGGGATATCTTTTGTCAACAAATCCCGGAGGCTGGGACATGTAAACTTCTTGATCCAAGAAACCATGTAGAAAAGCATTCTTAACGTCTAACTGACGAATAAGCCAAGAACAGGATACATCAATACTCAAGACCAAGCGAATAGTAACAGGCTTAATAACTGGACTGAATGTCTCATCATAATCAATACCAAACTATTGAGTATACCCCTTTGCAACCAATCGAGACTTGCGACGATCAATCGTACCATCTGATTTGCGCTTAAGCCGATAGACCTATTTGCAGCCAATAAAATTTATATGAGGTTGACGGGAAACATAAGACCAAGTGTCATTAATCCTAAGAGCATGATGTTCATCTCTCATAGAATCCACCCATTCTGGAAGTTTGCTCGCTTCACTGTAGGATTTGGGTTTAACAAATGATTCCTGCATCTCAGAAAGAAAACATGAAGAAATAGGGTTCTTTGTAACAGCAAGTAAATTCATCTTAACGAGAGGTTTACGGATGCCATCACGTAAACGAGTAGTCATTGGATGCTGAGTAGGACCCT
Organism: Papaver bracteatum; assembly: GCA_023529315.1. Classification (NCBI taxonomy): domain Eukaryota; kingdom Viridiplantae; phylum Streptophyta; class Magnoliopsida; order Ranunculales; family Papaveraceae; genus Papaver; species Papaver bracteatum. The sequence goes on along the minus strand of JAJJWX010003234.1, from coordinate 1,115,457 downwards.
GTTGAGAAATGGGATCAAAAGGCCCAGAAGAAACTGGAGACGAAGACGCATTAGAACTCGCTGCGGGAGAAAATTGAGAAGGAGGCGGTGAGAAGGAATCATTACTAGTGGATAAAGAAGGAGCAGAGGAGGTCGAAAAAGAAGTCGAAGGAGCTTGTGAGACAGGAGGAGGAGAAGGAGGTAAAACAGATGGAGTGACAAGATGAAAAAGAAACCAGGTAGGCAAAAGAGATTGTGGTACAAGAGAAACTCCAGGATTGGATATAGAGAAGGAAAAAGAAGACTCATCAAAAAGCACATTCCGACTGATATACACACGTTTACTGCTCAAATCAAAACATTTATATCTCTTGTGTTGATCCGAGTAACCAATGAAAACACACGGTTTTGTTTTAAACTCCATCTTGTTTTTTTGTACGGCACTAAATTAGGGTATCATAAGCAGCCAAAGACACGAAGAAAATTGTAGTCAGGCTGCTGATGATACAGCTTAAAATATGGTGAATAACCACCAAGAACAGACAAAGGCATTCGATGGATGAGGTAAACTGCTGTGGAAAATGCCTGTGGCCAATAGGACTTAGGCATGTTGCTGTGATGAAGAAGAGCTAAGCCAATTTCAACTATATGACGAATCTTGCGCTCAGACACACCATTTTGCTGTGGAGTGTGAGGGCAAGAAAACTGATGCAAAACACCATGAGTTGCGAAAAAATCACGCAAAGAATGAGAATATTTCTCCACCACCATCACTCTGAAAAATTTGCAGAGTTGTTGAAAAACGATTCTCAGTTTGAGATTTAAAGTGCTTAACATAATTAAAAACTTGAGTTTTATTATGCAAAAAATAAATCCAGGTAAATCTGGAAAAATCATCCACAAGAAGAAGAAAATAACGAAATCCAGAATTCGAAATAACTGGAGAAGGCCCCCATAAATCACTATGAACCTTAGGGAGTACACGATCAATGACCGAAGTTGATAAAGAAAACGGTAACCTATGATGCTTAGCACAAGCACAACTATTACATAAAGTGTGCCAAATTATTGAAGGTATGGAAACCAACTTTTGAGAAGATAAGTTGGAAAGGCTTCGTTTGTGGAGATGACCAAGACGCATATGCCATAATTGAGAAGGAGAAAGATCTGCAACATGACTTTGAGCAGCAACTAAAGCATAAGATGGAGGAGAAGAAACAGGACGAATGGAGTATAGACCACCATTATTAGGTCCACTGAGTAGGAGTTTCCCCGTTTGTCGATCCTTAACAGAAAAACCGAATCGATCAAAACACACATAAACATTATAATCCTGAGTTAATTGAGAAACAGATATAAGATTTTTAGCAATTAACGGGACATGAAAGACGCGATTCAATGAGATGGAACTATGTGGTGTGCACTAGTGGAAAATGGGTGTTTACCGACCCACATCAGAGACCCCCAGTAACGGTAGTAGGGCCTCTGACCCGTAAAGGCGGTCTCTGATATAATAAAAATCCGGAAAAATTCTGGGAGCCTAAATAGCCGTCTCTGAATAAAAATGTTTATGTACCATTTTACCCTTCCGGGAGCTCCGATTCAGAGACCCCCGGCCGTGAGATGCAGTTCTGATAGTTATGTTGAGCGGGAAATTTTCCGCCATATCCCACGGTCAAGATATTTCTAACCTTTAAACGGATGGATGTCAACTTCGTTTTTATCGATCCTATATAAATCCTCTCAAATTTCTCTCTCTCTTCCCTTCTCCTTCCATAACTTTTCCAGCAGAAAAACTCACTCTAGAAACCCCTCACCATGAATGAATCAGAAATCCACCATTAAGTTTATCTAATTACCGAATAGAAACTCGATTAACCTTCTACGGATGTGAATTTAGTCTTTTATGGTTTGATTTTCTAAAAAAAATCAGGTACATTAATTAGGGTTTCAATTTGAGTTTCGAATTTTTAATTTTCAGTTAACTTGTTTTGCTATTTGTTTGATTATCTTCATTGGGTTCTAATCATTTATCGCTTTTTTGTTGATTTCAGTCGAATCTGTTAGTTAGGGTTTGAGTTTGTTCATCAGGTACATGTAGGATTCAATTGGATTTTTAATTTTCTTAATTTCTTTTAATTGAAGTAGCTTTTTGGTTGATTATCTTCAGTGGGTTCTAATTATTTATCTTTTTTTGTTGATTTCAGTTTTATCTCTGAGTTAGGGTTTGAGTTTGTTCATCAGGTACATGTAAGCTTCAATTTGATTTTGATTTTTTTTTTAATTTCTTTTCACTGTAATTGCTTTTTGGTTGATTATCTTCAGTGGGTTGTAATTATTTATCGTTTTTTGTTGATTTGAGTTTGATCACTGAGGTTTGAGTTTGTTCATCAGGTACAGGTTAGTCTTCAATTTGATTTTAATTTATTTTTTTAATTTCTTTTAACTGGAGTAGCTTTTTGGTTGATTATCTTCAGTGGGTTCTAATTATTTGTCTTTTTTTTGTTGATTTCAGTTTGAACTTCAACAACTTAAGTTGTAGGAAGATCTTCCACTACACCATTTTTCCGTTTCGAAACGGTTATTGAGTGTTACGAATCGGGGTTGTAACGGTTCTGGTCCGTTACGAAAAGGGGTGCTACAATTTTTTCGCAACGGCCCAGCAGCCGTTACGATTTTCTTTTGTAACGGCTCTTGTAACGGGCATGAGCCGTTACTACGTGGCACTGTCGTAACATGCGCGAGCCGTTATGAATTTATTTAGTAACATGAAGTTGTAACAAGTTCAAGCCGTTACGAATTTTTTTGTAACAGTTAAAATTTTACTGCCGGTCAACCTTGACCAGGTCAAAATCAGTCAGCAATCACCAATTTTGACCAGGTCAAGGTTGACCGGAAGCTCATTCTCGGTCGGAATACGCCGAAATTCCAAATAAACACCTGCATACACCTTTCATTTATCCTTCACAATCAACAATATATTCTTCAATCAAATTCATCTCCTTTCAATCGATTCTTATCACAATCAAATGGATCCATACAAAGCATTTATACAAAAAAAGAACTTAAATTCTTCCAAGTACCAAACTTTATTTGTTAAGTATCAAATACTAGGGGAATATATACTAAGTATCAGTTCATAGAAATTCCTACGTTCACAAATTCATCTAACTTAGAATGTACATAGAAACTTACTGGAACCTAATGTCTTCCTTGTTCTTCAACCTTTTTTCTCCAAACTTGTCGCAGCAGAGCATCATCCAATTAACCTGTAAACACAAAAAATATATACTTAGATGGAAGTATGCGCAGAAAAATCAGCCCTAAGTTATGAGGTTACTACTGCAAGTAATAGAAGTGGAGGATCATACTACATTAAGTTCTTGTTTATTTCATAGAAAACTACTTAAGTTCCAAAGTTAATTTCATTTCGTAGAAACCTATTATATTAGGGAATACATAGAAACCTACTTCAGTTCCTAAGTACATTTCATTCTCACTTGAAAATCACTATAAGTAGATACTGTAGAAACTTACTCAAACCTTGCAGCTTAAATCAATTGAACTGATAAGCTATGATAATTATCTCATCTATGTTTTTTCAGAATTATTATACATACCGAGGCTGTTACGCCAGCTTAAGAAATAAATAAGAGAATTTGGAGTAAGCCTTCAACCACAGCAACAGCTCGACCAACTTGAAGCTGCAAATTTTAAGAGTAGGCATCTCGTCAGAAATCAATGCATAAAGTTATAGATGAGAAGTATCTGCTAAGTTTAAAATTCGTAAGCATATATACCAACCTATGTTAGAAGCAGACAAAACAAATGAAATTACAAATATATATATATATATATAAATTGTGGAAAAGAACAATGAGAAATACTTACAGAGGTTTTTTAATAAAGAACAACCCCATGATTTAGTCATTGGTACGTAACTCAGTTTTGAATCTCCTCCATGGACCATCCATGGACTTATGAACAATTTTATTCAATGTTTCAGGTATATTGAATTCGTCATGTAAAGTCAGATCTCATTAATGGCTAACTGAGGATACACCCACTATAAAAGAAGTTAAAGGAGTGAAAAAAAACTGAGGATGCAACCCTCATTAAGGTAAGTTTTGTACCTTAAGCATATTCCAAACATCATCCTTATTCTTTTGAGGCACAGTCTTCCAGTTTTTGTATGAAATAGGCACATGTGTACGAACCAATGAGCCCTTCAGGTGACCAATAGTTGTGCAGTTCCTGTAAATTAGTTGTCGGTACTCATTGACACCTACTACTGCCATAACCTGAAAAAAAAACATCATGACAGAAAAGATTGCATAAGAGAAAACATATCACATAACAAGCAATCAAATAAAACAAATAACAAGCGATCAAATAAAAGTTAAAACAAAACAAGAGCAAAACAAATCACAGAAAAAAGGGCAGTAATTCTATTTATAGATATTCGTGAAGCTTAACACATTGCAATGGTGGCATCAATTTCATTTCAATCTACCATATAAAAGATATTATAGGTAGCATTTTCTTATCTCATCCATAAAAGACACTTTCCACTAGTGACCAACTCTATTAATAACTATAATTCACGTAGACCTGATGCCAACTACATATACAACAAAAACTAAGTAATTGAAGTCCCACATACACAAATCAAACAATAATTTGATCCGAAGACACAGAAATAAATTCAACCAAATTTTATGTTAACAAATTATTAGATTCTCACATATTGACCAATCCAAAACAAACATATGGTACAAAGCCTCGACATCTCATATTCATCTTCCATCCAATACAAGGAATCATGGCATGGTTCTGGATATCTAAAATACAACCTCTATAATAGAAAGTGTTGCTAGTTAGAGCAAAAGAAACATTTCAGTTCAAAAACAACGATAACCATTATCCAATTTCATAGCTCGCCAAAATGGAAGTGAGTTCTCTGATCTAATTACCCCAAAAAGGCTTTAGTGGTTTCTAATTAAGAGTTCGCCATTTAAAAACACATTTCTACACTTCATGAATAGCTACTCGATAGCTCACTGTATTGTTTTACACAAATTAATATCTAGTTAAACGGAAGTATTGTTATTAAATATAGACGATAAAATGGCAGACGTAATGGTCCGGTATGATGCAATCACACACATACACATGGCCATATAGGTTTAAGACCATCTCACCAAACATAGCAGTATAAGAGGTCTCATAAGGACAAAATAAAGAGTTAATCTCCATGTGACCGTTCGACTTCCATTTACTTAATTTCATCAAATGGATTGAGCGTCTTTGTTTTGTAAACATCTTTAACGTGCCTAAAACTTGAAGTTTAGTTGGGCAAGTAACTAAGCTCCAACTAGCAAGTGTGATTATGTGGAGGTTTCTAAGGACAGATGTGCACTTATAATTTCAACAAAATCTCAAAATCCAATACAAGCATTACAGTTGGCCAGATACCTTGCACTCATGCATTCACTAATAATCGCATTCCTAGAATTCGCAGGCATTCACAGAGATTCAAAGTGGACCAAAACACCTTCAATAAGTGACTGTTTAAGCGATCATTTATATCATCAGGCTTGAGATTTACATCCACCAAACATGTTAACAAGGAAAAGAGCCCAAGTATTTTGGTATTTCTAATATGACGTGATTTAGCAGTAAGCATAGCATCCGAAATGAATACATTTCTTTTAGGAAAAAATATCGAGCAAGTGACATGCTTCAAAATACAGAACCATATGTACCACAAAGGATCAGATGTTCTGAACCATGAAAATTTATCACCAATTTGTAGGAACAATCCATTATGGAGACTTTTACCGATGTTAATAACATCAGCAATGTAATTAAACGGACATATAACAACTAAACCAAGAATTTCAGCCAATATTTGCAAGCATGATACGAGAACGCATGTTTAAAACAAGAGGGGAAAAAGCAAGAAAGCTGACCTAACTCTCTAAGATTCCAATCCAACAGCACCCAGGTTCTGATTAGTGATTACCACCAATTACTCTCCAAGTGTGTGTGTGTGTGAAGAAAATAGTTGCATTTTTTAACAATTAAGGCAGACACAAAAAATTTAATAACACTCCAAGTGACTAAATGCCATTTCCAACTCTATTAGGTTTAATCAAAACCCGAGAAAACTTCTGTCACAAAAACAAAGTACCTAGTCCTAGTGAATAAGTTACATATAACTCAAAAATCACCACTAGAACTATATAAAACACCACATACCTAGTTATTAACATTTCAGTACTTTTCATTGGAAAAATTAGGTCATACTGAGAACCATTCAACTACTGTATCACCAATGTAACTTCAACAAATCAAAGAAACTAAACATGCTGGTTCATAGAAACAACCAAAATAACTTCACATGCTAGTTTACATAAAACACCCTGATTTTAACATGCTAAAGAACAAATCAATTCATACCCTGAAACTGAAATTAAACAAATCAATTCATAATAATTGAAACCCTATAAATGAAAGCAAAAAAAATCAATTCATACTAATTGAAATTAAACAAATCAATTCTTATACCTTCAACTTCATCTCTTTGGAGTTTTTCAAATTTCTTTAGTCTTCCAAACCCTAACATGAAATCAGAAAATGAGATCAGTTAATATATATCCCCCAAATCCTAAAACTTGATTTAATAGATGATAATACAAATACCTTCAAAGTTCTTCATCCCTTCCACAGATAAAACCCTAAAATGAAATCAGAAAAAGAAATCAGATTAGATTTATCAGATGGAAAAGACCCTAAAATTAAAAATCTCAATGGAAAAAACAAGTTATTGAATGAAAAACTTACGATTGAAATAACAGAAAGAGAGAGTTGTTATACTCTAATCTCTAATATCTTAGATAAATTTCTGATATCTTCTGAGAAGATCGGTACACGATGAAACCCTTTTCTCTGCAGAGACGATGAAACGAGAAGAGAAGAGAAGAGAGAAAAAGAAACTGAAAAATAAAAAATGGGTTTACACGATGAAACCCTAATCTCTTCACCACCTTATCTCTTTAGGGGAGGAATAATCCTCCAGCACTAGTGAACTTGGGTGGAAAAAATAGGCACACGACTGAATGGCATGCGCGCAATAATCTGTGTTACCGGCTCTAGTGTCACCAAGCGTGTGATTAGCACACGTAAATAATTAGCATGTTACGATTCGTAACAGAGGCGCCCTGTTACGAATCAGGAAAAAAATTCGTAACGGCTCTTCCCTGTTACGTCTAGGTTGTAACGGCCATTTGTAACATGAAATTTAGTAACGGCTGCTGGGCCGTTACAAATTTTAGTTGTGATTCGGGAAAAATGGTGTAGTGTTCACAAGTATAATGATGACTGAACTGGTACTGGGAACATACCAGAATGTACAAATATATACATCTCCTGTGATCTCCTTCTGCTTACTTGTATTGGAAATTTTTCTTACAGCTCCACTTAAATTTAAGAAATGTAAATTAGATATACTATGTAGGCAGTTGTTGGTTTCTGATATCTTATCAACTCCAAGCATAGTGAATCAGTGATATGAATTTCAATGTGTTATTTCACTACACCATTTTAAGGGATTAGCAACTCAGATTAGCAACAACACTAGATCCGTTGCTAATATTTTGTTGCTAATTTCTGTTGCTAATATTTCGCAACGGAAGATTGTTGTTTCTAATTTTGCAACCGCAAAATTTTAGTTGCGAATAGCAACTGCTGGGTGTTTACGCGTGCGGTTAGGCGGTGTGCTGGTAACACCTTAGTTTGACATGTTGACTTGACTTGAAGTGTGTTAGATATGTGTGTGGGATCCTTTAAAACCCTAGATTCTAGTAGTAACCCTCTCTCTATATGGTCTTCTCCCTCTCTCAGTCCGCCGCTGCTGCTTCTTCTACTGCGTCTCTGCTTCGTTAAAAAAAAAAGAGATTCATCAACGAAATCCTTCAAAAAAATAAGCTTTCCTCTATTCTCTTCATCAACACTAACTATAAACGAAGATTCACCAACAAAATCCATCAACAATATCATTTTGTTCTGAATCGATGAAGAACAGTCGATGAGGATCATCAACAATAGTCAGATTATGTCTCTTCTCTTGTATGATGTTGGTAAGGGAAACCCTAGTTTTTTTTCTGTTTTAATTGATGTTGGTGGTAATTTGAATTTAGGGGTTTATCAAATGGGAATTTCAGGGGGTTTATCTTTCATCTTGAAGAAACCCTTATCTAAAATTTCAGTGATTTAGTTTTCCGAATCATTTAGATTCGATTTCAGTTTTTATTGATTTGATTTTTTTATTGTTGATTATGTGTAGAATAAAGGTGTATAGATATGATGAAGATGAAAATCAATCAATGGAAATAAAGAGAAGTTAGATCTATAATCATCTAGGTTTTTTGGTTTTTGGATTGATTTTTGTTTTATTTGATATGTTGATGTTGATTGATCTGTGAGATTTAATTTAGGGTTTCTTTTATGATTTTGATTTCTTGTATTTCTAAAAGGCATACAATTATGAAGTATTTACCTCCTGAATTTTCCTATTGCGCTTGCAGTTAGTGAATCAAATCCTTCATACCCGTCCTCCAAATCAGAGTTGAGACTTGTTGATTGGGACAGGTAGAAATTATATTTTGCAAGTATGTTCTGTGCCTTTTTTATTTCTTTCGTGATCTAAATTACCTGTTGACACATTTTCCCAGTACTGTGTTAGTTTCTACACATTTGTTCCATGTCTTTGTTGGTTTGTGAAGGTCAATGACTCAGTGGTGCTATATGTAGAGAAAGGTAGACATAATTTTGATGATGAAACCAAGCCGATATTGCATGATCTTATTCAGATATGTGTAGCATCTATACGCTTGAGCCTTTTTTTGTGACACTCTAGTAGTATAAAAAATGGGCATAACCTTATCCTGAATTTTCATGCAGTACTAAGTGAGAGCTCTTTATGTTGCAAAATTTGGTCGAAGATCTCTTTCCTGATGTAACAAACAAAATCCCTAAGTTTAATTCCGAGTGACAACTTATAATTCCATTTTGATCTATAGACCTAACTGATGGTTGTCTTTTTGGTGTTTTAGGTGTTGGATAACATCTACAACTTTGCAAAGAAGGGTTTAACTTCATCATAGAGTTCAACTGCATCATGTTGTATTTTTCTCTACTTATCTGTGTTTGATGTTCTTGTTTGTCACCTCTAGAGCACAAAGTAATTTTAGAAACTCTTCTTAGAAAACATGTGAGTTACTAAAGGTAATGCATCTTTACGAAGCTTTTCTGAAAATTTGTTAAGCTGATTATAACCATTTTATGTACTTAGTTACAATTATTATATGTAGTCTTATTAATCCTCTTAAGTTGAACTATCAAGACTCAGAAGTAGGGTTTTCTGGTAGTAACTTAATACTAATTCTTCGTCTCCAAAAGGAGAGCATGTTAAGGTATTCCTTTCATTGTTTGTATATCATGTTTCTTAACTTTAAGTAATGTGGCATTCTGAATCTGGATGATATGTTTGAAACACAGAAGAAAAAGGATGTTCCAACAGTAGTGCATGCTAAGCGCGTTGAACACCTGAAATCAGTAATCAAATCCCGTGGAATGAGGTAAATGATCTTATGCAAACCTTAACATTTACCTCTATGAATTTGTTACAGATGATTGTTTTGAGATAAGGATTAAGCTTTGTACATTGTACATCTATTGCAGTATTTCCCCCAATGTTTACAAGAGAGACAAACAGGTGCCTGAGAGCAAATGCGAGGCCTATCTTGTAAAGGAGTTGTAGGATATGCTTGCTAAGGAAGGATTATCTGCAAACCCCTCGGAGAAAGGTGAGTTATTATGTAGGAAACAACTTGTAATGTTTGGTAGGAAGCGCTAGCCATTTGGTTGTGCATTATATGGTTGATATTTCATTTTTACCAACACAAGAAAAAATATGGTACGACTTGATCTACTTGTGTTTTTAGCTATATGAATATGTTGTTGAAGTAATCTGGCACCACCTCTTGGTTGAACATCTTTAGCTGGTAATTATTGTTTGAGCCTATACATTTATCAACCTTGGAAGGAAGGAGGTTTCTTATTAACTTTTTTATCGACTTGTATTAGGGTATTTGATCCATTTTAGACCCATAATTATTTATATCTAGATGATAGAACAATTGACCAATTTATTTTAAGACTCAGTAATCCACTATAGCTTTCATTACGAACCATTTTTTTTACCTGAATGAAAATATAAGCAAATAGAAATGGAATATGCTTGAAAGAAAAAGACAAAAAAAGGGAAGAACTATTTAGATGAGATAAGTATACTTACTATATTTAGGGAATTTACCTTTTTTTATTAATCTTCTTGTTGTTTCTATTCTCCTATAGTCCTCTATTGAGTCTCTCTTGTGAAGAACTAATATGTCCTTATGGCATCAAACTTTCGGTCAACTGCCATTTGTTTGTTAGACAATTGAAGAAGCTGTAAGAAAAACACATGATAATTGATAAGAGAAAATTATCTTCTCGCACTAAATTTTCACTCTTGTCAATTCTAAACAATTATGAGTCCAAATGTGTATTTTTCAATCATGATAGCTTCTGGTTTCAGTGAGTCTTAGATCTGGTTTGTTATTCAGTTTGTGTCGAGATAAAAGTTCTTAGAGTTTTTCTGTGTTCCTTTAACTGTCATTCTGCATATTTTTTGTGTGTTTTTGGATGGTGTCATATGTTGCGGAACTCACATTGTATTTTTCATCTCAGAAATCAAGGCCGTGAGAAAGAAAAAAGAAAGGACAAAAGAACTTGAAGGCATTAACCTTAACAACATAGTCTCAAGTTCTCGCAAAAGGTCCTCGGTCAATTTTATAATGATGTCTTTATCTAGTTAGAAGGTCTTGTGATGAGAGAAGGAAGAAAGCGGAATGAATCTGCTTTCAAGTTATTTGTGTTGGTATATTGTTTATAAATTGTGTAACTTTTCAATAACTTGGATTCTAAGTTCATTTGATTGTGTAATTTTTCAAACTATTAATGGATTCTCAGTTTGTCTGATTTTATAAATGGTTTGTATGTTATGTTTTTCATAGCTTAGTAATCAAGCCGTGGCTTAGAATCAAGCCGTGGCTTGGTTCTAAGCCTCTCTTTTTTCTGTTGCTAAAAAATTTCGCAACGAACAGACTTTGTTGCGAATAAATTTTTTAGCAACGGCAGACTCCGTTGCGAAATGCCGTTGCTGACCGAGATTAGAAACAGAGCTTATTCCGTTGCTAAAAATTGCGACACCGTGTTTAGCAACAGCGAAGTCCCGTTGCGACCCCGTTTAGCAACAGCTATTGTATGTTGCTAATACCTTAAAATGGTGTAGTGTTTGTTTGCAATATTCTTCTTTTTTGGTTAAAGTAATTTGGCTATAATCTTGCTAGCTAATCCTGCAATTTAGCTTGATAGTTGGATTTTTAAGCATAGATTTATAGTAAGTATGGCTTTTGTTATGTTTAGAGGCTTAACTGCTATCTCATAAGTGTGGTTATAGGCCTGAAACAGAATTTCTTGCAATCATGTTGTTGTTGATCTACCGTATAACAGTATATAGTCATGTTATTAAAAGTATTTTGTTATTGTCACCAAACTTAAAGTCATTTTGAGTTAGTTTTTGTTCTTCAAGTTGGTTTTTGAGTTTGCTGGTTTTATAATTGCCTGAATATTCATGGTGATCAAATTGAATGCTTGAATAGTGTCAATGTGTACTCTGTCCTGATCAGATTGTTTGTTTAATAAGATTTGAAGGTTATTTGTTCACCAATATCAGTAGAGCTATGGATGATAAGAATATGTGTTTGATGCTTTACCTATGTAGGTGTTCTACTTTGTTGAAACACCTCTATAAGTATGTCCATGTGACACTTGATTCAGATTGGTTGTTGAATATAACAAATAAGAATCGAGTGTCATGTGGACACACTTTAAAGGCCTGTCCGCAAAGTTGACATTCTGTAGCGTTCCTTTTCTTGCGTAACTGTAGGGATGTGTCATTGGTGAGCCTTAAAAGTTTTATTCCTTACATCTTGATTCAATTGTTTCAGCCGCCTGTCTACGCTGCACCTAATGTTTGAATTTCCAGAATTTAGTACCTCATACCTCAAGTATCTAGCATAACATGATATGTTTGTATCCACTGTTTGTTTTGAATTCATGTTTCAAATTGTCTTTCTAATTATTTCATCTGCATAACCTTAAAATTCCAATGTTATGGTAAAAGACTGACTATTTGGTTGGGTGGGTTAGGTGCTCAACACCTTCCTGACCGACCTGTAACTTGATTCCCAAACCCAAGTCTATGAAAGTTGGGATGGGTTTTTATCAAGAAGTTTAAGTTTCAAAATGCATTTTTTCTTTTATGCGTTAGAATTGTATCCATGTACATCCATATTTCTAATTATGCTATTTTCTTTTGTGTCATATGATATACCTGTTGATTGGACGAACTATAGTTTTATTTTTATATGCTCATCAAAAAATAATAAGTGGATTTGTTTGTTTAATCTAAGTTGACTAAGATTTTGTGTTATTTTGTCCTGTATACAGAGATGAGAATTCATGTTGGAGGTACCAGCCGATTCCGTTCTGCAAGTACTAGGTCTGCTAGTACTAGGTCGCCAAGTACTACTCCTACCTCAAATGAATTTAACTGGCCAAGGGGTTTGCTCGATTCACAAGGCTCTCCATTAACTGATGGTGCAAACACAGCTGCAAGTACAAGTGTAGGGAGTCAACGTGTGTCTTCGTCACATGGTGACCATTCTCCAATCCTAGGTAATGGGAATCAACCTGAAGGACATGAATGGCATGAGGCTTTTTATCAGGCAGATGATGATCATGGAGAAACCGTGGAAAGCATGAATGGTGTAATATACAACTCTATTTTTCCAGTTTCATTTGTGATATATGTTATGTTGTATATTGACATCTAATTTGTTGTGTTTTCAGTAGATGATCAACTTCCAGAAATCTCATTCAATTCCTTAGGCCAACTAATAGAAGATATTTCTAAGCCATATGCTTCCAGACTTGGGGTGGTAGCAAGGAGTGTCGTCTCACCACATTATGAGGATTGGAAGATAGTCCCTCCGGAATATAAGGAAGAAATTTGGAGGAGACTTAAGAATGAGTACAAGGTACCTGAAATCATCAAGGAAAAATCTTTAAGGATGGCAAATAAGTCATGGAAAAACAGAAAGATTAAACTAAGAAATTAGTGTGATAAGTTTGACACTATTGCTGCGAAAAAGCACAATCGACCAGTAGGTGTGAGGAGAGAGAATTGGGAAGCCTTTGTTGACATGTATTCTTCTGCCAAGGATCAGAAACTAAGGGAAATAGGGAATGAATCAAGAAAGCAACTGAAAGTTCTGCATACTACTGGAAGGGATGGCATTGCTCGTCGTCGGCATGTGATGGAGCAACAAAGTCCAACCGGCAGTGTATCAAGATCTGTTGTATACTTGGCAACCCATGTTTACCAAGAAATCCCTCAAGAAGAACTTGATTTAATGGACCCAGATTGTTATGATATAAAATGCAGAGAATATGTTGTAAGTCCTGTGATTTTTCTTTCTTGGTTTTTGATTGACTTTTTTACATTTGTCTTTTGGTTTTCTTTGAAATTTATTTTCCACTTACATATCATTTGATTAACTTTCCAGGCTAAGATAAGGGAGTTGAAAGAAACTGAGCAATATAGAGAGGAAACCAATCTGGACAAAGATGCAGTCGCCACGGTGGGTGCATATGATTTCGTAGTGCAGTTTGCCCAAAAAAAAAAGAAACTTGTCAGTTGCTAAATTATTTTTTTTACTGGTAGGTGTTTGGAATTGATAATAGAGGCTTTGTTCGAGGAATGGGAGGTGGGATATCGAAGAATGAATTGATTGCTTCTGCAGTTCCAAGGGAGCAGTTACGTCAACAGGTGCTGAAGACTAGAGATGTTGTTGATCGTGTTCGTACTCTTGAGGTCACTGTTGAGACGCTAATGGCTGGTTTAATCTGCAATACTAGCACCAACAATGCTAATGCTCAGGTAGAATTCTATAAATAGTTAATGATCAATTGCATGCGTTTTTTGATTTATTGTTGTTTTCAAGAACGTTTGTTCAATACTGTTTTGAAATTTCATGTTTGATTAACCAATTAATAGTGAACTAGAATCTTATACTAGGTTTTCACAATTAGTCTTTGTTTCTCTTATGATTTGTTTGTCTTCTTTGTAAATGTGAACCATGTATGTATCCATCCCAATGAAAATAATGTTTAAAAATTGAAGTAGTTGTCTCTTGATGATTTATTGATTCTAAGGGATATTATCATGCTTAGTTTATATTGCAAATCCCTGTCATTATGGGGAAAATAAAAACGGTAACTAGTTCTGTTTGGAGTTCGCTTTTCTTACTGATTCATTAAGATTCTTCTTGTTCAATAACTCTTTGTTTGAGTAAGATCTGATCTCTTGATTCTTTAGGGGAAATAGTTAGAAGTTACATGAATCTGTTTGCAGTTTTGGTGGTGTGGTGACATCTCTTCGTTATTGTTACTGAAATTCATTGAATATGTCTGCTTCCTTGAATAATATAAAAGAACCTCCACTTTATGATTTTTATTGAAATCAAAAGCTTGAACATGAGTACAACTTTTTTTAACGGGACTGTTCCTCTGTTTGCATTGTTTTTATGATGTGCACCAGTAATTCTTATTGCCATAATAATGGATGTGGTTATGATCTGCAGGGAATGAATGGTGGTGCTTGTCAAACTAGAACTGATCAGGCAGTATTTTGAGAAATATGGGAAAGAGATGCGTTGCCTTGGGCCATATAGATAGGAGTAGGCCTCCACCAAATGATGAATATCATTTGGTCCAAATTGATGAAGTTTGTATAGAATATGAGGCTCTTTGTGATGGCGACGGGACTCTTAAGGATGTTATGATAGGAGAAAAGATTTTTTGGCCGCAACACTCTGTTAGTCTAATTGCCACTGATGGTGCTGGGTTTTAATGAAGTTGGAGTTCTGGTTTTTTGTGGAGGTACCGACTTTTTGGGATTTCTTTTTGGGTATATATACATGGTTGGTATACATGTAAGTTTTTTGGATATATATTTAGGTACTGGTTTTATATATGTAACTATTTTGGGCAAGCTTAACTTTCAGATGTAACTATTTTGGGCAAGATGAACTTTCAGATGTAACTATTTTGGGCAAGCTTAACTTTCAGATGCAACTATTTTTGGATTTCTTGCAAGTTTGTATGGTTTTGAGTCTCATCTATTTTTTTTTGTTGTAAAGAAGAAGATACTCAAAACATGTAAAGAAGTGTCTTGCAACTTCTATATGAATATGTAGCTTAGGCATGTTTTGGAGCCATGCCTTTTCTAATGAAATATATTATTATTATTATTAACTTTCAGAATTTTTATATCATTTCAGTTTCAATATTGTTAGTAACTTTTAACTTGTTATATATCCTCAAATTTCAATCCAGCAAGACCAATTTTTCTTTTTGATAATTATCATGTTGCACAGGAACTTCAATTCATTGCTAATGGAGAATCAGAAGAAAAAATATAAGCTACAAATTGATTCTTTTCATTACCATAATCATTCAAATTTAAACTTCATTAAAAACCATAAGAAGATTACATCGTTCATAAACATATAAGAATTTATCTGGGAAAAAATCAAAAATGAAATCTGACTCGTTTAGAGGCGATTCAGCCCATTCAGCTGAGTCAGTTATCAATCTGACTCTTTTGACACCATAATTTTCTTATCCACCTGAGAATATATAAAAAAGAAAGAAAGGAAATATTTTCTCTCTCTCGTAAACTTTATTCACTCTCTCGACAGATTTTAAGTTTCTCAGAAAAATATTCTCAGGCAGATTTAAGTTTACGGCTAGGCTTTTAATTCTCGAAGTTTCTCTTAGGCTTTTAATTCTCGATATGTACCTGACCTAATTTATTGAACCTTCGGAGGATTTAAAGGCTCAACAACTCTGATTTGATTTCAGAACTCAGATCTCCAGCTCACCAATTTATTAGGGTAAGTACTATTTTCTAAGTTAAAATTTGTTAGGGTTTAGACTAATTGATTTCAGTTTCAGTTGGTTATTGAATTTGTGGGTTTTTGTTTAATTAGGTCAAAATAAGTAGTGTACTTGTAATCAATGAGTGATGTTCATGCTTTCATACTTTTGTATGTGGATTTGTGTAATTGCATATCACTTTGGGTACTATCTGATTTGTGTGAGTAACACTGGTTTCATTTATATTGATTTTTTGTTTTTTTTTTTGTTTATTGCTTGTTTTGATGAGTTCTTTCCAGTTATGATTTGGATTTTGAATAAGATTTGAATGTTTACAGAATATGTATGTTGAATTGCAGAAATTAGATTGTACAAGATAATGAAAAGATACTTAAATCTATTTTTCAGGTGGTAAATTGTTGATATGTGACTCTAGGTTGACTACTTCATGTGTAATTAGAGTTGTAGAAACAAAGCTATGCTATGTATGTACTTTGTTGATCAATCTTGGTTTTTAGAGCCATCTTTCTGTCTAAGGATGTTATGCATGGATTTACATTTAATCGTTTGATAAAGATTGGAAGCTAGGACTCTACTGTAGGAACGACGAGCTTTTAGCGCTTGAAAGTTAATATTTTGTAAGATGATATTGTATATCACATGGGTTTCTGGTTAGTTAGTTTTTTGTTTTAGTCCCATGTCCTTTTTTGCTTTATTTTGTTGTTGGGATCTCTTACAGACTCCATGTGTTTTGTAAATGAAACTGGGTGGTGAAATGAAAGCAAGGTCTGACCTTTAGGTGTCTAAAGTACCGAATATATCTTGCTGGCAAATCTTAAAATGTAGCAATAGCTGGTAATTTATATGATAATGTGAAATGAAGCTAGCATTTAAATGTAGAAAATTTGTTATGAAGATGATTAGAATGTCATCGTTCTTATATGCTTTTGAAATGAAATATGGCATTGTTGAACTAATCCATCAGTTCAATTTAGGAATTCTAAGAATATACAAGTACTGATGTTGTTTGGGGCATAGTATTCAAAAAGAGACATTCCAAGAAAATACAAGTTTGAGTTCATATTACTCTTGGAGGTTTTAACTTTCTTTAATAATGCTCATTATTTACCGAAAGTTGGTTTGTCATTTTCATAGGGCGAGGATCTACGGTTTTCAAGACACATATGTGCTCACTAAGTCCATGGGAGAAATGATGATAAACAGTATGAGATGGGTATACCTGTAGCCATAATATGTCTGAAAGTACTTCACTTTGTCCTTAGTAATTGCATCTCATCATGTTATTTTGAGGATGTGTTCCATTTTTTTGGTCTCTAAATATAAGTGAATTTCAGGATGATGGATCCAATAGTTTTATACTATGGTAAAGGCTTTTAGTTGACCCAAAAGGAGTTCTTGATGTGGTATGTACTTTTACATCTCAAATCGTAGTCCTAAAAGTAGTTTTAATTTATTTCAGTAAATAGGATGTGCACAGATAAGATTTGCAATCTGACGTGGTGGTTAATGCAGTAGACATCAGGTATATATCAGTCATAACTGATCTTGTATTGTTTAAAATTATAGAACTCTCATTTTGCTGTATAAGACTTGTGATATAAGATGTACGTATACTTTTCCAATATTTTAACATCTTTGTTTCTTATTTTTTTGGATTATTGATTTAACTGCCTCTTAATAACTATGTTCTCAACTGTAACATTTTGATTTTTGTATGGTATGATTATACAATCCTTTTAGCTTCAAATATCCTTGTGGGCATTTTGTTAGATCAACTAAAAATAATGGACTGTTTTCATCCCATCTTTTGTATACGAAACTTAATTTAAATCCAATATCTTGAGATGTTATCATATAGATGCTTCAAGATTAGTTTTGGTGTCGTTGGGTTTTGTAAACTAAAATTTTGGTTCGTAATGCAAATCATTCTACTTCAATTTAGTTTCTTTTGAATTGTTGGTTCTGATTTATATATGTATATCCTTTGTTTTGCAGATGTCTCAACATCTTATATGTACTCCAAATAAAGAATGGATGTTTGCACGTAAGGGTTCACCTCTATGGATTGAAGGTGTTCAATCTTTCATCCAATTTGCAACAGAGAGTCTTGGTGAAGGTATCAAAGAATTTCATTGTCCTTGCATGAAGTGTAAGAATTACAACAGTTTACCAAAATCTCTAGATGATGTACATGGGGATATTCTTGATTATGGGTTCGACAGGCAATACCGAACATGGATCCATCACGGAGAGCAAACTCATGTGAATAATGTTCAAGCTCGTACTTTACCTGCCAATAATAATATGAATCATGGAGCTGGTGCATCTTTTTCGAGGATATTTAATTTGTTCAATGAGACACTAGGATGTGTAGGTGGTCTTGATAATCTTGGAGACCAACCGGGTACTTCTGTTGAAGACGGTACTGCTGTTGAAGATGGTCCTGCTGTTGAAGTTGGTACTATTGTTCAAGATAAGGCTACTATCAATCGCAGGAAGCGGTTGTAGGATGCAGTGCAACCCTTATTTCCAGGTTGTGATGTTGATCATACAAAACTGTCAGAAACAGTTGAGTTGCTTAGTATGCAAGCAAGGTATCAATATTCTGACGTTTTCATGACTAAATTATTTGGATATTTGAAGATTATCTTACCAGATGGGAACACATTTCCATCTAATTGTCATAAAGCAAAGGACATGATTAAGCTATTTCAGTTGCCGATCCATATCATCCATGCTTGCATTAATGATTGTATTCTCTATCGCAAGGACTATGCTAATGAAGAGAAGTGTCCTAAATATGGTGAAAGTAGATGGAAGAAACCACCAGAAGAGAGTAGTCCATCAACTAAAAAGGTTCCGGTGAAGAGATTGAGGTATTTTTCAGTTACAGAAAGGTTGCAGCGTATGTATGGTACATCATGGATAGCTGAGCTGATGACATGGTATGCTAAGGTTGAAGAAAGTGCTACACACATGAGACATCCGGTGGATTCGTCACAATGGAAGTCAGTAGACTTGAAGTGGCCTGATTTTGTAGAAGAGAAGAAAAACGTACATCTGGGACTAGCAACTGATGGTTTTAACCCTTTCGGAATGATGACCTCGCATAGTACATGGCCTGTTATGCTTACTTGTTATAACCTTCCGCCATCTGAATGCACGTCAAAGAATTTTACGATGTTAACACTACTGATTCCTGGTCCGCTTGGTCCCAACCACAACATAGATGTTTATTTGCAACCCTTGATCGACGAGTTAATTGATTTATGGACAGCCGGTGAAGTAACGTATGATGCGTATACAAAGAGTTCCTTTACAATGAAAGCAATGTTACTATGGTGCATACACGACTTTCCCGCATATGCTCATGTTTTTGGTTTGCGAACTTCTGGAAGATTTGGTTGTCCTGTGTGTGGAGAAAATACAGAGGCGCTCAGGCTAAAATGGGGTTGTAAGTATGCTTATATGGGTCATAGAAGGTTTTTAAGAGATAGGTTTCACCCTTATAGACGGAAAACATCTGAGTTCACCGGATTTGAGGAGACAAGGGGTGCACCAATACGTTTGAGTGGCGACGAATTATTCGAGAAGACATCAACCGCAAATAAAGAGTTTGGGAAGTTGGTTAAGCAGTCGGTCATATGTGAGTCTCCGTGGTCAAAGAGATCGATCTTTTTTTGTCTACCATATTGGAAGGTAACCTCCTTTCTAACTTAATGTCATCTCATCTCATCAGTTACTTGTTATATATATATATATTTATCTCCATAGATTTACTTGTTATATTTGTTTTGATAAATTTGGTCAGTTATGACATGTCATGCACGAAATGTTAAAAATGTTAGTACTTTAATCCCGTAACATGTCATGATCGAAATGTTAAAAATGTTAGTACTTTAATCTGGTGGGCAAGTGGAAATGTGTACTTGAATTATAATTTAAGCATGGACTTTCTTAGAAAATGGAAAATGGTTGTGATGACGGTATACTAAGATTGTTTTTCTATATGCTTAGAATTGTTGTTGACAGGATGGGATTAATCGGCAATCACTAGTGTACTGTGTTAAGGTAACTCATCCATGTGAAGGCATGTGGTTCAAGTATTTAGAAATGTGGGAATTTTCTTTGGCTTTGTTAGAGAAAGGACAAATAAAATCTATCTCTTATTTTTATCCTTACATTTGGACTGAAAATAAAATAATATAACATTGCTTCCACACTAGTCAGGCCTCAACATATTTATAGTTATGTTTGTGCTGAAGCAGTTACCTAAATTCAATTTAATATGTGTTGTTTGAAATACCTTTCTAACTTAATCTCATCTCATTAGTTTCTGCAAATCCGGCATAATGTGGATGTCATGCATGTAGAAAATAATTTTGCGGAGAATTTGTTTGGAACTTTTATGAGCCATAAGGATAAGAACAAGGATGGCCAACTAGCGCGCAAAGATTTAAAACTGCTAAAATTAAAGCCTAGCTTGTGGTTGATGGAAGAGAATGGAAAAGTACATATGCCTCATGCACCTTATTCTTTGTCTAAGGCAGAAAGGGAAGTCATCTATAAAACTCTTAGCACACTTAAAGTTCCAATTGGTTACAGTGCGAATTGGAATAGGAAAGTATGCTTGAAAGACTTCCAATTGAAGGGTTTGAAGTCTCACGATTATCACATTCTGATGCAAGGGTTAATGCCTATTTTTATAATGCATTGTTTCAAAGAACATAAGCCTTTGCGTGAGGCAGTTCGACACTTATCATTGTTTTTCAAAGTACTAACTTCCAAGGTTATTGATCGTGCTGAGCTTCGTATAATGCACGAACGTGTGGTGGAGTCACTATGCGTGTTTGAAATGTATTTCCCGCCTGTTTTTTTTGTTAGTATGACTCATGTTGTCGTACACTTGGCAGAAGAGGCATATCAATTGGGGCCTGTTCAGTTTAGGTGGATGTACCCTTACGAGAGGTATATATAATTCTTTAGTTGCTAATATCCCTTCAGTTAATTCTTTTTGGAACCAAGCGAAACTTACATATATTTGTTTACTAACTACATGTGCAGGATGATGAGGTACTACAAGGTTCTTGGTCGCAAAAAAAATTACGTAGAAGGCTCTATTACAAAACAGTATGAGGTCAACGAAGGAGCGCCATTGCATCGAGATACTTCCTGAAATGAGGCGAAAGTATTTTAAGTGTCGTGGAAAGATATCAATTCCCAGTGATGCTTATGAAGGTCCATACCCACCTAATTCACAAGGAAAACCATATTCATTGACCGACGTAGAGCATGAACAAGTTTGTTTGTGGATATTGAGACATTCGGATGAAAATACTAAACGGGAAGAGTAAGTAAATCCTACGTTGATTTCTTTTTAGATCATTTCATCACACTATGCATTAGATTTTAAGTTCAAATACATGAATGTATGATCAGTGATAGATCTTAGTTTATTAATTTATCATATCTAATGAACTTATACCAGCAGTTAACTACCACGTGCTAATACTGAAAGCATCTTAAATTAGTTGTTCAATATTGTTTATAGCTGTGAAATCAGTTTATACTCTAATGGGGTTCACTTGTTAAGCTTTAGCATACTGTTTTCTTTTTAACTATGCAGTTAAACATTTTAGTTATTATCATGACATGAGTTTAAGATGAAATCTAAGTTGATTTTTGTTACAATGGAATCTTCAAAAATCTGTGTGTGCTCACTCGAAACTAGGTTAACGTTGTAGTACTAATTGATTATGTTTCCTGATTTGTAAGTTAATATTTATATCACTTGTCACTTTTTGTGTTGTTTGACAGGAAGTACGAGATATATGTTCGTAATTTGAACCAAACTCGTACGGGAAGGATAAAACCTACAGACTATATTGAATGGCTACAAAAACAACTTGAAGGCACTCCCATGACAGATTTTCGCAGGCTGGCAATTGGTCCTACATTCTTTACAGTTTCGTATAACTCATATTTTGTAAATGGCTATCTTTTTTACACAGCCGATGCCGAAAAAAAATTAACTACACAAAATAGTGGTGTCACCATGGATGCTTGCACCAGCTTCAGAGCAAGTTCCAGAGATACTAACTTGGTCGATGGCAATACTACATACTACGGCATTCTACAACATATACTTGAACTGGATTATGGAGTTTTCTCAGAAATTGTCTTTTACTGTGATTGGGTTCGAGTCGAAGACAAAGTACATGGATCCTATGTGGATCCGGATACAAATTTGAGGTTTGTCAACTTCAGAAAGTTTATCAGAATCTCAAAAGAAGTCGACGAGCCATTCATCCATGCTTCTCAAGCTAGACAAGTTTTTTACTGCAGAGATGTGACAAGGGAGCACTGGAATTTGGTTTTGGAATCTCCAATAAGATCAGACCCCAATAAGAATGCTTTGGAAGATCCATTTGTCTTCACTGCAAATGCGAATGAAGCTCCATAAATTTTGACAACTGTTGGAGATGATGAGTATTGGAATGGAGAAGCTCAGGTAAGGTTTCATATGTCTCTTCCTAGTAGATTCCATATTTGTTATGTTAGCTCTTTTACTTTCGTTTTAATTTCATTTTGTATAATTGGTTTTCTTTCGAAGGGGTCAAGAAATGGGGATACACGTGAATGAACTTGCCCGACACCTTATAATTCCATTGGTGGAAATCATGTAGATCCACCTGCGCACATGTGAGTTGACAACATACCATGAACCTCCTTTGTGATTTGATTTTGCTATTTATTTGGGTCAGATAGCATGCCAAAGCTTGGGTTATAATCTACACCTCTTATATTACACTATATATATATAACCTGTTGGATGTTGATATGAGCTTGAACATTATTCCCCTATGATATTAGTATTTGCATACCAAAAGCATTCTACAAAAGTAATTCCCTTATAGTCCTTTTCTTTTCCTGAATTCCCTGTTTTTTTCATTTATGTTTTCACTCTTGTTGCATGATTGTATACCTGCTACTGATGAGCCAACTGCTATTTTACATGACCTAGATCTTAATCTCTCAACTTACCTCACACGTTCTTCCAAGATTTTTGATTTAAGGAGCTTCGTCATTGCAAGGTTTTTGGTTGAATTTGGACTAGGTTATGATTTTTGTTAAACCTGTACCAGGTTAAGATTCTTTTTAATTGGTTGGTGTCAATTGAGATGCTAGACGTGTTTTAAATTCAAGTCGTAGGTACTACCATGTAACTTGAATGTAGATGCCTCTTAATACAGTAGGAAAAATGTCTAGCATACCATTACTTGAGTTTAAAAGTCATTGGTACTTCAGTGAATATTGACTCGTCAAAAATCAAATGAACTAAAAACTGTTCTTGTCAAATTTAGGTTGCATGAGTATCTTATGCACTGATAAAGCTTGTAGATGAGTTTGCAACATCCTTTTGAGCACTTTTCTTTCGGCAATGCTGGTTGTCTTGCCTTAAGCTTGCTGTCTAAGCTTATTCGTCTGTATACCACTATGTGACCGTGTATAATAAACTGAACGAAGTCATTGTGTTGTTGATTTGCTTTGCAGGAACGACGTTCTTTTCCCTATGTGAACTAGGGAGACATCACATGGATGCTCTACTTGATATCATTTATAAAGTATCGGCCAAGTTCATCGTCATCGGAGGAGATTATCGTTTTGTTGGAAATCATGTTGTTTTTAGCTTATTGTCTATTAGTTTAGCATCTTGTTGTTTGAACTTACTAGCTTGGACATGTATTGTCTTGAACCAAAATTTCATCTGTGTGTAATTTTAAACACAATGGATATAAAATGAATGAATGTGGAATTCTCAAGTTTCAGTTTGTTTAAATTTGAATTTCAGTTTGGGATTCATTTGAGTTTAATTTGAGTTCCACTAGACTTGAATTGACTTTGAGTTTCATTTGACTTTGCCTTGACTATGACTTGACTTTGACTGTGATTGACTTTGAATTCCATTTGACTTGACTTTAACTTGACTTCCATTTGACTTGAATTTGACTAGAGTTTTATTTGACTTGAGTTGACTTTGAGGCAGTCAGATTATTTCAGATTTAGCCATTCAGATTTAGTGAATCTGAATCAATATTATTTTTTTATATTATAATATAAATCTGAGACCCACGGCTAGGGGTCTTTACCTCATGACCCTTAAAATCAGTCATTATTTTGAGACCCCCGGCTAAGGGTCGTACGAAATAGCGACGCTTTATCAGAGACCTCAACAAAGACGGTTAAAAATGGTCGTATATCTCGTATATATGACTTGTCCTGACGGTCGCGGAACTTCTGTTTTCCACTAGTGTGTGGTGAGTAAGGCATTCCCAGTAGAAGAAATAGGAAGAAGATTACCATTACCAACCATAACATGATTGGAGCCAGAGTATGAAGCTGGTGTAGTGAGCAGGGTAGGATCAGATGTCATGCGATTTGTAGCACCTGTATCAGCATACCAATGTTGATCAAAGGGCGTAGCCTGAACTTGCATCGCAGCAAACGACTGAGGAAGGTCACGAGCTTGATATGCATGATTGAATCTGTGTGGACAAGTCAATCCCGTATGGGTTTTGGAGTCACAAATATGACAAGGCTGTTTGCTGCCGGAAAGCTGTGAAGGAGGCGCACCAAGTATAAACTACTGCTGTTGGAACTGATTTCCAAACGAATAGGTTGGTGGTGTAAAGTAACCACCACGTCCACGTCCACCAGCGCCACGACCACCACCACGATAACCACGACCATTGTTGCCAGCACGACCACCTCTGTAAGAGTTAAAACCACCACGACCGGAGTTGTTGGAGAACCGAGAAGGAGAAAATTTTGTGGAAGAAGAAGACGACATGGTAGAACCGTAGACAGCAGTGGAAGGAGTAGAGTCTGGTATAGGTTGATTGTATTGAGTGAGTCGGATTTCATGATTGAGAAGCAACGGTTATAACTCAGAGAAACAAGGGAGAGAAGAACGAGTTTCTATGGCTGTTTAGAAGGCTTAATAATTAGGCCCTAGACCTCTTAGAGTGTTGAGAACAAGTTCAACATCACTTAATGGAGTAGAAGATGTTGAAAGGGAATCCCTAATGGAGGTTATTTTAGCCAGATACACAGAGATAGAAAGGTTATCTCGGTGAAGAGTTTGTAGTTGATGACGAAGTTGAATAGAGCGAGCTGCAGTTGGAGCAGCATAGGTATTTCCAAAGTTCACCAGAAGAGGTGAAATCAGGGATATCAGCAAAGACAGATTGAGTTAGGGTAGCTTGCAGCCAGCTAAGAAGTTGAGAATCAACTTGAAACCAGGTGAGATATTCAGGGTTGGAACGGGGTTCTTTATTAGCTGAACATGGAAGATTGGGAGACGGAGATGCAACTGTTGGATCTACATGATTGTATAGATCATGAGAACGCAGGATGGGAAGAATCTGGCAACGCCACTGAATATAGTTTGTTTCATCAAGTTTAAAAGAGACGTATGAAGTTTTTAGTTTCAGAGAAGAAGAAGAAGAGGAAGAGATGACAGCAGAGGCAGAAGCAGGTTCGGTAGACATAGTTGTTTAGGTTTAGGTTTGCTAGAGAAAATAAAAAACAAAAAAAAAGAGGACATCCCTAATGGCTCTATACCATGAAAGTGTATGAACTCTCTTAACCCTAAACAGGGTTTAAGGACATATATTTATATTAATGAAGGTGTTACACGGTTTCCCTTTAGGCAAGTTAACAATGAGATACAATGCGTTCTATAGATAGAATAAACCTAAGTTACACCAACGATATTCTGTGTTAACACCCCCCGCAAGCTGAACGTGGAGTATCCTTAAGTGAAAGCTTGGATGATAGATAATGAAATCTTGGCTTGAGAAGTCCTTTAGTAAATAAGTCTGCAAGCTGATGTTGAATAGGCATATAAAGAACAATCAAAGAGCCACGAACAACACGTTCCCGAACAAAATGATAGTCAATATCAATGTGTTTAGCATGAGAGTGCAAGACAGGATTAGAGGCCATTTAAGTAGCACTGATATTATCACAAAATAGAATAGGTGGTTGTTTGATGTATAAGCCTAAATCATGCAAGAGATATAATATCCAAATAACCTCAGCTGCAGCCAGAGCTAAGGCACGATATTCAGCCTCAGTGCTTGAGCGAGAAACTGTAGGATGTTTCTTTGAAGACCAAGAGATTAAATTAGGACCAACAAAAACACAAGTTCCCGCTGTGGAACAACGATCATCAGGATTACCAGCCCAATCAGCATCACTATATGCATAAACAGTATCAGAATAGCTTCCAGAGACTTGAAAATTGGATGATGGTTTAAAAAATAAACCCTTTCCTAATGTGCCTTTGAGATAACGAAGAATGCGCTTTACCGCAAGAAAATGAATTTCAGTGGGAGCATGCATAAATTGGCAAACCTAATTGACTGCATAAGTGATATCGGGTCTGGTCATTGTTAAATACTGCAACGCACCTACCAAACTACGATATAAGGTAGCGTCAGGAAACAAGGTACCATCATGAGCTGACATTTTGGCACCCACATCAATTGGAGTAGAAATCGGCTTTGCAGTTAACAAATCAACTCGTTGAAGAATGTCAAGAGTATATCGTGTTTGAGACAGACCATAAGAAGACCTGTGTGCCTCAACAACAAGAAAAAAATGGAGATCACCCAAATCTGTCATAGAAAATTGTTGCTTGAGAGCCACTAACAGTTGAAAAAAATACTGAGAATCATACCCCGTAACAATTATGTCATCCACATATAAAAGAAGCAACAGAACACCAGTTGAAGATTTTCGAACAAATAGAGAAGCATCAGACTTGGAAGCAACAAATCCCAATTCAGGAAGATAAGAAGTAAACCGTTGAAACCAAGCCCTTGGCGCCTGTTTGAGCCCGTATATAGATTTATTCAACTTGCAAACATGATTGGGATATCTTTTTTCAACAAATCCCGGAGGCTGGGACATGTAAACTTCATGATCCAAGAAACCATGTAGAAAAGCATTCTTAACGTCTAACTGACGAATAGGCCAAGAACAGGATACAACAATACTCAAGACCAAGCGAATAGTAACAGGCTTAATAACTGGACTGAATGTCTCGTCATAATTAATACCAAAATGTTGAGTATACCCCTTTGCAACCAATCGAGACTTGCGATGATCAATCGTACCATCTGATTCGCGCTTAAGCAGATAGACCCATTTGCAGCCAATAACATTCATATGAGGTTGACGGGAAACATAAGACCAAGTGTCATTAATCCTAAGAGCATGATGTTCATCTCTCATAGAATCCACCCATTCTGGAAGTTTGCTCGCTTCACTGTAGGATTTGGGTTCAACAAATGATTCCTGCATCTCAGAAATAAAACATGAAGGAATAGGGTGCTTTGTAACAGCAAGTAAATTCATCTTAACGAGAGGTTTACGGATGCCATCACGTAAACGAGTAGTCATTGGATGCTGAGTAGGACCCTGTTGAGAAATGGGATCAACAGGCCCAGAAGAAACTGGAGACGAAGACGCATTAGAATTCGTTGCGGGAGAAAACGGAGAAGGAGGAGGCGAGAAGGAATCATTACTAGTGGATAAAGAAGGAGCAGAGGAGGTCGAAAAAGAAGTCGAAGGAGCTTGTGAGACAGGAGGAGGAGAAGGAGGTAAAAAAGATGGAGTGACAAGAGGCAAAAGAAACCAGGTAGGCAAAAGAGATTGTGGTACAGGAGAAACTCCAGGATTGGATATAGAGAAGGGAAAAGAAGACTCATCAAAAAGCACATTCCGACTGATATACACACGTTTACTGCTCAAATCAAAACATTTATATACCTTGTGTTGATCCGAGTAACCAATGAAAACACACGGTTTTTTTTTAAACTCCATCTTGTTTTTGTTGTACGACACTAAATGAGGGTAGCATAAGCAACCAAAGACACGAAGAAAATTGTAGTCAGGCTGCTGATGATACAGCTTAAAATATGGTGAATAACCACCAAGAACAGACGAAGGCATTCGATTGATGAGGTAAACTGCTGTGGAAAATGCCTCTGGCCAATAGGACTTAGGCATGTTGATGTGATGAAGAAGAGCTAAGCCAGTTTCAACTATATGACGAATCTTACGCTCAGACACACCATTCTGTGGAGTGTGAGGGAAAGAAAACTGATGCAAAACACCATGAGTTGCAAAAAAATCACGCAAAGAATGAGAAATATATTCTCCACCACCATCACTCTGAAAAATTTGCAGAGTTGTTGAAAAACGATTCTCAGTTTGAGCTTTAAATTGCTTAACACAATTAAAAACTTGAGTTTTATTATGCAAAAAATAAATCCAGGTAAATATGGAAAAATCATCCACAAGAAGAAGAAAATAACGAAATCCAGAATTCGAAATAACTGGAGAAGGCCACCATAAATCACTATGAACCTTAGAGAGTACACGATCACTGACCGAAGTTGATAAAGAAAACGGTAACCTATGATGCTTAGCACAACTATTACATAAAGTGTGCTGAATTATTGAAGGTATGGAAACCAACTTTTGAGAAGCTAAGTTGGAAAGGCTTCGTTTGTGGAGATGACCAAGACGCATATGCCATAATTGAGAAGGAGAAAGAGCTGCAACATGACTTTGAGCAGTAACTGAAGCAGAAGATGGAGGAGAAGAAACAGGACGAATGGAGTATAGACCACCATTATTAGGTCCGCTGAGTAGGAGTTTCCCTGTTTGTCGATCCTTAACATAAAAACCGAATCGATCAAAACACACAGAAACATTATAATCCTGAGTTAATTGAGAAACATATATAAGATTTTTAGCAATTAACGGGACATGAAAGACACGATTCAATGAGATGGAACTATGTGGTGTGGTGAGTAAGGCATTCCCAGTAGAAGAAATAGGAAGAATATTACTATTACCAACCATAACATGATTGGAGCCAGAGTATGCAGCTGGTGTAGTGAGCAGGGTAGGATCGGCTGTCATGTGATTTGTAGCACCTGTATCAGCATACCAATGATGATCAAAGGGCGTAGTCTGAAGTTGCATCGCAGCAAACGACTGAGGAAGGTCACGAGCTTGATATGCATGATTGAATTTGTGTGGACAAGTCAATCCCATATGGGCTTTGGAGTCGCAAATATGACAAGGATGTTTGCTGCCGGAAAGCTGTGAAGGAGGCGCACCAAGTATAGACTGTTGTTGTTGGAACTGATTTTCAAACGAATAGGTTGGTGGTGTAAAGTAACCACCACGTCCACGTCCACCAGCGCCACGACCACCACCACGATAACCACGACCATTGTTGCCAGCACGACCACCTCTGTAAGAGTTAAAACCACCATGACCGGAGTTGTTGGAGAACCGAGAAGGAGAAAATTTTGTGGAAGAAGAAGACGACATGGTAGAACCATAGAAATCAGTGGAAGGAGTAGAGTCTGGTATAGGTTGATTGTATTGAGTGAGTCGGATTTCATGATTGAGAAGCAACGGTTTTAACTCAGAGAAAGAAGGGAGAGAAGAACGAGTTTCTATGGCTATTGAGAAGGCTTGATAATCAGGCCCTAGACCTCTTAGAGTGTTTAGAACAAGTTCAACATCACTTAATGGAGCATAAGATGTTAAAAGAGAATCCCTAATGGAGGTTATTTTAGCCAGATACACAGAGATAGAAAGGTTATCTCGGTGAAGAGTTTGTAGTTGATGACGAAGTTGAAGAGAGTGAGCTGCAGTTGGAGCAGCATAGGTATCAACTAGGTATTTCCAAAGTTCACGGAAAGAGGTGAAATAAGGGATATCAGCAAAGACAGATTGAGTTAGGGTAGCTTGCAGCCAGCTAAGAAGTTGACAATCAACTTGAAACCAGTTGAGATATTCAGGGTTGGGACGGGGTTCTTCATTAGATGAACATGGAAGATTGGGAGACAGAGATGCAACTGTTGGATCTACATGATTGTAGAGATCATGAGAACGCAGGATGGGAAGAATCTGGCGACGCCACTGAATATAGTTTGTTTCATCAAGTTTAAAAGAGACGTATGAAGTTTTTAGTTTCAGAGAAGAAGAAGAAGAAGAGGAAGAGATGACAGCAGAGGCAGAAGCAGGTTCGGTAGACATAGTTTTTTAGGTTTAGGTTTGATAGAGAAAAGAAAAGAAAAAGGACAGCCCTAATGGCTCTATACCATGAAAGTGTATGAACTCTCTTAACCCTAAACAGGGTTTAAGGACATATATTTATATTAATAAAGGAGTTAAACGGTTGCCCTTTAGGCAAGTTAACAATGAGATACACTAAGATACAATGCGTTCTATAGATAGAATAAACCTAAGTTACACCAACGATATTCTGTGTTAACAGGATCCATTTAAACTCGAATACCCGACAACTGCAAGAAACCTCTGTTGATACCGTCGAAGTCGGTTAGGATCTCTCAAATATCTAAATGGGAATCACACTTGGAAATTATTATTAATAAGGGAAATTATTATTATCGAAGCCGCCACCCAACTTAGGGAGTTGGGGCCCAAAAATAGCACTGGTCCAATATTCAGAGAAAGGTTCGGGAATCAAGATACGGCCTAGGAAGGTGTGAGGCACCTAACCCGTCCAATCCGAAGATCGGCCTCTACTTTATAATTGGGATACTAGGGTTTTGATTGCGAAAAATATATAAATAAACAATATATAAACTGTGCACAATTTTCTCCTGCAAAACAAAACACCAAAATATGAGGTACACCACTATTGAATTAAATTAAATTAGATCAAATTATTATTATTATATTACCAAAATTATTATTATTGATTATTAACTATATTATTACCAAAGAACGGGCCCTAGCTCAGCTGGGCATCTCCGTTCCCCGAAGTTTCATGCGTTACAGGAGGTCACAGGTTCAAGTCCCCAATGGCGCAATATTGCAGGAATTAACATGGAAGGTAGTGTTAATTTGCCCCCCTTGTGACACAATCTCGCCCCCCCTCCCGCTTCGGCTCCCCTTGGAAAGGTTACCCATGAGGCTCGCTGGTAGGCTAGCACAACAACCTGTTCAATTAATGTAGTAGTATGTCGTTGGAGCCTAGCTTGTTAGGCTTCCAACTAGTTTCATGTAATTATATATATATATATATATATATATATATTATTATTATTATTATTGTTATCAAAATTATTACTGCTGGCGCACCGAGTATGGAAAGTTAACAGAGAACTAGATTATTCACGACCAAATGACGAATATTAAATTCAAAGATTAAAATTGCTGAAGCTAGCCTCAACTGGTGTTTCTATGACGTTCTAAACGAAACACTTGGGACAAGTATCATACTAACACCTAAATGTTGCATGAGTTCTGTTGATATGCATGAAACAAAATAAAAACAACAACAAAGCAAATAAGACAAAACAATAATGATGATATGTTACCTCCAAATATCAAACCATGTTTATTGTCACCACAGTGTCGAATACAAGAAACTTATGAAAGAAGGCGCAAACCTTTTTTCGCCAGCAGATGATTGAAATGTTACTTAGATTAATTAAGAAAGCCAACTATGATGCAGCTGCCGCAAAACCGTATCCAAGACTCCAACTCTATTGATTTTTCTAACAAATTTTTCCCTTCTAAATTTACTTCTACCGATTTCTACCAAAAGTTTTTCCTCCCACTTTTTATTATTATTATTCCTCAATTTTTTCCCCTCCCTAAACTCATGGAAAAGCTCTCTATTTATAGCTTCCTCCAATCAACTAAGGACCTAGGATTTAATTCCTAAGATCAAACGGTTGAACTCTAAAACCTAAATATTATTACTCATTTTCAAAAATATTATTCCCATTTTTATAAATTCATTGGATATTAATACCAAAATTAAAAAAAATTATTTAAACTTAGGATCTTAGTTGGAAGGAAAGACTTGGGATTAAAGAAACCTTAATACCAAAAGCATGTCGACATTTGGGGGGACGACTAGCTAAATGTAATGGCTAGCTTGCTTATGGGAACAGACAGGGCTTGGTGGACCCAAAACATTTGGTCACACTAATTGGAGCAGACGTCCAACTAACTTTCAAAATTGTTCGGACTAAGTGGATTTTGGGGATCAGTAATGTACTAATGGGGTGCAGGGCTTTATGAAATGAATTCCCCACTTTGGACTTGGACTATTACCCTAGTTTGCACTCATATTAAATTTTAGTATTTGGACTACTTCGGATACGACTTTTGCGGCGACATTCGTGACTGTGCAAAATTGGGGTGTCTACAGTTGCCCCTCTTTGGAAGAGGTTTGCGCGCAACTGAATACCAAAGACATACACACCTATTTTGCACTTTGACACGATTACTAATATTTTGTTGGATTCCTCACTTATAAATAATTATCTGGGATGACACTGTTAAGTTCACCCGAATTATTTCTAATTATTTTAATTTTGCACTAGTACGCATCCTCGTGATAGAGATCACGACGATGCGGTACTCATGACATACCAACTATTGCTAAAACAGGTAAAGCTTTATTAATTCTTCAAACCACATGCTACGTCATCGCATCGATTGCATCGTCTGAGTTTAGGATCTTCAATCTTTACGACCTTGCTCAAATATTTTCATCATCCTTTGTCTTTTCAACAATCCATTAGAAGCTTGGGATATATGAATGGTCCCATGCATTCTTGATTGCCACGATCCTTATGAAGAAAGTACACTTTCAGCTTGCTTTCGAGCTTTGCATCCAAAGTCAGGAGAAACCATGTAATTGACGACCTTGCAAAAGTGCTATTAGTAGCACATGTTCCTAATTATTATTATTATTTATTTATTTATTATTATGATTTTTTTTTTATTACTAAGAAAACAAATCCTAGAAAATAATTTTCAAAAAACAAAATACTCAATATATACAAAGGTTTAGGAATCTTGACCTGCCACGTGTCTGATAGATGCCACCAAAAATATTACCGTTCCCATCCAAATTTTCAAATCTGTCAATCCTCCCAGCTATCTCCCATCTATAATTATTTTCATCAATTGACTTCAAACAATTCACGATCTTGCTGATTTCCAGAGATAACGTTCGGTGCTTCAAATCTTCAACTTTATCCATGCGACATTTCTTTCTCTTCTATCTGTTTTTAGTGCTACTCAATTTTCCCAAGTGCCTATTTACTAACCATTTTTTTCTTTTCATTTTTTTTTTCTAGATCTATCCGTTTGGACGTCCGTTGCCCATAGAACTTTAGGAGATGACTTACAGGACTAATTATGACATACAAATGGACTAACATATCTCTCTCTAAATTATTTACTTGAAAAAGACCGAGCACTGTAATAAAAGACTGAAATGCTCTAATAACATGGGCCCAATATGATGATGTTGGTGCCCCTAGGGTTTTTTTTTTTTTTTGTGAAGGGTCTAATATAATGACGATTTTTTCCACTCTAATTTGGCACACTCAATTAAATTCACTACTTTTGTTCTCTAATTTGGCACACTCTTGCATTGTATCCACATTTTGGTCGTATTCATCTTCTTTCTTTGAGGTGCCTTTAAAGATTGATCTTCCTTGTTTTGATTGACAAACTTTAATTCTTTAGCCGGTTTAGGTTTTTCTTTTTGGTGGTTCCACAGTCCCAACGGCTTTCCAGTATTCTCACCGCCTTTGTTTATGCCGAGTATATTGTTCTTCAAAACATTTTTCCTACAAACAAAATCTTTTTGGTTTTTTAGTTTTTCATTTTTTTTTTTTTGGATTTTTTTGAAATATTTTGAAAATTGGAAATAAAAAAAGACTTATTTACAAATTCAGGTGATTTAAAACCCTTAACCGGTCTGACTGATTCAACAGAATGAGTTAGAGACTTACCTGACTTGGCCTCTATTCTTCTTACCACTTTTTGTTCATCCTCTTGTCTTGTAGACTTCAATCTGGGTGATGGTTATGTATGAGGCATTGTATTTTTATCCCTGAGATGAGGCGGCTTGTAAATGGCTATGCTTCTTGCTACATTTTGAACTTCATCACCACTCTTACTTTTGAACGGATCCACCTACCTACACGAAGATTTATTCGTTAGATGTAACGGATCAGGCAAGATATCTGAGAGGGAGACTGGACTCGCCGGTGGTTGAACGGGATAAGACAAGATCTCTGAAATATGAACATGCCTAATGGGTGCGGTCCGCTTTGGTAGAAGGTTAGAGATATGCACATGCTCTGCTGGGAATCGGTTGGAATTTGGCACGTTCCTCTGTTGCTCAACTCCATAATAATCTGCCATTAATTCAGACAAAATAACAGGACGATTAGTTGTTGAATTAATTAAGTTCATAGTTTGTACCTGATCTGTGAAGAGTTCACTGTTGTGGACGGGCCGATTCATCGCAGTTTCTTTCTTGTAGATTGAGTCGGCTAAATTGGTTTCATTTTCCGCCAAGACAAAATTGACCATGGGTTCCCTTTGATGATATTGCAATGGGTTTCTATTCAACTTCTTTGTCTCCCCATAATTCCTTTGTGGACGTCCATATCTGCCATGATTCCAGTTCTGGCTCTGCCCTTGGTGTAGTCCTACAGGTGATGCAATTACTGATGTAACTGGAACATTATTCACTTGACTTTCTTTAGTAAATGGGGCCCTTTCGCAATTATTACCATTAGAGTCCTCTGGGTTGGTCAATGATAGACTTGTAAAGATACCTACTACTATGTATAAACTGCAAGTGCACAGTGTCGACAAGCAACACAGGGCAAGCACAGGTCGAACCACAGAGACTTGGAGAGTGTAGAAGTTGATTCTAAATCCTTACTAAGAACTGATTCAGAGAGTAACCAAAATGAGTTTGATTTTGTCGATACGACGAGATATTGGCAAAGACTTAAACAAAATTAATTAGAATTAAAATATGCGATTAAATCAAGGTGTAAATACTGAGAATATGGATACTAGGGTATTCAAATCCACCACTAACCTATGATATGCATTCAACTTGTAATATTATTCTTGTCCTTACAGCAGATTCAAGTCTATCGTGTATCTAAGGTGTTTCTCCAATGGATAATTTAATCACAACTAAAGTATTTCTCCAAAGCATTAACTGTCTAAATAAAGCACAACTAATCTGAGGATCAATATTAGGTTAAGCATGAGTTGCAGCATAATCAACATAGAGATATTCTAACTACAATGGATACATGGCATACATTGTGAGAGAAAGATGTTGACAAACTTAGATTAAATTATATCTTTAAACAATTATAAACTTTCAGGAACAATATACAAGATATGAATACATAACAATAAGTTACGGCTTTATTTAAACCCCAGCAAATGAAACTATAACATGAAGAACATTACAACAAAATTGAAATTTAAGAAACTAACATGAAAAAGCTATTCTTGGATGATTTTTCAACACAACAACCCTCTCTATTTATACACAAAAATTCTCTCAACACTTGGATTCGAATTTGGCAATCATCAATTAAACAAAACATGTTTTCTTTAATTGATGGATGAAATGGAATACAATGAGGGTGAGGTGGATGTTTTGGAAAGAATCCAATGGGGGTGATGTGGATGTTTTGGAAAGAATCCAATGGGGGTGAGGTGGAAACGGATTTGGGTCTTGGGTCTTGGATCATGGGTAGTTTAATCCCATGTATTGTAAACAGGTTGCCACTGATGCGCGAGCGGGTTGCAACGCTTCCAACTTTATGCTCTTTTGGCTTCTTAATTCATCCAAGCTTTATTTAGTACCTAAAAACACAAAATTAATTAATACGAATATTTATTCTTGAAAATAGAAAAAATACAGAATTTGGGATAATATATGAAAATAAAGCGCAAAAGATGAGTTAAGTGCCAATAAAAAGATGTATGAATATGCAATATTTGGCACTCATCAAATACCCCCAAACCTGAATTTTACTTGTCCTCAAGTGAAACAGAATTTAAGAAATCCGAACTATACCACTGTCGCTGGTCTCTCGAATGCATTTAGCGTATGCACTAAGCCTTTAAACCCCTAGGTGTCCCTAGTTGGACGAGTTGTAGTCTCGTCAGGACCTAACAGAGATGTACCCACAAAACCTTCTCCAATTTCAGAGTATAATAGAGTCCTAAGCATCCAATGAGCTATGAGGACATAGAGTTTCTGCATGCTAGTAACTAAAAGTTAGAATTACCAAAGAACGCAATCTCATCCTTAAAAGTTGAGCGAGAAATAACCATACCATATGAAAGATTTTGGGTTCGAGATTGATTACAAGTTTCTACTTCTGCCTTACCAACAAGGTTTTATGATAATTGCACTCAAAAAGACCGCTTTTCTAGTCTCTCTCATGTGTGCAGGAAGGAATAAAGAGTGAAATCCTGCACACGTTGAATGGTGGGAAGGAAACCTTCCGAAATAATTTCTGGAGACCCCACACCACTGTGGGTAAAAAAGAATCTTTTCTGATGATCAATTATGGGAGGATCAGAGTACTCACTTACCTTCACTTACCTGATGGGAAAAAAACACCACTCTCTCAGCATCCATAGAAACGTCTTCGTCTTCGGTCTTCAACTGTTGATGATGAACTTCGAAATTTCGTATAACCTTGACAATTTCTAACCATTTTATTTTTTATTTTTTTTACATAATACTCGAGCCACGGGTCGGATAAAATCGCAACGGGTCGGGTTTTATTTCTGATGCCCGAAAACGTTGTTCGATGGAGCCCTAATTTTTTTCTTTTTTTCTTTATATACTTCGCTTCTTTTCTTATTCGACTGCCATCTTCTTCTTCATCTCTTCTCTGCATATTTACTATTTTCTTCTAGCCTTCATTAGATCTTGATTCGAACTTCGATTTTTTTAATCCACTCAATCATGTTTTTCTACTTCCTTCTTATTTGGTTCATTTCTGTAGTGATTATTTATTGGTGGAGTCTGCAATATCCAGGTTGATCAGAAGAATAAAATTTTCTCTGAAGATGAAGATATGGTGAGTTAGGGAAAGATGTAAGATCGTTCCACAAGCAGCTTCACAATACATCCAGTAATAGATCCGGCTTTCAAAGTTGAAGTCAGATTTCGATCTGGATTTAAATCATCCCCTTTCTTTATTAGTTCTTTATTTCTTCTTCTTTGATTCATCGTCTGATTTTGTTTCTTGTTGTTTTTGTTTGTAAACCTCGGACTGTTTAACTTTCTTCAAAAATTCTGATGTTGTTTTGATCATTGTTGTTGATGTATTTCTATGGATCTGATTTATGTTATCGAGAGAGAGAGTGGATAAAAATAGGTAGTCTAACTACAAAAAATCTTTTCAGTTTAATTCACTATAGATCCAATTTTTAATGCTCAAAAAAGAACTTTGAGATTCTAAGTTTAGTCACAAATGTAATCGTAGCTAAAGTTAATATCTCACTTGATAAAAATAGGTTTTTGAAATTTTTTTGATTTTTGATCTCCATTTTTTGATTTTTTTCTTTTTAATAAAAGACTAAAAACTACCAAAAATCTTTTAAATCAAACATTGTCCTAATTTCTCCCTCATACCATGAGAACTATGTGGTTAGATCCAATTTTAAATGCTCAACATTAACAATGTCACATTTTAAGAAACAACTTAACCGGTTCATTTTAACAATTCTCCGGCAAAATTCACCATAAGTTTAGGTATTTCGGACAAAGTCATACTCTCTAATTATGATATGATAGAAATGCTAAAAGCATGCTAGTTTTTCAATAGACTCTAATTTTATCTAGCTCAAAGTGGGCTTTGTCGGGATGAATTGGAGGTTTTATGCAATGATATTTAGTGACTCTTTGAATATCTCTAACCCCTAGAATTTGGAGGTTTTAAAAAGGAACATTCTTAGGTCCAGACCATTGGTGACTTATCATTAGTTACATTTACATCTCCTAAGTCATCTACAAGTGTGACAGTATGCTCACATTCATAGAGCAAATCAACAAGGCCTAGTTCATAATCATCATCATCCAAAGTTTTATTCTCATGCATGGACAAATCCAAAGAGACATCATGTTGTGACCTAGGTATAGAATCATACACGTCAATTATATTTTCATGCATAAGATCATTAGTGTCGACAGGAGATTCAACATTTTCTAAGTCAGACACAAGAAATGTGTCATGCTCTTGTTCACAGGACAATTGCACAGGCTCAAGATCAGTATCAACATCACATGTATATGTAACACTAGAAGAAACATCATTCATTAAGGTCGAGGCATAGAAGCCTAATGTCTCTGAACTCAAAGGTTCGACAATATTTTCAGTAAAAACATATTCTTCTAACATAACATAATCATCATCATCATCACAGAAATGCATTTCCTTATTTAAAATCGTAGTATTTCTAGTCCCTTCATTTAAAACAGGTTCATATGCAATATCAGCTGCACGAGTAAGACTAGGCATAGTATTTTCACATTTTATTTCATTAGGACAAACAAACAACAATGGTTAAGCAATTCTAAATATATCTTAAAACAATTCTAAACTTTCAGGAACAATATACAAGATATGAATACATAAAAATAAGTTACGGCTTCATTTAAACCCTAGCAAATGAAACTAGAACATGAAGAACATTACAACAAAACTGAAATTTAAGAAACTAACATGAACAAGCTATTCTTGGATGATTTTTCAACACAACAACCCTCTCTATTTGTACACATAAATTCTCTCAACACTTGGATTCGAATTTGGCAATCATCAATTAAACAAAACATGTTTTCTTTAATTGATGGATGAAATGGAATACAATGGGGGTGAGGTGGATGTTTTGGAAAGAATCCAATGGGGGTGAGGTGGAAACGGATTTGGGTCTTGGGTCTTGGATCATGGGTAGTTTAATCCCATGTATTGTAAACAGGTTGCCACTGATGCGCGAGCGGGTTGCAACACTTCCAACTTTCTGCTCTTTTGGCTTCTTAATTCATCCAAGCTTTATTTAGTACCTAAAAACACAAAATTAATTAATACAAATTTTTATTCTTGAAAATAGAAAAAATACAGAATTTGGGATAATATATGAAAATAAAGCGCAAAAGATGAGTTAAGTGCCAATAAAAAGATGTATGAATATGCAATATTTTGCACTCATCAGTCAACCTTGTCATTATGCCCGTGTCATGCATTCTCAATCTGTGAACCCACCTTCCATAAAGAGAGTAATGTTGGATGGTAAGACAATATCAGTCAATTCCAATATTCATAGTTCAAGCAGTTCATTATCATATCAACCATATCTTATTCAGTTAATTTTTCATCGATCTTTAATGCCTTGGTCCTCCAACGTGGAAATAATTCTGTAAATGCCTCATTGGGTTCTTGTTTGACCGCCTCTAAGTGTTTCCGAGTAAACTGAATTTCAGGGACAAGCATAAACCGTCTCACAAACATATCGACCATATCCTGCCAAGTTGAAACTAGACTCGGGTCTGTCTTCATCAGCCATTTTATGGCCGTTCCTTTCAAACTCCTTTGGAACAATTGAACTAGCAACCCATCATTAATACCCAGCGGCTTCAAGTACCCAACATACATGCGAATATGAGTTTTTGGGCACCCAGTTCCATCATATTTATCCATATCCGGAAATTGGAAGCCATGAGGTAAACGAATATCTGGATAATGGTATAATCCATCAATTTCTAATGTACCTTCACCCATTTTCTGTAAGGTCCTTTCAATATCTTTAAGCCTCTGGGCTAATTGTCTTTCTCGTGACGTGGTCCCATCCGTTTCATCAAAATTTTCATTTTTAACCTCTTCAAAAATGTCCTCTTCAAAATTAATCTTTTTCACCTCTTCATAATTATGATTATTTTTGTCATTTTTCATATAAGCCCCAACATGTTTTCTTGTGGAGTTAGCAATGGCCTCGAGAGTAACCTTCTTGGTCTCGGCTTCCATTTCTGTGAACTTGGTATCCAACATCTTCTAGAGTTGTTCGCGCAACCAGGCCATTGCCCCAGTGTCGCTAATCATTTCAGGTTCTTTGGTCATGTTCCTGTTTTCAAGGAAACAAAAAGAATATATGGTAACACAAGGGTGCTTATGTCTCGGATTTTGTGCAACAATGAATGCAATTTATAATTAATGCACGTGCATGCAGGTTTTACTAACTTTTGGGTAGGTTTGGGCTACCTTAGAAAAATATACCTCAGACGTAGTCGAAACTAGTCTTCTTTGGTACTGGGCTAAGGCTTGTGGTGTTCGACTGATAACTCCCAAAGGGTTCAGCTTTACTAACCACGGATTTTCCTAAGAATCGGACTTCGGACGATGCGAAATGACAATGCCAGATGATATGGGTGCGTGCAATGTGTGTGTGCAAACACCGAGTAGTGTAAAATCAAAACCCTAAAATCCCAAATATGTTTCAAGTTAGATTCTCTAATCCCCAGCAGAGTCTCCACTGTGGATACCGTCGAAATCGGTTAGGATCTCTCAAATATCTAAATGGGAATCACACTTGGAAATTATTATTAATAAGGGAAATTATTATTATCGAAGCCGCCACCCAACTTAGAGAGTTGGGACCCAAAAATAAAGACTGGTCCAATATTCAGAGAAAGGTTCGGGAATCAAGATACGGGCTAGGAAGGTGTGAGGCACCTAACCCGTCCAATCCGAAGATCGGCCTCTACTTTATAATTGGGATACTAGAGTTTTGATTGCGAAAAATATATAAATAAACAATTTATAAACTGTGCACAATTTTCTCCTGCAAAAAGAAACATCAAAATATGAGGTACACCACTATTGAATTAAATCAAATTAGATCAAATTATTATTATTGATTATTAACTATATTATTATTGTTATCAAAATTATTACTGCTGGCGCACCGAGTATGGAAAGTTAACAGAGAACTAGATTATTCACGACCAAATGACGAATATTAAATTCAAAGATTAAAATTGCTGAAGCTAACCTCAACTGGTGCTTCTATGACGTTATAAACGAAACACTTGGGACAAGTATCATACTAACACCTAAATGTTGCATGAGTTCTGTTGATGTTCATGAAACAAAATAAAGAAAACAACAAAGCAAATAAGACAAAACAATAATGATGATATGTTACCTCCAAATATCAAACCATGTTTATTGTCACCACAGTTTCGAATACAAGAAACTTATGAAAGAAGGCGCAAACCTGTTTTCGCCAGCAGATGATTGAAATGTTACTTAAATTAATTAAGAAAGCCAACTATGATGCAGCTGCCGCAAATCCGTATCCAAGACTCCAACTCTATTGATTTTTCTAACAAATTTTTCCCTTCTAAATTTACTTCTATCCATTTCTACCAAAAGTTTTTCCTCCCACTTTTTATTATACATTCCTTGCACCTGTTTTTCCATTTCATAATAAGTTGCAGTAGGAATCAATTTGGACAATGATTCCACATCGGCCTTGGTTTATTTCTCTACCTTATCCCTCATTACGAGATCATATTGCTCCATAAATTGTTTCAAAGTTGCTTTCGGACCAAGATATCCATCAAAAAATGAATTCATACTCTCGCTTGTTTGTGTAGAATGCATTTCATCCCAAAAATAGTCTTTTAGATAGCAAGGCATCCACCGATGCCTTTCTTCATATAATCCTTGGAGCCACTCATTGTCAAACAATTCATACTTCTCTAACATCTCCATCCATTTTATTTCAAAGTCTGATGGATATTGTGTATTATAGACAACCTTTTTCATTGTATATTTGATACGCAAATACTTACTATGACTTTTAAACTTTTTCGGCAGTTTTTTCATCACATGCCATATGAACCATCTATGTATGCTATTTAGGAAGACTATTTATATCGCGTTTTGCATATCTTTGGCTCGGTCAATTATAATTGCGGGAGGAGCACATCCAGACATACAATCGAGCCACTGTCTAAATAACCGTACAAAGGAGTCTGTATCTTCATGTCCAACCAAACCACATCCTAATAATATTGATTCTCCATGGTTACCCCAATAAATGGAGCAAATGGCATGTTGTACTGGTTCACCAAGTATGTACTATCGAAATAAATAACCTCACCAAACTCTTTATATTCTTCCCTGCACCTACTATCTACTCAGAATGAATTTCTCAAATGACCATCATCGTCAACATCCACTCTTGAATAAAATCCTTAATTTTGTGATTCCATCTTGTTAAAATACTTTAGAATTGCAACTCATCTCCTTCCCCCAACCTTGAACTACGTAGCTTATCAATCAGATTTCTACAATCTTTCTGACTACATGTCATATTCTCATGCCCACCAAATCCATTAACACATACACCATAGCTTTTGTACAACCTCACACCTGATCTATCAAGGAGATCCATTTGATTCTTTACCCAAGGATTAACATATCGGTTACAACGAAAATATCTTACATTTTCTGGATTTTGTTCATGATTATGCTCCAAAAAAAGATTGATAATTACATAACCAATTAGATAATCTAATCGTAACACTAGATTAGCTAAGTAACCACATTTAATTGGGGCTTGAGGATGTAATATTTTTTTCCAGAAACAGAATCACGCTTACCTGCTCGAGCACAAGTAAATGTGTAACTTCTTATCTCCCCTGCGACATTCTTCTTAAATGTGATTTTCATTACCGGAAACTCAGCTTGTTTTCCAAATGCTTTATAAAACTCCCATGCATCATTTATGCTTTTAAACTTTCATACCAACAGCTGGCTTTATATTAGGTTTGACACCATCGATATCAATGGAGTCTGGCTTCATAGGGATTCCCTCCTATATCAACAACAAGAATTTAGTAAACAACATTTAGTAAGTGAGACTTTATGCAAACATGTCCTAGGCATGACTGTTTTCCACAAATATCTTTATATCAATATAAAGCATCAGTTTTTAAACCCAACATATTTCGTTAACATCAAATCCAACAACCCCCAAAACCGTATCTGATTTACCTCAAAGAATCTTTTAAAGTAGCTGATCATTTTTTTTTCTTTATAGTTTTTGTATAGGAATCACTAACCTTATTTTTAGCATTTGAATTTTCTTCTTCGATTTCAATTATACGCATCTTTACTTCTTGTTCAGCTAATTTCTCATTCTTCACCAGAGAGAATAATAATACAGAAGAGTGAGAACAATAATACATAACTTTTTTTGGTGAGAGAAACCGTACAAATTTAGAATATGTATTCAAAATCAAAATGCGCTTTAATTTCCCGCGTACTTTCTGGTCAAACACTAAAAATTCACGTGGCTTTCTTCAGTTTGGTTTTTTATCGCCACGTAGGACGACAACTCATCAGGGAGGAAGGTCGCCAAATAGCATTGCCGATTAGATATTTATATATATTTTGAGTAAGTAATTTTTATTATTGATATAATTTTGGATAAAAAGAATTATACTAAAATCAAGTATTTATTTAATACTGGTTCTTATTTTTATTTTTATTTTTTTATTGAAATGGTATATAACCAAAAATTAAAAGTGAAGATAATAATCTTTGAAGAATTTGACATAGCTTTAAAATAACAACCTTCAAAGAATATTATGGAGAATAAGAAATTGATTATAAAGATTTAAGGGCAGTTTTGGTCATTATATAATATAATATAATAGGGATATAAAAGAAAAATAAGGTGGGACCAAAGCTTATGCTTTTAGATCTTTTAAAAGCTCATCTCCCCATCTTTTAAAAGAACGCGCAATTGGGGGATACCCAATCTAATTGGGGGATATAGCTACATGACAAAAACGGTATCCCAATAGCAATTCTGGATGACCCCCTATGTAATTATTTTTTAATTCCTAATCTAACCCTCACTAATCCTAATTAGTGATTAATTTTAATTAGTAAAAATGTTAAGTATTAGTTATAAGATTAAGTTAGTGTTTTTATTTGTTTTTGGGTGAGTGTAGAAGGAGGGAAAAAAAATTGGAGAGAGAATTTTTTGATGAAAATGGATGATGATTGTGAAGAGAGAATTGCTGCTGCTGAATCTTTAGCTGAACTACAACATCAAGCATAACTTCAATCTTCGGTTAATGATAACAACTCACAATTGCAAGTTTTTGAGGAACCAACACCATTGAATGATGACTTTTACGAGCAAGGAGAGTTGTTTGAAGAACCTACACAAGAAAGTAAACTTGCAAAGCATACAAGCATCCCCAACACATAGATAAAGCTGTTGAGAGGTTAAAAATTGGATTTTTTTTTTCTTTGAACCCGCCATTTTTTCATCTGAAAAACCTATGCACCGGCATTGACGATGTATGAATACAACGCCGGAACTCTCAATACCGGCATAGTATTCATCGAACGACCATGACAGTAATAGAGTATCCCTCATTTCGAAGCGAAAACCGGCATAGAATTCAAACAAAGAACTATGCCGGTACCGCATGAAAAACATACAGGAAGAAGTGCCTTCCAAAGTTAAATACCGGCATAGAAAAGTTAATTAAAAAGAATGACAGAACTGCAAGTCTTGTCAGTTTTTTTTTTAAATCGCCGGAAGTGATGAAGACCATGCCGGAA
Source organism: Papaver bracteatum (assembly GCA_023529315.1). Lineage (NCBI taxonomy): Eukaryota > Viridiplantae > Streptophyta > Magnoliopsida > Ranunculales > Papaveraceae > Papaver > Papaver bracteatum. Next base: position 1,070,770 of record JAJJWX010003234.1, on the reverse strand, counting down.
AATGGTGCCGGCATGCTTGGTAACTAACATTCAATGCCGTAACTAAGTGCCGGCATGCTCGATAGAAATCTATCAATGCCGGTACTCAAGTGATTTTTTATTCAAGCTTCTGGATACTTTACATCATGTGTCGGCATAGAAATTCAAGCAACATACAATGCCGGTAGCAGTACCGGCATGCTCGAGAATTAAATTAATGTGCCGGCAGTGGACTTAAAACCAGGAAAAAAATTCAAAACGGATTGAAATTCAAAACACCCCCCAGACCACCTGCGTAAAATACAACTTTTGTACCGGCATCGTGTTCAACTTAAATTATATGCCGGTATTTATAACAAATTCCAAGGATTTTCCTGTGTACTTAAAGTGGACTGCTGGCATACACGAATAAATTCAAATCAATGCCGTGACATACTACCTGCATTGAAGTCAACCTAAAATCAATGCCTGGACAGAACATTCATTTTCAGGTGATTCTATAACTCAATACCAGCATATCATTCATACTAAAATCATTTCCGTAACTAAATACCAGCATTGTATTCATTGTAGATTGAATGCCGTAAACTAGTACCGTCATAGTATTCATACTAAAATCAATGTCGGCACTCTCTGAAACTCAACTTTTGGGTTCGCTATTCTGACGATTATAACCCAAACCCACTACTATAAATCGATTTTTACTTCTATTGGGCATCTGATTTATTTCTTGGATGCATGGTTATGATTCGGGTAGGTTAATCGACGAATACATTATTGAATTATCGTCGACGAAGTACGGATAAAGAAGAAGATGGTAGATTTTTGTTTTCTTCTAAAACCTAAACCTAGCACTACCGGAACTGAAATGGTGGATATAAGAATTTGGTTTTTGATTTTTGATTTTAAAGTTTTAGGGTAAAGGGTATTTTGGTATTTTCATAATAAAAAGTCACCCCTTATCAGCCACCCCTGGTTGGGGGAAGTAATCAGTATCCCCCAATTGCGTGTTCTTTTAAAAGTTAGGGAATTTTAGAAGTGCTTTGGTTAAAAACACTTTGAAAGTATTTTACCAAACGCTAATATGAAAAATAATTACTATATATATTTTTTGAAAGTGTTTTTTGGAAAATAAAAGCATTACCAAACCCAGCCTTATTTATCAAGATCTGGAAAGGAAGTTCTACACCATGAGTTGTGATTAACTATCATCGGAATCTAAGAAGGAAATAAATTGCTCCAATTTCAAGGATTCTAAATGTCATATTGATTTTTCGGGTTCTTGTAATGGTTTGGTTTGCCTAAGATTTGGTTATAATGGAGGACTCCTTTGCGTTTAGAACCCTGCGACAAGAAAACGCATAAGAATTCCACGATCACCATACGGAGTTCCAAGACTTGGGGTTGATTTTATGCTTTCGGTTATGATTACAAAATTAATAACCATAGTTTGTTAATATCTAGAGAATCTTCAATAGATGGTTACACATTAGGATTGGCTTTATGGAAGAACAGTGGGGATATTGGTGAGATTCTTTTACAAGATAGCCCTGGTGTAGTTTTTTATGACTCAGCGCATTCAAGTACTAGAGAATTATTTTTTCAAAAATTAAATGCGGTTGACATACTAAATTATGTTGAAATCCTAGTTTCGCCCAGCTCTCGTATTTCTTTCTGGGATGAATCTATAAAGAACGAAGAAGATCCGTTCAAATATGAATAACATGACTACTTGTCACAAGTTATAGTTACGTAAGTTTCACGGTGCATACATGCATTAGATTTTCTTCTAAATTAAGGGAATAAATTAAGAAGATGTTTTGCTCCAAATTTGATGTGTATGGGGAGTTAATTCTGAAAAAGCTGGGGTACAACAACCACACCCAATATTTCGTTCGGCAATATGAATAGACAAACTCCAATATACTTTCAAGAGACTCAACTAGACAGTCAGACTCAATCTAGAGAAAAGTATATCAAAGAGCTTTATATCTCTATTTCTCAATTCAATCCTATATCAGCAAATAGGAATTTGCGAGACCGGTTGAATATAAGAGAAATAACTTAAACGATATCAAAGACCAATGTTCAAGGATCAATCAATTCAATAAACAACCAAAGATTGGATTTCTCAATTGATCGATTCAACGCACAACCTGTGATATTTCAATTATATAACAAAATATAATGCGGAAAAGAAATAACACAGACACTAGAAATTTTGTTAACAAGGAAACCACAAATGCAGAAAAACCCCGGGACCTAGTCCATTTTTGAACACCACAGTGTATTAAGCCGCTACAGACACAAGCCTACTACCAATGAACTTCGAACTGGACTGTAGTTGAACCCTAATCAAAGTCACACTGATTCAAGGTACAATTGTGCTTCTTACGTCTCTGATCCCAGCAGGATACTACGCACTTGATTCCCTTAGATGATCTCACCCACAACTAAGAGTTCCTACGACCCAAATTCGAAGACTTGATAAACAAATCTGTCTCACACAGAAAAGTCTATTGGAATAGATAAATCTTTCTCCTACATAAATACCCATGAGTTTTGTTCCGTCTTTTGACAGATCAAGGTGCACGAGAAGAAATTGATAATCCGGACTTATATTCCCGAAGAACATCCTAGAATTATCAATCACCTCACAATAATCCTAACCATATGGTAGCGAAATAAAAATATTGTGGAACCAAAAACGATGCGATGAAGATGTTTGTGACTATTTTTTATCTTGCCTATCGGAGATCACTCTCGAGAAAATCTCAGAGAAGATAGTACTCAATCATGATAGAATAGGGAAAGATCAGAACACGCAAATATAGAGAAAATAGTTGGGTCTGGCTTCATAATTCCAATGAAGTCTTTAAGTCGTTAACTTACAGGGTTTCATGAAAAACCTAAGGTTAAAGGAGAATCGGCTCTAGTTGCAACTAGTAACACACATGAGGTGTATGGATATAGTTTTCAAATCGGGGTTTGCAATCTAAGTTATCTTGGTAACAAAGCATTCAATATTCACCGTTATATGAAAACCTGATTCAACTCAAGATAATATCTTTCAACCGTTAGATCTAACTTAGCTTGTTATACACAAATTAAATGTACCTTCATTTAAGTTTGAGTAACCGTACCTAAACATTACACTATGTTGGCTCAACAGTAGTTAACCAAAGTTAGCTATATGAATACTCTCATATCAACCTTATTCATCTTAACCAAAACTAGTTCAAATGACTCAAACGAAACTAGTTATTAGAGTTTTTCAATTGCTATATTCTCATTGAAGTATACAAGAACATAATTGAAGCAAAATTGGTTTGATTCACTCTGATCAATTCATGAACATTATAGCCACGGTTTTCAAAGATTGCATTCCTTATTATATAAATGTATTAGTTCATGAGCAAGCCGATTTTAGAACATGATTCACTTAGGTATGCAAATGGGAACGCATATCTTAGTGACTGGACTGGGTTTGGGTTCGCCAGTACGCGAACGGGTAAGCATACCGTAACACTTCCAAACTTCAACAGAAATTCCCGTACCTATACCTTATGCAAGTACGCGTACCGGTATGTGTACTTAGGTACCCAAACTTTCATAAACCAATAGGTATGCATACTATGGTTCCCAGACATGGATTACATATATGCAACTACGCATACTATGTGCAAATCCAATTGTTCTAAACTTTATTTCAATCATTGAAAATTTCTTAGAGTATGACAATATCCGTTTTCACACACTATTAGCATCAAAACAATTTTCAAGTTATTGAAATAATCATAAAGAAACATTTCAAGTCTGCACCAAATGATTGTATCACACAAACCATGTAATATGTTACTCGGAAATTTTCAGATGATCATCTTTTGACTTTCGTCAAGAATATAAGATGAACTTGGTTAAAGCGAAATCTTACCAACACATATTTCGATAAATATGTAAGCGAGTTAAACTCAGCTCGAAATCTCAAATGTGCATAGTCGGAAACTATCGTAATACGACTTTTGTCACAATATAGGAGATAGAGTAGAAATAGACTTTCCAAGTGATAAATGAGTTTCAATCTCCACATACCTTTTGTTGATGAAGTTCCACAAGCTCTCCTTAGTAGTTCTTCGTCTTCAATGATGAACGTCGTGAAGAAGTCTAAAGCTCAACTACACAATCTATCCTAGTCCGAGACATTACTTTAAGTAGACTAGAAATCAAGACTTATAGTTTTGATCACTAATATTGACAAACAGGATTGAGATAACAACGCCTGCGAGTTCGACTGAGCAATGCTCTAACAATCTCCCCCTTTGTCAATTTTAGTGACAAAACTATCAATACATACAAAATAAATAAGACTTTGTAGCTTCTCATCCAAATGCTTGATCTCCTTGGTTCTTCAACTTTACTTGAAATATTCGTCACTTCCAAGTACTCCCATGATTCCATAGATGTTCAATTCAGCATCATAGTTGTTGAAAATCCGTAGCAATAATAATGAGAAATTAGTTGCACTCAATCATTGTTATACAGTGTCATAGTATCATTATGCAGTATCAAAGTTCAATTGTACCACAACTTTGAAAATAATACTATGGTGATATTATCACCCCACCTTAGTCAATACTTCATCTCAACATGAAAACCATTCCCCCTTACATAATGATCCGTAAACCATATGTATTTGTAGTGTGAACTACATATTAATTCTCCCCCTTTTTGTCAATATAAAATGACAAAGGTCCTAAAACTAGTGGGATCCTAATGAAATTTTGATAGAGATACTTCATGACCAAAATAGAATAGCATACCAACTTGTTTAGATGCAATCATATAGCCGAAGCTAAATGCATTTATCTAGGAGTTTATAAACATACAAGAAAACTCCTACAATATTCCACAGCCGCACTTCCCACAAGAGAACTCTCCCCCATATAATGTCATTCCCGAAAGAACAACAAGAGCGACCTTACTTTTACACGAAAAGAATGATTTCTTTGGACATTAACAAATCACATGAAGCATGAATTTGTATTAAAAAAAAAACTCAATTGAATTAACCACAAGGAAAATTATCAATTCAATTATCCATGCTCAACATAAGAGAACCTACGGAGCAACACAGTACATACATAAAGATGTGGATCATGGAAAGGCTAATACTGCGGAATAATCAAAGATTCATTCTATTTTTCATCACTATTTGCACAATCACATATAATAGACTTAATCTTTGAGAACAAAAGTTCATCATTTCTTTCATCAATATTTGCATAATGACAAAAAAGGCTTAACTTTTGTAGTCAAAAGTTCTTTTATCTTTTATCGGTACTTTCATACTGACATATAATAGAGTTAAATTTTGGACACATATGGGATAGTCAAGGTTCACGGACGTAAACAACATATCCCATAACAATTTGCAATATACGAATCCATAAAGATTAATACTGCAAAAATCAGCTTCCAAATAAACTTTAGAATTTAAATAAATAAATCTAAAAACATTACAAGATGAAAATCGTTGGCAATAGCTATGTGTACTCACAATAATGTCTATTCTAAACCCTAGCTATCCTTCTTAAAAATACAAGAATAAATTCTCATAATAAGTTTCCTAGAAAAAATAGACAAATCTGAAAAACTAATCATCATCTTCGTCATCGGAGACCATAAATGTGGAACGAAAATCTTGTCCATATCCCCCTTGATTTCCGAAAACTTAGTAGCAATCACAAGTAATTGTTCTTTCACACACTTTACCTTGGCATCAATTTTACAAACACCCTTGTGAATTTAGTGAAGAAGCTTCATGGAGGAAGAATCACACGAGTCAACAAGCGTGTCACATCTTTGTCTCTTGCAAGCATTATCCTTTATACCTTTGAAAGTACAAGGTCGAACAAGCTTGGGAGTTCCAGTAGAGTTGCCAATGGGAGCAATTGAGAAGTTGCGACAAATTTACTCAATCAAACATGGAAAGCCTAACATCTTGTTGGAAGCCGTCATCGATAACATTTGATAAATGATGAACCCACAAATATCAAGACTTTGAGTTCCCAACTCAAGGAAATAGACCAAATCCGCAAACTCACGACTCCAACGAGAATTCTCAATCGTGGAGGGACAAAGATTAGATATACCAAGTTTTCCAAAAGACATCAAAGGAAGACTAAGATAGTTAGTAGGAAACTTTCCTTCATTTCAATAAACACTCTTACCACATAGACCATTAGAAATTGTTTCATAAGTTGGTGTTTCATCACTAGGTCATGGAAGGCGAAGACTCCCCAAAGGAATTTTGGTAATCCTTGAAACTAACTCTCCATTAACAAGAATCCTTTCTCTATTAATCACGGTCTTGAATTCAATGTCTTCAGAATTAACATCATGAATGTTGGCATAGAAGATTCTTGTAAAAGTGTCAAATCCTTCACCAAGACCATCAAATATATTTCAAAGATTAAACTTTTCAAAACTTTTCAAACATACCAAATCTTCTTTATGTCCACTAACAAAATCCAATTTCTTTTCTAGAATAAACCCATTAGATGGAATCCTTTCAAAAACCTTGCTACATGAATCATTAACTAATCTAATCCTAATAGAATTTTGATCTATCGGTAGGTTCATGCTAGAAGGGGATGAAGAACCCAAGTTTTTTGAAATCCCTTTTGAATCCTTGAAATTCCTCATGAGATCTAGAAATTGAGAGAGATTATGGAAAGAGAAGACTTACTTGATATGTCTATTGAAAACCTTTCCACTTTTTGTTCTCCAAAGATGATTTGATGGAGGAAATACATGAACCCTAGAAGCATTCACGTACGCGGACTAGAGAAGGGAGAAGAATGGTATGCGTACCACACTTCTTATATACCCACGAATGGGCTTGGACCCGTACATGAACCGCGACCCGCCGAAGGAAAGTGGTTTTTATCAAATCGTTCAACAATCAAGGTTCGCACATTGAAAGGACAATCAGTTCAATAAAAGGATAGTAAAAAACCTACATCACTTTAAATAGCCTTGGAAAAAACTTGATAAAGGAAAAGATTATAAATTAACCCAAATACAAAAATAATCAAATTGTTACTTTCCCAATTTCAAGTTATATAAAATGGGTTAGAGACCAGCTTGTTACCAAGTGGAAAAGTATGCAGAGAGATTCTCATGCAGCTTTCCCGATTGATATTTGTGAAATGTACCATAAGTATAATCATAGTAATGATGATACTCAGGGTTAATATAACTTTTTGAAATATATTTCTTACGACCAAGGAATGATTTTTTCTGACAATTAAAACCTACACCGAACTCATCAGAAATCTTTTTATCAATTTCACATGAGTTGGTAGCAAGCATAGTTCGTATATCGCGATTACATGATTTGAAAGGTACAAAACTTTTATCAGAACGATTCTTTTCCTCAATCGAATGAAGTTTTTCTAAGAATTTAAAAACGCTTTCAAAAGAACTAAATAGATATTTGTCAATTGGTCTATTACGATAGTATTCCTCAAAAAGATTAAGAGTAAATCTAGTGAGATTCCATATCTTTTAGCGCTGCCCACATTTTCTCGAATGATTTTTCTTAGAAGAACATTTAATTTTTTCTTTAGATTGTTTTTATCATCTAAGATTTCCAATGTCTTAGGTGGAACGAGATTATCATGAGAGACCAGAGGTCTAAAGGATAATAAGCTCTGAACAGTCTTTAAGGAACTTTGGCATGCATGCCAAGAGCAAGGGATCAGTCAAACATAAACTTATTAATTTTAAAGTATTTGCCTGCTCTAATACCAATTGAAAAAGTGGGGGTACAACAACCACACCCAATATTTCGTTCGACAATATGAATAGACAAACTCCAATATAATTTCAAGTGAATCAACTAGACAGTCAGACTCAATCTAGAGAAAAGTATATCAAAGAGTTTTATATATCTATTTATCAATTCAATCTGCAATCATAAAATAGGAATTTGCTAGAGAAGGTACAAAATCCTTCCCTGCTAAGGATTTGTATAATAATTTGTTGAAATCCGTTAATCCACCTGCATTCATCCAGTTAACCCGTTTATACGCGGGTATTAAACCCATTGGGTAATGGACCGGATGCAGGTGCATTTTTAATATCCGTAAATTTAATGGATTAGATGCGGGTGGTACCAAATCCGCATTCACCCATCAGTTGCTCACCCCTAAGTTTTGATCACTAACATTGACAAACAAGCTTGAGATAGCAACGCCTGCGAGTTCGACCGAGCAGTGCTCTAACAATCTATCCCCTTTGTCAATTTTAGTGACAAAACTATCAATACGGAAATCATTAACAAATATAATCCTAATAGAATTTTGATCTATATGTAGGTTCATGCTAGAAGAGGATGAAGAACCCAAGTTTTTTAAAATCCCTTTTGGATCCTTGAAAATCCTCATGAAATCTAGAAATTGAGAGAGATTAGATAAAGAGAAGACTTACTTGATATGTCTCTTGAAAACCCTTCCACCTTTTGTTCTCCAAAGATGATTTAATAGAGGAAATACATGAACCCTTGAAGCGTTCACGTACGCGGACCAGAGAAGGGATAAGAAGGGTACGCGTACCACACTTCTTATATACCCACGAATAGGGACTCGTACATGAACCGCGACCCACAGAAGGAAGTGGGTTTTATCAAATCGTTCAACAACCAAGGTTCGTACACTGGAAAGATCGATCAGTTCAATAAAAGGATACTAGAAAACCTACATCATTTTAAGTAGCCTTCGAAAAAACTTGATAAAGGAAAAGATTATAAATTAACCCAAGTACAAAAATAATCAAACCTTTACTTGCCCCATTTCAAGTTATATACAAATGGGATAAAGTCAAGCTTGTTACCAAGTGGCAGGGTATGCAGAGAGATTCTCATGTAGCTTTCCCGGTTGATATTTGTGAAATGTACTAGAAGTATAATCATAGTAATGATGATACTCAGGGTTAATATAATTTTTTGAAATATTTTTCTTACAACCAAGGAATGACTTTTTCTGACAATTAGAACCCATACCGAACTCATCAGAAATCTTTTTATCAATTTCACATGAGTTGGTAGTAAGCATAGTTCGTACATCACGAGTATGTGATTTGAAAGGTACAATTATCAGAACGATTCTTTTCCTCAATCGAATGAAGTTTTTCTAAGAATTTAAAAACACTTTCAAAAGGACTAAATAGATCTCTGTCAATTGATCCATTACGATAGTATTCCTCAAAAAGATTAAGAGTAAATCTAGTGAGATTCCATATCTTTTATCTCTGAACACGTTTTCTCGAACGATTTTTCTTAGAAGAACATTTTATTTTTCCTTTAGTCTTTTATTCATCATCTAGGATGTCTTAGATGGAAAGAGATTATCATGAGAGACCAGAGGTCTAAAGGATAATAAGCTCTGAATAGTCTTTAAGGAACTCTGGCATGCATTACAGATGCCATAAGAAAGTTTCCTATAGGGATAGACTTTAGGGATTAGTCCAACACAAACTTATTAGGTTTAAAGTGTTTGCCTGCTCAGATGCCAATTGAAAGAGCGGGGGCACACCAACCACACCCAATATTTATTTTGGCAATTTGAATAGAAAAACTCCAATATACTTTCAACAGAATTAACTAGACAGTCAGACTCAATCTAGAGAAAATTATATTAAAGATTTTTATATCTCTATTTCTCAATTCAATCCGCAATCAACAAATAGGAATTTGCGAACCTGATTGAAAATAAGAGAAATAACTTGAACGGTACCAAAGACTAATGTTCAAGGATTAATCAAATTCAATCAACAACCAAAGGTTGAATTTCCCAGTTGATCAATTCAACGCACAAGATGTGATATTTCAATTATATAATAACAAAATATGATTCCGAAAAGAAATAACACAGACACCAGAAGTTTTGTTAACGAGAAAACCGCAAATATAGAAAACCCCCGGGACTTAGTCCAGTTTTGAACACCACACAGTATTAAGCCGCTACATGCACTAGCCCACTACCAATGAACTTCATACTGGACTGTTGTTGAACCCTAATCAATCTCACATTGATTAAAGGTACAGTTGCGCTCCTTACATCTCTGATCCCAGCAGGATACTACGCACTTGATTCCCTTAGATGATCTCACCCACAACTAAGAGTTGTTACGACCCAAAGTCGAAGACTTGATAAACAAATATGTCTCACACAGAAAATTTTATTGGAATAGTTAAATTTGTCTCTCACAAAAATACCTATGAGTTTTGTTCTGTCTTTTGATAAATCAAGGTTTACAGGAACCAATTTATAATATAGAATTATATTCCCGAAGAGCATCTTAGTATTATCAATCACCTCATAATAATATTAATCGTATGGTAGCGAAATAATATATTGTGGAATCACAAACGATGAGACTAAGATGTTTGGGACTACTTTTTATCTTGCCTAACGGAGATCACTCTCGAGCAAATCTTAGAAAAAATAGTACTAAATCAAGATAGAACATGGCAAGATCAGAACATGCAACTACAGAGAAAATAGTTGGGCCTGGCTTCACAATCCCAATGAAGTCTTTAAGTTTTTAACCTACAGGGTTTCGTGGAAAACCAAAAGTTAAAAAAGAATCGCCTCTAGTCGCAACTAGTAACACACAATAGGTGTGGGGATTAGGTTTCCCAGTTGCTAGAGTTCTCCTTTATAGTTTTCAAATCAGGGTTTGCAATCTTAGTTACCTTGGTAACAAAGCATTTAATATTCATCGTTAGATGAAAACCTGATTCAACTCAAGCTAATATATTTCAACAGTTAGATCGAACTTAGATTGTTATACAAATGTACCTTCATTTAGGTTTGAGTAACTGTACCTAAATGTGTACACTATGTTGGCTCAACAGTAGTTAACCAAAGTTAGCTATATGAATACTCTCATATCAACTGTATTAATCTTAACCACAACTAGTTCAAATGATTCAAATGATACTAGTTATTAGAGTTGTTCAATTGCTATATTCTCATAGAAGTATACAAGAATACAATTGAGGAAAAATCGGTTTGATTCACTCGAATCAATTCATGAACATTATAGCCACGGTTTGCAAAGATTGCATTCCTTATTATATAAATGTATTAGTTCATGAGCAATCCGATTTTAGAACATGATTCACTTAGGTATGCAAATGGGCACGCATATCTTAGTGAACGGACTGGGTTTGGGTTCGCCAGTACGCGAACGGGTAAGCATACCGTAACACTTCCAAACTTCAACAGAAATTCCCAGACCTATACCTTATGCAAGTACGCCTAACAGTATGTGTACTTAGGTACACGTACTTTCACAAACCAACATTTACGCATACGGGTAAGCATACTATGGTTCCCAGACATGGATCACATATATACAAGTACGCATACTATGTGTCAATCCAATTGTTGTAAACTCTATTTCAATCATTGAAACTTTATTAGAGTATGACAATAGCCGTTTTCACACACTATTAGCATCAAATCAATTTTCAAGTTATTGAAATAATCATAAATAAACATTCCAAGTCTGCACCAAATGATTGTATCACACAAACCATGTAAGATGTTACTCGGAAATTTTCACATGATCATCTTTTGACTTTCATCAAGAATATAAGATGAACTTGGTTGAAGCGTAAGCTTAGCAACACATATTTCGAGAAATATGTAAGCGAGTGGAACTCAACTCGAAATCTCAAATGTGCATAGTCGAAAACTATCGTAATACGACTTTTGTCTCAATATAGGAGATAGAGTAGAAATAGACTTTCCAAGTGATAGATGAGTTTCAGTCTCCACATACCTTTTGTTGATGAAGTTCCACATGCTCTCCTTAGTAGTTCTTCGTCTTCAATGATGAACGTCGTGAAGTCTAAAGCTCAACTACACAATCTATCCTAGTCCGAGACATTACTTTAAGTAGCCTAGAAATCAAGACTTATGGTTTTGATCACTAACATTGACAAACATTCTTGAGATAGCAACGCTTGCGAGTTCGACCGAGCAGTGCTCTAATTTTTTTTTTGCCATTTTATTATCTTATTCTGGTTATGACCGTGCAACTTTCAATCTTGCAATACCACAAAAAAAAAACAATTGAATTTGAAATTGTTTGATGTATCTATTAATGTTTAACTTGCAATATTTGTGAACAACGTACATCTTTTAAGCTTTACTGAACTAGGATTGGACTAGGAAACACTAACAACTATTGAATATTTCTGCGAATTCTGCACATGACGTAGAAAATTTGTTGTTGTCATTTTATGTGAAAGCTATATTTATACCATTAGTGTTGATTACTTTCTCCAAAGGGGATGCCCAATTTCGAAAATGCAAGCCTTTTTTGGAGAGAACATCACCATTTCAGTCACAACGCAAATATGCACAGATTAACAAGCGCAATCCTTTTCCTTCACCATGTAAAAGATGAAAATGTTGTATTTATTCGGTAATGCTATTCCACACACTCTTCACCGCACTAATCAGAGCTCAAGATGACGTGTCTTCACAGGTGTAATAAAAAAATGGGAGAGAAAAAAGTACATGGTCAATTCATTGTCTACAGATTTGACAAACTATGTTTTCTTTCTTTTTCTGTTTTGTGCAGAAAATAGGGCGGGAAAATTTCAATTTGGGAACTGTGAAATCATATTTGAAATGTGTTTTAAACAAAATTTTGGTGAACACCAGAATACTATTTGTTTTTCTAAGAGGTTGAAAAATCCACAGAGAGCTTTTAAGAAGATGCATATCGAAGAAGTATGAGAATCTTCCTATGTGAAGAACATGTACAGTTAATATTTCCGGTATTTATTTAAGCTAACTTATATTTGTGGAAAAAAACACTTTCATATATGATATCTAAACATGCTCATAAAGATTTTATCCTGATTTTAACCATGATTAAATAGTGGGTCAACCACTGATCTAAAAGGTTCAAAAACACTCTCCTCTTTTTTATCCAAAAATGATACACATCCCGTCCCGCGGGGTCAATCCCACGTGTTATATCACAAGAGAGAGAAAGGGGGCAGTCACCTTGTGTCCCGACAGATCTGTAAGAGTGGGTTTAATGTGGGTCCCACCCCCTTGTAGATTGCGATAACATCTCCGGGATATAAATCATTTTCCCATTTTTTATCTCATTAAAAACTGTTCGAAAAAATGAAAGTATCAGTTTTGTGGGGACAAAGGGAGCACCAATTGGGCCACCTAAAACCCCAACACTCTCTAACAACAAGTATAGTGACACACACTAACACTCCCTTTCTCTCTCTCTCATTTTTGTTTTTTTTCATTTTAGTTTGTTTTGTTTAATTTTTGTGGAAAGTATGTTAGTTTGTAGTTAGTTCGAATGAACCATGTTCGAGAATGAAAAATCTCTAGCCATTTTACTTTCTTATTTTGTGCATTTATATCTATCTTATGTGACGATCCTCCTAAAAATTGTAGCTATGTTTTACCTCTTCCATGTTTGGTTATTGATTGTTTATGTGCACAATAGTTCACTTCAATAAGTTTTACAGTTGCTGATTTTTTTGATGAAGCTAGGTCAGGTGCAATTTTGTAATTGTTTCATTCAAGGGTTTCTTGAAATTTCTTCAAAACCTAGTTTGATCTATTGTTGATGAATTTCGGGTACATTTAGAAAAAACTGTAACGAGAAACGACTAAAAAACCAAGACATTCCTTTGTTTCAGCTAAACTTTGGATGCTAGCTAATATGAACTCAACATCTAATTCTAAGTGCAATGAGTAGTTGAAGTGTTTTTCTATTTTCCTACTTGACATCACACGAATCCTTTTATTTGTAAGCGCTTTCTGTAGTTATTTTGATAATGTACCAAAGCATATGCTCTTTGTCGTTAATAGTCTGTAAAAACTCAGACGGCCTGTTTTGTTTTACCCGATTATAAGCATACAAGGTTGAGAATGATTTTAAGTTTTTGATAGTTGGACTAATATAGGAATGGAAACACCCACAAACCGAGTAAACTCATCTCAACCTGATGAGAGAGGGCTCTCAGTTTTCACACACAATGCTCGTCCAATTGGTCGAGAACCTGTTAAAATGTTGACAAAAGAAGAGATATTGTTACACGCTTTGCTGCGATTCATAATGTTCAAAAAAAAAATAAGTTTGGTCTAATCTTTCATCTCCTACATGTATATATTTAGGGGGCATCGATAAGATTGACTTATTATTTTAGTTTAGAAGCCGACAAGAAAAATCATCTTCATCTTAAATATCTCACTCGTCTAAGAGCGACTGCAGCGGCGCGAGTAAACCTAAAGAGTAAAGACTAAAAAAAAAGACCATATATGGGTTTAGTACCTTGAGAGACGCAGTGGTGGATGAGTATTTATAGTCAAGCACGCGTATACTCCTCGTTCCTTTGTTGAGCGTTGATATAATTTGCGCCCCGTTCAAGCGGGGATAAAGATAACGCGCGACGTGGTGCGGTGTTAAAGAATACGCTTGACGTTGGGCGTACATAAAGTGAACTCCTAGACACGACGCGTTAGTTTAATCACACGCCTCATGGGGCGTACATAAACTCAACGCTTGACATGGTGCGTAAGTAAACTCAACGCCTCATGGGGCGTACATAAAGTATACGCTTGACAAGGTGCGGTGGTATAATCTACGCCTCATGAGGCGTATACTTCAGCCCCGCCCCAATCATGCGTTTGTATACTTTCCGCCTATGCACACACTTTTGTCGCACGCATTAATTCTTACAGCCGGCCGAACGATAAAACTCCACGTACAGCCCACGTGTTGTTTTTAACCCTAAATTTATCCGTCGTCTTCTAGTTTTTTCTACCTCTTTCTTTCTACCCTTCCGAATACCAGTTCGTCTCACAGTGACGAGAAGGAAGAGGAAAAAATATTTACCAACCCACTTGCCTACCTCAGCATCTTGGTAAAACAACAGGTATGTTTTTGTTCATGTTTTATGTTGAATAATTATTTTAAGGTTTAAGTTTGTTAAAATTAGTTAATTTGATTAGGTCAGTCTGTGGGTAATTTTTTATTTTTTTTTAATTTGTTGGTTTTTAATTTGTTTATATTACGTTCATTAGCATGTTGTTGCCAAAATTGGTTGGTTTTATAAGTTTTCTATAGTTATAATTTGGTTATTGAAATGTCAAATTTTTTTAATTTAGAGAATCAGTTCCAGGATATTTATTTTGGGTTATATGAATTTCAATGTGTGGGTATGTGAAAAATTGTGGTTCTGTTAAAATTGCGAAATTTGTTTGTTTATGTTTGTAAATTATGGACAAGTCTATTTTGTGTTGTTAAAGATTGAAATTTGTGCTTCTCTTATTTTTGGGCAGTTAAGTTTGGAAATTGAGGTTTTGTTAATTTGGTGTGTTACATAGAAGAAGAGCTAATTTCAATGGGGTTACAATTAATTCACTGTGTAGTGATGGTATATTAAATGTTGAAGTGATTAAATAGATTTGTTTTTAGGTATTTTATTTTTATTTGATATGTTAAAAAACATCTGTGAAGATTGAATTTGTGTTTGTGGAATAATAGAATTTCTAATTATTATAGTTTGTGTTAATGAGTGATAGTATTTGGAATATAAATGGTGTAGGACTTATAAAATTTAGGAATAATGATGGTCGGTGATTTAATAATGAAATTCCATCTATCTTATATGTTCATAAATGTGCACAGATGTTGAACCGATTCACATCGCGGTTCAATGGTCGCGTCAAGAAGAACAAGAAACATAAATGTGTATCCGAAGAGGATTATAACTTAATCTCTACTGGTAAAATAAAGGAGGTTGATATTCCCCGGTTAGGGAGGTTTCCTATACTGCAAGATGATAAACCACACGCTACTATGGACATCACATTTTCAGGGTAGCAACAATTGAAGTATCAACATCGTGGAAGTTTGGCAAAGGTAATTCATTACTACCAAACTGTTTCCCAACACTGTCCTAGAGCTAAATATATTATCGAAAAAGCAAGATGGAAAAGTTTATTGAGCATACAATGTAGTGAAACCCAACATTCGATGGTTGATTATATTGTTGAGAGGTTTTGGGATACAACAAACACTTTTCACTTCCCATTTGGTGAGATGGGATTCACCCCCCTAGATTGGCTCATGTTGACTGGATTGAGTATTGGCGAAGGGATTGACGTTCCATACAATTCTGGGAAGTACCAATTTTAATATGTTCGTGAGCATTTATTTCCGGATATCCAAGATGTCACGACGTGTCTGAAAGCTCCTTCTTGGGTTTCAAATCCAATTACAATTAAATATTTAATCTCCTATTTCTTAGAAGACAGGTTGGTGGCAACTGAAAATGATAGCACCCTGTCTCATAGAGTAGCAATTTCCTTTTTCATGTGTGTGTTGGGACATTTTTTCTTTTCTAATGCAAAAACCTACATTGATGCCAGATGGTTAGCTTCTTTTGAAAATCCTGATGTAGTGTCCACGTATGACTGGGGTGGTGCGACTTTTTCTAAATTGTATGCGTCACTCCGTTTATCTGGGAGGAGACAAAAGGCATTATGTGGTCCATTCCAAATCTTAGAGGTATTTTCTTTATCCAGTGATTTTATCTCCCTGTCGTTCTTTATTTTGTTGAGAAGTTATTAACTTGTAGAATTATTTTTATGGAGTAGTTTTGGGGGTATGAATACCTGGGCATATGTCAAACTGACATTTCACGCTTGAATGAAGAACAAATATCTGTTGTGGCTTCAAAATGGCATGTATCTTCTAAATGGAATGTTCCGAAGAATACAAATGATATTTTCCGTTGTAGGGATTTACTGAGTAAGCTTACTGCTGAACAAGTGACATGGCGCCCATGGGAATCATACAGAGAAGTCCTTGCATCTGATATGGGAAGCACGGCTGTGAGGCTCTCAGACTCGAGAAAGATATTTTCGTACATGGGCATTGTGAGTTAATATTTAAATTTTATTTTGTTAATAAGAGAGATTATTTAGTATATAATATACTAAATATATATCATACGTATAATATTTCAATTGTACAGCATAACATGTACCTCGGAGAAAGGTGTTGGAGGCAAAACCATTATACTTTTGTTGTTCCCATAAAACTACACACAATTATTGGTGATATCGGGAATATTCAAGCAGAACGCCTAAAAAGGGAAGGTGAGGTCGATGCAACAGAGATAGTGCAAGTTGTCAAAGATTATGATACATATTTACAAGATCTTTGAGAAAGGTAACTAACTACAGAGACTATGTGACTCATCCTTGTTGGGAAGCCCAAACATATGGGTATGTCGGTGACGTGTATACGAACACAATTGATCAACCAGCTGAACATGTACCTATCCCTCCTCCACATCTATTATCCCACGTAAGTGTACCAATATCCATTTTATTGTACTTTTTGATTTTTGATTTTTATACTTTTCTTATGTATTTTTATTTTTATACACAGCATGATGCTTACACCTTATTTCAAGAAAATGCGGATTTTATTCAACAATTCTGCGATTTTATGTTAAAACAAACTAAGGAGAGGGTGGACATTATTTTGGCGAAAGAAGCAGAAATAGAAAGGCTGAACACTTCAAACACAGATTTGCAACAACAACTATCTCTTTTTCGTACGCCGCATAATTTATAACCCCCCTTGGATACGGTTCGTTTTCCCAAACAATGCCACCCCAAGTTTGGACAAGTATGACACAAGGATCCGGTTCAACCACTATCTCTTCAGTCAATACCACTCCAAGAATGCAGATGCCTTTTCTGCCACCACGAGCCATGCCTTCGGATACGGATAGAAATAATAGTTAATTTTATTTGAATAGACTTACTGATAAGTAATTGCTAAACTTTTTTTCACCGAGTAGTCATTTAGTAGTCCACTCAAGTCTATTGAGTTGTCAGTTTGTACAGAGTCTAGTCATATCATGTCACTGCCAATGACTTTATCTTTTTTCAAAAACAGTTTCTATTACTACCAAACAGTATATATTTTATATTTTTATAATGTTCTTGGATATTGGTTATAAATTAAAGATATGAGCCATTGTAAGGTATCCACCAAAATCTCCATTTTCTGCTTCAGATAGTAATGGAAGAATACGAGAATACCGCTCATTATTGCTCTTCTGTTTCTTCTTCTTCTTCTAATAGTAGTTTTTATTCGTCCGATGACGATGTAATAGAAATTAGGCAAAATAACATGGCCGTTAGTTTGGGAGTCCTTGTTTCAAATTCAAAATGGCCTCAAACTCGTATCAAAATACCTATATATCGTGAGGCAGGAGCAGAACTTCTATATAGCGACTATTTTTTTCCGTTCCCAAACCAACCACCGAATGTTTTCCGCAAAAGATTTAGAATGCGTCGACAATTGTTTAACCGAATAGTGGAAGGTGTTACCAATGCCGAAAGATATTTTGTTCAAAAGCCGGATGCATGTGGAGTTTTAGGATTGAACCCTCATCAAAAAGTTACTGCAGCAATACGAATGTTAGATTTTGGATGTGCGGCAGATGCAATAGACGAGTACTTACACATAGGAGAATCCACTTTTTTGGAAGCTACACGTAGGTTTTTTAAGACGATTATTGTTAATGTGTATGGAAAAGAATATTTGCGTGAACCAGCGGCCGGTGATGTTGAATTGTTGGTTAAGCAGAACAAAGACCGGGGATTCCAGGGATGCTGGGTAGTCTAGATTGCATGCACTGAAAATGGGATAAATGTCCGTCGGCAGAATCCGGGGCTTACACAGCGTATAAAGGGAGCGAAAGTATCGTCTTGGAGGCAGTGGTGTCATATGATCTATGGTTTTGGCATGCCTTTTTTGGTATGCCCGGGTCTAACAACGATATTAATGTTATGAATCGTTCATATGTTTTTCGAATTCTTGTAACAGTAAAAGAACCACCAGTGAGCTACGAGGTAAACGGACATTCATATGATATTCCGTATTATCTAGGTGATGGCATATACCCAGAGATTCCTACTATTATTATGGCCATTAAACATCCTTTCGGTAGGAAGAAGGTATTATTTACATCGATGCAAGAGGGTGCAAGAAAAGATGTAGAACGGGGATTTGGTGTACTACAACAACAATTCGGAATCATCAAACAACCTGCAAGAATGTGAAACCCGGATGTGCTTGCCTATATTATGAAAACCTCTATAATCTTACATAATATGATAGTCGAAGATGAGCGTCTACCCGGTGACTGGCCACATGTTTATGAACAACGAAGTAACCCATCACCGGTTAATATATTAAGAGGAAATAGTGACTAGTTTTCCCAAATTAGAGTAGAGCAACGCCGACGTGCATTGCATAACAAAGATGCGCATATTCATTTGCGGGATGACTTGATCGAACATTTATGGTGAGAATATGGGAATTAATATTTGTATTTGGCATTTTCTTTGTATCTTAACTTTGGCTAATAATAAACGGATTTATGCATTACATGGTCAGAGTAGAATTGAATATGATATTTTTCCTCTTTACCACAACTATCCCTGTTACATCAACGAAATATTAAAAAACTGACAAAATACATAAACGAGGGTATTGTGCAAGGATGGATAGTCCTTAACACAATTCCACTTTATTTAGGACATCAACATTTATACTACTAATAATAACTAATTAATTGAAATATTATTTTAAAATATTAATATGACTTTCTATTAAGATTGGTTTCTTCTATTACGAACTATGTCCGCCCTGCGAAGTTGGAAGTACTCTTGTTGTACATCATCCAATTTTCCGAGATCCATCATAATTATGCGAAATTCGTAGTCATCATTTTGTTTGGCTATTTTGGCCGCTTGTTCTGCTTGTTTAGCTGCAAACTCGGTTGCTCTTTGTTCCATCTTGAATTTTGATTGTGCTTGGTAATGAGTATTGGAATTTTGTTGTTCTTTAATAATTATTCCCATTAATTCCTCTTGGACATTGGATTTTTCTCTCCCTGTTTTCTTCAATTGTTTTGCTGCTTTTTTCCCCAACTGACGGAGATATGTGTTCTCTATGTCCCCCTTATCCGTTGAGGTACCGGTCTCGTCGGGAATTGTTGTTTTCCGTCCATCCGCATCTACCTCGTTATTCTCATAACTATCCAAATCGTGCGTCGTATCGAATACAAAAGTCGATCGACGATTGTATTTAATATTTTCTATGATAATTGAGTAGCACTCTTCGTGCCTAAATTTGTTTCCATCGTTGCATTCCTTAAAACGCTTTTTTATTTCTTCAATATGTTTATTTTTTAAAAAAATTAAAAGTGTAGGTGCGTTTGAATATGATAAAATAATGGTTTTTTAATATGGAGAATACTTACCCTCTTTTCCGGACCCCATCCGGTATGATATTCACCGTCCACTTCTGCCTCTTTTGCAGAAAACAAAGCCACATCTTTACTTATTCCCTGATATCGTTTTTTCCATGAAATCCAAGTCCGGTCTGGAGCATCAGGTAAATGAACTTCAATATCATCCTTGATACGACTCCACAAAGCCTCCTCTGATTGATCAGTTCCAACACCCGGATCTTGAGATATTGCTAAATGAATTTTACACATCGTTACGTCTTCAATTGTCGAAAAATTTGGACCTCGTGGTGCTCGTGCTGCTGCCGCTCTTGCTCTTGCTCTTCTTTCTCGTGGTGCCATTGTTAGCAATTCCTGTAAAATTTGTAAATGATTCGAAAGTGGAAATAATAATGATTTCTTTTCTTGTTATTTTTCTGATAGATAGTTGTGGGAATATCTTTAATGAAATCAGCTATATATAGAAGAGTAAATCTTTAAAATTCCCAACGTTCCAAAATATCTTTCAAACCCAAGATTCAAAAAATTCAAACGGTCGATTTTATTCAACGTTCGAAAATTACCAACGGTATAAAATTGGGAAATTATCGTAATCAAATAGAAAAAAAAAATTGTGCGTGAACTTTATCACCGCCTGGAACCAGGCGTGGACTTTATCTGCGCCTGAGTGAGGCGTAAACTATAATAACGCCTGTTGAGAGGCGTGAACTATAACTGCGCCTGAAGACAGGCGTGAAATATAACAACGCCTGAATGGAGCGTACCTTATATCTACGCCTCATGACAGGCGTTAACTTCACCTACGCCCGATGAAGCGCACATTATACCAACGCGCCATTGGGGCGTACTTTTTATCTACGCCTGAGTGCGGGACGCAGACATTACCACCGCTTGACGTCAAGCGGAGACTATACAAACGCAGGTGGAGAAGCGCACATTATATAAACGCCCGACTAAATTTAAGTTTGGTCCTGGTCGCGGACCAAATTTGGTATGGTCTTGGATTTACTCTTTACTCCGTCCCACTACGTCTCTGTTAAAGACCAAATTTTTACTCTTGATCGTCCGCTGCAGACGCTGTAAGAACCGTAGAACATATTAATTTGGAGGTTGTTGTAATGGTTTTAGCATGTACCTGGTGTGATGCTATGGTTTCAAGTGCTGTGGTTAACCCCATCAAGTCTCAAACACTATTTTTCTCCAACCGGAGGATACATGCACTTGTGACATGGTTTTGGTTTTTAATCATAATCACACGTATACAAGGTTGTAATTATTATTACTTTAAAAGACAATTGGAATGGTAGCTGGAAACGTGTTCATGGCTGCGCTGAAATCTCATCACCACCTGGTTGGTTCTTTACCTTTTCCTAGTCGAATGGTAGGTGAGGTTTCGAGATCATTTTGTGGACCAGCTACTACTGAAGGACGACTAATGAAGTTGGTAATGATTGTGCTCTCGTTCAACCTCCACAACGACAAGATTCAGTTCATTCAACTCCAGACTGAATCTACTCCGACCACAAAAATGAATGAGCGTCAATAGTTGGCAGTTCATCATCTTGAGTTTAAAGGATATCCATATATATATTGCACGTTCCGAGAAGATAATGATACGCAACAGTGATCATTGAGGTGACTATCAGAGTATATCTCAACTACTCTAGTACTCTTATTTCAAAATTTATGTGCTGTCTCTTAACAAGACTATATATTTGATACCCGATTTGTCTTCTAAGCAACAAACTAAAAATTTATCTTGAGTTTCGGCACAGAGGATCCGGACACCAATACGAAAGCTCATGCATGCGGCTAATCAGATCACATGTGCATCACTAGTACGTGCATGATTCGCAACCAGCAATACTCATGCTATTGATACTGCATCTGCATATGCATGATACCTGTTTTACTTACCCTTAGCATGTCATGTGATTACTGATTGAAAGAAATGCAAACAAAAATCAAAACAAGGACTACTGCGGTCATACTGGAACAATGTCATGGTAATATATGGATTGATTATTATGATCACTTCTACTTTTTACCGAAGCTTGCCTCTCAACCTTTAAAATCTGCGATGAATTTTCAAAGTTTTGGGGAATGTACAACCACATGCACAGAGACTTGAGTGTTCAATAATCAAAGAGAACTGGGGACTAGACAACTACCCAACGTTAATAATCACAAAGACTTCAAAGGCTGTCCTTATGTTAAACCTATATTCCTGTAAGTTTCACAATATCTTTGGCAGTTTTCAAAACTCCAGATCTGCATACGTACGATTATGAAGATGAATTTATTAGCACAGCACCAAAATGCTTCCAGCTTCAGAATACTATTATGCAGCCTTACTCTCATCATTTCTTCTCATATGGCCATGGGTACCGTTAATAGCCTTTATACTTTCAGCGATAACAGATCAAATGACGATCTAATGGCATTTATTGGAGATAGAAGTCAAAAACCAAACTGCCTTCCCCGACTTTAGATGGGGAGTTTCTTACAGTGAGCTACTTAAAGCTACCAACGGATTTGATGATTCTACCAACTTGATTGGTGTACAAGATGAACCAAACTTGTTGCAGTCAAGGTTTTACACCTTCAGCAAAGAGGTGCAACCAAGAGTTTCATGGCTGAATGTGATGCATTGAGGAAAGTTGCTCACTTGTTGTTCGAGTACTGATTTTCATGGTAATCCTTTCAAACTTTGGTTTTCGAGTACTGATCATTATTGGTTTATGCAGAATTTGGGATGGGTGGCAAAGTGTCAATATAACCAGATACCCAAGGAACTGAAAGCTGCTGATTCCCAAATTCATCTGAAAAATCTATTTCAACCTACCAGAAAAACTCTCAATACTGTTTTACTTTTAGCTGCTAAAACAGTTTTAAAAAAAAAAAGATACTCGATGAAATGATGCTATCACGAGGATGCTGCAACTCCTGCCGAACAAAATCCTACTACTTCTTCTTGCCTTTGGTCTTTCCAGCCTGCTTCTTGGACTTTTGTCCTCCTTCGCTCTTGATTTTCTCGCTATAAGGAGTATATTTAATAATCAGCCCAAACAAACCAATTCTTGCAAATAGTTTAAATCCTGGATCCGCAGTCAACTTGTCAAAGCAGTCGCCAATTTTTGCATACTGAATATCGTGGTCGTCCTCACTGAAACAAATTAGTCACAGAGCACAATGAATAAAGCAAGTATGCTCAAAAACAACCAACTGATCCTAAGAGAACTATGATAAAGCATGCTTCTATGAACCAGGCAGTAAAATGTTCTAAATACAGTGGTTGGGAAATGTCTGCAATTCAGAGAGAGACTTCACAAGGATCAAAAGAACTGAAATAATTGAATACCCTCATAACAATGCAAGCTAAATTGTGAGCCTTTAGTCCCAAACACAAAGACTAAAAAGGATTCCCAAGCGGTCACCCATGTTGGTACTGCTCTCACCTTCTGTTGGTCTATCGCTGGCTACCCACGCCTATCACGACCCTATTCTCATAGGGGACTGGCAGTGGTTTCCCTCATCCATTTTACACATGATATACTTGAAATTGTAGAACAGTATTGCCAGACTAATTTAACTTCAACTAAACACATAATATACTTGAAACAACTAACCTGCCGGTTAATGCAAAAGAGAGCTGTTTTAGTTCTCTCATCCATTTTTTATCTTTAGCAGCCGGACGAATACTTTCTACAAAACAAATGCAAATATCCAACTGAAAAGGAAAAGAGAAAAAAATGTTAGAAGTTCTGTTACTGGAAATAAGAGAACAAAGCGAAAACGAACCATGAAACAAACCTTCATCTTTGGTGTGCACTTAAAAAAGCTGATGTCCTCAAAAATTCTTTTTGAAAACATGTAGACACGTGATATATTCGTAAAATACTGCATGGAACGCCCATAATCGAATTCTCCGGTTTCAGTATGCAACACATTTATCATATCGTAATCAGGAATTTCATCATCGGGTGCAGTTGGACATTCGGCAAAATTCGTATGGTCAAAATTGGAGAAGCTAACATTTCCATCACTTGGACTTCCATCCTCCATTTCATGTTTTCCGTCACGTTCTGAGTTTTTTGGGTATATTATTCCCAATATGTCTTCTCTGGAGTGAATCATATCTACATCTATCACTAAGACGTTGGGGCTCAAAAATTCTCTCTGAATATTTCCTGCCTTCAAAAACACCAAAGGATCCCCAAGTTCTTTTAGGATATCAGCAAGCAACTTATCAAATGGCCTTGTGCCTCTTTTCTCGAGGATATTAGCAAACGCAGCCGGTAGTACGGTAATTATATCATATCTACCAAGTAAACTGTACAGAAAATCAAAGTGACGTCCAGAATTCAAACAAATTAAAGCAACCAAGAGAACCAACTTCCAGACCAGATAAGGGTAGTAAGCCACTTTGTCATAATCACGTCCCCAAAGGCAGTCTAACTTGCTTGAAAGAATTTCTTTGATCTTGGACGCTATAAAATCGAAAAACCTCCCCGAGAAAACTTTTGAGTCAGCTTCTGATAAATTGCTCGAGTTGCATCTTAGGATCCCCCAGGGAATTGTTTCGTGGACAGAAGACTTTAGTGTAAAAAAGGAACCATGCCACGATGAAACCAAGAAAAGAAAACGCTCAAGAAAATAAACAACCCAGGAAGGTAGCATGAAAAGAAAGTCTTTCTTCCAGTCATAGTTGATTGTTCCTTGAATAAATTTTTCAAAATTGCTGACGAAAGAAACCGAGACCAAACCTGATATCTTGCACTCTTTCAACTGCTTAAAGAAAACTGCAAAGGCTGGATACATATCTGAATGCTGTATTATAACTTGATACAGTTCTTCACTTAGATTACCGAACATGAAAATCAGGAAAACCACAGTCCACACCTTCTCATAAGTTAACCTGCCTTTTGGGGTCATCATCGCAATGGTGATTTCTTTGATTAAATCCTGAGAGAGATCAGTTAGTCTCAGATCCATCAGATGTTTGTACATCTTATGCTTCGGGTCCCTCTGACAAAACATCGCGAAAAAACAATCCTTGGAATCATCCAAGCATTTGAGCAGTTCTCCAGGAAGCTTTTTGCCCAATATCTTGGACTCTATTACTGATTTTGCAACTTGATAACTGCTAAGAGTGGTTATTCCTCGACGAAAAGGAGCAGTAGAAGCCATCTTATATACATTGCCAATTTTAACACAATCG
Organism: Papaver bracteatum; assembly: GCA_023529315.1. Lineage (NCBI taxonomy): Eukaryota > Viridiplantae > Streptophyta > Magnoliopsida > Ranunculales > Papaveraceae > Papaver > Papaver bracteatum. The sequence continues at coordinate 1,045,172 of JAJJWX010003234.1, read as the reverse complement.
GAAAGCTTGTAAAGGCTTTTCAGCTTCTCCAATACCTGCATACAGAGATTTATCAAAGTAGAAAACCAATAGTTTCGAGCACAAGACGCAAATTGGTGATCATTCATGGCAAGTAAATCTCTAGTCTTTCGAAGAAATCGATCCTCAATTTCTTTTCTCCAATAGGCATCACTGTTCAGCAAAATGTATATGGAACTTTGATTATGTTCCTGCTTATACACACTTAAGTAACCCAAACAGAAATCCTCATAGCTTTTGTAGCCTTGTTTATCTTGAGTTCCAAGAGAATTGAGATATCCCAATATGTTTACTATCTTTTCCTTCCACAAATTCCAAAAGTAAGTCAATGTTTCAACGGAGACCCTGTTCTCGGATATTGTGTTCTTTACATGCTCTATTGTGTTCAAGACTACGTCATCTACCCAAATGTACTCTGAAGGTGCTAAATCTAGATGGTAACCGATAATTTTCCTCAAAGAAATAATTTCACCACGCACACTCTTGACACTTTGTGAAGCAATAAAACAGTCATTCATCTCTGACAATCTACTGGTGGTGTCAGATAATATGCTTGCCTCTGTACTTATGGATTCATGAAAAAGATTATCTTTGCTTTTCGCCATCATGTTAACTTTAGCCAAAAGTTTTTCCTTGTCCGGAAATCTTTTCAAGGGCCAACCTTCGTTTCCATTTGCCCAAACAGAATTACCAAGAACATAAAATAGAATGACCTCAACTGCATCTACTATGTGCCCAGCCTTCTCTAACATATCCGCCTCAAGAAGACGATCTCCTTTCAATCTCGCAACAGCGGCAGCTTCCATAAAATTTTCAGACCCAGCTTCAAGGAGGATGAGCTCATCAAGATAATCATGAGACCTTAAAAATGTCCGTTTCATCTCCAACGAGTTAAAAGCTTCGATAAACTTCAGCATGCTATTAGTATCATTCTGTTGATGATAGTGAAGAGCACATCTCTTGAGGAAAGATTGTTCCATATCTGCCAGATCTTGACTTTTGGCTGTATCAGGGTTTAGCCTTGCACTTTCTTTCCAATACTCTATGAATTGAAGTCCGGTTTCAAAGAGATTACCATTTGTGCAAACTACCAAGCACTTGGAAAAGCAGTTACACCTAGAATACACATCAGCTGCAGCAGACCAACATCCAGCAAGACTAAAACAGTCACCAGCATCTTCTAGCCTAGATTCCCCATAGCTTTCCAAATAAATCATACCTGTTGCATAAAAAGAAGTTAAAAGGAATATAACCTGACTGTTAGGATTATTTCAGATCCATACACAGGCAATCACCTGATCATTGACTACTAATCAAAATTTAGGGAACATGAGTGGGAAAGGCTCGATTTTATAAACTGTAATGCAGATTCAATATACAAATTTAAGGCAGAAGAGAATGAAATAAATTTGTAATGTATGTCCGATACTTTAGTGAATACAGTATTATAGTTGTTGTCCAGGTGAATTCGAACTCTAGTTTCAAGATTTTAAGTGTCTAACAGATTCGACTGCAACGACGCAGTAGGCTGCAGATTTCAGAAAGCGTAAGAGTCCAACAGAAATAAAATAGCAGCTCAGTCTAACAAACAAGACAGAGCTCTGCCTATAAATATCATCAGAGGAAATAGACTAATTCTACCAGAAGTGTCCCAGAGATGGTAGAAATGTAAAAGTCCATGAAATAGTAGAGGGGAATATGTGCTTCCAGATTTCAGGAAGTAAAGATTTTAATCAGTGATAGGCAAACCATTTTAGTTTTGGGTGCATTGACACCATATCCTGACACAAGAGATAGCAGATAATGGTCTTAGAACTATGGTTACATGTCCCTCACACGCATGGTATCTTCACTCAAATGAAGTCTATCATGCGATCCCATTATCTATGATATTGAGCCTATAATACAACGTGAGTGACCAAATATCACTTATAGATTCAACTTACAGCAATTAATTTAAATTGTTAGCCAAAATTGAAGTTCAAACAACTAGATCTCCAACTATTCCTAATCAGGCACTCTACATTTTGCAAATGACTAATCTCACCAAGTAGTAGAATTTTAGCATGTTTAATAATACTATAATAGAATCCCAAGTAACAACATATTTTTCCATACAGTAATTTCATCAAGCACTTTACAAGTATTCTCAGTTTCCCATTTTTCCTATACATCTGGATCAAAGAATTACATATAAACCGGATAAAAATTCAGTTTTATGTAGAACAGAACAACTGGTATCTAATCATCTACAAATACATATAACAACGTTATGGCAAAAGGCTAGCTCAAACCATAAAATAGCATGAGGGACAAAACAGGTTGCAATTAACGAATAGAAACCAAATCCAAATTTGAACCAATTTCTCCAAATAAATCTAGAAACCATCATAACGAAATTTTAAGCAAGGAGAAAAAAATACGAAACCAAACTTTTTAATGGATTGATGGACCTTTTTTATTTCTAAGGTTCTTTCTATGATTCTTGTTTGGTATGATACAAACTATTCTGATCAAAATTGACAAGCTCCACTGTTTAAATCGTATAAGCAAGATTGGTATAGCATCTACATTGATAAATGGTAAACATACAAGTGAATATTTGCTACAATTCGCTCAACCTGCGGTTGTGCAGTTTGCAATCACGTGTAATGGACTGCTAGTAAATGTTGCTAAAAGTTTTACATTGCTTGGGGTTGGATATGACTCAATACATGGTTTGATGACGAGTTATGGGCATACCCGACCTTAAAACTACTGCTGTACGGCGATTCTGTGACTTCCATATGGGAATAATTACCTGAGTTGGAAAAATGACCTTAGTTGTCAATATAGTGACAGGAACTTTTAAGCGGAAAAAGTTGATCTTACTGGCTTTCCAGCTGTAGTACCAATTTAGTGTCGAATTGTTTTACTAATGTTGTTTCATGTTCAAATGTATATTTCTACGAATATTACATACAAAGGAGACGGTATACTAAAAGATTCCCAAAAGGCTAAAACCACGTTTATCCTACTAACTGCTAATAAGTCGAAGTTCAACAAAGATCGGTTTGATGGATCAGGGATTGCAGCATCAATTACTCAATTTAAAAATCAACTGATCAAACAGTATAGCGTACGTGTTTAAACAAGCCAGATTTCCAGACATATGATTGCTAAGTGCACAAGATACATGTTCATACCTGCTCTTTTGAAATCCTTCAACTCCATGAAACATTTGGCAGCAAAATCAGCCTTGCCAATTGATTCATAAATCTCAGCTGCCTCTACAAGAGCGACGCGGGCTAGTTCAGTATTAGAACCAAGCATGTGAATACCAGCAGCTCTAAGACCAGAAGCTTTAGCGAGTTTCTCCAAGAATGAATCACCAGCTCTTTCAAAGCACATTGTCGCCATCTCAAAACTACCTTCATTAAGCAACTGCAAAAAAAATTAAGCATGTAAAAATGGTTTCTTCAAACCAAATAAGTTAGCAGCATGGATGCAAGGAAGACGGAAAACAGGGTGGATCGTTGCAACGTATTTAAAAGAAAAATTAGGATATACTCGTGTGGTAATCATCTACAAAGGAATCCATATCTAATCACTTTTCATCTAACCATCCAACAGATGTACATTTGATGGTGTAGTCAGTGCAATTATTTAGAAAAAGACATTTAAGCATTGGGGAACACAGTCTTCGTAGCAAAAATGTTAAGAAGGGTAAATATTGAAAATCTAGCTAATAAATTGGGAATATTTATGAATGTGTATAAAAGATCAAAGTTCAAGTTAAAACTCCGACCTCGATACCGCGTGAACTCCATTCTTCTTTGCTGCTCGTAACTTGCATTGCATGTACAAGTGATTCATCAAGTTCTCTCACTTGAACCAGGCATAACTTCTTCCAGTAATCAAACATAGGCTTCGAAAAATTATCTATGTTCTCACAAATCCAAAGTCGCTGCCTAGTACGAGTGATAGCAACATACAATTGCTTCAGTTCAGAGCAGAGAATTTGGTGTTTCGCCTTGCTGAATTTTGGAAATTTTGCATCATTGGAGTCGAGAAGATTTTGTTCCTTCATGTACCCATAAACAACTCTCCATTGACTCTTTAAAGGTGACGCTCCAAAAAAGTTGTAAAGCAAAACATCCTACACAAACAACAAATGCAATGTCCGGCTGAATCATACTCTGTAGTGCACATTCATGAAACACTATGGATATAGATCTAAGATGCCTTCCTTAAAGAACTTAGACAACTCAACTTGCACCGTGTAAACCAAATTAACTCTACTAAACTATCATTCAAAAGAGATGAAACACATTTCAAATTTTCAATCATTGCAAAGTCCAATGTGCAACAATATTAGCTAATTAAAGTTCCTGTTAAGGTCTCAACTAGTCATCGAGAGTTCCAACTCACATTCAAACATAAATAAGTTCCACCTCGTTAAATTATAGGAAAATTGCAAATTTTCCCAATTTTGAATATGGAGAAAACAAGCACGCTGGTATGGCGTCAAATAACTTAAGGCAACTTGAATGTGCATAGAGAAAAAACTTGAATGTTTAAATTAGATAGTTAGTGAGGAGGCAATTCCAGATCAAGTATTCAGCAGTTTTGAAGGAAAGGAAAGACGAAAAAGAGCTAAAGAAATAAGATATAAAAAGGAATACTTATAAGTCACTATCTTGTACCTGAAATTCTAAGCCCTTGCATTCTGCTATAGTCAAAACTAAAGCTTGCTTTCCAATATGTTCAGAAATTTCCTTCCTCGCAGAATCATCACGCACCAAAATGACTTGTTCTGCACCAAATCCACTCACACTCCTACCGACATTTTCACCGCTTTTGCCAAAGATAGTTATAATTGCATTATCATCATTTGCAGATTCAAGCCAAATTGGTGATTCTCCATAAATAAGACTTGTTTCGCGACTTATATTGTCAATGTGGTGTGGGAAGAATATGTGCAGAAGTTCAATTACACTGTGTGACAAGTTGAGAACACCTGCATGAGTGCGGAAATTCTGGTTCAAATGATAGATATCTGAGATCCGAGATTGATCCATCTCTTTTGCGTTTCCCATGCCATCATTTCCTGAACCCATAATAAACTCATTGTAGAACAGAGATCTTGCATCTTGAAACCTGAAATCAACACCACGAACAATAGTCTGCGCGGTATCACCAGAAAAAACAAATCCTTCCACATAATTTCTACAAATATACTTAAAAAGACCAATCTGTCTCATGGTGAGATCCTGTACTTCATCGACATACACGAAATCCATCTCCTCACCCTCGTAACACCCAGTTTTCAGTCGACGGTGAAGGTCAATGACAAAATCAGCCAAATCAAACTCATCATCAAGTATTTTCTTCTTTTCGTATTCGAGGAAAATATCATAAATCATCTCCCTTCTTTCCCTGCTTATGGACGACACCCGTCCCTCGGATAATGATATGTAATCCTCCCGTCTGAGTTTATCATCAGGTAGCCTTCCAGCTAATAACCCACCTTTTATATGTGAAATTATCTCGATGAAAACCATAGATGAATCGAGCTTCTTGGTTATCTGGCGATTAAAATGAGGCCAGTAACATGAGTTGAATCTTTCATAATTGACCTCTTTCGTTCTCCTAAGAGCATGCAAAGCAAATGACCTTGAGGTTGCAATTTTTGATTGTGAAAGTTCCCTTATAACACTGAATCTATCAAAATATGAATTACCCAAACTTCCATCAAGCATCATTAAAAATTTCTGAAATGTTATGACAAGTGGAAAACTTTCAGGTGGAATGTCCCTAAGAGAATCTGGTATATCTCGATATTGAACTGCAGTATCGACATCAGGCAACTCAATGGAATTATGTTCTGTTGAGGCCAGGCCATTGCTGATAAAGCTGTATTGAAAGTACAAGAAAATTAATTAGAATACCCAAAGTACTCAAATGTAATGTAAAGATAAATAATTTCCATGAACACATCATGTAAACCAACAAAGGCACCAAAATCTACAAACCAAACAGTCCAAATATACAAAAATAAAAATGTAATTCAAGGTGTGCCTTTTGTTATGTAATCTACTGCCAATCTAAATCACAAATTAGAAACATACCACCTCTAATCTCTATACTCCGTAATAACTAGGTGAAAGATCAATCAAGTGAGCTTTTAATGTTGTTTATCGTAATTATCACTTAGGAACAACAATTTAAAAAAATAAAATGCTATAGTGAATCTTGAGATGCTAAGAAACAGAGTGTTAAACCAAAAAGAGAAAAACTGAATCGACATCTTATTTTACATTACTATTAATACAATAAAATAAGTTATACCTGGTTTGTTTCCTTTTTCTTATCTGACAAAGAACTAAAAGAAGATATATAATCGAAACAGACAAAAAAAAAATGTAATCTGTTACCTTTGCAAGTTAGAAATTTGGTTTTTAACGGCAGAGCATAGTTTTGGGCTAACTGTTACGAACAATTGCCGTAACACAGTACCTTTTGTCTCATTCCCAAGCACTCTGCAAACATTTCTAGTTGGAGCACTCAAAGAAATATCTCCCAAGGCTTCCACCAATCCTCTAGAAGCAAAGTAGTGTTGCTGCTCCTTTCGAAACAATTTCATTGTCAAAACAGTAGTTTTCCCTGTTCCAGATCTGCCAAGAATGAAAGAACTTATAGGGAAAAGAATGATATCTAATTCTTTATCTGTTACTTCAAAAGGAAGATCGAGCTCTTTTCCATCACTTCCGGAGAACAAATGGTTCACTAAACCAGCTGATAAGCAGTAGAACTTCATTAGTAATAGACTATCTCTCACTTTTGAGTTTTCAATGTAACATCTCCCATCTGATCCCTTGTCACTTGAACTATCTACTAAGTCAGCATTGTTAGTATTCTTATACTTAATGATCTCCTCATCTATTCTCCAGGTAACTGGCACAACCAAATTCCTGCAACAACAGATTATGAAAAGTATGTGCATATATTACTAAAATCCATAGTAAAAAATATTTTTAGCGTTCGCTCGGTAAAGCAACATGAAATTAAGAGTTGACCAATATTCACCATCTAAAGTTGAATGCAGAATTAAAGAGACGTCACAGCAAAAATACTGGTGTTTGTGAGATCAAAGATAGCATACATACCCCTCAATATGTTCCAGCTTACAGCGGTTGAGGTGATCGTCAGTGTATATCGAGAATATGCTGCCCAGACTCTTAACTAGTCTAGGTATTTCTTCAAGAGGTAAAATATCCCATATCTTTAAAACTTGTGTGTAACATGAGTATTTTGCAACATCAACGCTAGAAATAATATAAATCCTCCCAATCTTATACTGTTTCACGAGCTGGTCAGAGTTGCCACATAAAGTTTCAGCCTTAAACTTCTTCGGACGCCAACCATTTGAAAGTTTAACCAATAGATTAACGACGGACTTTTGTGTTTGTGGAGACTTCAACTTCCCAAATGACTTCCTAAAGTTATTGCTGAACAATACCTGTAAATTCGAGGTAAGAGGAATGCATAATGTGTACCAATGCACAAAATGGTAGACATTTCATATAAACATGTTTCCACAACAGAATAAGTTTTAGTGTACTGAGCTCCAGACTGATTCAGAGAAATCAAAATTATCAAATAATTTCAAGTTTTAACCTAACTTAATGCTTGATTATGTTAACATATGTTACACCAAACACCCCTTTAGGCACCTCAAAATTGCTATCAAAAACCAAAAAGATTAGCAAGTAGCTACTAATCCTTTTATTCAAGTCTATTGGGCATATTTGCATTAAGAGTCTAAGACATGATTTTAGTTTAGAGGATTGCACATACTAAAAATTGGTTAGAAGCTCTCTAGGTACGTTAGTCATTCCAACTAATCCAATAACCGTGACCGAACCAACCTTCCACTGTATGGAAGGCCTGTAGAAGACCAGTTAAAAGCAAGTTGTCAAAGTCGAAAGTGGGTCAAGGAATGACCAGCCAAGTCTCCATTTGGCAGCAGCTTAAAAGAAATTTAACAACTAGAAATGAATATGTGTGAGGGGGTTCAGCTTGTGATCTGCATAGAGGCATCTAATGTCCATGTTTCAGCATATATATTGTTCAACATTAACTTCATAATTACCTTCCATGACGCACTTTTGAAAAGCATACTATCTTCACTAAGTAAATTATCTAACTGATCAAGCTCTTTGTTGGCCTTAATCATTGCTTTCACTAGCTCTTCGTCTTCATCAGCGCTAAAAAAACATCCCCGCTGCTTTGCATCGCGAATTAAATCTTCCCAGAAACATCCAATTTTACTCAACTTTTTGTCATTCCCCAAAATCCAAAGGCAGTGCCTGAAAAGTTAACAAATTACGAGTTAACAAAGACTTAAAGGTGTGTAATCAAAATTAGCACATTTACAATCTCTAACAATATAATATACTAGTTGTACCTAGCCCGTGTAAGAGTGACATTAGTACGTTGAGGATTGGAAAGGAACCCATCTGATCCCCCACTATGATTAGACCCGACAGTCGATATTATGATGACATCTTCCTCACCACCATAAAATCCATCTGCAGAGTTCACCTTCACTACAAAGTCCTTTAGCTTCTCATATTTCTGACGAACTTTATTCTCTATTGCAGCAATTTGGGCAGCGTAAGGAGATATAATACCAATGGATAAGCTACGCTTTGAGCCAACCCATGCTGTGAACGGTTAAAAACATTCTTTATTAGTAGAATGAATGGAGCAATCATGATTTAACAATTGTTTAAACAAATTCTACACATTACATCTGCAGTTGGAAACAGTACTGAAAATTGAATCCATAAGCTATACCAAAACTTGTTAAATAAATGTCTGCTGGTTTACATAGTCTATGCAAAGGCTAAAAACAACGTCCCAAAAGACAGGAAACAAAAATAAATGCCCAGAGCCTGTAATTTAATAGTGTTCTACGGGTAATGACTATGCGGAGTACACTGAAATGTTCAGAACTCGGATGACAGTTCATTAGGTCGCCTCAATCTAATTAAGAAAGAAAGCTTCTCATTATACACACTTTCTCTATTTTATTCTACTCTATAACTGACACCTCATGCCCAATTTAGTGAACTTACATTAAACTTATACAGCTATTGATTTCAACTTCACGGATGCAAAAGATGGAGCTAAAATAATCTTCACACATCTATGCATTTGTATGGTATACAACAACAATGGTATCTTCAGTGAAGAAGCCGAGGCATAAGGCTGGACGAACAATAAAATGTAAAACTACAATGAATCATCTACCCAACCATATATAGCATAAGAAGAAGCTATTGCAATTCATTACCTTTATAAAGGTTCCGCACTATTGCCACTACAACTGCCACTTCAACCATATTTTTTAAACCATGCCCAGCTTCATCTGGCTCCTCCCTTCCATTTGAAATATTTATGAAAGAGTAGGGACCAAACATAGCTCCTGGTAGATAGCTTTTTTGAAACTTTTCATGAAGAACACTTGGAGCATCTATAATCTGGTCTTTATAAAATCTACGATTTGGGAAAGAGCTTATTTCAGGATGCATTCTGTACTGCATGTTCAGAAGGTCCTCCGAGTGCCCAAACAAACCCAGCCGTTCAAATAGACTTCTTCCAAAGCCAGCTTCATCAGACACCTAAGATAACAAATTTACAATGAACTAGAAAAATATTAACAACGAAAACATTCATGTTAGAGCGAAGAAATTGAAGTCCTTCTTACCCTGCTTTTGACCCTAGCTTGTGGATGGCACTCATCGCCAATTAGGACAGCGTGTCGCACAGATTCAAGCTGCATGGGAATCACTGATTCACACTCTTTCAATTGACCAGCTTCATCAATTACCAACAAATCCAGTGGTTCTAGGTCTACCTCATGCAGATTATATGAGCTTGACACTGTGGAAAAAATGAGGGATGAGTTTTTCAAACAGAACTTTGTTAAGAAACTTATGTTGGTGGAACTTGGAAGGCGATCACCAAGTGAAAGACTGACGGATCTTAAAACTTGCACACTTTCAATCCTCATCTTGTGTAATGTGGCTGAAGTATAATTAAACGCTCGACTTCCTTCTGCCTCCTTGGAATAATTCTCTTGTCGTGCAAAGAGTTCCTCTAATTCCTTGTCAGACACCCGACATTGAGAGAGCAAAATTTCAAAAGATTCGAGCAAACCACAAAGGGTAAGCATCTTTTCGAAATTATCCGCCAAAATAACTCTTTTAGGGAGATGGGTGCATAACAATCTGATGCTTCTTTTGAGTGGTACCGCTAAAGCCCTGAATCGGTCTTTTGCAAACTTGAGAAGAGACATGTGCGCTTCAGAATTAGTTCCAATTTTCTCCAAAAGCAAGTGATACTGATATACACAATCTTCAAGAAAATCCACCATGGAACTGAAATGTTTCTTCCAACCAGTTAATGGAGCAAAACACTCGACAAGACTGTCCACACGATCATCCACATAAATCTCTCTAAGATCACCACATAACTCCAATCTATCCATATTCCCAAACAAGAGAAAGTCCCCTAATGAACAACCCAACTTGTTTTGTCCCAAGTCTGATTCGCAAGCATCTTTGTGAAGGTTTAAAATACGTAATGCAAGTTCAGCAACTGCTACATTCTCTGGGGCACAAGCAAGTGTTCTACAGTTCATACGTACCAAGCTATGTAGTAATATACTGATGGTTTTGGTTTTTCCTGTCCCAGGTGGACCCCAAACAAGTTTCACAGAAGACCTATGTTTACATTGCACTGTAGATATAGTACCCACTATCGCTGCTACTTGAGATTCATTAAGAGCGAGTAATAATTGTGAATCAACTTTTCTGACCCGAATCCTATCAACTTGCGCAGAACAAAGACCGCAACTTTCCTTTACCTGCATTACCATAAAGCCGGCATTAAAATATCTAACTACTATCTTGTTTCCCAGATCTGTGGTATAAAATATAAGCGAAAGGATAACCAAAACTAACACAACAACCAACTCCAAAATTGGAATTGGCACACAGAAGTACAGAACCATCAGTATCTTACTACAATCTTGTTTCCCATATCTATGTAGCTTGAGAATGTACACCAAGTAATAAAAAAATCAAATTGTATAAGTGGTAACTATATCTTACCATGGAATTGCCACACAGAATTTCCTTAATCATATTCAGGTTTCGAAACATATGCAACGCCTTCCATGTTCTGGTGTTCGTTGCCAAGTTTACCAGAAACACCACAAAAAGAGATTTCCTTCTGCCCTCGTTCATCTCTATCTTTATGGGCTTTGAGGCCTTAACCTGAAAGCATATAAGTCTGTCTTCGTCCCCAACAGGATCGGAGTCTTTCACATCTTCTACAACTGAAGCCAAAGACCAACTGCTTCCAAACCGCTGCAAGTCCGAAGCAACTTCAGGTACAGTATCACCCAAAATAAACAGATCCGAAGGTTTCGGGCAGTATGGTTCTTTGCTGTATATATCATACCGGTTTCTCCAGGAGTTGACCTTGATGCAATACAAGGATGACCCATCATGCAGCTTAGACTCCTCTACTGATGTTACTTCAGCGTGAGGTACACCTGACATAAACTCCATTTGTGAACATATCTCCATGCGAGTTTCTTCCAGCAACGGCATAGTATAAGTACCAAGATAATGTTGTACCGACTCAAACTGCTTTGGTATGGTTTCCACCTGAAAAAACATACACAAATTCTAAGTTGAAACAGGACATATAAATTCAACTGATCATCCTAAAAAATCCACGTATGATTACCATACTTTATCTGAACCCAGCAATGAGAAGTTATAAATAAACACGGAATATCATTCAAAGATGTAAACATAAACATAAATATCAGATAGACCATAAAACTTGAAGTAATATCAGCCAATAAAGTAGATTGGGCTAATCAGCTCAGGAATAAGAAAATGAGCAGTTACAATTGAACTGTACTGGAAAAACTATAGCCATAGTGATTACTAAACTGAGGCTAAAATGTCACAATTATGCATACTTTGTTACCTGCAGATTCATATAATTGCAACTAAGGTTTATAATTCATACAGTAAAACTTCCGTAATGTTTGATGCAGGGATCAAAATGCAATGTATGCATTACATCCTAATTTTAATAAAAATTGCTTAGAAAATAAATTGTTTACGCATTTTGTTATAAAGGAGGGTCCTCCTGGGTTAAGGTCAGCCTGTGAGAATTACTAATAGCAATGCAACTCTACTGTTTGACCCACAACAAGCCTTGACTTTGACACACTGACTAGTTGACATCTTTGATTATGTTGCACTTGTTTGAGTGAACATGGAAATTACAAAGGGTAAAAGAGGTCTGTATGAATATAACATTTAAAATTCTATAATTACGTTGTGCATACATATGCATGCCTTAATCGAAGTACAGTTATTCATAAATACAGTGTAGCAAATATAAACCATCAGGCATGAGGGGTGGTGATTAAACCCAGAAATCAAAAAATTCAAACCCCCAAATTGTTCGCCAACTTGTCTCTAATCAAAGAAGCATAATCACCTATATAAAATTGTTCAAATCGAATATCCTACTTCCAACACCACCACACCCATCACCACCACCATAATATCTTTTGAAAAAATAGTGATTATTACTTTAGATTCATGATGCAGCGAACACATATTTCTTAACCTACTCCACTATCACCAGCCTATCCTTCACTGCATCATATACCTACACTACTATTGATCACTAAAATTGGGGCTAAAATGCTCTAAATTACGCATAATCAACATCATCTACCTGAACTAATCAAGAAACAAGACTAGAAATTACAAAAATCTCGAGTGAAATTCAGTAAACTAAAAAAATCTATAAAATTACAGTTGAGTAACCGAGTTCATACTGTAAAACCTCCACCACTGCTACCATGGTGGTAGTGGGAGTTGTCTGCGCAGACCCAACTGTAAAACTTCCATGCTATTTAATCCTGAATTGACCACCAGAACACCCATCACCACCCATCCCCACCGTGGAACATCCATAATTGGATAATATCCATTGTGATTATTAGTGCAGGATAGGGCTGGTGATACTAGTGCATGTTAAAGTTGGGCCTAAAATGCTCTAATTAAGCATAAATCAAGCACAATCGACATCATCTACGTGAACCATTCAACAAACGAAAACTCAAATTACAAAAATCTAGGGCAAAAATTGAAAGCTACAAAATAGAGTGAGACAGTACCTTGTCTTTGTAGAGATCATCGTTGAGTATGTCTTCAATACTCCAAGAAAAAACATGTTCCATCAAATCCTTTACAGCAACCGTACCAGAAGAAGGTTCTTCATGAATTTCTTTCGTACCAGAAGTTGATGCCATTTTCACTTCCACTCACTACTGCTACTACTGCTATTTACTACAACAATCCTTTACAATTTCACACTAAAACTCTTCTTCTTCTTCGTCTACAACTACTTTCTACGAGAGAGAGGGGAAATACAGGGGAACTCAAAGCCCTAGAAGAAAAAAATTATTGCAGAGAAAAAAAAAAAAAAAAAAAAAAAAAAAAAAAAAAAAATGAAATGAAATATTTGTGGGGAAAAGGGTTTAAGTACTTCTAAGGCGCGTTTGGCGTGACAGTCGAGGGAAAAGCGTAACGGGAGAAAACTAGAATCCGACCAGGCCGGGACGGTATTCTGTTTACAGCCAACCACCCCTTAGTACGAAACAGGATGGCCACTAACAATTCTATTCTGAAAAGAATAAGCGAAAGCATTTGTTTGGAAAGAGCGCTTTTGGTTTCTATTTCCTAGTCCTTGTGGGGTTGTTAAAACTTTGATTTTATTTTTTCCCTTGGTCTACTAGTTTTAGGAATCATTGAAGCCTATATAAGAAGGCCTAGTATTGTAGAGAAACACAGTCTAAACTCTTATTTGTTGAATCAGAGTATTTTTTTATAGGTTTTGAATCTTCGAGGCTTCTGTTGAAATATTAGTTTTTATTTGGATTCTCTCGTATCATGAAAGTATGTAGGAGAAGAGGCGATGTCGAGATTATAGAAGATGTTTACTATGAGATATTTATAAGGTTACCGGTGGAATCACTACTTTTATGCAGGTCTGTATGCAAATCTTGGGGTTCCATTATTTCCAACCCTGCCTTTGTTAAATACCATATGGATTTCAATTCTAAGAACAATCCTAGACTTATTTATCAAAATACTGAAAGAAATTTCTGCACCATAAGTTCATTATCATCAAAATCTGATGGATCATTATCATCAAAATCTGAGAAGGACATAGGTTGCCCCTTATTCAAAGATTTTAGCTGTCATATTGATTTGTTGGGTTCTTGTAATGGTTTGGTTTGCTTAAGGTTTGGTTATAATGGTGGACTCCTTTGTGTTTGGAACCCATCCACGAGACAATGCAAAAGAATACCGCGATTACCGAACGGAGTTCCAAGGCATGGGATCAATAATACTTATGCTTTTGGTTATGATTACAAAATTGGTGACTACAGGTTGTTAATAGCCAGAGAATCTTCTATATATATTTACACATTAGGATTGAATTCATGGGAGAACAACTGTGATGGTGAGATTCTTTTACAAGATAGCAATGGTGTAGTTTTATATGACCCGGAGCATCCAAGTGCTAAAGAACCAATTTCTCATGGCTCCAATGCGGTTGACATGCATAAGTATATTGAAAGCCTAGTTTCACCTAGCCCTCGTACTTGTAATTAAGTGAAGCCAAAGCTATAAAAACACGAAAAGGGATCCGACGAAAGAATAATAATATGAGTATAAGTCATAAGTCACAAGTCTTACTTATTTATGGTGAAGGTGCCTTATATGCATTAGATTTTCTTTCTGTATCGAGGGAAATAATTAAGAAGATATTTTACTCTCAATTTGATGTGTATGGAAATAATTCTGTGACATTTTATTATCTTATTCCGATTACGATCAGTATCACTGTAATATCAAATTAAGTTTTAACTTGTTTGATGTATCTATTTTTGCTAACTTCAACTTGCAACATTATGTAAACAATTTACATCTTTTAAGCTTTATATAACGGGATTTGGACTATGAAACAATTTTTTTTTTTTTTTTGACAAAGGCAAATTTCATTAAAAGATGCATTCAGCCATAAAGGCATGACTAAATACAGAAAAGAAACCAGAAGAAAACATGGCTTAAAAGATCATGTCAAAACAGCCTCTCAATTACAAATGATCGTACTTAAGGAAACGTGCTCAAAGATCTTAGTACATCTACATCACTTATAAATAGTGCATTTTACTGCAATGATTAACTGGTTAACACCCCTTCTTTTATTCCCATATATCCTGTTGTTGCGCTCAGTCCCGATGTTCCACCAAATTGCAAATGGTAGTAAACCCCATAATTTTTTGTGCATAGCATTTCCTCTCTTAGAAGGCCACTCCCACAAAGTTGATTTGACAAAGTTAGAGAACACCTAACCAAAGCCAAAATTTTTAAGGAAATAGTTCCACGGTTTTAAAGTTTCGGAGCATTACATGAAAAGATGATTGTTTGTTTCTTGAGCCACATTGCAGAAAAGACAGTTATTGTTATTAGTTCTACCAGTTCTGTGAAGAAAATCCAGAGTTGGATCACCTCCATGACAAAGAGTCCAGACCAAAAATGAAACCTTCATTGGAACTTTTGGATTCCACATCTGCTTATGAGGAAAGAAAAGAAAACCATCCACATTCAATGATTTATAACAGTTACTCATTGTGAATTCTTCACCCTCAGCAATCCACTTTCTCTGATCCTCACCCCTTAAGTTGTCAATAAAATGAGCAGGGTCACCCAAATCATGTAACATAAGAACAACATCTCCTAATTCAGCAGTATTTAAGTTCCTAGAAAAATCTAAGCTCCAAGATGCTTCATCTAAAATGTAATCCTTAATGGTTGCATGCTTCTTCCTACATAGTTTATAAAGTGAACTATAAGAGACTTTAAGTGGATTGGCACCATTCCACTTATCATCCCAAAAAAGAACCATGTCACCAGAATTCACGGTCAAGGAAGTATTCTTTTGTTTATGGGTAAAAATCGTTTCTGTCTATTTTGGTAAATTCGGTAGATGAGTGAGAAATTGATTTAAACCATAGACAAATGTGCTGCACGTGAGCACTTTCTATATTCGAGAGATCAATCTGTAAAAGTCCGGCCTAAACCAAGAAATGGTCGTTCCAGACTTGCTTCGGTAACAAAGTGGAGGAGAAAGGTTGATTTGGGAAGGGAAGCGAAGAAAGGTGTTGAGACCAGAATAATTCTATAAGAGTAGTGTCTCGACTTGTATCAGAAAGGTAAAGCTTCACAAGCTTGCAAGAGATGAAAGCTTTTTGGAGAGCTTGAAAAGTTGCCTTTTCTGAGAGTGTTGTGTTTTTCTCCTGACCGAGACTTATTGTCTGGTGAAAATAGGTAAGACCTATTTATACAGGTCGAGATTGAAATGTAACCTGGCCTCATGAAGGAAGAGAGTAAAGGGTGAAATAATGGGAGGAGGTGGTAACCGCATGGTGTTTATGGGTGAAAACATTTTCAATATTATTTCCTCATTTATTTGACCGCTTTATTCCTATTCACACTTTCTTAAAGTGAGTGCAGTGTACGCTGCATGCTGTGACCGCCAAACCAAGACCCTGGAAAGCATCCCCCAGTTTGTGTTGATGTCTCGAGTATTGGTTGCACCTTGAGTGCAAGTGGCAATGCCATGCTGCAAGTGGCGCATGTGGCATGTGACAATGGCATGTGCGGAATGCCTTTGTTGTGGGTTGCACCTTGAGTGCAAGTGGAAATGCCAGAGCTGCTAGTGGCGCGTGTGGCATGTGCCAATGGCATGTGCGGAATGCCTTGGTGGTAGGTTGCACGTTGAGTGCAAGTGGCCATGCCAAAGCTGCCAGTGGCGCGTGTGGTATGTACCAATGGCATGTGTGGAATGCCTTGGTGGTAGGTTACACGTTGAGTGCAAGTGGCAATTCCAGAGCTGCTAGTGGCGCGTGTGGCATGTGTCAATTGCATGTGCGGAATGCCTTGGTGGTAGGTTGCACGGCTTGAAAATTAGGCTACCAGCGAGGGTTTTGGCGTGTGCCAATGGAACGTACGGCCAAGTTGGCCTAGGTTGCACGGCTTGCAAGTTAGGCTACCAGCGTACATGTTTGGCATGTGCCAATGGCACGCACGGCCATTAGGGCCACGGATAGGTAATGAAAGCTACCAGTGAGCACTTTGGCATGTGCCAATGGCACGCTCGGCTATTAGGGCCACGACTAGGTAATGAAAGCTACTAGTGAGCGTGTTGGCATGTGCCAATGGAACGTTCGGCCATTAAGGCCACGACTAGGTAACGAAAAGCTGCCACTGCCAATGGCACGCTCGGCCATTAGGTCCACGGCTTGGTAAGAAAAGCTGCCAGTGAGCACGTTGGCATGTGCCAATGGCACGCTCGGCCATTAGGGCCACATCTAGGTAATGAAAATTTTCCAGTGAGCATGTTGGTATGTGCCAATGGCATGCTCGGCCATTAGGGCCACGACTTGGTAAGAAAAGCTGACAGTGAGCGCATTGGCATGTGCCAATGGCACGCTCGGCCACTAGGGCCACGGCTAGGTAATGAAAAGCTGCCAGTGAGCGCGTTTGCATGTGCCAATGGCATGCGTGGACAATTTGCACGGTTAGGGCCAAGGTAAAGGTGTTAGGCTTGGCGTGGTGTGAGTAGCATAGCTAGGGCCAAGGCAAAGTGTGTTTGGCATGGCGCGGATAGCTTGGGCTAGGTGTGGCTGACATGATTTGACATTGGCACAGAGGTGCGGCTAGCATGGTTGGCATGCTTTGGCATTTGATTTTCCATTGGCGCGGATAGCTTGGGACAGGTGTGGCTGGCATGATTTTCCATTGGCACAGAGGTGTGGCTAGCATGGTTGGCATGCTTGGGCGCGTTTGGTGTGGCTGGCATAGCTAGGGCCAGACAGAGTGCGTTTGGCATGGCGCGGCTAGCTTGGGCCAGGTGTGGCTGACATGATTTTCCATTTTCACAAAGGTGCGGCTAGCATGGTTGGCATGCTTTGGCGCGTTTGGTGTGGCTAGCATAGTTAGGGCCAAGGCAGAGTGTGTTTGGCATGGTGCGGCTAGCTTGGGCTAGGTGTGGCTGACATGATTTGCCATTGGAACATAGGTGCGGCTAACATGGTTGGCATGCTTTGGCGCGTTTGGTGTAGCTGGCGTAGCTAGGGCCAAGGCAGAGTGCGTTTGGCATGGCGCGGCTAGCTTGGGCCAGGTGTGGCTGGCATGATTTACCATTGGCACAGAGGTGCAGCTAGCATGGTTGGCATGCTTTGGCATGGTTGGTGTGACTAGCATAGCTAGGGCCAAGGCAGAGTGTGTTTGGCATGGTACGGCTAGCTTGGGCTAGGTGTGGATGGCATGATTTGCCATTGGCATGAAGGGAAATTAGGGTTTTGCTTGTTGTAACCCTAATTTTAAAAAATACCCCCCATTAATTACTGACTACATGCATTAAATGTTCTAATAAATGTGTCACCGGTGACATTAGGTTATTCTGGGTTTTACAATTTTACTCTTTGTCTAAAAACCACCATCAACATTAAGTCCCCTGCTTAGCTCGAAACATGAGCTTTGTTGCGAGGTAAGCATAAGATGGTGACAAACTATCAGCAGTGAATCGTAAAAAGAATTGAGGAGGCTTGTCTGACCTTTTTTTATAGATAGGATTTGGAATCCTTTCCTCCGGCAGTTTTTCACAAATCGGGAGGCTGGCACAATTGGGAAGTCAGCATCGTTGAGAGACAAGAAGTTGGGCGGCATTGAGAAGTTGACGCGGGTTGGGAAACTGAGCGTGCTAGCTGGTGGGACCGACTCAAGGCGGGTAAGTTGAGCGTGCTAGCTGGCGCGAATTGGGCGGTTATTGGGAAGTTGGCGCAATTGGTGGGACCGGTGTGGCTTGGGCGGTACTGGGGAGCTAGCGCAACTGGTGGGACCGGTGCTTATACGCACGATTTTTGGTAAAGGGAAATCCTTCCCTATTTTGGAATCTTCACGCCTATATATAAAATCCCTTTCTCTCATCATGCACTTTGTTATTTCATCCTTTCACGCTAGCGGCAGAGTCACAAAGAAAAACCGACTTCCAAGTATGTCTTCCAATACTTCTCTTGTTTCCCTTTTCATGTAGGTGCAAACCCTAACAGTAGGCGTTTTTCTTTTATAATCCTTGCAATGATATTGCACATATGATTTTTTGGCGTACTTCTTGTAGAAAATATTATATATATGCACCCAAGGAAAATATTGCATATATGATTTGAACCCGTAGAAAAATGCTACATATATAATTTTGAACCCGAAGAAGGATACTATAGACGCATTCGAGCCCGTATAAAATACTGCGTATATAATTTTAAACTCGAAGAAGGATACTGCAGACGCATTTGAGCCCGTAGAAAATACTGCGTATATAATTTTGAACCCGAAGAAGAATACTATAGACGTATTCGAGCCCGTAGAAAATACTGTGTATATAATTTTGAACCCGAAGAAGAATACTGTATATGAATCCCGAAGAAGAATATTGTATATGTGCTTCATATGATTTCGAACCCATAGGAAATATTGCATATATGAATTTCGGACCTGAAGAAAATACTGCGCGTGCAGTTTTGAACCCGTAGAGAATACCTTTTTTTTTCCATGCTTTCCTTTTGTTGGGTGCGGTTATGTGTAAGGGAGATAATTTCTTCTTTCTCCGTTTTGTTTTGTGCAGATATCTTGTTACCAAATTGTTATGAAGAAATCCGACAAGATGTTACCTGAACAAAGTTTCGCTTCATCTAAGGATGTTGATAATTCCAAACCAAACACGGATGATGAATTCTTTGCCAAACCCTTCACCCATGCTCGGAAGAATCATCCAGATTTCGTGCCAATTTTGTTAACCGGCGGTAAAGATGAAAAGAAGACACGTTCGGTTTGCCCAGAGAACACCATATGGTTTTGTCTTCATAAAGGGGTATATTCTTCTTCTAACATTGATTTCAGGATGTGTCAAAGCCCATTGTGTTCTTTTGATAGATGGGTTGAGTTCATGGTGAGTAAGGAGCACATAAATACCAACTTGACTCGAGCGCAGATTATTGATGCTGTCAGAGCTTCAATAAGTCTCCATATTAGGAAGGATATCCCGGGCTTGGTTTCTTTCATCTCTAGATGGTGTTCGGACACTCATACGATCATATGTAGATGGGGTGAAATAAATTTCTCCTTGGAGAGTGTGGCTCTCTTGCTGAATATCCCGGTAATCGGGAATCTTAACATCCAATTGTCTGAAGGTGGGAAGAAGATGCGGGATGACCTTGCCGCTAAGTTGGGAGATTTCGCCCAAAAAGACTCCACTGCGAAGTCGAAGGATTCTGTCCGGAAAGAGGACCAAAGGTGCTTTTACAGCTGGTAGATATCTCAATAGTTTCCGGACGAGCTGGAATCTAAACAGAAAAGCAGTGATCTTCACGTTGCAGCATTTTTGGCTCTCTGGTTGTCTAGAGACATTTTTGATGACGGCTCTGGCAAGAAGGAAATAAGACCACAGTTGCTAGTGATTGTTGTGAAGTTAGCAAAAGGTGAAGTTCTTCCCATTGTCAAGCTATTCCTTGGTTCCCTGTATGTGCATCTGGATCACCTAGTTGCGAACATGCGAGTTTCGAATGGTTTCATGAAAGTGGTTTCATATGTGCACGTTGCTTTTCTGCAAGCCTGGTTATGGGAGCACTTCGAGAAGTACTCTCCGAAACCGTTGCCTTCAATTCCCGCGAGTTGGGGCGGCTTCCGAATTCTTCGATGGGTGAACAGGCGTCCAAGAGTTGGTATGAGCTTAGTTAGTCTTCTCGATAAGTCGCATGAAATCAGTTTTTGCCCATGGGAGCCGGTCCATAGGTTTGTGACTCAAATTTACACCTTTGCTTCTACTCCAAACATGACTTTGTCTTCTGACGGCAGCTTGAGTGTTGGTGAAAACTTGTTTATTCAAAGCTGCATGCCCGGTTATATGCCGTCTTTCTTTATGGGGTCTTTCCAAATAGCTGCTTACAATATTGACCGTGCTGCTCATCACATGGGTTTCGATCAAGGGGTGCCTCTTGCTTACTAGCTGGTGGTTCCTAAGGATTCATTGCGTGCCTCCCTCAATGCCAGTGCCCTTGGGCCGGGTATCCGCCTTCTCTTCTTTCAAACGGGAAGAGTAACTTCGACGACTTTTGATTATAATGAGTTCTGGTGCCGTGAGCGTCTTGCGATTCATGATTTTGTGAATAACGTGGTGGAGAATGTTCGTTGTAAACCTTCCCCAGCAGTTTTGAAGAAGTATCCAATGTTGAGAGATCTCAAGCGAAAATTGCCTGGCAACTCGGAAAGTTCCCAGGCAAAGGAACAGAGAACGAAGAATCGTGCTGGCGGGTTCCGGACGGTTTAAAAATATCCTCCTGCAGCTCTCGTGTCTTTCAGTTCTTCCAATAACCAGGTATTGTCGCCTCCTTGTTGGTTTGTCTCAAAACATGTGTCTCGTTTCTACCAGGGATTTGGTAGTGTTAATGCTTTTGCTGCTCTTGCACATTGCCAGGAGACGGAAATTCCTTCGAAGAATTCCGGCAGTACTGAGCCTTCTCATAACGGTGATGAGCCAGAGAAAGAAGAAAGTTCGACAAGTGAGAGTGATTCTTCTGACAGCAACACTGGTTCTTTTTCGGGAAGTGGTTCGGTGAGTTTCACGCTTCTTTTTCTTTCTTCCTCCGCTTTTTTGAAAATTTTCTAACTCAAGTTTGCAGGAGGAATCCTGTTCGGAAGACGATTTTGGTGCGGAGCCACATGTAAACTTGCCTTTGGTGACAGCGACCGTTGCCGGTGACTTGGAGATGGAAGTTGGCCAATCGCTGGGCACAGATGTGGTTCAAACAGTGGACGATTCACTGATGGTTTCTGCCATAGACATAGAGAAAAACCATTTGCAAGTCGCGGGTCCAGTTGCAGGCGCCATTTTCGATCCCCCGTACTTGGTTCCTTACCCAGGTCATGTGCTGGTTGGCGGTTTCAGCGTGATGGCTAAGTATGAGGCGTTGTACACCAGAATCTGGGAGAAGTATGGGCATATGGCCACAACCAAGAAGATCACTAGTCGATTTGCGCTGGTTAAGCATGTGGAAAAGGCTTTATCTTCCATCGAGGACATGCGTGAGGTGACTGGCCACACCGTTTATGAAGACATCACTGCCGACTGGGAACACCATCGCGACGTGTGTGTAGAAAAGGAGTTCAACGCTTCGTGGTTTGTCGAAGGCCTTGCTGAGATACAGAAGTTGAAAGATGTAGCAGTTGAAAGCCTTTTTGCAGAGGAGATTGCACGACAGGAGGTAGAACTCGAAAAGCTTTCCAAGATGTTGACTATGAAGAAAGCGGCTCTTGAAGATGCAAGGTTGACTTTCTCCAAGAAGAGCAGACCTCTGTTGGATAATTTTCCTTGAATGTTTCTCCGTTGAACTTTTAATTAGGTTCCCTTTTTTTTTTGAAAGACATACTGGATGTCTAGTTTAAAGTTTGACCGGTTTTGATAGACAACTGGTAGATTTTGAGGATATTAGTTTATTTCTGGGATGAATGGTTTTGATAATATAACTCTGATTATGCTTTGTGAAAGGAATATTGCTTTTATAAAAGTGTGTGCTAGCAATCGGCACAAGACGCAATAGTATGACAATTTTATTAAGAACCCAAAAACAGATCGTATATCTTGTCTGGTCTAAACTTACTCACTTTATAGGTTTTTTGCTGCGAACACACTCCTTTCCATGTAAAAGGCGTCTTTGCTAGTAGCATTGCCAGCAAGTCCTCAATAGCTGGTAGCATCTTCAGCGAGTCCCCAGTTTTCTCGTGTAGTCTTCACGGCTGGTAACCAGGATGTCTTTCGGTTCTTGTGAAGTCCCCAGTCGTTACATGTAGTTTCACGACTGGTAACCAAGCTGTCTGGTAGTCGAGTTGTAGATCCACAAATAGATTGCTTGCTTCTGCCGTCCTAATTCCTGGATCGAAGTATGAGATCGAAAGTTGATATGTAACCGAAAGATCAATCCTCCCGCTGTGGTCGCCAATTATTTATGGGTAAAAATCGTTTCTGCCGATTTTGGTAAATTCGGTAGGTGAGTGAGAAACTGATTTAAACCCTAAAAAAATGTGCTGCACGTGAGCACTTTCTAGATTCGAGAGATTAATCTATGCAAGTCCGGCCTAAACCAAGAAATGGCCGTTCCAGACTTGATTGGGTCACAAACTGAAGGAGAAGGGTTAATTTGGGGAGGGAAGCGAAGAAAGGTGTTGAGACCAGAATAATTCTGGAAGAGTAATGTCTCGACATGTATCAGAAAGTGAAAGCTTCGCAATCTTGCAAGAGATGAAATCTTTTTGGAGAGCTTGCAAAGTTTCCTTTTCTGGGAGTGTTGTGTTTTTCTCCTGACCGAGACTTGTTGTCTGGTGAAAATAGGTAAGACCTATTTATACAAGTCGAGATTTAAACGTACCCTGGCCTCATGAAGGAAGAGAGTAAAGGGTGAAATAATGGGAAGAGGTGGTAACCGCATGGTGTTTATGGGTGAAAACGTTTTCACCATTATTTCCTTATTTATTTGACCGCTTTATTCCTATTCACGCATTCTTAAAGTGAGCGCAGTGTACGCTGCATGCTGTGACCGCCAAACCAAGACCCTGGAAAGCATCCCCCAGTTTGTGTTGATGTGTCGAGTGTTAGTTGCACCTTGAGTGCAAGTGGCAATGCCAGACTGCAAGTGGCGCGTGTGGCATGTGCGGAATGCCTTTGTTGTGGGTTGCACCTTGAGTGCAAGTGGAAATGCCAGAGCTGCTAGTGGCGCATGTGGCATGTGCCAATGGCATGTGCGGAATGCCTTGGTGGTAGGTTGCACGTTAAGTGCAAGTGGCCATGCCAAAGCTGCCAGTGGCGCGTGTGGCATGTGCCAATGGCATGTGCGGAATGCCTTGGTGGTAGGTTGCACGTTGAGTGCAAGTGGCAATGCCAGAGCTGCCAGTGGCGCGTGTGGCATGTGCGGAATTCCTTTGTGGTAGGTTGCACGGCTTGAAAATTAGGCTACCAGCGAGGGTTTTGGCATGTGCCAATGGCACGTACGTCCAAGTTGGCCTAGGTTGCACGGCTTGCAAGTTAGGCTACTAGCGTGCGTGTTTGGCATGTGCCAATGGCACGCACGGCCATTAGGGACACAACTAGGTAATGAAAGCTACCAGTGAGCGCGTTGGCATGTGCCAATGGCACGCTCGGCCATTAGGGCCACGGCTAGGTAATGAAAGCTACTAGTGAGCGCGTTGGCATGTGCCAATGGCACACTCGGCCATTAAGGACATGGCAAGGTAATGAAAAGCTGCCAGTGAGCGCGTTGGTATTTGCCAATGGTACGCTTAGCCATTAGGGCCGCGGCTTGGTAAGAAAATCTTCCAGTGAGCTTGTTGGCATGTGCCAATGGCACACTCGTCCATTAGGGCCACGGCTAGGTAATGAAAAGATGCCAGTGAGCATGTTGGTATGTGCCAATGGAACGCTCGGCCATTAGGGCCACGACTTAGTAAGAAAAGCTGCCGGTGAGCGCGTTGGCATGTGCCAATGGCACGCTCGGCCATTAGGGCCACGGCTAGGTAATGAAAAGCTTCCAGTGAGCGCGTTGGCATGTGCCAATGGCATGCGTGGCCAATATGGCCTAGGTTGCACGGTTAGGGCCAAGGTAAGGGTGTTTGGCTTGGCGTGGTGTGACTAGCATAGCTAGGGCCAAAGCAAAGTGTGTTTGGCATGGCGCGGCTAGCTTGGGCTAGGTGTGGCTGGCATGATTTTCCATTGGCACAGAGGTGCGACTTGCATGGTTCGCATGCTTTAGCGCGTTTGGTGTGGCTGGCATAGCTAGGGCCAAGGCAGAGTGCGTTTGGCATGGCGCGGCAAGCTTGGGCCAGGTGTGGCTGGCATGATTTGTCATTGGCACAGAGGTGCGGCTAGCATGGTTGGCATGCTTTGGCGCGTTTGGTGTGGCTGGCATAGCTAGGGCCAGGCAGAGTGTGTTTGGCATGGCGCGGGTAGCATGGACCAGGTGTGGCTGGCATGATTTTCCATTGGCACAGAGGTGCGGCTAGCATGGTTGGCATGCTTTGGCACGTTTAGTGTGGCTAGCATAGCTAGGGCCAAGGCAGAGTGCGTTTGGCATGGCGCGGCTAGCTTGGGATAGGTATGGCTGACATGATTTGCCATTGGCACAGAGGTGCGGCTATCATGGTTGGCATGCTTTGGCGTGTTCGGTGTGGCTGGCGTAGATAGGGTCAAGGCAGAGTGCGTTTGGCATGGCGCGGCTAGCTTGGGCCAGGTGTGGCTGGCATGATTTGCCATTGGCACAGAGGTGCGGCAAGCATGGTTGGCATGCTTTGGCGCGGTTAGTGTGACTAGCATAGCTAGGGCCAAGGAAGAGTGTGTTTGGCATGGCGCGGATAGCTTGGGCTAGGTGTGGCTGGCATGATTTTCCATTGGCACGAAGGGGAATTACGGTTTTGCTCTTTGTAACCCTAATTTGAAAAAATACCCCACATTAATTACTGACTACATGCATTAAATGTTCTAATAAATGTGTCACCGGTGACATTAGGTTATTCGGGGTTTTACAATTTTACCCTTTGTCTAAAAACCACCATCAACATCTGTAAGAATGCTCTTTAGCTTTTAAAATTCCATCCCATAAGCTACTTTTAATAGTCAAATTTGAGTTCTTAGGGAAGAAATCATTCAATTCTCCACCAAACTTTTGTTGAACAATTTTTCTCCAAAGAGATCTAATTTTAGAGCCATATCTCCATATCCACTTACAATAGAGTGCTGTATTAACCAACTTCAATTTTTTAACACCAATATCACCCCTCTTTTTAGATTATACAACTCTTGTCCATTTTACCCAACTTCTCTTCTTAGAATTTGTTGTGGAACCCCAAATAAAATCTCTCATAATCTTTTATGTTTCTTTCATGACTGAAGCAGGCATTTGAAACAAATAAAGATAGTATACTGGTAAACCGGATAAAACATTGTTCACCATTATCAATCTTTTCCCTTTAGAGAGATACCTACACTTCCAAGTAGAGAGTTTTTCATAAATTTTCTAAACTATAATCTCCCACATAGCTTTACATTTGGAATGACTTCCCTGTAGAATGCCCAAATAATTCAGAAGCCATTGAGATAAGCTGCAACCAAAAATACTGGCACATTCAACACCATTGTGATCAGTCCCAATTCCAACAATTGTTCATGTGGAAGATAATTTGTTATTGTCATTCTATGTGAAAGCTATATTTTTACCATTAATTACTTCCTCCAAATAGGATGCCTGAGTCCGATGACATAAAACTTATTTGGTAAACACATCACTATTTCAGTCACACCACAAACAGTGTATAAATGAGCAAGCACTATCTCTTCCCTTCGTGATATTAAAATTGAAAAGTATTCGTTTAAGCATTTAGAAACAAATTCACAAAGCTCTATATGGAAAAGGAGTTAAAAATCTTTTCTTTTACGTTTTTTGATTTATGAAATCCATCTCTATTTATGGAAAAGCAAAAATACTTTTACTGCTCATATCCAAACATAATCGAAAAGTTAAAAATCAGTTAGACAATATTATTTCAAAAGGTTCCACCTATTTGCCACCCTTACTTTTCCTATTTGCCACCCTCATTAATTTCCACCTCCACTTATCTTATTTGCCACCTATTCCTTTTCTCATATATCCTAAATATCACTACTTTGACTTTTTGTTTACACCAAACAAAAAAACCACACCAATAACTAAACTTTTGAAGAACCCTAAGTTCCAAATCAACCTCTCATTTGCACCTTGTTCATGTTTGGCCCCGTGAATGATGTTTGTATGTGTGTAATAATACATCATTCTGCTAGTTTTCCCCCAGTTAGACAAAAACGGGGTCCGAATAGCAATTCGGGGTCACCCCCTATGTAATTTTTTTAATTCCTAATCTACCCATCACTAATCCTAATTAGTGTTTAATTATAATTAGTAAAAATGATAAGTATTTGTTATAAGATTAGTGAGGTGAGAGTAGAAGGAGGGATTTTATTTTTTTTGGGAGGGAACTTTTTTTGGTGTAAATGGAGGATGATTGTGAAAAGAGAATTGATGTTGCTGAATCTTTAGCATAACTACAACAAGGATCATATCTTAAATCTTCAGCTAATGACAACAACCACAATTGCAACTCTTTGTTGAGCCAACACCATTGAATGATGATTTTTACAAGCAAGGACAGTTATTTGAAGAACCTACACAAGAAAGTAAACTTGCACAATATTCAAGCATCCCCAACACACGGGTAAAGCAGCTAAGAGGTTGAAATTTGATTTTTTTTTTCTTTGTACCCACCATTTTTTCAGCTGAAAAAGCTCTGTGCCGGCATAGTAGTTGTATGAATACAATGCCGGAACCACTACACCATTTTAAAGGATTTGCAACGTCGTTAGTGCCGTTGCAAAATTTCTGTTGCTAATCCCCGTTGCTAATTTTTCGCAACGTCTAGAATCTGTTGCGAATTTTGCAACCTCACGGGTAAGGTTGCGAATTGCAACTGCGCTGGGTTCAAGCGTGTGAAGCACGTGTGTGGTCGAGAACACTAGGACTGATAAACACGCCCCAGTCAAACTTTGGTCAAGCCTTCTTTCTCTTTTTTCCACCCTTAATCCCAATCTAGCTATATCCTGCCCTTAATCGATTTCGGTCTTCATTCTTTCTCCGCCATAAGCACAGACTCACTCTCTCATATCCTCTCATCTCCTCCCCTTCTTCATTTCCATCTCGATCTGCTTAGCTGAGATCTTTATTCTCTTCTCAATCTCTATCATCAGTGGAACTCTATCATCAGTACCATGTTCTTACTAACAATACCTTGTTCTTACTATTGTTAGGTTTTGATTTTTTTTCTGATTCATCTTGTTTTTTTGAAGTGACAAAGAAAACCTAAACCTAGAACACGGTATCTCTTCAAACATCATCATCAATGGATGACAATGATCAAGATGATTAGGGTGATATTGGGTAAATATCTATTTTTTATTCTTTTTTTTATCAATTAATGTTCTCCAAAGTTTTCAATTAGGATTTCCAATTTTCTGTAATTTTGATATTTTCGAATTGTTTTTTGAACTCACAAATACAAGGCTGAACCAGTTGAGGACGTTATGGTAAGTAGATCGATCAGTTTTTTTTTTTTTTTTGGTATAATGTTTTTGATTTTATTGATTGTGATTGCAATTGGATTTGTGATATTTGTAGGAAGGTGTGAAGTGGATGTTGAAAATAAAAATGAAGATAATGCTTCTAATTGTGTGGTTGTAGAAGGTGTAGAGAAAAGGGTATAAATATTATCTTTGATCTCTTGATAAATTCTGTTAATCTTTTCAATTAGGTTTGTGGTTCTTCTGCTGGTGGTATTAAAGGATTAGTTGTTGTTGTTTGTTCAATTTGAAGTTATGAAGAGAATTACAAGCTGGGTTCGTTCTAATTTACCATTGTTTAGGGTTTCGATCAGATTCAGGCACTGAGATGAACAAAGAAGGTTTGGGAAATGGAAATGAATCTGCTGTGATTGATAGAGATAGTCAGGGAGAACTGAAATGGACCTGGTGGTACAAGAGATGCTATGTGAGATACATGGAATGTCTATGTTATGATGCAGAGAAGAACCAAGCTGCTACTGTTAATTCGAACAAGGATCTGAAAATGATGATACTGAGAATGGGTTTGATGGAGTTATTGAGGTATGCATAGTTGTTGCATCTTTGCATTTACAGAAATTTTCATAATGTCTTTGTGCCAAGTGATTTACAATTTGCTTCCTTCTTGACTTTATGTAGAATATTTAGTTTTTATCTACACCATCAGAATTCTGATAGTGTAGAAGAAAGATGGAAGATTATTTACAACTTTTTGTTGATGAAACAAGTTTTTACAATGGGATATTGTTCTTAACAATCTAGTTCCGGCGAATTTATGGAAACCACTTCCTCATTTTTTCCAAACTTGGCTGAGGAATTACATCGGTGGAACTTTACTTTATTTCATATCTGGGTTTCTTTGGTGTTATTATATCTATCAGTTCAAACGAAATGTTTATCTTCCTAAAGGTATCTCTTTTTCTTTTTCTTTTTTCATCTTTTTACTTTTTATTATCTGGGGTTCTAATTAGTTTTATCTTTTAATTAAGACTTACTTCAATTTCATCAATGTGTTTTCTATAGAATCTAATTTCTCACTCTATCTTCTTTTATCCGAGCTTAAGGAAAGTATACTTTTGGTTCATCCTGATGGATTTTGATTCGTTGACTTGTCTTACTTTTGTCAATTAAATAGATATTTTTGGTGAATTCCCATCTATCCTTTTAAAGTTCAGGTTTTTGTACTGAAATTCTGTCATTTGGAAATTTGAGTGGAGATTTAGGGGTCGGTTTTTAATTAATGGCCTTTAATCTCAGTTAGATAGGATTGCAAGGATTTTAAACTGAAGATTAAGTAATCTATGTCTATGGGTTGATACTTTTCTAGCTAGGTACATAATTGTTAAAAGTCTTGATGCATAATGAATGGTTTTGACAAGTTCCCACTCTTTTCATGTTGAATATTTTCTACAGTTGGATATAGCTCACATGAATGCGTATTATGTTAAGCAATAAACCTCTACAACTGGTAACGTTGAATATCGCTGAACCTAGTTTTTACAGTAAGTATCCATGAAATGCTTAGTTCTGCATAGATTCTTAGTTGTGGCATGTGGCTGAACTCTAGTTACAGAATAATGCATCTGAAAGGGTTGTAGTTTAACCACTCCCACCAGTATTATCTCAAAGTGGGTCAAGTCAAAGTCATTGTCCATAAAAAAAAAAGGGGTGAACCCACTAAAGCAGAATCTCCTGCTTGTAATAGTAAATTTGACTATTAGGATGGTAGGATTTGTATTGTTCGGTTATATGGACGTTCAAGGTTCAAGGATTCTTCATTTGGTAGGTTTTAGATAATGTAATTCATTGAATTCATCTATATTTACAATTGTTTTCAGTTCCTTAGGCAGTTGAATTATGGCTGGTTGATAAAGCAATCCTTCCCATTGCGAATTCCTTAGGTGGAAGTATACATCGTAATTATGATTTACTCCTTCGACATAGACTTCATATTGTTGGTGAAATACAGTTGGCTGTTAATTATTTCCTTTTGGGACTGCCTGGCATAAGAAAGAAAACCTGAAATGCGTCATAAGTCATCCACATGTTAGTCCCATTTCCTTCTCTGCTCTTTCACGTATTTTATGTTGGGGTGTTATGAGTATGCTCTGAGAAGAGAGCAAACTAAGTGATCCATCTTCGGGCGAGAGCTTAGTGGTTAGTGGATTTTTGTCACCACAATACATAGCCGTAGCATTAGGTTTTATAAAGTTTAGCTTTGATTGTTTTCTTTGTTGCTCGAGTTATTCTCATTTCTCCATACCCAACATGGGTTTTCTTAGCCCCAATTGGAATTCTAAATATCACCATATTTGTGCCTATTTCATATGTTTCTTAAGAGTTGAGGCTTCTGGGTCTTAAAAACCTATCTTTTTGATTGCTTGTAGGCACTTGCACAATGTGAAATTACACTTAGCAAGTCAGGTATTTTCAGGGAAAGTGTAGATGATACCGCTGGTGCTGCTCAGTTGATCTATTGACACATCTAAAAATTTCTGAACCTCTACTGCATCTCTTCCATAGTAAAGTAATTTAAATTCTAGAAATGTTGGACCAGCATGTATCCTCACACCAACTAAGAGATATTGGCGCAGTTGCAAGTGCTCGAGCTGCAGAAATATATGGGCTCAACATACTTGCAAAATGTATCAAGGTATGATTTTTCCTAAATTTTTCTCTGACCTCCACAATTTCTTATCTTTCTCTCACCCATCAAACTTTTATCTTTATCCATATATTATAGAAGATGTATTACTAGTATTATTCAATGAACAACCCATATTTATACGTCGTCTAATTATGATTAGTACGTAACTGGTGACAAGATGAAGAGATATTAAGTGTATTATTTGTAGACCATTGTGTTATTAACTGTTATATATCAATTCTCTATCTTGGAAGGTCATTACCTTGTACATATTTGAGTATATCAAATCTTATTTAGTCCTATTTGGTTCACAAGAACTGCTACATGATTTGTCTAAACTCACAAATTAGTGCATCTGCACTATGTCGTCAGTATATTTTACTTTAAGGTTTGATATTAGTGCATCTGCACTATGTCGTTTATTTTGATTTATAGACCCCTTCAACTGTTGTTACAGTTTCTTAATTTTTGTAGAATGGTTGTTGGTTTCAGTGTTTGCTCATTTAAATTTTGTTTACTCATCTCAGGTCTGAAGACAGCAAGCTTCCATTGGTGAGCAAACAGAAATCACAAGTGGATCTATGAAAATTTTCTTATCGGAGATGCTAAGGTCAGTGGACTTAAAAGGAATGCATCTAGTTTCTCATTAGAATTAAATTCAACCCAACTTAGGAATTTTGTAACTTTCTATGAACTGAAATTAGCAACTAAGTTTCCATGTGTACATTAGTTTGTTGTGATACTTAGTATACATTTGTATCAAATACTTACTTTTTGTTAACTTCAATTGAATTAAGAATCCTTTCTTCATCATATAATACAGTTTTGTATGTCACTGAATGAATGACATTGTAATTTGTATATCTATAGAGATGATGAATATGGGGAACTGGGTAACTGCAGGAGGTAAATTTTGGGGAAATGGATTTTCACCAGGTCAATGAAGACTTGACCTTTTTTTTTTTTCTGTTGCGAAAAATTAGCAACGTCGGTGATCTGTTGCTAAATTAGAACCAGAACCAATAACATATAGTTTCAGGTAGGGGTATTCCTGTCATTAGAAACATCTTAGCAACGACAGACTTTTGTTGTGAATAAACAAATTCGCAACGGCAGAGACCGTTGCGAATCCCCATTGCTGACCGAGAGTCGCAACGGAGCTTATGCCGTTGTGAAAAATTACAACACGATGTTTTGCAACAGAGATCGACTGTTGCGACCCCAGTCAGCAACATCCAGGGGCCATTGCGAATCCTTAAAAATGGTGTAGTGAACCCCCTATACCGGCATAGTATTCATACTACGACTATGCCGGTAGCCCGATATCTCCCATTTTGAAACCAAAACCAGCATAGTATTCAACCAAAAAACTATGCCGGTACTGCTTGAAAAACATACAGGAAGCAGTGTCGGCATGCTTGATAGAAATCTATCAATGCCGATACTCAAGGGATTTTTTTTTCAAGTTTCTGGATATTTTACATCATGTGCCGGCATAGAATTTCAAGCAACATACAATGCCGGTAGCAGTACCGGCATGCTTGAGAACTAAATGACTGTGCTGGCAATAGACTGAAAACCAGGAAAAAAAATCAAAACGGATTGAAATTCAATTTTCTCGTAGATTTTTTTTTCTACGAGACGCTGTCTCGCCGAGAGGGGCTACGACCCCAGACCACCTGCGTAAAATACAAATTTTGTACCGGCATCGTATTCAACCTAAATTATATGCCGGTATTGATAACAAATTCCAAAGGTTTTCCTGTGTACTTAAAGTGGACTGCCGGCATACATGAATAAATTCAAATCAATGCCGTCACATACTACCGGCATTGAAGTCAACCTAAAATCAATGCCGGGACAGAACATTCATTTTCAGGTGATTCTGTAACTCAATACCGGCATAACATTCATACTAAAATCATTGCCGTAACTAAATACTGGCATTGTATTCATTATAGATTGAATGTCGTAAACTAGTATCAGAACTGGATTCATACTAAAATCAATGCCGGTACTCTCTGAAACTCAATTGTTTGAGTTGGGGTTCGCGATTCTGATGATTCTAACCCAAACCCACTGCTATAAATCGATTCAAACACTTATAAAACACTTCAAAATCACTTACCTTCTCACGAAAGCCATGTTTACGAGAAGTTGATCGTCTGAAGCCTCTTGTTCTTCTTTCTCTTGATCAATCAAAGCAAGCCTTTGTTCTAATTTTTATTGAGCAATCGATTTTGACTTCGATTGTGCATCTGATTTCTTTCGTGGAGGCATGGTTATAATTTGGGTAGGTTAATCGACAAAGAAATTTTCGAATCATCGTCGACGAAGAATGGATGTAGAACGATGAAGAAGAAGATGAAAGAAAAAAAAAAATCAAAACCTAAACCTAATGAGTGCCGGAATTGATGGTGTAAATGGGGGATAATTGATTTGGTTTTTGGATTTTAAGTTTTAGGGGAAAGGGTAGTATAGTCTTTTCATAATATTTTTTAATTAACCAAAGGGTATTTTAGTATTTTCATACCAAAAAGTTACCCCTTAGCGGACACCATGGATTGGGGAAGTAATCTATATCCCCAATTAGATTCAATATCTCCCCATTGTGTGTTCGAAAAGTAGGGGTGACAAATAGATATAACCATTTCAAAACGATTTTTAAAAACAGAAAAATCAACTTTTTGTGAAGACACTTTTGCTATTAGTATCCAAACATCTTATTAGAGATTTATGCAGGTTTCAACCATGGTTAAATGGTGGGTCAGCCAGTGACCTAAAATATTCAAAATCACTCTCTTCTGTTTTTATCTCTTTAAAAAGGGATATTTTGACTTTGGGTCATAACTTTGTGACCAGAGTTGCGTTTAGGTCACCCCAAAACTTTAATTAGAGTTTGGGTCACGGACCGTGTTTGACTATCTTGACCGTTAGTTAATTTTTTATTTTTAAAAAATAATTTCAATTTATTTAATTCTGTCATCATATATCCTCCTCCTTTTCTCCTCGGATGCTCTGGTTTTTGTTTTAGTCCTATACATAAAGGTCACTCTAGCTCATCAAGATACCATGTGCTATCTCCGTTTCCCAAATTTTAACAGCATTATATCATCAGCTATTTTTTTCTTTTACATTTCTAATTATCAAACAAGTCTTATTTATCAAAAGATCAATTGTTTATCCGTTCAACAATTAGAAATTGTAATATCTAAATCTCGTAGCAAGCTAGTTGATCTCATGAATCAGGCCACAGTTTAGCAGTCATCTAGCTTTTACGGTAGCCTTCGTGATTTTTTTTTTTTTTAATTAATGATTACAGAGGTATGCGGTTGGGGAATTTTGGCGAGCTTCCTCTCTATGGAAAATTGTCGAACATGTAAGGTGCAGTTAATAGTATATCAGAGGCTACACCTTTCCTAATTCCTATAGCTTCTTCTATTCCCTGCAATTTGTACTCACAACTCACAAGAACCCATTCTCCTGAAACAACAAAATACTGTTGGATATTTTCAATAACTTAGAAAATAAAACTGTTTTCGTTTTTGGTTTGTCACTATGATGGGGAAGTGTTCTGTGTTGGATAAACACAATGGATGTTAGTTGGAGATGAAGGGACACCTCTAATAGGTGTGATGGTTCATAAAAGACACAACCATTCCCAACAGACACCTTATGTGTCTTTTGGAAGTGAAGAGGCATCTCCAATAGGCATGAATAACCCTATAAGTAGTGAAGGAATTCTCCCATTCTAGAAAATGAATTCAACCTGTTTTCTCTCCATCTAAAGCATCATCAGAAATCTCTCTCATGTGTTCTTGGTTGGGTCAAGGGGTGCAAACCTTGAATCCAATTTCCTGTTGTAGGGCTTTCATTGTATCCTGAAGGCATTATTTCGCATACCTGTTGCAATCGCCAATTTATATTGGGAGGGTAGAAATAATCGTCTAAAAGAAATCACCCGAGCCTTGAAAGCTTTTGAGTACAACAAAAATTTCTTTTAGTGTTATCATCCTCCGTTTTATACCCACATTTTCCAACAGTTTTAGACGATTACTTATATACACTCGACAACGGAGGATGAAACTCTGCTGTAAGGCATGATCGTTGTATCTTGGAAGATGACATCCGTAGAACCGTGAGCACCGTATACGGGTGAATTGTCTTTAAGGAAAGAGTGATCCTCGCCTCGATCAACCAATCCGATAAGTCTTTCTAACTCTCTTGTTGTTAGTATTTTGTTTGTCGCATGAACATGATTTTCGAGAAACCGAAATTATTTATGCATCGGTAATTTAATGCATGCTTGTTGTTTTGGGTTAGTGAGATAAGCATTTTTATCGCTTGTTAGATGGACATTCATATTTCCTGTGGTTGTCACACTAATAATTTGGCCTTGACAGCTACATGCGTGAAATATTTGTGTTTTTCTGAAACGTTCATTTGTTGCATAACAAGTTTGTCATGCAGGAAAAGAAATCCATATTCTAGCCCCTTTTTTCAAGTGTTAAGATATTCCAAGCTGTTATTACCACCAAGGAATCAGATAAGTAGTATATATATCTGTGATGCAATTACATGGTGACTCTCATGAAGTTTTCTTTTCCCGTAAATAAGATCTGCTTGGGCACAACCTTCTTCAAAAGACGCGTCCTTATCCATCTTTTCTGAAACCATTTTTAGGAAAATGGTGTGTTCTCTGATTTAACTCTTGAACAGAACCAGAGATGCGATTTTTTCGTGTATCGTATGATTGTTTGAGTCAAAGTGGAGATATGAGATGTATCTACAAAATGATGGTCACATCAAATTTCAGAGTTCGCAACTGAATCCCCAAAAGGATGCTACTGGTTTTAAAAAAGGATTTTTAAGGTCTGTTAAGGATTTGGGGTTTACATTTTGCTTTGACCCCGTACTAGGAAAATGAACTGTCGTTGGTGGTGATAATAAGATCATCTCCCTTATTTTTAGGAAGAGGAAGTTGAGAAGCTAGTTTTATATATACAGTAGTATATAACTTTGGCTTGATTGGGTTGTATCCAAATTCTGGTGGCCCCGAATTAGAATGTTCCCTGTCAAACATGGACATGGATTCGTAAGTTGCTGATCGGTGGCATGTTATCATATTACCGAAATTGGAAAGGCAACAGTAAGAGGTTGATTAGTCAATATAATCTGATCTTAATTAAGTCATGCCCGATTACGACAACGGACACCATTGTTGTTTTGTACAGTAGTCTGTATAAAATGTCTGTATACAATTGGAGTACACGGTTCGCATAGTTTAGTGAACTGTGGAAGTTGGATTTGTTCAACTATGGCAATGTTGTGAAGATGGTTATAATTTTCAATTGGAGATGGTTCTCTCGTGGAACTGCTGTAATTTCATGACATATAAAATGATCATGAAATGTGGGGTAGTACTGGAATGACATACGATCCTATAATAGGAATCGTTTGATTTGGCCAAGGATAATAGTACGAATCAGGTTCGGTGCACGATTAGGAGCGCACATCTGTTAGTACTATTCAGATCAATTTGAATGTGTTCTGTTTTGAAAGTTCAGGGAACTTGAGGAATAAATTGGTCCTTATTCTGGCACCTGTGTGGGGAAATGGATTGAGACTTATCGTTTAAGTATATCTGTTTAGAGTTGGGACCATTAATGGTACCCGTACTGGTATATTGGATTTGAAGTTTTAATTTCTATTTAGAAATTATGGGGTACATGTTTGACACAAATGGTATTTCATGATATTGAGTTGCATTTTGGCATTTGAGAATTATCATGAAATAGGGGGAGAATTTATACGAAAATGTCGTATAAAATTTTCTAGTTGGTGGATTATTTTAAAACCAAAATCGTCATAATTGTTGAGACAACAATGGTATGGCATGAACATAATTCTTGCTATAAGAATTATATAGGTTCCAAAATATGGAAATTGGCATGTCTTAAATGACATCGAAAAAGTGGAATACCGGATAATATGTAACGTATTGGAAGATTTGGCGGCCGACCAAATATCCAATGATGAGATGTTACGATATTACCGATGCATAAATTATGAACATTTGCATTACATAATGTAGAATGTTAAATAGACATTGTCTATGTAATTGGGTATAAATTTGTAGAGGATTGGGCATGAGTAAAAGAGTTACTCATCAAGGTATTATATTTGTTGAGATAGCAAATATATAAGTTGCCTACAAATTTTCTATGCCTCTAGTGTATGCAAGTCTATAATGACTTCTTGTGAATTAACCGTAAATGTTAATTAGGATCACTAGAGAAGTTACAATTATTTTGTAAAATCAAAGAGGAACATTTTTAATAATGTTTTCAGAATTGATTGCATGAGTAGATGCAATTAATGTGGAGGAATGGCTTAGAACCTAACTTGTAAAGATCTCATTTTTGGAAGAAGCCATCTTAGGAGGTCTTGATTAATTGTGAATCAGGATATGATCTATAACGTCTTTAACAAGACTTATAATGAAAAGTCAAGACATACAAGTCTTAGACAAGGAACGGTAAGTCAATTACTCAAGAAAGGAGTAATTGCAGTTAACCATTGAAACGGAGAAAAGCTTGGTAGACCTACTTATGAAGAGTCTCCCAAAGGAATTAATTTCAATGAAGTATATAGAAATGGGACTAAGGTCTGTGAAGGAAGGTTGATCTCCCATAGCAGAAACCCAACCTATGTTTTGAAAAGGATAAACAAGGTTCAATGTGGTACCAACAAGTTATGGTCAGATTATGGAGCACTAACATAAAACTTCCCATTTCAAGTTAGTGCTGGTTTTTTTTAAAGAAAATAGGATGGATGTAAATCCTTAATGAGTCCGTGATTAGTAAAAGGTGTCTCGCAAAACACCTTCGAGACTTACCTATATGAGTATGGAAATGTGGGCCGTTTCCTAAGAGAAGAAGACCGTTCTCTAAAGAAGACTCATGAATAAGGATATAAGCACAAGGCCTTTATAGTTCTTGGCTACGTAAACACATGATTTATGGAATCAATATGTGTGGAGACTCTAGGTTTTATCATAAGGGATACTTGGTTCAAGACTAGTTTCACCATAGAATCTCGATAAGGCTTTGAGTTTCTTACACTAAGTGAAGGTTCAAACCCGAAGGTACCTATCATTTATGTATTGATTTCAAATATGATGCTTATTCCCAATTGTGCTTGAACTACGTTGGCTTGATCCCACTCGGGTACGTAGGCAGTCACTTGAGTGATGCAGCCACTCCGGTTTTATAAGTTTTATTTTATTTTATGTTTTTGGTTTTTGAAAATAGGGGGAGATTGTTGGATATTTTCAATAACTTAGAAAATAAAACTGTTTTCGTTTTTGGTTTGTCACTATGATGGGGAAGTGTTCTGTGTTGGATAAACACAATGGATGTTAGTTGGAGATGAAGGGACACCTCTAATAGGTGTGATGGTTCATAAAAGACACAACCATTCCCAACAGACACCTTATGTGTCTTTTGGAAGTGAAGAGGCATCTCCAATAGGCATGAATAACCCTATAAGTAGTGAAGGAATTCTCCCATTCTAGAAAATGAATTCAACCTGTTTTCTCTCCATCTAAAGCATCATCAGAAATCTCTCTCATGTGTTCTTGGTTGGGTCAAGGGGTGCAAACCTTGAATCCAATTTCCTGTTGTAGGGCTTTCATTGTATCCTGAAGGCATTATTTCGCATACCTGTTGCAATCGCCAATTTATATTGGGAGGGTAGAAATAATCGTCTAAAAGAAATCACCCGAGCCTTGAAAGCTTTTGAGTACAACAAAAATTTCTTTTAGTGTTATCATCCTCCGTTTTATACCCACATTTTCCAACAAATACCAGTTAATCTCTTCCAATCATTCCCAGATCAACGATAACACTACATCCCAGCAACACCATCTTCTTCACAAAATTTTCCCTTAAGAATTTGAACTGGAGCAAAACTCAATCTTCTTAATCATACTGGAATTCGCACAGCTTTAAAAACACGAAAGAATCTTCATTTTCTACTACCAACATGACAACAGTTCAATTCCAGTCCCTAATAACCATTCAATATTGAACTATCTCATCGTAAACTTGTCTATTTTTTCTTTTCTAATCTTCTCATAAACAAATTGTGGTGGATGTTTTATTTTGGGATTTAACGACGTTATAAAAATATAAAATAATTAAAAATAAATTTATTTAACTAACGGTCAAACACGGTCCATGACCCAAACTCTAATTAAAATTCTGGGGTGACCCAAACGCAACTCTGGTCATAAATTTGTGACCCAAAGTCAAAATATACCCTTTAAAAATTGTGCAGACAAATGAAAGTATTTTGTAGGGACAGAAGGAACATACCAATCGGGCCACCTAAAACCCCAACACTCTCAAAGAACGAAGTATAGACACTCTCTTTCTCTCTATCCCAAGTGAGTTTTCATTTTGGGTATTTTTCATACTGATTGTTTTGTTTGATTTTTGTTGATAACTAGCTAGGTCGAATGAATCGTGTTGGAGACTGAAAATCTCTGCCCTTTTACTCTTGTTTTCTGCAATTTAGATCTCTCTTTTGTGATTTTCCTCCTAGAATTGTAGGTTTGTTTGATCTCTCTTGCATGATTTGATTACTGTTTATGTGCGCGATTGTTCACTTCAGTAGGTTTTAGTACTGTTACTAATTTTTGAATGAAGCTAGGTCAGGTGAAATTTTGCTACTAATTCAATGTAGGGTTGCTTGAAATTTCTTAAAACCCCCCACTTCAGTTAGGTCTATTGTTGATGAATTTTGGGTACATTTAGAAACCACACAAACTGTAGCGACTAAGAAACTTCGGATGCTAATATGAACTCAACATGTAATTCTCTTTTCCTGCTTGACATCACACGAATCCTTTTTCTGTAATGCGATTTCTGTAGTTGCATTCTATGAATTAGTTCGATAATGTACCAAAGCATATGCTCTTTTTGTTAATAGTCTGGAAAAACTCAGACGGCGTATTTTGTTTTACCCGATTATTAGCATATAAGTTTAAGAGTGATTTTAAGTGGTTCATTGTTGGCCTATGTAGGAATGGGAACACCCACCAACGGAGTAACCTCAGCTCAACCTGAGAGTGGGCTCTCAGTTTTCACTCAGAATGCTCGTCTAATTGGTCGAGACCCTGTTAAAATGTTGACAAAAGAAGAGATTGATAAGGCTCATTCATATGTCTTGAGTAATTGTGTTGAAGTTCGGCCTTACTTCGTGTAAGTGACTCCTTTTCAATTTCGCTTTCATTACAATCTTTTTTCCGTATAAATCAATCTTATTCTTTGAATGTAAAATTAAGTATGTATTATCTGATTTGTAGCAAATACCAGGAAGAGCTGCAAGTTGGAATTGGTGATAACGCATCTAGAAGGCAACAACAAAACTTTGCGCAATGGTTCAAACAACATGTAAGTATAGAAGATTAAATCTGTTAGAAAAATACTGATCTTAATTAACCTCCGATTATCAAGCATCCAAGAAATGAGGCTCATATTCCTAGGCCATTCCTAATTGCCTTGCTCTCTAATAAGACAGCAGCCTACATACATGGAATTTCACTGCATCTTGCTATTCTTCTCGGAGGTGTCTAGGTTGATGTTTATCGTGAGATGGCTTCTCTTTTTCATTTCTTTATGCCATAAGCGCAGAGGGTGCTGGTGTCGGCTTACCACGCGCTTTGTCTACTGCCCCAGCAGACATA
Source organism: Papaver bracteatum (assembly GCA_023529315.1). Taxonomy (NCBI): domain Eukaryota; kingdom Viridiplantae; phylum Streptophyta; class Magnoliopsida; order Ranunculales; family Papaveraceae; genus Papaver; species Papaver bracteatum. The sequence continues at coordinate 1,004,349 of JAJJWX010003234.1, read as the reverse complement.
GGAGCGTTTCTTTCTTTAGCCTGTCTCCTTTACCCGTACAAGATATTTACATCCCCAAATGTTATACTAGCGTATATCAAATTAGCATAAGCTCAACAATATAAATGACAGTTACAGGGTAAGAAACTTTGTTGCGTACTGTTACCTCTTTATATGATATATTGCGTTCTTAGAAACTTCGTCCTACCTCTCTTTCGATTCTCAACTGCACAATGTATACTTTGGTGAAGTTTACATTTTCTGTCAGACCCAGTACATGGAGGTAGGATGGTACCCATGAGAATACCAGGCATATACTTTTGATCGTATCGAAGGGTTAGTAGTATCTTCCAGTTCGTAAATTATAAGTTTTTAACTTTAGGCCATTCTTTGGGGAACAATGAACACACTTGCGGCATTTTTAAGTAAACCAAGCAAAGCATGTTATCTCTACCACCTCATAGTCAAGGAATTTTGAGCTATTGATGGCACTTTGAGAATATGGTCCTGTGTGTCAACATTCAGTAGTCAGGTACATCTCTTTAGCATTTCCAGTGAATAGAAGAGAACAAAATAAAATGAGATATTACATACTATCAGATTTTCAGTGAGTCCAGGATTTTTGAACCTAGTGACTCAAAGCAATTGATAGCTCTATATTCCTCTGATAGTTGCGGCTTGATCTACTTCAGCTTCATTTTAAGCTTTCAGTTTCACACACAGTTCTTACCAGTAAAACATGCAACATGTTTAATTGGTCGAACTATGTTGACTAAGACCTTTCATTTAGCTTATTTGACGGAACTTGGGTCTTGCTTGATGATTAAAGTAGGTGTTTTTTGTGGGGTTTCCAGGGGGTATTTTTCTTTTATTGTTGAGAATCTAGGGTTTTGGTTCGAGGATTATGCTTGGGATCACATTCAATGTTCTTTTACTAACATCAATGTCTTAAATTTATAGATGATGGCTATGCGGTTTCAATTTCAAGATTCAGAGGAAGCCACAAATGAATTGTCCTCGTTGGCTTGTGGACCTCAGTCTATGAAGTCATACCCGTGCTGTGTTGTTAATGGAGTTTGTTTTTGGGCCAGACGTGATAAGCGACTTAACGCCCCAAATCCTGGATTGCATATACTTAGGAAAAATGAAGATAAAGTGATCGAGCTGTTTGGGTTGGCGACCAATGTAATTGAATTGGTCTATAAACTTGGACAGCGAGTTGTGTTATTCAGCTGTGAATGGTTCAACACAAATCCTGATGAAAATCTTATTGAAAAGGAAAATAATTTAGTAAACATATGTGTGAGCTCTAAGTGGTATGATGATGATCCTTTTGTTCTTGCGAATGAAGCAATGCAAGTGTTTTATGTGGATGATCAAAAGTGGAGACCAAGTTGGAGACTTGTTCAAGGAGTGCAAGCTAGAGTTTTACTGAACACCACACCCGTTCATAATAGCGCGGTACGCATTTTCTTATTTACCTTTAAGTAAGCTCAGCTATTATTTACATTCGAACTTTTTCTTAAATTCACCCAGGTGGCTGTTTTGTAGAATGAATCTAACCAGAATTCTGCAGCAGCACAAAGTACAGAAAACACCTTTGATGGTGAAAACGAGGTACGTCTCTGTGGAACTTTGGTATACTCAACTCAACAGTTATTTACAACATCTGATACAAAATTCATTCTGGTAAACCAGAGAATAAGCACCGCGCCGCAGCATAGCGCGTCTCTTTCGTGTATAACATCACAGAGAGATACGAGGAAGGAGCATCCGGATGAATTGGTTGGGACACTAGAAACACAGCTTAAAAGTGAACGTGCATTGTCGTCAAGTCAGAAGGCTGAACTCGAGAGTCGACGTTCATTAGCCCGGGTTCACCAGGCTGAACTCGAGAGTGAACGTGCATTAACCCTTAACCAAAAGGTTGAACTCGAGAGCCAGCGCGCACTGACCTTGAGTCAGAAGGCTGAACTTGAGAGTCAGAGAGCATTGAGCCAGAGTCAACAACGGGAGCTCGAGAGTCAACGTTTGTTAACTAAGTGTCAACAGGCTGAACTGGAGAGCACACGGAGAGTTATTCAGGGCCAAAATCAGCTCTATCAGGGTCAGAAGCAACTTCTTAAAGATCAACAAGAACGCTTGAAATATTTGGAGGAATTTTTAAGTTAAAAGTCTTCAGAATGTTCTCAAAACTGTATGCGCTGTGCAAAATATGCTAGTAAAAATGTTGCTAGTGCTTGGAAGCACAGTATATGAACAAGTATTGTAGTGTCTCACATTGATGATATTATTAGCCTCGGGTAGAAAACCTTCTTCTTTGTTTTTTGACATTTTAGGTCCAGCATGGCTCTGGCAGTTGACCTTATTTTTACCGTCAGATTGCACTCGGTTCAATGCCTTCTAAACTGGGAAGAATACAACACTTTCAAAATCACACTCAGTTTTAGCAAATGTGTCACAATTAGATTTAGAATGAGAAACAAAAAGACTGACAACCACCAAAATATCAACAACCCTTACTGTTCCATGACAACCAAAAAATCAAAAAAGAACCTAATTTTTAACAGGTGACCACCAGAGGTTTTAAAAGATGACCACCAGAGGAAAAATGACTCCTAACATGACCTTAATCAACTTCCTCCATCTTGCTCTCTTCAGCTGCATCTTCCTCTAGCGCAGGCATCTCTGCATCATCACCAGCAGCTTCTTCCTCTTCCTCAATGCACAGTCCTAGCTTCAACATCCTGTGAATTCTCCCTGCAAAGGTGTTTGGTTCCTCCAGGCTGAAACCAGAAGTCAAAAGAGCAGTCTCAAACAACAGCATCACCAAATCTTTGACGGACTTGTCGTTCTTATCAGCCTCAGCTCTCTTCCTCAACTCCTCCATGATTCCATTGTCAGGATTTATCTCCATAGTCTTCTTGCTCGACATGTAAGAACTCATGCTGCTGTCCCTTAATGCTTGAGCTTTCATAATCCTCTCCATGTTCGCTGTCCATCCATATTCTCCAGTCACCAAGCAGCAAGGAGAATCCACAATTCTGTCAGAAACCACTACTTTCTCAACTTTGTCACCCAAAATGTCCTTGATGGTCTTGCAAAGACTCTCAAAAGACTTCTTCTTTTCCTCTCTCAGCTTCTTCTCCTCTTCTGTCTCATCATCTAGTTTCAAACCTTCCTTAGTGGCAGAAACAAGCTTCTTCCCATCGTATTCCTTCAGTTGCCCAACAGCATACTCATCGATGGCGTCAACCATGAACAGAACTTCATACCCTCTCTTCTTGAGTCTCTCTAAGAATGGAGAGTTCTCAACAGCTTTCTTACTTTCACCAGTAATGTAGTAGATATCCTTCTGTCCCTCCTTCATCCTGGTGACATAGTCCTTCAAGCTGGTCATCTCATCTCCACTCTTTGTCGAGTAGTAGCGGAGCAAGTCGGCAATCTTGGCTCTGTTCTGGCTGTCCTCATGAATACCCAATTTCAAGTTCTTCGAAAACGCCTCATAAAATTTAGCATAGTCCTCCTTATTCTCAGAAATTTCAGTGAACATTTCAATACACTTCTTCACAAGATTCTTCCTGATGACCTTCAAAATCTTGTTCTGTTGAAGCATTTCACGGGAGATGTTAAGCGGCAAATCATCTGAATCAACAACACCCTTCACAAACGAAAGATACTCAGGAATCAACTCCTCGCAATTATCCATAATGAACACCCTCCTGACATACAACTTGATGTTGTTCATCTTCTTTTTCGTATCAAAAAGATCGAAAGGAGCCCTCTTAGGCACAAACAGGACTGCCTTGAATTCAAGCTGTCCTTCCACAGAGAAATGCTTGACAGCAAGATGTTCCTCCCAATCATTGGTCAAACTCTTGTAGAAAGCAGCATACTCCTCCTTTGTAATTTCCTCAGGTTTCCTCAACCAAATTGGTTTCTGCTTGTTAATCAATTCCCATTCATGAGTAACTTCCTTGACCTTCTTCTTTTTCTTAGCATCCTTGTCTTTCTCCTCATCAATTTCCTCAACAGCTCCTTCTTCTTCCTTCTTTGGCTCATCATCTTCGTCATCACTCACTTCCTTCTCCATTGTCTTCTCAGTCCATAGATAAATTGGATAACTAATGAACTCAGAATGCTTCTTCACAAGATCCTTAATCTTCCTCTCTTCCAGGTATTCCAACTGCAACAACAACACAAGCCCACACTCAGTACCTCCAAATAAACATCAATAGAACCAAATACAGAAACAACAAAAAGAAGAAAAAGACAATGGACCTGAGACTCTTTGCTTACCTGATCTTCCTTTAGGAATAGAGTGATTCTAGTTCCTCTACCCAACTGTTCACCATCAACATCTCTAGTAACAGTGAATGATCCTCCAGCTTGCGACTCCCAAATGTATTGTTCGTCATCATTATGTTTAGTAGTCACAATAACTTTCTCAGCTACAAGATAACCAGAGTAAAACCCAACACCAAATTGTCCAATCATACTGACATCTGCTCCAGCTTGTAAAGCTTCCATAAACTCCTTAGTCCCTGACCTTGCTATTGTTCCCAAATTGTTCACCAAATCTGCAAATTCCCCATGAGCAAAACACAATCAGAACCAACAGAATCACCAAAAATTTCCGGAACACACAGGATACGGTCACAATTCAGCTTCAATCCTAAAAATTCTGGCAAACCATGTCAATGCCGATTGAAATCAATTTCTAGCAACATATTACGAATCAGTCAATCAAATCATTACTGCAAAAATCTTACTTAACCACCTCTACAGATTTTCATAGCTCATTTTCAAATCATCAAATACTGAACAAGAAAAATACAAATTGCAGAAAATCACTAACTGAACAAAACTGAGTCACACCGATTTACCTCCGATCCCAAATCAAAATGAAGAACAAGATTTTCGGATCACAGTATTTACAGAGAAAATTCAAGATCAAAATCAGGGGTTTCAGCAATTCATACCTGCTTTAGTCATTCCAACACCACTATCAGTAATCGTAAGAGTCTTATTAACTTTATCAGGAACAATCCTAATAAACAACTCCGGCTGCGCTTCCAATTTACTCTTATCAGTTAACCCTTCGAATCTGATTTTATCCAAAGCATCGGATGAATTACTGATCAGTTCTCTTAAGAAGATCTCTTTGTTACTGTAAAAAGTATTAATAATCAAACTCAGCAACTGATTGATCTCAGCTTGAAACGCAAATGTTTCAACTTCTCCACCCATCTGTAATTCCGCCATTAGAATCTTCAACCAAAATCAAAATCACACACAGAGAAAGTTTTTACGAATCGAGATTGAACAGAGTGCTATTTGAGATTGTGTTTGCGACGAGAATAATTCGTTTTTACTGTGATGATGTGAACCGGAGATTGAGAATGGGATTTTATATGCGATGGAGTTTCGGGAATTTTTTTTTTGATGGTGGTTTTGGGGGTTCTAGAGGGTTCTACTAGTTTCTGGTATTCCTCATTTATTTTGGGCGGTCTTTTTGAAGCGGTTTTAGCCTCCAGAATGTTCTTTGTGCGTTGTCGTTTTCTGGAGACTTCTACTACGTTTCAGTTACCTGGGCCGGGCCAGGATGTTCTACTGCTAATAGGGTTTTAATAGAACCATGGGGATATATGGAAGTAATTGAGGTATATTTTACTGTTCGTGTCGGGATAGTTTTTTAATGCCGGAAATCTAAACTGGCATGCTTTTTTCATGCCGGTATGAACAATAAAATATCCTCAAATTAATCTTTCTTTTAATAAGAATGATTTTTTGGGGACCACGGTTTTTTTTTTTTTTTGGATCATGGTTTTATTAGGCCAACCTCCCTATACTTGTAAGTGTGTCATAAAGTTAGACAATTATATATTTACCCTTTACTTTAATTTAAATTAAAACTAACCTAATAACTATATAAATCTAATCATATATATCTAATTTAAATGAATTATTAACCAAAATAAAAAACAAAAATACAGATAGCAGGGGCATCAAAAAAAATTAGTTTTGAATTTTTTTCTCTTCTTCTTCTCTCTTTCCTTGACGTTACTCGTTCGATTGAAAAAACCCATCACTTTTCATTCGTTTTTTATTGAGAAAACTGAGTGGAAATCATCAAAATATGGTTTAAATGGAAGTTACAATGGCATGTTCGGTTAGGAATAGTTAAAAAAAAAAACTAGTGTGCTAACCGAACATTCTGAAACCAAGAACACGAAGAACACTTCGGTTATCACGAATTAATTTTTTCTTAACCGAACTCAGAGTTCGGTTGGTTCGCATATCAATATGTTGCTAACCGAACCCTTCTATGAAAATCAGTATGTTGAGTTCGGTTGGTTCGCAAAAAAGTCTAAAACTATTTTCTAATCGAACTTTACCAATATTACAAAAAAAATAAAATAAAATCCACTGTAACCGAACTGTGCTATTTTTCCCACTATGCTGAGTTTTGATTTAACCGAACTTTGCCCACTATGTTAAGTTGGTTCGCAAAGAAGGCTAAAACTATTTTCTAACCGAACTTTACCAATATTACAAAAAAATAATTAAAAATAACCGAACTGTGCTATTTTTCCCAGTATGTTGAGTTTTGATTTAACCGAACTTGTCCCACTATATTCGGTTTGTTCGCAAAAAACCTTGACAAACCGAACTCTTCACTAATTGCATGTAGTTCGGTTAGATATTGGTTGGTATGAAGTTTGCGAAACAACCGAACTTTGTACACTTGGTAAAATTTTAATCAACGCGAAGTTCAGTTAGATATAGGTTGCGAACCAACCGAACTTCTAGACCCTAAAGTTCGGCAACATTGCGGGCATACCGAACATTACTCTGTAAATCTTATAAACAAAGTTCGGCAACCTGCGTGTTAACCGAACGACTAAAACCTCCATTAAGAGCGAGTTCGGTAACCTGCGTGTTTGGAAAAAGTAACCGAACTACACTTTCAGACGTGTTCAGTTACTTGTTCTTCACATAAGGTAACCGAACAAGCCCAAATCTTCTTAAAAATTTACATTTTTTTTGAAATTTTGGATTAATTCAACCAACATTATCTAAGTTTGAAGCATACCTTGGTACCCAAATACTCTTCCTCAGGTTGTGGTTGGTAAAATCCATGTTTTTCTTCTTCATCTTCTCTAACTTTACTCTCTCAATAATTCTACTTCTTTTTTAAAAAACCCATCTGATTTTTTAATCTCACTAATTATCTTTAACTTAATCATTTCACTAACTAATCAGAATCAGGAGGGTAATTTAGGTATTAATATAAATATATAGATAAGGGGTGACCTAGATTTACTTCTAATGTCTTACCCAAAATAAAATAATGGTCCCCCAAAAAAACTATTGTCCCCAAAAAATGATTCTTTAATAGGATGTTCCAATGGGGAATACATTGGAGTGGACACAAAATTTTCTTTAGGAGTGACTCTGAACCAACCTTCCTATTGCTGATAGGAATGTATGCAAAAGCTCACAAACAGAGATATAAAATCAGTGAAGATTCTGGAAACAAGGACAAGTTTGATATAAATTTCATAGCTCGAGACTTTACCTTAGTGATGACGGAAAATGTAATATGGGTGGTCAAACGAGCTATTTTTTGTAACAAGTACATGATTAAACATAACTGGGTTGATCATATCTTATGGGCTCTTTTAGCTTACTTGAATATCCAGACTTGGAATGAATACCTATTGCGGGGTAACAATGATAATTTGATTTCAAAATAATGAGGAAATAAGTTTTATTAAAAAAAAAAGGCTTGATGTTTAATCGCATATGAGAAAAAGAAAGATAGAAAACGTAGCTAACAAATAGGTTCGTTTTTTTAAAAAAATAAAATAATAAAAAAGGTTCGTTGCTGCCCATATACTCTATAGACGACGACGTGGAGAAACCCATTAAAACCCAAAATAACATGTAACAGATACACAAAGATGTGAATAAAGATATGAGAAATCAATTGTAATGGTACTTTGATTACATGATATAATTTGTGGGAATTAAGATCATCTAAACACTAAACAAAGGGAACTGTGATTGGTTAGGTATGCTCTCCTTAATCTAATATAATTCCCATATTGTTACGGCCTAAAAAATTCAGTGGTGATCAGGACCGAAATTTGTCTATCTTATAGCTTTTCTTGAGTATTGTTTAGCTATTTTAAGGAGATGGATTAGGTTGTTTCCTTGTCACCTGCTTTGTTGATTTTTCTGTAATTTAAATCCGACATGAAAGATATCAATTTAGGAAAACATGACATCAATTTCTTCTTTTCTGGAAGATTTCATTGAACTATCTCTGTCATTTTACAAAGGGGAATAGGTTCCCAAGTGAAAACATATTCCCGTAGGTGTCCCATAACAAAATAGATGGTGTTGGCTAAATAGTAGTAGGTGTCCCTTAGTAAGTTGCTGAGTTTTTCCTAAACCATGGGTGATGATCATAAACAGAAACCCATCAAAATCCTCAGATTAGGAATGGAATTCTATTTTGAAGAAATATTGGTTTCATGGACACATTCCAAAATTATGCGTTTAATTTTGATATAAATAGACCTCCCCTATTCAGTAATCATCACTCTGAAATAAACAATCAAACCAAACTAATATAATTTTGAATAAACACTATTTTTTATAAGGGTGCTTTTTAGATCGTAGTTTCTGGAAAATACTCGACGGGCTGTTACTGAGAATTCCTTGGTTGGTATCTACTGGCTTTGGGAGACATAAAAATCAACACCAATGCGTCATGGAAGAGCTTTCACAAAATAAATCGAAGAATCTCAAATTCATTGGGTAATATATCAAGCTGGCGTGTTTAGATCGCTGAGATTGAATGGGGGTGGTTTCAGAAGAGATTTTGCACAAATATGTCTTGTGTAAAACATATTTTTGTAAACTCTCTTCTAAAACCACCCCATTTAATCTCAGCGATCGCTATAGTTTTGTACATTTTTTTTTTTTTTTTTTGAAGTCTATTTTGATAAAGCTTTGGTTATGACAGTGATGCATGTAGTGACTAATAACGTAGATCATCCGAATGATGTAAAAATTCAGATGAGAACAATAAGGTAATTTATTAATAAATAAGTTTCTTATTTTTTTATACCCGAAATAGCCAAGTCTTTCTAGCTTTATGCTTTTAACTTATTTAGTTTTTGAGAGTCGTTAATTTACTTTTCGAAACTGCAACTTCGAAGAGTTTTGGTTCTTAGCTTTCATTCTCTTTGAGAGAATTGGATCCGTTAGGTTATGTTGGTGCTCTTGAGAGAGTGAGAGCTATTAGATTTACTTATTCAAATTATATATCTGTAATATCTTACGCTGACTATCTAATTTCGTGTTTCTCTAAGATGCAGACAAGTTATTTCTCTTTATATTTAATAAAAGCAGACTCATCTTCCTTACAACATAAGTGTTGTATTACTTAATTACCTAACCTAATTGAAAATACAAGTTACTTATTCGAAGAGACACAACATATGAGATGCTCTGAACAACTTGATCTTTGTTAATAGTATAGTAAAGATATATATATAATCATACAAGTATTACAAAATATTTTTAAACAATTATGACGAAACTCAATTAAGGTGTTTATGATACCTTGATATATTTGTATGTGTGTATTAATATTAATCTGGTTATAGTAACATGTATTATATGTTAAAAACATGATTAATAACAATTTCTTCAACTTACTTAGTTTTATACCGACAACCCTCTACTTTTTGTTCTTCTTTCCAAATTGTTTTGAGTGTTACTTACCATGTTAAATATTTTTTTACCACTCAAGGGACTTGGTGATGTATTAAATTCTAGTTGACCCTTAAATGCCTTTAAATTTGATATAAATAAGCACCCCTTTTTCACAATAATCTCTGTATTACTCTGAGTAAACAACCAAAAAGTGGAAACCAAAACATAGGAAAGAGAATTTTCCGATTATCATACCACCAAATTTGCTTAGAGTTGGGTTAATCATGAGGATTGTGATTTTATTAAGAGAAGACATCCCCTACCCACGATGCAGTTGAATCGAAGGATATAATATTAAAAACACACTATTTTCCTAATGGATACTTAGATCATAGTTTTTGGGATGTAGTTAAGAAACAATTATTAATAAGAAATCATAAAGCTAAAGTTCTAAATTGTAATATATCTGTTTTTAAAGACAAATAAATCAACACAGACACGTCACGCAAAAAGGTAGATTAATAATTGAAGAACAAAATATCTATTGGGTTATATATCAAGAACACGTTTTTAAATCAGTGAGATTAATGGCATCGTTTTAGATCAAGTTTTGCACAAATATATATTGTATAATATATAGAGGACAAAACTTCGGTTTTATTTCATAAGTTGGATGAACTGTTGACGAGGATAGAATATGCTATAGAAGAAAAATTAGCCCAAAACACCCATCTTCTAGAAAATAGAATTATCTATTGATAGTCTAGGTGGCGTGTTACAAGTGAATTCTCATTCTCGGAAGCTTCGTCTAAATGATGATCAACAGATGATGATGATGATTATGAATAACGGAAAAAGGAGAATGCGAATCTATAGTACTTGTTGCTATAAGATTGCAAAAGAGATAAAAAAAAAATGATGAGGCTACTCGTACAAATCATCGACATTACATTGTGTTAGGGATGTAAGTTTTTGTGAGGATTGCTATACTAACCTTATTTAAGACCCAGAGATGCAGAAAGAAAGAAATTTGAAGTTGGTTGATTTGGAAAAGGTTCATCCAATTATTTTTGTGACCAGATATCTTTGGACAATTCTTAATCGAGATAATACTTGGATCTATATACGATTTCCATGTTTTCCGTGTATTTTTAATGATGTTGTTTCAAATTTATCGGTTAGAATATGTTTATTGTCTCTCTACCTCGGTTTTTCAAGTAGAAGTTTCCAATTTCATCTAAGAGTGATTGTTGAGCATAAGCCTAAATTTGACTATGGGATTGTGCAGTCTGGTTACACGGTGAAGAACATGAATGTGTGGGAATATTTACTATAAACCCTCACGAGACACAACTCCATCGTCTTATAAGGTCACTTAGGGGTTTAACGTCTTTTTGCACGTGACTCGATTCTAGCGAGAAGAATTATGACCTTCTTTAATTAGACTATATAAGTTGGAAGGACGCACTATTCTTTTGTTTTTCCTTTTAGTTTTTATCATTTCAGATGATCATTTTTGTATTTCAATAGTAACCCATGCGAGAAGTTTCTACTATCTAGCTAGACACAGGCTTTAAAGATACTTTTTTTTTGAATGCAAGTGATCAACTTACTAGGAAAAATAATAGTATCAACTTCAACTTCATACAATTAATACAAGCTAACAAAAGAATTCTATTTTAAGGCATGCAAAAAACTTTCGAGGCATACATAATAATGATGATAAAATAGGGTCACTAGGTGGTAAAACCTATCACCCCTTATCAATCGTTTTTAACGATAGTATGCCCTTACTTAATTATGTTAATGTAAATGATTAGATTTTAATAATAATGATTAATTTTTAATGTTAATAATTTGTTAGTGTGAATTATTATTGGTAAATTAGTAAAGAAATCAGATTTGTTAGAGAGAGTTTAGGTTTTTGAGAGGAAGAAGAAGTGGGAAAAAAAACTTGGTTTTTGAGATTTCAGTGACTAAAATATGGGTACAAATGATACATGTTAAGGTTGTAAGTATCATCCCATATATAGTAACAAAAATGGGTGAGTCATGACTATTCAATAGGTATTGTGTTGTCTCTCTAGGACACAAAAACTATCTGAAATGATGAAGATTTTTAACTTGGTTGTAGTTGGTGCTATCCGATTTATGGTGGCTCTTTCACTTAAACTCTATGAGTGCTAAGATTACTGTTAACTTAAAAGGATGTTTAGAAGAATTTTCCATTTCAAAAATCAAATTATGTTAACTCTTAAACACAACATAGAGATTCTGAATATGGGGAAGTAAAACAAATGCTTAAGGTTCAATGTTGGTGTTGGTTCAGTTATCTCACTATAAATTTATGGCATAACAAGAAATCTTAACTAAATTATGATTTTGTCTCTTCTTAGAAGTACATGTGTCAAAGAGAAGTAACAACAAGTTAAAAACACAGTATATAGATTTATCAATTAATGAACTTATACTTCCCAGCTATAAGGACATGATTTAAAAAAAAGAAGGATACCATATCTTAATATATTATTTGCCAAGTCCCACATCTCATCTACCTTCCCAAGTGACCAATCCTGACCAACATTGACTTGTTGTAAAATCAAAATAAGAAAAGTGGTACGGATCACTCAACATTTATGAACAACGACCAATACAAATACATATATGTATACGTAGGACTTCTACTACTCACATGTCCTAGTGCAGGTTGACAAAGAGATGCTAATAAAATGATGTCTGGTGGACGTGGTTCGTTCTCTAATGTGTATTTAAGTTGAGTTGTAACACGAAACGATATTTTCCTCTGAGGTGATGATACCAGGAAACCACTTACAGCTTGGGGTACTATAATTTCTGTTGATAATATTCTTCGAAGAGAGGAAGAGGCAAGTTTGTTGAAAATTGAATAAATTTTTTTATTTTTTTTGCCATGAAAACAAAATCTGAATCAAAACTTAAAATATAATTAGAAGAAAAATAAATAAAAAGATCAGTTTTACCTCATGGCTACTAGCTTTGATAATTCGATTAGGATTCAGTCTTGCTCAAGCCCTGTAGATTTGAACAAGATTTTGAGTTAAACAGAAGAAAAAACACAGGATTTAGTTTTCGGATATACCTTAATCATTCATACACATCCTACATAATCCCTAGCAAACTAATTTCTTTATTTTCTCCGACATTTGACGATGATGTGAGTCTGTTTCTTATAAATTTTGTAAAAAATAAAAATGATTCGCAATTTTTATGTTTGTTTATTTGATTTCATAGGATTTAAATCATGGGTTTGGTTCTAATTTCAGTTTATGATTTGAGTTAGGTTTGTGGACATCTGGTCGTACTGATTTTCTAGGGTTTATTTTTGTTTTGATTTGGTTTGTCTTAACAGTATTTCACCATTCAGATCTGAAATTTTTTGGATTTATAATGAGTTTGGTTTGTGATTTTTTCAGATATTGAGTAGTCAAAAGCATAAAAGCAGGAACAATTAGATTTTGGGGTACTCAAGAACAACAGCTCCGTGGTAAGCTTAATTTTTACTCAATTTATGAACCTAAAGCAGAGTCATTGTATTTACTAATCCACTACTTTTGCTTTTGAAAGTAGGGTCTGTAAAAAATTTCAAATCTTTGCTGATTGTCAACCATAAGAGAAGAATCAATGACATCGATGGTGCTCAATAAAAGATTCATGAATGTGAGGATGTAAGTATTTTTTTTTTCCTTAATTTGTTTTCAATACATCAGATTTTTCTTTTAATTTTATACAAGTCTTATGGACTGCCAATTGTTTAAACTTCAAACTTGTCGTTGTACTTATTTTATAATATGTATTTCACTTTCATGTCATTGATGTTACAATTTGGTGTTCCTTTTTTTCCTTTCTTTTGGCTTTGCAGGGTGTAGGCACGATTTGTAATATGTATTTGCTGATTTGCAGGGTGTAGGCATGATTTCCTTTTTGTAATATGTATTTGCTGATTTGCACGATTCTTTGGTTGTGGCAGATTCTGAATTAATCAAAGTAATAATCTGGTGTTTCTGTCTAATGGTGGTATAGAATGTAGAGTTAAGATCTTTATAAGTCATATTTGTTGTCCATTGATGCGCTTTTGCTAGAGTTTAAGTGAAAGAAGATACATCATGTTTCAAAATTCTGAATTTCTATTGATGTTGTTTTACAGAAGATACATCAGTTTTTACATTCCATCCAAATTATTAACTTGACCCGGAACCATGTGCTACGGTGAAGTTCAAGTGCTACGGTGAATTTCAAGTGCTACGGTGAAGTTCAAGTGCTACTTCAGAGCTACGGTGAAGTTCAAGTGCTTGCATCTACCCTGAATTTAAGTAGGTGGAGACTAATATTAGCTTGAAGGAGGCTGATACTTGGCCAATCGAGGTTTGTTACTTTACACTATGTTTAAGGTATGTTGATTCCTGTAATCCTGTTACTTTACACTATGTTTAGCACATCTTTTTTTTGTTATAGATGCTAAACTTCCTTGTTTAGTGATTAGTGTAATGCTCCTCGTGTATAATTTTCCAACCGTTGGCTTCCTATGAATTTTGGTTGTGTTGAAGTTGAGTATGTCGGTACCTTTGGTTCAATTTTTAGGTTCATCGGACTCTGGTAAGCCCCTGTAACAATCAATGGAATTGACTGTTTTCTGCAGAACATTAATTCTGAAATGGATATCTGTAGCTCCTGATCTGATGAATGTAACCATTAGATTTTTCTAAATTTTTGGTATGCATCTATTTCTAACCTTATTAATATCCTGTACAAATTTCTTAAGGATTGGAAATGGGTAGGAACCCCATTTTCCTCGAAACATTGACTTGCCTCTCTGATTTTTTCCTTAGGACAGAATCAAATAATGCCCTAGATCTCAGGATTTCACCGTTAGAATTCCATGCAATTTTTATAGGTTTCACTCCGGGTCATTTTGAGTTCCCCTGTCAAAATTATAGGAAGATCGGGTAAGTGGAACATCAGTGATACTAGGGACAGTTAGGAAGTACAAACTGTTTTGCTTGTGTTGGTTGCTATATTCGTTTTTGCTTTGTGTTGTGTGCTTATTTGATTCCAGTATGTGTTGGTTGCCGAGATCAGGGCGACGTTAATAATTTAATTGAATGCGAGTCGCGGTGGGCAGGGTGTTGATTTTTTTTTTCTCCGAGAGAAGGGCCATGTTCATTATGTAATTGAATGTCATTTAATCTGTGCAGGTTGAAGTTTACAGCTTAAGAGCTTCGTCGGATCATGGACTGAAGCATAATATCGAAAATGTCCGTCATTGCTCATGTGGATCATGGTATGCAACTTGTATAGTTAACGAGTACCTCCAAGGGTGATGTCCGTCATTGCTTTGTCATTTAATCTATTGGTATCTCTCTTACAAGATGAGTGATGAGGTTTTGAAGGCCTACAAGGGTGAAAGATTAGGTAACAACTACCTAATTAACCTTATTGATTCACCTCGTCTCCCAAATGTAAGCGTGGGTTTGTCCATTCTCGTTAGTGATGTTATAAATCATTTTCTTTTATCATTTATAGCTCATGGTTGTGGATTAGGCTCGTCTTGGGTTGCTTATAGTTAATTCAGAGCTACGGTGAAGTACATTGCTATTTCTAAATTTGATATCATGATTCCATTAATCAAGTGACACTGGGTAGCTAAAATGTCCATGTTAATCTATGAGAATAATTGCGTGCTTTTAGAGTTGTATCCACTTATTTTGCAATCTGTGAGTGTGGTTATAGCTTACATTTTAAGCCTTCGATTGAAATCCTTCGAAAAAACTTGTGAACTCAGATCATGTTCTGTTTTAGGCAAGATTTTGAAGATGGATTAGAAGATTTTAAAAGTCGACTAGCCAATTATGAGAAGGTGCTGTTCTAATGATTCCTTTCAGGAAGCTTCAACATTATTAACATTGTTGTGATTTTGATTTCTATTCTGGTCCTTTTAAACAGGTAGGTTTATGAGCACTGTGGAAGAAGCCTCTTACATCAAAATGATTGATATGGAGAGTGGTCAAGGTGGGCGACATCTGGTAATTGAGTTTTGTTCTTTACTGTGTTCCTTAGTTGATCAGCTTAATGTGGTGATTTTCTCAGTCTTAACTTAGGTTATTTCCTTCGCTTCTATATTCTTCTTCCCATAAATAGACTATCGAACTCCCAAAAGCCTAATCAAAACTCCCACAAGTACAATCTTAACTTAGCGACTTCTTCCCAGTCTAATCAAAACTCCCACAAGTACAATCGCGACGCCTGTCTTGAAAGAGACGAGGAGAGCGAGTAGATAAAGGATTAACTAGGGTTTTGTTTAGAGTTGGGTAGCTAAGTAGAAGAGTTGGGGGCATATATATATGTCTAGAAAAAAGTGGGCCCGATGTCTGAGTTGGGGGAAAACATATTTACGCAACCGGATAAAGGGTTCTCAATTTTCTCTCGTAATGCTCGTCCAATTGGTCGAGACCCTATTAAAAATGTTGACAAAAGAAGATATTGATAAAGCTCATTCGTAAATCTTGAAGTACGGTCGAACTTCAACACATGTTTAATAGGGATAACAGACACAAATAAATTATGAAATATATTAAGACATTACCAAACAACGTTCTTAGAAACTTCATGCCTCCTCAGTTTTGATTCTCAACTACCCGTAGTAGACTAGAGATAAGATGATATCCATTAAGTATCTCTCACCAGGAAAATACTTCTCAGAACATCTTTGTAATTAAATATTTGTCACAATGGTAGGAATAAAGAAAGCTTGATGTACTCAGAAAATTTATTAGGCATTATGTTATGTTTAATTATGAAAAACTAAAAAAGATATAATAGGTGGGGTTCGTTGGCATCAAAGATGAAATGGAGAATTAATGAACAATAATGAATAAAATCGTAAACTAGAAACAATAATTTGAATATAATATTGTTGGGAGTTTAAGCTCCGAGCCCTCTTTTTTCCCAATCAACTTGTATTTATCTAGAACGTACAATAATTTAAAAAGGCATTGGCACGCTCAGTATATTATTAGGGTCAGGCACCATCGCCTCTATAATTTTCTTACCATAATATCTATATCCCTTGAAACGTTCATCATAGAGAATGTCTTCTAGTTCCTTGGGAAATTTATCTGGCTTAATCACCATCCCATAAAGTTGTTGTTCACCATTTAACAATAGAAATAACTTCAATTACTCAGTTGAACAACATTTACATAACGGTCAAACTTATTACGCAACTCTAGGATTTCCTTGATGACTGTATACAAAAGATGAAAAATCCTCCGCCTCTGTGATTATGAAATGCTTAAATAGATGCAACCCTAGACAGGCTAAACAAACACTACCAGAGTTATACTCACAATTTTCAAAGTAGTTGTATTCCTCGAAATTAGAAATCCGATGAAATAAATCCTCAACTTTATCTGAACGGGTAGTTAATCAGATGTTAGCACAAAACCCATGATCTAAAGCTAGCGGCAATGCAGCTCTAATGCCTTGTAACTGGAAAAGAAAAAGTGGATATCCTTTTGGAATACCCAACAACAGCCAGTTTTGGCCTGGCATAATTGTCGATAAAGGTAACCGCATAACCCCCTTTTCCTACCTCCTCATCTAAAAAATCATCTATTATTGCAGTGTTACACAACTTATGATTATATTCCCTAGTAGAAACAGTTCCTAACCAGTTAGGCTTTCCCTCTTGGCACCAAGAATCTTTCCACTCATTCTTATCTGGTACCGGTGCTGGTTTATAAAATACACCAAGATCCTTGAGCGTTTGATCAGTTATCAACAACTTCCAAAGCATATCATCAAAATATAAGGTATCCATCCTAATATGATTATCAACTTAATCACTGTAAAGATAACAAAGACAATGAGAAATGCCAATAATTCAAAAATTGATAAATCATGAAGGTTGCAAGTATCATCCCATACATAGTAACAAAAATGGGTGAGTCATGAATATTCAATAGGTATTGTGTTGGCTCTCTAGGACACAAAAACTATCTGAAATGATGAAGATTTATAACTTGGTTGTAGTTGGTGTTATCCGATTTCTGGTGGCTCCTTCACTTAAGCTCTATGAGTGCTAAGATTACTGTTAACTTAAAAGGTTGTTTAGAAGAATTTTCCATTTCAAAAATCAAATTACGTTAACTCTTAAACATAACATAGAGACTTTGAATATGAGGAAATAAAACAAACACTTAAGATTCAATGTTGGTGTTGGTTCAATTATCTCACTATAAATTTATGGCATAACAAGAAATCTTAACAAAATTATGATTTTGTCTCTTCTCAGAAGTACGTGTGTCAAGGAGAAGTAACAACAAGTTAAAAACACAGTATATTGATTTTCAATTAATGAACTTATACTGCCCAACTATAAGTTCATGATTTGAAACAAAGAAGGATACCATACCTTAATATATTATTGGCCAAGTCCCACATCTTATCTACCTTCTCAAGTGACCAATCCTGACCAACATTGACTTGCTGTAAAATCAAAATAAGAAAAGTGGTACGGATCACTCAACATTTATGAACAACGACTAATACAAATATATATACGTATACGGAGGAATTTTATTACTTACATGTCCTGGTGCAGGTTGATAAAGAAATTCTAATAAAACGATGTGGTGAAGAGTTTGGGTAAATATGTCTGCAAAAAGTGGGACCTAGTGTCTGACTTAACGTCTGATTCGATGAAATTGGGGGCTAGAATGAACATTCGTAGGTGCATCGAGTAGTTGAAGTCAAGTGTTTTAATCATTTGTCTGTAATGCGCTTTTTTTTTGCACGCTATGAACTAGTTCGATGATGTACCAAAGAATATGCTCTTTGTATAGTTAATACTCTGTCAGTTTCATTTGTTTTTACCTGATTAATACCATGTAAGTTTAAGAATAATTTGAAGTAGTTGATATTTGGCCTAATGTAGGAATGGGAACACCCACCGGTGGAAGAAGCTCAGCTCAACCTGAGAGAGGTTTCTCAGTTTTCTCTTAGAGAATGCTCGTCCAATTGGACGAGACCCTGTTAAAATGTTTGAAAAGAAGGTATTGATAAAGCTCATTCATATATCTTGAATAATTGTGTTGAAGTTCGGCCATACCTCGTGTAAGTAAATCCTTTCCAGTTTTTCTTTCATTACAGTTTTACTTTCACCGCAGCACAATACATTTGTTTCTTGTACAATATCATCACAGAGAGAGACGAGGAAGGAGCAACAGAATGATTTGGTTGGGATTCTAGAAACATAGCATGAAAGTTAACGTGCATTGACATTAAGTAAGAAGGCGGAACTCTATAGTCGACGTGCATTATCCTAGGTTCAGAAGGCAGAACTCGAGAGTCAACGTGTATTGACCCTTAGCCAGAAGGGTTGGACTGAAGAACCATGATCCTGAGAAAGAGTGGTGATTAACCTCTCGTCATTCTTCAAAACCAATTAAGTTTTCTTAATTCTATCGTAATATGTATCAGTCCTCTGATTTCCTTATCCTATTCGTGTCAAGTTGGATGTGCCCCTTCTCTTTTCAAGGCACAAGAAAACAACCCATCACTCCCTAAACAAAGCCAAATGTATCCCGATTTTCAGTTGTTGTATTGCCATAATCAAGTCCTAAATGGCGCTACCGCAATTGTGTCTCGTCGAATTAGTATGAAAATGGATTTTAGATCTCCAAACTTACTTGAAGACGAGATAGTTAATTAGTCTGCTTTCTAGTTTGGGTGTTCCTCCATATTGTTTTGAATATGTTATTGATTGTGTTTTAGTTTGGGCATCCGAAGTTGAAGAAAGTCCAGGTCGTTCGTTTATGCTCACTTCCAAAGTGGTAGTTACTATTGAAGAAAATTTGGACACTTATGATGATGTGACTGAACCATTAGAGCCAGACAATAGAAGGCAGCGATTTTCTTGGAACAAAACGAATAGATAGACGACTCCAAAAACAATAAAATTAACAGCAACATATTATTACAGAAAGAGATTTATAATTTCTGGAAGCAAAATGGGAGATAATTGTGTCGAAACCGAAGATTGTTTTTTTCAATTTCTCTCTTGATGTGGGCTAAAAGTTACAACCATAGGTGGGCTAAAATAAAATTTTACAGATTTTCCATGCTAAAAAGATGCTGGGCTAAAAACGGGGACGGTCTTGCTAGTCCCATCCTTGTACAATGGGAACACTTGAGAAGCTTACTGAAGTTGCAACTGCAGACCTCCCGCTCTCTATTCCCTTCCCAGATGAGCAACGTTCACTGAAATCAAGAACATGCCACTCCGTCTGAAGAGGACGAAGTAAAAGTTAGTTTCATGAGTAGAAGAAATGGAGGTAAAGGATGATCAGTTGGAAACCAGAGAGATCTTTACCACGTGTTTGCTGCCTGAGTGTTGATTGTTCACTTCAGACAAGTTATCTTGATTACAATGTGTTCCATTTGGCGAATATTTTTGACCACTTGCTAAAACTTCATGGGCTTCCGCTACTACTACTGCAGAATGCTTGCACAACTGGTGCATTAACCCAAGCACATCATAGCTTCTATCTCTAGGGTTCATAAAATATCCTGTGTCCTGCACATTACAACCATACTGGTAAGTGACTCCGCAGATGATTTTATAGGGCGTCATAGTAATAAACTTGCATGCTAGGTGTAGGAAGTGAAGAACTGTTATTTTCAGTTGCACATGTCAAAACAGATTGCAGTGAAGGCCTATTCAAACACTATAGATATTACACAAGCATAAGTTAAGTTACCATTTCAGTGGTTCCACCAAGATCCATCGTATTTGTAGCAACAAGTCCGTCAGCCTCTTGGTTTCTTCTAGGCCCTGTTTCAGACACATTATCCTAAATTTTACCATCTGAAGAAGGCATCCCACCATGATCCAGATTTTCTTTGTTAGAAGTGGAGACGCCCAGATGATTTTTCTGATGATTTGGTGGAGAAAAGAGAACATTTTCATCATAAACCACATTCAGATCATGAGATTCCCTACTATTCATTGTGGATGAGCAAAACTTCCTTTGATTTTGATCCCCCTTGAGTTTTTTTCCCACATTTTGTATCATGTAAAGGTGAATAGAATTCACGCAGACATTTCTTCAAAATGGAAGGAGTGCCTTAAAACCTTTTAACAGCACTCTTCGAAACTCCATCGACACCTTGAGATGTTGAATCAAATAGTCTATTCGGAGAATAGAAGTTCATAGAAGACATCGTATGCTGACGGATATCAAGGGGGATATGCTCTTTTTGTAAATCCCCCCCCAGAATGTATGAGATCGCATCTAAGAAATGGAAGATCCAGGCTTGGAAAATAAGGTGGTTCGTAAAATAAAGTTCCATGATCCCGATCTCCAACATAAAGTTTTCTACCTATGTCCATGCTTGAATGGTTTTCAACACTATCAAGGTTAAATGAAGCATCCTCCTCTATATTATCATCACAGGGAGAATTACTACAATCAGCCTGAGGATAGATGAACCCATTACAGGAGCTTGTATACACCTCAGGGTCCTGAATTCCACTTGAATAATTCATTAGAGGTTCACCACAGTATGTTGATAACATGTCAGAGGATAAACTTCTAAAAATTTTAGATTGGAAAATCATTGCATTGAAGTGCACATTTACCGAAGAAAACCATCCACTTGTCCCTTCGTCAGAGTGGACAACACCAGAATGGTCATTCTGATACATAGATGACATCTCCTGGTCATCATCCCTAACCACATGATGCTCCATCAAACTTCTTCCTAATGTCGACGATCCTGTTTCGCGATTTTATTCAGCCCCCTTTGTTCAATGTCCAGACGGTTCAAAAAAAGCAGAAGGTTCATGTAGAAAATTATGCTCAGGGGACTTAACAGACTGCTGAGAACATGACATCTTTGAAGTTTGCAATTCTATGTGACCAAACACTTCATTCAATCTAAAGTCATCCTGTGAATGTACTGGAGCATTGCTATTATCCACGTTATTTTCAGTTTGAGAGCAAGCAAGAGAAGTTGAAGCATGGCTACACTCTGATAAATCTTCCATTTCCGACCCATCTTTCAGACAACTATCTTCTCTGCCACTATTTTGTGCTCTCAAAGAAGAAGGGGATATTGGGCTGGGTTTCCCACACGAGACAAACCCTGTAACTTGTTTTTCACATGCTGGTTCTAATGATTTTTTTTTATCATATTATCTGTCCTGAGGACGCAAAAGAAAAAGATAATCCAATAATCAGATTAGAGGAAGAACTGACAGATAAACTTAAAATGTGCAAAAAGGAAAATGATGAAAGTAAATGAAAACTAATCTGATTTAAAAACATACCTTCCTGGTAAGAACTTTGTTAACTCGACCCATTTCTTCTCATAAATTTGATGAGCATGAACCAAGGCCGCCTCTTCTTCCTGAGTCCAAAGATGATTATGCCACCTAAATCCAAAAGAAAATGTAAAAAGGAAAAGAGGTACTAATACATTATTAAAACTAATAACTGCAATGAACAGTATACCATCTAGTTCGGATGAGAGAACCAGGGTATATCTGAAAACAGTCTAATAAAAAGTCAAACACTTTTTAAGGGATGAAATCTGAAAATACAATGCTAAAACATACCTTCCTGGTAAGAACTTTGTTAACTCGACCCATTTCTTCTCATAAATTTGATGAGCATGAACCAAGGCCGCCTCTTCTTCCTGAGTCCATGCCTCTTTGTTTATATTTGGGTTTAGATGATTATGCCACCTAAATCCAAAAGAAAATGTAAAAAGGAAAAGAGGTACGGAACCAAAAGATGTTAATACATTATTAAAACTAATAACTGCAATGAACAGTATACCATCTAGTTCGGATGAGAGAACCAGGGTATATCAAACGCAATAACAGAAGAAGCATTAAATGTGGGCTAACCCATGTGCCAAAAAGCTGTTTTATAGTTCAAAACTTGCACATCAAAGTACAAAACAGTCTAATAAAAGTCAAACACTATATTTAAGGGAAACACTAAATACAAGACGTGCCGCAGTTATTGAATTTGATATGGTGTTGGAATTCTACCTTTCCCGACATTGCTTTATAATGCGACCAGGCAAAGATTCTGCAATAGTAGACCACTTATTTGCCCCGTGTATTTTAACCAACTCAATTACTACCTCGTCCTCCTGCAAAAATAACGTAAGAAAAAAAAAATTTACATGAAGAAAGCAAATAATATCAGCACAAAAACCAACATCGCAGAATCATCCACCTTTTTCGACCAAGGACCTTTAACAAGATCTGGATTCAAGATGCTCTGCCACCGATGTAGGCATTATACACCTGTTCGACCCTTGACATGTTCAGCTGCATAGACACAACAATAATGTCATATGACAATGTAATCATAGAAGTACAAGAAACATTAGAATAAATCTGGCATTGTCCATTAAAGGAAAGCCGTCTCGCACATAGGGGAGACTAAGAAACTTAATAGGAAAGGAATCTGAAACATGAACGGTCAGAATTCATAGCGGAACAATAAATATAATGTAGGAAGAAGTGGTGATGCCATAGACCCATTTGTTCCCATCTCCAATATATTGTACAGAGAAAAATATAATAAAGTCAAAATTGGACCAATTTTTTTACAACTCCACCCCTTGAAACGTCGAACAGCTCCGCGTAGAAGTGTATCTTGTATATCATAACCAAACAAAAATATTCTTAGCAGATCCAAACAAAATTATTAACCCCTCCCGGCCTCCCGGAAAATCATGCGAAGTGAACTGGATGGAAAACCAGTACGTGTTTTTGGACTGAGCTAGACAAATACATTACAACTTTACAGAATAAGAATAGACATTACAGTGTCATGAAATTACCTCTTCATCTGTCCAATGACTTTTTGTAGGGTCACTAGTCCTACACTCCAATACCTCTTCCATTTTCGACCAATCTTTCAGACAACTATCATCTCTGCCATTATTTTGTGATCTCGAAGAACTAGGGGGATATTGGTTTGGGTTGCCCACATGACCTTTCGTAGGGTCACTAGTCCTACACTCTGACACCTCTTCCATTTTTAACTGAAAACTTTACAGAATAACCATAGACATTACAGTGTCATGAAATTACCTCTTCAGCTGTCCAATGACTTTTCGTAGGGTCACTAATCCTACACTCCAATACCTCTTCCATTTTCGACCGATCTTTCAGATAACTATCATCTCTGCCATTATTTGTGCTCTCGAAGAACTAGGGGGATATTGGTTTGGGTTTCCCACATGAACTTTCGTAGGGTCACTAGTCCTACACTCTGATACCTCTTCCATTTTTGACTGATCCTTCAGACAACTATCATCTCTACCATTATTTTGTGCTCTGAAGAACAAGGGGGATATTGGTTTGGGTTGCCCACATGACCTTTCGTAGGGTCACTAGTCCTAGATACTTCTTCCATTTTCGATCGATCTTTCAGAAAACTATCATCTCTGCCATTATTTTGTGCTCTCAAAGTACAAGGGGGATATTGGTTTGGGTTGCCCACGTGAGGCGGACCCTGTAACTTATTTTTCACAGAACTGTGCCAGTGATTTTTTATCATATTATCTGTCTTGAGGAAGCAAAAGCAGAAGATAATCCAATAATAATATTAGAGGAGACCCTGACAAATAAACTTAAAATGTGCACAAAGGAAAATGATTAAAGTGAATGAAAACTAATCTAATTACAACATTTCTTCAGTTACAGCTAAAAACATACCTTCTCGGTAAGAACTTTGTTAACTCGGCGCATTTGTTCCCATAAATTTGATGAGCATGAATCAAGGCCGCCTCCTCTTCCTGAGTCCATGCCTCTTTGTTTATATTTGGGTTTAGATAGTTATGCCACCTAAAACCAAAAGAAACTGTGAAAAGGAAAATAGTTACGGAAACACAAGATCATTAGAGATGTAAGCTCTTAAATACAGTATTGAAGCTAATTACTGCAATGAATAGTATACCACCTAGTTAGGATGAGCGAACCAGGGTATACCAAACGCAATAACAAGCATTAAATGTGGGGTAACCCATGTGCCAAAAGATATTTTTAAGTTCAAAACTTGCACGTCAAAGTACAAAACAGTAATATAAGTCAAACAGTATATACTTACGGGAGGAAACCTGAAAATACAATGCTACTGTTATTTTGGAGTAAAAATCTTCCAAGAATAGGAACAAATGTAAGGTGTGCCGCAATTATTAAGTTTGATATGGTGTTGAAGTTATACCTTTCCCGACATTGCTTTCCTATGCGACCAGGCAAATCTTGTGCGATAATAGTGTCCCAGTCTTTTTCCCCGTGTATTTTAACCAACTCAATTACTACCTCATCCTCCTGCAAAAATAACATACGGTCAAATTTTTTACATGAAGAAAGCAAATAACAGCAGCACAAAAACCAACATTACAGAATCATACACCTCTTTCGACCAAGGACCTTTAATAAGCTCTGGACTCAAGACGTTCTGCCACCGATGTAGGCACTGTACATCTGTTCGACCCTTTACGCATTCAGCTGCATATACACAACAATAATATCATCTGACAAAGTTTAAAAAATCATAAAAGTACATGAAACATTAGAAGAAATAGGTCATTGTCTATGGACAGTCGACTCGCACATAGGGGAGACTAAGAAACTTAACAGGAAAGGATCTGAAATATGAATGGTCAGAATTCATAGCGGAATAACAAATACAATGTAGGAAGAAGCGGTAATGCCATCAGAGCAATTTGTTCCCATTTCCAATATACACAAAGATAAATTAGTAAAGTCATAAGCGATACCAATTTTTTTCCATTTCCGCCCCTGAAAACGCCGAACAGCTCGGCGTAAAATTTTATCATGTATGCCATAACTAAATGAAAAGTATTCTTAGCATCCCCAAAGAAAATAATTAACCCCTCCAAGCAAATCATGCAAAGTGAAGTGGATGGAAAACCAGTATGCGTGTGTTTTTGAACTGAGCTAAGCATAGACATTACTGTGTCATGAATTTACCTCTTCAGTTGTCCAATGAACTTTCGTAGAATGTCCTGTATGATCACCAGTCCTGCTAAAGAACCACCACATAAGATACATTTTGTTCACACATGAAAGGTGCCTTATTCCTATATATAGTAGTATATATATTGGTATGCGGGTTGAAGGGGAACAGTTCTTACCTGTGTGGAAGTTGGTGTTTTATGCAAACCATTATGATTATCCCTTTGTAAAGGAGCTGTAACATGAATTTCAGCTAGCTCATGTCTGTCACCCAGATTCCTATCACTTTCCATTGTTGTTTTTAAATTGGCAGAAAATTCCCATGCTTTCTCCAGAATAAGCTCCCCGGATGATCCTGTAAGTTGATAGGTTAGTCCTGGCTAGAGGATGGTTTATATGGAGTCAAGAAGGGCAATAAAATGTATTTTTTTACCAGAAATTGTTCTTGAAAGATGGCATTTACACTAAATCAAGCTCAAATATGTCATTTGTTCCCTTTTTTAACCTAATTGTGAACTAGCTGATATATCCCCTAATTTTGAACTCAACCTAATCAACTGAAAATCAAATTAAAATACACATTTCTCCACCAGATTTTTAGATCATTTCCACTTCAAATCATCAAATTCACTATAAAAAATTTCAAAACCCAAAAATTTAAACTCAAATTTCTCAACAAAGAACCGCTTTAAGATGTTGCATAATAATAATCGAATCGTAATAACCCCAACATCACCTCCAATCAAATAACTTTCACATCTTAAAAACCACACTATATGATGATCTTAATAAGACCTATAATAACACGAATTCAAAACCTAGATAGGAAGAGATAGAAAGAATCGGTCTGAGAAATTTCAAAACGTAAAAAGGGGCAGAGTTATTACATACCGTTGGTGTTTCCGAAATGCTCAATGCCTACTCATATGTCGTAGCTACACACCTTAAGAACGGATATACGAGTCCCTGCTGTATTATTTAAAGAAGTAAAATCCCCCCAACTGGTTGTTGAGTGGGCGGACAAAAATAGAAAATTCGGTGTATCCGGTCACTGAGACAAAATCGTTATTTTGCGTTTTCTCCCCTGCAAGATCGCTAATTAGCGTTTTTTTTCCCAAAAATATTGAAATTAGTGTTTCCTCCCATCGTTAGGAATTTCTTCCATGCCTTGGTTACCCGAGTCAGCACCTGTGCACATGTGGCGAAAACAAATTTGTTTTTTAGTAAATTACCCAAAACAACCTCACGCCTCACAATTACTGACTTCAGGTCTCCTTCTTCCCTTTTATCTAGGGTCATTTATTGATATGCCCCCATTTTTTTTAAATATTTACAAAGCTATCATGTTACATTGCAAACTTTCAAAAATATCCCGAAACCCCCTTTTCCGTCCAACCTCCTTCCCGTTTTTTTTTACCAATAGAAAAACCACCTTTTTATTCCACGTTTTAGAAATCTCTCGGCAGAAAAAGACCATTGAACCACTAACTCCAATCTATTCTCTTATATAAAGCAAACACCCCTTACTGTAGGGGTGAAGCTGTAAAATAGTGAATTCCCATTTTACCCTTATATTCACACAATAAAAACAAAAATAAAAATAAAATCTGAGGGCATAATGGTAATATGACATGATAAATGTGGTAATACCCATTTGGCCCTTATACTCACACAATAAAAACAAAAATGGAAATATAATATGAGGGCATAATGGTAATATGACATGACAAATGTGGTAATACCCATTTTGCCCTTATATTCACACAATAAAAACAAAAAGGGAAATATAATATGAGGGCATAATGGTAATATGACATGACAAATGTGGTAATACCCAAATTTTTAGGTGGATTTTTTTTTTAGCCAACCTAACATTTATGGGATCGCATAGAAAACTTTGATGGGAATCAAAATAGAACATACTGATTCCAGGAAAAAAAAATGTTACAACAATTTTGTAAATTCATGAAAAGATCATATACAAATTTTAGGAAATCTCCCCAAGTATATATATATATAGCCCCTTGAAGAAATAATTAGTGAAATTATAGTAATAAAACCTTTTTTATCACTTGATCTGTGTTTGTTTTTATTTCAAAGTGGTGATGGTGAGAAGATTTCATGGCGGTGGCGGTAAGAGGAATAAAACCTCTTTTATCACTTGAGTGAATGGACTATAGACTCTAGAGAAACCTAATGCTACCATTGATCCAAGCACGTGCGTTTGCACGTGCCGAACAATCTTGTTTATAAAAAAGTTAACAAGGTTTAACCTATTCTTACTCGTCATCTTCTTCTTCTGTTCAGAAATCTGGTAAGAACTATTCAAAAATCTGAACCTTAGAAATGTTAAATGTATGAAACTCGGTTAGAAAATTCAAGATAAAAGTAAAAAAAAAAGTTCTAACACAAGTAGTTTTAAATATAAATATACCAAGTCATGGGATAATCAAAATACAAAACCTAATTCCTAAAAGAGGACTTGATCGAGAAAAAGCGGAAAAAAAACTCCTCAAGACCCTCTAATAGAAAGCTTAAAACAACCAAGTAAAAAATTAAAGAAAACATAAGTCTTTTTCCTACTAAAATAAAAAAACTGAAACTAATAACAACTACTGAAGTTAAGTAGTTTTTTAGGCCTTTTTGGTCTTTGGCTGCGATCCTCCTGCTTGTGAAGATTCAACAAGATTAATGTTGTTGTTGCCAATCTTCTTGCGTTTTCCAGTGCTGCTTTGACCACGATCATAGTTGATACTTGTAAAGGTATGACCATCTACCTCAGTTCTAAGTCGCCTTGCCTTCGGATTAGAACCAACTGCGCCACCCCCACAAGTATATTTGTTGTGTCTAGTCTTCTTACACTTGCTACAATCTCTAGGTTTCTTCTCAGTTTGTGGTTCATCGTAGCTCCTCCTCATATTCACTCTAGGCCTTCCTGGTTTTCTCATGAGTATTGGAGAATTGATCTCAATGGTTGGCTTTAGAAAAGAAGAAAACTATATGTTACACAGAGATATTTTTAATGCACATGAACAAGACAAAAACATAAAATCTAGAGCTTAGAATATAGACACTGAATAATGCATAAATTTTGTAAGCCAATAAAAGAGGGAATTTGAAAAAATACCTCTTCCCAGTCATCAGGACCCTGCAAAGGTGCAATTACAGGTGCATAAGTGGTTCTGAAGTTGTCAACAATGTAGAAATTACTACAATACTTGCCCAACAAAAAAGATTGATTAATAACTACAAGCATAGAAAAATATGAAGAAGTGTTAGTGATGTATTATACTTACTCTTCCCAGTTGGGTATTATCATCTTAAGAGCACAAACGACATGTTGACAAGGGAATCCCCTCATCTGCCATTGGATACAAGTACATGTTTTCTGAACAAGATCTACAGTAAAAACTGTGTTCGGGTACTTGTTACTTCATACAATATACCGGAAATTGAGCCCTCTACTTTGTACTCACCAGTCAGCTTTAACATCTTTCCAATCAACTTTTTACCTGTTGGCACTAAATCTCCATCTTCCCAACCTAGACATGCATTCCTCCTCTTATAAAACATACCCATAAATAACTGCCCATATATTAATACCATCTTGCACAATGGTTTTTCCCTAATCCTTGATATCATATTGTTAAAACTCTCGGAAAAGTTATTGTTCAAATGTTCACAACAACTGTTACGGTCAAAAAAGGGCCTTGCCCAACAGTTAGGGTCTGCTTCAGTCAGATACAAAAAATCATCACCATTCTCTGCAAGCAAACTGTCCATATGAGCCTGAAAAACACACTTAATGGTTAAAACATCTTCAAAAAGATTCAGAACTAAGTTGGTAGAAAGTAACATGCAAATAAAATAAAGTTATACCTTGAAATATTTTTCTTTATAAGCTCTAGCGGCATTCCAGAAATGATTGTGCAACTTAGACCCCTTGCAGTATGTTTTGAAGTTCTTAGATAAATGCCTGCAATGAAGTCGGTGAATTAGTAAAACACACACCATGGGCCGAAATTAGAATACTAATTGCCTTGGTTAATAAATTACCTAATGCAAAACCTGTGTGGGGAACCAGGAAATTGTAGAGCCACCGCCTCTAACAAACCCTTTTGTCTGTCAGAGATGAAGTTTAATTGCAACCTATGATCAACTAGTCTTGGTTTCAGATCTTTTAAAAACAAATACC
This sequence comes from Papaver bracteatum, assembly GCA_023529315.1. NCBI lineage: Eukaryota > Viridiplantae > Streptophyta > Magnoliopsida > Ranunculales > Papaveraceae > Papaver > Papaver bracteatum. The sequence goes on along the minus strand of JAJJWX010003234.1, from coordinate 974,398 downwards.
AATTCTCAAAACATTCATTCCTACAGATCATTATGCCTAAAGGCACCAAACCATTCTGAGCATCTAGAGAGAGGTAGCCGAAAGTAAAAAACCTCCATATTTCCCTTGAGGTGGAAGCCATCCAAGCCTACAATTGGTCTACACCCATTTATAAAACCCCTCATAGGTGCATCGAAGGATATCGTAACATAATCAAAGAAATTATCATTCCTGCGAAAAGACAAAATAATAGTTTAAGGAATGTTTATCCATATTAGGTAAAGCAAAACCTCAAATTTTTAATTCATAAATTTACCTTCCATATGTAAATTTTGCTATGGAGCCAGGGTTAATCCTTCTAATCACCTCACACAAACTTGGAACAAGTTTGTAACTCTCATCATAGCTACCATTGATCTTCTCCAACACAATGTTTCTGGATTTCCAAGCAACATGATAAGGAATTAGAGTGTTGTGGCTTGTCCAAAAGTCATTTGCGATCTCAGCAGGCTTAGGTAAAATAGATGCAGTTGAAGTCTTCAACTTCTCGAGAACACACTGAGCTACAAATTCAGGATTAGCCGAAGAATTTCTCCCTAGTGGGTCTCCAATACAGGTGTGCTCCAAACAGAAACCCTTAATGCTGAATGCAGGTTCATTAGGAAGCTTTCTGGCATACATGAACCATTGACAATTGATAGGAGGCTCATATAACTTGCACATAACTCTGATTCTCAAGCTGTCACTCTTTTTCAACTTATACTGAGTTCCATGCTGCACACAGAAAGCTCTGAGGTGTCTTTTAAATGCCAACTTATCACTAAATTGTGTTCCCACCTCAATCAAACCTGGTTTTACAACTTTTTCAACCCCTGCATCTTCAGGAAATAACTCCCCATTATCTAACGAGTCTTCACCAAAAACATCTTCATAGTCATTAAACCATTGTCGACGCCCATTAGTAATTTCAAGAGATTGATCAACTGGAGACCCATTAACCACTTCAAAACCATTATCCTCTTCCAGTGCATTTGTAAAAAAATCAGGTCCAAGGTCAATGACTGGTCCATCAATTTTTAATTTATCAGCAGTGAAGGAGAAAAATTGAACATGAATAAGGACTCCATATATGTAACACACACCGGCTATAAGTTCATCGACATTACATTCAGCTTCATCGTCCGTCTCCAACAACCAATCGTATCCATCATCTGCACGCCAACCATTATTAGTTAACTACATCAATAAACAATCAAGATAAACTTTCACTATTGTGTTCTTGGTCACCATAGTCAGAATAGCCACCTCGTACAGAAGTACCACCACCACTAACTTCCTCAAAGTTTTTACAAAACTCAGTCCACTCCGTAGCATCTTCACAGTCACTATATAAAAGTGGCCAAGTCCATAGTGTATCTTCAGGATGACATTCAACCTCTGCCCAATTTTATAGATTACAAACTGACTCACGTGTTGCCTTAAATGCTTCCTCCATATTTATGACTTTTTTTGAGGCTTTTTTCCAGAAAAGATCTTGTTCCTCATCATTTTCAAGATCAACAGTGTCGTGACTGCCTGCCACATGTAAATTATCACCAACACTTTCTTGAGTTGGCTGTGTTGTCCCAGGATCATCACCAAAATCTAAGACTACCTTTCTAACTTGAATTTAGATTATTCGTGGCTTTAGCAATAAGTCTCGTGTTTTTTCTCGGAGTAATGGTTGGCTCTGGTGGTGTTTTAGCCATCTTCTTTGGTGTTAAACTCCTATAATTATGATCAATAAAATCATATAAGTAATGAAATCATACAAAAAGATAAAAACACTACCATTACAGAAGAATTAATTTCATATCTACAGAAATTGTCTCTCTAATAAATAACTTCAACACTCAAGCTACATGCTGGCACTTGAGATGTAATTAGTCTTTGAAATTGTTTCACGATATGAGTATAACATTTCTAATATCAAAATTATGCAAGTGTTGGGAACCTACTTGTTTCCCTACCATGTCAGAACTATAATTCAAGAATTTAGAATGCAGGAATAAATGTGCTTGGTTTGAGATCTTGGAAAACAATAACTATGTTTTCCTCCTACATAGAAGTAGCCAAGTAAGTCACATTTTTATGAACCCCTTACCGCAATGAGTGTCTTACACTAAAATTATTTTCAGAATCATGATTAGATTCCGAGGAACCTGCTCAAAACTCATAGTGAAGTGGCAACGTTTGTTTCATTTCACATTGGTCTATTTTTTTAGTGGCCATTGCTATAGGGCCGTTGGCCTCTCAAAACTTACAAGTATAATTATTTTTTTTGATGGGAAAGATGTATATATTAAAAACTAGCAAATATAGTACAATAGGCTTACACGTATAATATCACTTATATTCACATCGTTCTTGTGCAAAAACAGATGGATGGGAGTAATTTCATTTACAACCTTGTGCAAAACTCAATTTGGTATTCTCATTGAGTAGGATGGATGCATTTTAAGTTTATGAGTTTTTTGTGCAAAACGCAGACATATAGCAAGTACATAGTAATAATTGACATGAACATGCAAAAAGAAAAATGAAGATTCCAACAAACTCCACAAATGCAAATTAACCAACAAATGTACATACGAACATACAGATCAAATAACCAACAAATCAACGAACACAATTAATCAAATAAAAAATTAGCAAAATAAACATACTAATAAAGGTAGAAAAATTGGATTTAATACCTTAATTGAAGTTCTTTTGTTTTCTTCTTCACCATTTTCAGAAGCACTACTTGCTAATGAACAAAAATCGAGTGCAATAGAAACTGCACCAACAAACCCTAATTTATAAGGAAGAAATTTGGGGAAAAAATTGATCATAGAAAATGGGAAAAATGGGTTAGAAACTGAATTGATGGGTATTACGTGGGATTTAGTACCTCGAATCTTCATTCCCGCCACTACAGTTCGTGGATTCATGAGCGAATATAAGGGGAAGATGGAGCTGTGTTGAACGAAAATGGGAAGAAGATGGGTTTGATTCGTATCCCACATTTTTTTACATTTTGACTTGAGGGTAAATGTGACAATTTGCCTATCCTTGCTATGTCCACGTAGCACTTAGTTGTCACCTTTTGGTGTTTTCAACATGGACCCACCAAGTTAACGTTTTATAAACAGGAATCGTGACGGAAGGCTAGTTTAGAAAGTTTCAAAAGAACGGGTATAGATTAGTATGTCGGTCATTAATTTGGGGACAATTTAACCTATTCCCCTTTTATCTAATAGGGATCTGAATCAATTTCAGAACCAATAACAACAATTTCAGACCAAACTCGACGAATTGAAGTAATATCTTCAAAATGACTTCTTACAGTCCTTGTGTATAAAATTCTAATCATAACCCGATATCTTACCACCATGTGCATTCAACTAAGATGCAAGGAACTACATGTAGTGATGGGTTAGTAATGGATATGTCTCATCCCGAAGTTTTCCAATTTACTCCAGCTCAGTTACAAATAGGAAATGTAGGTAAGATTATACACAACCTCTCTACACGTTCAAAGATTAACTTAGTTAAAATGAAAAATCATTGCCCATTATCATCAGATTAATATTTTACCTTCCAATGTCCCATTCTTGTATTTAAGTCAAGTTTCATTACAAGAAGTTGCGTGGTTATAGTTTGGATCTTTATGCTAAAATATGCGGCAAAATTTATTTCTTAATGTGTCAAAATTTTGGTAGTAACAGAACTAAAGGAAAATCTACTTGGTATTGCTAATGTGTGGATGTGAATTTAAGAGATGATGCATATGTAAATTTTAGAAATATATGTGAACAATAATTTAAGAGCCAAAGGCAGATGAAAGCTATGTCTAAATTCTGAAATTCATGCTTTACCACTAAGTAATAAGAGATTTTGTTGAATTCAAACTTTTACATTCTTTATGTATTGTGTAACTACAATTTATGGCTTCCTAATTTGTAAATCATGTCAGCTCCAATTGAGCTGATTTTGTGTTTTCAATGCAGAAATAAGGGCAACATCTGTGATCTCTGTCAAAGTCTTAGACTAATCAACCTAGGTCGACTGCTGGAATGAGCTGCAAAAAACGCTGAAGAGAAGCAATATCATAGTCAACTTGATGGACAACAAACATATGCTCCACTACATCTGCATCAAATTTTTGCTAAAACAAAACATAGTTCAATGACGGAAACCAAAAGCGAAGCTCATCTAAAAACATGCCAGAAATACTATTTGGAAGTTCTTAATGGTATAATGATGTTAAAGGTAATTTTTTGAATAGTCTTTATGTGGTCAGATTCTTATTCTGAGATTAATTACAACTTCTCACCTGTGTTAAAAGTACGATTGGGAAGATCTCGCTTAGAAATTCTTATCATAAATTTGTAAAACAAGTTGATTCAATCTTGACCTTCGTATATATCTGGGTCAAATTATAAAGAAAAATAACTATATGATATACACATTTATAGCCTAAATCGATTTTTCTATTGAGAAATTATTGAACAGAACGGCATGCACATCGTGCGTGCGTCTATACTAGTGATAATTAAAATAAAGGCTATTTTGCGTTTCCTCCCTTCCCAAGATCGCTAATTAGCGTTTCCTCCCATCATTAGGAATTCCGTTCAAGCCTTGGTTAGCTGAGTCAGCACCTGTGCACATGTGGTGAAAACAAATTTTATTTTTTTAGTAAACTACCCAAAACAACCTCATGCCTCACAATTATTGACTTCTGGTCTTGTTCTTCCCTTTTATCTAATAGGGATCTGAATTAATTTTTGAACCAATAACAACAATTTTAGACCAAACTCTAATACCGAAGAAATTTATTTTAATCAACGAAAGAACTACTAAACCGCAATTAATGAAATAAAAACAAATCAAAACAAGTAATCTTTGATATCCTAGAAAAGAAAATTTTTCATTCAAATGTAACATTGTAATCTCTGATTTTTGATATACGAATGAATAGCTTTATGTTACAGATTGTCCCGGCAATTGATCATCATTTTCGGATGATGTATTATGTATATGATATGAGTTGTCTTTGGTTTACCTTTCCAAATGCAAATGTTGGTGGTTTTGGAAAGATTATTATTTTTTATTGGTATAAGGAAAGCCGAAAATTATGGGGGAAAGCTGACTTTAGACATAGTAAATTGACCCAGAGTCAATGAGGGTGAAAAAAGATAAACACAATGTCGTCTCCTATCTATGCTTTGGTTTTGCAACTTCCCATACATGCTAGACTAATGATAAACCTAAACTCTAAAATCTCTTTTTCTTAATAAAACCATCTTTGATGTTTCCTTTATGTACGGAAACGGGAGTAACGAAACCATCTCAATTTGCTACTTCTACTTCTACAATGGACGGTGTCAAACAATTGAAGTTCTAATCAATTTACCCACATCAACAAATATGCTTCAAAGTATCTTTACATCAATCAATATCAAATCATATGACTGTTTTTTTTTTCCAATGTTTATCGTTTCTGTAGGTGTAAATTATATACAGATCCAGGTGGCAACATCCTAGACCCAGTGCACCCAAATACAAAGAAACACGAAGTATAGATCAAAGATTAAAGAGCGCGAGATTTAAGGAAGCCACGTGGATCGAGCGTAATAATGTCGGACAAGACTTGACCCAGACTTCTGATAAAGCTGACAAGATAAGGCGGGACGGGACAAACGAGGAGCTACAACAAACAAAAAGAAAGTGTGGAACACATTGGCTGATCATAAGGGCGACTATCGAGACAGCCGACATCGCGTCAACAGAGGACCATAAGAGATTAGCTCGAACGAAATATAAAGTAGGAGCCAAGATGCATCGACCGCACAAGACGACGTGAGTCGTCCCATCACGTAAACAACTAATTAGATGTAACAGGGTCAACATTCTAACTTCGTTGTATAAACTTTCTCCTATAAATAGCGGGACTTGTATTCTAGAGAGGCTGGTTGTAATTTTTGGGAGATAAAGGAGAGAGAAACCCGAGTTAGCATTAGAAAGAAGTGAATGAGAAGTAAGTTCATCTTGTAAGGAAATCCCACTAAGAGCAACACCTTTGTAACACCTTGAAATAATAAGATTCATCATTTCACCCCCGTGGACGTAGGTAATCATACCGAACCACGTATATCTTGTGTTCATGGTTGAGTGTTTGCTTTCGTTTGAGAAGAGTCGTACGTTTCTATCCTTTGGATGTAGTTTGTAGTAGAATGTATCTACTTTCTGGCGCCGACTAAGGGGACACGACTAAGATCTCCGGATACCTTGCCATTAAAGTCTTCAGAGACGATCAACAGCTCCTCAATACACGTTAATGTGTTGGAGTAGAAGCTAAGATGAACTCTGTTGGCCAAAGTAATGGTTGTTTTGAGTCATTTACTGAGCATTTAAAGTCATAGTAGTAGTAGCGTCTTCTTAGCGTCTTCAACAGTTTGATCGACAAAGAAACTTCACGAGCTCACCAGCGACTAATAGTTCGGGTTAGAAGCTACGTGAAGAATCTGTTGAAGGGACGACTGTTTGTTATTGATAATTGTGTGTTTGTTAGCGTTAAGCGAGTTGTTTTTAGCTGCGGTAAGAAGTTGGGTGCTCGGAGTTACCAAAAGTTAGCGTTTTAGATGTTTCATCGTGTAATGAACTGTCGACCTTGTATAATTTTTATCCGACGGTGTTGCGTAAGTCGTCGGAAAGGTCATAATTAAATCTCGAGAAAGTGGAGTTGGTACAAGTTCAAATTAATTCTAGGGGTTACTTTCCGTACTTTCTAAGCATCACGTGCATAAGATCAATGATTTGGAGCATGTAGAACAAAGGACAAACCAACTTAAATGCATTGGTCGAGTACAAAGAGCGACGTCGTACGGAGTAATAGTGATGGGGAAGTGAGTACAACCACAGATTAAGCATAAGACCAAAATAGGGTAGATAAACGGAACCCACCTGATAACCAAAGTTGACCCCGCATAGTGACAGTAGTCGTAGAGTCGAACGTTTCGCCTTTTTTGTCTGTGCATTTTGTTAGAAAAATCAGGTCGAAGTAAGGGGTTCTTTTTCGTATTTGCTGACGTAGGGACGGGCAATACTCGGCTTATCACGCGACGTAACTAATGGATAGCACTTCAGGGACGATAAGGATGTTGAGGAATCACACGGTCACTAGAAGCAGCATGCAGGCAGGGATAACGGGGCCGAGGCAAGGGAATAGTCGACAACCACCGCCCGAGGAATCTCATGCAGCTGCGCGAGGGATGCCTGTTGTAGATGAGGAAGTAGATTTGGGGCGGGATGATAACACCTTACCTCTGCACCAGATTATACTAAATCAGAGAAGAGTCGATCAAGTCGATGGACTCACAGCTTCAGACACCGATGACGATGAGGAAGCACTTGCAGCGCGAGCTCAGAGGCAATCGACGAGGCGACAAATTGAACACCAGGAAGCTTTGGGAAGGGAACAAGAGCGTCTTAGGAAGATTCAGTTGGGGCGAGCAATAGTAAGTGACATCGGCCCGACAACCGTTCAAGCTGTCAATCATATAACCAATCCAATACCGCCCCCACCACACACATCAGCACCATTAAAACCTCGGCCACACCAACCCAATGGACATTCCAGTCATGAGAGTACGGACCCGACGTCGTGGCCGATCCGATCACTTGCCACCCATGATGGGGAAGAGTAACATTAATCAGCCCAATCAGTCAAGTCACCGCCATTACCTCCGGTTCCCCCAATGCAGAGATATGGACCACCCGAGGACTCGTCCACCGATGAATAAAGGAGAGGAAGGGACGGGTGACAAGATCAGACAACTAAAGCCAAGCTTAAGGAGTTGGAAGAAAAAATCAAGGCACTTTCGGGCGGAAGCGAAGAGGATAAGCTGGTCGAGATTATGAGCGAAGCCGAGAAAATTCCTTTCTCTCAAGAATTGGAACAAATGCCGTTCCCACCTAAGTGTACTTTACCTTCATTCCCCTCTAGATTTGATGGAACTGGCGATGCGACCGAACACCTTAAGATGTATACCATGTCACTGATCCAATGGAGAAGTAACCCGGTAGTTATGTGTAAATTCTTTCCAGCTAGTTTGGAGGGCGAGGCGCGAGATTGGTTTTATTCGCTCGCACCTGGTTCGATCAACGGGTACGATGCGCTAATCGAGGCCTTCCTTGAGACCTATATGCATAACAGTGGACCTCGTCCAAGAATGAACAAGATGTTTACCCTCGCCCGAAGATTCAGAGAGCCATTGAGAACCTTGACCGACAGATGGAGGAAACTGTGTACTGAAATTGGGAAGGTACCGGTGGACCAAGCCATCTTTGGGTTTGAAAACGCGTTGGGGAGATCGGACCCCATTTGGATTTCCATGTTTTCTGAAAAACCTAAAACCTTAAAGGAGATGAGAAGAATGCAAGAACACTACATCGCCTTGGAAGAAATTCAGGCCGAATCAAGAGATAGAGGGGTACAAGAAGCCAAATCTTGAAGTCGGTATCTGAAACTAAAACGGTCACGGACGACCATATCAGGCGATCATAAAAAAGATCGGACCCTCCCCCGAGGAACAGTGAGAAGAGGGAATGGATGGCCAAAGGGAAGAAGCCAAAGCAGGAAGCCCGATCGTATACCCCACTAAACGCTTCTTTGGAATAGGTGTTCAAGGAAGTTGAGAAGAGGAGCGACATCAACTACCCAGCATCGAGGGGGGTACAGTTCCAAGAGACCCGAGATCATCCCGAATACTGTCACTACCATCAGTATAGGGGCCATTCCACCAATAACTGTCGAGAGGTGAAAGATATTGTTCAACACCTCATCCGCGATGGATATTTGAGGCAGTATGTCCGCCACCCCTTAGGCCGGAAGCAACACCCGATGCGCCAGTTCATCAAGTCTGCATCGATAGGGCGAACCAATTCGTAAACACCATTTCACATTCGGCTATGCAAAACTACACTCTCAAACTTCAAGAATCACCACTAGGATCCATAAAAGGGATCGTGATGGTAAAGAGATATTCAGCGTAACCAAGTCTCTTCCCATGGAACCCTGGATGACGGTGCCCATATCGTTCTCGGCTAAGGATGTCCCAAAGAAACGGACAGGCACACAACGATCCACTGGTCATCACACTGTTGATTGAAAAGTGGGGAGTAAGAAGGATTCTTGTGGATAGTCAAGTTCAGTCGAGGTGCTGTTTCTACGACACGTTCGTAAGAATGAAACTCTCGACGATATGCTCGTCCCATCCACATACCGTATCTACGGATTCAACGGCACAGTAACCATCCCGAAGGGCGAAGTAACTTTAATAGTTTCAGATGGTGGTGGCTACCTCGACACACTAACCACTTTCTGTGTAGTCGACGTCGCTTCACCTTATGAGGCCATTATCGGGCGCCCATGGGTTGCGGGGATAAAGGGCGTAGCATCGGCCTACCATCAAAGGTTAAGGTTCCCAACTTGCAAGGGAATAGTGGAAGTTATGGGCGACTCCCAGGCGGAACGACAATGCATGAAAGTTGATATAGAAATAAATGAGCGACGGCGAGCTCGGCAAAGGCAAGAAAAGAACAAAGAAAAGGAAGTGAAGGCAGCAAAAGAATTGGAGGAGGCGATTTCTCAAGCGGTCCTGGCACACGAAACGCGAGAACAAGACCCTTTATAGCAATTAAAGGAAGCATCCCCAGTCAGGGAGACCAAATCAAACTTCTCGACAATCGAGCCGACTAAAGAAGTAAACTTGGGAACGATAGAGGAACCTAAAGTAGTGAGGATCGGGGCATTACTATCGGACGAAGAAACCAGTAAACTCACGACGCTATTAAAAGAAAACATGGAGGCATTCGCTTGGGAAGTGCATGATTTGGAGGGTATTGACCCAAAGGTCTGCTGTCATCACTTAAAAATTGATCCGAAGTTCAAACCGGTTAGACAAAAAATGAGGCGTATCGCGCCAGAATTGCAAGCGGCGGTCGAGGTCGAGCTGAAGAAGTTACAAGAATCCGGAATAATAAGGAAATCCCACTACCCACAGTGGATATCTAACATGGTTGTGGTACCAAAAAAGAAAGGGGGAGTCCGAATATGTATTGATTTCAGCGACTTGAACAAGGCCTTCCCGAAAGAAAGCTTCCCCCTTCCCAGTATAGATCAATTAGTAGAATCAATAGTGGGATACGAGGCGATGACTTTAATGGACGGATACATGGGATACAACCAAATACCACTCGGCGCCCGAGGACCAGAACACACCTCCTTCTTCACGCCAAGAGGATTGTATTGTTACACCAAGATTCCATTCGGACTTAGGAATGCTGGGGCTACGTACCATAGATTGGTAAGCGATATGTTCGAAGACAAGATTCACGATACCATAGAAGTTTACGTGGACGACATGTTAGTTAAGAGTCGGAAATCAAAAAACACGTCCGAGACCTTCGAGAGATCTTTCAAACAATGAGGAAACACAAGATGAAGATTAATCCTGCCAAGTGTGACTTCTGGGTCACATCGGGGAAATTCTTAGGCTACATCATCACTCCCAGGGGAATAGAAGCGGATCCCGAAAAGGTACGATCCGTCCTTGACATGCCATCTCCCGCGACGGTGAAATACGTGCAGAAACTAAACGGTTGCATATCCGCATTGGGACGATTTGTGTCACGATCATCGGACAAATGCAAGGCTTTTTACGACATCTTGAAGAAAGGAGAAAAATTCCGGTGGACGGACGCAAGCGAAGAATCTTTTCAAAGTATCAAGCTACATCTAGCTAGCCTCCCGGTTCTTCAAAGGCCTGAGCCGTCAGAAATTCTCACTTTATACTTAGGCGCGACACCCTATGCCATAAGTGCGGTATTGGTTAAAACAGAGATGGGCGTGGAAAAGCCGATACTTCGCCAAAAAACTTTAAGTCCGCCGAGAAGAACTACACTAGAATGGAGCATGCGGATGGTGCTCGCGCTAGCCTTTGCTACCTCTAAACTACGAACATATTTTCAAGCTCATCGAATACGGGTGCTCACCAAATCTCCTATCGAAGCGGTCTTGGATAGTGTTTGAAGCGATCGGGAGAATCTCCAAGTGCGGAGCCATAATCAAACAATATGATGTGATATACGAGACAAGAACCGCGATCAAAGGACAAGTAGTGGCCGATTTCTTGGCAGACTTCCCCCTCAGTGATGAGGACAAGGTAGAAGATATACCAGGAATGACAGAAGAACAATAGGGGCCGGCGGACCTGCTAGACGCTAGTAGCCCAACACGATGGGAAGTATTTGTTGATGGGGCATCTAACAGAGACGGATCGGGTCTCGGGTTGGTGTTCACCACGCCAAAGGGGAGGAAGATTGTGCATTCGTTCATGTTAGAATTCAAGGCAACGAACAACGTCACCGAATATGAGGCGGTGATCCATGCCTTACGGATAATTGTGGAAATGGGGCTGCATGAGGTTCGACTGACTAGTGACTCTCAAATAGTGATCCGGCAAATTACGGGCCAATACGCTACACACGATCCGGTGCTGCAAAAATATTGGGAGCTCGCCCAATTTTACATCAAGCAAATCCCAGATATTAAATTCCGCCACATCTGCCGAAAGGATAACAGACACTCGGATGCTCTATCATACATCGCCTCACAGTTAGTAGACCCGAGCATTGAAAGGATACGTGTTATGAGGCTACTTAACCCGTCTATTCCTGAAACACCAGAAGCACGGATCGAGGTGGCCGTTAACACAGCTGAGAGATACAAAGAAGGCGACTAGAGAAAGCCGATATATCAATACTTAGAGACGGGTGAGCTACCTAAGAGTCGGCCCGAGATGAACAAGATCAAAAGTAAATCGGGCGCCTACGAGTTAAGGGGGGATCTTATATCGGAATTCCTACCTAGGGCCACTCCTACGATGCTTAAGCAGGGAAGAAGGCCATATAATCCTACATGAGCTACACTATGGGGCTACTGGAAATCACAAATCGGGAAGAAGCTTGTCGGCTAAGGCAAAAACAATGGGCTAATTTTGGATGTATATGAACGAGGACGCAAAGCAAATGGCAAGAGCTTGTGAAGAATGTCGGCGTTTGGGAAGAAAATCCATGCTCCCGGCGTACCGTTAAACTCGATCATAAGTCCGTGGCCTTTTGCTAAATGGGGAGTGGACATTGTCGGGCCGTTACATGTACGAACGGGGCAAATGAAGTATTTGATCGTGGCTACGGATTATTTTACCAAGTGGGTCGAGGCAGCACCACTGAGGAATATTCGAGACAAGGATGTTTTTAAGTTCATTTGGGAACATATCATTTGTCGCTTCGGGGTCCCGGCTGCCATCGTCTCTGATAATGGAAAACAACTACAGGGCGAGAACATTGATCTTCTATTTAACAATTACAACATCCTAAGAGCAAAGATACCCCGATTTACCCCCAGTGCAATGGGCAGGACGAGATCACTAATAAGACCATCGCCGATAACATGAAGAAGAAACTGGACGGGGAATATGGCAACTGGTGCGAGGAATTATATAACGTCCTATGGGCATACAGAACCACACGGAGGGAAGCTACGGGGTTCTCCCCTTTTATGCTTACATACGGAACCGAGGCGATTCTACCAACAGAAGCAATGATACCTACCACAAGAACCGAAGCGTGGAGGCGAAACGTGTCGTACGATCTGATCTTGGCTAAACTCGACGACTTGGAAGAAACAAGAGAAATGGCGCTACAAAAAATGGAAAATTATCAAAGGAGGTTACAACGGGAGTACAACAAGCGCGTTCGACCAAGAGAGTTTAATCCCGGGCAGCAGGTATTGAAATTTCTAGCTGAATGGGAGCGCGACAAAAAAGGCGGAAAACTAGCACCAAAATGGGGCGGGCCATATATAATCGAATCTAAGGAGGGCGAGGGATCGTATCGACTACTACTACTCGACGGAACAAGAGAGCTCAAACCATGGAACATCCGATTCCTGAAACTCTATCATCCTTAACGGGCAATGCGATAAAAAACGGTAAGCAAACGTGTCTTCTATCTCTGTGAAACCGTGAGGGGTATGGGATAGGGCACAAGCGACTAATGGTCATTCGTACTCGGGGAAATGCCAGTGTGGAAGTGCCGAGGTGACTTACACTCGAATGGTCATTCGTACTCGGGGCAAAGCCATTGTGGAAGTGCCGAGGTGACTTACACTCGAATGGGCATTCGTACTCGGGGCAATGCCAGTGTGGAAGTGCCGAGGTGCCTTACAGTCGCCTGGATATTCGAACTCGGGGCAGTGGCAGTGTGAAAGTGCCGAGGTAGCCTAAGGGTTCTGGTGGTTGGAAACCAGTTCCAAAGGTTGTTTAGACGCGAGGTCTACTCAGCTAAGTGGCCTACTTACATCTGAAAGGTAACCACCATCGCAAGTGGGCGTGTCCACTTTCCCGAGATCGGTTGATCGATAACCACTCGGGACCATCGGGCCTAGAACTAGGATGACTGATACCCTTCCACTGAATCCAAAGAGATAGTGATGAGATACCCCGATCAGGACATGGCATAGGGCCCGATGACCCTCCTTGTTGGGTGTGTTCGACAGAAATGGTTAGAGTTCTAACATATAAAAGCAACAATTACAGGGCATAACACCAGGAACAAAAACGAAACAAATAACGTCGTGCGTTAATCAACAAACGGTCGGGGCAACATGCGGAACAAGAAACAAATCGATCGTGTCGTGCAATAACCAACACCCAGAGGAGCAGCATACAAAACGAAAACCACATCGATCGCATGGTACATCAATTAATAATCGCCAGAATAACATAAGAAACAAAAGATAAATCGATAACACCAAGCGTATGATAACAAAGTACGGAAAGCATCGCGCGGACATACGAAATGAAAAGTTTAGCGGAAATGAAACAAACAACATCGGTGACGCAGCACCCCCATTAAAACGAACAAGCGAGGTAGTGGAAATTGAAAAGGGAGTGACCAAGTGTTTAGAGCGATTTACAACCCGATGGAAGGGGCAACATAGTGACGCAAAGACCACAAAAAGAAAGCTTAAACCTTGGGAGGAGCCGCGCCGGCCTTCCTCTCACGCGACCTCGAGCAGCTTCTTCTCCACCCACCATAATGCCACCTGAACTTTCTGATCTAACTCCTCCGCATGGGCGACCCGTTCATCCTCGAGTTGTTGGGTAATCTGGGAAGCGTTTTCCTCGGCCTCACTAACTTGAAGCCCAAATCGACCTCGGCTGTTTCAATCGGCGAACCTCCAGATCAAGCTCCTGCGAATGTTTTTGCGCGGCTACAAAACCACAAATATAGGATGTTATTCATCGGATACAACTTAACATTTTTGCAAGAATAAAGCGCGATGTGGATCTAAAAAATGGCCTCAACACATCGGCTAAGAGACCTGATAGGGCGGGTAACACCGACTGAAGCGACTCTACCGACTTGGACAACTCATCCTCGGTCCTGGACAACTTCATGGTTAATTCGTTATAATGTTGCTCGTTGAACTCGTTACTAGGGCAATACTTCTTATGCTCGGCCCAATCGTTTATTAACCGATTACGCGACGCTTGGAGAACCACAAGCTGCGATCTACTCCACTCTAAATCGCCCATAACTTTATCAAATTCACGCACTCGGCCCAGTAAATCGCTGTTAGCTCGCTCCACCACATCCTTATCTCTCAATATTCGTCGGCGGTCCTCGTGAAGATCTCGATTCTGTAATTGAAGAGCGTTTACCCTTTGCTCCAAACTCGTGGCTAAAGAAGTTTTTTCGGCAGCAAGACGCTAAGAAGATCCCAAATGAGCCCGTAAATTGTCCATCTCAGAAGGATCATAATCAAACCGGCGATGTCGTTCTAACTTGTCCTCAAGACTTGCAATCTCCTCAGTTTGACGGTCTATTTTGTCGTCTTTGTTTGCCATTCGTTGACGAAGATTTTCCACAAGGTCTTTCTCAATATCCCATTTTCTCTTCATAATAGCGTCTATACCTATACTAGATACCTCGGCTAAGAAGAAGGATACCCGACTCAGGATACTGGCACGATAAACTCAATCAACACAAGTCAAGAAGAATCATATACCTTGAGCATCGGCAAGTTTGATCTCCACCTTGTTCGCGCGACCCTTCTCATTCTGAAGTTGAAGTTGGAGAGACTCTATCAACTGTTTATCTCGAAGGCGATTAGCGGCATCCAAGCGTACACGGTTCATGATCTAACACAAACAAACGAGTTTGCATCATAAACGACACTAAGGAAAGAAATCAGAAGTGGGGCATTACTATACAGAACCGAGTCGCTCACCAAAGTGTCAAGTGTCAAGGCGATGTCGCCGTAACAGGGTACAACATTCAACATTTCTTCACCAGTATACTTCCCAAAGTCGGAGGAAGTAAGCGCACCCAAGAAATTCATGATCGGTCCAGAAACAGTGAAGCAAGTCTCGGCGCTAGAAGACGATCCCTCAGTAAACCTGGGCACACAGGGAAGCTCTACCGGAACACTAGTAACAACCTTATCTACGGCGGGCGTCTCTGAGGGCTCCTGCTGGTCGCCCACACCTTGTTCACCGAATTTGTCACCCGGTACAGCCTCTCCAAACAACTCATCCTCATCGGAAAGATCAATGAGGGGGCTCGTTTTCGGCGGTGGTTTAGCAATTTCTTTACCTCTACCAGGATTACGCCTAAGCGGAGTAGGGTCGACATCGTCAACGTCATCATCATCGCGCCTCGGTGTTTTCGCACAAGTGTCTCGTCGAACATGTGAAGGCAAAAAAACAGGGGCAAGTACATGTACTTATAAGGGAATCATTATGTTTGTTACCTTCCCCTGGTCTTCCTCAACCCTTGTGCCAGCACCTCTTTTCCTAGACCCGATAGTTTTTGTGGAACTGACCTGAGATTTTCAAACAACAACAAATGACTAAATGACGCCCGAAGCTAACAAGATAGAAATCAAGAAAAGCGCATACCTTGTCGGCCTTGTCATCATTAACCACCCAGAAAGAATAGGGCTCGGCGGGAAAAGTAGGCGACGGGAAGTCACCATGAAGGATAAGACCTCGGACAAGAAGCAGAACTCGGGGATATGTCGGGTCATTAGAATTTCGGGCTCGCCTGTTGGAACCATGGCCGATAGGATCGGCATCCAACATCATTCTTTCGACACCCTCGGGCATAGTTTTGACCCGATGAGGACTTGCAGCAAACCCAGCAAGATCGCCCAAGGTCGAAGTACCAGCTCGATAGTTGATAAGAAAATTGGCAACGATATACTCAGGAGCGTCCTCGGGCTTGTAGGTCGACCACTCGGCAGTAGAACCATGACCATCGCGGCGATCCCTCCACTCGTTCATAATTCGGAAAGTATTGCCAGTCCATTGAGCTAAAGCACGAGAAGGCCGAATCTGGGACAAAATCTCGTAATAAAATGGGCTATCAGGGTTGTATAAGGGAAGACGAAGGCCTAGCTCCAGCTGACCCAAGGTGATGACCACACAATTAGCCGATTGCTCGTGCTTCTTCATATCGGTTTTCTTCAAACTACCGTTTCGGCCCGAGAGAAGGGTCACTTCATAATTTTGAAGATCGTACGTCTCCTTCAACTTCTCAATGAACTCTTCATCGGAAAGATCTTTCACCCTTTTCTCGGACCTGCACGAAATATAAGAAGAGCTATCAGCAAAAATAGATCTCATCGCGCGATCATCATACCTAGAAGGGATCTCAAGAAAAAACAGAGAAGCAAGGGGGGAACATCAAACTCGGAAAAAACATCATCAAAAGACCTCTTTTCATCCATGGAAGGAGAAGAAGCCATTAACGAAGATAATGCAGAACTCGGTTTTCAACAAAGAAAGATGAGGCGACAGCAGCTACTGTAACGATCGATGAGGAGAAAAGGACGAAAGAAAATCAAGAAAGCTAGGGTTTTTGAGAAGCGTAAGATATGAAGAAACTTGGAAGAAAACCACAAAGAAGCAGAATGAAGGGCAGAGAAGAAGAAGGAAGAAAGGAGCAGGCTATTTAAATAAGAAACTTTGTAACCAACGATGACGGTTACCAGTCATAAAGTGGAAATTAGTGGGGCGCTGCATGGCGGGATTAGCGGCATGAGCGAAGACATGGGCGGTTAAGACGATGTTCTTCCACTCGTGCCTCCCACACGGGTAGAAGAAGGGGAATAAATGTAGGTGTAAATTATCTACAGATCCAGGTGGCAACATCCTAGACCCAGTGCACCCAAATACAAAGAAACGCGAAGTATAGAGCAAAGATTAAAGAGCGCGAGATTTAAGGAATCCACGTGGATCGGGCGTAATAATGTCGGACAAGACTTGACCCAGACTTCTGATAAAGCTGACAAGATAAGGCGGGACGGGACAAACGAGGAGCTACAGTCAAACAAACAAGCAAGAAAGTGTGGAACACATCGGCTGATCATAAGGGCGACTATCGAGACAAATTACATCGCGTCAACAGAGGACCATAAGAGATTGGCTCGAACGAGATACAAAGAGGAGCCAAGATGCATCGATCAAGACAAGACGACGTGAGTCGGCCCGATCACGTAATGCCTAATTAGATGTAACAGGGTCAACATTCTAACTTTGTTGTATAAACTTTCTCCTATAAATAGCGGGACTTGTATTCTAGAGAGGCAGGTTGTAATTTTTGGGAGAGAAAGGAGAGAGAAACCCGAGTTAGCATTAGAAAGAAGTGAATGAGAAGTAAGTTCATCTTGTAAGGAAATCCCACTAAGAGCAACACCTTTGTAACACCTTGAAGTAATAAGATTCATCATTTCACCCCCGTGGACGTAGGTAATCATACCGAACCACGTATATCTTGTGTTCATGGTTGAGTGTTTACTTTCGTTTGAGAAGAGTCGTACGTTTCTATCCTTTGGATGTAGTTTGTAGTAGAATGCATCTACAGTTTCAATGGTGAATCTCGTGAAATTTGGGTTAACTTTTTCTATGATGCGGAGGAAAACTAAAGGTAAGCTTTAAGTATTAGATCAATTCATCAGATTCATGAGATTCAAAGACGCCAAACACTTGGGATGGATTCCTTTTTTTTTTATGGAACATGCAATGCATATTCATCTTACTGTAATCTTGGAAAATCAAGAAAAAACTAAAGATGAATAGAGTTTTATATTTCCCTCATATTAACCAAACATCAACTGCTTATGACCAAAGTCGGCTTTCCCAAAAAAAATTGGCCTTCCCTATAACAAAAATCTTTGGATATGGTAATATCAACCAACAGCCCATTAACAACAACTAAAGTTCAAAACCACCACAATGACCAGGCCCGATTGTACCAAGTAACTGAAACGCTGTGGAACTCTCTAGAAAACGACAAATCACAAAGAACATTCTGGAGAGTAAAACCATCTCAAAAAAACCGCCAAAAGATAAAACCCGTAGAATTCTCCAGAAACTCCCGAAACCACCTTCAAGAACAATCCCGAAACCCCAAATTCCACCGTATATAAAAACCGACCCCATTTTTCGACCATCATCAGAAAAAAAGAAAAATAATTCTCAATCGCAATTTCAAAACAAGAAAAAACGCTCTGTCCGATCTTTGATTAAAAAAAACTCTCTGTGTGTGATTTTGAATTTGGTTGAAGATTCTAATGGCGGAAGTACAGATGGGAGGAGAAGCACCAGAAACATTTGCGTTTCAGGCTGAGATCAATCAGTTGTTGAGTTTGATTATCAATACTTTTTACAGTAACAAAGAGATCTTCTTAAGAGAATTGATCAGTAATTCGTCCGATGCGTTGGATAAAATTAGATTTGAAGGATTAACTGATAAGAGTAAATTGGAAGCGCAGCCGGAGTTGTTTATTAGGATTGTTCCTGATAAGGTTAATAAGACTCTTACAATTACTGATAGTGGTGTTGGAATGACTAAAGAAGGTATGAATTACTGAAATCCCTAATTGTGATCTTGAATTTTCTCTGGTAGTACTCTGATCTGAAAATTTGTTCTTCATTTTGATTTGGGATCGGTGTTAACTCGGTGTGACTCGGTTTTGTTCAGTTAGTGATTTTCTGCAATTTGTATTTTTCTTGTTCAATGTTTGATGAATTATGATAAAATCTGTTTAGATGGTTAAGTAAATTTTGAGTGCTGAGTCGGTGTCGAGTCACAGTGAACTGATTGACTGATTCATAGTATGTAGGTAGATTGATATCTAGTTGAATTGTTTCTAGAAATCGATTGCAAAGCCGATTTCAATCGGAGTTGACATGGTTCACCGATTTAGGATTCTAGCGAATTGTGGCTGTTAAAGATTTTGATACTTCTGTTGGTTTAATTGTGTTTTTGTTATGGGGATTTTGCAGATTTGGTGAACAATTTGGGAACAATAGCAAGGTCAGGGACCAAGGAGTTTATGGAAGCTTTACAAGCTGGAGCAGATGTTAGTATGATTGGACAGTTTGGTGTTGGGTTTTACTCTGCTTATCTTGTAGCTGAAAAAGTTATTGTGACTACTAAACATAATGATGACGAACAATACATTTGGGAGTCACAAGCTGGAGGATCATTCACTGTTACTAGAGATGTTGATGGTGAACAGTTGGGTAGAGGAACTAGAATCACTCTATTCCTAAAGGAAGATCAGGTAAGCAAAGAGTCTCAGGTCCATTGTCTTTTTCTTCTTTTTGTTGTTTCTGTATTTTATTTGGATGCTGATTGTGGTTATGTGCTGTTGTTGCAGTTGGAATACCTGGAAGAGAGGAAGATTAAGGATCTTGTGAAGAAGCATTCTGAATTTATCAGTTACCCAATTTATCTCTGGACTGAGAAGACAACAGAGAAGGAAGTGAGTGATGATGAAGATGATGAGCCAAAGAAGGAAGAAGAAGGAGCTGTTGAGGAAATTGATGAGGAGAAAGACAAGGATGATAAGAAAAAGAAGAAGGTCAAGGAAGTTACTCATGAATGGGAATTGATTAACAAGCAGAAACCAATTTGGTTGAGGAAACCTGAGGAAATTACAAAGGAGGAGTATGCTGCTTTCTACAAGAGTTTGACCAATGATTGGGAGGAACATCTTGCTGTCAAGCATTTCTCTGTGGAAGGACAGCTTGAGTTCAAGGCAGTTCTGTTTGTGCCCAAGAGGGCACCTTTTGATCTTTTTGATACAAGGAAGAAGATGAACAACATCAAGTTGTATGTCAGGAGGGTGTTCATTATGGATAACTGTGAGGAGTTGATTCCTGAGTACCTTGGATTTGTGAAGGGTGTTGTCGATTCAGATGATTTGCCGCTTAACATCTCTCGTGAGATGCTTCAACAGAACAAGATTTTGAAGGTTATCAGGAAGAACCTTGTGAAGAAGTGCATTGAAATGTTTACTGAAATCTCCGAGAACAAGGAGGATTATGCTAAGTTTTATGAGGCGTTTTCTAAGAACTTGAAATTGGGTATTCATGAGGACAGCCAGAACAGAGCTAAGATTGCTGACTTGCTCCGCTACTACTCTACAAAGAGTGGAGATGAGATGACCAGCTTGAAGGATTATGTTACCAGGATGAAGGAGGGACAGAAGGATATCTACTACATTACTGGTGAAAGTAAGAAAGCTGTTGAGAACTCTCCATTCTTAGAGAGACTCAAGAAGAGAGGGTATGAAGTTCTGTTCATGGTTGACGCCATTGATGAGTACGCAGTTGGGCAACTGAAGGAATACGATGGGAAGAAGCTTGTTTCTGCTACTAAGGAAGGTTTGAAACTAGATGATGAGACAGAAGAGGAGAAGAAGCTGAGAGAGGAAAAGAAGAAGTCTTTCAAGAGTCTCTGCAAGACCATCAAGGACATTTTGGGTGACAAAGTTGAGAAAGTTGTGGTTTCTGACAGAATTGTGGATTCTCCTTGCTGCTTGGTGACTGGAGAATATGGGTGGACTGCAAACATGGAGAGGATTATGAAAGCTCAAGCATTAAGGGACAGCAGCATGAGTTCTTACATGTCGAGCAAGAAGACTATGGAGATAAATCCTGACAATGGAATCATGGAGGAGTTGAGGAAGAGAGCTGAGGCTGACAAGAACGACAAGTCCGTCAAGGATTTGGTGATGCTGTTGTTTGAGACTGCTTTGCTGACTTCTGGTTTCAGCCTGGAGGAGCCAAACACCTTTGCAGCAAGAATTCACAGGATGTTGAAGCTAGGTCTGAGCATTGAGGAAGAGGAAGAAGCTGCTGGTAATGATGCAGAGATGCCTGCGCTAGAGGAAGATGCAGCTGAAGAGAGCAAGATGGAGGAAGTTGATTAAAAAATCAGAAGGTCATGTTGCGAGTCTTTCTACCTGTGATTGTCATCTGTTAAAAGTTAGGTCTTTTCTGTTCTTTTTTCTCTTTTGCTAGTTTTTGAGTTCCTCCGTAAGGGTTGTTGATATTTGGGGGGTGGTGCTTGTGTCTTTTGGGCTTCGGATATAGCAATACAACAGTCTTTTCAGTCTTTTCATGCTCATAAGCTCATTCTATAATTTGTCTTGTGTGGTTTTGTTAGTCTTGACCATTAGTAACACTTGGCTATATTTTTTTAATTGATAAATGATAAAAAAATGTTGCAATCTAGAAATGCAATTGAGATAGTAACCATTCAGGTCAAGATTATGGCACAGGATTAAGCAAGCTGCACAAGTCTTCCACAAATGAATTGCCGGGCTCCTCTGCCCATAATTTTGAACACAGTTTCCATTTAATTGGACAAGCAGTGCCACTGGCCCACTGCACTACCTAGATGCAGCTAACTTGGTTCCACACTTCGGTGAATACCCATGAGCGCCATCTCATTTACATTTTTATTCACGCTAGATTGCAGGCCTTCAGGAGAGTTTTATATCAAATAGTACGGTGTGAATATGAAGCCCAAGGAGCATTTTGCGTCAGGTGACAGCTCCTCTACTAGAACGGTGTCTAACTCAATTAGGGAGGAATGAACTTGGAGCTGAGCGGTTTTATCCTGTAAAACTAAAGACGCGGTCGACAAATAGGAGATTGCATTAAGAGTAGAAATACACATAGAAACACAAAAAGCAGCCTAAACAGTGAGAAGAAAGAAAACTGCATAACTCACATTGGTCACGTCTGGAAGATCCTAGAAGAAATAAGGAAAAAGAAAGGATGTAACAAATGATGGAAAGAATTGAAATTGTTATCATAATCCAAAAGCAAGACCCAGTTCCGCTGCATGACACAATTTAGCCAATATTTGTCTTCTTCTCTTGGATTTCTCTCCTAATGCTTCGAGTGAAACATGGCTGTGCACGTAAGGAATTGCTTTAGCAATCACCGTTGGACTATCATCCCACAGTTTTCTTAGTGTTGTATTTTCCGAATCGTAACAAAAGAAACTTCTATTATGCGACATTAGAACTTGATTGCTCTTTGTAACCGCAAACGGCGTATATCTTACGTTGTTGGTGCATGGTATACTAAATGTCTTCCTCCAACTCCACACGTACTTGAACTCATGCTGCTTTTTAATGTCATAACTGCTAAACTTTTTCTTTTTCTCTAACGCCCATATGTGAATAAATCTATCTTCTTTTCGTACATCATCCATATGAACAACACACATATACCCTCCCAACAATTCAAGACAGGTGTCGAGACTACTATAACACGAAATTGTTGGCGATAGTGTTGGTAATGAGATCAATTGGAACGTCTCTCCTGCTAAGTCGAAAGCTGCGATTTGCTTTTTGCGATTCTCAAACCAATGAAGGGCTCCATTAGCACAAACACCGGCCTCAGGGCTTAAACGGAGATCAACTCTTCCTAAATCTCTCCACCCACGACCACTACCCAAAGTGAGTACTTGAGCATAGCTGCAACAATTATGAGAAGTGAAAACCTCACGGAAGATTCTAACAACTTT
Organism: Papaver bracteatum; assembly: GCA_023529315.1. Taxonomy (NCBI): domain Eukaryota; kingdom Viridiplantae; phylum Streptophyta; class Magnoliopsida; order Ranunculales; family Papaveraceae; genus Papaver; species Papaver bracteatum. Next base: position 951,433 of record JAJJWX010003234.1, on the reverse strand, counting down.
ATACTCATCCGTGGAATGATCGTAACCAAATCCGGAAGTAAAATAACCCTCCACCGGTTTGACGAAGTTGAATGTTGGAAGATAAACATATTCCCCGGTAATGGGATTTCCGATGTAGATGGGATCACAATAGTACCCAAAAGAGGACTTGCACACTGCCAAGAAACAAACCAAGCCATTGCATGAACCAACCATGTCAGACAAAGGAGGTTCAAGCTCAATAGACGGATGATTAGCGATTTCCACAAGCGTTTTGTAAGAGTAATGCTCATGCATATAAATATCATTGTATTCCTCTCCTCCAAAAGAGAGTTTGGAATCAGGGTACCACCCAAACTTAAAAAGGAGACCTACCTTGAAAATACTTGATATAGTATGTCGCCAGGGTTTGCAAACTAGTTTGCAGTTGATCATGGCTTCGTAAGGTAACCGAGATAGTATATTTGGGATCACGTCAGTAGGTAACTTCTCCATCTTATGATTTCTATATGCACAAAGCTAGTAAGTCGCACAATTCTAACAACTCACCTGTTGTTTAGATCTCTTCCTGTCTGCTAACAAGTCACCCAGCAGCACGCGGCCGCCATGGTTTTGCTATAAGATCTGTTCAGGTTTAAACTCCAAAACCCTACAATGCGGTGCAGATCCTTATATAGACGACCAATACGATGGAAAGTTGGCAACGTACGAAGCTGCCCCAAAACTATAACAACAGAAAAAGTACCTTATTGGTCTATGGAACCAGGTAGAGATTCTAGGATCGATCCCCAGTGAAGTCGTGTTTTAACAAGCAATAAGCCATGTAAATTAAAGCATGTCTTTAGGGTTTTGGCCAACTATTGAAAACAAGTCAAACCCAGAAAGTATCATGGAAAGCATAAAACAAACTTTACTATACCAGATGGAAAACATACGATTACAGATTACTATGAGATTTCTACTAGACAAAAGTTTTATTTTTCCCTATTTTGTTTTCTTCCTCCTAATTGTACGTGTTATATGCAATTCTGAAGTGGCATCAGCATCCATGACGATCAACATATAGCGCCACCAACTTTCTTCTTATGGGCACTCCTGGATATTTCTCTTGTATACTCCATAGCATCCTCAAAAGTCAAAACCGTTTACATAAACCTGCAGACCAATTGCTTCTGCCAGCAGCTGAGTGTGATCCAAAGGAAACCCATGCCTATCCTGCAAGAGAAACGCAACCTGTCCACTTGATAACTCCTCCTCATGAAGTTCTTGAACATCCTCCTTAAACTTATTAATACCCGTAAATAATGTCTTTCCAAAAACTTGTTTCCTCTTTTTCAGTAAGTTCTCTAATTTCATCTTCATGTTGCTTCAGCTCTGGAAAGACACCCCCCATCAAGTCCACCACAACTTTTACAAGAGTAACAAGACACAGGCACAAGCACATCCATTAGAGAGGACCAAAACTACGCACGGTTAATCCATGTATCAGATTCATTTTGGTGAGACAGCTAAAATACTGGCATAAAAGTAAGATGCATATCCTTCATGCCCTAGCACTGGAAGAAAGAAAAATTTATCTTCTACACATTCCATGTTAAGAGGATATGGCATAATGGATGATTCAAATAGATCTTCGTTTTGTCGTGCCTCCTTTACTCATTCAGCTTATAGGAACTGACAGATCTTCATTAGTTTCCTACAGATTCAGACAATTTTGTAGCATGTATTATTTTTGTTGTTGCTTTTCTCTTTCTTTTGCATGAGGTCAGGCCTAGCCCCCTTCGTTTCTGTTTTTTTTTTCCTTTGTCAATAAAATATCCTAGGCCGCTTAGTTTAAAAAAAGAAAAATAAAGCCAAAAGCAGTTCATTTCATTGTAGTTTCATTGCATAGAATTCATACCCACTGAAGAATCCCTCTCGACCTTTTAAGTACTTCACTTCCATAATACACAGCTCGCCTAAGAATATGGCGTAGGACATACTCACAAGTCACAACCCGCTTTTCCTACACATGGTACATCAAAATGAGTCCAAATAGTTAACTATGCCAAATAAGAAATCCAAATATACAAACTGATGTGAAATGTTAAGATGGCTTTAACGCACAACTATAAAATAAAGGGTCGGGATCGTGGGACTCTTAGTTTTGACACACACTTTAAACACAACTTCTACACCGTCGGTTAGGTTTCATCTAACAGCGTTTATGCTTTGTGACGTGGCACTTGTTTTAACTCAAAAGACTTTATACGGCTGAAGCCAAGCCTAGCCGACATTTATGATTAATTTTCTTGTAACTTCCAAAATATGCCTACCTACGTTTTTTTCGAAGAAAGGAAAACTTTTGACTACCAAAAGAAAATATCATTCATCTTTTCATCAAAAGTTTCTGGGTTGCACTTTTCCAGTGAGCCTGGTACTACTCGAAAATATTGTTTGTTCTTTTGATTGAAACAAAAATAATTGTTCTTGATTGGTACATGAATTGAAGATTATGCTTCAAAGAAATAAAATCTGTTGAAGATTAATCAATACCCAGCAACTGTTAGAGTAGTCACAATTCCAATTCTATATTTATTTCAATTTTCTATGTGTGTTTTCAATTGATTGTGCCAGTGACGGATCAGTTGATCGCATTGTAATTTACCGTCCATTAGCTTATCAAGTTTGGTCTCTACTGCAATTCCAAGAGTTTGTGAAATAGTTGGAGTTCGTTATTTGTATGAGACCTCATGATTAATTTTTGAACTATTAATTGGGGGATATGGATTTTAATTGGGGGATATGAATTACTTCCCCCAACCATTTGTGGCTGATAAGGGGTGTCTTTTGGGTGCGAAAATACCAAAACACCCTTTCATTAATTAAAAAACATTATGAAATTACTATTTTGCCCTTTCTACTAAACATTAAAATCAAAACCCAAAATCATATATCCCCCTTCTCAAATCAGACCTGCATAGGGTTAGGTTTTGAATTTATTTTTTTCTTCATCGTCTTCTTCATCGTTCATTCTTCATCGACGATTAATCGTTGAATCAAAAATTTCTTCGTTGACTAACCTACCATAACCATGCCTCCACGAAAGAAATCAAAAGCAAAACGGAACACTAAATCGATTGCTCAACAAACACATGAACAACGAATCGAGAACATTGCTCAAGAACTAGAAGAGGACGCATCCAACTCGGATGATCAACCAATCATGGCTTCTTGGTCCATTAGCTTATCAAGTTTGGTTTTCAATCTCTTTTCGTACATGTCTCTCCCAATCCTTTAGAAATTCCAACCACCTTTTATGGTTTTCATCGTGTTCTTTGTCGCATCGCTCTTTAATCTTTCCTCTTTCATTTTCTTCTTCTTCGGGTGATAGTTTCTCTTCTGAACATCTTCATCAAGTTGACCAACCATTCTTTTTTTAATATCAGCCTTAGAGGGTTCAAACAAAGCATGAATTCCAAGAGTTTGTGAAATCATAAGAACATCACAACACGTATGAGCCAATTGTTGGAGTTCCCAAACTATCTTCTCAAATTCTTGCATAACATTCCTCCCTTCCCATTCCAACCTTTTAATAGTTATAAATTTGTATGAGACCTCATGATTAATTTTTTAAATTGTAAAAACTAGGTGGAAGACTTGTTTGGTAACATACCCGAGGTATTTTATAGTGTTCCGACGTATCCCGATGGAGCGGTTTGGAGTTTGGTTGATCGTTATAAATTATCTAAATGAAAATAAAATTGGATTAGTTAAAACTAAGCAGTTCTTCTTGTGATTAGATGCTTAATCACAAATAAACAAATTTCAAATTCACAAAGCTAAGTGCAACCATGTATAGATCAAAATGAAAACCCAAGTTTTCACGAAGGTCAGATAGATAACAACCAATATTAAAATGCATATGTGATTATAAAATGAAAATCTTCCCATTCAATTTAGTTTACTTTTTGTTTTAGAGGAAAAACCCATGCGTTAAAGAAACGAAGATGAAGACTGTAATTGCTCCAAAATTAAATCAAGCAAAAGATATAGATCAAAATGAAAACCCAAGTTTTCTATTTATCTCAATCTCATATGTGATTAGATTAAGTTGTTGGCTTGGCTTTGCCCAAAATTAAATCAAGAGCCATATATCTCAATCTTGTACAAGATTTTGTTGGCTTGTCCTAATTTACATGTCTCTCTATCCCACCAATAAAAAATCGACATGCATCTTAGTTTGAAACTAACCAAATTAACCGGTATTTTGGTGGTTACACAAAATAAGGAAATTGTATATATTTGAAAAATAAAAGAAAATTAATATCTTCGGTAAGAATTTAAAATCTTTCATTTTATCCAAAAATATCACTTTTACTTTTATTTTTTTATTATCTTCATCTTTTTTTTTTTGTGTTTTTTGTACAGACTATCACATAAGCCGGTGATACCAGCGATAGAGCATTCATTTAGATGTTAGGGTGTGTGCAAAATGAATTACAAAAAACGGTGCAGTAGAGTTGTTATCTCGTATTTGTACCAATTGATTGATCAAAATAAAATATGGCTAAATATCTCGTATTTCTTCTATATTGTTCAAGAGAATAGTAGTGAAGGACCTACAGTACTAGTAAAGAAATGAATGGAAAGCACTGCTATTATAAACAATGGCTCTTCCAAGCACAATCGATCAAGAATTGAAATAGAAATGAAATCAAAAGTAAAACAAGCACACACAACACAAGGATTTATAGTGGTTCGATCAAGATGATCTACATCCACTTTGGAAGACGACGATAACTATTGCACTATGATTCAAACAAGATTACAAGAGTATGATTCAAAATCCCCTCTCAAGATTAAGCCTACACTGTCTCACACTCTCTCTTAGTTACATATGTTTCTCTTACTAAAACAAGAGGATGAGAAGAGTACTTATATCTCCTGATATCTTCTCTTGCACAAAAGGTATGCCTTCCCTTGTACAAAGATATGCCTTCTCTAGCACAAAAGGTATTCCTTCCCTTGTACAAAAGATATGCATTCTCTTGCACAAAAGAAGACTTGTCTCCTGATGACTTCTCTTGTACAAAAGGTAAACGGGCAAACGGGTCGGGCAAATGGATCGACCCAAATGAATACTAAACCGTATTCAAGACACATACACTACAAATCTCCACCTTGACTTGAATACCATCACCACTCATCATCATCGTCTTCACTCAACCCATCAAGGGGTCTCAACACCTGTTGACACCAACCAAGTCCAAGCAATGCTTGAACTTGATACTTGGAACCGGCTTCGTCAACATGTCCGCAGGGTTATCCGCTGTAGGAACCTTTAGCATCGATATCCTACCTTCCTCAACTGCATCCTTGATAAAATGATACCTGACATCGATGTGCTTCGTTCTCTCATGATACATCTGGTTCTTGGTCAAGTGAATGGAACTTTGACTGTCACAGAACAAAGTTGCACTCTCTTTCTTGAAACCCAAATCACCAACCAAACCCATCAACCATATACCTTCCTTCATCGCTTCATCGCTGCGATGTACTCTTTCGCTTGTATACAATGCAACTGTGCTTTGCAAAATCGACCTCCAACTGATAGTACTACCACACAATGTAAAAGTATAGACTGTCAATGATCTTCTTCTATCAAGATCACCATGCATAATCAGAATCAACATAACCCACAACATTTTTCGAATCACCATAGTGTTTATCAAACACTAAACCAACATCTGTACTTCCCCTTAGATACCTCAAAATACACTTTACAACATGCCAATGAGCCTTCCCGGGACTTCCCATGTATCTACTTACCACACTCACAGCTTGTGCGATATCCGACCTTGTACAAACCATAACATACATGATGCTACCAACTACGCTTGCATATGGAACTCGAGACATATACTCTGCCTTATTTGCAGTTAGAGGTGATTACCTTCTAGAAAGTTTAAAGTGAGCTGCCAAAGGAGTGCTTACTGGTTTTGCATCTTTCATACCAAACCGCTCCAACACCTTCTCGATGTAAGCCTTCTGGGACAAATGCAGCTTGCCTTCAGCTCGGTTTATATGAATCTCCATGCCCAATATCTTCTTTGCTGCACCCAAGTCTTTTATCTCAAACTCACTACTCAACTGCACCTTCAAATTCTGTATCTCTGACATGTCTGTGCAAACGATCAACATATAATCAACATACAAGAGTAAATACACAAATGAACCATCTTAGAGTTTCCTGTGATATACACAACTTCCATACTTACTCCTACTATATCCATTTGCCAACATAAATGTATCAAAACGTTTATACCACTTCCTTGGATATTTCTTCAAACCATAAAAAGATTTCTTCAACAAGCATACATGGTCTTCTTTGCTAGGAACTTCAAACCCTTTTGGTTGTTGCATATAAATATGCTCTTCCAAATCACTATGAAGGAAATCCGTCTTAACATATGGTTGTTCCAATTCTAGATATTTCAAAGAAACTATAGCAAGCAATGTTCTAATAGAACTATGTTTAACAATAGGAGAGAATACCTCATTGTAGTCAATGCATTCTCTTTGTGTAAACCCATTTTCCACAAGCCTTGCCTTGTACCTTGTTCCTTCACCATCTGAAGTACCTTGTTTCTTATTGAAGACCCATTTGATTCCAACAATCTTATGCCCTTTTGGTCTTGCAACTATCTCCCTAGTGCCATTCTTGTCAAGAGACTCAATTTCTTCAATTGCATATGCTCCCCATTCTGCTGATTCTTCACCACCGATTGCTTCTTCATAGGTTCTTGGATCATCCCTATCTATGCTCTCACCTACTGAAAGTGCATACGCAACCAAGTCAACATGGCCATATCTCTGAGGTGGTCTAACTTGACTCCTCTCTCTGTCTCTTACAAGATTGTACTGATGATCTTCTGCTTCTTATTCCTGGGCAGGTTCTTGCACAATATCTCGATCATCATCATCATCAGAAACAACAGTCTCATTGTTTCCTTGAACTTGCATCTCAAGTTCCACCTGGTCACTAAGATCCACCTTATCAATAACACCCTCTTCAGCTTTTCCATCTAGTTCTTCATTATTTGGCTTCAACATCGACTGCTCATCAAATTTCACATCTCTGCTGATAAGAAACTTGTTTGATCTTTCTGCAGGACACCATAACCTGTAGCCTTTCACACCCTTTGCATACCCAGGAAATATACACTTCTTTGCTCTAGGCTCTAGCTTCCCCTCATTCACATGAGCATAGGCTGGACATCCAAATAACTTCAAGTCTTCATAGTTAGCATGTGAACCTGTCCTAACTTCATTTGGAGTCTTACAATTAATAGCAGTCGATGGGGATCTGTTCACTAAATAAGCTAATGTGTTTGCTGCTCTGCCCAAAACTGCTTTGGTAACCCGACATTGGAGAGCATGCATCTTTCCTTCTCCATAATTGTTCTGTTCATCCTTTCTGCAACACCATTTTGTTGTGGTGTTTTTCTGACTGTGCGGTGTCTCACAATCCCTTGCTCCTTGCAGAACTCATTGAACTCACCCCCACAATATTCCAAACCATTGTCTGTCCTCAAGCACTTGATTCGTCTTCCGGTTTGTTTCTCAACCATTGTCTTCCATTGATTAAACTTGACAAAAGTTTCATCTTTGTGTTTAAGTATGAATGCCCATACTTTCCTTGAGAAATCATCAATGAATGTCAGCATCTATCTACCACCACCATGTGAATCAACCCGAGAAGGACCCCAAAGATCAGAATGAATATAATCCGAAATACGCTTGTTGTTATGAATAGTTGTACTAAACTTGACTCTACACTACTTTCCAAAGACACAATGTTCACAGAAATCAAGCTTACTTGTTTTGTGACCACAAAGGAATCCCTGCTTTCTCAAAACAGCCAAACCCCTCTCGCTCATATGCCCTAGCCGCATATGACACAACTTGGTAGTATCGTCTTTAGAACTTGAAGAACATATAGCTGCATCACCCATCACAATATTACCTTGCAGCGTATAAAGACCATTAATTCTCTCGCCCTTCATAATTGTAAGATTTCCTCTTGATATACGAATAACTCCACCTTCACCTTGATACTTGCAGCCATTTGAATCAAGAGTACCCAAAGAAATAAAATTTCTTCTCAAGTCCAAAACATGCCTAACCTTAGTTAAAGTCCTCACCATACCGTCATACATCTTAATTTGAATTGTACCTGCACCCACCACTTTACAAGTGACATTGTTTCCCATAAGAACTTTACCACCTTCTCTAGCTTGATAAGTAGTAAACCACTCTCTACGAGGACACATGTGAAAAGTACACCCCAAATCAAGAATCCACCCATTCTACGAGCTTTCGGTATGAACCGTGAGATCATCACTTTCTACTTCAACATTTTCTGCGGTGCCTTGGTTAGTATTCTTCTCAACATTCTTCAATTTTGGACAATCCTTCTTGAAATTCCCTTTTTCCTTACAATGAAAGCAATAGAATTTACCGGATTTTGATTTAGACCTTGACTTTGATCTACTCCTATAAAATCCTCCCTTTTGGTTTCCTCTTCTTATAACAAACAACCCATCTCCCGAATTATCTTTACCATCAATACCAGTCTTCTTTAACTCCTTAGAGTTCAAAGCCGCTTTAACCTCTTCCATGGAAATTGTGGATTTTCCATACATCACGGTATCAACAAAATTATCATAAGATGGTGGTAAGGAACAAAGCAAACCCAAAGCTTGGTCTTCATCTTCAATTTTGACATCAATATTTGCCAAATCCAAGAGAATTTTATTATAATTAATCAATATGATCTATAATAGACATTCCTTCATGCATTCTAAGAGTATGTAATTTCTTCTTAAGATATAAACGATTAGTTACGGATTTAGTCAAATACCTCTTCTCCAACTTATTCCATATCCCGTCTGGTGTCGTTTCCGTCGCCACTTCTCTCAAGACATCATTGCTCAAACACAATAAAATTGTTCCATGAGCTTTCTCCATGAGTTCTTCCTTTTCTTCATCTGACAATGTTGTTACTAGAGCCGTTTTCCCCTTAAAAGTTTTCACCAAACCTTGTTGCACCAAAACATCCCTCATCTTTAGCCTCCATAAATTGAAATCATTCCTTCCATCAAATTTCTCAATCTCATACTTTTCCGCCATCGTAGATCGCTGCCACCCGGAGCCCTGATACCAATTTTTTTTATAAACAATGGCTCTTCCAAGCACAATCAATCAAGAATTGAAATAGAAATGAAATCAAAAGTAAAACAAGCACACATAACACAAGGATTTATAGTGGTTCGATAAAGATGATCTACATCCACTTTGGAAGACGATGATAACGATTTCACTATGATTCAAAAAAGATTACAAGAGTATGATTCAAAATCCCCTCTCAAGATTAAGCCTACACTGTCTCACTCTCTCTCTTAGTTACATATGTTTCTCTTACTAAAACAAGAGGATGAGAAGAGTACTTATATCTCCTGATATATTCTCTTGCACAAAAGGTATGCCTTCCCTTGTACAAAGATATGCCTTCTCTTGCACACAAGGTATTACTTCCCTTGTACAAAAGATATGCCTTCTCTTGCACAAAAGAAGACTTGTCTCCTGATGCCTTCTCTTGCACAAAAGGTAAACGGGCAAACGGGTCTGGAAAATGGATCGACCCAACTGAATACTAAACCGTATTCAAGACACATACACTACAACTACTGAGTATCAAGTCTAATGGATTATACGCTTCCAAAAATAAAAAAAGTCTAGTGGATTGCAGGTTTTATTAAAGGAAAAGTTCAAGCATTTTTCAATTCCAAGTAGATGGTTACATCTCCATTATTGAGTTAAGCGTTAGTTTTCATCCATTCCTTGTATAATTTACATGTGTTCCTGAAACCAAACCATGTCTAAATTTAGATATCTAATACTTTCTACTACAACCAAATGTATACATGATAAACTAAAAAAAAAAAAAAAACGACGTGGTCTCTAATGGTGTTACTAAGTGAACTTTCATAAAAAGAGCCAGTGTACAGTACTTGTAAAATCTGAAGTTTGAACCCTGCTGGAGGAGAAATGTTGATTACCGTATGGGGTATTATAGTTTCCTACATAGTATTGCTAGCACAAATAACATATGTAAACAAACGTCAACACTGATAAAAATGTAGATATAATTGTTTGAAGAACTAACAAGCAACCATGATATTATCAAAAGAATATTACCAGTAAAACGTTTAACGGAGTATGCACATGCCCAACATGGTAGAGAGCATTGGGTACCTGGAATTGTAATCATAAGCCAATGAGTAACTATAGTAATTTAATTTAATGAACAATATGCAAACCAGATGTAACTTCGAAAAAATACAGCCATACCATTCCCATTGGGGTGCTATCGGAAGACGAATTTGCGTATTGAAAACTGGCAAGGTCTAAACAGTGTTTTTTTGAGGAATGGATGCTTGCTTTCTAGACCTTTTCTTTGGTACAATATGTTCCAATGCATTCATAACTGGAAAAGACTCAACAGTGGTGTTTTGAGGAATATAAGCTTGTTTTCTGGACATTTTCTTTTGTACAACCACCTTGCGTTCAGTGGCCTCACAACAGTTGCGGCAACTACTTTTTCTTTCACTTTTATCCCTTTTACTGGACAACTATAATTGTTAACCGGTAAAGTAAGCTTTTCTACATTTGCAGCAGTAGATGAGATATCATCAACATTTTTTTTCAGCAGTAGGTGAGACATCTTCAACATTTTTTTCAATCATTGTTGCCCTCAAACTCGCATCAACCTCCTTCATAATGTTATTCAAACCTAAAACAGCAATTTCATATGCTTTCTCGGACTCCGCTGCTCTTGTTGACAATTGGATATGCATTCTGCACAAGTCTCTTAACAGTTAGCCACGACTTTCTTTGGATAATTTTCACTTGGAAACTTGGAACCAACTATTGAACTCCCTGATTTGATGTCCTTTGTCCATCTTTTTAAGAAGTACTGAGTTGGGATACTTTTGACATTCCATATGCAGAGAATTTTTAAAGCGTAGGAATACAAATAACCAGCAAATTCAAATCTTCTGCAACTGCACAAAATATTATTATCTTTTGAATCAAAGATAATTGTGCGGTGATACTCTTTCTTATGAGGAATGACTTCATATATACTAACTGTTTCATTCTCACTAGAACAAGTGAAGGTACAATCATGATCTCTACATAATTGTATTTTAAACAATTCAAACATTGCTGGAGTATAGATTTCTGCGGCATGTTTTAGGATTTTCACTGGAAACAACAATGCAGGAAAAGATTAGCTTGCTTTGAAGTCCGATCTCGACTCTTCATAACGACGATCGTCCACTAGTCTCTTAAAATTATGAAAAAAAAAAGTATCATGTCATACTTATAACTGACATATTTCTTTAACATACTATTTAAACTTTCACTGCGTTGAGTGGTGGTAATCTCTGCAGAAAATGTATTTCTCCCATAAACCAATGCCCATTTTTCTTTTAGACTAAATAATCCACTCAACCAATCATTATCCATGAGATTGTATTTTACCAACATCTTCGTCCAAGCTGAGAAGTCGCCAGTAAACTCATTGAATTGCTGAAACACATGGCTGCTTTTGATATATATGCCAAATACATAATCTATGACATGTTTCTGGCCACTGTGAAGCCAATGCTCTTGCCATTGCTGCATCTTGGTCAGTAAATATACTTTTGGGTTTCTTTCCGGACATAGATTTAACAAATGTATCAAAAAACCATATAAAAGTTTCTATAGTCTCATCATATAATAGAGCGACACCAAAAATAACGGTTTGTCTATAATGATTGACTCCAGCAAACATTGCAAAAGGCCTACCTTCCAAGTTTTTTCTGTATGTTGTATCAAAACATACCACATCACCAAAATAATCATAGTCTACCATCATCTTTGCGTCGGCCCAAAAGATATTAGTCATCAGATCATCTACATCCACTTGTATCGCATAGAAAAAATTAGGATCATTCAACTACAATGAACTGATTATTTATTTAATCATTCCCCGTACAATAACGACTTTTAATTTAGAGCACAAAAAAAAAAAAAATCCTCGTGAGAAATAAAAGGTGAAGATAAAAATGAAAGATTTTAAATTTTTACCGAAGATTTTCATTTCCTTTTATTTTTCAAATATATACGATTTCCTTATTTTGTGTAACCACCAAAATACTGTTAATTTGGTTAGTTTCAAACTAAGACACATGTCGAATTTTTATTGGTGGGGATAAAGAGACAGGTAAATTATAGTACAGAAGATCCACGCCCGCTATATAGTCTTTTCAGTTAAAACTTATGCCATGTCACTAGGCATAAACACCGTTGGATGAAACCTAGCAGACGGTTTAGAAGTTGTGTTTAAAGTGTGTGCCCAAACTTAAAGTCCCATGATCCGGAACCTAAAATAAAACTAATAACCCAGAAGGGAACTGCTTTAGCTTAACTACTTTAGTTCATTAGGACAGTTGGTTGAAAGTTGATTTAAGCTTCTTTAGTTCTAAATTGTTTTTGCTTTACACCTTTTTTTTTTTTTTTAATAAATTTGGTTATTATCTAAAGGTTACTTGGGTAGTTGCAACTCTACGAATTTCATATTGCTGATATGCTAAAGAGATTATAACTGTGGAGAAGTCTTGGTTTGGGGTTGTTCCATAGACACCGTACCCAGTATTGTAAAACGTATAACTGTACGTATAAGGGTCGCCTTGCATGCTTTTCCATGAATTAGATATTAACGTATAGATAGACATCCACTTTTATATCCTACAATATCCAACATGTAATTGTTAGCCTTATAACCAAAAATACAGACATCATCGATCGTCCACATTTGGTGGATCAGGTATTCGCAAATCTAATTGCAATTTAGTTCTTTCGACAATCATTGCCATGATTTTCAATACTAAAAAGAATAATTAAATAGACTAGTTGGATTCTATAGCTAGAGAGAGCTTCGGAAATGCTTTATATCCCGCGTGTTAAATCCCTCGGACCATACCGATCTATGTTTGTGTGAGAAAGTGGGGATGTGACCCACACTTAACCCACCCTTGCAAACCGCCGAGTCATAAGGGAATTGGCTTTTTTTTTGGATTATATACAGAAGTAGGCCTGTTCTGGACCCTCACTTTCGTTTCTAAGCCTCTTTATTTATTTCTTACAAATCTAGGCCAATTAAACGGATTCCATCCAAATTCGTTATCTCAGTCAATATATCGTGGAGACCGGTCAATATTTGTTCAAAATCTCGTATAGCGAGATATCGTGGAGGTGCCTACATTACGAAAATACCCTTTCCGTACTTTTTCAGTAACAAAAGATAGGTTTTGGGTTACATTTTCGAGTCCATGGAGTTTTTGATAGAGATTTTGAAGCCGACGGAAAAATGGTGGGAAGAGATTGAGCGGTAACAAATGGAATTGGGGATGTATTCGGATCTGTTATGTCAGTGAAATTGATTAGTAAAATAAGAATAAAGGGTTTTATTGTGGATTGAAGTTTGGTTGGAAACAAGAACACATAGATGTTGATGTTGTTTCGTGAGAAAATGATGGAAAGAAAAATGGGTTAAGAGAAGGTAAGTGTATGCATGGTTGGGGTTTGGCTAGTGATTTTGTGGTGATCAAACAGGGAAGACATGATTGGTTGCTGTTGAAGATGATGATTCATTAGAAAAGATGCTGATGGCGAGTTGTTTCAAAAAAATATTTAAGAATGATTGAATGGGTTGTATGATTGCAATTGCCGGGAAGGAGATTAATGGGTTTCGAGAGCAACAATAACTACGAAAACTAGTGTGCCAGGAAGGAGATTAATGGGTTGTATGAACACAAAAATGCACATCAGGTGTTTGTTCTAATGCCTGAATGGTTTATTCCCTATCAAGAGTTGTTAGTCTTGTCATGGCTCGAGGAAGTGGTGAATGATTGAGTCTTGGACATGATTCTGTGGCTGCCAAACATGAAGAAACTGAACTATTGGCCAGCCAGCTATGGCTCGTATGGTTCTCAAGAACATATCAGAACTGGCCTGAGACTGTAATCAATATCTGGAGGTGGTTTTGAGTTGAGTTTTTCCGAAATGGAGTTCAGTTGTGAAGCACCAATAAACTGCAAACCTGTTGTTTGTAGAAAGGCTTGAACTAGTTTAGTTCTGCCTGATTTGCCATGGATTCTTTAGTTCAAGTTAAAGTGGCTTTGGGGTCAAGTTCTAGCTGAACTATAAGCCGAGGTAGTAAACAAGGTCATGCTTCCAAGAGTTCAAGCCCGTAAAGTATGAATCCTTATGGTTGGTCGAGATGGGTTGATTATTGTGGATTTAGACAAAGAATTAGAAAGTGAACCACAGTCGTTGATTACTGTGGGTTGAATGAAGAGGATTTGAAGTGTAAGACAAATAATTAGAAGATCTAGGAATTTTAGTTGGATTTATATAGCAACTCCAAGCCGAGAAGTCAGGGAAGAAGATGGAATTCTTCCGCCATTTAGTAAGTTGGTGGTGGCCATTGAAATTGGGCATTGAAGGGCTGAGATTAAGAGTAATTTAGAAGTTATGAGAAGATTTGGTGAGGATTTCAGCAAGGAAATCAGTGAAAGAAAGTTTGTTGTTTCCGTTGGAAATGACAGTACACAATAAATGTTTCCGAGTTATAAGTAGTACAGATTGATGATGATATAGAGTTTGAATAAATAAGAAATTATGGGTTGCTATCTGATTTGAATTTCCCGGGAATCGGAAGGCTACAAAAGGCGTTTCCTTGGCAAAGTTGATGTCTTGATCTTGGTTCTGTGTAGCAGGTAGTAGTGTTGAGTAAATGAATCTTGCAGTTGCAAGTGTTGCAAACAAGAATTGATGCTCTGTCTTCCATGAAGGAATTTGATGTATGCAGAAAATGGATTTGTTGTTGAGTTAACATTGCAAGTTATGAGATTGGGTCTTGTTGTTGGTGTTGAACTGGATTTACAAATTGGAAGTTGCAGCTGTGTTGCAGTAGTAAGTGGAGGCGGAGCTGCTAAAAATTAGTGCAACTGCAAGGAGGAAGGAATGTATGAACTTCAATGCACTGAGACAATGGTGATTGGTTAAGCAATGTCTAGGACTTAAACCAACCAGTTATTGGTTGCTAGTTATTGGTTTGATGCATTACAGGCCATGGCGCTTACACATTTGCAACTCGGACCAACCAGCCGAGTCAGGATAGCTAATTCGGTCTGATATGGAAAAAATAGTGACACAAACTTAAACCAACAATTCAAGGGACTATTAGGTCTTTTTAGATCCACTTAACTGGGTTAACTTTCCATCCATCAGTTTTGGTCAAAACTTGCCTAGTTTTGTAACAAATAAAAAAACAGGCTTAGTTTTGTAAACCATAAAAAAAACAGGCCTTTTTCTGTAAAAAGCCCCTTTTTTTCCTTTTCTTGTCGGGACACACGGCGGTGAGTGTATCATTTCCGGAGAGAGCTTAGGATAAGAAAGGTGCAAATTTTTGACCAAAGTACGGATTCTCCATTTATTTGAGTCAACATGATTTGATATTTAAAAAAGAACTTCGACTTAACGACAAATATTTAACAAGAAGATTCACATACAAAAGTCGATGACCAAAGAGTGAACCATAAAACAATAAGTAGTAGAGTTAATTAGTGTTTGGGTCCTACATTTTGGTATGATAGAGGATTTGGGTCTTAAGTTTGTCCAATTTTGAGTTTGGGTCGTTAAAAATCCGGTTACTTGTTCTTTTAAGTTTCTAGATCCCTCCAAACCCATAATAGCATCAATTCTTATTTTACATGACGGGTTTTATATTTTATTTTCCCCTAATATAACCCATAATATATAATATTGTTATTTAATGATTTTGGAATTTTAAATTTTTGTTTAGTGATTTGATTAAATCGATTACTTGTATGTGTGTTGATTTAACAAATCATGGGTTTTCAATTTTGGTGGTGGGATAATAAGGTTTGCAGAGGTTGCACAAAACCTTTTCTAAGGACCCAAACTCAAAATTGGACAAACTTAAGACCCAAATCCTCTACCGTACCAAAATCTAGGACCCAAACACTAATTAACTCTAAGTTGTACGGATTCTCCATTTACTTGAGTCAACATGATTTGATATTTAAAAAAGAACTTTGACTTAATGGCAAATATTTAACAAGAAGATTCACATACAAAAGTCAATGACTAAAGAGTGAACCATAGAGCAGTAAGTATTGCTCTCAACTCAACTGGATATACATCACAAATTTGACTACCAAAAATGTCGCAGGATAGAATAGAACATATGAACTGCGGAAATTAAATAATTTTTTTTTCTCCAACCAATAGTGAATTGCGGATTCTCCTTCCTGTTTATTAACCATAGATGAGAATATACATTAACTGACTGCAAATATGGAGAAAATGATGCACCATTGATAATCATGAGTTATTCTTAATACTGTATATATAGTTCCATGTTCATAGAGATCAATGAAAAAAATATGAAGGTATCTTTTTGTACTCTGTAGTAGTTGGGTTCCAAAGAACTAATTTCCTATCCGTCGCACCAAAAGAACTTTACCATGACAAGAACCCAACGACCGAACATATTGGGTAGATTTGAGCGGTTTTTCAATTCAACAAAATTATCATACAAATCTTTGGTACGAGATGATGATATTAACGAGGCATAGCAAATGGAACAGATTACCTCCCGTGTACTCTTATGATCTGAAGCAAATACGAGACTAGGATCAACGTTTTTCTAGACAGCAATATTAAGGTGAGATTTAACAAAACTAGGATCAGAAATTAGTTTAAGCCAAGACTTGCAAACACACTTATATGTATGTATATGTGAATCTTACTGGTACCCTGGAAAGGATTTCAAGGTAGAGATCTTCTAGAAGGCTCTGGAGTCAAGACATTGCTTCTTCTCCTTCTGCTTGGAATTTGGGAGACAGAACAGAACTAGGGTTTGGTTTTCTCTTTTTAGCTCAGAGATTTTGAAAGAGCTATTTATACGATGGACAAGATATTGATAGAGATTATAAAGTTCATTCTCAGGGTTTTTGGTTCAGCTTTGTAAAAGACTATCTCTGCGTTGCATTTAAGTGTAGGACATTAAACATTATAACATTCTATGCAGTAAACCTGAGACACATTAATAAGAGAGGCAATGGCAATAAAATAATACGCTACGCAGTAAACCTGTGACGTAGCTAAAAAAATTACTTAGCAAATAATTCTGAAGCCAAATTAATTTATTCAACTTGAACGATGTCCTTTGAAGTCACAACATCTAAAAATTTCCTGTTCCCCCCACATTCCGCAACACCAAGTTCCTGTAACATCTTTTCTACAGTGATAACAAAATCGCGCCTGGCATCTGTAACACAAGTTAGAAACGAAAATACTAATTAGAAAAAAGCACCGTTATCACATTATCGCGCAGAAGGCAAATAGTTGTAGATTTCGCACCTGCAGTGGATGATAGTACAACCACCGTTACGCTCGACACAATGTTTGCAGTTTGGACATCTAGTCCAATTTTTCTGTTTAGCAGTTTCCAAAAATAAAAGGTCGTTTCTGTCTCTTAGGGTATCTATCACTCTGGTGCACTTACCACTACAATGATCTGATTTATCCATGCACTGAAAGCAGAACAATGTTTTGCATTTTGGGCACTGAGTTTTTTTCACAGTGCCACCACATTCATTCAAAATCATCTCATGGCATTTCGGGCAAAAACACATTTTTCTTCGAGAAAACTTTGTTATGATAACCGACTCACAAAGCAAGTCACACCACCTAACAAACACTTCAGGCAAAACCGTAGACCGGCATGATAAAACATCAAGCTCCACCATACAGCCAGGATGAGGACATTGAATCTTTGACTTGTTGTTATCAATAACATCTACTTGTATGTATTTCGCTATACAATCGGTGCAGAAGTGATGTTGTGTTAAGCATACCTTTTGCTTCTTATTATTGTTGCCGCAGCCGTTGTAGAACTTCTTTTTCAGAGGAATGTATTCCATACAGATTTCACAAATATCATCACCCACCAGTGATTTCTCAGTTTGATCTTCTTCTGCTTTAGAACTCGTTTTCTTCGACTTTTCTTGTATATTACCCATTGTAGCAAGCTTTGTTTTGGTTCTCATCACTTTGAAGGGATATGAGGTCTATATATACTATGTACCAAGTTGTTGATCGCATCCTATTGGGTTTCGAAATTCCGGTTTCCCACTCCTACACTGATATATATATATATATGTTTTTTTTTCTTTTTCCCTTTCGATGTATATATTTACCGCACGAATGCAAGGTATGGAAATCTCGTAAAGGAAGATGCACGTTTTTGTATTGACAAGACTCAGTTTTCACATAAAATCCCATCATGTAGACCTTTTATAATTTTAGTGTCACCGAACAATTTTTGGATTACGAGGAATATTTTTAAGTCACAATGTCAAATTTCTAACACAAGTCAAACGTTGGGTTACTCGTTCAATGAGTATTGCTGAGCCATGAAGTCAAAGAAAACAAAGTCAATAAGCTTATGAACGACTAAACAGATATAAGCGGGTCCCGCCGATCAGACTTTTGGGCCCCACCATTGAGATCGTGTGAGAGATCTTAGAGAGGATGTTATGACAAAAACTCTTAACATAATGCCCTCACGTTAAACAAGTAACAAAAATGTTTAACGCACCGTGGCTGTGCATCGAACGATGTCCCGCGGAGAGAGAATGTGAGACAAAGAAATAAAAGAGGCTCTCACCAATGGCCCCCACCCCCTGCTAATCACCGCTCATTTTCCTCGTAGCCGTTCGATTTCGTCACGGTGCACAGCCGCGTTACGTGTATCATTTCTGAACAAGTAAACAACCCTTCACAATTTTCTCACTTGTGGGCTCAAAAGTGCCCCCTACTAACCACCCCAAGGGTTGCTAATAATGTGAGGAGTTATTTTAAATTTGTCTGGTTCATCGGGATACGTAGAACCATTTTTTTTGTTGTTGTTATAGTGGTATGAATATTGCTGAACCCAGGGCAGAGCCACGCCAAAACTAGGGAGGACAATTGTCCTCCCTAGTTTTTGGTCAAATAGAAACTAGTAGAGATAATTTAGGAAATTGAATATTTGTCCCCCCTAATTATTGTTGGGGGGACAAGTTAGGAAATTAGTAGAGATAAGTTAGGAAATTGAATATTTGCCCCCCTAATTATTGTTAGATAAGATAATTTTAGGTTATATTAGTAAAATTAGCTAACTTATCTATATGCAAATATTAAATCACACCAATTAATATTCAGATTGATTGGTTGATTATGTGTTTTCAGTATTTTTCCTTCAAAGAGTGAACAAATTACTACACTGTTAGTGGTGAAAACGTCTATTTTTTTTTTTTGGCAGCCTTCGGCCGCAGTTATGTGAGATAATATGTGCATATGGTTGTCCCCCAACTAAAACCTTTTGGCTCCGCCAGTGGCTGAACCAAAATCAATTATTGCCCTTAAAAAAAATAAAAGAAAAATGAACTGGATATAAAACTCAAATTTGACTACCAAAAATGTTTGCAGGATAGAATAGAACATATGAACTGCGGAAATTAAATAAATCTCACAAAAATTTCTTCAATTGTAGATGAGAATATACATTAACTGACTGCAAATATGGAGAGAATTGGACACCATTAAGATAATCATGAGTTACCCTTAATACCGAGGTTCAATGTTCATAAGGATCAATTACAAAAATATGAAGAAAAATAATGAAACCAGAATACGGATGAAGGTATACCGCTCTGGACTGGATGAGATTAAAAAATTCCCTGGTATATAGTTCCATATGGCAAAAATGTTTCTAACATGCAACACAAAAAAAAAGCTTTCAGTTGTAAAATAATAGCTTTTCATTACGAAAAACAGTTGCTCAACCACATCAGCCATGATAAAAGATACATAAGCATGTTCGAATAACTAATCTATGTATTCAGATTTGCTATTCCACTCGCATAGGTACCAGAGTTGAGTGGAATTAGGCTTTCAACATAATCATGTATGTCTCCCGCTTTCAAACTAAGAAGTTTTTGCTCTCTATCAATTGAATGCTCGATCGTGTCATATAAAACTAATCTATCCCCAATCCCAAGTTGTAGAAGAATCTCACCATTACCGAAAGACTTTATAACCCTCCAACCATACCAACTATTAATTCTGTCATCCGTAATGACATGACGTTTAGTCCAAGATTCTTGAACTCCATAAGTCTGTATCACCCATATTTCATCACCAACATTAACATTATATACAGAAGTAAGTACACAAAGGCACTCGTCCAAAATCCCCACACTTTGAACAGATTGGTTATACCTCCCAATACTTTCAACAAAATGATAATTCTCCGTGATTTCTTTTGGTAGTTTTATTTCTTCAAATCTAACATCACTAATGTCCAAGGAGACTACTACCTTCTTCGTGTGTGCTGTGTCAGAAGTTATAACTGACCAATGATAAACTCCATTAACAAGCACCCCAGCTGTATAAACACTAAACTTAAAAGAAGAGATATCTTGAATGCTCTTCCATGAATCCGTTTCAAATGTGTAAATAAAGCCTAGTGATTTGCTAGCTATTAAAAAATTGTAATCATCAATCTAGTTATCATAACAAAACGCATAAACAAGGATATCAAATCTTGGAATCTCATCGGGTACTTCTGGTATTTCTTTGTATTCTCTTGTGGCTGGGTTCCAAATACAATAGCATTCTTTATTACCATGAGAAACCCATAAGCAAACCAAACCATTGGAAGAACCCAACAGCCGGATAATAATGAACGATAACTCATGGAGCAAATTACTTTACCTGTCTTCTCATGTGGTTTAAATATGAGACTATCGAGTTTCTGGGAAGAAAGACTAAGATGAGATTTAACAAAAATAGGATCAGAAATTAGTTTAAACCAAGTCTTGCACACACACTTACATGTAAGTAATGATTTCACCGGTAGCCTTGCAAGGACTTCAAGGTAGAACTCTTCCGGGAGGCTAGACATTGCTCCTTATCCTTCTGCTTGCGATTTGAGAGACAAAAAAACTAGGGTTTGCTTTTCTCTTTTCAGCTTAGAGAACTCTGTATACGGAAAAAGAACTCTATATAAGGAAAAATATTGCCAGGGTTTAGAAAGTTCATTCTCCTGGTTTTTTCCGGCCCTTCGGGGGAACTAGAGCACGGCCCACTTTGGGGCAGCACAGCTAACTTATGGGGATGTATCGTTGAAAAGTTCATACTGTATTTTGGAGTTTATTCTGAGTAGACTTGCGAAGCAGCAAACAAATACATATGGGCTTTGTAATTTTTTTTCTGATAAGATGGTTTCAATTTGGTAAAGAACTAACGTTCCAAAAGAATTATCTTTTGGGACTACCCAAAAAAAGTGGGGGACTATTCAGTAATATAAATGTCCACCCTACAATAATAAGGGGTGTCCTAAAATATGGAAATGACTAATCTACCCTTAACCTATATATATATCACCACCACATATATATATAACCACATCCTCCCATCACCCCCGCTGCTCACCACCACCGACCACCACCGCCACCGACCACCTTGAACCACCACCACCACCA
The DNA here is from genome assembly GCA_023529315.1 of Papaver bracteatum. Classification (NCBI taxonomy): domain Eukaryota; kingdom Viridiplantae; phylum Streptophyta; class Magnoliopsida; order Ranunculales; family Papaveraceae; genus Papaver; species Papaver bracteatum. Next base: position 929,741 of record JAJJWX010003234.1, on the reverse strand, counting down.
ACCACAATATATAGCTTAATTTAAATCATTAACAAAACAAAAACAAAATCAAAATTATAACAAACCCATTACTTGTCATTCGTTTTTGAGAAGTAATCATTAAAATGAGTTGAAAATGTAAGTTGCAGAGAGAAGTTCGGTTAGGAATTATGTGAAAAACTTTGTCGAACTAGCCGAACTCAAATTTTAATGGAGCTTTTTCTTTCATAGAAAAGTTCGGTTACGTCGCAATTTTTTTTCCTAACCGAACTTTACGTCGCAATTTTTTTCTCCTCACCGAACTTTTCTATGAAAACCCATATATTGAGTTCGGTTACGTCGCAACTTTTTTCATATTTTTTTTCCCAGCCGAACTTTTAGTTCGGTTACGTCGTAATTTTTTTTTCCTAACCGAATTTTTCTATGAAACAAAAAACTCCATTAAAGCTGAGTTCGGCTACCTGTGTTTTTAGAAACATTAACCGAACTACACTTGCAGATGAGTTCGGTAACCTGTTCTTCAAATGTTGTAGCCAAACTTTGTAAACCAAACGGAAATCAATTTGTAAATTGTTAATTTTTAGGAATGTTTTGGCCAATTCAAGCACCATTAACTAAATTTGAAATATCCATGAGTACCCAAAACATCATACTCTTGTTGTGGCTCTTAAAGAAAAAGATCTAAGGTATCATCACATGAATCACTCATATCATAATTACTAAACTCAAAAAAAGATTTTTGGGTTCACCCATCTTCTTTTTCCTATTTCCTTCTTCTTATCTCTAAAAAAAATGTTAAAAACAAAAAAATCCAACTTATAAAACACTAATCACTAATCACTTTTTAACTAATCACTAATCAGTTTTTAACTAATCACTAACTAAGTTTATCATCAAGGGTAAAGTGGGTATAATTTTTTTTTAATAAGGGGTGACCAAATATTACTTATAATATCCTCCCCAAAAACTGATGGGTAGTCCCCAAAAGATCATTCTTCCAAAAGTAACCGAAGGATGATTCATGAAGTTCCTTACAAAGAAGATTAGATTGGCCCTTACACAAGAATGACATGCACAAATAGAGAAGTTCGTTTCTAGATGCTCTAGGCCTCTGTTATTTCTGCAAGCCTTGTAATATGAGGATGATATCAAGGATCCGAGATAAACGTCGTAGTGATCGGCTTAAGTTAGTACAGAATAAGAATTTCTCAAAGATTAATAAAGAGCTCATACTCATTTCGATTCACCAACGTAAATTTTGCTTTTACAAATGTTGCAGTTGCTGCTTACTAAAGTGTTTGTCTTAGTGTTTCAAATTTTTGTTTACTCTTCATATAATGTGATGAAAGACCAAGTTCATGAAAGTCGAGTAAATTGTGAAGCCGAATTCCAGTAATCTTGTTCATGCTAAACAAGATTGTCTTAGAGAAAACACTATAAGAAGCCTGTGATAGCAGTGTGCACTTTCTTAGACATAGAAATCGAAAAAAATCTGCTTCAGTGTATTTAATTAATTAAGACTAAACGAAACAAAGAAGCTTTCAGTTGCAAGATAATAGCTTTCTCGACATGATAAGAGCATTTCCTATGGGATGAACAAACTCAGAGTTTGTTCATTTTGCTCCCACTATGACATGAACAATATGAAAAATAGATGTTCAAATGAACAAATCTGATGCTTTGAACATTGAGTCGGAACGTCTAGCGCGCGTCTGTGGTAAAGACGGGCGATCGAGCCATTGACGCGGAGATGGAAGGAATGTCGCTTGAGTTGGAGGGAATATCGCTGGAGTTGGAGGGAATATCGCTGAAGTCAGACGGAATGTCACCCCTCACATATTCTCTCTCCAAAACTTGATTATTATAATTATGGTTTATTTTGTATTTTATTAGTTAAATAATCCATGAGACCAAACTCTTATTAGTTTATATAAATAAAATTATTAGTGAGACCCGACTTTTATTAGTTTATGTTAATTTTAATAAAATCAATAGTGAGACCCTAAAATACTAGATTTGTTCATTTTGCCTTATTTCCCATAGTGGAGAATGCAGTTTGTTCATCCACGATTCCACGTGGCTCAACAAATTTTTATTTTTGTTCATTGCCATAGAAAATGCTCTGAGCAATACATGAGAAGGAATACTGACGTTCCATCTTGCTGTTTTTCAACATATTCCTACATTTGCTTTAAGCATATTTTTTTCTCTAGCATTTCCATGCACCGTGTATAAAACTAAACTAGATTGTGTGCCCGTGCTCCGCACCAGTCAGGGCATGTGATATTGTAGTCTTTTGGATCATTTTGGCTTGAGTAACAGCACTGAGTGACTTTACCAAAATTATGCACCAGCTTATAATAAATTCCAACCCCACTTCGAAGTAAACATCACAGAAGTGAAAATCACCGAATACCATGCTAAAATCTACTCTTCCAAAACTCATGCAATTTTGATGTCAACAATTAATATGTAAAGAATGCACCATGAGTTTGATGACCTGCTCATGTCTTGGAAAATTCCAAAACTCGAACTCGGGTTTGCGCCTTAAATTCTAACATCTTGTACTGATGCAAAGAATAAGTAAGAGGGGTGTCAAAATACTTACAATAACTACGGTATTAAATTATGCCAGTGATGCTCGAGGCAGTAAATGAACATCATGGTCTTAGGTAGAAAAAGTAGCTAAAGTACTATCTGTTTTCTTATTTAATGTACTCCCTCTGTTTCAAAAAGAACGTACTCTATTCCATTTTGGTCTATTTCAAAAATGAAGTCATTTTTCCAATGAACATGGTATCTTAGGCAATATATATGAAATTAAATTCCTTATAAAGGTTATATTCCATAAGTATGCAATATTTTATGTCTATAATCTTTTAATCTATTTCTTTTTCCAAATTAATTTTCAAGCGAACTTTGATTTTTTACATTTCAATGCTCCCGCTCAATTTCGTTCCTATAGTTTCACGCATGAGGGATATTTTTTTATTTTTTGAAGCAACCTTGTGCTTCTTCTTCATGGGAGGACAACTCCTGTTTTCTCTTAAAGTACTAATTGTATTCTTATTTAATGTACTCCCTCTGTTTCAAAAAGAACTCTATTCCATTTTGGTCTATTTCAAAAATGTGTCCAGCTTCTGTTTATAGTCATATTTTTCCAATGAACTCTCTGGTATACCCTTAAGTTTTTTATATTCATAAATTCTTTTTTAATGAGACCCAATCTAAAATATTAATGAAATCTGTATAATTAAGGAAACAAATATATCCTTCTACCTTTTTAAAGGCAATATATATGGTTCCAAATTAAATTCCTTATAAAGGTTATATTCCATAAGTATGCAATATTTTATGTCTATAATCTTTTAATCTATTTCTTTTTCCAAATTAATTTTCAAGCGAACTTTGATTTTTTACATTTCAATGCTCCCGCTCAATTTCGTTCCTATAGTTTCACGCATGAGGGATATTTTTTTAATTTTTGAAGCAGCGGGAGGACAATCTACTTTGCCGCCCAATGTTTAGAAAATTTTTCTTTTACCTTATTGATATTGTTTCCATAAATCGATATGTTTTAGTTTTTTTTATTATTATTATTTCCTATTTACAATCTTATAACAATTATAACAATTTTTGGTAGTTTTTATTACTAACATTTTTATTAAAATAAATAAGGCAAGTAATTAAGGGTAGGAATGTAAACTACTCTAGTCTCCTTAATATCTTGACAAAGTCAAACCGGACTGTCTTTTTGAAACGGAGGGAGTATATCGTAACTTCCACACCTAAAAAATGTCCGGTGGTACCAAATTTCTTTCAAAATTGAACTCCTTAATAGGTTGTCATATTCTTATTTAATGTCCTTCCTGTCGGTATCAGCTCAAGTTAGGCTCCTTTTATGTGCTCATCGGCCGATGGGTCCAAATCCAATACCTATGTTTCAATATCTAAATATGAAATAATTTGCTTCTTGATCGTACCATTTTATCATATCTTGGAACCAATTATTTTATTTTGTACGTTTCAACATACCCTCTAACACTCCAAGGAAGATGAATGCACCCTAATAACAGTTTGTTGTCTGTACTCCCAAGTCGATTTGGTGAAGTATCTCTATGCCTAACTGGAGATACTACTTAAAGTAAACACTAAGCTTACAAACAACACACATTAAGTTAGCAATGGTGCATTGCCTTCCCAGCACGTAAGTTATTATACGATGTCAGGCTATTGGGGTGCATGTGGATGAATGGCATACTCTGCACCACTCGCGTTTCCAAGTTGATCTAGTTTTTGAAGGAACATATGTTGTTGTGGTTGGTATGCAAGCGTCTTCTTCTTAACCAAAAATACAAATAGGGGATCTCTCACAGGGGAAAAAAATAGGAAGAAGATTTGTATGATTTTTAAGATACCCATTACCAAATAAATATCAAATGCAGTTTCAGTAACGGAGCTTAAACCAATACATAAAGATGCGTTAGATCCTTCGTATCTGCTCTAGCCATTGTATCGTTGCTACATGAGGGAGCACGTACAATAGTGGGTATTGAGTGAGTAGTAACGAACATAGCAGATCTCTATAAATGGCCAAGCTCAACCAATTGCATGCAAAGTAATATGGGGAAACCAACCGAGATGAAAAAAATAACCTAAGATTAAACCAGTAAAAAATAACCTGAGCATAACCTGAGCTGCTTTTGAAGGAAGATTAAACCTGTTGGAACAATTGCCGAAATCCGCCTGCAAAACAATCACAAAGAAAAACCAAACAAATAATGTTATGGCTGAGTCACGACCAGGTCGCTCTCTTTAAGACGTTTCGCGGCTCTGCCCAAGATTGTGCAAGCAGTTCTTCCATGTCGCGTCGTCCCCAGGATAAAACAGCCGAATAGAATCTCTCTCACAATCACTCTTGCACTTTGAGAGTATGTGATACTTGTACACCTCTATTCTTGCTCAGAATCAAATTGTAGAAAACAAGTGATAATCACACACCAATTTTCTTTCTCTCAAAAAATTCTTTTTTTTTTTAATCTCAAAAGTTACATAAAAATCTATATTGTTTTTCCAACCAAAATATGATTTTATAGTCAAAGACTTCAATATAGATTAATGGAAACATTAATATGCTTTAATAAAAATCATTTACTTTTCCAAAATGAAACGGTCAAGGAATATCAAACAATAAATTTCCTTTATGAAGATCATTAAGTCTATTACAAACAATTTTAACAAAAAATAATAAAATGGAAATAAATTTTGTTTTTTAAAACATATATTTCCCACAATCCCCCACTTATATTTTTAAAAACATTGAGCAAGATCTATATAGTCATGTGCATAAGTAAAGGTATCTTTCGATTTTGAACCTTTACATAGTGCTAGACTCTCTCAAAATCTAGCCATAGAGTGAACGTAAGTCTTTGAACTCTAGGAGATAAGAAGTTTGTCTAACACACACAAAACTATACTAGTGTAAAGTTTAAAGCCAGCACATTATGGCTCTGTGCTTGAATCCCGGTTTAATGAATGATCTAGAGAACTGCCCATATTCTCATAGAAAGCGGCCACACTTTCACATCCATATAGGTGAGTCTATCAAGAGTACTCCTGTAGATAATTACTCCACTCTAAATAGAGATATAAACGTCATTAAGATTTTTAGAAATAAAAATTCAACCTCAACTCGCTTCAGGATGTCATGTGTGGGATGAATTCTCAAAAGCATGATTTAGTGTCTACATATTATCCGTGACTTAGACCCATTTGAACCTACATTTTGGGATTTCCATTCATAGGTAGGGATTACCTTTTGAACCTACTTCTGGAATCTTGAGTTATAGGTTGGGTGTCAATCACAAACAACTATGTCCATATCATTTGTGAATCATTAATCCCTTTGAACCTATTTCTAGGTGGGTATCCATCACAAATGACTCAATTCTCAATTGGCATCAACATCATCCCATAAGATGTATTCACACCTTCTTATTAATCCTTTCGTCAAAGGATCAACGATAACTCTTTTTAGACCATATATAATCCATTCTCATAGCATCAAAAATGCCTTTCTATCACCATATATCGACTCTACCATTGTAATTAACGGTTCTCAACTCTTGCAATAGCCGCGGTACTATCGCATTGGATTAATATTTTTTTTTTCCTCTATCTAGTAGAGGACTGAATCACTCCATCCCTTAGAGGATTCATTTGAGAGGATATCTCAATCAGCATCGCAATAATATCCTTAAAGGATTGCGGTAAACATTTTAAATAGTGTATTTCTAGGTTTAAGGTTCTTTTCGGACACCTCATAACCTTCTCAATGTTTTACTAATTATCCATACATGATTATTAGTAAATATGCATATATGTAACCCCCACTACAAAGTAATATACAAATAGTCTATCACGTAGCAAGAAGCAATGCCATGATACCATACTCATTTCTAGTGCAATCACACACAATCTCAAAAACAAAATTGGCACTCAATCAAATGAGTGAAAACTAGTTTACAGTTAGACTATATATATTTCTATTTCTTTCCATTGCATTAAATATATTCAAGAAAAGAACAAATTCAATTCAAGCATATACACTATCTTCCCTCAAGTCTTTCATGTCAAATAGTAAACTAAGCGTGTTCTCATTTTCATTAACATCATATAAGTTAGAATTTAAATTCCACAAAATACTTATGCATATACAACAACGAGCGTTATGCATTTCATTTTCAAAAATTCTGAAATTATTCAAACTAATCAAAAAATTAATTTTGTCTCATTCAATTGTTTTAAAGTTTGTTTCGGAATATATATGATGATGACTTATCTAACTTATATCCATTTTGTTCTTGTAGAAACTACACAATTTTTCATGCTTGGGCTACATAGATTCTCATCTTTTATACATTCCATATATTTTTCTACATATGATACACAACAAATTACGCATCGTAGAAACAACATTACCAATCAAGAATGTAAATCAAGCGACATGAAGGAAAGTATTGAAATTAATTACCCTTTCTTTATTTTTCAAACTAAAATATTTGGTTCTTAAAACCTTTTTCCAAAGATTAAAATTATGAGGAGCTAAGTATCTCAAACAAGATAATAATTATGACTAAAGTTTGTTTTAGTCTTACTACTTACACATCAATTCTTAATGATCTTGTGATCTCCATTTCTAGCTAGCTCTTTAATCTCAGTTTAGCATTCAAACATACATAGGGTAGAGAACTGTATGCGTGTCGTAACCACAACAAATTAATTAATACTTTACTACTTAATTAACAAGTAATATAGGGTAGTCAAGGTCGATCCCATGAGGAGCACGAGATTCTAGTTGTAAAATTGTCACACAAAGGGGGGTATTGATTAAGAATTTAAGAAAGTAAATAATATAAACAAAACAATTAAAAGTATAAAGGAAATCAATAAGAGAGATTAGATCAAGGAATCCTTCTTCGCTGCAAAACAATGATTAAAGTTATGTTCTTTTCCACTTCTTATTAGTCACAAATTATCACCAACCGTAGGTATAGAAGCTAGATCAGTGGTAACCCCAAAATCCCTTATATCACCGGATACGGAAGTTCTCGACTACCGGATTCTATTCACCAAACCACCTAGTAGTAGATCACTCAAGATGTAATTTAGTTAAACGCATTAAGATTCATGAATTTATTAGGTTGATATTAGTAGTTAGACTCTTAGATCAAGGTCCACTTGCTAACGTTGTTTTTACACACAATTGCTCCACGGAATCCCTCCGCAAGGTCTCGTGTTTGCTACTTATGTAAATAGTCAAGAAACGATTACTTATCCCCTAACTTTCACTAGCTTTAGATTGAATTAACAAATCAATTTAGCGTGCACTCTAAACAACCTATCAATCAATCATGAATGTATAAACATTCTTAATAGTAAAAACAAATGATAATCATGTGAAGAACATCAAGATAGAATTGAAACAAAACTCAAACCATATGTTAAGAACTAGGAATTCATCCTCAATCAATTTAGTTACTCATAATAAGAGTTCACACAAAGAGAAAAGTATTGTGTGTGTAAAAGTGTGCAAAAGATATATAAAGATGTGTATGGAAGTGTGGAAGTGTGTATAGAAAAGTAGAGAACTTCTCTATTTATAGGCTTCAATGTTCTCCATATCTTCCAAGGAATAGAATCCCTTTCCCTTTGTAGCTCAATTTCCAAATCCAAGCCTTTCTCAAATCTTCCATCTCCTCTTTCCAAATCCAAGACGAATTCTTCATTCAATTCCAAGTCCAACTCTTCACATCCCATGAGAGAAATCCACACAAAATTCTGCAACTTTGGCTTGCCGGAAAACTGGGTTTTTGGTCGGAAATAGACCGGAATCCGTCACCGCCGGCAACCTGAAAATTCTCCTCCGGTCAAGGTATATTCCGTCCGTTAACCGTTATGACTAACAGTCAAACAAGTCAAACCGTCAGTCAAAAGTTAGTCAAAAGTCAAGGGAGGGGAGTCAGCTGTCGAGTTAGCTTTCTGATTCTGGGCTGAGTCGTCTTAATCGTCTGAGTCACTGTGCTGGATCGGCTCATCGGAATCGCTCTGGATCGGTCATCGCCGGCAACGAGTTGACTCAACGGAGGGATGATTTGGCCGAGTTTCGGATGATTACATGGCTTTCTCAGGCCGAATTCAGGCCTCAATTCTTTGGTCTTCTCTTGTTAAAACCTATCATACATCTACGACATTTCATTCATACATTCATTCTGCCCAATGTTGCATCTAGCTCGCACCGCAATGTCACTGTATCTCCCCTGCAACTCATTCTTCATCTGAGGTTCATAATTCACTCCTTAATTCATCAATGACCCAGTAACATCATCTTTTGTTTCAATATCATACTCGAGCCAACTCCAAATCAATCTATACCAACACCATCATTTTTTTCCAGGACTCAATTTCTGCATCTTCTTCCCTGAGTCACAACTACAGAACACGATTCAAAATCAAAGACAAATTCATCTCCTCTGCAGCTCATACCATTTCTCCATCTTGTAATTCAAGCAGCCACAGTGGTGGTATTATCTTCGATTCAACAACTCGATCACTGCCACCAACACATCTTCTCGCAACCCATTTTAAGAATCATCTTCTCAGATTCAAATTGAAAACCCACTTTATCAAAATAAAAAATCGAAACAACATCTTCAATTATCGACACCAACAGCCAGAACCCATCGACAGTAGCAATTTCACCTTCCCTTATTTGATTTCAGAACTTCGATCTATTTTATGTCTTCTTGATTTCGCAAAGCTTTCTCAAATTCATAAGCAGCTGCTTCAAGTCTTCTTGTCTTCAACACGACTGCATCTCCCCTGAATCTCTCCTCTCGATTCTCGATCTCTATTTCAGAGCAACGGCTGCTATTTCCTTCTGCTTGGTTTTAGTTGGGTGGAACAATAGAATGGGATGAAATATCCTTTTGTTTTAGGGTTGGGAATGATTGGGATGCTATTTGCGCCCAAGATAAGGACCACCCATTGATAACTACAACCTTTAATAATGATAAGGGATACCCTATAGAAGCCCCTTAACCACAACTGGTCATTGCTTAATACTCCTCCAAATCAGAGACGCCCCTTAACATTGACTGGGCTCCAGATAGTGCTCGCCCCTATGAAATGACAATTTTGCCCTTTTTCCCCAATTTGGGTGATTTCTCCTTCTTTTCGTCCGTGTGACTCCAGAGTACCTAATAACTCAAAAACACACATAAAATACATAATTTACTAGAAAAATAGCAGAGAAAGCATAAACTCTTAGATAGTAAATTAGGTGTATTCTACACCTATCAAGAACCCCCACTATTTCTCGACCAAAGGAAACTTCAAATCAGCACCAAAATATAAAATTGAGAAGTTACTTATGAAAATTGAATTTCTAGCCACATTCATTCAAAAAATTCTTTAGACCTCGTTAGACGTCATATTTTGGTGCTTAATACCAATTCAAAAACTAGAAAGTTTCCTCATATATACAAAAATTATAATTTTTTTTATTTTTTTTAAGCGCAAATAATTTCTCTAAATTCATATTTGACACGTTATGTGTTCTTGCTCATTACTAATAAAGTAATTATCCGATTTCAAAATCCTTTTGGCACAATATAGAGGACGACCAAACAAACATTTTTCTTGTAGACATCATTTCATTATTCACTACTCAAAAGATTAATTTTAGTTACCAAGATAGACTTCGTGAAACACCAAAAATATCTTATAAAATTCTCAAAGATTTTATTTCACTAGATTATTTGAAAACTAGCAAGATTGGGAGTATACATGCTTTAATGAGTTGGGTATAATTTGATACATGTAACTTAAAAAAAAATCTTAGAAATTTTAGAGGAGAACACAACATGCTCATACTCATCACTAACTCAAAAAATTTCATAGAAGCAAGATAAAATCACATATTTCAAGCACTCCAAAGCTGCAGTCATAACATATAAATAATACAATATTTGGTTCAAACATTTCATTGATAACATTTCTATTGTAGTAGTGCAATGATCAAGTTCAGCAATACTCTTAATCTCAATCTTGTTAAATACAAGATAGGTGGAAACTAGATTCTTTCTCATTTTGGTGGTATGAACATCTTTAACAAGATAGTTCTACCGTAAGCAAACTTTTCAGACCATACCAATACCAAAATCCTAGAGATGTGAGTATAACTCAACACCACTTTCTTTCAAACGATTCGGTTCAACTTTTGAACCATAACCTATCAAAATAAATATGGTGTAAAACACCAATATATATCACCTCTCACCGTATCCACAATTCACATTAACTTAGCTTGAAAATCATTGTTAACAATGTTTGATATTCTTGCAATTCCGTGCAATGCAAACATATCAAATAACTTTATAATTAAAATTATGTTCATTTCTTGGTGAGAGTTGGTATTCATATTTGTTTTTGACTAGGTTTTTTATTCTTTTGGTTTTGATTTGGTGTCAAATTCTATCTCATAAGTTCCAAACTTGTATGAGTCACTCATATATTGTCATAAAAAATAATTCTCAATATATAGTTTCCTTGCAAATCATTCTAAGATTGAATAATCAGTTTATTTCAATCTAGAATGAAATTATTTGATCACTACAATAACTACAAATAGTTCATCAAACATACCTCATTTGCTTTGAAATCTCAATTGGTTATAAACCATTTTCCACTCTTTCGACGCCACCAAAGGAATCAACAAAACCATTGCTCCATACATCGATTAATCTCCAGTATTTACTCGCAATTTTTATTTTCATTGGGAAACAAAAACTTGCTCAAGTAAGCGAAATTATCACCTGTCACAATCATTTAAATGTGAGCATTTGTAACCCATAAGTAAGGTATGAACTTATATAATTACTTTAAAATCAAATGAAAATTAGTACTTCAAGTATCAAACAGAAATAAAGTTTTATAGTTATAACGTCAGAGATTATAACTTTCTACTAAACATATTATCAAACATATGGCTTGCACTAGTTTGATTTCCAATAGTGATCTTTTCTTTTCATTACCAAAACAAGAATAAAGTAATAAAATCAGAACATGATTTTTATTGTATGTTCTTATATCTCTAACCTCTAAACTCAAGTACCACGACTCACTCATACTTTGAACATATATACCCAGCGATTTTAAAATCACAACATCTCTCAAACCAAAAATCTAAATAGAAAATTTTCAAAATGGGTTTTGAATATAAGTTCATGATATACAAGTTTCATGTTATGCGCGAATTCAAAATTTATAAACAAAAATCGAGAATACAAAATCAATCAGGAGTAATTTTTCCACTCGTCTAAATTTTTCAGCAACATTATGAAGTTTTCTAAATTACTTTAAAAATACTTTTCGAACTCAAAAAATTCTGAAATTTTACATGGAAGATCCTCATGATGTCTAATATATACAGTATAAATTTCTAGACCCAATTCATTTTCTTTAAAGAGATGTACATAAAACTCTATAATATGTTACAAACCGTGTCCAATACATTAAACATCAAAAATTCAATTTTAGTTATAAATAATCTAAAATTCCAAGCATCATTAGAATAATATACCATAACGATTCTATAAAATAAAATAAACGATGATACTTATCGTGTTTCAGCAATAGTTTCTCATTTAATCTCTATGGCAGAAGAAAACGTCTTAAAATTGTTGGAACAATTGCCGAAATCCGCCTGCAAAACAATCACAAAAAAAACCAAACAAATAATGTTATGGCTGAGTCACGACCAGGTCGCTCTCTTTAAGACGTTTCGCGGCTCTGCCCAAGATTGTGCAAGCAGTTCTTCCATGTCGCATCGTCCCCAGAATAAAACAGCCGAGTAGAATCTCTCTCACAATCACTCTTGCACTTTGAGAGTATGTGATACTTGTACACCTCTATTCTTGCTCAGAATCAAATTGTAGAAAACAAGTGATAATCACACACCAATTTTCTTTCTCTCAAAATATTCTCTTTTTTTTTTAATCTCAAAAGTTACATAAAAATCTATATTGTTTTTCCAACCAAAATATGATTTTATAGTCAAAGACTTCAATATAGATTAATGGAAACATTAATATGCTTTAATAAAAATCATTTACTTTTCCAAAATGAAACGGTCAAGGAATATCAAACAATAAATTTCCTTTATGAAGATCATTAAGTCTATTAAAAACAATTTTAACAAAAAAAATAAAATGGAAATAAATTTTGTTTTTTAAAACATATATTTCCAACAAAACCTAAGATGGAATGCTCTTTTTATGATACCTGCAAATCAAACCACAACGAAAATCATAAGAAAAATCAATGAAACATCTGTGCTTTCTTTCAAAACACAATTCTTTAAAATCATACCCAATAAAATTGATTCCACTTCGAGACTTCGAGTTATGCTAATTATTGTTCTCCTCATGACGAAAAAGTATTTACTGTTTCCATCATCATTCCAAAGCAAAGCTATGCTTATGTTTTGAAGATGGCGAAGGCTTCTTATATTGAGCATGCACAAAGATACCAGAAAGTCAGAAACATGGATTAGGAAATCCAGTTAAATTCGTTAATTGTTCTATAAATGGTCTGAATTCTCACGTCATGAATTCCATATTGTCACGACTTGAATTGGAATTCCAAGTTTTTACGGTTTGGATTCCAAGTTCAATTTGGTTTCCTTTTTTCTTCTTTTCCCTATTTTTCGTAAGAGATAATATGTCGCCAAATGTTCTCAAACGATTTCCTTAATTAAATCGGAAGAAAGAGTTTTACGGTTTGTTTTTATTTTATTTTCTTACGGTGTGTTTTTATTTTATTTTCTTAAAGATTTTGATGATGCAAGTGTCGTCCACCTTTGACGGTGTTAGCAATGTACAATTAAGTTTTGGTGTAAACTCGGTGTAACAAAATTATGTAAGCTCAAATTCTGACATAAGTATTGTCCACCTACTTTTTTGTCGACACCGTTACTAACGGACAGTTAAGTATTTGATATAAACAAAGTGTAACCAAATTTTAATTATTACAACCAATACAGTTATGCCAAGTGTCCTCACCATAGCTTCCACATTAGAAAAGGCCTATTTCGACCAATAGGAATCAAGGATTTCATCACCATTTAACGTGAGAGCTTTATTTGTCAAGGCCTTTAAGGGGAAAGATTACTGCGGTCCGTTAATGGAATCAAACCATTTTTTAAAGACCATATCAGCCTCGACTTGGGCGTTCCTCCATAGGCAACCACAAACTACCTTCGTTTCTAAAAAAAAGATATTTTCGCTTTTTAGGGTCTTTAGGGGCGACCCCAAAAGAATTAGGGGCGACACAAAACGACAAAAAAGTTCATAATCAGAAGGTTATTTCACAATCGGTAGTTATTTTAAATCCCGTTTTTTTTAATAGCCAAACTACCCTTTACAATCGGTAGATAACTATACAATCGGTAGTTAATCAACAATCGGGAGCAAATTTAGTTTGTATAACTTCCGAATATAAAGTATCCCCAAAATAAAATCCTTTATCATTTGAATTTTGATTATCCTATAATCCGTAGTAAATAAAGTTATCTTGACTCCCGATTAAATAGACCTTTGGCAAAAAATTCTACCATAATCGGTATGGAATTTAGGTTATTTAACTCCCGAATATAGAGTAGCCCCAAAATGAGATTTTGCAAAATTCATTTTTTTTTTTTGGAATTTTGGTTGAGCCTATAATCGGTATAAGAAATGAAGAGTTATCATGACTTCCGATTATACAGTGGCTCTCTTTGCAAATATCCTACCATAATCGGTAGTCAAGATAGTTCATATAACTACCGAATATAGAGTAGCCCCAAAATCAGATTTTGCAAAAAATCCTTTTTTTTTTTTGAATTTTGGTTGAGCCTATAATCGGTAAGAAATGAAGAGTTATCATGACTTCCGATTATACAGTGGCTCTCTTTGCAAATATCCTACCATAATCGGTAGTCAATATACTTCGTATAACTACCGAATATAGAGTAGTCCCAAAATAAGATTTTGCAAAAATCCTATTTTGTTTTGGAATTTTGGTTGAGCCTATAATCGGTAAGAAAGGAAGAGTTATCATGACTTACGATTATACAATGGCTGTCTTTGCAAATATCCTACCATAATCGGTAGTCAGGATAGTTCATATAACTACAAAATATAGAGTAGCCCCAAAATGAGATTTTGCAAAAATCCTTTTTTTTTTGAATTTTGGTTGATCCTATAATCGGTAGTAAATTAAGTTATCCTGACTTCCGATTATCCTGACTCTCTTTGCAAATATCCAACCAATGGTGTGTATCTCAAAAACCCAATGGGAACAGACACGTTTTGTGAAAATTTATGGAAAATATCCAACACATATAACTACCTAATATAGAGTTTCCCTAAAATGAGATTTTGCAAAAATCCTTTATTTTTCTAATTTCGTTGACCTTATAATCGGTAGTAAAAATAGTCATATAACTACCGAATATAGAGTTTCCCCAAAAATAAAATTTTGCAATCGATAGCTAATAAAAACCTAAACTACCGATTATGGAGGGACATATAAGTATTTTCAACCCATTTTGTCTTTTGTGTCGCCCCTAATTTCGTTGGGGTTGCCCCTAAAGATGTAAGGTAAAAATAGGCCAAATTGAAAATGTGAAAGTATATATTTTTTGAAACGGAGGGAACAACATTTAGTTCGTGATTCTTCCACTCCATAATTTTTTCATCACCACAAGAGACTAGTATAAACAAGTAAAGAAGGTATTACACGGCCCCCTAACATATTACAGAATTCGTACAAGCAAATGTACAAAGACTGTACATTGAAGTATTTTGGACCTTGTTTGTTGTAATAATAACTAGTATTTTCTATTTGTGTTTATATATAATGTAAAGAGATGAATGTCGTTAGACAATTCTCTCTGAGAGTTTCATTAAAGTTTCTTAGTTTCTCAGGTTTTTCATTACAGTTCTGAAAGAAGAAAATACAAATATTTAAGGACAGGGATTGGTCAATCATATCGACCGACATAAGCATGACAGCTGGTAACAAGTCACTTAAAAGAATAACTAACACCTGCCGGTTATCACACACTCACATATAATGCTTCACTTGTACTCATTCTCTAACACCCCCCCGCAAGTCCAGTGTCGATGGAGAAATAGAGACACTGAGCTTGGAACGAAGATAAGAAAAGCGATTCGAAGAGAGGCCCTTCGTAAAAATATCTACAATTTGGTCTTGAGTTGAGAGAAATCTGACCTCAAGAAGTTTACAGGCCACCAGTTCTCGAACATAATGAAACGCAATCTCTATATGTTTCATACGATTATGAAATATGGGATTAGAAGTCAAATAGGTAGCACCCATGTTGTCACACCACAAAACTGGAGGTCTTGGTGACGTAAATTGAAGTTCAGACATAAGAGATTGAATCCAAGTAAGCTCATATGTTGCATCAGCTAGAGCACGGTACTCGGCTTCTGTGCTTGAACGAGATACACTTTTCTGTTTTCTGGCACACCAAGAAATGAGATTAGGACCCATAAAAATGGCCATTCCACTGGTTGAACGCCTATCAGTAATGTCCCCTACCCAATCTGCATCAGAAAAATCTTGAAGTTGCAGAGAAGTAGAACGTTTGAACTGAAGACCATAGCCTAAGGTACCCTTAAGATATCTCAGTATGCGTTTTACTGCTGTCCAATTAGCTTCAGTAGGAGACTGCATGAACTGACATGCCTTATTAACTGCAAAAGCCACATCTGGTCTAGTAATTGTAGTGTATTGTAAAGCACCTACAACACTTCTGTATAAAGATGGATCTTCAAATAAAGGAGATGGGCCAGTACTTGCAGTTGTGGCAATGGGAGTGGATGATGAGTGAGCAAATGACATCTTGGTCTTGGATAGAAGATTAGAGATGTATTGTTCTTGAGACAAAAGAATACCTTCATTGTTCTTGGAAGCTTGAATGCCCAGAAAAAAGTGTAGTTCACCAAAATCTTTAATTGCAAATTCTCTGCCCAAATCTACTAGTAATTGTTCAACTGCCACAGAAGAGCTACCAGTAACCAGAATGTCATCAACATATATAAGTACAGAGATAGCTGCAGAAGAAGTAACCTTGAAAAATAAGGAAGTATCTGTCTTAGAAGACTGAAAACCACAGGTTAGTAAGAATTGGCTAAGTCTTGCAAACCATGCTCTGGGGGCCTGTTTTAGTCCATACAAAGACTTATGCAATTTGCAAACATGATGAGGCATAAGCTTGTCAGTATATCCAGGTGGTTGAACCATGAAGACATCTTCTGTCAGATTGCCATGCAAGAAAGCATTTTTGACATCAAGTTGTCTTATTTGCCATCCCTTGTAAAGGGAAATGGAAAGTATCATCCTCACAGTAGTTGGTTTTACAATAGGGCTAAATGTGTCTTGATAGTCAATTCCCTCAACCTGATTATAGCCCTTTGCCACTAACCTGGCCTTAAACCTTTCAATTGTGCCATTAGCAAGCCTTTTTATCCTGAAAATCCATTTGCAGCCAATGACATTATCTCCTGCACCAGCTAACACCATCTTCCAAGTACCATTTTGTAAAAGAGCATTTATTTCTTCATCCATGGCAGCTCTCCATCTAGGATCCTTACAGGCTTCAGAATAACATGTTGGAACTGTGATATCTTCACAAACAGTTTGCACTTCAGAGTTATAAATTTTTGGTTTAAAAACCCCACTCTTGCCTCTAGTTCTCATAGAGTGTTCATTCATAGTGGGTACTTTAACATATGCCTTGGATGGAGTTGTATTGTTCTCTACTGTGACAGATGCTGGAATTGAAGAGGAAGAACTATCATAATTGTCAGAAAGAGAAATATCTACCTCATTAGAGATTGCAGCAGAAGTAACGGCAGATGGTATGGAGGTGAATGAAGTTGAAGAAGTCTTGTCAGAGACAATGTCTTGAAACAAAGTTGTATAAGGAAATTCAGTTTCTGCAAATCTTACATTTCTGGAAATAATATTCTTGTTTGTAAGAGGATTAAGACATCTATAGCCTTTGTGCATATGGCTGTAACCCAGAAAGATACACTTTACTAATCTTGGCTCCAATTTATGATGATTGAAAGGCCTGAGACATGGATAGCATGCACAACCAAATGTGTGGAGGAATTGATAATCAGGTTTAATATGAAACAAAGTTTCTAAAGGTGACAGCTGGTGTAGTGTTGATGAGGGTAGTCTGTTGATTAAAAAATTAGTTGTTTCAAAGGCATAGCTCCAGTAAGAAATAGGGAGTGCAGCATGTGAAAGTAATGCTAAGCCTGTCTCTACTATGTGCCTGTGTTTTCTTTCAGCTTTTCCATTTTGAGCATGGGCATGAGGGCAAGAAACTCGATGACCTATACCAAAAGTATCCAAATAGGTAGACACATTTCTGTATTCCCCTCCCCAGTCTGATTGAACAAGTTTAATCTGTCTACTCAGTAGATTTTCCACATATGTTTTAAATTTAATGAATGTAGGAAGAACTTCTGACTTGTAAGCTAGGGGATAGAGCCAAGTAAATCTGCTATAAGAATCAACAAATGAAACATAGTACTTGTAGCCATTTATAGAACAGATGGGAGATACCCATACATCAGTGTGAATAAGGTCTAAAGGACCATACACTTTATTTATACTAGAAGGATAAGGTAAAGCATGACTTTTAGCAGTTTCACATGCAGAACAGATTTGATTGGATAAATGTGTATCAATAAGCTCATCAACTGAAGATAAAACATGCTTCAAAGTTTTGTAAGCAGGGTGTCCTAACTTGTTATGCCAGCTAGTGGAAGTACTTGCAGAGAGGGCTTGTTTGAGGTGACTTGCATTGAACTCCAAATGATATAATCCATATTTAACAGGAACACTGAGTATATCTTTGTGGGTGACCAAATCCTTCACATATAATATATCAGGATGAAATTCAAAATAACAGTTATTCTCCTTTGTGAATTGTTGAACAGAAATAAGATTTCTAGTAATTGAGGGCACATGAAGCACATTGGAGATAGTAAACTGAACATCATTAAGTTGTAAATTAGAAGAGCCAATATGAGTGATGTGCAAACCTGAACCATTTCCAACCTTTACTTGATCATGTCCTTGGTATTCAGAGTGAAGATTAAGATTAGAGAGATCTGAAGTAATATGATGTGTAGCCCCTGAGTCAGGTATCCATGAAGAACTAGCAGATGAATTGTTGTCATTATACACAGCAAATGCTTCAGGTTATGGACACCATTAGTCCTCATAATCTTCTCCATAATAATCATAACTTGTGTTGTAAGCCTGAGCCATTGAGTTAGGACTATACCTATATCTGCAATCAGGAGCTAAATGGCCATCTTTCTTACAAATTTGACATGGTTCATCAGCAGTGTACTTAAATGGAGAAGCGGGAGGAAAGAAATTGTTGGAAGATCTGCCTCCTGATTCAAATCTATTAGAACGACCACCATTGTCAAATCTACCACCTCTAGTACCACCTCTATAACCTCCTCTATAACCACCATTAGATCGATTACCTCTATAACCACCTCTATTACTCGAGCCTCTGTAAGAGTTATTCCAGGAATTGGAATTTGAAGGTGGATAATGTGTAGAGTGTGAATAGTGTTGGTAATGAGCAGAAGGAGGATGAGAATAGGTTTGAAAATTAGAGTATCGAGAATCAGGTGATGAATAATTGTGCTGATAAGGTGATTGGTGAGTAGATACATTAGCTGATGATGTTTTGAGATCTGCCTTAGAATCATTATTCACACGAGCTTCTTCAGAAAGCAATAAGCCTAGTAATTCAGATGAAGTAATGAGGTGTTTAGTTTTTAATTGTTGTGTAGTGATAGATGTTTTGAAAGCATTGTATTCTGGTGGTAGACCATGAAGAAGGTGAAAAACAAGATCCTCATCAGTAATTGCTCTTCCAATTTGTGCTAACTGATGCGAGATAGATCGTGCTTTGTTGAAGTAAATTAGCATTGAATCACTACTTTTATTCAGATGAACTAAATCAGTTTTTAGTTGCATCAATCTAGACTTCGTGGTTGAATTGAAATTATGTTCTAAACGAGTCCAGATTTCATGGGAGAAGGTGCAATCGAGTACCTGAGAGTGAGATTCTTCGGTGCAAGTACTAAACAACTAGGAGAGTATAGCTTGATCTTGAGTTATCCAGTAATTGTATTCAGGATTTCGTATGAAATCGTTGTCTGGATCAGGATCTACAAAATTGGGAGCAGCAAGAAGAGCGGCACCATCAGTAGAAGTCTTACGAAAGTATTTCACTGGACACTGGAATGATCCATCAACGAATCGAAAATGATTGTAACTACGAAGAAGAGGAACAATTTGAGATTTCCACAATGTATAATTTGTTGATGTTAATTTTGAAGGTGGTTTAAATGTAAGTGATATGTGTTTGTTTACTTCAGCCATTGATGAACTGTGAAATTTCTATAGGTATGAGATTAGAGTTTGGATCTGGTATCTGATACCATGTAAAGAGATGAATGTCGTTAGACAATTCTCTCTGAGAGTTTCATTAAAGTTTCTTAGTTTCTCAGGTTTTTAATTATAGTTCTGAAAGAAGAAAATACAAATATTTAAGGACAGGGATTGGTCAATCATATCGACCGACATAAGCATGACAGCTGGTAACCAGTCACTTAACAGAATAACTAACACCTGCCGGTTATCACACACTCACATATAATGCTTCACTTGTACTCATTCTCTAACATATAATCAAACCACGATCTCTTATTAGTTAGCATTAAAAGCAAAATACAAAGATATCAAAGATGAGAAGTGATCGATCAAGTTCATGACTAGGTGTGGTTTTACTTGACCATGATTTACTCATTTTTGCGTCAGCTTACATTAGGTAGCAACAATACGCATCTTGTGTAGCACTCCAACTAAAAACGACGAAAAGACGGAGATGGCTTCGGTGGGAATAAGTAGCATTTTCCATTCCAGTACCAATTGCACTCTGATTTCCGGCAATATCATATCACATTTCTGACCATTCTTCCTTATTAATTTTTCTGTTGATTTTTGCTCTTTCTACTAACATAACTACCCTAGTTGAGGGAAACTACGGTTTCGACATATTTCTCTATTCGAAACAAGTCCCATTCTCTAGCAATTCCATGCGCTTTGTCATATAAAGCTAGATTTTTGGTGGTTTTAATTAATAGAATCTCACCATTAATTCTTGAAAGATCCCATCAGCCCCAAGTAAGAATACTTTATATCTCTGGAATAGGCAATGTCACAGTGTTTAGCCCAAGATTCTTGTACTCCATAATTCTGCATCGCCCATATTTCCCAACGAATCCCACTCACATACACAAGTATACTAAGACACCCTTCCGACACTCCCACATTCAGAGACATATTGTTCTTCTTCTCTAGAGCTTTCTTTGGAAGCTGCAAGTCCACGAATTTCTCGTTACTGATATCCAAAGATATTATGACCTTGGAACCTCCTTTGCCTAGAGTTTTCACTAACAAATGAAATGATCCATTGACAAAGACCCCATAAGGGGGACCATACCAATGACCGCTCAATAACTCATAGGGACCGGCTTGGATGGTTTTCCATGAATTTGATCTTAATGTGTAGACAACCACCGAAAGGCATTCCGCATTCACAACAGCTTATACCGACAACCATGTAATCATCATCCTTATTATCATAACCAAAAATATACACACCTGTCTGGTTAGTCGGTGGATCAGGTATTATTTTGTACTCTGTAGTAGCTGGGTTCCAATTTACAAAGACAATGAAGGAATCCTTTGTCATCACCCCTATTTAACCATAAGCAAATCAAACTATTACAAGAATCCCATAACCAAACGTATTTATCTAATTTCAACGGGTGATCCTATTCAACACAACCATACAAATCTTCGATAGAAGATGATGATAATAATGAACCATAACTCATTGAGCAGAGTACGCAACCTGTTCTATTATCATTATATATAAACATGAGAGTAGGGTCGTCGTTTTTCTTGATAGTAAGACTAAGGTGGGATTTAATAAAATCTGCATCAGAAATTATTTTAAACCAAGGTTTGCAAACACACTTCAATGTAAGCAATGATTTCACCGGTAACCTTAAAAAGATGTCAAGATAGAGCTCTTCTAGAAGGCTCGACCTATTGCTTCTTCTGGAAGGCTAGACATGTAACAAGCTTTAAGACCCCAAGTGCAAATTTTTGATGGAGTAAATACCTAGTTTTTTTGTAGGTATTTATATATAGTTGGATCGAGCAAGTAATTCGTGGCACTCAAGTCCCTAATGCATGTATGCAACTACCGAAACTGATTTATTAATACTTAATGCTTCAACCAATTTCTTTCAGCATTTCAAGGGCAATTATTTGTCTAACTTAATGTGCCGTCTTTCGGAAAAATATATTTCCTATAACTTATATATATATATTGTATTTTCACAAAATAATAAGATTACTATACTAAAGCTTACGATCTAAATTTAGTGCGTCGGGAGGTAGATTTTTAAACCATAATAGTAAAGTTCGTAACACAAAACAAACGCTGGGTCACTGGGAAGTTTTGCATAGTGGGAGGCGACCAAGAGAGAAGGGTACAACATTGATAATCATGAGTTAGTCTTAATGCTGAGCTTCAATTTTCACAAGGATCGATTACAAAAGTATGAAGAAAAATAAAGTGAACAGAATAAATAAAAATGTATCTCTGGACTGGATATGATAAACACTCTCTGGAATGTAAATTTATATGTCCAGAAGGTTTCAAAGATGCAACAAATTGACAAAGAAACTTTCAGTTGTAAAAGAGATTCTGTGTTAGAAAAAATATCGTGAAAAGGTTGTTTGTGCACTTTCTCTGACAACCAAAATATATACTTCATTGTATTTAAAGATCGAGATAACAAACAAACTTTCAGTTTCGAGACAGTAGCTTTCTAGCGATGATAATCAATACACAAGAAGGAATAATGATATTCCATCTTATTGTTTTTGTTAGGCCTGCTCCCATGATTCTATCCATCATTCTGATTTTTGCTCTTTCCTTCATGTAGGTACCCGAGTTGAGTGAAACTAGGCTTTCAACATAATTATCAATCCCATACACTTGCTTTAGACCTGTTAGTTCTCCAGCGGTTCCATGCACCCTGTCATATAAAACTAAATCAAATGGCGAAGTTGTTGGAAAATACAGGGTAATAGAGGATGAAAACAGAGATTGAAAAAGAATGTTGTAACAGAAGCTTCAATCCCTTACGATTCTTTTCAGCAATTATTTCGACCCTTCCCAAATAATGGCGAGTACCATTGGTCAATGAAATATTGCCTTCAGGATAGAATGAAGCCCAAACAACGTTGTTGAATTCAAGAGTTGTACTCCTTTGACCCAACCAAGAACACACAGTATTTGTTTCTGAAGATGCTTAGAGAGAAAGAAGTTTTGATTATATTGTCAAACAAGTTTTGGGAGATGCTTTTTATAGAGGGTTTTGCATCTGTTGGGAAAAGACATCTTTTGACCAACATGTTTCTTTGAAACGATAAGTCCCTTCATCAACAGACATCAAAGGCATCTGTTGGATTTGAAGAATTTTGGATACGTTTGTAACTGTCGAAACATTTATGTACCAACAAAAAATCTTCCAACATAAGTTAATAGAAGAATCTCACCATTTTTGAAAGAACACATCAGCCTCAAAGTGTACTCTATCATTCCGCCATGGGAAATCACGTAACGCTTAGTCCATGATTCTTCCACTCCATAATTTTGCATCACCCATATTTCCCAACGAACCTTAAACATATTCACAACTACACTAAGATATCCTTCCAACACTACCACCTTCATAAAAAATCTTTATTCTCTAAGTTAGGTACTTTTGGCAGTTGCAATTCTACGAACTCCTCCTTCCTAGTATCCAAAGCGACTAGTACTATAAGTTTAGACAAGTCTGGGACTCGGGTTACTAATAAATTGAAAGTTCTGTTGAAAAATACCCCTCCGTACCCACTCTTATAAAGGTTAGTCTGGATGCACTTCCATGAATTTGATCTTAACGTGTAAACAACCACCGAAAGGCATTTACAACAGCTCACCCTTACAACCATATAATCATCAGAATTGTAATCATAACCAAAAGTAATATTATCACCCTTCTGCTTAAATGGTGGATCGGGTATTGCTTTGTACTCTGTAGTAGCTGGGTTCCAAAGACAAAGGAAACCTTTGTCATTACCCTTATTTAACCATAAGCAAACCAAACCATTACAAGAACCCAACAGCCACCAAGCACACTTATTTAATTGGAAAGGGTAATTCAATTCAACGCAGTTATCATACAAATCTTCCGAAGAGGATGATAATGAACGATAACTCTTGAAGCAGAGTCCATAACGTTTTCTACTGTCACGATATTGAAATATGAAACCTGGGTTATCGACGTTTTTCTGGACAGAAAGATTAAGTTGGGATTTGACAAAACTAGGATCAGAAATTAGTTTTAACCAAGACTTGCAAACACACTTACATGTAAGTAATGATTTCACTGGTAACCTTAAGAAGATGTCTTGGTGGAGGTCCTCTGGAAGGCTAGGCATTGCTTCTTCAACTTCACCTTGCAATTTGAGAGACAAAACAGCTAGCTAGGGTTTCAAACAACTCTCTTTAAAACTTCATCATTCGGGTTTATGGTCAGTTTTAAACGGACCGACTTAGGTTAGAGGAAATTATGCTTAGGCCCAACGCACCCATTGATTATCCATATATGTCGACAAGTCCGAAAATTAAATTTAAGCCCTATGATCTCTTATAGTTCTAGTAGCATGCGTAATCTCCATCTCCCTAGAAGGCTAGAACTGAAGTGAATGAAAGCGAAACCCCGTGGCTCCCCATTTTATATTTTTTGAGAAACAGGATTAAAATTGATAACAAGGTGCCGAGGAGACACAAGGATACAGAGGGTTTAAGAGAAGGAAAAAAGAAGAAAAAACTACAATTCAAGTTGAGCACAACAAAAGCTCTAGGAAGGTAAATTTCAGACCTCAACTAGGTATGCTAAGAGCAGGGTAAAGTTTGGCTTCCCAGTGAGCCACCAAATCATCAAAAAAGAAACCTGCAAAAACTTTCGTTGGAATTCCCCATTGGTACAGCAAGGCCTTGACTTCTATGATTGTATCGGCCTCACTTTGCGACTTGTTGTGAAAACATCTTCTATTTCTCTCAATCCAAATAGCCCACCATATAGCATGCGGGAGATAATTCCAAATGAAATTGTGCAGAGGGTTAGGCCAGTTCATCTTCCACCCATCGAGACACAATCCGATTGTTAAAGGTATCACTCTGCCGACCCCTGTAAATTTGAGAAAGTAGCTCCACACTGTATAAACGTAGTTACAATGCAGAAGAATATGATTGTTCGTCTCTTCCTCCAAATTGCACATTTTACACGTAGTGTTGGTTGATGCAGGGAGAACTTTCCTTCAGTTAAAAATGTAAAATCAGCGCAGATATCAGTATGATTATGACCAAAATAAATAGAATATCAGTTTATGTTGATGTTGAGAGCCTTGTAACCACGGTTTGCATCGACTATACAGGTTCTAGAAACAGAAATACATTATTCTTCGAATCAGGTCAATGATGCTCTCTCTTTTCCAGGCAAGGACGCAGATGATAAAATATGGAACGCCATAGAGGCGAGGTTGCGTGGTTTTTGGGGTGCGATGCTCGTAGAGAAGAAGAAGAAACACTCTACTGTCCCGGTTACCCATGGGAAGGTTTTATTAAACTCCAGTTTAGTTTTGAACATTTCAGCAAGAACACCAAATGCTTTTTGTAGGACTTAAAAACAAATTGATGAAGAAACTTCTTGTTTAGATCGAGTAATTACAGAATACGCTTTATAAGTCCATAGTGCATGTTCCAAACCTCCTAGCTAGGAAGATCTATTAATATCTACTGCACTTACTATTATTTAACCTTAATGCATGATATGAATAATTTAAGTATTATTTTTCAACTTTAATATGTCAATATTTGGTCCTCTTTTGCAAAAGTATATTTCCTAGAACATAATAGGCTTGACACTGTATTTGTCATGTATACTTACATAAGTTACATTTACATTGAAAAACCAGAGGTATATCAGGTGAACATGTCAAGGTCTTTCGGCCACCTACATATGCAAAGAATGATAACGAATTTATAAACATGACTAGATATTGTTAGAAGAACTTCGAAGGGTCAAATAATAACAAGAATCATATGCAACAAAACAAAGAATATAAATTGTGAATTCTTCTTCCATGCTAGTTAACTACAGATGAGAATATATAGAGAGAATGATACCCACTTTTAGGGCTGTCAATGGATGCAAACGTAACGGAAATAGGCTCTGCCGCTGCCGCTGCCGTTTAAAATTAACGGATATCCGTTATACGCTAATATCCGGCGGAAATAGAAAACTCAAAACGTTGCCGTTACGCCGGACTTAACGGATAAACGGATAATTAACCACTGCCGTCCGATATGTCACAGGACATTCAAAACAGGCTAAAAACTAAGAACAAGTACACATAACAACTTTTAAATCCAACAAAACAGGTTCTAAATCCATGCCACAACAAAAAAAAGACATACAGATGTTCATGCCACACAAGAAAACAAGTTCAGATGTTATAGCAAAAGAAAAACCATGTTTTTTGCAAAAAAAAAAGACATCTCCATCTCCATTTGATGCAACAACTGCAACTGCAAGTCTGCAAATGCATTCCTCCACCATCTCCAGATTCTCCACTGCCAACTGCATCTGCATTCCATTCCACCTTACTCGATCCTGAACTTCGCATTTTGAAAGGAAAATCAAAAGTGTTAGACATTTTAAGTTGGCAAGTGTACAATAAGTCAATAAGAATCAAAAGTGTTAGACATTACCAAGAATAACAACCATCGGTTTCACTTTGAGAGTGATATCTCGGCGTGGCAGCCAATCACCCAAACAAAGCAATGCTTCAACAAGATCTGGAGCTAATGAACTCTGTGAGATGTGAGAACCCCGCCACCAATACTAAACATAGATTCTGAAGCTACACTTGTCACCGGGAACTGCCAAAACATCTCTTGCAATCCTTGAGAGAATTGGGTACTTTGGAGCATGATTCTTCCACCAACTTAAGATATCAAACCTCATTTCTTCAATGGCTGTGCCTTTTGGAAGAACTGGTTCTGCTAAGTAAGTCTCCAATTCTGACTTCTGAACCTCAAAGACATTGTTTTCCATAATAAAATCTTCATAACCAAATCCATATGAAGTTGTAGTTGCACTTGCAGAGATCTCCATTCCAGCTGGACTCATTCCACTATCATAATAACTGAACTGTGGTGTTTGTTTCATAAGCACAGTAAAGAGCATTGAGTGCAAGCTCAAATTTGTTATAGTGGCTTTGATAGTGATTGCCACCATATACTCTCTTCATTACAAACTCCACCCATCTAGCCTTATATCTAGGATCTAAAACAACTCCAATTCCCATCAAAGTGTTGCTTTCTTTCCAGTAGCTATCAAATTTCATCCTCATATTCTTTGCCATGTCTCTGATATACTCATGCTCACTTGATTCCAAGATCTTAATGCATCTATTAACTTCTTGCACCCCATTATAATACAAATTTGCTGTGGGATACTTAATCCCAGCAAATTTTGTTGAAATGACATCAAACAATTCCAAACACTCACATATATGCATTCCTTGTTGCCACTCCCTAGAAGATGGTAGTATCTTGAAGTCATTATCCAATTCAGCTAGCCTAACAAAAGCTTGTCTCAAAAAAATTGCATCCTTTAGCATCTTAAAGGTGGAGTTCCACCTGGTATCCACATCTAAACCCACAGACCTTGAAGCAGGAAGCTTAACTTGGGCCATTGCACATTCAAATCTCTCTTTTCTAGCCTGACTTGACTTGACATATTTTACACACTCTCTAACTGCATCTATAAATGGAGCAGCTACTCTCATTCCCCACCCAACAATCAAGTGCAATACATGATTACTACACCTCATTTGAAACATATCTCCATTAAGAACTAAACAGTCTTTGCTATCAAGCCATTTCTTCAGATTTTCCATCATAACATTGTTGGAGCTAGCATTGTCAGCAGCTACAGCAAATAGCTTATTGTCTATGTTCCAATCTAGACACACTGATTTCACTACAGATGCTAGAACTTCTCCAGAGTGTGGTGATGGCACTAAAGTATATGCTAGTGTTTTCTTAATCATTTTCCACTCCTCATCTATGTAATGCAGTGTGACACAACAATAACCATCCTTTGTATGCTTACATGACCACATATCAGTTGTTAAACTACATTTGGATGTAATATTCTCAAATTGTTCTTGTAATTGCAGTTTGAACTCAGTTGTAAGTCTCATGATGTCTTCCCTAACTGTATTCCTAGTGTAAAGCTTAGCAGTTGGATTCAATGACTTAACAAACTCTCTAAAATAAGGATGCTCAACTATAGTGATTGGATAACCATGTTTAGCAATCATTTTGGCAACAAGTGTCCTAGTAAGAATAGCATCATACTTCCAATTGGCTAACTTAGTTTGAGCATTACCTGTTTTGACAGAAGCAAGCTTCCTTTGTCCTTTCTTATTCTCAGGCTTTTCTTTGCAGACTCTAGCATGGTAATGCAAGCGGTTGGTTCCTTGGTTGCTGGGAGCAGGAAACTTGTTGCGACAATGTTTGCATTCAGCCATTAGTATTCCAACCTCCTTCCCTTTTACAAACTTCTTTTCAATTTTCCTGTGAAAATCAACCCATACATCGACCTTCGCTCAGCAGTTTTTCTTCTCTTCTCGCTATAACCGGGTCTTCATCTACTTCTACATCTTGTTCTTCTTCTTCTCTAGGACGAATTTCGGTGTAACGAAGCAGTGTTGAATTTATTCCAGAACCTTGAACTTGGTTGGATGCATCATGTGCAGGTAAATGTGATGCAACTGAAAATGAGAGATGATTCTGTGAAGACCCAACTTTGTTTGATGCTTCTCTTTCGCTTTGGGATTGGGACATGATTAATTTCACAAATCTGAAATTGTGAACCCTAATTTCAGAAACCCTAAATTGAATATTGAATTTTAAAGATTGAAATTAAACTCAAAGTAAATTGAATAAGAAAACCCTAGTGAAGAATTCTATAGAGAAGACGATGATTTTTAAGGCAGGGAAGACGATGATTTTCGCTCTTTTTCTCTCTGAAGTGAAGAATGAGATTCATCATTCATTCGACGAATACACGGTAATACACCCTAGGTGTAAGAATTCACACGTGCAGTGCACACGTTTCCGGATAACGGAACTAAGCCTAACGGAAATGGTAGTTCCACTGCCGTTATCCGCTAAGAGAATTATCCGTTAACTTAGCGGTATCGGTTATCCGTTATCCGTTATGTCGGACGGTAGCGGTAACGGCAACCGGATTATCGGTATCGTATTTCGGATTATCGGTTTCCATTGACAGCCCTACCCACTTTGATATAATAACAAAAATATATATTAAAAAAAAAAAGTCAACAGAAATTCTGCTATTGCTCTAGACTGGATGTATTTAGTAGCTTTTCAATACAGAAAAAAAGTTGCAAAACCAAATCAGACATGCTTGATAATGCACAAGAGGAATAATGACATATTTCATCTGCTTCTGCTTCTTTTTCGTGTTTCTTTTCCACTGATATTTGCTCTTTCCTTGGCATAAGTACCAGAGGTGAGTGAAACTAGGCTTTCGACATAGTTCTCTATTTCATACACTTGCCTCGTATGTTTAAGTTCTCTAGCAATTCCATGCACAGCATCATATAAAACAAAAGTTCTGTAGCTCCTTACCCTCAATAGAATCTCTCCGTTCTTGAGAGACCACATCAGTGACAAGGAAGAGTCACTGAAAATTCCGTTTTGGGTAATGCCACAACGTTTACTCCATGATTCGCGAACTCCATAATTCTGCATCACCCATACTTCCCAACAAACCCCAATTACATTCACAAGTACACCAAGACACCCTTCTAACACTCCCAAATTCACAAACAAATGGTTATTTTCTAAAGGTTTATTTGGTAATTGCAATTCAATGAATTTCTCGTAGCTGATATCTAAAGAGATTATAACTTTGCAAAAGTCTCGGCATGGGGTTTCAACTAACCAATGTGGAGTTCCATTGACAAATTCCCCACACTTAAGCTCATAGGGGTCGGTTCGAATGCTTTTCCATGAATTTGATCTCAATGTATAGACAGCCATTGATAACGAACTATAGCATAGCAACATGTAATCGTCAGCCTTGCAATCATAACCAAAAGTCCAGTGAGTGATCGGTTGAGCAGTATGCTTATCTGGTGGATCAGGTATGAATTTGTACTCTGTAGTAGCTGGGTTCCAAACACAAACGGATTCATAACTAGAAGCACTATCTAACAATAAGCAAACCAAACCGTTACAAGAACCCAACAACGGAAAATATTGTAAAGATTTGAACGGGTAATCCAATTCAACAGAATTATCATGCAAATGGCCTGTACGAGATGCTGATAATGATAAGTGATCACTTATGGAGCAGATTACGTGACCTTTCTTCATATGATACGAAGTAAATATGAGACGAGGGTTGTTTGCCTGGGCAGAAAGATTAAGGTGCGATTCGATAAAACTAGGGTCAGAAATCAGTTCAAACCAAGTCTCGCAAACATACTTACATGTAAGTAATGATTTCATTGGTAACCTCAAAAAGATGTCATAATAGAGCTCTCCTGGAAGGCTAGACATTGCTTCTTCGATCTCTTTCTGCTTGCGATTTGAGAGACAAAACAATAGAGTTCGGTTTTCTCTTTTTAGCTCATGGATCTCTATTAAAAGCTATATATACGGCAAGATGTTGGTAGATATTTAATTTCTTTCATTCATCGGGTTCATGGGTCAGTTTGTAAACGGGTTCATAAAGTAACCCGTAAAACTGCTGAAAGAAATAGTTTCTTGCTGGTTGTCAAGGGGTGTATATCCATCCGGCTTACTGGTATGGCAAGATTGTAAAGGAAGATTCATGTGCAGAAAAACAATGAAGAACCGATAACAGAACGTGCACGTTATTTGATTCACTCATATTTAATAGCCTCGTTTGATCTCAAACTTAAAGCAAGACAACGTAGAAAATAAATAGCCGTAATGTTGCATCATTGAACATTCAAAATATTTGAACAGCTTCTTGACCTCCAAAAGTTCTTCTGGTAGAGACATCTCATCAAATTTCTCACTCTCGATATCCAGAGTTATCAGCTCTTGTAACACCCAAGACCTAACTATAACAGTGGAGTTATCAGCTCTTGTAACACCTAAGAACTAACGAATGAAGAGCTCTATTAACAACCACTCCAGGAAACTTTAGCCAACAAAACCAGTACTGTTTGATCCTAACATATACAGTAGATATTAACTTCGGAGTCACCGCTTTTTTACATTGAAATCCACAACTCTTACTAGCGATGTGTAGTAGTTTCTTGTATTCTATGCAAATAACATTTATAACGACCAGCTGCGCAAGAACCGTCATGTAGTCTGAACAACCTATCATGAGTTCTCAATGACGATGAGCTTGTTAATCTTGGAATAACATACTGACCAGCTAGCCAAACCCATATAAACTGGTGTCCTAGCTTGAAAACTGGTTGAGCGATGTAGGTAGTAGTTTCTTGTATTCTCTAGTTGATGGGTTCCATATGCAAATAACATACTCATTATAACGACCAGCTGCGCAAGAAGACCGTCGCAAGAACCCAATATAAGAACATTCATTATGTGTAGGTATATAACTGGGTGTTCTATCTGAACAACCTTATCATGAGTTCTATGTGGTCAATGACGATGATGAGGAATTAGAGTTTACGGAACATATCGCATCACGTTCACAAATACAGATGTTTCTAATCATAACACAAATGTCGTTTTTCTCGATATTAAGATTAAGATGCATTTGAACAAACTTACGGCTACAAAGTAGAGTATATAAGTGCCTCTGCTGCATACGCACGTTAATGGTGATAGAGACATCAGTGCTAACCATAAAAATATTTCCACGAGGAGAATGTCTTCTGGAAGGCTTTACATATCTGCCATTTGTTCTTCGACTAAGATAGTGTGAAAACGAGAAGGTAAGGTTTCAAGGGAAGTTCTTCGAAACCCAAATTCCATCATAGAAGAAAAGGAAACAACTAGACGGCGTTAGGATGTGTAAACAACTAAATTTGATGCAAACAACAAAATCTCAATTTAAAGTTTAAACCACAAATTTTATTCTTAGCGCTCGGCTATTAAATTTTCAATCAAGATTGTAAGAATCTTTAGTCTTTACGGCCCGGTCTACATTCATAGCATGTTTCAAATTAATTAAGAATGTTAACAAAAGAAAACCAAAACATGCTTGCTCGGTTCCTCCATCGACACTCTGTTTGGTGATCCCATTCCCCCCAAAGGATGTCAAAGCAAATGGTGACATGCGAAGGTCATATTGCATTGATGAATATGACTCTAGGAATCACTACTTTAAAAAATTCAACTAAAGTTGCATTCTAGTTGCAAAATTATATTGATCTTTCAAACAAAAATATAAAAGTTTTTTTTTTTTTTTTTTCTGATACTTAAAACAGATAGTTTTATTAATATAAATAGCTAGAAATTTCAGACATAATAAGATTGAGGAAGTTCTCTTACATCGAGCATAATTTGCTAAAGCATGTGGACTACCTAGTCTATTAACGTAACTGCACTGCCAACTATCGAAAAACTTAAGAGATGAGATAATATATAAAAAGCCTTAGACGGTCAGATTACATTAAGTTGGTAGTTAGCCTGGCAACAAGCTGGGCACCAACACCCTAAAACTCTTTGCATTGGGGAGATTCGAACCCACATCTTCATGTTTGTTGACTACACACATGACCATCTGTTCTAACGTTAAGTTGTAATGAGATAATGTCTTCAATTATACCCCTAATTTCCCAAGGTACATCAGAGGGTTGACCATTTATAGCCTTTACAAGACCTATATAGTCTGTTTCCAGTATTACTCTTCTTACTCCTGTTGGAATATGGCACTATATAATGTGAATCAAGTTAGCAGAAAAGTTGCTTGGAAGATCTAGAACATCTAGTAATTCAAGTATTGCGGCTAGATATGCCTAGTCAATTATATATGCTAGTAAATCTGTAACCAAGTCATTATTCTCATGCTAGTCAAGTCAAATATGTAACCAAGTCATTATTGTCATGCTATTATCTTCTAGGTTTTAGGTTTACTAATCATCTAGTCATTCCTATAAATAGGAATCATAGTGTACATGTAACACAGAACAACTGAATACAATGTAGTCCATTACCGTTCTCACCTGTGCCATGGCTATCTCTAACATGGTATCAGAGCCAAGTTCGATCCAAATGGGCGTTTAAGTTTCCGCTACAAGATGAAGTTTAAGTTTCCACTCCTATCAGAGCCATGAAACCAACCTCGTCACTTCCCGCTGCAAATCATAAATCCTACTTCAGAAATCCAGTTTCAGAAATCCCAGAGTTAAGAAATTCATTTCCGCTGCATGTCGAGCAACAGACCCGAGCTCCATCAATGGCAGCAACAAACCATGTATCATCATTCCTTCATTCCCTGTCTTGGTTCACAATCCGATCTATATCGTCCATGAACCAGCAGCCCCATTATCCTTTGTTCATCAACCACCAAGTTGGTCTTAATCCCAACTCCTGTATAACAACAACAACTCCATCGGTCACCTGAATTTTCTCCAGCTCCGTTGTCATCACGTTCCATCGTTACTGTTATGTATCATCGTTCCCGGAACCTCATCTCATCGTTCCATCCCTGTGTTAATCCCAGTTGGTCTTAATCCCAGCTGGTCGTCGGTGTTTGTTCACGTACTCATCTCATCGTTCCATCCCTGTCTTAATCCCAGCTGGTCTTAATCCCGGAACCATCATCTTCTCCTGTTTTTTGATTCACAACCCGAGCTCTGAGAAGCTCCATCTTTATGGCCGATAGCTCCATCAACCACCACCAACGTCTCATCACAGCCCCATCGCTCATCATCAGCTCCAACTTCGTTCTCCGACCATGCATGAACCGATCAACCCATCAGCACCATTACCCTGTTTTCCATAAGTATTTCGACAAAACAATTCCCAAGAAAACTTGAGAGGACCAACACCTCCATGTTGTCTTGTCTCTATGCTGTCTTGTCTATCAACAAGAACCAACCAGAACCAACATCTCCATGTGTTTATCTCCATCCGAACCCACCACCACCAAGTGACCCAATCAGTTCACCAAGTCCACCTACGGAAATGATTCAAACTCCTCCACCGAACCAGCCGTCTCCAGAGAGTCCAAAGCCGGTCGTACAATCTCCTGTCTCAGCTAAGCCCGAGAACCATCTTTGTTCTTCCAAAGTGCAACCGTTGAAGTTATCACCAAGCTCGAGTTCCATCAAAGTTGGCAGCTACACCATCGTTCCATCCAACTTCTCCGTCGAGAACCAGCGTCTTCGTTCTCGAGCATCTCTGAACTGCCATGATACCGTGAACATCATCCTGAGTTTCCATCCAGTCAATGTTCCAATAACAAATCCAGTGACAACAACTCCAGTGAGTACACTTCAAGCTGCACTTGATTATGCATGTGGTATTAATCCCACAGCTTCACTCAACAGCTCTCTCGTCGTCCTACACTGCCATGCATGCTTCTCCATCACTGGTTACCTCGTCGTCAGCAAACAGCTTCATCTTCCATGCAATTAAAACCACAAACTCGAGCTGTTCTCATCGTGAACAAGTCATCTCCATATTCATTCGCTGCAACACTCGTCCGGCATCATCATTTAGTTCATCATCACAGTCCCAAATGATCACTAATGGCTGTGCTATGTCCCTCCGATATTCATCACCGAGAGTTACCAACACTGCCATGCCATTCGTTGTTCAACATCTATCTCGTAGTCACCATTCAATGGTAGATTCAATCCCATACAATGGTAGAAAGTCAGAGCCCGTTCCCCAACCCTTGAAAGGGGTAGTACCATCCCCACCACCTAGTCCTCAGATTGTCGTAACTGGCTCCCCTATCTTTGCAAGACCTAGTACAAGCAACATCAACTAGACCTCCAGTGTTTGTACCATCAGAAAAGTCAGCCTCCCTGAAGAACTCGAACTTCGACAACAACCTCAAGAATCAGTGTTGTCATCGCTACCCGTGTCCATCAGTGTATCCGTGGTTTCCGTACCACTCAGTATCCGCCAGTGTGCATCCGTGGCTTCCGTGCCACTCATTTAGTGTAACCCTTTATGCATGGGCACCAATCCGTAGGCCACAATCCGCGTGCATCCATAGTTGGCGGGCAGCAATCCGTGTGCTACAATCCGCCTGTCATGCTTCAGTACTAGCACCTGTAGTTCACCCACCAACACCTGTAGTTCACCCAACAGCTGCACCTATTTTAATGATCGTTCAAGTTGTACACTACATTTCTCTCCGTGTTCAACTTGAGGGGGGTGTTGGAATATGGCACTATATAATGTGAATCAAGTTAGCAGAAAAGTTGCTTGGAAGATCTAGAACATCTAGTAATTCAAGTATTGCGGCTAGATATGCCTAGTCAATTATATATGCTAGTAAATCTGTAACCAAGTCATTATTCTCATGCTAGTCAAGTCAAATATGTAACCAAGTCATTATTGTCATGCTATTATCTTCTAGGTTTTAGGTTTACTAATCATCTAGTCATTCCTATAAATAGGAATCATAGTGTACATGTAACACAGAACAACTGAATACAATGTAGTCCATTACCGTTCTCACCTGTGTCATGGCTATCTCTAACAACTCCAACAGATTGGCAGCTGCAAGTGAATCCAGCTGCTCTGGCCCTAGTGCTCCCTTCAAAAGGGTTTGAAGATAATACTAACCTTATCTTCTCACAAACCTCTTTTTGTACGCGTAACACTTGATCTTGTTGTTCTTCTTAGGCTCTGCTCTTTCCTTTCCATAAGTACCAGAGTTGAGTGAAACTAGGCTTTCAACATATTTCTCTAATTCATGCATTGGACTTCGACATTGTAGTTCTCTCAAAATTGAATGCACCGTGTCATAAAGAACAAAATCTTTGCCTGCCTCTAACAGAATTTCACCACTCTTCAAAGACCACAGCAGCCTCAAATAATAGGTATTTGTAATGATGTCAGATGTAATGACATGAATTTTAGTCCATGATTCAGGAACACCATAATTCTTCATTTCCCATACTTCCCAAAGAACCCCAATTACATTCACAAGCACACTAAGACACCCTTCATACTCTCCCACATTCCCAATCCGATGGTTATTCTCTGTAGGTTCTTTTGGAAGTTGCACTCCCACGAATTTCTCATTGTTGACATCCAAAGAGATAAGTATATTTTTGTGGTCACGGGTTTCAACTAACAAATGATAAGTTCCAGTGACAAATGCTCCATACCCACACCAACAACTGCTAAACTCATGGATGTTTTTCCATGAATTTGATCTTAACGTATAGATAACCACGGAAATACTTTCTTCTTATACTCTCCATATAGTATTGGTCTTATGATCATAAACTTATATAGTGATTTGAAACCAAAACTATAGGATAAAAATCACAACACAGCTTTTCATCGGAATCTATAGTCACTGCATAGAAGATTTATCTATAAAAATGCAAATGAACGCGGATTTCCACGATTTTAAAGAAACGTTGTAAACTCCTTGGAGCAAATTAAAACCTGTGACCTTACTCTCTATAACTACTTTACGTTCACAAAATATAGTTTACAAAACATAAAATTGTTTTTACATTACTCGTAAAACAATTTGATTTTCAATTGCACTTTTGGTTCTAATGGTTCGTTTTTTTTGATCAGGTAATTTGTTAATTGCTTTAGCATCTCATAGGAGTAGCAGCAATATTACCTTTAGCTCATGATTCATACGTGCCTCTACTTTTGATTTGTTTGTTACAAAAAGCACCTGGGGATTCGATTATTGTAATTAATTCCAACAATCTAAAGGTAATACATTTGCCTTATTGTAATATTGTAATACTTGCGTATAAAAACCAAGTACAATTTACCAATATATAGTCGTCAGTCTTATGATCATAACCAAAACTATGGACACCAATCTCCATCTCTGGTGGATAAGGTATTGTTTTGTACTCTGTAGTAACTGGGTTCCAGAGAAAGATAAGGTTACCCACCATACTTAGGTGCTCTATTAAGCCATAAGCAAACCAAACCGTTAGAAGAACCCATCAAACTTATATAGTGATTTGAAACCAACGATTTAAACGGGTAGTCCAATGCAATAGAATTATTATAAAAATCCTCCGCATGAGATGATTGACAACTCTTGGAGCAAATTATGTGACCTTTCCTCACATGAGTAAATATGAGACCAGGGTCGTTTTTTTTGACAGTAAGATTAAGTTGGGATTTAACAAAACTAGGATCAGAAATTAGCTCATGCCAAGTCTTACACACACACTTACATACATATGTTGATCTCATTTCAAGGTAGAGATCTTTTGGAAGGCTAGACATTGCTTGATTTGCTTCTTCTCCAAATGCTTGCAATTTCAGAAACAAAACAAAACTAGGCTTTGGTTTTCTCTTTTTAAGCTCAGAGAGCTCTATTAAGAGCTCAGCTTAGAAATCCTATATGATATATATACGGAAAGAACCCCAAAATATTAGTAGAGAAAGTTCATCGGGTTTGTGGGTCAGTTTTGAAAGCGGTTCATGAATGACCCGAACCACTGCTAACAAGAAAGAGGAAATACGTAGGTTGTTGCTGGCTTGGTCAAGGGGTATATCCCGGTTACACTTTATCGTAAGTTTCTTCCCATCCTCTTTTCTTATCTTTCTTCTTCTTCAAGAAACTCTTAGTTTTGTTAGGGTTGTTTTTCTTTCAGATTTCAAGATATGATGATGCTCTCTGTTGTTAAGCTTGGTTCTCTTGTTTTAAGAACCATATGTAAACCTATTGCTAGTAGACTCAAAGTAGCAGCTGGTAAACATCCTAGATTTCGTAGTTATATCATCAATGTTGCCCAGACAAACCACAGATTTACGACAACCGTGCAAAGACAGATTTATGGTCATGCAACTGATGTTGCGATCCGACCTTTGAATGAAGAGAAAGCTGTTCAAGCTGCTACAGACCTTCTTGGGGAACTGTTCGTCGTCTCAGTTGCTGGTACTGCTATTATCTTTGAGGTGCAAAGGAATGCTAGATCTGAAGCAAGAAAGGAGGAGTTACGTAAGCAGGAGCTTGAGGAAATAAAGCAAAAAGAAGAAAATTTAGAAAGAGAGCTTCAGTTGATTAGAAAGAGACTGGCAGATCTGGAACACCTAAAGCCCAGAGGAATCTTAGGTATCTTCAATTTCAGGAACCCTAATGGAAATAAAAACGCCCAATCAGGGCCAGAATTTCACTCCAACACCGATAGCCTTCCAGAAACCCATGCAGAACCGAAGTCATCACCACCTGCTCATTCTACTGAAGATGCCAAGCAAGGTGCTCCACCTGGTCATTGAGATATTTGTCAGGATTCAGTGGCTCGTTCCAGTTACTTCCCTTTTTAACCTAGGGGATTTTTTATCTGGGGTATTCACTGCTCCATTTGCGACTAAGCTTTAATAAGGTAAATAGTAGATTGAGGTCTTTTTCAAATTTTAGCCAGAGTGTCTTGTTTTTTAATTTTACAATTTGATTGCGAATTGCTTTTATTCCAATGTGGCCGCCGGGCGGAGGTACAGCCAGGCTTCCCCTGGCTGAAGCCACCCCAAAGCCCACAAAAATTCAATTTTTGACTACCTAATTTTGATGAGATCAAATTTAGTGTAGTAATTATAGGCTTAAGCCAGGGTATAAAAAATTGTCAAGCCAGGAGTGTTCTACATTTCCAGTTCCGCCACCGCCATCCGTCACATTACTGCATTAACAAGCAAGCAACACGCTTTTAGAACCAATAAGATGGTTGAATATGAAGAAAAATCACCAAGAACAGAACAGAAATTGCAATGGCGACATAAATCCTTTACAGCAAAATAGCATACGATGAAGAAGATGAAATTAAACTTAAATGAGGTTTTGCAATGGACAGTAGCACTAGGATATAATCAAAACAGGCTGGTCTACAATGGTTCCTCTCGGGGGCGGAGCCAAGAAATATTGATTGGGGGACAAATGTATATGGTGAAAAATGGTATCCTTTCAAAAATATGCGGCCGAAGGCTGCCCGAAATTTTGGGACGTTTTTGTTATTAGATTTATGATAATCATCGAATATCATCATAAAATTTGATACTCATAAGCAAATTTTAATACTAATCACACCTATCGTTAATGTTTTTAAGACGTTTTACAAGACTTATGTGAATAATTTTACGAT
This sequence comes from Papaver bracteatum, assembly GCA_023529315.1. Lineage (NCBI taxonomy): Eukaryota > Viridiplantae > Streptophyta > Magnoliopsida > Ranunculales > Papaveraceae > Papaver > Papaver bracteatum. The sequence goes on along the minus strand of JAJJWX010003234.1, from coordinate 890,600 downwards.
CTAAGCTTATATTAGTTCATTTTGTTTAAAGGCTGATTTTATAATTTTGGGATTCTAGGGAGGACTACCAAGTTAGTCAAAACCTGTAGGATTTTAGACTACCAAATTAGTCATCTCCAGCTCAAATCTTGTCATTAGACTTTGTCAGAGATACTAAAACCATTCTCAAAAAATTAATGTAATCAAAACCTGTATAATTTTGGACTACCAAATTAGTCATCTCCAGCTCAAATCTTTTCATTAGACTTTGTCAGAGATACTAAAACCATTCTCAAAAAATTAATGTAATCAAAACCTGTATAATTTTGGACTACCAAATTAGTCATCTCCAGCTCAAATCTTTTCATTAGACTTTGTCAGAGATACTAAAACCATTCTCAAAACATTATTTGTAGAATTTGATCAACTAATCAAATTTAGTAAGAGTTGCCGGAAATATCTGAGAATTAATTCTAGAACAAATTATTCAAGATGTAAGTGTAACATAAGATATTAGCTGTTTTTTTTAGGACAGGAGAATTGGTTAAAATTGTTGTCCACAGACTTTACCTAAGTTAGGTTGCAGTTTCTATGCTAGCCTATTAGCGAGCCTCATGGGTAACCTAGCCAAGGAAGCCGAAGCGGATGGTGGAGCTGAGATTGTGTCACAAAGAGGGACAAGCTAACTCTACCTTCCATGTTAATTCCTGTAATATTACGTCATTGGGGGATCGAACCTAGGACCTCCTGAAGCGCATGAAACTTTGGAAAACAGGGACCAACTAAGTTACCTTCCATGTTAATTCCTGTAATATTACGTCAATGGGGGATCGAACCTAGGACCTCCTGAAGCGCATGAAACTCTGGAAAACAGGGACCAGATGAGTTAGGTGCCCGTTTTTATTGGTTTTGAAAAATGACATTTCTGTTCGGAAAACCTTTATGTCTTGTCCAAAACACTCTTTCAATAAATAACTAATAATTTAGTATTAATACTACCCCTTCTTATACATAAATAAACTCATTTATATGGCAACAACCATCAAAAAAGATATACATGAGGTTTTTCCAGAAGGGACATGCGTATAATATGTGAAGTTTTTTTTTTTTTTTGAAGCAGTTTAATATGTTAAGTACTATTTATAATAGCACACTTTCATTTTCATTCTAAATTAAACGGAACCTAAAAATATTACTTAGTCATATATAATTAGATAAATTTTCCGAATATTTTGTCATTAAAAAATAGAATTTCCATCCGCTAAACCTTCCTAAATCCTGAATATCTTCTATTGAAAAATGGCTATGTTATTCTTAAATGGTTTATAAATACCGAGAAGTAATTTGTAGTTCTACACACATCCCACATATAGCAATTACGCTACCAAAATATTATCAATGGCTTCCTTGAAGCAGTTCTCCATGGCTCATATTTTTATTGCTCTCATCTTTGGTTTTATGTTGATTTTTACCACCGCGGTTAGAGTTATGGGTTAGTATTTCTTACATAATATTGACAGACAGTTTTCTCATATATTTGTCTATTTAATTATTTATCGGACTGTTAAGTTTTACTTATTGTTGACATACGAATGGACGAATGCAGATGGTGGTGTTGGTGTTGAGGTCTGCCACTATTTGGGGAAGTGCATGAATAATCGGGACTGTTTTTCTCAATGCAACAAGGAGTCTCGCACTACAGGTGTCTGTATTCCTGATCCAAATTCTCATGAAAAGCCAATGCGGAGTCGTTGCTGTTGCCTTTAGCTAGCTATTTCTTCAGGCGTTCTTTACTACATGCTCTAGGCTCTAGGCGATGAAGACTGGTGTCCAATATAGTTTGAGTTAGTAATTACCTATTTTAAGAAGAGGATTTTTTTTGTTCCGGATTTAATTAACCAATTAATTTATTTATTCTTCTTCTTATTAATAATTACTTTGTGTAGTAGATGTGTAAATTTCAAGGCTATTCATTAGATAATTTTTGGATCTATTGATGGGTTTGGTATCCAGCTTAGCCCAATTTTGCATTGAGGGATTTATGCCAATGCACCACCTACCTTAGTTTTTTTGCATTGTGGGATTAATGCCATTGCCAATGCATCACTGCCGGCGAAGCGTGTGGCCGACACAATCTACCGCTAACAAACTTTAAACTCCTTCGAATTCTCTACCTTCCTCAAAGGTTCCTCAAAGGGAAGGTGATACTGATGATTTTTTATTTATTTTTTTGATTGGAAGAGAAATTTTATTAAGATCGAAGAATATACACGAAATATAAAATGAAAACCCAGATCATAAATGCTTATCACAAAACAAGTCGTAAATAAGCTTCCAAATGCTAATTACACTGTTGTAAGAAGCATTGGTTCCCAAGTAACCCCTATCAAGAATTGATAGTACCCAAAAACGATAAAAAGCCCAATTCAAAGACCCAACCAAAACCCTAGCCCAAAAGAGAACTATTGGTGACACTGAATGTCACATTACACCGTATGGAACCACCACCTGATTCCATCACCATTTGTAAACCATAATCCAAAAGGAGAACAATCTGTTAATGACATTGTCCGCCGCCGCTAATGCCGACACCCAATAGAACCACCGCTTGATTTTGTCAAGAAATAAATTTGATTCCGACATCATCACTTGACCACGGCTTAAACAAAGAGCTGAGGGAACATACTCCCAGAAGATCTCACCCATATTCCTCCTCGTATCCTTAATAAAAGAGAAACAAAAATAAAATTCCCAACACACATACCAGCCTAAAGGCTACCTAAACCCAACAGAACTACATAGTAGCCCACCCATTTGAGCCCAAAGGTCATTTTTCATCTTCCTACCCAATTATAATTGCCCGCCCACTTATCAACCAAAACCCTAATAACATTTCTATCACCGTTTTACAGCAATAGTGATGCAGGCGCCGCCATTACTACCTGATGAAGAAACCAAGTTAATGGTGGCCCCAAAATTACGTTGATAGGTAGCAATTCTATCACCATCTCGCGTGCATTTGATGATGTTTTCCGAGTCACATTTGCTGGCCACTTTTCTTTTCTCCGACACATTTTCTTTTCTTCCGCGTCTCCCCACCATGGACGTGTGTTGGGCACATTTTATTTTCTTTTTAATTATGGTGCATGTGCTGGCATCATCATCACGAACACTTCCCTATCTTTCTTTTTCATTACGCTTTCTCTTTCTTTTCCTGTTGGTGCATTCGATGGCATCATCATGAATGTCTGCTTCATGTGCTGCTTTTGATGGGCAGGTCCCACCAATGACAAGAATGGGTGGCAATTATTTTATTTTATTTTTTCTTTTGCTTTTGTTTTTGGCGCATGTGCTCCATGCTGACTCCAGTGAACTTGCTTGAGCTCGAGCTCCGTCATCGTCCATCTCCAGTGAACCAAGCTCGACATTAATGGTGGCCCCAAAATTACGGCACAATGTTAGTGACTTCTGAAGCACCGCCACTTCTACCACGACACCCATCGTAACCACCGTTGAGCAGCAACACTCATAATAATCATGGAATTGTGGTTGTTTTTATGGTGGCGGAAACCCGTCCTTATTGAAGAAACCTTGACAACCAGGATTTGGTGGATACCCTTGATGAAGTTAAGGATTTGGAGACAACCAGGATTTGGTGGATACCCTTGATGAAGTTAAGGATTTGCAGATAGAAGTGAAAACCCTAGCCCCCCAAACCACTTCCACCATCACAACACCTACTGGATCTACCACTGACCAGAGCACTCATCCATCGAACAACAACAACAAATTGGAAATGTTGGTATGTGATTGTTGTTATGGTGGTGGAAACCATCGTTGTTGAAGAAACCTTGAAATTGGTGGATATCCTTGATAAAAGCTAAAAGATCCCATCAATACCGAATAGAATCCATTATTCCCGACCGAAAGAACCCCGACATACCTAAAATAGGATTCTTCCCAACCTGCATGAACTCCATTACCTGAAACAAGATTGATACCACCACCGAGAGATCATCGTAGAGTACAACAATTGCACTGCTGGATGGTGGCATCTAACCATCGAAGATGACAACAGCAGCAACATCTTCAAAACCAACCCAGAAAATCTTAACTAACCATAAGAAAAAACCCTTTATAAAACCTAAGAACATAGGAAAGGAAAACCTATACTAAATCTAATGTACATACCTGCTCAAATCCAGTCCCATGAGACCATATCTGAGCAGTCAAGATGGAGGCGGAAAGAGGGTTTTGGCGCCAGAGGTTTTTTTTAGGAGAGAGGTTTTTTTAGGAGGGAGGTTTGTTTTGGTGATACTGATTAGAGGTGTAAAGTGGGCTGTGCCATCACGAGCACAACCCAGCACAGCACACTAAAATTTGAGCACAGCCCAGCCCAGCACGTGACTTAGCCCAGCACGGCACAACACGTTAGTTAAATGGGACGTGCTGGGTTTGAATAATTGGCACAATAGCACAGCACAACACGCGGCACGGATAAGCACGTGGCACAGCCCAGCACGTCATAATATGTACAAGTACACCATATAACAAGGCATAATACATCACATTTTTTGTATATTTCACAAAAGAGTCACTATTCTAGCTAGTTTTTAATATTTTATACTGACTTATTTATAACAACACATATAATATCTTAATATTTGGAAAATATATTTCAATATCGTTGTTATAATATCGTCATTTATATTTAACTAGAACATTAATTTACATGACGATAATCCAATTTTATATTTGATGGACTATTTATTTTTATTGAATAAACTTGTTAATTTTACTTGAAATAATATCAAATGCTATGTTGTCTAATTAAATTCTTGTGATAATGTCCCACTTAATGTATACATTAAGTGATTTCAAATTTTTTATAGCACGTGTGCTAGCACGGCACAGCACGGCACGTTTATTCGTGTGATGTGCCTAGCTTTTGACTAGTAAAGCACAGCACGACACAACACGTTTAAATCGTTGGCACAGCACAGCACGGCACATGGCACGTGAAGCACGCGACTTCGTGTGCCGGGCTGTGCCGGGCCGGCACGTTTTACACCTCTAATACTGATGATAGGTCCATAATTTCTTCGTTGTCTTCTTCAAATCATTCATTGCACATACTCCCTCCATTCCAATTTACTTGCTATTTTAGGGTTTTTTGTGTGTTCCAAATTAGATGATAGTTTTAGTATTTTCCTCCAATTCTCACTAATCTACCCCTTCTTTGGAATCACACCAGAGAATTAATACTCATCGTAATCAACACAAAATAATTACTCTAATTTTTAAATATACCCCATGTAGGATATATACTCAATCTTGGAATATTTGGTAGTACATCCCAAGTAAATTGTTACGGGATTGATAACTTTCCTAGAATCTAGAAACACAAAACTAGGCCATTTAAATCTTTAAGTAGGAATTAATATGGGTATTATTGCAAAGATTTTACTCTTTCTGATATTTCTTAATATCCGTGAAAAACTCTATAAAGTCAAGTAAATCGGAACGGAGGGAGTAAGTACCAACCAGGGTTAAGTGAGACTAACATTTGGAGATAATAACATTCTTCACATAGGTACGGCGAAACACGAAAATCTGGTTCTCTAACTGTTGTAAGGTCTTCGGAAACCTATGTGTTCAGATGGTCAGTGATGGCTGCTGGAAGTACCTGCCAAAGCTTGACCAGCTGATGATCCTCCAACCCTTTATGATTTAGTCGATACAATCTGGCATCACCTACTCCAACTTAACGTAGGACATGAAACAGCTCCATATACTGGCATAGATTGGGCAGTGCAGAAGAAAATGAGTGAAAATGAGTGGCGGATTCACCCGTCTTGCAGCATAGTAGACAGACTTTATCAAATAATTTGCTTTTTTTTTTTTTTTTTGCGGAGAGTGTTCATCGTAGCTATATTCTTGTGATAGACCTGCCAAAGAAGAAAACCTACCTTGTACGGCCAGGATCTCGACCAAACATTAAGTTTTTTGTTACAATTCCATGATCTTTATTAAACCAAGTATAAAATGATTTGACAGTCAAGTAAGTTCTGTAGCATATGTGCCTTGAATACGGTTTAGTATTCAAAAAAGGGTTGGCTTCTAGAAAGTCTAATTCCTTTGTAGTCCAAAAGGGTGTGCTAGTTTAGTAGTTCAAAAGAGTGTGCTAAGTAGGTGAGACTAATTCTTCTCTTGTAGTCAAAAGTGGTTTGCTAAGTAGGTGAGATTTTTGTGTATAAAAGAGAGACTTCTTCCTTTTGCTAACAAGAGAAAAAACTCATGTATGCAAATATGAGAGAGTGAGAGGCAGTAAAGGTCTTGTTCTTGAGAGGGGTTTATACTCTTGTAATCTTGTTTGAATCATAGTGAAATCGTTATCGTCGTCTTCCAAAGTGGATGTAGATCATCTGGAAAAACCACTATAAATCCTTGTGTTGTGTGTTCTTGTTTTACTTTTGATATCATTTCTATTTCAATTCTTGATTGATTGTGCTAGGAAGAGCCATTGGTTATAACAAGTTCCAATCTTTCCTAGCCACTAAACTAAACAGTCTTGATTTGAGTCTAGAGAAATGCTCTCGATGACTGCAACAAGAGAAGACACTTCTTGTATTTGATCATCATTTAATCTTCTATCAAGACCTAAGTTCCAAACCCCCATTAGATAACTTCTCTGCACACTTCATAACTGACCAATTCTTCGCCGAAGAGATAGCATATATTAGCGGGACGGTATATCACGTTATGATTTATGACTGCACGAAAAGCAAGGTGAATAATATTCACAAGTCGAAGGGTCTCACTTAGTCACTGTTGCTGTACTCCATGGGTTGCCCGTTGCTGCCATGTGAAGTGTGCGTGACAAATTAATGAGTTTTGTGTGGCCTACTGCTTTAGTAAGTCTTTAATCTGACTCTAATACGTTAGGGATGAACTCTTGGTATACCATAATCATAATTGTCCAATCGAAAAAACATCCAAATGATGGAGCCAAGAAAATAAATTTTAACAACCAACTTTCCATTTGACGACACGGAGTGAGATAGAACAAGAACGCGCCCATTCATCCCAAAACACTTGCTATCCCAACGTGGTCAATTTTGGTTTTTGGTCTTAGTTCTTGCACCCAAGGCACTGTGCACTTGTGCAGTTTTATCTCGCAGATATTATCAGTGAATCAATAGACGTATATGCTAAATAGAGCATTTTTGCTTCCGATCAAAAAGAGTAAGTGTTTTGGCTCAATGTTGGCGACGTAAATGTCTGACAAATTGATGGGTTTTTCGGTGCCTGCGGGCTGTGGCTTTGACAATTAGCGAAGCTACTTTACTACTACAACTAAGTTTCCAAACTGACTCGATAATACGCTTGGGATCTAATCCTGGTACCATAATCATAGTTATTCACCCAAAAGAAATGTTCAAGCTGATAAGAAACATTCCATTGGACTACACATAGTGAGATAGAGCAAGCGCCTTGGCATCCGCAAAACACTTGCTGTACACCCAAAGAACTACCCCAATTTATATCCCAATACCTACAGGGCGCCATTCATTGGTTGAAATCAGCGCTTCTAAAGACTCCATTATTTCTAAAGACTCCCATGCTTGTCCTCACTCCATTATTGAAACTGTAGTAGTTCTTCCTGTCTTTTGTTTACTTTTTGAAAATGGAATTTCATTATGAGAGAAGCACAAAGATCCCAAACTCAAAGTGTAGTAGTACGCACTTCCCATGTACTTACTTATTTGTGTAACATCTGCACTTCTACGGACTCCATTATTTCTAAAGACTCCCATGCTTGTCCTACTCCATTATTGAAAGTGTATTATAGACTACTAGTACTTCCTGTCGTTTGTTTTTTTCTTTCTGAAAATGGAGTTTCATTATGGCTTCTTTTAAACATAATCAGTGCTTTTATTAAATACAAGTATAACCTATATTATTGGTATCCTCACTTCTTTTTCATTCTATTAACGATAACCCATATAATAGCCTACGTGTTTAAATACGATTTTTGAATTCTTTTGAAAAATTAAAGTTATCCTTATTAACTCTGAAGTGGTAAAAGAACAAAAATGAAGTACAATTAGCAATTTCTAGTATCCCCGATTATCATGTGTAATATCAACTAAGTGCAATATGAAAGCACCGTTGCGCTATGCTTGGAAAGTCATAAGTTTATAAATAAGTTTAAGATGAATTCGCGTTTCACCATGAATTTATAAAACCATCTTATACCTAGTTATTAAACTCAATGACTCAGTGCCCGCCTACCTAGATAATGGGCTATGAATATGAATTGGAAAAGGTTAAGCTTAGAATTTCGGGCAACATATATACCCACTAAAGTCAAATGGGCTATGATCAAAATAACCTTAATATTCCACGATTGCTAAGGGGGACCGGAATTAGCGAGCAGCTGGGAATTTTTAGAAACATAGTGAGACAAAATAATTATATCCAATCAAAACTCTAAGTGTTTTAGTCTATATGGGACTAATGTTTTATTCATTCACATGAAAAACATCTAGATCACTCAAAAGATACCCCATTGTTTTTTCTAATTCACGGTCCCATCTTTAGTTATTTAGCAATCATGAAATTGTTAATTTTTTCTTGAGATAATGGATTGGGTGAGTAGATATGGCAAGATATACCTGTACCTATATGTGAATAAAATCACTGTTATTATTAGGTAAAGATGGTTTGAATCCTACTACGAGTGTAAAATTTTGGGAAACCTCTATGGTAAAAAAAAACAACAGCTAAATATTATGAGCCACTGTAGTTGCATGAAATCCTACAACTACACCTTATTAGAATCACACAAATTTTACTCTAACTTCAAGAATGATTATCTAAATTTTTATTAGAGTTTCTGAAAGACCTTACAAAAATATGAGAATACAAGGAAATCACAATAACTCTCATACTTTGTCTCTCCTACTTACTCTCTAATTATCACTCAAAAAGAACTCCCTCTTCTCTCAAAATTGCTTGGCTCTATATATAGGATATTACATAGTGGATAACAGCTAAGACAACCTTTATTTTTGGATCTGACTTGCGACATTCTCGCAAACCTTTAAGGGTTTTCGTCGCAAACTTCTTCATTCTCGCAAAGCATTCACACTTTCTTCGTGATTCCGCTGACGTCACTTATTACATCACTCTTTAAACATCCTGCGAATCTTCGCAAATATTTATTGGTTATAATTTCGCTAACATATGAGTATTGCGATATTCTGCTCCTACATCTTGCCTTTTCTCATGTATTCTCCGCGAAGAAGAGAATGATATGAGAATATATTTTTCAAAATGCCGCAGTCGCCCACTTCTTCATACTCTTCTTTACCGACAATCTCCCGTGAATCGAGCATAACTGTATACACGTATTTATTATTCCCCTATTTTAACGGCACGTCTGAATTCCACCGGTCACTTCTCTTTGCCGATTTAAGGAGAAGACCAATGGAGAGATAATTTTGTTCTTTTACTTCATCTTCTTCATTTCCTTACTCTCTGCTAGTCTTCATCTTCTGCAATTTTCTTCGTCTTCAACTTTCACGATCAGATCTACCTGCTACTGCTGCCATGGATTCACCAAAGTTAGTTTTGTTTGCTTTTTCTTCCTTTGATTTTTCTGAAACTGATTGCTAAATTTGATCTTATCTTGATTGTTGAAATAGATTTTATCTTGTTGTTTCTCTTAATTGTCTTTATTATTTTGTCTGATTTCCATCTTGATATTGTTTCAGCAAAATCATTTCCAACACCAAATTCTCAGTACCAAACCCCAACGTTCCTAAAATCTCGCAACCCAAGGCTATTGTTGGCAAAAGAAAGTCTGCGAATAACAAGGTAGTAAGAAACACTTTTTCTTTAATAACAATATTGTTGCCTATATTTCTTATCTGAGTTGATATTCGCAGGATGGTGAAGTTGCTACCCAACCTACAAAGAAATCTATCCATTTAAAGATTGTCAAATCTTCAATTTCATTCCCTGAACTCAAACCTCTTGATATAAGTGCAGTAACTTCGCCGGTTGTGCCTTTGTTCCCCATTAATATTACTCATGAAAATGTTGTTAAGGACATTCCCCTTCCTGTTGACCCTTCTGCGAATGAAACCTCTTCGCGGCCCTTGGGTAATTCCTCAAAGGTTGACTCTGCCTCAATCTTACTTAATGATTCTCTTCATCTTTCTCCTGCGAAAGATACACCCATTATGAAAGATGATGCATCTCCCAATCTTCCAATAATCACTACATCTTTATATGAGTCCCTCCTTATTAGCAAAGAACCTTTAGCTGTAGTGGATTTTGCTTTTAATATTTTATCTGATATTCTAGATGACGTTCAAAAATCTTCTATGGACCCTATCAAACTTAGCGTCTGCGAAACTCTGAGCAAATACTTTAGTCCTGATAAAGCAGCTTCACAAGTGTCTCTAGAAAAAGAAGTTGAAATTTTAAAGAATATCCTTCAAACTTTGTCTTTGGAATGTGGAGACCTTCTCCTCAAGAATCAGAAGCTTGAAAATACATTACTTGACTCCGAGAATCTTCGCAAAAAGAATGATGAACTAAAAGGTATGGTATTCTTGTCTTTTCTTATGAACTTTCTTCATTAGCAATTCTATCTTTTCACATTCATCTTCCTTAAAAATCCTTTGTTCATACATTAAGCTTCCCTTCAGAAAAGAATAATGGAGAGATTTAACTTTCAATCCGTCGTTGAAGAAGCTCTTGTTGACAAGGAGGCTTTGTTGGATCAATATAGTCAACTAGATAACCTTTACTCATATTTTGTTGACCAAATTGACAATCTTACTAATGAGAACACTCAACTAATTCGAGAGCAAGAAACATTAAGTAGCGAAATATATTCATTAACCAAGGCTAACTTGAAGATTAAAACCTTGTCAGATAAAAATAAAACTTTTTCCCTAGAGAAACAAGCTCTTCTAAATAAAGTGGCAATGTCTTCGCAACAGCTTAATATACGACAACAAAATATATGATGATCAAGAGCAAACCCTCTGCTCGCTGAAAAATGAACTTAGAGAAGTTACTGAGGCGTCTATTTCCGAGAAGAATAAGCTTATCCAAGGTAGAATAACTCTAAGTACAAGGGAGAATCAACTTAAAGAAGAACTTTCTCAATTAAAAGAATCCCATGCCTCTCTTGCGACAGAAAATGCTTTACTTATTTCAAATGAGAAGAATTTTAGGTCTCGTCCCAAAGGCTTAGTTGGAGATAATTTTGATGATGCAATGAACCATTGAAAGAATAATAGCTTGGCTTTAGCCCAACATCTTATTTCAAAAAAGTAAGGTAGTCATAAAGATCTGACTACCTCGACCATTTTTTCTTAACCTTTTGTTCTTTTATCTTCCCGCGAAAATTTTTGTCTAATACTCTTTTGCGCTTTTAATATTTTCGCAGAGTTTGAGAAAAACCTTCATGCTTCTGTTTCTTCTTTGAAGTCTAAGCTAGCCCGTCTTGCAAAGAGAATGCAACTCTTACTACCTCTCTTGTAAATTCTCGCGATTGCGCCGAGAGAAGATTTGATTATCTCAGTTACTTCAAATGTATTGAGAGTAGGAACAATCAAAAGGATATTCTTCGCCATGTTCATCTCAAGGCTGAAGTTCTTGTAAATGACATTCTGCTGGGTAAAGGACTTCCTCCAACCAAAGTTGCGCCTCTAGAAGTGGATGATGATGAGTTTCCTCGCAAAGATGACAGTGATTTTGACTACGAAAGTGGTGATGAAGTATCTCTTAACGATGGTGAAGAAGAGGAATCCTTTAAAGAAGTTGACGCTAGTAATAATCAAGGTGAAGAAAATGCTGGAATGGATCAGGAGAAGGAAAATACTCGCAAAAATGAGAAATATGTGGAAAATCCTCTTCCAACCCCCTCTAGAGAAACTAATATTGAAGTTTAAAACTAGCTGATTAGTTTTAACTTCTTAAGTTGTTTTGTTTCTGCTTGACTATCTTTATGAACAATGTACTTTAATGAATCTTGTGACTTCCTTTACTTTTTTGGCATTCCTTTTCTTGCAAGAAAGATTATGTTTCTTCTTACTAATTCCCATACTTGCCTCTTATTATCTTTCTTGCGAGAAGTTGGGTTTTGATCTGCAAATTATCAAATGGTTAATGTTGTTAATCATATTTCGCAATTTTTCAAAATATATCTCGCAATCGTATTTGTAAAATTTCGCAATGGGATTTGTAAAATCTCACAATTATATTTGCATTTATTCGTTTCTTATGTAGTCTTATTTTTCCTTCCTAAGTAAAGGTCTTATTTCGCCACGTTTCTTTGCGACAAAATCGCAGGATGTCTTTACACTTTCATGTATTGACCCATTACACTAGTGGAAAATGGAAGTTTAGCGACTGTCAGGACAGGTAATAGATGCGGATATCTCAATTATTGGGGTCCTAAAAACAATTTGTCAATCATTCAAAATTGAATTATTTTAATCAAAATGAAAAAATTGTACAATTGTGAAATCATCAAATTAGCTTGAAGACCTCGATCGAATTAAGATATAGATGAGGCCGATAAGTTCCCCAATACAAGCTTTGCTTGTGCTCACCTTGAAACTATAGAAATTTGTTCCGAATTAAACATCAAAAACAAAAAATTCAATCAAAAAAAACTTGATTCAGTCCCGCCCATGACTTCTAATCTCATCCGAATTACCTTCCATACCTACCATCCTTACGGAAGATCCATAATTTTGGGTGCATCAAATTAGCTTGAAATGGAGTGTTAACTCTATAGAAATTTGTTCCGAATTAAAACATCAAAAAACAAAAAATTCAATCAAAAAAATTTCAGTGACTGATCAAGATCCATAATTTTGGGTGCTGATGACTTCTTCATCATCACAATCGACTGATTTCCAGAGCCTTGATTGATTACCAGTTCTTAAAATGATACTACCACTATTCTCAGACAAGCGCTACACGTTGAAGTGATTTCCGTATTCAAATATTTCTATACTCGAGCTGCCTGCCTGCCTCATAATTAGAACCCAAACTATTAGATCAATGAATAAAAAATGACCCTGGTGTAATTAAGCCACTCTTCTTCATGTCTGCATCATGAAGTTATTCTCTAGATACAGAGCACAAAAGCTTACTCATGAAGAACTAACAAGTAATAAACAATCTAAATGATGTATAATGAATTAACTATAGAAACATGAATTTAAATCTAGATTCATTGGTCAAAATGAGATCCAACTGAAAATTTATGTCATTAACAAAAATTAACAAAAAAAAAAGTACCATAAGTTTACGAAATCCACATAGACAAACAATAAAAATTTAAAATCTGTTGTGCCATAATCACAAATTCCAGGATCCTCATAAAAATTGAACCCAAACCCACTGTAAGAGATAAAGAAAACAATCTAAAATCAAAGAACCCAAACCCGTTGTACAACCAAAATCCGATAACTTCATTAACAAAAAATTAAATTGAACCAAGTTAAAATGAGGGATAACTTATACCTGAGGATCCTCAAGAACTTTGCATGAAACCAACCCATCAAAATTCACAGAAAATTTCTACAAACAAAATTTATAAAAACCCCATCAAAAACCCCAAATGAAAACCCTAATTTCATTCCAAATCCGAAAAGAATTTCAGATCTATTTTGGTTTCCTCTGAAAATAGGCTATCTATTTCCAATGAAATTAGAGATTTGATTTTGGGAATATAGATACGGATTATGGTTTCGTTTTCTGATTTGGTGGAATAAGATAAAGGAGATGGAGAGATAGCAGCGTTATGGTTTGGTGGAGGGAGATGAAGAAGAATGAGAAATTATAGATGGAGAGCGAGAGCGAGAGAAGATCGAGCAAGAAGAGAGCAGGAGGAGAAAGGGATGAGATTATTGGAAAAGTGAGAGAGAGATGGTATTCTTATCTTTGTTTCTTGATAATATAACCATATAAAATTCGTTTTCTATCTGTAGAGGAACGATAGTAAATTATTTTGTTACGGTTTTTCACCGAATAATAATTTTTCCGTGTTTTTTTTTTTATCAACTACGGTTTTGACCGGTCAACGATTAAATTACGGTCAATGAGGGTCATAAATGTGGGTAATAAAAACCCCATTTTGCACTAGTGTGATCTTGTCTTATCATTTATTCTAGTATTATTGCCTCTGCGGGATATATTTCTAGCGAAAATATGACATGCCTAAATATTCCTGCGAACATAAAGCCCCATGACATTGCCGTCTTGCGAAGAAATCGCAGGACGTCTTTACACTTGCATGCACTGATCCATTGATCTCGCTTTATATTTTCTCTAGTATTTTTACCTCTTCAGGATTGTTGCACAAATATGACAAGCCTTAATACTCCCATGAGTAAAAATACTCGTGACATTTGCATCTGTTTTGACACTATCAGCTCCCAAATAGAGGGTGCCGCCCTTATCTTCCCCCTGGTTGCACCTTCAAGGAAATGTACCTCTACCATACAAGGTTGGATCCTCCCATCCAGTATTAACAACAACCAGTTGTTTTCACATCCTCTTATCCCTTTTTCCTATATGTCTTATGGTTACGAGACTACACCCTAAGTGGAGTTTTCTTCGGGCCGAGTGCATCATAGCCAAGACTTGTCAAGAATGGCAAGGTACGCTCCAGACGCCCTGGGCACTCTTGACTCCACCCTGTACCTCGGTGCCTTGGTCGAGTTCTTCACTCCTTAGGATATACCCTCAGTCGTCCAATCCAAATCATAAATTTGGATTGAAATGTAAGGTATCTCTCCCGGATGGGATTTATTACCCCAAATATCCATGACCCAGGTTCCGGGGGCAGTGTAACCTATACCTGAGCCATGCAATAGGTACCCCCTTCAATGACGCACTTTAGGTCTTACATTTGCCTCTTGCGAAATTTTATTGCGCGAACTAGGGTGCACGCCAGAGAAGGATCGCATGTATCTCTTTATTTCTGACAAATTTTCGCGTTTCTTTATTCTCTTATGACAAATATAATCTCTGCGATGTTATAATTTCATTCTATTTTGATAACTATAGTCTTTGCGAAATTATCGCACATGTTCTTTCTGTTCTAAAAAATATAACTTCGCAACTGTGTTTTTTATGGATAATACTTCTTTAGATACAATCTATTCCATGATCGATCTAGCTTGTGGCCAACATCCTTTCCTTCGGGATCTATCAATTTATAAGACCCTGTTCCAATTATTTCTTTGATGATATATGGTCCATCCCACTGCTTTTCTAGTTTTTCATCATTCCCTCTTTGATATACTAGTATTTCTCGCAACACTAAATCCCCTGGATGAAATTCTCTTGCTTTAACATGTTTATTATACTCTCGGGCTAATCTTCGATGATAGTTCTCCATGTGTTGCAGAGCCTTTTCCCTATTTTCTTCTAACTCATCAAGCTTTGTTAAAATCATATCCGCACTTAGATTTTTCTCATATGCTTATCTTTTTGTAGTGGCAATAATTACCTCAGTTGGTAATACTGCTTCAACCCCATATGTTAAACAAAAAGGTGACATTCATGTAGCTTCTCTCCTAGTTGTATTTGAAAAAGCGGGGGTCTAACAACCACACCCAATATTTCGATTAGCAATCTGTATGGATAACTCCGAGTTATTTTATAGAAAATAAACTAGACTCAATCAATAGAAAATACTGAAGGAGTTGTTATCTCAATCTCTCAATTTGATTTACTCAAGCAAATATGATTCGCGAGTCTAATCAAAGAGAGACAACTTGGATGGTACCAAAGACCAATATCCAAGTGTCAATAAATTTAAATCAACAACCTATAGGGTTGGATATTCTAATTGATTGAACAACGCACAACTTGTATTATTTAAATCATATAACAAAATATAATGCGGAAAATAAATAACAAAGACACCAGAATTTTGTAAACGAGGAAACCGCAAATGCAGAAAAACCTCGGGACTTAGTCCAAATTAAACATACACTATATTAAGCCGCTACAGAAACTAGCCTACTCCAAATTAACTTCGGTCTGGACTGTAGTTGAATCCCAATCAATCCCACATTTATCCAAATTACATTTATGCTCCTACGCCTCTAATCTCAGCAGAATACTGCGCACTTGATTCCCTTAGCTGATCTCACCCACAACAAAGAGTTGCTACGACCCAAAGTCGAAGACTTTAATAAACAAATTTATCTCACACAGAAAAGTCTACAAGATAGATAAATCCATCTCCCACGAATAAACCTATGAGTTTTGTTCTGTCTTTTGATAAATCAAGGTGAACAGGAACTAATCAATAAAACCATACCCGAAGAACATCTCAGTTTTATCAATCACCTCACAATAGTCTTAATCAATGCAGCAAAAAAACATATTATGGAATCACAAACGACGAGACGAAGATATTTGTGATTACTTTTATATCTTGCCTATCGGGGATAGAAATCTCAAGACAAATATTACAATTGTACTCGTACGATAGAAACAACAAGATCAGATCACACAACTACAAGAAAAGTAGTATCGGTCTGGCTTCACAATCCCAATGAAGTCTTTAAGTCGTTAACCTGGTTTTAGAAGAAGAAAACCAAAGGTCAAAGGAGAATCGACTCTATCTTAGAAAACTAGTATCGCACAGAATATGTGGGGATTAGGTTTACCAGTTGCTAGAGTTCTCCCTTATATAGTCTTTCAAATTAGGGTTTGTAATCAATGTTAGCTTAGTAACAAAGCATTCAATATTCGCCGATAGATAAAAACCTGATTATATACAAGCTAATATCTCTCAACCGTTAGATCGAAAAGTTAGCTTTCCATACACACATGTACTTGACGATTTTGGGTTTGTGTAACCTTACCCAAATGTGTACAATAGTTGGTTCAATATTAATCAACCAAATGGTTATCCAAATGATAACTTTCATATCAACCATATTCTTCTTCACCATAACTAGTCCAAATGACTCAAATGAACTAGTTAGAGAGTTGTTCAATGGCTATGAGATCTCATTACTATACAAGACGCAATTGAAGCAAAAACGATGTGATTCACTCGAATCGATTCATGAACTATAAATCCACGGTTTGCAATAGCCTTCCTTAAATAATTTAGATAAGTTCACGAACATCGTTTTTAGACATAACCACTCAAGTCCGTGGGCTCAAGTTAACCGGTTGGAGTTCACAAACTCCAACAGAAATTCTCGGGTTCGAGAACTTCCGTCAGTTCGCGGACTGAAACTGAGCTACAACTCCAACAGAAATTCTCGGGTTTGAGAACTATGCACATTCGCAGACTGGGTTGACTTCTCAAGTTCCGGTTTCACTTGATCAACAAAGTTCGCAAACTTCGGTTCAAGTGCTAAGGACTTATACATATATGTGTTACCACAATAATGTTTATATCCCCTAATGGTTATATTGTCTAAACTCTCATTTCAACCATTGAAAAATTCTCAGAGGACGTCATATAGTTGTTATTCACAAACTAATTTTCGTCAGAGCAATTTCCAAAGTGATTGAAATATAACATGAATTTTGTCACTAGGTAAAGATGAACTTTTACAAATCAAAATCTTTACCAACATATATTTCGAGAAATATATAAGCGAGATATACTCAGCTCGAAATATCACATGTGTATATTCTTAATCTATATAGTAATACGACTGTTGTCTCAAGATAGGAGATAGAGTAGATATACTTTTGAGTGATAGATAAGTTCAAGTCTCCACATACCTTTTAGTCGATGAAGATCCACTGGTTCCTTGAGTAGTCCTTCGTCTTGTATGATGATTGCCATGGAGTTATTGAGCTCAACTATACTTTCTATCCTAGTTCGAGACCTTAGCTATAATAGACTAGAAATCAAGACTTTATAGTTTTGATCACTAACATTGAGAAACATTGTTGAGATAGCAACGCATGCGAGTTCGACCGAGCGATGCTCTAACAATCTCCCCATTTGTCAATTTTAGTGGCCAAACTATTAATACATATGGAATACAAAAAATATATAAACAAACTTTGTAGCTCCTATTCCACATGTCTAATCTTCAACAATACTCGAAATCTTCGTCACTTCCAAGTAGTCCAATGATCCCAAAGGTTGTAAGTTTAGCATCATCCTTGTTGAAAATCCGTAGCTATAACAATTAGAAAAGCATCGGTTCTCAATCATTGTTATACAGTGTCATAGTATTATTAAACAACGTCAAAGTCCAATTGCATCACCACTTCAACAACAATACTATGGTGATACTTCACTCCCCCTTAGTCAATACTCCATCTCACATGGAAACGACTCCCCTTACATAATGATACGAAAACCATATGTATTTGTAGTGTGAACTACATATTAATTCTCCCCCTTTTTGTCAATAAAATTGGCAAAGGTACAAGAACGGGATCCTAATGAGATTTCTGTAAGAGACATTACATGACCAAAGGTAAATGTATATCATCTTATTTAGATGAAATCATAAATCCAAAGCTAAATGCATTCATCAAGGAATTTGTAAAGATGCAAGATAACCCCTCTAATATTCCACAACCGCACTCCCCACAAAGATTTGGCAATTAAGCACAGGTTCAAAAGAACTCTCCCCCATAATATGTCATTCCCTAAGGAACAACAAGAGCGACCTTAGTTTCAAAAAGAAATGAAGGATTTCTTTAGACTCAACAAATTGCATACAAGTATGAATTTGGAATCCAACAAGAAATATTCAATCAAATTAACCAAAGTGAACCAAGATTAATTTGACTAAATATGCTCAAGACAAGTGAACTTATGGAGACTTAATAAATCAATTATATTGAACACAAGAAAACTTGAAAATAATATAATTGCCATACTCAATCAAATTAATTACAAGAGTAATCAATTTAATTGGCCACACTCGACATAAGAACATTCTATGGAGCAATATTAATCATGAATAACCAACCCAGTCAAAGAAATGCTCAAACAAAAGAAAACTTATGGAGTGCTAACTAAATAATCACACAAGATGATTGATTTAGTTAAAAATACTCGACGTAAAGTATCTTACGGAACACAACTAAGCTAATCAAAAAAGTAATTAACTTTGGTTATCTAATGCTCAACATAAGTCACAATACGGAGTCTCACAGTAATACACAAAATATGGATCAGGAAGATCAATTACTGCGGAATACACAAGGATTCATTCTATGTTTTCATCATCATTTGCACAATGACACACAATAGACATAATCCTTGAATCACAAAAGATTTTAATCTATCGTACATTAATAATTGATAATATAAGCTTAGCTTTTGTGTTTGTCAAAAATCTATTCATCCTTTTATCAATATTTACATATATCAATTTACGAACGACTTTACTTTTGACAAAATATGGTACAATCAAGTTCACGGACGTAAACACACATATCCCATCAAAATATTGCAATATTAAAAGATTAATACTGCAACCATCATCTTTCAAACAAGTTTAGAATTTAAACCAATAAATCTAAAAATAAGAAGATGAAAACTTTGGACATACACTACACCAAATTCTGGATTTAGCAACCTAGATTAGCAACATCGCTAAAGGAGTTGCTATTTCGTAACTAAAAAAAGCAGTTGCTAAATTTTAGCAACAACTAATTTATATTGCGAAACTCGCAACTGCTCATCTTCTGTTGCTACTAGCAACTGCGACAAATTCATGCGTGCCACTCGTCTGCGTGCCAAGTAACACCTGTTGTTATTTTTCTACCCAGTCAACTTAAACCATTTTGAATCATATAGATGATTCCACCCCAACACTCATAATTTCTCTAACCCTAGACTTCATAAATCTTATCCCTTCTCCATTTCATTTTTTATTTTCATTCATTCTCTCTGTTAGGTCGTAAGAATAAGAAAAAGAAGAGGACGAAGAGATACGAGCAGTATATTTTGGTGGAGAAAAAGATATTGGTGCACAGATCGCCCCGATCGTTAAAATTGAAGAAGTTTACAACTGGTGAAGAAGCTTACAACTGGTGAAGAAGATCTTATCTAAATCTCAGTGATTTAGTTTTCTAATTCGAAATTGATTTGATTTTGTTGTTTATTGGTTTGATTTTTTGTTGTTGATTGTGTGTACAAAAGAGAAAGTGTACCGATTTGATAAAGATGAAAATAAATAGAAAGAGGAGTTGAAACTTTGAATCATTTTAAACATAAACATACTGAGAAAGTTGGGTTAGTTATGAGACAATCTAAGCCATTCAAGATCTGTGTTAATCATCTAGTTTGTTGTTTTTTGTTTCCGAATTGATTTTGGTTATATTTGAGGTGTTGATTTGATTTGTGAGATTTGATTTATAGTTTTTTTGTTTTTGATATTTGATTCAAGTTCAGAAGAAGAAGAAGAAGGAAAGGATTGTGTGAAATCTGAACCCTAAATTCCCAATTTTAGGGTTCGTTTTTTATATGAAGCTCCAAATGATTAGATCTTAATATCTTAATCTGAAGGTGTTAAAATGAGTTTCAATTTTTATTCATTCGTGAGTATTGGAATGGGTTTTTGAGGCCAAATTTCATTATTGAAGAAGTTGAAACCTAAGTTTATATTAGCGTTTGTTTTATTTGTGGATTAAATGGTGGTTTTGAGATAACCTAAGTTTATATTAGGGTTTGTTTTATTTATGGATCAAATGGAGATTTTGAGATAGATTTGAAATTCACAGATTTTGATGATTCATTTTGTGCACTGAGGAAGATTTTGGAAATATTATTTTGAGGTTATTTTTTTAACTTTAGAGTGAAGTTAGTATCATATTTGTGATTGATTGATTGGTTAGTATTTTGAGATCTTTTGGGTTTTCAAATTGCTTCTGCTTAGTAGAAGTGGCTGTGTATGATTGATTTTTGAAGTGTTTTCCCTATCGTATTCTCGTGTTCAATGAACTTCAAGCATAAATTGGATAAGCAAGTGTTGAGGAGTATTTCCCTCGTTGTGTTTGCTCTTATGTAAGTGTTTCCTAAATATATGTAAATTCTTTTACTCATTCAAAGATAATTACACAAATACAATGTCTTATTTGTTGAAGATTTTTACTAATTATGGAACAAATTATTTCTGGTTTGGTAGTGTTGCTGGATGTGATGTTGAATGACTAATGTAGATGGTGCCGTTATGTTAATGCATTCCTTCAAGAAGGTGTAGTTGTAATGTGAAAGCTTTGCTATCATGCAAGGTAAGCATTTAGGACATTTAACTTTTAACTGTTGACAATGCTATGCATTATGCCCATACTGTGCAACAAGACAATAACATAGCATGTGCACCTCAATCATTATGTATTACTTGTTCTTTGTCTTTGTTGTAACAAATTGGAGAAAGATGGGAACTTAAACTACTATTGGATGAGGTGTGCAAAGCTTGTCTGAATGAGTGTCTTACCGAAATATCAAATACTTAGATGGAAAAAATTGAGGCTCTTCTATTTTTCCTACTGTTAATAGCTATCTTACTCGGGTTGGTAACTTTTCTAGGTGACTATATTTGCAGTTCATCGTGCTGCGTGTTTCAATTATATTATAGCCGCACGTCATCGCCACCCCGAACGAACGTGTATTGGTGCATCTTTTGGTAACTTTCATGAGCAAAGTTTGGGAATCCAGTACGTTACATCGATTTATTAGTCTATTAAAACTCTTATAATTGTTGGGGTATGGTGATTTGCATCCTGTGACTACGGTGGAGATGGTATTTGACATAATTTACATGCTCTTCAACCTCGGATTGACATCATATTTGATAGGAAGTATGACCAATTTGGTCGTCCATGGGACTAGTCTACTAGAAAATTTGTAAGTAAATTTTTCTACTTCATCTGTTACATATATCTAATAGTTGTTCCTAAATCTGAAACCATTATCACATTTGAATAATCTGTCAACTCTTGGTTTTGAATGCTCGTAGATTACACTGTATTTGTATTAGAAGATAACTATTATATATCTAAAATTCTAAAATCGACATATTTTGTATGACATCTAGATTAGAGCAGTTTGCTTATTTTTATTTTGTGCATTTAGAACTATGATCCACGAGTATTATTGTTTGGAGTTCAATGGGTTCTTATTCTGCTGTATAACGTTTTTTTTTTCATGTTGGAATTCATAGAGGGATGCAATTCAAGCGTTTTGCAAATAGGAACCATCTCCCAAAACGTTTACAAGATCAGATGCTTTCCTATCTGTGTTTGAAGTTCAGAACCGACTCCAAAGGGTTGCAGCAGCAAGAGACTCTTGAAGCCCTCCCTAAAGTCATCCTTTCTAGCATTTCACATTTTCTCTTCTATAATCTCGTTGATTAGGCGTACTTGTTCCGCGGGGTATCAAATGACCTTCTTTTCCAGTTAGTAAGTCACCAAGAACTTTGTGAAATTTCTGTTCTGCTTCTTGAATAATTCTGTTTACCCCATCATCCAAGATCATTTTGAAGGTCTCAGAAATAAGAAGAATCAGAAGTCCAAACTATGTTATATTGCAGAATGAAGATGTTATATTGCAGAATGAAACACCCACAAACTTCTATATATTAGTTATAGGCGATGTGGTACCCATTGGACTTATCTTGCGAAATCCTCTTTGTATTTACTTACAAAATAGAAAATTTTCCATTTACTCTTCAACGTCGGATCCGTTTTTTATCGGGTACCATCAGTTCAGTTATCATTCTAGAGCCATGGATTGTGTGAATTTTATTGCAAGTCTTACAACTAATATGCTCAAAAACGTGATCTTGGAATATTAATGGCGGAGATAAAGGTGAGCACAAGATTACTTTTTTTTTGAATAATTTGCTAGCTAATAAATAAGCCACCAGAAGTCTCCCTGTAACAAAGTAGCAATTGCGTTGTTAGGCACAATATTTTACAGCGGGCATGCCGAAGTTTGACAATTATAGTGAATCATAGTCATAGTTAGCAAACCATACCAGATTTTTTTGTGCTCTGTAAGCAAGCACTTATTTTGTGGGATCTGGTGAATATTTAATGTAAGATCTCTTTATGATTCTCTGGTGATATGGGTTAAAGGACTAATTCAAGTGTTTTGATATGTTATAATTTTGCAGGTTCTAACTAAAGGTGAGCAAAAACCTGACCAAATGTACATCATCAATGTAAAGGTTGATTCTCTTTTAGTTCTTATTTGTCTCTAAATTCTTATTATCATGTCCATTGTATTACCATTGTCTTAGGCTAATTTCATCACAAACCAAACTGCCTCAGAAACAAAATTCGAAAATCTTCACGAAGGAAGAGATGGGATGGAAGAACTTAAATTTCATTGGAGCAGCATGGGAAGGTACTTCATGTATTTGTATTTCAGTTAATTTTTTTTGTTGCCTAAAAGACATCCAACAATTTAGGGTTCATTTTCCTTTAAAACATTTTGTAAGATTCTTTTTTTTAAAGCATTGTAAGATTCTCATGATGTGTTGTTAAGTTAATATATATATATATACATATATATTCAAACGATAATTCTTGTTGTGTCATGAATTTTATGTTGTGTCTCATAGTTCAATTATGATTTCATGTTGAATGTGATGGTTATTTGATTGAATTATCAGGGTAATGAGAACTGGGTGTTGCAGGATAAATTGGTGGGGTTGGGGTATCGATTCTGACTAGGTCAAAGAAGACTTGACTTTTTTTTTTCTTGTTGCAAAAATATAGCAACGGCAAAAATATGTTACTAAATCTGAACCAGAACAACTATATCTTGTTCCACTAAAATATATCCCGCAATAACTCTAAAATTAGCAACAAAGTAGCAACAGTTTAATTCTGTTTCTATATTTTAATTCCGCAACAACTTATTTCTGTTGCTACTGCCGTTGCTGACCGAAATTAGCAACAGAGCTAGAGCTGTTGCGAAAAACTGCGATATGGTGTTTAGCAACGACAAAAGTCTGTTGCAAGCCCTGTCAGCAACAGATTTTAGCTGTTGCTAAACGTTAAATTTGGTGTAGTGATAGCTTTGTTTAATCAAAATAATGGCTATTCCAAAACACTAGTTATTTTTCTAACAAAAGAGAAAAATAGAAGATTTACTAGTTAATAACACATTACTCGTCATCTTCATCGGAGATACTCCATGATGCTCGAATTGTGTTCAACTCTTCCTTGAGCTTGGGAAACTTAGTTGCAACCACCGGCAATTGTTCTTGAACGCATTTCACCCTTGAATTAACCTTACACACTCCCTTGTAATTTTTTTGAAGTAAACTCAAGGTGGTAGGGTCACACTCATTAAATGAAGCATCTCTTTTTCTTTTGCATACATTTTCCCTTATGCGTATGAAGGTACATGGACGAACCGGTTTGGGTACCCCAAGAGAGTTGTCAATTGAATCAACACCACAGTCACGACATATTTGACTAATCAAACAAGGATAGCCTAACATCTTGATTAGAGAATCCATTTAAACCATTTGATATATAATAAGTCCACAAATATCAAGACTTTGAACACCCAATTCAAGGAAATAGACTAATTCGGCAAACTCATGACTCCACCAAGAATTCTCAATTGTGGAGGGACAAAGATTGGGAATACCAAGTTTTCCAAATGCCATTAATGCAATACTAAGATCATTAGTAGGAAAATTCCCTTGATTCTAATATACCTTCTTTCCATAAATCCCCATAGAGATATCATCACATGAAGGACGTTCATCACTTGGTCTAGGGAGATGCACGTTTCCCAATAGTATGTTGGTAATTTTTGAAATTAACTTTCTATCAACAAGAATTTTTTTTCTATTTACCATGGATTTGAATTCCATCTTATTAAGATCAACATCATGAATGTTGGCATAGAAAATTCTTGTGAGAGAATCAAAACCTTGACCAAGACCATCAAAGATGTTTCCAAAATTGAACTTTTTAAAGCAAGTTAAATCTTCATCATGTCCACTAGAGATGTCCAATTTCTTTTCTTAAATAAAACCATTAGATGAAATCTTCTCAAAAAATCTAGCACATGAATCATCCACAAACCTAATCCTAAGAGAATGTTGGTCACAAGGAAGATCCATACTAGAGGTATTTGGATTTTTGAACTTCCTTTTTGTGCCTTTATAATTCATCATGAGGTCTAAGAAAATTAAGGGAACAAGATGAATTACTTACTTGGATTGAACCTTGAATACCTTTTCTCTTAGTTTCTCCAAAAGGTCTTCAATGGAGGCTACACACAAAACCCTAGAAGTTCACGTACGCGGACGGGTGAGAGGAAGAAAAGAGTATGCGAACATCATCTTAATAAGACCAAAAATGGGCTTGGACCCGTTTGCGAACTTCAACCCACAAGGAACAAAGGAAGGTTTTGTTAGACATTTGCATATCAAAGATTATGAATTCCGCAACATGAAGGATGCACTAGGAAGCTTAATTTGAAACATGTACATGACTCAACCATTTCTTTCCCCATTTCAAGATATATACATATGGGGTAGTGCTAGTCTTATTACCAAGAGGCATAATGTGCAGAGAAATTTTCATGCAACATTTTTGGTTGATCAGTGTGATCAATACCTGTAATGTAATCAACATAATGATGATAATCAGGGGAGTCTAAGGTTCCATTCCTTTGCTTGATATGACTAAGAGGAGGATTCTTCCGTTTTCCAGGTTGTACAATATTATTTAAAGGTCCAATATGTACATAACCCTTTTTGGAGTGATTCTTAGACTTAACAGAATTAATTTTCTCTAAGGATCTACAAACGTCTTCGCATGCTCTGAAAAGATCTTTATCAACTGATTCATTATGATAGTACTCCTCATAGAGATCGGTAGTTAATCTTGTGAGATTCCATATCATTGAGCGCCATGAACGTTTTTTTAATCTCCCCTCCTTTTTATTTTTTTATTTAGATTGACTCATATCATCTAAAACTTCATTATCTAATGAAATGGAATTATCATGGAAGATCAGAGGTTTTGACCATAAAAGATCTTGATCAATCTTTAAGAAATTCTAGCATGCGTTACAGATACCATGAGAAAATTTTCCAAGGAAATTTCCCATGGGAAAATTTTCAAGGACCGAACAAACAAAAACTTATCAGGTTTAATATGTTTGCCTGCTCTGATACCAATTGAAAAAGCGGGGGTCTAACAACCATACCCAATATTTCGATTAGCAATCTGTATGGACAACTCCGAGTTATTTTTTAGAGAATCAACTAGACTCAATTAATAGAAAATAATCAAGGAGTTGTTATATCAATCTCTCAATTTGATTTACTCAAGAAAATATGATTCGCGAGTCTAATCAAAGAGAGATAACTTGGATGGTACCTATTTATAGGTGAAAATAGTTTCTGCTGATTTCGGTAATTGTGGGTGTGAAGGTGAGAAAAAGTTTAAACCCTAAACAATATACTGCAAGGGAGTACTTTAGATCCGAGAGATCAATCTATACAAGTCCGACCTAAACCAAGAAATGGCCGTTCCAGACTTGCTTCAATCACAAAGTGGAGGAGAATGGGTTGATTTTGGGGAGGGAAGCAAGGAAAGTGGTGAGACCAGAATAGTTGATTCTGGAAGAGTAGTTGGGTTACTACGACTTGTTATCAGAAAAGTAAGAGAGCTCACGAGGAGAGCTAGCAAGTAAGTATTTCTGAGTGTTGTCTTGTCTGAATGAACTTGTTGTGCAAATGGAAATAGGTAAGACCTATTTATACAAGTCGTAGTAGAAACGTACCCTGGTCTCATTAAGGAGTGGGGAAGTAAATGGGAGTAGGTGGTAACTGTATGCATGGACTTGATATTCCATAAAGTGGTTAACGCATGAAACTGGTTTTAATGAAACTGTTAACGTTATGGAATTGATGTTCCATAAAGTTGATAACGCACGGATTTATGTCCCATGAACGTTTCCCACATAACTTCCCATATTTACTAGCCTCCTCACCCTTATGACACTTCCTTATGAAGGTCGCAATGTACGCCGCACGCTGTAAACCTCCAAACCAATACCCAAAAAGGATCCCCCAGTTTGTGTTGATGTCTCGAATGTTTTTGGAAAACATGTAGCATGTTGTTGTGGCTTGGCAAGTCGATCTAAGGGAACTTGTTAGCCTAGTTACCTTCGACGATCAAGATTTTGCATCTTGAGAGGAGGGGCAACCGTTGATTATTGCATGCCTTCGTTTTGGTAGTGAGGGCCAATGTGGTTTGGCGTGGCCAAACTTAGGTTTTCAGGCAAAAAGTCGTGAGGTGACTTTAGACGTCCAGGATTTCCTCCTGGGATTGAAGGGTAGTCGTTGATGGCCGCACGCCTTTGTTTTAGAAACCCTAATTAGAGCCCTTTACTAGAATCGTTGTATAATTCTAGTACGGACTCGGATTTTGACGGTCCGCACCTCAAATCAACCGGAAAATAATTTCATATGTCCTCTCGCGAAAATATTTAGGTTTTAACTCTTTCGGGAGGAGAAAAAAACCCGAAAGCATAACTCAAGAAGAATTCAGGAGGGATGGAGGCGTGGACAGGATAACATGGCATGCCTTGGCACAATTAGGTTGGCATGGCATGCCTTGGGGTGGTTTGGGATCGTGGGGCCAAGGATTTTCCATGGGTACATGGCGTTTCTAGGGTCAAAGAAAGGGCATCTGGCTTGGCATGGTGTGTCTAGCATATCTAGGGCCAAGGTAGGGTATGTTTGGCATTACGCGTCTAGCTTGGGATAGGTTTGGTTTGGCTTGGCGTGTGGGGCCAAGGGTTTGCCAGTAGCGTATGGCGTGGCTAGAATGGGCTAGGTGCTTGACCAAGCTATAGGGTTTTGAGCCAAAGTCGTGAGGAGACCTTAGGCGGTCAGGATTTTCTCATAAGATTGAAGGGCAACCGTTGATTGTTGCACACCTTCACTTTGGTAGCCGCGAGAGGAGGGCCATCATGGTGGCGCGACATGAGGGGCCATGGCGAGATATATTTTGCATGGCGAGGCTAGCTTGGCTAGGTGCGTGACCAAGCTAGGTTTTAGGACAAAGTCGTGAGGAGACCTTAGGCTCCAGGATTTGCTCATGGGATTGAAGGGCAATCGTTGATTGTTGCACGCCTTCACTTGGGTAGCCTCGAGGGGAAGGCCATCATGGTGGTGCGACATGAGGGGCCATGGGGAGATGTGTTTGGCATGGCGCGTTCGGTGTGGCTGGCATGGTTTGCCATTGGCACAGAGGTGCATCTAGCATGGTTGGCATGCCTTGGCGCGGTTGGTGTGGCTGGCTGCCGCTGGCATGATTTTATATTGGCACAGATGTGCGGCTAGCATGCCTTGGCGCGGTTGGTTTGGCTGGAATGATTTTCCATTGGCATAGAGGTGCGGCTAGCATGGTTCGCATTCCTTGGCGCGGTTAGTGTGGCTGGCATGATTTGCCATTGGCACAGAGGTGTGTCTAGCATGGTTCGCATGCCTTGGCGCGGTTGGCATGGCTGACATGATTTTCCATTAGAACAGAGGTGCGGCTAGAATGGTTGACATTCCTTGGCGCGGTTAGTGTGGCTGGCATGATTTTCCATTATCACAGGGGTGCGGCTAGCATGGTTGGCATACCTTGGCGCGGTTGGTGTGGCTGGCATGATTTTCCATTGGCACAGAGGTGACGCTAGCATGGTTGGCATGCCTTGGCGCAGTTGGTGTGGCTGGAATGATTTGCCATTGGCACAGAGGTGCGGCTAGCATGGTTGGCATGCATTGGCACGATTGGTGTGGCTGACATGATTTTCCATTGGCACGGAGGGGAATTAGGGTATTGCTTGTTGTAACCCTAATTTGAAAAAAGGTACCCCGGTAATTATTTAGAGACACATTAAAGGCTTTTCAGTAAATGCGCCTAGTAAATGCTTTATCAGTTAAATGTTGTGATGTCACTGTATGCTAGGGTTAAGTGTTTTACGATTTTAACCCTAAGCTAAAAACCACCATCAACAGTACCAAAGACCAATATACAAGTGTCAATCAATTTAAATCAACAACATATAAGGTCGGATATTCTAATTGATTGAACAACGCACAACCTGTATATTTCAATTATATAACAAAATATAATACGTAAAATAAATAACACAGACACCAAAATTTTGTTAACGAGGAAACCGCAAATGCAGAAAAACCCCAGGACCTAGTTCAGATTAAACATATAGTGTATTAAGCCGCTACAGACACTATCCTGCCCGAAATTAACTTCTGTCTGGACTATAGTTGAACCCCAACCAATCTCACATGATCCAAGGTAAAGTTATGTTCCTAAGCCTCTGATCTCAGCAGGATACTGCTTATTTGATTCCCTTAGCTGATCTCACCCACAACCAAGAGTTGCTATGACCCAAAGTCGAAGACTTTAATAAAAAAATCTGTCTCACACGGAAAAGTCTACAAGATAGATAAATCAGTCTCCCACGAATAAACCTACGAGTTTTGTTCCGTCTTTTGATAAATCAAGGTGAACACGAACCAATCAATAAAACCATACTTATATTCCCGAAAAACAGTTCAGTTTTATCAATCACCTCACAGTAGTCTTAATCAACACAGCGAAAAAAGATATTGTGGAATCACAAACGATGAGACGAAGATGTTTGTGATTATTTTTATATCTTTCCTATCGGAGATAGAAATCTCAAGCCAATTATTAAAATTGTACTCATACGATTGAAACAGCAATATCAGATCACACAACTACAAGAAAAGTAGTATCGGTCTGGCTTCACAATCCCAATAAAGTCTTTAAGTCGTTAACCTAGTTTTGGAAGAAAAAAACCAAAGGTTAAAGGAGAATCGACTCTCGCTTAGCAAACTAGTGTCACACAGAATGTGTGTGGATTAGGTTTCCTAGTTGCTAGAGTTCTCCCTTATATAGTCTTTCAAATCAGGGTTTGCAATCAATGTTAGCTTAGTAACAAAGCATTCAATATTCACCGTTGATGAAAACCTGATTAGATACAAGCTAATATCTCTCAACCGTTAGATCGAAAAATTAGCTTGCCATACACACATGCACATGACGATATTGGGTTTGTGTAACCTTACCCAAACGTGTACAATAGCTGGTTCAATATTAATCAACCAAATGGTTAGCCAAATGATAACTTTCATATCAACCATATTATTCTTCACCATAACTAGTCCAAATGACTCAAATGAACTATTTATAGAGTTTTTCAATTGCTATGAGATCTCATGTGC
This sequence comes from Papaver bracteatum, assembly GCA_023529315.1. Taxonomy (NCBI): domain Eukaryota; kingdom Viridiplantae; phylum Streptophyta; class Magnoliopsida; order Ranunculales; family Papaveraceae; genus Papaver; species Papaver bracteatum. The sequence goes on along the minus strand of JAJJWX010003234.1, from coordinate 860,325 downwards.
TACACTAGACACAATTAAAGCAAAAACGATGTGATTCACTCGAATCGATTCATGAACTATAAAGCCACGGTTTTCAATAGCATTCCTAAGATAATTTAGATAAGTTCACGAACATCGTTTTTAGACATAACCACTCAAGTCCGCGGACTCAAGTAAACCGGTTAGAGTTCACAAACTCTGGCAGAAATTGTCGGGTTCGAGAACTTCCGTCAGTTCGCGGACTGAAACTGAGTTACAACTCCAGCAGAAATTCTCGGGTTCGAGAACTACGCACGTTCGCGGATTGGGTTGACTGCCTAAGTTCCGGTTTCACTTGATCAACAAAGTTTTCAAACTTCAGTTCAAGTGTTAAGTACTTATACATATATATGTTACCACAACAATGTTTATATCCCCCAATGGTTATATTGTCTGAACTCTCATTTCAAGTATTGAACATTCTCAGAGGACGTCATATAGTTGTTATTCACAAACTATTTTTCGTCAGAGCAATTTCCAAAGTGATTGAAACATAACATGACTTTCATCACTAGGTAAAGATGAACTTGGCTAAAGCGAAATCTTTACCAACACATATTTCGAGAAATAGATAAGCGAGATATACTCAGCTCGAAATATCAAATGTGTATTTTCTTAGTCTATATAGTAATACGACTTTTGTCTCAAGATAGGAGATACAGTAGATAGTGTTTTGAGTGATATATAAGTTCAAGTCTCCACATACCTTTTAGTCGATGAAGATCCACTGGTTTCTTGAGTAGTCCTTCGTTTTGTATGATGATTTCCATGGAGTTCTTGAGCTCAACTACACTTTTGATCCTAGTCCGAGACCTTAGCTATAGTAGACTAGAAATCAAGACTTTATAGTTTTGATCACTAATATTGAAAAACATGCTTGAGATAGCAACGTATGCAAGTTCGACCGAGCAATCCTCTAACAGTATTATAAGCCCTAACTGTATTATGCACTTGTTCGCACCATGCTTTGTTATTCCCATCCAAATTTTTTTTCAACGTATCTGGAATTGTCTTATTTGTTGCCTCGTCTTGTCCGTTACCCTGTGGGTATAAAGGTGTAGATTTCCCACATTTTATCTTGAATGCACTAAGCAACATTTCTATGTTCTTCCCCTCAAACTGTTTTCCATTATCATATACCAATTGTGCTGGAATTCCAAATCTATAGATGATATTTTCAAATATAAAGGTGAAGATGTCTTTGTCATGAATATGATGTACTTCCTTTACATCTGCCCATTTTGTGAAATAATCAGTTACGACAATCAGATATCTTATTTGTCCGGATCCAGGTTTAAATGGCCCCACAATATCTAGACCCTAATTTCCAAAGGGACATACGCTTATTGAAGATGATAAAGGTGCTCCAGGTGCATGTATCCTCTTACCATGTCGCTGACATTCTTCGTAACTCCTAGATACTTCTTTCGCATCCTCATGCATGTTTGTCCAATAGTATCCTAGATACTTCTATAACTACACCCTATTAGAATCACACAAATATTACTCTAACTTCAAGAATGATTATTTAAATTTTTATTAGAGTTTCTTAAAGATCTTACAAAAATATGAGAATACAAGGAAATCACAATAACTCTCATAGTTTCTCTCTCCTACTTGCTCTCTAATTCTCACTCAAAACGAACCCCCCCTTCTCTCAAAACTGCTTGGCCCTATATATAAGATATTACATAGTGGATGACAGCTAAGACAACCTTTATTTTCGGATCTGACTTGCGACATTCTCGCGAACCTTTAAGGGTTTTCTTCGCAAACTTCTTCATTCTCGCAAAGCATTCACACTTTCTTCGTGATTCAGCTGACGTCACTTGTTCCATCACTCTTTAACACAGACATCAGAATTTTGTTAACGAGGAAACCGCAAATGCAGAAAAACCCCAGGACCTAGTCCAGATTAAACATACAATGTATTAAGCCGCAACAGATACTATCCTACCCAAAATTAACTTCGGTCTGGACTATAGTTGAACCCCAACCAATCTCACATGATCCAAGGTACATTTATGTTCCTAAGCCTCTGATCTCAGCAGGATACTACGCATTTGATTCCCTTAGCTGATCCCACCCACAACTAAGAGTTTCTACGACCCAAAGTCGAAGACTTTAATAAACAAATCTGTCTCACACAGAAAAGTCTACAAGATAGATAAATTCGTCTCCCACGAATAAACCTACGAGTTTTGTTCCGTCTTTTGATAAATCAAGGTGAACACGAACAAATCAATAAAACCAGACTTATATTCTCGAAAAATAGTTCATTTTTATCAATCACCTAACAATAGTCTTAATCAATGCAGCGAAAAAAGATATTGTTGAATCACAAACGATGAGACGAAGATGTTTGTGATTACTTTTATATCTTGCCTATCGGAGATAGAAATCTCAAGCCAGTTATTACAATTGTACTTGTACGATAGAAACAACAAGATTAGATCACACAACTACAAGAAAAGTAGTATCGGTCTGGCTTCACAATCCCAATAAAGTCTTTAAGTCGTTAACCTGGTTTTAGAAGAAGAAAACCAAAGGTTAAAGGAGAATCGACTCTCGCTTAGCAAACTAGTGTCACACAGAATGTGTGGGGATTAGGTTTCCCAGTTGCTTGAGTTATCCCTTATATAGTCTTTCAAATCAGGGTTTGCAATCAACGTTAGCTTAGTAACAAAGCATTCAATATTCACCGTTGATGAAAACTTGATTAGATACAAGCTAATATCTCTCAACCGTTAGATCGAAAACTTAGCTTGCCATACACACATGCACTTGACGATATTGGGTTTGTGTAACCTTACCCTGGTTCAATATTAATCAACCAAATGGTTAGCCAAATGATAACTTTCATATCAACCATATTCTTCTTCACCATAACTAGTCCAAATGACTCAAATGAACTAGTTATAGAGTTTTTCAATTGGTAAGAGATCTCATGTACTACACAAGACACAATTGAAGAAAAAATGATGTGATTCACTCGAATCGATTCATGAACTATAAAGCCACGGTTTGCAATAGCATTCCTTAGATAATTTAGATAAGTACACGAATATCGTTTTTAGACATAACCACTCAAGTCCTCGGACTCAAGTTAAACGGTTGGAGTTCAAAAACTCCAGCAAAAATTCTCGGGTTTGAGAACATCTATCAGTTCGCGGACTGAAACTGAGCTAAAACTCCAGCAGAAATTCTCGGGTTCGAGAACTACGCACGTTCGCGGATTGGGTTGACTGCTCAAGTTCCAGTTTCACTTGATCAACAAAGTTTGCAAACTTCGGTTCAAGTGCTAAGGACTTATACATATATTTGTTACCATAAAAATGTTTATATCCCCCAATGGTTATATTGTCTGAAATCTCATTTCAACCATTGAAACATTCTCAGAGGACGTCATATAGTTGTTATTCACAAACTATTTTTCGTCAAAGCAATTTCCAAAGTGATTGAAACATAACATGACTTTCTTCACTAGGTAAAGATGAACTTGGCTAAAGATAAATCTTTACCAACACATATTTAAAAAAATAGATAAACGAGATATACTCAGCTCGAAATATCACATGTGTATATTCTTAGTCTATAAAGTAATACGACTTTTGTCTCAGGATAGGAGATATAGTAAATAGAATTTTGAGTGATATATAAGTTCAAGTCTCCACATACTTTTTAGTCGATGAAGATCCACTGGTTCCTTGAGTAGTCCTTCGTCTTGTATGATGATTTCCATGGAGTTCTTGAGCTCATCTACACTTTCTATCCTAGTATGAGACCTTATCTATAGTAGACTAGAAATCAAGACTTTATAGTTTTGATCACTAACATTGAAAAAAATGCTTGAGATAGCAACGTATGCGAGTTCGAGCAATCCTCTAACAGTATTTTAAGCCCTAACAGTATTATGCACTTGTTCGCACCATGCTTTGTTATTCCCCTCCAAAATTTTTTTCAACGTATCTGCATTTATCTTATTTGTTGCCTCGTCTTGTCCTTCACCTTGTGGGTATAAAGGTGTATATTACCCACATTTTTTCTTGAATGCACTAAGCCACATTTCTATATTCTTCCCCTAAAACTGTTTTCCATTATCAGATACCAATTGTGCTGGAATTCTGAATCTACATATGATATTTTCAAATATAAAGGTGAAGATGTCTTTGTCATGAATATGTTGTACTGCCTTTACTTCTGCCCATTTTGTGAAATAATATGTTACGACAATCAGATATCTTCTTTGTCCGGATCCAGGTTTAAATGGCCCCACAATATCTAGGCCCCATTTTCCAAAGGTCCATACACTTGTTGAAGATGATAAAGGTGCTCCAGGTGTATGTATCCACTTACCATGTCACTGACATTCTTCGCAACGCCTTGATACTTCTTTCGCATCCTCATGCATGTTTTGCCAATAGTATCCTTGAGTTTTTTTTTTGTTCACTAAAGATATTCCTCCACTATGATTAACATCATCACCATAATGCAATGCTTTCAATATTTCTTTTTCTTCTTTTCGTGTCAAGCATCTAAGGGATGGTCCGTTAAATGATCGTCGGTACAACACTCCGTCTCTAAGCTCGTAATTTATCGCATGACTCTTTAATTTATGTGCCTCCAATCTACTTTTTGGTACTTCCCCCTTTTCTAAATAGGTATGAAGTTATGTTCTCCAGTCCGCGACCTTATTCACATGCTCATCATCCACATCTTCTATTATTATCACGTCCATTTCTTTGTCTTCTTTTTTGTTGATTGAGGGTAGAATAAGTGTTTGTATCTTTATGCATATCGTAGTTGGATCTACCATCATGCTCGGGATAAAAGAAAAGGAATCATCTAGTCTATTATCCTTTCTTCATATATTCCTCTATTTATCTTCAAAAAGTTTCTTATATTTCTTTAATGCTGGTTCATTTGTTGTGTATTCTCCCTTTATTTGTCGAATGACTAGATGCGAATCACTGGTAATCCTTGTATTCTCAAATTTCATTTATACTGCGATTCTTAGAGCATGCACCACTGCTTCATACTCTGTTTCATTATTAGTAGATGCGAACTCCAATCAAAAAGAGAAATCCATTTTGGTTCCTTCTGGCGAAATTAAGACTATTCCAATTCCATTACCTTCCCCATTTGATGATCCATCTACCAATATTTCCCATCTACCTGGATCTTTCAATAAGTCTGTGGGACTCCCATGTTCTTCTTCTATCTCCATCATCTCCTCCACCGCTTTATCGTTTTCTAATGGAAATTCTGCTATGAAATTCGCAACAACTTGCGACTTTGGCGAAGATAATATTTCATATTTGATATCAAAATGTCCCACCTGTGCATTCCACCTTTCTAACCTGCCTGATCTCTTTGAATTTTTCATTACTGATTCAATTGGAACCTCCGTTAACACTCTTATTTTATGAGATTTAAAATATATGCGAAGTTTGAAAGCTGCGTATACTAACGCCACTATTAATTTTTCAATCTTCGAGTAGTTTTTCTCTGCTGCATTGAATGTCTTACTGATGTAGTAAATCGGTTTTTCCATCCCCTGCGTCAATTCGCAGCAACATAACACTTAATGCATACGAAGTTGTCGCTAGATAGATTAGTAATTCTTCTCCTGGTTCTGCTTTTTGTAAAATGGATATATTCATCAAATAATATTTTATTCCTTGCAATGCTTTCTCGAAATCTTATGTCCATCTAAACTTCGCCCCCTTCTTGAGTATGTTAAAGAAATGTTTGCATTTATATGATGATCGTGAAATAAATCTCCCCAGCGAAGCCAAAAGCCCGTTTAACTTCTGTACATCCTTCACAGTCGCTGGTGTTGGCATGTCGCGAATTGCTTGCACTTTCTATGGATCAACTTGTATTCCTTCTTTAGACACAATATATCCTAAATTTTTTCCTGAAGCAACTCCAAAAATACATTTTTTTGGATTCACCTTGATATTGAATTGTTGCATCTGCTCAAAAGTTTCCTTTAAATATTGCACATGATCTTTAGATTCCTTGCTTTTTACCAACATATCATCTATGTATACCTATAATGTTTTATGAATCCACTTCGCAAACACCTTTTCTACCATTCTTTGATAAGTTCCTCCAGCATTTCGCAAACCAAATGGCATTTTCGTGCAATAATACAACCCCCTTGGTGCGAAAAAGGCAGTATGTTCTTGGTCCTCTTCAGCGAAAGGGATATGATTGTAACCTTTATATCCATCCAAAGAAGACGTTCTATCATTCCCTGCCGCTGACTCGACCATTTGCGGAATATCTGGCAGTGGAAAATTGTCCTTTGGATAAGCCTTGTTCATATCAGTAAAATCTATACAGATTCTTATCCCATTATTTTTCTTCGGTACTACTACCATGTTTTCTATCCACTTCAGGTATTTGGATTGCCGTATTATCCCTGCATCAAGCATCTTCTGTAATTCTTCTTCTATTTTAGGATGGTATGTTGTTGCTATTTTTCTTATTCTCTACTTGGATGGTCTTATATTTTTATTAATTTCCAAATGATGACATGCAACAAAAGGATCTATTCCTGGAATCTCTTCCATACTCCATGCGAAGATGTCTTTATATTCTCGCAAGAGACTGACTATTCTATCTTCTTCATCTGCGTCCATTTTAGTTCCAATTTTTAGCAGCTTCGGCTTTTCCTCAGTCCCAATATTTACTTCTTTTGTTGGCTCTGCGGCAGTGTAAATCGCCTCTGGTTCCCCCATTGGTGTTGGTTCTTTTATTGCTTTGACTGGTTTATCTCCTTCTTCCGAAATTTCATTGGGTATTCCTTTTTCTTCTTCCGCCTTTATCATTTAAACTAGAAATTCTTCTTCTTTCTTCGTTTCTTTCGCCATTTTCCAGCGAATTTTTCGTCTCTTTACTCGTCCTTCATAATTTTCCACTTCTACCTGATTAAAAATTTTCGCGTCATTAACATCTCCTCTAATTTCACCTATTCCACTTGGTATAGGAAATTTGATGCACTGATGTAATGTTGATGCTATATCTTTGATTGCATGTATCCACGGCCTGTTGAATTCTATACTTCACCAACCACTTCACCTACCACTATGGTGTTGTTAGGTGAATGAAAAAAATAGAGTCAATGTTAGACAATTAACATGTGTAAAATGAGTGTTCTAGTAGTTGGTTTGGTGGAAGCCTCCATGGTAGGCAAGCCTCCATATTAATAGTTGTTAGTTGTTAGCCTCCATAGGCATAGTTGTTAGCCTCCATAGGCATAGTTCTCTTCTTCTTTTTTGTAATCTATAAATAGGCATGAGTAGTATCATTTGTAATCATCAAAAAAAAAAAATATCAAAAACATTTTATTATTGTTATCTAAACACTCAATCAATGAATCTCTCTATTTTGGTTCAATCTTGATATGGTATCAGAGCAAGGTTAAGGATCATTGTATCTAGTATTGAACCATGGGAGATTCAGATACAGAAAATTCTAAAACCACAAAACCTTCCGACACAATTATTTTTCAATCCGATGGGTCATCGTTCAAGGCAGGAATTACTTTGGGATGAATAAAATTATGATATGTTGTCTTAAATCATTGAGATGCATATTGCTGAGAAGGAGAAGATCTCCTTTATTCGCGGTACGTCTCCAGTTCCATCTAAAAATGATGATAAGTATGATAAATGGTACGCAGAAAATCAAAAGGTCAAGAGATGGCTATTAATGTCTATGTCACCATAAATAATAAAACGATATATTCGTTTACCTACTGCTCGTGAGATCTGGGATGCTGTTTCTAAGGCTTTCTATGATGGAGCAGATGAACTACAAATTTATATCTTAAATCAAAGGGCTTTCTATGCCAGGCAAAATGGTAGAGCACTCCCGGTCTATTATGGGGAATTAGTATAAATCTTCAGTGGGCTAGATCACCGTGATAAGGTGATTATGGAAAATGAAAAAGATGTTGAACTATATCGAAAATCAGTTCAACGTATGAGGGTGAATATTTTTATTGCTAGGTTAGACAGTGAATTTGAATAAATACGTGGGGAAATTCTAAGGAAGGATCCCATACCTGAATTAGAACCTTGTTATGCTTTGGTACGACGTGAATCTGTCCGGCATACTACAATGAACAAAGGAACTGAAGTTGATACTTCTGCAATGGTAACCCGTCGTCAATACAACATTAAAGATAAGTCTGCCACCTGCCCTCATTGTAATAAACGTGGTCATACCAAAGACAACTGCTTTGAGATTGTCGGGTATCCAGATTGGTGGGGTAAATGCGATCCCAAGAAAAAGAACTTTGCAGCAGCAGCACATGTGGTTAACAATCTAACTTCCGCTATGGAAACAACCAATGGTAAGGTCTTTAATGTTTCACAAGTTGTTCCTAATAGCTCATGGATAATTGATTTGGGTTGCACATATCATATGACTTTTGATTCCAGACAGATTTCTCCTCTTAAAACATCCATACACAACTCCATTTGCACAGCAGATGGATCTTTGGCTCCAGTAATTGGAGAACAATCATTAAATCTTATTGATACATTGAGTCTAGATTCCGTTTTAGTCGTTCCCTCTCTAAATTATAATCTATTATCAGTTTCCCAAATTACTAAAGTCTTACATTGTGTTGTTATTTTTTGGCATAATTTCTCTGTGTTTAAGGACATTCAAACACGGCGGACGATTGGATTTGGGGTTAGAAGAGGAAAGCTATACTATCTAGATTTGGCGTCAAAAAGTTCAGAAAGATTATCTAATGCTTTAGTTGTGAATGGTACTCAGGGGGAGAAGGAGAAATCACAAATTTGTTTATGGCATAGACGGTTAGGGCATGTTTCTTTTGGCTACTTAAAAAGGCTATTTCCTAGTTTATTTTTAAAGATTGATGTTTCTAGTTTTCAATGTGAAGAATTTGAACTAGCTAAAAGCCATCGTACTTCATTTCCATCAAGTTTAAATAAAAGTCATATTCCATTCATGATTATTCATTCTGATGTTTGGGGGCCATCTAAAGTTAACACTCTTGGTAGCGCATGATGGTTCGTCACCTTTATTGATGATTGCACTAGGATGACATGGGTTTGCTTGATGAAATCAAAAGATGAAGTGAATAATTTATTTCAGAGGTTTCACAAAATAGTCAACACACAATACAATACAATACAAAGATTCAAGTTCTTCAGAGTGACAACGGAGGCGAATATTTAAGTACTGTTTTTCAACATTATTTAAGAGAATGTGGTATTGTTCATCAGACAACTTGTCCTAATACTCCTCAACAGAATGGGGTAGCTGAAAGGAAAAATCGCCACTTGCTTGAAGTTGTGCGTGCTTCATTAATATCAGCTCATATGTCGTTAACTTATTGGGGTGAAGCTCTTGCCTCCACAACATATGTAATTAACCGTACACCTTCAAGCACTATCATTTTTTAGACACCTTTTCAAGCTCTCAGTGAGACAACAATTTCACCAACAGTTCCAAAATTGCCTCCACGCATATTTGGTTGTGTAGTATTTGTGCACTTACACAAGAACCAACGGAGCAAGTTATCTCCCCGAGCTTTAAGATGTTTCTTCGTGGGATATGCTGCAAGTCATAAAGGATATAGGTGCTACCATCCTCCAACTAAACGAATGTACATCACATTGGATTTTAAGTTTCACGAACACGTGATGTATTACTCGAAGTCTGAACTTCAGGGGGAGTATGAAAAAGAAATTCAGACTCTTGACTATGAAGAAGACATAATCGAAGAAGATGTTGTTCTTGAAATTCCAAAAGAACAGAAAGTTAGTGGGGAAGAAATTAACACAGATGGTGAAATTGAAGCTATAAATGAAGTTGAAGAAGATAATGCAGATGGATCAAAAAATAATACAGATGAAGTTGAAGAAGATAATGGTAGATCACCAACCCCAATCCAACCGTTCGCTGAAGATGTTCTTGAACCTGCAAAGAAATAATTTCCAGAACGTCGGAATAGAGGTATCCCTAAAACTATGTATGAACTTGATATTTCATCAAAAGCTAAATATCCTATGAGTAATTATGTCTCTAATCACCGTCTGACCGAATCAAATAAGTCTTTTGTGAATCAATTATCTACTTTAGTTATTCCTAACAGCGTGGAGGAAGCATTATCTGATCCGAAATGGAGGGAATATATGATCGATGAGATTAAATCCTTACAAGAAAATAATACTTGGGACATGGTTGAATGTAGAGAAGGAAAGAAATTCGTGGGATGTCGCTGTGTTTTTACAGTCAAATACAAGGCAAATGGTGAAATTGAACGCTTTAAGGCAAGATTGGTTGCTAAAGGGTATAACCAGACTTATGGTGTATATTATAATGAGACATTCACACCTATATCTAAAATGAATACAGTGCGAGTCTTGTTGTCTCTTGCTGCAAATTTGGGTTGGCCATTGCAACAGTTTGATGTCAAGAACGCCTTTTTACATGGATATTTGTCTGAAGAAGTGTATATGCAGCTTCCACCAGGAATTATGGAGTCAGAATTGCATAACGGAAAAGTTTGCAGGTTAAACAAGTCATTGTATGGCCTAAAACAATCTCCGAGAGCGTGGTTTGGAAGATTTACCAAGTCTATGAGAGCATTTGGTTATCGCCAGGCAAATTCAGATCATACTTTATTCTTAAAGAGAAATCGAGGTAAGATTACAACTTTAATCATATATGTAGATGACATGATAGTTACAGGAGATGATCCAGAAGAAAGAAAGGCTCTCCAAAATTATCTATCAAGTGAATTTCAGATGAAGGATCTTGATTCTTTAAAATACTTCCTTGGAATTAAAGTATCTCGATCAACAGAAGGAATATTCTTGTCACAAAGAAAATATGCCCTTGATTTGTTGGAGGAAACAGGTATGACAACATGTCAACCTGTAGATACACCAGTAGATCCAGGTTTGAAATTATGTTCGGATGGCAACCAAGTACCTGTTGATAAAGGAAGATACCAAAGGATCGTGGGTAGACTAATGTACTTGGCACATACAAGACCCGATCTTGCATATGTATTGAGTATTGTTAGTCAATTCATGCATAATCCTGGAGAAACACATATGAATGCGGTAATGCGAATCCTGAGATACCTGAAGTCTGCTCCAGGAAAAGGGATCTTGTTTAAGAAAGGTCAAGACTTCAAAAGTATGGAGGCATATACTGATTCTGACTATGGTGGGTCATACGATGATATGAGGCCTACTTCAGGATATTTTACCTTCGTTGGGGGTAATCTTGTTACATGGAGAAGCAAAAAGCAAGGAGTTGTTTCACGATCAAGTGCAAAGGCTGAATGGCGAGGTATGGCGATGGGTATCTGCGAAGTGATGTGGTTAAAATGTATGCTATCTGAATTGGGGTATCCTCCAAGGAAACCAATTCGTTTGTACTGTGATAACAAAACGGCGTGTGATATTGCACACAATCCAGTTCATCATGATCGCACAAAACATGTGGATATAGATAGGTTCTTTATTAAAGAAAAGTTGGATAATGAGATCGTGGAGTTACCTAGAATTAGATCGGAAGATCAGGTAGCTGATATTTTAACTAAAGCAGTTCCAAGTAAGGTATTTCTGAAGTTTGTTGGAAAGCTAGGAATGAGCGACATATATGCCCCAGCTTGAGGGGGAGTGTTGAATTCTATACTTCACCAACCACTTCACCTACCACTATGGTGTTGTTAGGTGAATGAAGAAAATAGAGTCAATGTTATACAATTAACATGTGTAAAATGAGTGTTATAGTAGTTGGTTTGGTGGAAGCCTCCATGGTAGGTAAGCCTCCATATTAATAGTTGTTAGTTGTTAGCCTCCATAGGCATAGTTCTCTTCTTATTTTTTGTAATCTATAAATAGGCATGAGTAGTATCATTTGTAATCATCCAAAAAAAATAAAAATAAAAAACATTGTATTCTTGTTATCTAAACACTAAATCAATGAATCTCTCTATTTTGGTTCAATCTTGATACGACCTTCCCAGTAGCATGTTGTACGGTGATTCCATATCTACCACACATAATGTCACCTGAGTTTCAATTTCACCCAATAATATTCGCACCGTAATTTCTCATTTAGGTTTTGTGGTAAATTTCCCAAAACCATGGATATGATAAGTTAAACAAGTCATTTCTTCATCTTTGTATCCCATTCTTCTAAATGCATGATAAAACAATATGTCTACCGGGGATATAGGGAAGGTAACAATGTAGCTAATCTTTTGGCTAAATGGGGAGCTTCAACCGGTTCTCAATAGTGGAATGATCCATCTCATTTTATTAGAGCTGCTTTGGGTAAAGACAAATCAAGTTTGTCTGCTTACCGTTTTAGATAATTGTAGCATATCTTTTCTTTTTTTCTGTCTTTTTTCTTGCCTCTTTCTCTTTTGAGGTTTCGGCCAAGTCCCCCTCGTTCTCTTTCTTTGTTTTTATCAATAAATACCTCCTAGCGAGTTTTGCGGGAAAAAAAAACTTCATGTATCTACTAAAGTCATATTCACCGCCCATTCTTCTATAGATTTTGTTGATTCATCTCTCTCCTTTCGCGTTGCTGTTACTTTAATTACCAAAGGGGTTGTGTGTCTTAGATTTCCTTCTGGTATCTCTGCTGCTGTGAATGTGATTTTCTGTTTTTCCCATTCCTTCAACGGTGACACATTTTCCGTTGTCATAATTTCCTTTCCTTCAAAATCTCGTTTATGTATTCTTCCTTTGATATTCTCATGGAATTCATTAACCATTACTCTTGTTATCAGATTACACTCCGTTCTCCTACTATCTTTACAGGCTTCAACTATCTTTTCTCGCTTCATCATCTTTTGATCACACAAACTCTTCACCAGTTATTTCGAATTCTATCAAATTGCAATAACAATCTTCAACCTTGTATTCAAACACTCTCCAAATCTTCAATCAACATGAAATTTCTTCAATCCCTGTTTCTAGCGCCATTATTTAGTTGCAGGAAATCCTACAACTACACCCTATTAGAATCAAACAAATATTACTCTAACTTCAAGAATGATTATCTAAATTTTTATTAGAGTTTCTGAAAGATCTTACAAAAATATGAGAATACAAGGAAGTCACAATAACTCTCATACTTTCTCTCTCCTACTTGCTCTCTAATTCTCACTCAAAACGAACTCCCCCTTCTCTCAAAATTGCTTGGCTCTATATTTATAAGATATTACATAGTGGATGACAGCTAAGACAACCTTTATTTTCATATCTGACTTGAGACATTCTCGCGAACCTTTAAGGGTTTTCTTCGCAAACTTCTTCATTCTCGCAAAGCATTCACACTTTCTTCGTGATTCAGCTGACGTCACTTGTTACATCACTCTTTAAACATCCTGCGAAATCTTCGCAAATATTTGTTGGTTATAATTTCGCTAACATATAAGTATTGTGATATTCTGCTCCTACATCCACACTTCAATAAGTTTACTAGTTTGTTTACGTAGATAAATATTGTATCTGTTTCGACATATCCAAACCAAATACAGGTATCGAAGAACTTATCATACAACATTCATATTGGTTTATGTCCACGACATTTTAGTAACAGCATCCAGCAGTATAATCGTTACATTGTTGTTTCAAGGTTAATCTATTCACTCGTCTAGATATCATCCATGAACCATACTATATCCATCAACAACGTAAATAGATTAACCTTGAAACATCCATGAACCATGGTGAACCTCTATGGTAAAAAAAATAAGCTAAATTGGTGAGAGGTAAAAGCTAATTTTGAGGGAACCTCCGGTGATTCCATGGTACTAAAAACTTCAATGATGGAGACCAAAAAAAGAAAACTCAAAAAAACGGGAAAGAAAGGGACTATCAGAGATCAATCAATATTATCAATCAATCAACCCTTGCATGACAACTCATTGCGACTCATACTAACACTTTCACTACAAGAAAAACTGGTTTGAGCAACATAGCAGTTTTGGTTGCAAAAAGCCCATATTAAGTCGCTCTAACCCTTATAGCTACCTAATTTGGCTCTCGCTCGTTAGTGGAAAAAGGTGCGATTTGTACAGACCTAGAGCAGCTAGGAAATCGCTTTAGTAATCGCCCAACTCTCATGTAGCGTCTTGTTTCTTAATTGCTTCATAGCTAGACCGACCTTACGAGAGCAAGCAGAATAATGATCGCTTTAGAGTTAGATCAACCTCCCTGGAGCAAGCAAAATAACCATCGCTTGATAGATAGACCAACCATAATAGAGCGAGGGAATTACCAATCGCTTCATAGCTAGACCAAGTACCCTATGGGCGATTGAAATACCTAGTTAATAGATACATGGAACAACTTGGCCTGAAGTTGATTGCTTAAGTTTTTAAGCTACCAAATTTATTTTGATTGCTTAATACTTGGACCAAGCACCCTAGGAGAAAATGAAATACGGAATTTGGTTGCTTAAACTCTTTAGATAATCTCAATGTAATTAAATTAAAATCAATATTGAACAAATTAAGAACTAAATTAATAAAAGAATTGAGTTTTATTATATCACATGATTTAATTTACATCATTTCTTAGAAAAGTTACATTCCTTAAATAAATATAAATAAAAAGTATACATAAATACAATTTAATCATTTCCTTAAAAAAAAAAAACTAGTAAAGTGCACGTGTTATTAATAAACTTTGAAGCAGAGATTCATCATCTTTCCACAACCTCAAACGCCCTTGAACGCTCTAGCAGTTGTTTTCCTCTTACACCACCTAACTACCACTCGTATGGAAAATTTTACGAAAGAAAGAAACTTCATAGTGTTTACGTGCAGACGTTGATCTCTATATCATCTCCTCTGTCTTTGATTATGTTTATCTTCGTTTTGTTAGCAACTCTCAACAGCAGTTTGACAAAATTAATCTCATGTTCAGAATCACCAAAACAACTGATCTTTACTTCCTTGAGGAAGTGCAAATATAGGTTCTCGAAAACTTCAGCTTCTGCTAATTCGTAGCCCTCTTCTTGGTCATAAATGTGTTTGTACTTCGGATATGACTACAAAAAGCAATGAAGGACAGTAATTTAAGGTCTATCTTTACTATGGAAACAAAAGAACACAACAAATAATGAGATCATATCTGAATCAGTAATATTACCTCAATTTGTATCTCAAGACTCAAGAGACTTTAAAACTGGAGAACTCTGTACTAAGTAGGCTATTGCTATGAAATGCAGTTCGTGTCTACCCGAGATGATTACCAGTTTCTCTAGATTAGGAAACTTTGGAAGCACCTCCTCCAAATCGGATGCATCGCATAAAAGCTTGATAAAACATTAAAAAAACAACAACAAATCAATCACAACGATGAGAAAAGAAGAAGTGAGCAACTACTACTACAAAAGGGAACATGATATGTTTGTTTGACATCGGTAAAGTGGCAATGTGGAAAATTGGCCCATTTTGCTCCTAAATCATCTATAACGGACCTTATCATTTCATGTTTCTACAGTCCTGAAAAATGATTTGGGGTCAAGGCATTATTGCTAGGTCTGGCTGGAGTTGGAAGATCAGTTTTTGTTTTACCTCTGCCCTTCTATGCCAACTTAACAAGCGCAAGAACATAAAATTAAAATAAGCAGCATGTAAGTTGGCCAATGTCATGGCTTTGTATTTCATTGTGCTAAGTCCTAATCGAATCAACTAATGTTCTAAATCCTTGCATATAATCCTGCAGGTAATAATATCGTGTGCTGGTCTGATCATAGGTGATGTATCTATTGCACTAGCTAATAGTTAGCAGCCAATTAACCTAAAACCTCTAACATACTGTATATTACTAAACAACATATCTACTTATACACTGCAGTTTGCACGAGCGCCATAACTAAATTCTTTTCAGTAATTAAACAAATCGAATTTACAGTCATAAAGTTAAATCATGAAATGAATAGTCAATCAATTTCATCTACTTCTTTTCCTTCAAAGTTCATTTATTCTTAACAAAATGCGCATTGGTCATCCAACAGTTAGGTTGGAACTTTTGTTCGTGACATGACAACATTAAATACTACTTCTTCTTCTTCAACTTAAATCTCATTCTTGCATGTTCTTCTTCTACTTAAAATCTAATTCTCTCTCCCATTATCTTGAATCTTCTTTCTCTAAAGCTTCAGTTCACTACCACTAGAGATGAAGAACAAACTTCAAGTGTTTTTAGTATTCTTCTTCTTCTTCTCTGTAACTAATAGTTTTGCAGTTGCCTCTTCATTGTCAAATGAAGGTTGGATTCTTCTCCATTTTTCGGTTTATTGACAGTAAAGAAGGTTTATTTTGGTTTTGTTGAATTAGTTTTTTTTTTCTTTTTTTTTCTGATTTCTTGTGGTTTTCATTTCATGTGTAGGACAAGCTTTGAAATTAATCAAAGCGTCACTTATTGATGTCAACAATGTATTACTCGGTTGGGATACTGAACACAACAAGGATTATTGTTCTTGGAGAGGTGTTTACTGTCTTAACGATACGCTTTTGGTACATGCACTGTAAGTCTTATTTTAAGTCTCTTTAGTTTTATTTTTTTAATTAGTAATTGAACTTTTTAGAATGATAACACGAATTTGATTTGTCTACTGTTTAAAAGGAGTCTGTCGAATTTGAATCTTGAGGGAGAAATTTCACCTGCTATTGGAGATTTGAAGAATTTAAGATTAATGTAAGTCTGGGTTTCTTTTCTCCTTTTATTTTGTTTCGATTTTGGTTGTTTTTAATGTTGTTTTCGTCTTATAATTTTGTGCAGATTTTTGGAAGGGAATCATTTAAGTGGAAAAATTCCACATGAACTAGGAAATTGTCTAAGGCTGGAATATCCGTGAGTACTCTTTAGTATATCTATCATTTTTGATGTCTTAAATTTAATTTTCCATCCCTTCAATAATCTTGCTTGAGTCTTATTTGTGTTGCAGAGACTTAAATGGAAACTATTTGAGTGGCATACTGCCTCCTAAGATTTTTAAATTATCTAGCCTGTGGTACTTGTAAGTATTATCAAGTATCTGTTATTTTATTTTATTTCTAAATGTTGTTCCATTTCTCATTTTCATAATATAGTTTTAAATGTTACCCATATATTACAGAGATGTGTGTGGCAATAATATAAGCGGCTCAATCCCGGAAAACATCGGAAATTGTACAAGTCTTTCGTACTTGTAAGTTGCTTAATCTCTATCACTTTTTTAATTGTTTCTTGATCTATATACTCAAGTTTATGATACATTTTCAATATGGCTTCAGGGATATTGGACACAACCAGATCACGGGGGAAATTCCTTCTAGTATTGGGTTTTTACAAAAATTGTTTTTCTTGTATGCATTCTTTCTCTACTTGTTTCCCTTACTTTGCCCATGTATTTGATACCATTTGTGATACATTTCAATATGGTTTCAGCGATGCAGCAGACAATAAAATTGTTGGGGAAATTCCTTACAATATTGGCTTTTTACAACGATTGGTGTCCTTGTATGCATTCTGTCTCTAATTGTTTCCCTTACTTGGATCATGTATTTGATACAACTTTTAAAGTTGAGGTCCTAGAGATGATTTATTTGAAAATAATTAATAACTCTGGGTAATTCATTAGACAACTTCAAGGTAACCGGCTGAATGGGAAGATTCCAGAGGCGATCGGTTTGATGCAAGCCCTTGGCCTACTGTATGTATCATTAACTCTCTTTTTTGAAACATAATTGTACTTGGATTTATGATACATGTGAATTCTTGACATAGGGATCTTGGCAACAACTTTCTTAAAGGCCCTATCCCAGAAAATATCAGCTCGTGCAGAGAACTAATGTGGCTGTAAGTTTTATTTGTTTGGCAAATGTGTTCTTCTCTGTCTCCAGAATTAACGTTTATTATCTCCTTGTTTGTTTTTTATTGTTTTCCTGTGCACAAATCTCTCAAATAATCTTTTCAAAGGAGAAATCCCTTCCGAGGTTGGGAGAATTATAAATCTTTATGCACTGTAAGTCTAAAGAGCTTGGATTTTTTTTACCCCTATAAGTATAAGGTATCTCTAAGCTAACATACTGAGGTAATGATTCACAGAGATCTTTCTAGCAACAAATTTTCAGGACGTGTGCCGTCATCTGTTGGTGATCTGGAGCATCTGCTTAGATTGTTAGTAGAACTGCCTTGCTCTGATTATATTCAATATTTTAAGAGAAATACTTAGGAATTAACTTGTGCGTTGTTCACTTGTAGGAACTTGAGTAAATATCATCTTGATGGCCCTATACCAGCCGAATTTGAAAATCTCAGACACATCCAAATTCTGTGAGTTACAGACAACCAAATGTGTTTCTCATATGAACTACACTTATTAGTTATGTCATTCAATCCTTGTCAAAACTGATCCTATCTTTGTATGTAATATCGAATAGGGACATGTCATTCAATAATCTGTCAGGAAACGTCCCGCAAGAGTTTAGTCTGTTTCAGAATCTCACCTGCTTGTAAGGCCCTGATTTTTCTTCATGCCGCGGAAAACATAGTTGAATATCAAATGTCATGAATTGTGGTGTTCCGTCTCATTTCTCAGTGTTGCATGTCTTCTGCAGGATTCTAACAAACAACAGTTTTCATGGAGAAGTTCCATCTCGATTGACAAACTGTTCCATTTCTCAGTTCTTGTACGGATACAGGGATCTCTCAAAAACATTTTTTTCTCAGAATCACTCGAAAGTGGAACCTAAAGCCAACATCATAAGAAATGTTCTTTTTAGACGTCACTAGTGCAAGACTCGGTTATGTGCTTTTCATGATTCTCTTAATTTCGTTTTCTTGTCTTTGACTACTTCAGCAATATGTAGAAGAAGCAAGTGAAGCTAGGCTAGTCACATAATTCTCCGCTCTGCATAACATTTTAGCACCACTTAATAGGAAATTTCATGTCTAAGAATGCAATTGGAAATGACATCACATATATCCTTGATTGGACATATGTTGTTCTAAGAATGCATTTTGATTTTGCATGTGTTTAATAATGACTTTGTTGTATAATTACATAATTAAGTACATAAATAATATATGAATAAAATATATATATGCGTCCGCGTCCTAGTTTTTTGAGAATTTTATAATATCCGCGTCCGCGTCGTGTCGTGCCCACATTTACGCATCCACGTCTGTGCAACATAGGGCTATAACTAGCTCTCTAATAAGCTGATGTGGATTTTATCGGGACAACAAAATGTACTGTAAGATATTTTACAAAATGATGATTGTTTTTCTAAACGACAAACTTGAAAACAATAATTCTTGAGACAGCAATGAAAACAATGTATAAAAAACGTAGTGGTTTCGAATCGGTTGAAAAAAAAAACAATTTCGGTGCACCCCGTGATCTACCAAGTTGTTCTTTCATTTGTGTTTTGTGCAAAATAAAACAAATTTTGGTTTATCTTGTGTGACATGGTGTCTCATGCTAGTGTTACGAAACACGAAAGTACAATAATTACTAGACTTCTTTTTGTTCCCTTATTCTCTTTTTCAGGGTTGATTTTTATAGACTTGAAAGCTTTGATTTGGTCTGATTGAAATTAGGTTACTAGAGTGTGTAAAATTTAGATGCATTTAGCTGAAGTTTCTCTTTACTACAGTGATTTTCTAGCAGACTCTTATGAGTTGTGACCATTGAAATAATCAGAGCCGATCCTGAGTCTAAGATGGACCTATGCGGAAAAAAATTTTGGGCCCTTTTATAAGGTCCCTTACTAGATGACCGCTGCCATGGTGGGATGGCCGACCGAAAAAATTGATGCAAAACTAAATTGTATACTCACAAAATCACCATATATATAGGGTCCTCCTCGCTTCGCTCGGTGGGCCCAATTACTTCTTATGACTCGAAATCATCAAGCGCTGTAGGTAATATTAAAGTTAAATCCTCAATTTTTCAGCACCTTATGAGGTATATTAATCTGACTCATGCCATCTATAAACCTTAACTACAATGAATGAGAATAGAAGAATCCACGGTTTAAAGACCTAACGAGGCTCATTAATTACTATACGTACGCGTCCTAGTATTTTGAGACGCGAAACACGAAAATACAGTAATTACTAGACTTCTTTTTGTTCCCTTACTAGTGGATTGCCTGTGCCATAATGGCACGGGGCCGAAGTAGTACTGGTGATCTAATGGTGTATCGGGATCCATAACCATAAGTTTGTGATGATTATCTTTCATAGCAAATAATTTTATTTATTTTGGATTTAATTGGTTTCATTGATTTCAAGTAATATTTATGTCCATTGTTTGACTTTATGTAAATTTCATCAAGGGGAGCCACCAAAATTTATAACAAACGGTCAATTAAAAAAAACTAATGTAGTTTGAAGCCGAGTTTATTTGTAAAAAGTTGGGATGCACAACGGGTATGGTGGGTAGAATGTGGCATATTTTGCTATCCTACCCGCTGAATGACGAATAAGAATTTTTTTACCCGCCACACTACCCACCATTAAACGGGTAAGACCCTACCCGACCCAAAAAATGTCGGGTAGGATAGGATAGCGGGTATATCCCCCCCTTCTTTTTTTTCTTCCTTTTTTGATATTCTGGTTTCTACCTTGTAGACTTTACATACAAAATCTTGCAAATACACATAAAAACAAAAGCAAGTCTATCTACATAAGTACCCAACGCTTTTCCAATAATAAAAACCAATGGTTTTTATCGGTTTTTGGCAAAACCTAAACCAAAACCAAAGTACTCGGTTTTCCAATAATAAAAACCAATGAAACCATATAGCCTATTTGGTTTTATTGGTTTCGGTTTCTACTCGGTTTTTTTAAAAACCAAACGGTTTTTGGTTAACCGAATGATTTATAAACAAACTTCTACTCGATCTCTTCTACTCCAACTTCAATCTGATGGTGAGGTTTGTTACAATCCTATGTAAAAAAAAGTAGAAGAAGAAGTAAAAAAAAGAGAATAAGAAGGTGATGGTGATCCTGGTGGTGGACTGGTGGTGGTAGTTTTAGGATCGAGTGAAGTATGGTGGTAGTTCTTTCACTTCAGGGAAGAACGGAACAAGAGAGATAGAGTTTTGAGAAACATAGGGAAGAGAAGACTCGAGTGATGTATTACAGTATTAGGGTAAAATATCTAACATCCTGTGGCTAATATCATTTCGATCCTATGGCTAGGAACAGTCGGTTAACCATATGGTTTTCGGTTCGGTTTTTCTAGGAAACCTAAACCAAAACCGATAGTGTCGTTTTTCTGAGACTGACAACCATAAATGAACCATTAGCGTATGGTTTTGGTTCGGTTCAGTTTAAATTATTTGGTTTAGGTTTTGGTTCATGGTTTTGGTTCGGTTTTGTGCAGCCCTACCCAACGGTACTGCCAATCTAAGTAAAAATGAACAAAAGCATCCTGGTAGGCACAAATCCACTTGTAGTCTCAAGAAACAAAAGTTACATTCTTTTCAAAATCTGTAGGGGGTAAAGCAGAACCCAACTAAAAAAACAAAAATACAAAAAAAATAATCTCCAATGGTTTAAAGCTCTCCGCAGGGGCTTGACGCTATGACAAATCCCAGCATAATTCCTTTTTATTTATGTAAACTTGGTCTTCATTCGTCATCTACGATTATTGAAAAGCTTTAATTACCTCCGCTTTTTGTTGGTTTAGTCCTTCACTGGTTGCAATAAGTAGAGATCCATTCTACTTGCGCTCACTTACAACACCTAAAAAAAGTGGAACAATAACAACTGATTCTTATTAAATATGCTCCGTTAGATGTATGACATGGTAGTCCAACGAAATAATTTCAATGATTATCATTTACTAATCAGTGTTTTGTCCTTTATTGAATGCAACAAGAAATAATTTCCAGCACCAACTTCTACAACAACAACTCCGTCAAAGTCAGATGAAGAGAACATACTATGCAACAAAAAATAAACCAATACAAGTTGTGATTTCCACACCTAAGAGGAGGAAATATGTGATATAATTAAGGCATTAATAAACTACAAAGAATTAGTGTAACTCATGCATTACCTGCAGTCCAACACTTGGAATTGATGATGTGATACTATGTTGGATAGTCATTCTAATAATAATCGACTGTCCTGCATACACTGTACCATATAGAAATTTGTTTTAAAGAAAAAATCAATACCATTCCAAGTAATTTGACACTTGTGCACTAAAACTAGAGCTTTAGCAATATGCCGATTCATTGTTTGGTGATCAAACAATGTAGGAGATACATATACATACGAAAATCCAAGGAAAACCTTAAAAGGACTTACTGGTACGTCTAGGTAGAACGAGATCACCATCTTCATCTAAATTTATCATTTGACATGGAAATTTTTCTTCAAAATTTACAACAACACTTTGTATCTTCACCTCTGCATCAAATACTACATCATCAAATAAATTACCAAGTTAATTACTAGTAACACTATACAACACACTTTGCATACCATTGATACCAATAAATATCCCCAAGTACTTATTTTGCTAAAGTGTGAACAACACTGCTTAAAATAATCAAACAAAGTAATGTAGCATAGACATTGATAAAGAGTGAATAACTTGCAATTCAATTGAAACCCATTTTTGAGAACACCAAATAAATACATCCTAATCGACTACATAGCAATTCAAAGATGAATAATTTGCAATTCAATTGAAACCCACTTACTAGAATACTTCAAATAAACCATCCTAATTTAAAATGCACAATTTGTAATTTAATTGAAGCCCAAATAATAGAAAACACCCCTAACATCAAATATGTATTTTCTCACTATAAGCCATCACTGATAGAAGTATTTACCTTGAATCTAGTGGTTTAACATGGAGAACATCATAAAGTACAATTAAACACCAACAATAGATTTAGGACTCTTTTTTTTTTCATATTGCTTGACCCAGTTGTTAATTTCTTTTCATTACCTTTAACAAAAGAAGATCCAGAGAGCCATCCCTCAAAATTTACAACAATAATATGAAAAACTAAATTCCTTTGAGAATTTTCATCAATTAGTTAACATGCATGTTAAGTTTTCATAAAATCTCATTTATTTAGGAATTAGGGTTTGATTTCATAGCACAAAGAGTAAAATTATGAGAGCGACTTGATGATTCAGACTAGTTTGACTTCTTTTTCTAAAATCAAACATGCAGAGGATGAAATCAATCAAAATCCTCACAACATAATCAAACTTGAATTTACCTTTTGAAATTCCTCTTTAGACGAAGATGGATCAAGAACACTAGAAAGGGTTTCTTCAAAAGATCCAACTAAATGAGATGTCCACTTCTAGATTTGGGGTTGAGTTTGATTTGGGAAGAAGGCTATATTCTTTGTTCGAACTTAGATATGGTTTAGGGAGAAAAAGAAAAATGAGAAAACAGATAAGGAAGAGTGGAAATAAACAACTTCATTTATTACACCTAATATGTTTCTAAATAACGAAAAAATACAAAGAAGAAAAAATACATGTTTCGACCCATGCATGTGCGCGTATACCATGCACCAAGTTCCTCTTCTACTCGGATTTATTTTTGGCGAGTTTTTCTTTAGGAAATTGATTCCAAAAATATTTTCTTAAGAGTTTTATTTATGGTAAATTCTTTTTACGAGTTTTTGAAGAAAACCAAAACCTAACTTGATTCACAAGTTTATTTTCCTATAAATACAACTCGAAATTTTGTTTTCAATATACCGAAAATTCTTCTTTCATTCTAGGGTTTCTCCATACGTTTTTACTTCCATCCCTGTTGCTAAGTTCAAGTTTGGATAGCTTGCGTTGGGATAGCATGAGCTATATCGGGCAATCTTATCCTGGACACATATTCGCTGTGAGGGGTTTAGCATTACTCATCTCGAGTATACCCGCGAACTAATATGTTAAGGACAACTTGTTGAACCGGTGATTCTGCCCTCGTCAAGTTGTTTGTGATAGTGCTATTTTTCGTCCAATCCTTTACATCTAACTAGTATCTTCTTGTTGCAAGATTCCAACATGACCTAGCCTCCGAAAGGCTAAGCTTGAAACACTATTTTCACCGATGACAGTCAGATGGTGTTGACGATGAATTTGAAGATCAGCAATTAGAAATTGTCAAGAGGAAGATAAAATAAAAATATGTAGAAAATATTACCCATTTTGATTTGTGGATAGATGGGTACCCGTAATTTTGTTCTTGTGCCAGTAAGATTGGTTTACTTGTTTTTTTTGTTTTTTTGAAGCAGGGGTTCAAGTATGAATTAATAATGGTACATATGTTGTTAACACATCAATATCTAATCGAAACTAATCTATTACGATAATTTATGCATCTGTAATTGATCGTTTATGATTTTCTAATTTTGCTTGTTCTTATGGGAGTGTTCTAAAATGTTTGAATAAGTGCTTTGGAGAGATTTCACCATGATGATATAGGATTCGAATGTGAATTTTGTGGTAGGAAAACGATTTTTTGAAGAAATTGAGATCTGTAATGATGGTGGTAGCATAGTGACGAATATGGAAGGTCTGTAATGGTGATGACGGTGTTTCTGGTTAAAGTAGAAGGTGGTGGTGGTGGTAATGGTGTTGCTAGTGTGGGAGAGATTTTGATTATGATCGGGCATATTTGGAGGTAGTGGTGACAGATGAAGTGGTGGAGTGTGGTGGCGGTAATGGTGTTGTTGGAGGTGGAAGAGGGTGGTGGTGGTGGTGACATTAGAATTGCCTATGAATATTTAGACTGGGATTGAGGATAATTTCCCTTAAAGAATAATTTTCTCCAGGAATCAGTTTTATATCAAAACAATAATATCTTCCGGAAAATACAATAGTTAAGATGGAGATAATTCTCCTTATTCTAAATATGGTAATGCAAATAATATTTATTCTATTACAACCCCTTAGTCCGAGCTGTAGAGGATCAAACGCTGAGACTAGACCGAAAACGAACAAATAGATGACGAGGTAGTCCCTTGGTGAAGATGTCAGCATATTGGTTTTCAGAGGGGACGTGCAGAACATGAATGTCACCAATACGAACGCGTTCACGTAAAAAGTGTATATCAATTACCACATGCTTGGTGTGCTGATGTTAAACAAGGTCTCCAGACATATAAATCGCACTCACATTATCATAATATACAATAGTAGCACGTCGTAGAGGAAAATGAAACTCTAGTAGGAGGTTGCGAAGCCATGTAGTTTCAGCAACAATATTTGCTACCCCCCGTTATTCAGCTTTAGCACTGGATCGAGAGACTGTTGCCTGGCGTTTGGATGACTAGGAGATGAGGTTCTCACCAAGAAAGACGCAGTAACCCGAAGTCGATCGATAAGAATCAGGACTTCCCGCTTAGTCAGCATCAGAGTATGTCGTTAAACCAGAAGTAGTGGAAACCGAGATAAACAAACCATGATGAATTTTTCCCTAAAGATAGTGAATGATTCGCTTGAGGGCATGCATGTGATGCTCTCGCGGGCCGTGCATAAATAAACATACATGTTGAACTACATATGAAATTTCTGGTCGGGTGAAGGTGAGGTACTGTAATTATCCATCTAGGCTTCTGTATAGAGTTGGATCCTTAATCGCAGGACCTGAAGTAACACTGAGCTTGGATTTGGTATCGATCGGAGTATCCACTGGATTTCATTATGTAATGGAGGCACGAGCAATGATGTCCTGAGCATATAATGATTGACACAAATATAACCCTGAAGATGATCGAGTGACAGTAATACCCATAAAATGATATAGCGGTCCAAGGTCAGATATGGAAAATTCCCATTTCATTAGATCAATGAAGCGGTTAGGAGAGTATTGTTAGAGGAAGTCAAATCAATATCATTTACATATAGAAGTAAATATATCGTATCTGAACCGGATTGATAAACAAAGAGAGATGGGTCACACACACTACCACAAAAACCACAATTAGTAATAAACTTGGCAAACCTCTGAAACCACTCCCAAGGAGCCTGCTTGAGACCATATAGGGATCTGCATAGTCGACATACATAATCAGGGTAAGCAGAATTAACAAATCCTGGAGGATGATGCATATAAACTGTCTCGATCAGATCATCATGGAGAAAAGCATTCTTACCATCTAGCTGATGAATTGGCCAAGAACACAAAGTAGAAATAGTAAGAATAGTACGAATAGTAGCAGGTTTGACAACCATAATAAATGTTTTAAAATAATCAACCCCAACCTGCTGAGATTTACCATTAGCAACAAGACGAGCCTTGTGTCGCTGTAAAGAACCATCGGCATTATATTTGTGACGAAATAGCCACATGGAGCGAATAACATGAGCATCACGTGGTCATGGTACAAGTTCCCACATATTAGTTTTCAACATAGAATTGTACTCATCTTTCATGGTGGCATTCCAATTTATATCCCTAAGAGCATACAAGTGAGAGCGAGGAATTTTGGAGATATGTTGTAAAGTTTGGACATGGAGATTGAGCCGATGGATTGGTTTGTGAATTCCACGGGAAGCTCGAGTCACAGGTCGTGAAGGAGAAGGTGGTGAGGGTGGAGAGTCTGTAGTGGGTGGAGGGGCAGTTGAGGGTGGAGAGTCTATAATGGGTGAAGGGGCTGGTGGTGAGGTTGGATAGACTAGTCTGGTGGGGCTGAAGTGGGTGGATTAGGTTCTGCAGCTGTTGAAACAGTGTAGTTAGGGACAGACATCAGACCTGGAGAGGTGGGTGGAGTGACAACAGGTGTGTGGATGGATTGACGCAGAAAGGGGGAGTTGGACAGACGTAGAGGAGGGAAGTTGGACTGACGTGGAGGATTCATTTGGACTGACTTGGAGGGAAGGTGAGACTGACGCAGAGAAGAGAAGTTGGAGAGACGTGGAGAACTTGGTTGGACTGACGTGGAGGGAAGGTGGGACTGATAAGAGTGTTGGATATTATGAGATGTAGTGTCAGAAGGGGAATCATACCGACGTTGAGGAGGAGTATACATCCATGGAAGGTGACAGTGGGTTGGGTGACAGCAGGGGGAGTCTGGGAAGATGGGTATGAGAGATTATATGATGGATGAATGAGATAAGGGGGAGATTTGACATTAGAAGGAGTATTTTTAGGGAGAGTTATGAAGGGGAAGAAATTTTCATCAAAAGTTACATGACGAGAGATAATAATATTATTTGTGGCAAGAACAAGGTAGCGGTATCCATGGTGGTTGGGAGGAAAACTAATAAAGACACACTTATTGGAACGAGGGGCAAGTTTGTGAGGAGTTGTGGATGAGTGATTTGGATAGCAAAGGCAATCAAAAGTACGGAGATGTTCATACGTTGGTTGTCGCTGATAAAGAATAGACACCGGTGAGTGAAAACTAAGGACTTTGGTGGCTAGAAGATTATGTAGATAAACTTCCATATGAAGAGAGTAGGCCCAATATTTTGGGGGAACGGAAGCGTGAGACATAAGGGTACGGGTGATATCATTGACATGGCGTATCATGCGTTCGGCCTTGCCATTTTGGGAGGAAGTTTGGGGACAAGAGAAACGGAAAACAAGACCATTGTCATGAGCAAAGGTATAGAAGGAAAAGTTGTCAAATTCACGGCCCATGTCACATTAAAAGCATTTTATTTTACTTTCAAATTGAGTTTGAACGAAAGAACGAAATTCCAAAATTTTGCTATAAACTTGGGACTTGAATTTTAAAGGGTGATAGTTGGTGAAATCATCAAGCAATATAAGATAATAGCGAAAACCGGTATCGATATGTAATGGAGAGGTCCATAAATCACTATGACTGATATCAAAAGGTGCAAAAGTACTAGAATTAGATTCATAAAATGGGAATTGAACATGTTTAATAACTTGACATGAATGACAAAGTTTAGAAGAATTATTCTTATTACAATGAATAGATTTATTTGTACGTAAGACATCTAAACTGTCCTTGCCAAGGTGGCCGAGGCGGCTATGCCAAATATCTGGTGAAAAGATAGCAAGAGAAATGGAGGAAGACTGAGATGATTTTGTAGGTGGAACGACAAATTTGGTGATAGGGTAGACCTCCCCAGAACTATCACATCGAAGGATAATCTTCCTGGAACTCAGATCCTTCACAAAAAACCAGAAGGATCAAACTCAATAGATACACGATTAATAGTGGTGAACTTAAGAACGGAAACTAATTTTTGAATGATATTAGGAACAACAAGAGTATTTTTGAGTTGAATAGTGCGAGAGGGAAGGGTTATAATCTTGGTACCACTAGGCGTAATTGGAATGCTATTGCCATTTCCAACTAAGATGGATCGTACATTGGTAGAATTGAAAACGTTATGTAAAGTACCTGAATCAGCAGTAAGATGCGAAGTGGCACCGATGTCCATGTAGAAGGCATCATCAGGTTGTTGTATGTGCATGGAGCTATATGCCTCGGCGATATCCGTGGGTTGCAATGTCTCAGTTGTAGGAGAAAGGTATGCTTGTCCACGACCACTTCCAGGAGATTGACCACGTTGGTTGTTGCAGTAGTTATTATTAGGTGGTCTGCGACATTGCTCAAACGGCTGCCAGGGAGACTGAGTTGGATAAGGGTAGGGTGGAATAACCCAAAATGGAGGCCAATACGATGGGTATGCTGGCATGGATGGTCGGAGCCCAGTTGGATTAGGTAGTAGGGGTGGGTTTACGTTTAAAGAACTATGTGGTCCAAATCCAGATCGTCTTTCACCTGGATGGGCTTTGTGACCACGTTTTCTGGTATGATGATGATGAGAACGTGAGATGGTATGTTGCATTGGAGTAGCAGCAGCAGCGAGAGCAGTTAGGGAAGGTGTGATTGAGTGATGAGCTCGTCTGATTTCTTCAGTATGGATTTGAGATCGAGCACCATCAAAGGTAGGCATGGATTGTTGTATAAAAGAGTCTACGATACTGTATTCCTCCGGAAGACCATTCACCAATTGGATTACGAGACGTTTATCATTCATAGGAAAATCAAGATCATGCAATCGATCGGACAGAGATTTGAGCTTGTCACAATAATCATCAACACTAGCACAATCAGAACATTTAAGATTTACAAATTTACTCTCAAGATTTGCAGCACGAATGCCTTTGTTGTCTTGAAATAGGGTTTTAAGGAGATCCCAAATCTCCTTTGTGGTTTTTCCTTTCTTGAGAACGATGAGCATTAAATCCTTAGTCATGGTAGCGAAAATCCATTGATGGCAGAGGGCATCCAACTTTTTTTCAGTGTCGGCATCAACATCAGCAGGTTTTTGCGATCCATCAATTAGGAAGAGTAATCGATGTGCTTGAAGATGAAGTTCAAATAGAAAAACTCATGACGAATATTCATCTTGTTTGATATCAAGAATAACAAGGATTACAGTTTTGATGTTTGTGACGGCAAAAGAAGGGGTGAAGAGATTTCTTTTCTCCTGCCATTGTTTATGGTTTTTAGAAGAGGAATCGATGGTTGGCTGATACCATCTTAGATTGAGGATAATTTCCCTTAGAGAATAATCTTCTCCGGGAATCAGTTTTATATCAAAACAATAATATCTTCCGGAAAATACAAGAGTTAAGATGGAGATAATTCTCCTTGCTCTAAATAAGTTAATGCATATAATATTTATTCTATTATTTAGACTAGAATTTGTGGCGGTGGTTGGAGATTTGTAGTGTTTTTTCAGTAAACAATTGAAACGGAATAAAAATGTCGGAGATTTGATGTGTTTTTTCAGTATACAATTGAAACAAAATAAAAATGTCGGAGAATAATTTTGGTAAGGATACGACTCTGGAAGCTGAAATAATTACGATAATATTTCAATGAAATGAATTGTCAGAGGGTCAATTTGGTCTTTTCAGTATCCATCCGGATCAAAATGAGGGTCATACCAAACAAATCGTTTTCCTTTATATTATAGACAGATTCTCCTTTTCAGAGTGTGATTTTTATATTCTTGAAAGTTTTAATCTAGTCAAATTGAAATTGGATTTCTAGAGTGTGTAAAGTTCAGATGTATATAGCTGAAGATTCTTTAGTACACTATTTCCTAGCAGACTCTTATTAATTGTGAACACTGAAATAAAAAACGTGATAAATTGCAGAGTTGTTCCAGTTAATTCTGATTTTTCGAGACTCAAGTCAATGGCTCTATCTATGTTTTTTGGTTATAATGATTTTGCTTTGAATTATTTAGCCTTCGCCATGCCCCAGAAATTTCTGGCTCAAACCATGCATGATTGAGTGACATGACAAGGCCTTTGAGGTGTACATTGGTCACAACCTAATTACGTGGTAGAGAATGGAGCATGTGGCATGAGGGGTTTGCTGACTCCCATGTCATCATACCATGGGCGATACATTTAAGATTTTAGCAAAACCACACTGTGTACGTTTTACTGAGATTCCATAATGATTTATGATGACTGCGTGGAAAGCAAGGTGAATAAAATTCATGACTTGATGGGGATCACCGCATCAATAATTGTATGCTAAAAATGGTGTTCAACTTTTCCCCACTGGTGTTGTACTCTATTAGTTGTTGGCGCGAAAATGCGTAGAACGGTAAAATGTGAGGTGCTAGGGCGTTTAAGGCACAATACACTATGCTAATATTTGGTCACATCACGCGATTTAGAACCTCACGAGCAAAGACCATATATCCCCTTAGTGCGATGTGTTGTGCCAGAAAAATAGGCACATGAGCAAGATACTGATGAGTTCGCAGTACAACAAAGCATAAACATAAAGAATGCACGTTGTAACTTGCATAAAATATTTCACAATACAATGCACCTCGTGTATATTTCACAAAAAGATCTATTTTTAACCAACTTTTAACATTTTATTTTCATAATGTTAGAGCATTTCCAATGGGACATTGTTAACATCCCTATTTCTTAGGCCACATAGGATTTTAGACTTTTTGGTTAAAACAAATTCCCCAACCGGAAGTTGTAAATCAATGTATAGATGACATGGCTAGTGGTTAGGCATAAATCCTCTAGGAGATCGATCCTATGGTTAGAAGATCTTGTTAAGGATGTGAGAAAGCCATGTCATCAATTATTAACCAATCAACGATTTGGTTTCATCAAAGCCAAAAAGTATGAAAATACTGATTCACCAAAGCCAAGTAGATTACAAGTTCAAATCAAGGTTAATCCATTGGAGATGGATAATTTTAACTTCCTAAAATTATGGGATTTTAGTTCTAAGGATGTCTTCAGTGATTATCCCCATAGGAAGCATATCACGTTCCCATTGGAGATGCTCTTAGTTTATTTCTAGGGCAAAGGGGCAAAATGCCCCAATTTCGACCACCAAGAAACAAAAATGCCCCAGATGTTAGGCAAGAAACCAAAATGCCCCAATCCGTTAGTTTTACCTATTATAGTCAAGCCGGGGCATTTTGGTTCACTTTGACTGGTCAACTCTAGGATGAAAAGTCTATTTTGCCCTTATGTCACATGTTTAAAATTCAGGGTTCAGGGTTTAAAATTCATGGTTCAAGGCCTAGGGTTTAGAGTTCAACGGTGGTGGTGGTGGCGGTGTTGGGTTCAGTGTTTAAACTTCAGGATTTAAGACCTAGGGTTGTGGTGGTGGTTGTGGTTGTGGTTGTGATGGTGGCGGCGGCGGTGTTGGTGGTGGCGATGGTGGTGGTGGGGGTGGCGGCGGTGTTGGTGGTTGCGGTGGTGGTGGTTGCCTAGCGTTCAGGGTTCAAGGTTTAGGGTTCAAGGTTTATGGTTTAGGGTTTAGGGTTCAGCGGTGGTGGTTGTGGTGGTGGTGGTGGTGGTGGTGGCGGTGATGGTGATGGTGGTGGTGTTGGGTTCAGTGTTTAAACTTCAGGATTCAAGACCTAGGGTTGTGGTGGTGGTTGTGATGGTGGCGGCGTCGATGTTGGTGGTGGCGATGGTGGTGGTGGGGGTGGCGTCGGTGTTGGTGGTTGCGGTGGTGGTGGTTGCCTAGGGTTCAGGGTTCAAGGTTTAGGGTTCAGGGTTTAGGGTTTAGGGTTCAGCGGTAGTGGTTGTGGTGGTGGTGGTGGCGGTGATGGTGGTGGTGGTGGTGGTGTTGGGTTCAGTGTTTAAACTTCAGGATTCAAGACCTAGGGTTGTGGTGGTTGTGGTGGTGGTGGCGACGGTGTTGGTGGTGGCGATGGTGGTGGTGGGGGTGGCGGCGGTGTTGGTGGTTGCGGTGGTGTAATTCGCGTCAGCGGTGACGGTGGTGTTGTTGGTGGCGATGGTGATGGTGGTGGCGGTGGTGTAATGAAGTTAAAGGTAGTGAAAATACCCCATTTTGACAGAAGGGCAAAAGTGTCATTTTTTGGCACGTGCGTGGCCACATGCTCACTGTTTTGACCACTTAACCATGCCTAACGGAATATCTAACAGATTGGGGCATTTTGGTCACGTTTTGGGGCATTTAGGTTTCTTGCCTAACGTCTGGGGCATTTTTGTTTCTTGGTGGTCGAAATTGGGGCATTTTGCCTCTTGACCCTTATTTCTATAATGTCTAAAACATCTAAAAAATATTTCTTTGGCAAACATAAAATAAGTATGCTATCACAACATGGGTTGCACTTTAGTGCGACCCGTGGAAACAAGTCTATATATCTAGCATTGTATAACACAACACGCAGCACGTGATTTAGTAGGGTTGGTTCTGCTGGGCCGGCACATTTTATGCCTCTATATATTCATGACAAAGCAACAACCAAGGTTTTAAACAGATTCTAATAGGTTTGGGATCAAATCATTCTCATTCTTTTCTACTTCTCCATTTCTTCTTTTCTTCTTCTTCTTGAGATTTTTTCTCTCTCACATATTTTTGAGTAATAATCTTTCTTTGAAGCAAAACTACGTACCATAAGTAGTAATGAAGAAAGAAATTATTCCGGTATATTTAGCAATAACAATAATCTTCTTATGTGTAATAATCTTCTTATGTGTAAGAATGTCTTCATTCTCTACTAAAGGTTTGTTTTCCATTACATTTATCTTTTCCTTTTTATATACCATATATAGCAAGTTTTATTCCCTGTTAACAGTTTTTTTTATCAGTAACTAGTCCTATGCGAACTTATAGTTACCGGATCCTGGGACGTCGGTAGTTGACAAATGCTTTAGGCAAATCTTGATGACCGTCCAATTAAATTATCAGGCGAGCTATGAATGCTTTAACAAGAAATCTTTTTTCTTTCCATCTTCCACTTAATAAGCATGATAAAATTAGGCTGGCATTGTTATCTCCCTCATCATATTCTGATAAGAGCAAAATCTTTTCTTAATAAACTGTGGTTTCTGTTTCATGTGGTCCAATTCTGATCGTTAAACAATCTTAATTACTAGTTAAAGCAATTATGCTTTGAGGCTAAAATCTTAATCTCAGATGAGGACATTTGTATCATCACTATGATTAGTTAAAGCAATTAGCAGTTCTAGATCTCTCTTGCTCATATTATTATTCCTTTCACCTTTGGTTTTATTTTGGTTTCTGTCATTTTTTAGAGTTATGGATTAGTATTTCTTTCATAATATGAACTAAATTTCTTGTATCTTTATCGGATTATTATTTATTTTTTTAAAATTAATTTCCATATACGAATGCACGAACACAGGTGATGATGATGCTCCTGATGATTGTCACTTTAAAGGACACTGCATGCATGGGACAGACTGTGTTTCTCAATGCTACCATGGCCCTACTTCCTCTAAGCGCGGATTTTGTGTTCCTGATCCTTCTTCCACTCAAGATCCAGAACCTTATGTTTGTTGCTGCTTAGATTAACAACAGGGAATTTACTTCTCATCCTCCCTAGCTGTCAAAGTAAGCCTATTATGGCAACGTAAAAATATGTTTTCTTCTGAATTTGGTTGTGTTTATGTAAATAGGATGTGTAACAAGTTTGAGCAACCTAGAATAAACTGTCTCAATCACGAATGGTGGCATGTACCACCTATATTGCTGGCTCCTAAGCTGGCATTATCTTATGTTTAATATATGCTATTTTGCCTTTGTCAGAAAAAAAAAAGAAGAAGAAGAAGTATGCTTTCAGTTAATTACCTATTTTCTGTTTATTGATGCAAATATCGTGTACATAACACAAAAGTGTGCATAAAACATCAAAGTTAATAGGCAGAGTATAGATGAGCATATTCTTCATAATTTAACAGACATACAATAAAAATTGTAGAAGACAGTTACCGTTATTGACAACGTGTATTTACGCTATCGATCCCGTAGTACCATCAATCGGATGAAGAAGAAAGAAAAGAACTCTTAAAGCATGGCGACGCTACTACCTAGTCATTATATTGACTACTACAAAATTTCATAAATTAATAAAAACTAAGAATGGCATTTGAACTAAGACTATGCCATTTTGTTTCGAATACCGTATTTAGCTTGTTCCTAAACAGTTCGAGTGGTTTTTGAGGGGGAAATTCCGATCACTAATTTGTTTAGGGGGAAACTCAAAAGCCCCATTTAAGCATGGCATCTGAATTAAGATTCTGCCAATTTGATTCACAGACTGTCTTTTGTTCCTAGACAATTCGATATAGGTACGCATGGTAAGGCATGCTATCAATAGCAATTCGACACGTACACATTTCTTTTGTGTAGAATTTGTAGAGCTGGATTTGGAGCGCTCTTTGGTATCCTAACGGTGATAACTTGATAATTTTATGTATATTCTTATCTTAAGAAAGAAGGCGGTGAAAAAATAATCTTTTCAAAGAAATTCAGAATTCCTCTATCACAACCTCCCTGTCTACGCAAAATTGCATCTTTTAAAAATCCGGTCGTACAGAATCCTCCTTAGTGGTGGAGAAGGGATGAGGTGAGGGGTTTGCTGACTCCCATGTCATAGAACCAATGGAAGATTTTAGCAAAATAACACTTTGTACCTTTTCCTAATATTCTATTATCATTTATGATGATGGCACAAAAAGCAAGGCGAACAGAATTAACAAGTTGATGGGGCTCGCTGCGTCAATAATA
The DNA here is from genome assembly GCA_023529315.1 of Papaver bracteatum. NCBI lineage: Eukaryota > Viridiplantae > Streptophyta > Magnoliopsida > Ranunculales > Papaveraceae > Papaver > Papaver bracteatum. Next base: position 825,251 of record JAJJWX010003234.1, on the reverse strand, counting down.
GTATGCCAAAACAGCGCTCCTACACGTACCGGGGAAAAACTCCCCCATAACCGAGCCCTCACAATTTGGTGGGCCCCGGGGGAGCTAACAGGGGCCGGGTATAATTAATGTGGGACCCGCCATTAATTTCTCTCACCCCGGTTTTGGGGTTTTCGTTTATCTTTTTTGATGCCAAAAATAGGTGTTTAACTCTCTCGTCAGTGTTCTTGTACTTCATGGGTTGTTGCCATGTAAATGTGTGTGTGACAGATTGATGAGTTTTGTGTGGCCTGCAGCTTTAGCCAAGCTACTTCACTACTAAAACATAGGCTTCAAATCATATGAGAAAACAATAATCCAACTGATTGAGCAGATTAAAAATTTAACGGAGAACCAACTTTCAATTCGGCTACACGGGAGTGAGATAAAACACCTGCTATACCGAAGTAGTCAATTTCGAATTTCGGTTTTATCCTGGTTGGGACCGAGAAACTGAGGCAGTTTTATCTCGGAGATATTATCAATGAAATTTCAGAGTATTAATGTTTAAATTTCATACTTATAATACCTGGATTGATTGGGGTATACCCAGATTAATTGAGGTATACCAAATCAGACAAAATAGGGTCATTTTGAAGTAAAAGAGGTCACCCCTTAACCAAATATTTTTAAAATGGCGAAATTACCCTAGTTTAATTAACACTAAAATTTTGATTAGATTAATTAATTAAGTTTAAATTGATTGAATAGATTAAAACTTATGAATTTAAGTTCAGAAATTTTGTTTTTGATTGAACTTTTGTGGGATGATTTTTGATGAATTTTTTTTTTTTTTGAGAATATCTCTTGCAACCAAAGTAAAGCACACAACCGAAACACTTCTAAAAGGGGATTGAAAATCTGTTGTATGAAATCATACTCAAAATCAAAGAAGAAATCAACACTTTCAGTTTTGAAAGTATGAAAAGTCGGCAAGGTCGATGAATGAAGAAAATGCCGAATATATTTGGCCGGCAAGGTATTTAAATGAAGAACTGCCGACTTTATTTTTTTTGACACACATGAGATGGCTATTCAAAAATATTAGTCGGCAAGGTCTACAAAAAAAAACCCGCCGGCTGTTGAAAATACCCTGCCAGCTATATTTGGCCGGCAAAGTATTTAAGTGAAGAACATGCCGCCTTTATTTTCTTTGACACACAAGAGATGGCTATTGAAAAATATTAGTCGGCAACGTCTAAAAAAAAAACGCGCCGGATGTTGAAAAATACCACGTCGGTTGTTGAAAATACCCTGCCGGCTGTATTGGTTGGCAAGGTCTTAAAAAAAATAACCTACCGGCTGTATTGGTTGGCAAGGTCTTAAAAAAAAATAACCTACCGGCTGTTGAAAAAATTTACAGTCGCCGCCATGGCTGTTATGAAAAGTCGGCAAGATATGCATGTTACGACCTTGCCGACCAAAAACGCAGAAAGCATAATTTTCGATTTCTAACCTGATATAACAATCAAATCACACAACACAATGATGGGTTTGAGTTTAAACATCATTTATAGTATTCTTTTCGCCGGTAGAGTCAATAATATTTATGGAAAATAAAAGTTGAAGATTTTTATATGGCTTTGGTTGATGGAAGATGAAGATGAAGATGAAGAAGAAGAAGAGAAGATTAAGAGTTGTTTAGTTTTTTAATTTTTGGTTTAATGAAATTAAGAAATGAGTTTATTTTTAAGATTTAATTAGTTCAAGGGTATTAAAGTAAAATCACCCTTTTTAATAATGACACACCATGTCCCCTTGAAATTGGGTATACCCCAATTAATCTGGGTATACCCCAATCAAGCCGGGTTATAATATATGTACCAAGTATTTTGCATACTTTGTTGCATCAAATACAGGTATGCAAAAATAAGATGTTTTGGCTTCCTATCAATAAAAAAAGGTGTTTTCGTCGCTCCATGTTGCCCAAATAAATGTGTGACAAATTGATGGGTTTTAAGGGGCTTGCAGCTTTAGCAATTAGCAAAGCTACTTCAGTGCTACAACTAATTTCCAAACTCACTCTAATAGGTTTTGGGATCAAATCTTGGTACCATAATCATAATTATCCACCCAAAGAAAAATAAATAGAGCAAGCACTTACGCGGGTATCCTCAAACACTTTCTGTACGCACAAGGAACCATCCCTAATTATATTCCCAAGACCTCGGACATGGCATTCGTTGGTTGGTGAACATACTTATTTGTGCTGTTCGAAGTTATTTTAGTAACTATTTTTTTCGAAGTATTTTCTTCAAAGTGTTACTATTAATCATGCAACACAACATAGTAAGAAGTATAGATGCAGTCCTACCTCTGCTACACCAGTTGGATTAATCCACGGTGGAGACAAGAAAAATAGACTGACAATATAATGCCGAAGCTGTAAGCATTATTGATTTTTTTTTTGAAGCACGAAATTTAAAAAGAGAAACTAGATTACAATTTGTCGTGGGTATGAGGTACCCACTGAGTCTGAGAATAAGATTTGAGAAATAAAAGATGGGATTGCCTGGTCCCATATTTTGGTTGAATAATTTCCTATTTGACTTTCATCTGCCGCGTGATTAGCTAATCCGTCGGCTGCCTGGTTTCCTTCTCTGTAGTTGTGTTGGATTGCCGCTTGTGGGATCCGTCGGAATCTCATTTTTATTTTTGCAATCATTTCTGCTATGTGCCAAGGTGGAGGGGTAGATGAGGTGATGAAACGCACAAGGTTTTCGGAATCGGTTTCAAATATAACTTTTGGCCATAGTCTTTCTTCTGTTGTTCTTGTAGCCAAGAGCATCGCCTAGGTTTCCGATGTTAAAGCAGTCGTAATTCCCAGTGGTTGAGCCATAGCAAGGAGTGTTCGTGCGTCTGAATCTCTGCAGATGAAACCTGCTCCTGCAAATCCTGGATGTCCTCTGGCTGCTCCATCTGTGTTAATTTTGATCCAGTTGATGTTCGGCATCATCCATTTTACCGATATTGTGGATATTCCTTTATCTCTGATTGGGTGATTTAATTTTGGTGTATCTCCTGGAAAAATTGGCAGTGTGGAGTGATTGGCCTGGTAGTATTCTTGTTGGAGTATTTGTGCCCTGGATAGGATTTCTTCCGGAGCTGTTTGCTTTTGTTGGTATATTAGTTCATTTCTGGTTATCCATAAGGGCCAGAAAAGAAAACAACAGGATGAGATTACCGAGGCTGATGTACGTAGGTTGTTGAAGGATTTGGGAAATGGTTGTATGTTGTGTTAAGGTGAAAGCTTGGAGTGAATTGGAGTTTGATGAATTTGTAGATTGATTAAATAAGGTGTTCCAAGAATTAGTTGCCGTTGGACAGTGAATTAGAATGTGACTTGCTAGTTCTGGATTTGTGTTGCATCTTGGGAAAATGTCTGAGTTGGTTAAATGGATGTGGTGTAGGAGGGAGAAGGTTGGTAATCCTTCATTGATGGCTTTCCACAAGAAAAGCCGGATTTTTGGTGGACATGGTAAGGTCCATATAAACTTGGTAGGCGGTAAAGGGTTGTGTGTTGGATGACCTTGGGTTAGACATTTATATCCTATCGAGGTAGTGTATCTTCCATATTTTGAGTGAGGCCAGATAATTTTATCTTGGGGGCCATTTTGTGGGAGGTGGATGTTTATGATTTTTTGAATTATAGGGCTGGGTAGGGTGTTTAATTTTTCATGATTCCATGTGTGTGTTATTGGGTCTATGATATCTGCTACTAATCGGATTGGATAGCATTGTGTTGGGTCCAGGTTTGGCGAGTGCGGGATCCAATTTTCTTCTATTGGAGTTGATAGTCCATTTCCAACACGATGGAAAATTAGATTTTGCATGGTTGGAACGATTGCTGCTAATTGTCTCCATTGAGGACTGGCAGAGGAGGGTATAGAATCAATGCCTTCTAGAATTGGTTTTTGGTTGAGATATTTTGCACTGAAGATACTTCCACAGATAGAGTTAGGTTGTTCATGAAGATTCCAGATTCTTTTCATGAGTAAAGCTTTATTACGATCACTTCTCTTTCTTATTCCCAATCCTCCTTCAGATATTGGTTTTGTTACTTTGTCGTATCCTATTGGGTGCAATTTTTTGGTTTTTGAGTCATGCCCCCAGAAAAAATATCTAATGATACGATCTATTTTTTTGTGAATATTGTTAGGTAGGTTTTGTGTTTGCATGATATGATTTGTTGTGGGTATTGAAGTTTTGATTAGCATGAATCTTCCGGCCGGAGTTAGGCATTTTGTCATCCATCCTTTAGCTTTTCGGGCTAATCTTTGTAAGAGGGGTGCGGAGGTTTGGTTGGAAGCCCTTCCATGTTTGAACTGGACTCCTAGATATATTGGAGGTTTTGATATGGTTTGCATGTTGAGAAAATGTTGAATATCATTTATCTTGATCGGGTCTATGTTTGGATGGTGAATGATAACTGATTTGGTGGTGTTAATTAATTGACCGGCAGAAGTGCTGTAGGAGTGGAAGAGGTTTTTTAGGTGTTGATTGCTCTGATGCGAGGCTTTGTATGTGATCAATAAATCATCCGCATACATTAAGTGAAGAATTGGTGGTGCTTTTCTCGAAATGTTAAGGCCTTGAATTAATTTTTGGTTTTGTAGGTTTCCTAGATTTGTGGATAGGATTTCTGCACATATAATGAAAATATATGAAGATAATGGGTCTCCTTGTCTGATACCTCTAGTGGGAGTGATGTAGCCATGGGGAGTACCATTGATTTTGATTGAGTATGTGACTGTTGTAACGCATAGCATAATTTTATCTACAAAGGCTGATGGAAATCCAAGTTTTGTAAAAGCTTCCTTGATGAATCCCAAATCTAGGCTATCATAGGCTTTATGGATATCTAGTTTAAGAGCTATTTTTGGATCTTTGGTGCGGTTAGATATTTTTATATGGTGGAAAAGTTCTCCAGCAATTGCTATGTTATCATGTATTGATCTTTGTGGGACAAAGGCACTTTGGTAGGGGCTTATTAAAAATGGGATAAGGGGTCTAATTCGGTTGACTAGAATTTTTGAAATGATTTTATAAGTGACGTTACATAGACCGATGGGTCTGAACTGAGATGGTTTAGAAGGATGACCGATTTTAGGTATTAGTTTTATGTTTGTGTGATTCATGAGTGGATGGATATTTAGGTTATTAAAAAAACTTTGAACCATTACTATTAATTGTACTAACCATTGCGATTTTAGGTAAGCATTATTGATTGAAGAAAGGGGTTAAGGTCAGATGATTTGCGTCACACTTTGAAATACATGTACTAACTAGTGATCAATCATACATGTTGTTGCTTGTGAAGTGTTCTTCTTTGAAATGAATGATGCATCTGCTATATTTTTGTCATCGAACCCTTTTCTCTTCTCCATACTCGCCTCTCGTTCGTAATTGGTGATTGTCTGTATCCAGAAATATTTCCTGGCAAAGAACACAATCGGTTTGATGATGATGATGAAAACTAGGATTTTACACAAAACAAGCACAAATAACAGAAACACGAATTTAACGTGGTTCATCAAGCTTTGCGTACATCCACGGACGAATCCCCGTAGAGAGAGATATTTTATTGATGAGATTGATACAATTGAATTCTGATCCCTTTAAGGGTTTTCTGGTATATCTTTGTCTATCAACGCGTGTCCTTTTAGGATTGAGATTCCCCTTTATTTATACAGTTGAATATATTACCCCTAATTTTGAAATTAAGTTTAGATGGAAGTAATTTGGCAAGCAAGTCATCTGGAATATGCTAGAACTTCCCTCCAACTACTTGGTCATCAAGTCATCCAGAAACTTCCAGAATCTTCTTCCAAGGTTACTAGAATATGTAAAATTCAAATGCATTTAGATGAAGGTTCTCTACTATTCTAGCCGACTCTTATGAGTTGTGACCATTGGAATAATGAGAGCCGATCCTATGTCTAAGATGAACCTATGTGATAAAAAAAATTGGGCCCTTTTATAAGGTCCCGGGTTTATTTTTACCTATAATTTTAGGGCTTATTTTTACCTATAATTTTATAATAACAATAGTATCAATCATCAGTATCACTATTATAAAAAAAGGTGGTGTTTGTCTCCTTGATCAAAGAGTCAAAGAACGGACAAGATCTATCCTAAAGGGTCATCCGTCGTACGGCTACGGAGTTTCAGTATTGTCACGGGGTGATACTTGGGGCCGACTTGGGACGTCGATACCATAGATGTGCAATCACATCCATTGATATTTTTGACCTAAACCAAATGAAATCGTCTTTTACGCGGTTCAAACTTTAAACGCAAATGCAGATGAAAATACTCCCTCTTCCCTTCTTTTTTTCCTCAAAACACTTAACCAGATTCGTAAAATCTGTTTGATTTGTGAATTTTATTTGTTTTGTTCGGAAGATTGTTTGGCTATACGGTATAGAGTTAGGAAAATTTAGGTTTTTATTTCCTTCAAAGGTTTTCTGAATTCTAGGGTTCTTACTCCTACGTCTCTGCCATTAACGGTAATTGTAGATGTAATTATAATTATAACCCCAACTCTTCTTCCATATGATTTTTTCCGACATCTATCAAATTTAGTTTTCAATTTTGTTATTTTTGAAGTGTTCAATTTGATAATATAGATTTATCAAATGTTGCATTGTTTTTAAATTCTTTATACTTCGTTTCATGATTATTCATCCTATTTTTTTTTTGCACTTGATCTAGGGTTTCGTTTGTATAACCTCTCCAAACATATACAAAAAAACGGCGCTACAAGGTAAAATTTGAAAAAGCTTAGTACAATATATAGAAGCCATAATAAACAGTGCTTAAGGGACATATTTGTGTTTCCTCCTTTTATCTCTTCTCTATTTTGATGTTGATTTTGTACATTTTCCAAAAATTTTACAACATGAATTGTTATTTGATTTTTATATTAATAAAAAACATACGGAGAAGGGAACAATAGGTAATTAGGAAAAAAATCACAAATGATTGGTGACCATGGTACATTTAAATTGTCATATGTTCAATTTTATTCTCCATTGAGTAACATTAACTATGTAATGTAAATGTGTATGTAGGAATATATCATAGAGGTGCGGGTGTGTATGTAGGAAAATCTCATAGAAGTGTTAGTCAATGTATAAGCATCACTAAACTAAGTTAGGCTATCATTTGATACCGATGTTAAACAATCCAGTGGCTATGTTTGACGACGTTGAATTTCATGTACTTTATTTTTGTGCTTTAGTTTGGTGATGTTTGTGCGAGCTAGAACCAGATTTATTGTGTATAAAGTATGAAGAGAAGGGTGATGTGATGAATACAGGGGAATAAGCAAATGACAAAGCACCAACGCAGTCAATCAAAGTTCAATGATAGTCCTATAGCGCATGTGGAAGCGAAATCTTGCTGAACGAGTATGTTGGAGCCTAAAATGGTATGTAAGGAGTGCATTTTTCTTTTATTTACAAGAACAAAAGTACCCTTATTGTCGTTTATGTTTTGTTTCTGCTATCGTGAGTATTAGCATAGACAAAATTGCAGAAGCCTGCGGTTTGCTCCATTTGGGATGAACACCTTATATCCTGTTGACATGGTGCAGTTTCTTGGCCCTTACAACTGATCTTTGATGTAGCGCCCCCTAAGCTAGCAACCGACTAATCCAAGAAATTAACAAAAAAACAGAGGCACTAACATTTACTGAATCAATCAAATAAGAAATCTTCTACAAAAACTTAACCCAAAGCTAACCCCACTCAGAAATGTATATACAAGAACTCCTCTCCAATGATACATATAAAATAGTCATTTGGTTTACAAATAAAATATACAACATAATAAACATATCAGAATATAATCAACTAACGAAGTTAACTTCTCGGATCTTTCGCTGAGCAACTCTACTCTGTCACTGAAACTGAAAGCGGGAATGGGTGAGCACATCATCCATAAAAGGGGTGCCCAGTAGAAATAACAACTAGCTTTCAAGTAATCATTAATATGATTCGAATACAATGCAGGTTTAATCGAAAGTCGATAATACAAGAAAAAAATAATGAAACATAAAGTAGAAACTTCTTCATAGAAATTCATAAATAAAAATAAACATCCATGTATGAGATGTGTGTTTCCGCACATTAGGGAAGAATAATATTGCGGTGCATCGCCCTAGACATAATAATATTGCGGTGTATTGCCCTAGCCATAGAATATTGAATATATATAAAGAAAGAATAATATTGCGGTGTATCGCCCTAGCCATAATAATATTGCGATGTATCGCCCTAGCCATAGAATACTGATATTGTGTCGGCACACATCTCATACCACACAGAGCACACAAATATATGCATGAATTTCACAACAAAAAGATTGATTTGTAAAACAATAATGAATACAAGAGAGTTCATTATCGATTCCCACCTCTTTTGATGACAAGCCACGCCTACCACGAGATCCATGATCCACTGGTTCATCCTTTGAATCGATCGTTGTTAATATAGTCTAACTGTTAATCATACAAGCACTCTAAGAATCTATCCAAGATGGCTCACATAAGATTTATACAATTCTATCTAATGGTTCTAAGCCCATTATAGTATATTTTTCTCTATATTCAGTATAACTAAGAGTTTACTAATCCAATTAGATTGATTATATAGTCTATAGCTAAGTCTTATGAATATCTACAACTTTGTAGAAGAAGTCAAAAGCTAATTCGGACCATAAGGGGTCCAAAATGTCAATTTAGGAAAATAGGGTCATCCTAATCAACTAACGGTCAAACTGACAGTCCAAGGTCAACTTAACAGTCAACATCTAAGTCCAGTCTAAGGTCAAGGTCAAGTCCTGGTCAAATGGTCAAGTCTAAATCAGTCAACTGAGTCAACTCGGGAATCGGTCAAGGTCAGCTCATTTAAAGTCAACTTAGTCAGACAAACTGAGTCAGAAAAGTCAGACAACTGACTGGGATTACAACTTAGCAATCAGCTAAACTGAATGCAATCTGGCCAAGGCCATTGCACATGCCAAAACTTGAGACGCACCATAATGGTGTATCAACAACATATAACACAAATCCAAAACTCTATTACAAATTCAATTCTACCAAATAACTACAAGATTATTTCATAATCACAATAGAGCCTACCTGCGAATGCAGTTCTAAGCTTTTACAGCAACACTAACAACAACTAATACTAATTCATCCTCTCTGCAAAGCTTTACACTCGCCTAACTCTCAACATCAAAGTTCAATAACTTCAGGCCTGCAATTATACCTTCACCAGATACTCGATTTCCATTTCCACAAAGTCTCAAACACAAACGATACCATAACCTGATTTTCTCCACTCAACAACTTCATCTCTACTTACATTCCCATAATCCTAATCTCTATCTCAAACTCAATAAACTGCAACCAACCAAACCATTTCACTAACACCAATTCCATGTTCAGATTAAACCAATATTCTAAACTACCGGATCTTTCTTCTGGACATGAGCCACTAATAACTTCACCTACAAAAGCTTATACATCTCATATCCATAACCACCACCTAAACCCCTTCATTCAAACCAACATTCTCAGATGCAAGGCTATTTCTTCTTAACCTGACCACCAATATTCAAACAAGGTTCACCTGCAACTACAAATAAAACTCAACAACTCATTCATATTCTCCAAGCCTTGTACTCATCATCCATCCATCATTAGTTCAACCTTAAATCACAGACCAACCCACTTATATAGCACAACCATGCCAATTACATCATCTCACAAACGATGCCAACACCTACAGAATTAGCTCATGATTCAACTTGAAACTCTATCAAACTCTCTAACACTAACCTTCTCACTAAAATTTTACCAAAATAACATCACTTATATCCCCTGTAACTTCAACAATTCTTCCATACCTCATCTAAACCTCAATTCTTAATTCAAATAACAAACTCGTAAACTCAGTAATGAAAGTAGACAAACACTACTAAGTTACTAAGAAGAACAATTACCTCATATTTGTGTTACCCTAGAAATTGATTTCAATTTTCTTCTCCACTTGACTTGATTCAACAACTCAACTCGAAACTAACAGCAACCCATGAACTTCATCACCGTCTTTGATATCTCAAGAACCCTAAACAAATTCTTAATTCATTCATCAACTTCAATTCATAACTTCCAAAACCCTAATTGTCAATCTCAAACAATTCTTCGGCCTAAATATAATTCCTTACAAACCCATCTTTAAACTCTCAATTTCATTTTCTAATTCTTCTTTTGAATTTCTCTCAAACCCTAATTACACGATTCATCTCCAAAGTAACTTCAGAACTTCTATTACACCACAACCCTCGTTCCTTCATCTATTCACAACTCTATTCCACGTCTTCCAAGTCTTCAACCTGTATTAATCAAAACTTCCAACCCTAACTTAATTGCTCTTTGAATTAACTCTTCCCGTGAAACAGAATTACCTACTCGAATCAACAGTACCAAAACCATCATTGATATCTTGCTCATACCCTTCTTCGCATGATATCAAAACTTCCATTTGATCTCTCAAATTTGTCGGACAAGAAGAACAGGAGAAGAAAGAAAAGAGAAGAAGAAAGAAACGTGAAGAAGAAAGAAGAATGAAGAAGAAGAAAATAGAAATGAGAGTTTATCCTCTCGGTTGATTGGGGATAAGGTCTGCCCGTATTTTTAAAGGCACCTTATTAATTGATAAGGGAAGCCAAGTTGGTTTGACTATAAAATGATTAATCTTCCATTTATACTCATTCGGTGATATCTTCTTCGTCCGGTGTCCGAATGACACGATCGAGTAGTCCAATTCGCATAACTTTTCGATATCTATCTAACGGTACTAATTTCTTATCTAGGTCTTTGTTAGATTAATTCCTATTAATTAACGTTCATGTTAAACTAATCGAGTAATTAATGGCTAAATCGACTCTTGACTAGTCTAATAGCGTTGACGATCTTGAGGGTCATTACATTTGAGAATTGAGAAAATTCCATATCTTAACTCACCTACTTGGGATAAACAGTAAAATGAGTCGGAATTTGGAATTCCCCATGGTGGTTATGGTATCAGACATCTAGGACCTCATTGTAGCAAATTTTAATACACAAATTCCAAGTCGTACTCCATTGTAGCAAAATTTCCGAAGGTTCTATGTAGTCAAGAGATCTTTAGTGGGAAAAAATATTTGATTCTCATGATTGATTGCTTTCCTTTGATATGAATGTGAATATCGCTTACTAATTTAAATTAAATAATGATGGTTTTTGGAGTATAAAAATTTCCACTTACAATTTTTACGAGCATAATTAAAGAGGGGTTACAAAAATGTATTCAGGTTTCATTGTGTGAGTTTTATGCATGTTTGTTATGAATTGTTAGCTTAGCTTCTGTTCTTGAACTCAGGCTCAGAGAGGGATATTCTTCATATCTCGAGATGTTCTTGAGCGTAAGTTCAAGAGTACTAAATTCCAACGACTTCCCGATATTCCAAGATGTTCCTGAGTGTAGGAACAAGAGCACTTAAATAGTCGCACATAAAACCAATTTCTTAACCTGCTTTTCTTCTATCGATCTCTCTACTCTCCTCTTCTATACAAATGCAGATAAAAATCAGGACCAGACCCACTCACTGGATGAAGAAAAGTAGAAGTGGATCATGTGAGATTTTAAAATTTTAACCCCAATTTCCCCCTTTTAAATTTGTTGATTTGATACTTCATTATTCTCTATTAAATCTTTTTGCAATTTGTTTTATCTTTGCAATGTTCGCTCTAGGTTTCTGTCCATTGAAAGTTTTCTAGGTATTGCAACCCTAATTAACTCTCTTTCCTGTGATTTTTTTGTTTGTTTGATTTCTCCTTCACCCGCTTATCTTATTTATCACAAGAATTAATGTTGAATCACATAGGTTTGTCTCGAGTACATGGACACTGACAATGAAGAATATCCCTTAATATGAGGCACTTTCCCCCACTTACACACTTTTTTTTTTGGATTCTTTCTTTTGTTAATCCATTGTTGGTCCATGTGTACAGTATACTAGAATCTAATGGGTTTTGATTTTTTTTATATTTGGTAAAATTGGGAACGAATCTTAATTTAGTAGTGAAGTGGGTTGAGATGGGGGTACTGCCATATTTTTAATTTCAGTGGAGAGTCTCCTCAAATCCCTTGCTCAATTCACTTGTGACCTGTGTGTTTTGTGTCCCTATTCACCGCTCAGTTGCAATATGACACTGCCCCTAATCAGTATGCAGAGATAATTGAACCTGCGGATGTTTTTTTATACAAATCAACGTATCCTCGCTCCTTCCATTATTATTGGATGTGTATAATTCATACTTTTTTTTTGTTCTACAAAGCTAATCGGTCCAGCTTACTGCTACTGTAACATCTTTAGGTTCTCACCTTTTTGCGTCCATCCATCCACTTGAGAATAATAAGAAGAATAATCTAAAATTGTGTGTTGATTGCATTGGATAATAATACTGGAGGTGAAAGTATATGAGACAACAAATGATCAGCGTATCTCACTTATTAAGAGGTCAACAGCAACCCCACACCCTGAGCTCTTTCTACCTCACTTAGATTCAAAGTTCCGCTAATAGTACACATATATTAGTATATTTTTCCTTCTAAGTTCATGCTAACAGTCTTCTTAATACATTTCGGATGCTATATTTCAGAATAATTGAGGCCCTCCTGATATTCTTCCCTGTTTCCAGCTGTTGATATTTCAAGCCGTGAACTTCTTTGATCAAAACGAATATCTTAGCTAACTTTCCCTTTTTCTGTATGCATCTTCAGGAGCTTTTTCTCTCTCGTAGGAAACCTAATTCAAAAAACTGCATCAAATCCGAGCTTATGTCTCAATTTCAAGGGAAATTTCACGTCCTGAAGCAGGTTGTATCTCAATTTTTTATCTTTTTTTTTTCGGGTAGGTTTTGATTAAGTTGTTTGTTTAATTTGATGGGTTTGATTATGGTTTTTGGCTGATTGATGTTGTTTATTAAATACGAATTATCTAGAAGAGGAAATACAACATATTTTTTCGGTATTTATCATTGTTTATCTTCATCAATGCCGAAATAATGAGGACATTCTTAATACTGATAAGAATATAACATATGTTTTATCCTCTTACTGCCCCTATTAATTCATATTCGAATCAGCTTAATGGATATGGTGAGGACTAGATTGATTGATTACAATCTTCATGTCTACAGTTTGTAAATTTAATTATTGTTTGTGATGAAATTGATTTCCATCCGCGTTTTTCAGGTGTAGGTTTAATTTCTGCAACTAAAGTAGCTATAAGAAAGTAGGAAGAAAAAGTTCAAGCATGGAGAGAGGAAACAGATCGGAGGAGAAGGAGAAGCTTCGATGCATTCTCCAGTTGATACAAGGCCTACCAATACCATCAAGGAAAATGTCTGAAACAGGAAATTCTGAAACTATATATGAATTAGAATGATATTTATCAGCTACAATCATTTTCAGTTACATATAACTTGCAGGTATGCACCATTTATCAGTTGTTGCATCTGCGATATGCCTACAATTAACTTGAAACAATTGGAATTGTCCTTTGAAGAGAATTTTGGAGTATGTGAATTTTTATGTTCTACTTGATAGTTGTTAATATATAATTTTCAGCTATGTATCAAATGTCGGTTGTTGCATCCACGAGTGCCTACAGTTAACCTTGGACCAACTGGAACTGTCTATTGTAGAAGAAGGAAAAAAATGGTATTGCATCATCTGTAACTTTCTTAATGAAGGAAGGTACTAAGTCTAAGTTTTTTTGTTTCTCTCACTTTAGGTTTGATGCAATTATACCAAATAAGGAGCCATTACTCTATCTTGATGTTATTCAAGTGGTCTCTATTGATGAAATTAGTATAATATCCATTAGACATTGCTCTACTTTTTAGACTCGACCATTCAATTCTCTTCCTTATTCATGTCGTAGTTTTTATCTGTTTTATCCAGTGTCTTTAATCTGAATCTGAATTATCATGCAATCTCTAATATAAATTTTTCTGCTAAATTCATTACTCTTTTTTAATTTAAGGTAGAAGATGGTGGTGATTACACAGCCCTATATCTGACTGTACTGCCGTTAAAGTAACTGTGTTATTTCCTTAAGCAACAATAGAAGGAAAAAAAAATAGAAAACCGTTCTTACTGTTTTATCTGAATCGAGGTACCTATGTAGCTTTAATAAGTATATTATCTTTCTTTCTAAAGTTGGGTTTTTTCAGATATTTTTATAAAATTGATGATACTATTAACAAAAGAGGATTTGTTTTTGGTTAGGTTTGTAGCTATTAGCTACCTAACAAGTTTTCCTTTGGGAAGCGGCTTTCAGTTCTTCATGTAGATTAGGCTTTATGTTTTTGAGAGGGTTTTGAAGAGAAATTTAAGTTATCCTGAAGGTGTTTTACTGTGAAGTTGTGTATTGGATTACCACTGAGGAGGATATTGCTGATACTGTTTATGGTCTACTCAATGTGAGTTGTTTTGATGATATTTATCTTTAAACTTAATTTTATTTGAATACCTAAAATTACTGATTTTTTCGTATTGGGCTCTTACTTTTGTTATGTATTTTTTTCTTCGAATAAGAAGATTGCATCGAGTGGGCTGCAGACAGAAGCAATGGTTACTCAGATGCTGAAAGTTAGTTTGTCCACTTCTATGTTGGTTTCGACCTTGGAAAGATTGTGAGTACAACCCTTTTTAATAGTAAATTTGCTTAATATAAAAATAGTTGTTTACAAACGTGAGTAACCTAAAGGTTCTTTGTAAATGTGAAGGCCATTCCATATTTCCATGTATATTCAATGTTATTTATTATCTTGGCTAATGGCTTTCAAAAATATCAAAAACGACACATGTTGTTGTGCCCGAGTTCTCTTCATAATTGAATGAGGTATATTTCTCAGTATTAAATAAGAAGTGGATTTTTTTTCTTTGAAGATTTTGAAAGTTCTGTTGTTGATTAATTAGTTTTTTTTTTTTTTTTTTTTTTTTTTGTAAGGCCTAATTCTTGGATGCATATGTATTTTTAAAGAGCTATTTTTCATGTCCTTCCGTCGATGGCTCGATGCTTTTTGTAAAAGCAAGTAATGCTGAGTGGTGTGAAAACCCATGTTTTCAGAAGCTTGATCATGCAGATCTATTTGAACTGTTGAAAAAGAAGAGATTTGAAGCATTTTTTCCTCAGTTTGTACAAAGGAAATATATCGAGATATTGCTGATATTTTGTGTTGGTTCACAGGTTGTTCCCAGAGGACCTATCGATGGTGCAAGCATGGATTATTTTATTTTGTAACTTCATTATTTCGTTGATAGAGCGGATCTAGGAAATTATTTGATTCTCTTATTAAGAATTATGGTCGTCGCCTCGCTCAGGAACGTTGTTGTGCGAAGGTATGTGTGTGTAAATTTTTTCATTAGCCACTTCAAAATTAATCTAAGAACTTCAGGATCAACAGTTGTCTAAGTCCCCAAGCCTCTTTGCATAAACTGAGCTGTGAATGTCGGGACCATTGCTGAGCATGACCATCAAATGAAGTTTAACATTTCATAAAAAATTAATACCAAAATTCAAATCTATTTCTGATAGTAGGTGTACAGTGTTTTGATTGTACCTATTATACAAGGTCACTGGAATTAGAGATTTCTGTTATGGGAAATATTATTTATTCATCAGAGGAATTAATGTTGAACCACAGAAAACTATCTCGAGTACGTGAATTCTGATGCTGAAACACGTGTGTTTGTAACAAGTCGATATCTTCTTCCAATTTTTTTATATGGTTGTTTTTTCGTACTATTTGATTGCAGGTTTAGTTACTGGAACCCCAGTATTTGTTTGGTGTTCCACTGTTCCTGCATATTTTTGTATTCGCCTTTTGTTTGTTTTTGTATGTATCAGTGATTTTCATGGTGTTATCCTTGATGGTTGTTTTGATTTTTAGAGTGATTTATTCTAAGTTAATTCATAGCAAAACAAACCTAGAGAAAAGGACAGGTTTTCTAATACATCTAGGTTATGTTGATTATTCTGAGTGATCTGTTTCTAAGCTCCTTAATAGCAAAACAAACCTTGAGAAAACCTGATTATTTTCGTTGTTCTGATTTCTCCTTGATCTCTCAATCAAGTTTCATATATATATATGAAATACTTATTTTCTACTTGATCTTCATTGTAGTGATTGTTGTTCCCTTATTTTTTATTGGGTAGTTTTCATATCTAATTCGTGTTCCTGAGTCTATACTTTTGGGTCTATAAAGTTTGCCCGTTTGATGAATTTCGTAACTTCAGTTTACTGATTTATTTTTATATTACTTAATACTTATTAAAGTTGGGTGTAGGAATTCCTCTCAGCACCAACGTCACAACTGATGTTGTTCAAGGATAAATCTGACATCTAAGCTTTTGTTGGCAAAGTCCTTAGTTCCAGACCTTATTCGGGTACATATGATCATTCTTTAGTGTCATAAGTCCATAACTTCGGGTTTCATTGCTTCGGGCATTTTATTTTCTCCTTCCATGCATTTTCTTGATTGTTTTTTTGTTCCAAATGCTTTTTATGCATCAAAATATATCGATAGAGTGATCCAAATTGGACTAACTATAAGATTCATTTGAGCTGACTCATATTAGGTAGGGATTTATTTAATATTTTCTGTCTAGGAGAATGCTTCAGCACGGCTATGTTGAAACAACTATACCACCCTTGCATGTAAGTTATCTTTCTGATTTATTTTACTCAATGATCAGTAATTTAAGACTGACTTGAACATGAACAAAGAGTACTCATGGAGTTTCTCTAACTTATGTTTAAGTGAAGCTATGTTGTTAGATAAATAAATATGATGGTGGGTATTACATCCTACAATAAGTCCTTGAACCCTCATTTAAGAACCACAACCATCACTTTAATAGTTTTCTATAATTAATCCATCACTACACCAATAATGGACATTCGCAACTGCCTCTCGCTGTTGCAAATCGGGCTTGCAACTGCAGGCAGCTGTTGCGAAACGTGGTGTAACAAATTTTCGCAACGGAAATTTAGATGTTGCTAAGTTTTTGTTGCAACTGTTTTCGCAACAGATTTGCATCTGTTGCGTCCATTTTGAGTCGCAACAGAGACAAAGCAGTTGCGAAATTTTTACTGTTGGTTGCAAATTCTTGACTAAGTCAGCGAAAACTGACCTACATTGTAGTGGAAAAAAATTAGCAACAGAATTCCCTTGTTGCTAATTTTTGGCAACAAAAAAAAAAGAGATGCAGGTCTGTCTTTATTGACCTGGTCAATCCCCCACCAATCTATTTTATCCTTCAAATACCTTATGACCCTCAATCAAGCAACCAAACCAATCACATTTTGCACCACTTATATTGAGAATGATATAAGCAGTCAAACCAATCACATTCTGCACCACTTGTATTGATAATAATATGTTCGATGGTACATGAAAAAAAAGAAAAGGAAACGACTTATTAGTTCTAGAAAAAAACTTAGATTTTTTTTTTTTTTTTTTTAACAAACCCTCTAACTTAGTTTTTTCTAGATTTCACAAGGACTCTAACTTAGTTTCAGAAGCATAGTGAGTGTTTAAGATACAATTTTCTGCGTAAAGTGACAACCTAGATTCCAAGAAGAAAGTCATATTTGTAACCTAAATGAAGCACTTAATATCAATGCATGGTCAGTTCAACTCATCTGCGTTGTGCGACAACCCTGCAACACAAGTACAAACCATAGTTATTAGATATGGAAGATACATAAATACATTATAGCAAATGATATATCATCAAGTTATCAACCATACATGTTTTGATAAGAGACGGAACCAAAATCTGATACAGAGAGTGATACAAATTTCTGTAAGTTTTGGCTTATACTGTTGACATATCCAGTAAGTAACATGAACATGATTCAACACTATAATCTTAAGTCCCAACCTCTCACCACTAACTCACAACCTGACAGATTTCAAAATATAATTCAACTCACACTGAAATCTCCAGGAATATAATACTTACTTATAGGTTATACCGGCAAGTTTCAAAATACAATTCAAGTCAACATAACTTAGCTGTTGCTTTTATGCCAGCATCAAGTGTTTATCATCATGTTATTTTAGATAAAGTAAAAAAGCATCAAAAAGTAGAGAAGTCTTACCAGTTAGCGTGACAGAATGTCGAAGTCACAAACTGGGACCAAACAAGAAGACTGTGGTACACATAAAGTCCTTTGATCTCCTTTACCTAAAAAAGAAAAGTATAACTCCATATCAGTTATATCTTCGAGTACTTTACATGTCAGCATAAAGCAAAAGGAAAGTGTTACCAACAATACATATAAAATGGAAGTCGAAATATCATCTGATCATGTCTACTTGCCAAACATGAACATCCACAAGTAATCGACTATGTTCATCATTTATGACTGCATTTCTTCTAGATTTGAATCAACACTCTTAACTTAGTTTAGTTTTTGAAGTAAGAGAAGACACAAATACAAAGAATTAAAGAAACTCCTACTTGTGAATCAGTTATTTCCTTCTATCGCCTTCCTTGTTCTTTCTCAGCTTCCTTATGTTGCTTCTTGATGATCTTCCCATGCCTCATGTTATGCTAGTGGTTCATCTTATCTCCGGCCCCATCCCGAATCAGAATGGTTGCATCCAGTTCTATGCTCAAACTTTAGATCCACCTGCAAAACATTAGCAATAACAACACTTACACTTAACCCTTGGTCAAAGAAACATAATCATGCTTAAGAATATTGAGCTCTGCAATGGCTATCATACAACTTCCCACATTTGTTATTGTTACCACAATACTTTGAGAAAAGAGACCATGAATCAATTCTAGTGAATTAACTAACAAAGCACACCACACATGAGTTCCAAAAAATTGACCAACGAAGACGAGTTTATAGAGTTTTTTATAACACATTAGAATAATTTTTAGGTTCAAGAGGAAAATGTAAGATTGCAAGGTCTTACCAAATGGTGACCGTACAAATGGACACTTGAAAGATGTTGGAGAGCATTCTGAGCTCCCTGCTTTGTTACGAACTCAACAAATGCAAAATATTTGTGGTTCCCTAACTTCATCTCTAACCTTAAAATTTTGACCTGCAAAATAGTTGTATACATTTGAGGAATCAACTGGAAACATGATGTTAGGAAAAACTCTCATGGTGCATCAGTCATCTTTAGTGACAAAGATATTTGTTGCGTCAAGCCATCCACCCTTTCACTGGCATCTCCAATGCTTATCCTGAACTCTAAGATCATAATCTAAACTATAAATCTAACATTGTATTAGTAACCCAAACGATAGGTGTATTCCAATTTCTACAAATTATTCTATCTACCAATTCTATGGTCTTTACTTAATTCAATATTCCTATGAACAAAACATTAATAATTCTGAGCTATTTATAAACTCTACTGGTCAAGACTAAGAACACACATACCATTACAACTAGCTAGAATTCCTAATTTGAACAAAGACACCATTCTATGATATCAACAGAATTATAGATCCTTATCAGTTCAATTCACTTGTTATTAAGTACATATATCATATAGTCCATGTAGGTAGTTCAATCTCAACTTCAAATTCAACTAATAGTTAAGGTGGAAAACAAAGTAGACACCCACGCTTAATAAAAAAAAACAATTTAGTTTAATATTAGCCATGCTACTGATGGAAATATAGTCAAGGTGGAAAACAAAGGAGACACCTTGTACGCTTAATAAACAGAGCAATTTAGCCCTGCTACTGGTGGAAATATAGTTCAACACAAATGGAAAGAAGTTTGGTAAATAATAAGTGGAAATCTATACGATAGTTATATACATGTAAGACGGCTTTAGCACATATATCAAAGATGTTTCATTCAATCCCAAGAGTCATCAGGTTTTGACGTACACAGTGGTTGCTAGTGCAATTTCTTGCTACTGCCACTTCCAAAACAAAAACAAAAACAAAAATATTTTTATGGCTTGATGATCTCTAAAAAAGTAGGTCATGAACGAAATTCAAACTAATTTGAAGACAATAAATCAATTTATTTATTTTACCTGATCTTCCTTTTCGACTTTGGCCTTCTCTTCTACAACTAATATCTTGCAGATGTGCTTCATATCTCCCTTTCCATCTATTATCCCACCATGGAATGAGTCTCCAAGACTCCCACGAGCTCTAATCATCTACAGATACACAAATGTCTTGACCAAGCCTACAGTTTCACTCCCAAACTACAAAAACAATTTAACCAAAACCCCATTTTCAGTTAATACTTTTCAATACATAAGAAATTGAATAATGGAGTAGTGGAGTTAGAGAATGTATCCATGAATGTTTCCTTCAGGAGCTTCTGGAAGACCAGCTCAAGTAGAACGACAATCATAAACAAGATAAATTAGAACAAAAATTATCAAATACATGGAGTAGATAACATAAAATTAAAAACTATATCAACAAATTAAACATGAAAACTCCTAAAATCGATAATCAGACCAAAATCCTAATATCGTTTCTTCCATAGGAAACATATACCAAGCGATATACAAAAAATAAAATAAAAAATTAGTTAGGGTTTAGATTTACCTGGTAAACCATCACTGAAGATCGATCGATCTTCTAATAAATCCTACAATAAAATCAAAAGAGTTATGAAATCCTAACTACAAACGAAACGAAAAATAGCAAGGAAAAAAATTCAGATTTAATGGTGGTGGCCGTGGAGTTTCGCAGTAGAGGAAGACTAGAAGAGAGAAAGAGAGAAGCAAGAGAAGATGGCGTGAAATGACCAAGGAGGGATAGATGGGATCGAGTTAAGATTGGAGAATATTTCAAAACGGGTAGAAACATCTATCATTCCTTTTCAGGCAATGAAAATTCTGGGTAGATTAATAGTAAAAAGTGTTTATCCGCACACGCGACTTTGGCACACGAAAAATAAAACAGTTGCGAGTAGCAACAAGGCTGCAGCAGTTGCGAAATTTGTAACAGAAACAAGCTGTTGCGAAAAGTTAGCAACAACCATTCGCAACTGAAAATTCGCAACAGGGATAAAGCTGTTGCGAAACTGAGTTGCTAAATCCTGAATTTGGTGTAGTGCATTTATGTAGTTTAATTGTATTACTTAATTTAATCTGGAGCCAAGGATGCATCCAAGTGCGTTTGGGAAATGCAAAGGGCTTGGGAAACCCTATTAGATGCTCATGGAGTAGTCCTTCGATGGGCTTGGCATTTCGCTGCTTTTGACCTCCAATCAGCAGCTATTTCAGGTATTCTTCTATACCTTCAAATAGGAAACATATACATATAAAGATCGTGTGCAAATCCAAAGGGGAATCATATGTGCCCTATACTATAGGTGGATATTCATGTCTCTTTAAGTGGGTTTGTTAATGAGTTGAAGGATGAGTGCGATAAATTCATGATTGTTAGGAAGTGACCAGAAAATTGAAGGTCTTGCAGATATTTCATAGTTATTTTCTTTCATTATCTTTTTTGTTGGTAGTGTTTTTTGTTTTTCCTTTTTTTCTTTCTTAAAATCCTTGTTCTCTAATTTGGATCTTCGTCAAGGCCATGGATGAATAAAAAGGTATCTACAAAATATTAGTACTTTTATTAGAGAAAAAAACAAACAAAAATTTACAGTTTACTAAAAAAAAGTCAATTTCAACTAACAGTAAAGTTTTGTTCTATGAGTGTTCTCTTTAAATTATCAATTACTTAAACACTGTGATCTTTAATTGTCCTTGAAAATAGTGAACTTTGATTCCTTCTGAACTGGGATTGGTAAAGTAGGAGGCTATCACAACAAAGGAAATATATGACTAGGTAATTGCATCTTCATCAATATAATGTTGTGTGTTTCTTTATTTAGAGTCCTCCGTTCCTTTTTAAACATTGTGTTATTCCTTACTATATCTTGGGATAGTATGTTACCACAATACCACGCGGTTCACTCATGTAATCACTTTATTTGTTGTCTTAGCTCAAATGGAAGAGAACATGGTTCTCAACCACGTAGTTGTGGGTTCGACTCCTGCAGATGACAATGTTATTTGAGTAGGCTAAAACCTCACATGCTTCCGTTGAAAATTTTAGCTCTTCATTATGTACTACGACACGTGTGGAATTAAGAGGGGTTTCATATATCATCTTGGTACTTGGAGTTGGGAAGCATCTGAATGGAACAAGCCAATTCAAATTCTTTGTATAGTTTTTAAAAGCAATGATATTCATTGGTGCAGGGTAGAGAATTCAACAAGTGAGACCCTAAGAACTGAAGTGTGCAAACACTTCAGATTCAACCTTTGTCATAATAGTTGATATTGGAGTACTTGACCTCGCGACAAATATATGGAAGAGAAACTAAAGTTTCTAGAGAAATACCACAAGAAGCCAAATTTTACTTAGATTCTAAACCATAATAATTACAATGCATTAACCACTTCACAAAGCAAACATGATGTATATTTTTGATCAAAATGTTGTCAAAGGATACATAGGGAATATAACCCCCGGTCTGGAAGACTCTTTCCGTTCCACCAATTGTTTATCGAATCAAGACTGGGTTCTCTAATTGGGCGGCATAGGAATAAAGTTACAATTCCCATCACATCATTCCTTATGGATTGTTTTGATTGTGTTAATTGATTTTTCTCTGTGGATGGAAGTGTTTGGTTGTTATGTTTATTTTATTGTATTAACCTATTTGCAGTTGGCAGTAATTATAGTAAGGTTTCCAAGCCATTCTTCTGCCTTCAAGAACCATCGTTTTTTTTTTGTTATATGGCATTATTTCGCATCAATACTTGAGAATCCAGTAGCACCAAGAAGGTTTATTTTGTTGAAGTGTCTTATTATGGTACTTTGCAACAAAACTGAACTCACCACTAATATACACCGTTCCTTAGAAACCACCTTTAATACCTAACTATATGATATTGGGTTGCAGGTAAAGCAAAGTTGATTTACATTTGGAATTTGGTGTATTGTTACTCGACTTGCTTAAGCAGTTTCTTTTGTCTATATTTGAGAAGGAGAGGTAAATCATATATCCCAAATTAGCAATTTTCTTGGTTCGACAAGGGGTTGGTAAGACTTTATAGATTTAATGTGGCTGCAAATGGTAGAAATTTTATTGGACTAATATAGATCTCATTAATCTCTTTTTCTGTAAATATGCATCTTCTCGAATGTGTTTCCCTTCTGGAAAAAAGTCTATTTAATTATTTGTCATTTCTAATGCATATGTCGTCTTAAAGAAAATGCTCAATCTGACGGATGTGGAGAGAATATTAAGGCTTGGAATTCAAATTTTTAAGAATAGAGTTAAGGAATCAAACTCTCTAGAGGTACAAATGTGGGCGAACCATGATGTCTTACAATTCAATGTACTTCTCATAATGCTATAATTTGTAGTCATTGCTTTGAACTACATAATATGGAATGTGTTACATCCATAACCAATCATTTTAGTTCTTTACCTACTTGATCCTCATGGCTCATGGTCTCCTATGTTCAAATATAAAAGAAATACTAAAAGATAATTTTTCTTTCCTGCTTTCTCACTATTTTAGAGTGAGTCTCACAACTATAACAACGTCTAATTAACCCACATCTTGACCATTAACATAATAACACCACAATGTCTCAAAAATATTTACTGTCGTATTTTGAGTCTCAGTAAAATAGTTAACTCCTCATGAACCAAGCAGTTCACATGGGTAGCTTTAAATCTAGCGAATCAAACCATATTACGTATCTTAATCAGTTGAGAAAGTAACATCACTTAGCATGTTATTTTATCCTATATTTGGTTTTTGCTTTCTTGCTGATTTAATTGTTTGATTTGATCCTATGGAGTCCTCTCTCAATTACCATATATTCAAGCAATGCCAAAATTAAGAGACTCGGGAGGCCCCTCTCCAATATCGTTTTCTGATTCTGCTTCGTTTTATAATCTTCCATCAAAACCGAACGATATGGTTATTTTTGAGCTAAAGATTTTTATAGCTGATGTCCACTGTTTTCAAATTTTCAATCGTTAAAATCATTCAAATTTATTTTGATTAATTTAAACTAAGGCTTATTTGATGTGAATGCAATATCGTAATCGATAGGTGCGGTGGGATTCAGTAGATAACCATAATTATGTGAAAGAAGATAAAGGGAGACAATGTAGATAAGAGAGCTTCTTTTTCCTTCATTACCATGCTCGGTACATCTTGCATAATCTTATTGAAGTATCTTCATTGGCTTCATATTGCCACTTATTTTATTCTATGGACATCTAATTAAGTTTCATGTAAAAATGGAAACCCTTTGTATATACATTTGAACCACCATTGGCCATATTACGTTTTATCGAGAAATTGAAGAATCCATACAAGGGATGTTAATTGTTCAAAAGTTTGAATCTCATATTATAAAATTTTACCAAATCGGTCATCATTTGCAGGTGATTATTTCAAATTCTCCATAAAGTAGGGTACAATATATATTGTTTGTTTCTTAGGAAAAGGATAACTAATTATTGTGGGAGATGGTATATATGTATTTTTCAGGTTGTATAAGTACCTAAGGTCTCATGAGACGGTTGGAAGATGCTAAAAGAAATCTTTGTGAGGTATATGGCGTGCACTTATAGATTTTTAACTAATTCATTGATTGACTGTTTGATGACTGCTCATGTCATTTTTCCAGTAATAATATTAGTTAGTAATAAAAGATTAGGAAATTTTGATTTTTGTTACATACAATTGCATTTGTATATATAACACTAAGGTTCTTAAATAATTTTCCTTTGATTGATTTTATGACAAACATAAGGAACATCCGCTGATTATTTAGTTGGTCTCTGTTATTTTTCTCATAGAAAGTAAAACACAATTGTTTCATTATCAAGGTGTCTAATAATATGAAGAAATTGGATGTATCTAAGTTTTGGTGAGAACTGTGGGGTTGAACTGAGGATTAGGCGCATCTAAGTCAATGATAACACATGAGTGCAACGACATTTCCTTAGAAGTCAGTTGAAATTATAGTTCTCTTGATACACAAAAAGTTAATATCAATTATTTTATTTCATTTAAAAAAAATCATATAAATAGCCATAATTAGAAGTTAATTGCTTAGAAGTATAAATACATGATATATTTTGATGTCATTAATCAAGTGTAAACTACTTTTACTTGCTCAATTTTTATTTCGTTGAGGCTTGACATTGCGAATACAATTATTAGATCTTCTCATATGTACATAAAAAACACCATACATAATGTTGGAATCTAACTGCCAAATTTGTTTCAATAACGACATCACGTCAAAGTTTAAAATGGTGAAAAGAAAATCGTATACGAAGAACTGTTCAGCTATTTACATTCATGTTACATTCCTTATAACAAACAATTAGTATTAGTTGATTCTAAAGTACACAAGATAATGTCAAATTATATCCAAATGCAGGTGGTGTTGAAGTTGCAAAACTCCAACCACATAAAAGATAAAGTTGAAGATACAAGAACTATATGAAGTCCAAATTAAAATTAGATTTCAAATCTAATAGTAAATGTAAAATTCACTTACGAAGCCAAGTTGTAAAATAGAAATTTAATTTTAATTTAAACATCACTCAGAACATGTTTTTATTTTTGTCCTACTTGCTTTTAATTTTTTTTTTTTTTTTTTTTAGAAAAGCGGAGACTAAAAGATAAAAGAATCTACAAAGATAGTTTCGTGTTTGTAACGATGACATCATGTGCTGATTTTGTTCGCAAGGTCACCCAGACTTCGACAGATATTTGGGTTGTACTGTGTTCATGCAAAGAAGGCAAAATTGTCAATCTGAGACTCTAAACTGTAACATAGATTATACATAATAAAATTACACCATTATACATGGTTTTGTTTATATATCCATAACATATCTTTGTTACATGGAGGTTGAGCAGGGGCCGTAAGGCCCCGGTGATACCTAGTTTATTTATAAAAACGTTTCTTTAATACTTATTCGTAAAGTTAGAATCCGTGGTGCACTAAAAAGGGAACTGACTATTAACAGAGGTGGTAACGCATACTTCCGAGAATAAAAGAAAGAATAAAATATGAAGTTTTGGTGGATTAAACTACTTTTCACCTAGAGGTGTTGGGATCGTGGTAGAAAACAGAGACTAACTAGAATAATATCTGAAGTCAAGCGAATGAACATTACAAAGGATTAAGTACTTTAGCAACACCCTTAGGTCGTTTCTTTTTCTTCGAATCTCACTGGAAAGAAAAATCAAATAATTTTAGGTTGTTTTTAGTATGAATTTTGGTCCCTCAACAGAGCTGGGCCGTATGTGGTTGAACGGCCTGCACAGCCTCAGGAGCTCTAGAATTCAAGCTTTTGGCCTAACTTTCAATGAGAGGTCAGTAATTTCTACTCAAATTATATATACAATAGTTGCATTTATAATATGCAACCTACAAAGATTATTTTCTAAGGAATGTGGTGATAATCAGAAAACACTTGAAGGCATGTCTCTAATTCACTTTTTATTCTCTCCTGCATACACATTTAATCCATCTAGTTGTGCATAAGCAGCATAACACATTCTACTATTTCAGGTCCACCCAAAGAATCTTTAGCTGCTCCACCAGGCTCAGGCTCAATACCATCTTCATAGACGAACGAGCTCGGACACCAAGATGCGTTATCAATTAGTGCATCCTGGCATATGCTAAATTTTGCATCCGTTAGTACTATGGACTCTTTGAGTTTTTCAGAAATTTTGAGAGGTTACCTCCTTTAGTTTCTGAAATTTGGAGAGGTAATTATATATATATCACAGAACTCCTGGTCACCAGAATTCTAGCTTTGGAATCTCTGGATACTCTGACTATGTTGTATAAATTAGTCTTCCCGTCTTTTCATATGTCATATAAACTGTTGTGTTGCGTAAAACTAAGACTGCACTGGCTGTTTTACATTGGTTCTGCAATACTGGCTTACTCCAAAGAATAAACCTTGTCACAAATAAATAAAAGAAAAAAAAGTGACTGAAAATGAAATTAGTCAGCTGATCTCAGAAAATCACTTTAAACCATTTTGCTCAACCAGAATATTTTTCCTAGAAGCGTAACTAATGCGATGAACTGTACCCAGAACTTCTTCTGTTCATGCTTTAGTCATAGGGGACAGAAAGATAACCCGAGTTTGTTTGTACATACCAAGTTACCAACTGTCCTATTGTTTGTTAAACAAATTTTAATAGCTTTGACAGAGGTAGAGTCGGAACTCCAGCAATCAATTTCCGAACATCATCTAAGAAACATTCACAAGATTTCGCGTTCCAAGAAAACATAGCAAGGACGTTGTAGTAAGCTTGTTCAGAATAATGCAATATATCTTAAACTAATAACAATCAAATACAACAAGATCTTGTAAAGAATATTAGAGCAAAGTAAGCTTGTAGAGTCGGAATTCTAGAGTTGCCAATGGTGTAACAATTGCTCCAAGTGTTCCCTGGCTTTATAATTCAGCTTCTGAGTGTACATGGGCTTAGAAAACGGCACTTTCTCAGTTCCGAGAAAAGGAGGAACGGAGAAAAGTAGAATTGGGCTGCCCAATAAGATTGATAATGTGACACGAGGGGTCAAAGAAAAAGTAATTTGACAATTGTAAGCGAAAGCTTAGTATTGCAGGCAAACAAATGGTAAATGAAGATTCACTCCTTTTCAATTCTGATTAACATGTTTGAAGTCGAGCCACAACATACAAGAAATGATAGAATTCCTGGTTCAGTTACCGCTCTTTTCACACTGCCAACTTCCCCACTTTTTCATCCTTCTCTGTAAGCAATTGCAGAACAAGATTAGCATGACAACCATACGAGAACAGCTACATAATTAAGGCCGACCAACGAATAAGCACCACAATAGCATATACCAGCCACCAGGTATAAATCCAAAAGTTTTAAGTGTGTAAAAAGATAAAAATTGTTGCCCTCTCATGTTTTCCTAATCCTAACTATTCAAATCTATGATGATTTCATTGTTGAGAATTGTTGCGGTTGTATTGTTGGATTTTTCTACTACTTTTAAGAAACAAAATGGGTTCTTCCACTAGTGTTAATTCTCCAACTTACTATCATCGGCACAAAATTTCCTTAGCTTTTGTTACAATTGCAAGAAAAAATCTTGGCCAACGAAATGACATTTTCATGTACAAGCCTGTCAGTCTCACTCCACTTCCTCTCATTTCTCTTTTTATTTGGTAATAACAAAAATTGTGTTGCATATTTCAGAGGTGGGAAGGCATTTTGCAGTCACGAATGCTGCTACCAAGAATGGTACTTGAAACTCTAGAGATAATTTTACACAAACTGCACGTGACGAACTGGTATTGATAGCCTACCTTACATATACTGTATCATCAAATTTTGAATTTTTGATACATTAAAGATGAAATGAATGGTAAAATATGAATGACTTGTATCGCACTAGCTAGAAATTAGGAGTAAATTACAATACATCAATTAAGATACTGCCAGTTTGATTCGATGACTGTCTTTTCTTCCTTGACAATTCCATATAGGTACGCATGGTAAGGTAGGTTATCAATAGCAATTCGATACGTGCACTTTATTTTGTATGTAAAATTTGTAGAACTGGATTTCGGGCGCTCTTTGGTATCCAAACGATGATAACCTGATAATTTTACGCATATTCATATCTTAAAAAACAAGGCTGTGAAAAAATAAACTTTTCAATGAAAGTAAGAATTCCTCTATCTCAATCTCCTTGTCTGCGCAAAATAATTGCATCTTTTAAAAAGCTAGTCGTACAGAAACCGCCTTAGTGGTGGAGAAGGGATGAGTACGTTTTCCTAACATTCTATCATCATTTATCATGGCACAAAAAGCAAGGTGAATGAAATTCACAAGTCGATGGGGCTCAATTTCAATAATTGTATGCCAAAAACAGGTGTTTAATTCTCTCGTCATTGTTGTTGTACTCCATGGGTTGTTGCAATGTAAATGTGTGTGTGACAAATTGATGAGTGGCCAACGGCTTTAGCATAGCCAAGTCTTCAAACTGTCCGAGATCAATCAATACTATCAATCAATCAACACTTGCTTTAGCATAGCTTCAAGTCTTCAAACTATCACTAGAGATGAAGTCCGAGATCAATCAATACTATCAATCAATCAACACTTGCATGACAACTCATTGCGACTCACACTAACACTCTCTTATACACCATTAAATACTACTACTTCTTCTTCAACTTAAATCCCATTCTTGCATGTTCTTCTCCTACTTAAAATCTTATTCTCTCCCATTATATATCTTGAATCTTGTTTCTCTAAAGCTTCAATACACTATCACTAGAGATGAAGAACAAACTTCAAATGTTTCTAGTATTCTTCTTCTTCTCTGTAACAAATAGTCACGCATTTGCTTCTTCGTTGTCTATTGAAGGTTGGGTCTTTTTCCATTTTTCGGTTTATTGACAGTAAAGAAGGTTTATTTTGGTTTCTGTTGATTTGTTTGTTCTTTTTTTTCTGTTGATTTCTTAGGGTTTTTATTTCATGTGTAGGAGAAGCTTTGAAATCAATTAAAGCGTCACTTATTGATGTTAACAATGTATTGCTCGGTTGGGAACACAACAAGGATTATTGTTCTTGGAGAGGTGTTCACTGTCTTAACCATACCCTTTCAGTAGATGCACTGTAAGTCTTATTTTTCGTCTTTTTAGTTTGTTTTTTATTAGTAATTGAATGTTTTAGAATGATAACACGAATTTGATTTGTCACTGTTTAAAAGGAGACTGTCGAATTTGAAACTTGAGGGAGAAATTTCACCTGCTATTGGAGATTTGAAGAATTTAAGAGTAATGTAAGTCTGGTTTTCTTTTCTCCTTTTATTTTGTTTCGATTTTGGTTGTTTTTAGTGTGTGTTGTACTCATAGTTGTTTTCGTCTAATAATTTTGTGCAGATTTTTGGAAGGGAATCATTTAAGTGGAAAAATACCACATGAACTAGGAAATTGTCTAGGGCTGGAATATCTGTGAGTACTCTTTATAGTAGTATATCTATCATTTTTGATGTCTTAAATTTATTTCTTTATCCTTATAATAATCTTGTTTGGGTCTGATTTGTGTTGCAGAGGCTTAAATGGAAACTATTTGAGTGGCATACTGCCTCCTATGATTTTTACATTAACAAGTCTGTGGTACTTGTAAGTATTATAGAGTTTCAGCCATTCTATTTTTCTTAATGTAGTTGCTTTCCTTAATCTAGTTTTTCAATTTACCTATAACAGACATGTGGCCGGCAATAATATAAGCGGCTCCATCCCGGAAAACATCGGAAATTGTACAAGTCTTTTGTACTTGTAAGTTGCTTTATGTCTACCGCTTTTTCTATTGTTTCTTGATCTATATACTCATGTTTGTGATACATTTCAATATGGCTTCAGGAATATTAGAGGCAACCGGATCACGGGGGAAATTCCTTCCGATATTGGTTCGTTACAACAATTGGGGTTCTTGTATGCATTGTTTCTCTACTTGTTTCCCTTACTTTTCTCATGTATTCGATACCATTTGTGATACATTTCAATATGGTTTCAGTGATGCAGCAGACAATGAAATTGTTGGGGAAATTCCTTACCGTATTGGCTTTTTGCAACAATTGGGGTTCTTGTATGCATTCTGTCTCTACTTGTTTCCCTTAGTTGGATCATGAATTTGATACAACTTTTAAAGTTGAGGTCCTAGAGATGATTTATTTTGAAAAAAATAATAAGTAATAATCCTGGGTAATTGGATGTTTATTCACTAGACAACTTCAAGGTAACCGGCTGAATGGAAAGATTCCAGAGGCGATCGGTTTGATGCAAGCCCTTGGCCTACTGTATGTACCATTAACTCTGTTTATTAAAACATAATTGTACACTAAAGAGCTTGGATATTTGTTCGCCTTATAAGTCTAAAGGGCTACTTTAATATGCAGAAATCTCTCGTCAAATCATTTCATAGGACAAATCCCTTCCGAGGTTGGGAGAATTATAAATCTTGAAACACTGTAAGTCTACATATCTTGGATCTTTCCCCCTACAAGGTTTCTCTAAGCTAACATATTGAGGTAATGATTCGCAGGGATCTTTCTAACAACAATTTTTCTGGACGTGTGCCGTCATCTTTTGGTGATCTAGAGCATCTGCTTACCTTGTTAGTAGAATTCCCTTGCTCTCATTATATTCAATTTTTCAAGGGAAATACTCAGGAGTTAATTTTTGCATTTTTCACTTGTAGGAACTTGAGTAAAAACCATCTTGACGGTCCTATACCAGCCAAATTTGAAAATCTCAGACACATCCAAATTCTGTGAGTACAGACAACCGAATGTGTTTCTCCTATGAACTACACTTAGTTAAGCCATTCGATCCTAGTCAAAACTGATCCAATATTTGTATCTTAATATTGAATAGGGACATGTCATTCAATAATCTGTCAGGCAACGTCCCGCAAGAGTTAAGTCAGTTGCAGAATCTCACCTGCTTGTAAGGCCTTTATTTTTTCTTTATGCCGCGGAAACTATAGTTGTATATCTAATGTCATGGATTGTGGTGTTCCGTCTCAATTCTCAGTGTTGCATGTCTTCTGCAGGATTCTAACAAACAACAGTTTTCATGGGGAAGTTCCATCTCGAATGGCTAACTGTTCTAAACTAGATAACCTGTAAGTTTATTTGCTATCATTTAGTGGACTTTTGGGTTTAACAGAAATTCTTTACTAATTCAGTTCCTGTGCGGATATAGGGATCTCTCAGAATCATTTTTCTCAGGCCGCGTTCCTCGTAACAAAAACTTCTCAAGGTTTGCACGTGAAAGGTATGGTATCTTTGTCCTGGCTAAAGGGAGATTAACTGATGGGTTTTTGTTTGATTTATAAACTGCGCAATGCTCTTTATTTGTTAGCTTTTTCGGGTGGTCTTTGCCATGTAATTATTCATGCTGTTTTGGAGCACAAGTTGAAGAATCCAGAGGTATTGTTTGATAATTTTGAGTTTGTGTATTAAACATTGATTTTCTGTACGCATTCCCTAAAGCTAGTTTTATCTTTCAATTTACAGGACTTCCCAGATCTCGGGTTTTGTTAATAACCTCCAGTTGCATCTCACTGCTATTATTGGTTATAGTTGCTTTGTTACTGCGCAACCTACAAAGTCTATTTTCGAAGAAATGTGGTGATAATGATAAAACACTTGAAGGCATGTCTCCAATTCATTTTTTATTCTCTCCTGCTTACACATTTAATCTGTCTAGCTAGTTGTGCTTAACACATTCTACTATTTCAGGTGCACCCAAAGAATCCTTAACTCCTCCACCAGGCTCAGCACCATCTCCATAGACGAACGAGTGCAGATACCAAGATGGGTAATCAAGTGCATATCCTGGCATATGCTAAATTGTGCATACGTTAGTACTATGGACTCTTTGAGTTTTTCTAAAATTTGGAGAGGTTATTATATCTCAGAACTCGTTTTCTGAAGTTTGGAGAGGTTATTATATCTCAGCAATCCTGGTGAGCAGAATTCTAGTTGTGGAATCTCTGGATATTCTGAATATGTTGTATAAATAAGTCTTCCTGTCTTTTCATATGTCAGCCATACGCTCTAGCCTGTCGAGCTGTTCCAGCTTAGCTTTAATCGTCGTATTACTGTTTTTTGAAAATTAAATTACTCAACTGATCTCGGAAGATCACTTGTGAAAATGATGTTTTCCCTTGGGAAATTTCTATAATTTGCACTTGAAACATTTTACTCAACCAGAATATTTTTTAGCAGGGTCATGGGACCAATGATGGGAACTTAGTTTATCCAATAGGATCAACAACCCACTGAGTTGTAGCTCAGACGGTCAGCTGTAGAAGCATAACTAATGCGATGAACTGTACGCAGAACTTCTTCTGTTCATGTTTTGGTCATAGGGTGACAGAAAGACAACCTGAGTCTGTTTGGTATACCAACTGTACTGATTTATTTGATTTTTCAGGTCAAGGAGTTTGCTCCTAATAAGATTACACATATTTTAATAGCTTTTACTTTGACAGAGGTAGATTCGGGCATAAGGGATCCATGATCATGAATCAGTGCAACAACAAATGTCTTACTGGAAAAGTTGCAGAAATATGAAAACCAGAAAGAAAAAAAAAAAGACGCTAGAAACAGGGATTGAACCTGTGACATTGTGGTTAACAGCCACACGCTCTAACCAGCTGAGCTATTCCAGCTTTGTTGGGTCAATTTATTTTCTATGTTACATACCCCCTGTAACTTTTTACCACTTCGGCTTAGACTCCACAAGATTTATACTCATGTTTTCACCAGGACATGTACATAAACAAGTGTGTGCCTTTGTCCTAACTAAGTTGTGCAAACCAAATTCACGAGTGCAACAAGCAATTCTCATCAACGAGTCCAAGAGGATACGGAAATATAACTGCACACTGTCAATAATCTCGACTATAAGAAGCTTTAGGATAAAAAATAACAACTGTATTTATCTTGAGATACGCTCAATTTTTTACTCATATTGGCTGAATATAGTGTTAGCCTTGTTAAATACATGGCTAACACTATAGTATTTACCAGTATTTGTTGGTTGCCAAAATTATCTTCGGAAATATTTTTCCATGAATAAAGTATTTGCTGCTTATTAATTTCTAAGAAGAAAAAAAAGTCGTTGCATTTCTCTTATTCCTTCACGAGATTTTTTATTTTTCTTTTAAAGTCGCGGTGATAAAAAATTTGATTTCATTAGAAATAAAAATTTCAAATGTAACTCTAGTCCATTGATTTCAGGTTAGTCTAGTGATCTGATATTTAAATTTTTTATGAATATCCAGACTAACTCGAAACTATTGAAAAAGAAATTCAACAGTTTTCCAGTTTCAGTACAATACAAAAAGCGATGGGAATTGGTTTCTACAATTTTTTTGTACATAATGGAACCACTAATAAAATTGGACCCCTTAGAGTATCTTAAGTCGGGTTGCATTAAAACATAATGTCCAAATATTTGTGGGTGTTTCTGGGTTCCACAAGCCCTTATGATAGAAGATTAATCCTTCAACCTCCCACTAGTATTGTAACAAAATTTCACAAAATAAAGGTGTTACCTGGATTTCAAGAAAGAAAATTTTAACCCACACCTGCTAACATTAGATTGTTAATATGATGTAATTGTTCAGCAGTCATTCACATTTTATCATATCTAAGGTTCTAGTGAATTTGAAATCCCCATCTTGGATACCATTAACACTATGTGTCTCTTAAAGAAGCAAATTTATTTCATGATATATATCTTGTAGAGTGTAGGAAAAAGTACAGTGCTCCTTACGATTAATCTTGACGGAATAATACTATATTATTATTTTGCACCTGAACTAAAAAGTTCTGTTAAATAATAAGTTTAGGTTTGAGCATACTTAACCATAAATTCTTGCCTAGGTTTTTGAAGAATCATTTGGACGTAAACCATTAGCATAAAAATTGTTGTTTTTCACCCAACCATCAAGCTACATTAGTTTTTTCTTTTTAAACAATATTTGTTTATCCCAAAATTATGTATTGCTATATAATCCTATTTTGAAGACTCGTTTAATAGCAAGTTATGGCCAGTAAAGTTAGTGAAGTGCAATGATGGCACTACATTGATAGTCAGTGGCATATCGATTCATGAAGCACATTGGCCGACAGAATGAACACATAATCGTAGGTGATCGTAATAGTCCTCTTGGTTATGTTTATAAGGGAAAGTGTATGCATGAGCATTAATGTTTCTCAGAACATGGAGCGTATGTTCCTGATCCAAATTTTCTCAAAATCAACAACTGAAGGTTTGATATATATCCTTAGTTACTGCATGTTCTATACGATGAAGACAAGTGCCCAATATATTCCAATTAATTACTTATATTCCTAAGAGTGGGGTAAGATTTTACTATTTTAAAACACGCAAAGAGTGTTAAGATTGAGCAAACAATTTATTCTTTTTTAGGTTTTACAAACTACAAAGGACATTAAAACTAGCTAGGATGAAATCAAGGAGAATAGGTTCTCTATTCTTCATGTCATGATAAATGTGTTCTAGGACTTACTTTTGAATACCAGAATAGCAGAAAGATTGTTAGATCTTTTTGTGTTTCCCTGCTATGATACCAATTGAAAATACGAGGGTACCCAAATATACCTCAATCTAAAACTTTTCCACCTATAAGGCCTTTTTCCGAAAGTGATTGTCTATGGACTGATTCGAGACAATACAACTAATCGGTTCACATTTTGTGTGATCGCCTATGGATAAGAGATCGAGACAATACAACGAAGTATGATTACTTTATAATAGGTTCGGACTTAACCAAACACTATAGGATTGCTATCAAGTAATTAGGAATTAACGTTTGTGTCATTTACTTCTAATTATAATAAAAATAATTATAATATCGGAAATAGAAAAGTAAAAGACACACCAAGATTTTGTTAATGAGGAAACCGCAAATGCAGAAAAACCCCGGAACCTTGTCCAGAATTGAATACTCTCAGAATTAAACCGCTATACAAAATCTAAATCAACTTCGTATAGTTGAGACCAAGCAACTAAACCTGTATTTCACCTAGTTCCCTCAGTATCCCTGCGCCTCCAACTTGTAATAAGTCACTCAATTGGAACAATTCCTTTGGTTCGTATTCCAAACAGTAAAGGAACGACAAATATTTTCGGTAACAACTCTTTTCAAACAGGTGATATGAGTTTGACAAAAGGATCTTCTGTTTATCCTGATAAACTCCTTTTTCGGGATCTTAGATCAATCTTAAAAAACTACCAAAGTAAGTGTTTAGACAATGCAATCAATACTATGAATCACAAATAAATATATTGATTCTGATCTACTCAACTAATCAATCAAGGTTATCAAAAAGATAAACCGATTATAGTTGCATCCCTCCAGCAGATCAAGTTTTGTGCACACCAAAGATTATGAGCTCAAATAAGAAATCTTATTTGTTTTCAAATATTCTTAGATCTTCAATAAATACCTACACACAAACAACTTGAATCTCTTGTTATCAATCACACACAGAACGAAGTCTGTTAACGATGGTTTATCACAAGATGTCTTTCGATCTACAAAAAGTTCTAAAGATCCTCGTCGATACTTCAATCTAGTTTGAGTGAATCTTATATCAGAAGAGAAGATTCTCAAGCGTAAACAAACTAGGTGCAATCAAAGTTCAATAACCGTTAGTCAATCAAATCAATCGAAAACTAATAATAAACTACAATTATCTAGTTTCCCACCAACGGTACTTGTAGAGCTTCTAAATCCTAAAGAAATATTTAAAACGAGCGGTCGTAAGAGATTTCGCCTTATTAGGGTACTTTCCTCTCCGAATAAACAGCTCTACCAGTAACAACACAACTAGGTAGTTTTGCTGGCTCTGAGGATTAGTTTGCTCGGAATGCAAACTTCAATATTTATAGACCATGGAAGTTTGGAAACCAAGGAATTTCCAAAACTGAATATTCTCAAAGATATGCAATAAAGTCCAAATCGGTTTTCATAATTCCTGGAAATGCTCTGGCCAAATATTGACTGAAATCTCAGTAGAAAATCTCCAATTATTAAATGCACATTACCAATTTTTATTTTCTAAAGATATGAATTTAATTGCTGGAAATTTAAAGCATATAAAACTAAAAACCTTAATTAAAAGATTCTCAATTTATTTCGATCCGGGATTCTCCTTTAGTTATTAAGGAATATCTTTGAACAATAAAAGATAAGAATTACTGCACATGTTCAAAGTATGTCGACATCTTTGCTTTGTAAATCCTTTTTCATATTTACAATCTTGGAACCGATTTTCCACACTTCAAAACAAGTTTAGAATTGGTTCATATGACTTCCAAGAACTATGTGATTGATTATCCTATCAAATAACCATTAATGGGTTTCACGATTCTACCTCCATGTGGGTACTAGGATCGGTCACACTAACTTTCCAAAAATTGGTTGACTAGGTACTAGAATCTATTACCACATATTTATGGTATTTACTTGTGATCAGTTGCACAAGTCATAGGATCGGTTACCAATTCCTAAGAATTGTTTCACCTCTTACTAGGATCGGTTCCCCAATGTCTAGAGTTAGTCATACTAATTACAAAATATCGATCATACCATCTCAAGTGATTACTTAAGATCGGTTTCACTAATAAAAGTCATACCAATACAAAAGTCAGGCATTGTGAATAGTTTTACCTAAATATGTAAACAAGTTAGGAGCGGTTATACTAAACACACATATTGGTAATCCAAATATTTGCAATGAATAACAATACCAATAAGCCTAGCGATTTCCCTTTCGATTCACCAAACAAGTTTATGAATTGTACTTCCTTTAAACGAATGTAAAACATTGTTTCCTAGGAAGAAATCTTCACCCATACCCATACATAATCACAATAGCATTCATACGATTATGTCGATGTCTTATATACGAAGTTCAAAAGATAGACGTTGTACTTCATATTGTAATTCCTTAATACTATGTTTAACTAGAGTATAATCATTCACAGATTCGCAGTTATGTTTTCAATAAGCACGACTTGAAAGATACGTTAGGAATGAAACAGTTCAAGTCAAATATTACTAACCTCAAGAGGAAGGATGATGTCTTCGTTGTAGTTCTTTACTTATTCACATTCTTCAAGGTCTTTACGTAATACTTGTAAGTCTCATATCCTAGTAACTTTCTAGCTAACCTATACGAAGTTGACTCTAGTAAATAATCAAGCGACTCTTTAAATGAGTTTTGATTCACTAAGGAAATATTCAACCAGTAAATAATCAAAACTCTTTAAATGAGTTTTGACTCTTCAAGCAACGCTTGGTGGGTTTAACCGATCAATACTCTAACAGAATATATAAGGAAATATTATATAGACGAAATGAAATGTAACATAGAAATACAACAAAATGTCCTAAAACCATCATAAGAGTAATTTATAGTTCTCCTATCAGAAATGATTGGATTTTTCTCTATGATTCACGAGCTTCCTATTTTTGCATCATTATTGAGGAAGTGAAAGTAATACGTACTTTCTATTATTGGGTATTGGTCACGCGTTTTTATTATATAATGACAAGAACCGTTGACAAATAACACCGATCTCGTTCTCTTGCTTATGAGGAGGCATATATGGGATGATTCAAGTTCTTTTCGATAAATTTATAAACCGACAAAAGAAAAACTATCCATGTATCTATAAAATTTTACCCTAATGTAATCATCAGTTTTGCGGTCATAACCGAAAGCAAATACGCCATTGGTATAATTATATGCTGAATCGGGTAATTCTTTTATTCTATTGTGGTTGGATCCTAAAGGCAAAAGATTGGCATATAACTTACATAATTGTAGGAAAACCGAATTGTTACAAGAACCCAACCAATCACAACATCATTAATTCAAGGATTTACTGATGCTAATGAATCATACCTAATGGAGCTAGCCTATTTCATCACAATAGGTATCAACGTACATAAGATTGTTTCTCTAATAGCAATATTAAGGTGCAATTTTGACAATAATTAAGCTTAAAAATAAAGGCATACCTATTCTTGTAAACATGATTACGTACATACGTACTATTTCCTAGTACTTAAAACCAAAAGATTAAGCAGAAGAAATTTTAAAAGAAAATAAAAAACGCTAGAAACAAGGATTTTAAGAAGAAAAAACACTACACCAAAACCAGGATTTTCTCACAGTGTAACCTGTCACAGTTTATTTTTCGGTAACAGATATACATATGATAAGTCCTGCAACAGTTATAACTGTAATTAAATTTTGTATTCGTGATAATAATTAGGACTTTTATTAGTCACACAAATATTTGTTGATAATTATTTGAACAACAACAATTATAATCTAAAATGATATTTCCACCCAAAAATTCCACCACATCAAAAACAACCCCGAATTAATCACTCTTAAAATTTTGGTTGTCACTACTTTCGCAACAATTATACAAAATAACAATTTTATTTAATTTCTAAATATCAAAATTTATTTTATTTTTAATTTTTAATTTTCTTAATATTAGAAAAAAGGATCAAGACCAAGTCAACAAGTCATGACTTTGTATGACATTTGACTTTTAACAAATACCAACATTTTCTTTCGATTTTCTCGACAAAACCAAAACAAAAATTTCTGCTTCTTCCGAAGAACGTGAAAATGACCATATTACCCTTACTCGGAATAAGTGCAATAAAAATTCAGAAGAACGTGAAAATGACCATATTACCCTTACTCGAAATAAATGCAATAAATATTATAGAGACTGTGAAAATAACCAGAATACCCTTATTGAAAAAAAAATAAAGTAAAAATTACGGATTGTGAAAATGACCATATTACCCTTATTGGAAATAACTGCAATAATTTTTATGGAGACTGTGAAAATGACCAGACTACCGTTATCGAAAGTAAGTAAAGTAAATATTACACACTTTGAAAAAGACCATATTACCCTTACTGGAAATAAGTGCAATAAATATTATGGAGACTATGAAAATAACCAGACTACCCAATTAAGTGTAATAAGTAAAATAAATATTACAGACTGGAAAAATGACCATATTACCCTTATTAGAAATAGTGCAATAAATATTATGGAGACTGTGAAAATGACCAAACTACCCTTATCGAAAATAAATAAATTAAATATTACAGATTGTGAAAATGACCATATTACCCTTATTGGAAATAAATAGAATAAATATTAGGGAGACTGTGAAAATGATCAAACTACCCTTATTGAAATTAAATAAAGTAAATATTACATACTGTGAAAATGACCATATTACCCTTATTGGAAATAAATGCCATTAATATTATGGAGACTGTGAAAATGACCAGACTACCCTTATCGAAAATAGGTAAAGTAATTCAAAAAAATAGTGAAAATTACCAAACTACCCTTATTGAAAATAAATATTACAGACTGTGAAAATGACCATATAACCCTTATTGGAAATAAGCGCAATAAATATTATGGAGACTGTAAAAATGACCAAACTACCCTTATTGAAAATAATTAAAGTAATTCGTATAGACTATGAAAATGACCATATTACCCTTATTGGAAAAAGTGCAATAAATATTATGGAGACTATGAAAATGACCAAAGTACCCTTATCGAAAATAAGTAAAAAATATATTACAAACTGGGAAAATGACCATATTACCCTTATTGGAAATACGTGCAATAAATATTATGGAGTCTGGGAAATGACCAAACTACCCTTATTGAAAATAAATATAGTAAATATTACAGAATGTGAAAATGACCATATTACCCTTATTAGAAATAAGTGCAATAAATATTATGGAGACTGTGAAAATGACCAAACTACCCTTATCAAAAATCAATATAGTAAATATTACTAAATATGAAAATGACCATACTACCCTTATCATAAATAAGTAAATTAATTCTTACAGTTTGTGAAAATGACCATATTACCCTTATTGGATAAAAGTGCAATAAATATTATGTAGACTGTGAAAATGACCATATTACCCTTATCATAATTAAGTAAAATAAATGTTATTGATTGTGAAAATGACCATATTACCCTTATTGGAAAAAAGTGCAAATAAATATTATGGAGTCTGGGAAATGACCAAACTACCCTTAATGAAATTAATTAAAATAAATATTACAGAATGTGAAAATGACCATATTACCCTTATTGGAAATAAGGGTAATAAATATTATGGAGTCTGGGAAATGACCAAACTACCCTTATTGAAAATAATTAAAATAAATATTACAGAATGTGAAAATGACCATATTACCCTTATTGGAAATAAGTGCAAAAAAGAAATATTATGGAGACTGTGAAAATGACCAGAGTACCCTTATCGAAAATAAGTAAAATAAATATTATAGACTGGGAAAATGACCATATTACCCTTATTGGAAATACGTGCAATAAATATTATGGAGTATGGGAAATGACCAAACTACCCTTATTGAAAATAAATAAAGTAAATATTACAGAATGTGAAAATGACCATATTACCCTTATTGGAAATAAGTGCAATAAATATTATGGAGACTGTGAAAATGACCTGTAAGAATTTATTGCACTTTTTTACAATAAGGGTAATATGGTCATTTTCATGATCTGTAAGCATTACTTTACTTATTTATGATAAGGGTAGTATGGTCATATTCACATTCTTCATAATATTTATTGCACTTTTTTACAATAAGGGTAATAAGGTCATTTTCACAATTTGTAAGAATTACTCTACTTATTTATGATAAGGGTAGTATGGTCATTTTCACTGTCTCCATAATCTTTATTACACTATTTTCCGATAAGGGTAATATGGTCATTTTCACATTCTGTAAGAATTTCTTTCCTTGTTTATTATAAGGGTAGTATGGTCATTTTCACAGTATTCATAATATTTATTGCACTTTTTTCCAATAAGGGTAATATGATAATTTTCACAATCTGTAAGATTTACTTTACTTATTTATCATAAGGGTAGTATGGTCATTTTCACAGTCTTCATAATATTTATTGCACTTTTTTCCGATAAGGGTAATATGGTCATTTTCACAATCTGTAAGAATTACTTTACTTATTTCTGATAAGGGTAGTATAGTCATTTTCACTGTCGCCATAATCTTTATTACACTTTTTTCCGATAAGGGTAATATGGTCATTTTCACAATCTGTAAGAATTACGTTACTTATTTCTGATAAGGGTAGTATGGTCATTTTCACAATCTTCATAATATTTTTTGCACTTTTTTCCAATAAGGGTAATATGGTCATTTTCACAATCTGTAAGAATTACGTTACTTATTTCTGATAAGGGTAGTATGGTCATTTTCAGTGTCTCCATACTCTTTATTACACTTTTTTTCCAATAAGGGTATTATGGTCATTTTCATAATCTGTCATAATTACTTTACTTATTTCTGATAAGGGTAATATGGTCATTTTCACAATCTGTAAGAATTACTTTACTTATTTCTGATAATGGTAGTATGGTCATTTTCAGTGTCTCCATAATCTTTATTACACTTTTTTCCAATAAGGGTATTATGGTCATTTTCATAATCTGTCATAATTACTTTACTTATTTCTGATAAGGGTAGTATGGTCATTTTCACTGTCTCCATAATCTTTATTACACTTTTTTCCGATAAGGATAATATGGTCATTTTCACAATCTGTAAGAATTACGTTACTTATTTCTGATAAGGGTAGCATGGTCATTTTCACAATCTTCATAATATTTATTGCACTTTTTTCCAATAAGGGTAATATGGTCATTTTCACAATCTATAAGAATTACGTTACTTATTTCTGATAAGGGTAGTATGGTCATTTTCAGTGTCTCCATAATCTTTATTACACTTTTTTTCCAATAAGGGTATTATGGTCATTTTCACAATCTGTAAGAATTACTTTACTTATTTCTGATATGGGTAGTATGGTCATTTTCACTGTCTCCATAATCTTTATTACACTTTTTCCGATAAGGGTAATATGGTCATTTTCACAATCTATAAGAATTACTTTACTTATTTATGATAAGGGTAGTATGGTCATTTTCACAGTCTTCATAATATTTATTGCACTTTTTTCCGATAAGGGTAATATGGTCATTTTCACAATCTGTAAGAATTACTTTACTTATTTATGATAAGGGTAGTATGGTCATTTTCACAGTCTCCATAATCTTTATTGCACTTTTTTCTGATAAGGGTATTATGGTCATTTTCACAATCTGTAAGAATTACGTTACATCTTCAGTTCACCCGAAAGAGAAACTCAGGTCCAACTCTAGTAATCTTTGAACCCGTGATGTTCAATTCTGATATATTTCGTCTTCAGATCATCCGCAAGAGAAACTTAGGTGTAACTCTAGTAATCTTTGAACCCATGATGTTGAATTCTGATATATTTCGTCTTCAGTTCATCCGAAAGAGAAACTCAGGTCTAACTCTAGTAATCTTTGAACCTGTGATGTTGAATTATGATATATTTCGTCTTCAGTTCATCCGAAAGAGAAACTCAGGTCTAACTCT
Organism: Papaver bracteatum; assembly: GCA_023529315.1. Classification (NCBI taxonomy): domain Eukaryota; kingdom Viridiplantae; phylum Streptophyta; class Magnoliopsida; order Ranunculales; family Papaveraceae; genus Papaver; species Papaver bracteatum. Next base: position 781,963 of record JAJJWX010003234.1, on the reverse strand, counting down.
AGTAATCTTTGAACCCGTGATGTTCAATTCTGATATATTTCGCCTTCAGATCATCCAGACGAGAAACTTAGGTGTAAATCTAGTAATCTTTGAACCCGTGATGTTCAATTCTGATATATTTCGTCTTCAGATCATCCGGACGAGAAACTTAGGTGTAACTCTAGTAATCTTTGAACCCGTGATGTTCAATTCTGATATATTTCGTCTCCACTTCATCAGAAATATAAACTCAGGTCTAACTCTAGTAATCTTTGAACCTGTGATGTTCAATTCTGACATATTTCGTCTCCACTTTATCCGAAAGAGAAACTCAAGTCTAACTCTAGTAATCTTTGAACATGTGATGTTCAATTCTGATATATTTCGTCTCTAGTTCATCCGAAAAAGAACCTCATGTCTAACTCTAGTAATATCTGAACCTGTGATGTTCAATTCTGATATATTTCGTCCGCAGTTCATCCGAAAGAGAAACTCATGTCTAACTCTAAGAATATTTGAACCTGTGATGTTCAATTTTGATATATTTCGTCTCCAGTTCATCCGATAGAGAAACCCAGGTCTAATTCTAGTAATCTTTGAACCGGTGATATTCAATTCTGATATCACCGGTGATATTAAATTTTGATATATTTCATCTTCAGTTCATTCGAAAGAGAAACTCAGGTCTAACTCTAGTAATATTTGAACCTGTGATGTTCAATTATGATATATTTTGTCTTCAGCTCATCCGAAAGAGAAACTCAGGTCTAACTCTAGTAATCTTTGAACCTGTGATGTTCAATTCTGATATATTTCGTCATCAGTTCATCCGAAAGAGAACCTCATGTCTAACTCTAGTAATATCTGAACCTGTGATGTTCAATTCTGATATATTTCGTCCCCAGTTCATCCTAAAACGATAAACTCATGTCTAACTCTGGTAGTTTTTGAACCTGTGATGTTCAATTCTGATATATTTCGTCTTCAGTTCATCCGAAAGAGAAACTTAGGTCTAACTCTGGTAATCTTTGAATCCGTGATGTTCAATTCTGATATATTTCGTTCTCAGTTCATCCGAATCAGAAACTCAAGTCTAGCTCTAGTAATCTTTGAACTCGGGATGTTCAATTCTGATATATTTCATCTTCGGTTCATCCGAATCAGAAACTCATTCAATTTCAGTTCATCCCAATCCGAAACTCGGGTCTAACTCTAGTAATCTTCGAACCCGGGATGTTCAATTCTGATATATTTCGAACTGGAAATTCAGGTCTAACTCTGGTAATATTTGAACCTGTGATGTTCAATTCTGATATATTTCATCTTCAGTTCATCCGAACTAGAAACTAAGGTCTAACTATGGTAATATTTGAATATCTGATGTTCAATTCTGATATATTTCGTCTCCAGTTCATCCGAACTAGAAACTCAGGTCTAACTCTGGTAATATTTGAACATGTTATGTTCAATTCTGATATATGTGGTCTTCAGTTCATCCGAACTAGAAACTCAGGTCTAACTCTGGTAATATTTGAACATGTGATGTTCAATTCTGACACATTTCGTCTTCAGTTCATCCGAACTAGAAACTCAGGTCTAACTCTGGTAATATTTGAACCTGTGATGTTCAATTCTGATATATTTCATCTTCAGTTCATCCGAACTAGAAACTCAGGCCTAACTCTAGTAATCTTCGAACCTGGGATGTTCAAAACTCATAAATTTCATATCTAGTTCCTCCGAATGAGAAACTCTGGTCTAACTTTAGTAATCTTCGAACCTGGGATGTTCAAATCTGATAAATTTCATATCCATTTCCTCCGAATGAGAAACTCAGGTCTAACTCTAGTAATCTTCGAACCTGGGATGTACAAATCTGATAAATTTCATATCCAGTTCACCCGAATGAGAAACTCAGTTCTAACTCTAGTAATCTTCGAAACTGGAATGTTCAAATCTGATAAATTTCATATCCAGTTCATCTGAATGAGAAATTAAGGTATAACTCTAGTAATCTTCGAACCTGGGATGTTCAACCATATATGACCAGGTTAAAGCGGGTTTAAACCCAAAACCGACCCGTCCATAGCGGGTAGGTCAAAAACACGAACCAAAAATTAAACAGGCGGGGTTGGTATGAAAATAAAACCCTGCTATAATTGGGTTGGTATTTGGTATTAGATACAACTCTAGGTCTAACTCTAATAATGTGCAAAAACCACTAAAACAACCATTCACCCGTCCATTTCTAGCCATTCATTATGCATTGATCCAACGGCAAACAAAAAGGAAAAGGCTTTGTCATACGGATCGGTGACTTGTCTCAAATAATCTGGAAATTCATCCCTAGGGTACACGTACACCACAGTAGAAACTAACCCTTAGGCCTTATCCTTATCCTTTTTCGTTTTTCTGATATTCTCTCATCCTTTCTTTCCTCCTCTCTCAGCGGCGGAACTCATGCCTTATCCTCTTCTCATTCATTCGTTGTCCACTTCAATAATTTACACCACGATTCAAGAAACCACTGATGATAAAAAATAAGAAAATCATAGATCATTTTCTTAATCTACAACAGATCATAACAGAGAGAAAAAAAAAACGGAATGTAAATCCTTCTATCCCTGCATCTCTACAGATCTGTTCGTTTATTCTGATTTTAGAATTACAAATTAAGTTTTTTGATTACAGTTGTTGACGGAGTATTCGTTGTTAAAGATGGTTACTTTGGTGTTCGATCTAGGGTTACAACTTAGTGATAAAGTTTTGCGAAAGAACAACAACAATTACCCATTTTGAGGTACTCTGACACCCTATTTGTATGATTATTTCAGTTGATTTCGTTTTCAATTAAACTCACTACCCTTTGATTTACGATGCAGGAGCAGCAAAACAGTTTTGCTATACACAAAATTGAAGTTAATTTTTTCTCATACTCTCTCTCGCTCTCTATCTCTCTCTCTCTTGCAGATCTTCATTTACAGGTAAATAAGAATCTTTGGTTTAAACTTCCTTCTGTTCATATGCATCCTGAAAACTACTTTGTCTAATATATTTTAGGGGTTTTATCTTCCTCGTTGGTAATTTTGTATGAAATCTTTGTCTTGCCCCTTTGAAATCCTTTAAAAACTTTGGTGAAATCATATAACTTAAGTTCAAGGTATCGATCTATAGAGAATCCATGACATGAACAGTGGCGGTGATTTTGACTTTTGCAGAAACCATAAATTCAGATTTCTTAGTTTCATTTGAGAAAACTTGGTGGCGTTAGTAGTAATGGAAAGTTGTATTTTCTTTGGTAAAAAAAGGAGAAAACTTAATCTTTTCGAGGTTCAAAATCTGGGAAAGATTTATATGCTGAACTTTTGAAACATTTGCAGGTAACACAGCTTTCACTTTCCAATATCAACCTAATGTTCTGAAATCTGGCACTTTCCAATATCAACCAAAAGAAGTGTTACGGCCCCTATAGCTACCAAGAAAAAGACAGTAAGTTTTAGGTTTTTTATTCTTCTGTATATTGGAGAAGCTATATTGGGTTAACTTTTTTGATGGATTTGATCTTGTGTAGAGCTAAGCCATAATTGTATAATCTATGTTATTTAACATGCTTATGGTCTTTTTATTTTCTTTTCTGTTAATTTGATAATCGATGGTGCTTAACTAGTGAGCACTACCTAAAAGTTTTTCTGTCCCCCCAATGTGGATTTGAATGCATTAGTAGGTGCGCTAATCTGAGTCATTTATATTCTTTTATGTAAATCTTTCATTAAATCTGTATTAGCACCAACATTTAGACAACAACACAGCTTAATCCAAATCAGTTAGATGCTTAAGATTTCCATTATGTTGAATCAAGTCAGTGTGTAAATTATTTATTTCAGTAATCGTGCGTATTAGAGGTGGTCAAAGTTCCATATTCCAATAACATATTTGGATTTTTTTTTCTCTTACAGGAAAAGGTTTCTAATCCTTTGTTTTAGAAGCGCCCAAAACAGTTTGGTATTGGTGGTGCTTTGCCTCCAAAGAAGGATCTTCATAGATTCGTTAAATGGCCCAAAGTTGTTCATATCCAAAGGCTTGGAAGAAACGATTGAAGGTTCCACCTTCTTTGAAACAATTTACCAAAACACTTTACAAGAACCTTGGTATGTATGCTATTCATTTGGTGACTGATTTCCCTTTGGCCTTTTCTATTTGTTGTATGTCATGTTTTTGTTCCATTGCCTAACAATTTACTGTCTTCAGCGACAAATCTTTTCACATGAAGACAAGATGCTAAGAAGGAAAGGCTATTGAAAAGGGCTGAAGCTGAATCAGAAGGAAAAACAGTAGAGTCGAAGAAGCCTATTGTTGTGAAATATGGACTTAACCACATTATTTCATTGAGCAGATACTCTTTTGTTGTTCATCCCTCTGTACTAATCAACTATAAACGCTTTCCTATCAAATTTTAATGTGATTTTTATTTTCATATAATTTTGTGCAGAACAAGGCCCAAATGGTTATTGCACACGATGTTGATCCAATTGAGCTTGTTGTCTGTCTTCCAGCATTATGCCGTAAAATGGAGATTCCATATGCCATTGCATATCATTCTGGCTTCAATTGCGGCTTCAATTGTGCCGAGGCTATAAATGTAGGTATTGTTACTAGTATGGTTACTAAAATCACAACTGCAACGTAGCTTTACTGAATGTGTTTTTCTTCTTCTTTATCTTTGTGTCGTTTTCTTATTCTTTCTCTTTGTGTCTTACATCAAAGTGATACTGGAAAAAGAAGATTTTCTTTATATTTCTTTACTCTATATTTCTTTCTACTTCTCTCTCAACCCATGAAACTCCAACACTTAACATGTTCAATTTTTATTATTGGACAGGTCATGCGTATTTGATGCCAACACTGGAATTACTTGAAATGATAACTTTGTCTATGCTCGCTATATATGGTATGATGTCTCATTGTGTTCTGTAATTGTATTTATTGAGAAGTTAAGCTTGTTTTTATTTGGTTGTAGCTACACTGAGTGTTGTCTTTGAATTGTGCTTAGTTAAATTTCATAATGAATTGAACAATTTTTTGTTTTTGGTTAAATATCATAATGAATAGACTTTTATACTTGTGTTTCTGCAATGTATGTAGTGTTAAAATATGGATAGTTTGGGAATTGAGAAATTGGAGGCCTTCATTTCAGGTTTCATTGTATTGCAGGCCTGTGTTTCTGGATAAAAGAGTGTTGCAGGCCTGTAAATTGGTTAGTATCTTTGTCTCTTAATCCATTTGTTGTCTCCTTAACCCCTAGATTTTGTTGTTTCCTGTATGTGTTTGCTATTAGGCCTTTCATCTTGTTGTTGCATGTTTCCTAGACAACTAATGGTTTGATTGTTCTTTTCAGGGAGCATCATACTTATGGAATATGCTGCCAGTGGCATTCTCAATGTCATTTTGCTTCCTATTTTAGGAAATGCTGCAGATCTTGCGGAGTCCAGATCCATGATGATGACCTGTATTGCAGGCCCTGTAAACTGGAAGCCCGGGTCCATGAAAATGATCCGGACTACCCTTTTTTTTTTAATTGTAATTTAAAGAATTGCCACTGGTATAATTGTAACAACAAATGTAATTAAAAAAAAACACGTGTCGTCATTTAGAACAACAATTTAAAAGAATGACACGTGTCCCCAAAGAATTTGTTGCTAATAAATGGGTAACACTTATAGGTGTTACTGTAATTGTGACAAAAATTGACACGTGTCATTTGTTGAATTGTGGTAAATAGAGAGTAATAGATAAAACCGTTAAGACAAATGTGACAAATACGACACGTGTTGCAATCCTAAAATTAGGTTAACTGTTACTATTAATTATTGTAACAGTCTTTAAATGTGACTGTAATCAATCGTTGTCACAGTAAAAACTGTTGCAAAAAAAGATAACAATTAATATCACAGCGTTTCTGTAACGGCGTATATGTGTTACAAATTTTTTTAGTAACAGATATACCCTGTGACAAAATCCAGGATTTGGTGTAGTGAAATACAATAACAATGTTGATCAAATATGTGTTTACCTATATTATGAACTTTAACATTCTTTTTACACATTAAACTTCTTTCAAACTAGCATTTACCCACATTTTTCAAAGTATATATCGGTTTTTCAATCAAGTTTGTTTATAAGTTTATGGATTTGCAACTTTCAAACTTTTGAAATGAAAATGATGTATTGGATTTTAATTCATATTTACGAATGCTATGGTACAAACTTTTATTTTGCGTACATTTATCTACGAATGCATATAACTTTTAATGTAAGTCTTTTTTTATGACATGAAGTTTGGTTTTGTCTATGGTTATTTGAACAGTATAGCGTAATAAATTAAGCATTACAAAAATTATTTTAAAGAATGGTAATGCTTTGGTAATATCTTAATTACTTTTAAAATATGTCTTATCTTTTAAAAACAAAGTAATATTAATAAAAAACTTGGAACTTAATAGTATTGAAAATGCTTCATTTGCCGTCAGGAACTTAAATGGAATGTAAGGATGAGTTTCTTTTCGCCCTCAATCAGTTAATCTGGTTTTGATTATTTATTTATTTATTTTTGTCTTGTATATATTTGGAATGAAATAACATAAATGACGAATTCTAAATGAAATAGGAAATTTTCTAAGACTGTGATATTTCTAAGTATTTGTCTTCACCTCTTCAGTTTATCGATTTTGTATGTCTTGATCTTGATCTTGTCTTCTTCTTTTTTTTATTTGAAAAGGCTTTATTTTATTAAAGAAACAATCCGAAAGTAACAAGATGATTTCTTCGATACAGAAACGAAAACGTTGGCCCATAACTACTACTTGATTTCGTGTTTCCTTGGAGTTGAGCCATTTATATGTGTCACTTCCGATTAATATTATTATATCTTGTTCTTGGTTTAGTATTGGAGATGCACCTAACAGCAACATGAGTTTAGCAACCTCTGTAAATTTCATGCCATTTGGAAGCCTTCTATATGCAATGTTCCAACTCTATTGCCAATCTATTATTTGATAAAAACATTCTTGTTACTAGACATGATCTTTTGGAAATCTTAGGTTTATTTGTTTTGCAGAAAAGTAAATCCAAATCATTTAAGTGATTTTTTGCGTACCGATGTCTTTCAAGTAGCTCATATGGGGTTCATGTAAGTATCAAGGTTCTGTCACTTCATTTTCAAAATTTTACTCTAAATTGTAATTCCTTAATCTAATTTTATGGGTTCCCTATAATAGATGTGTGCATGGTAATCGTATAAGTGGTTCACTTTTACTTTATTTACTGAAAATAAGTTTAGTTTTGAGAATACTTAGCACTCTTGCTTACAGTTTTTGAAGAATCATTTGGAAGTAAAGCATTATTAGCATCAAAATTATTATTTTCACCGATTACTAGAGGAAACACACTTGCATTCAATTTGAAGGAGGATCCACTCACACTTCTATTTTCACACTATCTCACATGTTGGGCGTCTTTTTGCCTAAAAAAATCCTAAACAGTTGCAGATTGAAGCTAATGTTTTGGCCATATATTCTTCTTATATAACTCTAAGTTCCTACAAAAAATAAGCACATTCTGAAACATATAATACCAACATCTGCTACTTTGAAAAATAATATTTTCAACTGTTAAAATTAAGATTGATAAATTGTGAGGTTTGGTGTTTCCGAATGTACTCATTTTTGATAGGTATGTAGAGTTTCGCAAGAATAACATATGTCAAACATATTAGCTTCGAATCCGCAACCGTTTAGAATATTTTGGAAAGAAAAAATACCCAAAATATGAAATAATGTAAAAATTAAAGTGTGAGCTGATCCTCACCCAATTTTAAATTCTTCATTTATTTATTCCAAACCTTAGCAAAATACTTCAAAGACTTACTTGAGAAAGTGGATCCAAATACTTGATTTCATCGCCCGGCCCAACACACACAAATGAAGAAACCACGACCCTACTTCTCACCCATGTTCAGATGAAATCGATGAACTTTTTGAGAAAACCAAATACCAGAAAAATGAAGCTGATGATGATGAACACCTAGGAATTCATGCAATTGAATTATCGAGTTAAATATGATTATGATGATGAAGATGACCATTGGATTCTCTACCTCTTCGTTTAGGTATCCGATTTCAATTACATCTCTCTTGTTGGTTCTGATCGGGGGAAATTTTAGAGGGAGGTATCTGATTTAGGGGATACATTAGGGAAAAACATTTGATTAAGCAAATAAGAAGAATTAGGGCATGACTTCGAGGTCCCTGGAAGAGTATTATTTCAGATAGTTATGCCAATGTATTTAACATGATATCGCGTTTTACAATTGCAGAAGCATATTTCTGGCAGACACTGAGAAGTATGAAAAGCTCGTGTCCAAAGCTTAAAAAGGTATCTTTCTCAAATTCTATGTATGGCTTGTTGGATATTTTCAATAACTTAGAAAATAAAAATGATTTCGTTTTTGGTTTGTCACTATGATGGGGAAGTGTTCTGTGTTGGATAAACACAATGGATGTTAGTTGGAGATGAAGGGACACCTCTAATAGGTGTGATGGTTCATAAAGGACTCAACCATTCCCAACAGACACCTTATGTGTCTTTTGGAAGTGAAGAGGCATCTCCAATAGGCATGAATAACCCTATAAGTAGTGAAGGAATTCTCCCATTCTTGAGAATGAATTCAATCTGTTTTCTCTCCATCTAAAGCATCATCAGAAATCTCTCTCATGTGTTCTTGGTTGGGTCAAGGGGTGCAAACCTTGAATCCAATTTCCTGTTGTAGGTCTTTCATTGTATCCTGAAGGCATTATTTCGCATACCTGTTGCAATCGCCAATTTATATTGGGAGGGTAGAAATAATCGTCTAAAAGAAATCACCCGATCCTTGAAATCTTTTGAGTACAACGACAATTTCTTTTAGTGTTATCATCCTCTGTTTTATACCCAAAATATTCAACAGTAAAAGGTGGACATCAGAACGAAGTGAGCGGGTTCTTCGTTGGACCCAAGAAAGTCCCCGGGCCCTTAACCGTAGAGATACGGGATCGGAAACGAGTAAGATGTGCGCAAACAGGTCTGCTTGCTTTCGGGCAAAAGACTGAGACAGGTGTGGAGAGCCTGGATCCATTGTTGGATATTTTCAATAACTTAGAAAATAAAACTGTTTTTGTTTTTGGTTTGTCACTATGATGGGGAAGTGTTCTGTGTTGGATAAACAAAATGGATGTTAGTTGGAGATGAAGGGACACCTTTAATAGGTGTGATGGTTCATAAAGGACTCAATTATTCCCAACAGACACCTTATGTGTCTTTTGGAAGTGAAGAGGCATCTCCAATAGGCATGAATAACCCTATAAGTAGTGAAGGAATTCTCCCATTCTTGAGAATGAATTCAACCTTTTTCTCTCCATCTAAAGCATCATCAGAAATCTCTCTCATGTGTTCTTGGTTGGGTCAAGGGGTTCAAACCTTGAATGCAATTTTCTGTTGTAGGGCTTTCATTATATCCTGAAGGAATTATTTCGCATACCTGTTGCAATCGCCAATTTATATTGGGAGGGTAGAAATAATCGTCTAAAAGAAATCACTCGAGCCTTGAAAGCTTTTGAGTACAACAACAATTTCTTTTAGTGTTATCATCCTATGTTTTATACCCAAAATTTCCAACAGTTTTAGACGATTAGTTTCACTTGACAACGGAGGATGAAATCTGCTGTAAGGCATGATCGTTGTATCTTTGAAGGCGATATCCGTAGAACCGTGAGCACCGTATGCGGGTGAATTTTATTTAAGGAAAGAGTGATCCTCGCCTCGATCAACCAATCCGATAAGTATTCAAACTTTTAATTTTATGTTTGCTGCATTGTAGTGCAAAATGCATATACATGGTAGAATTGTAAGGTACTGTAGTATTCTTTGCTAAGTATGCATTTTGCAAGTAGGACTCATTGGTATCATTTTTTTTAAAATCGCATATCAATGATTCCCATTACCATCTCTATTTCATATTATGATTTCATACATGCATCCATTTCTACTCTTTGGAAGGCATGCGCATAATAACATTCGGTTTTTGTTATTGTTTACTGTGGTTCTCTCATGCATGTTAGATTTCAAATATGCCTCTCGTTGGTTTGTTACTATTATATATACATGCATGCTACTGGACAGATTAGCCATTATGACATGAATTATTATCATCCAGTTAATAGTTGCAGAAGAAGTGGTAATGTGACCGTTCATTTCATTTTGAACTTGAATTTTATTTTGTTAACTGTTTGTGAGAATTCATTATGAGTCTGTTCCAATGGAAGATATTTTAGTTGGAATAAGTCCTAACCGTCTTTGTGTAGGGAAGTGCTGGTAACATGATTGACTAGACGCCAATCGACTACCCAAGTCAAAGCGTCGCTTCATGATTAGATGTGATGCTTACCTAATGGATGCCAAAGCAAATTTAAAATTCCAACTGTTTGGAATTTTGGCGGTTAAAAAAAATAAATTATTGCTTTTATTAACTTTTTCTCTGAATTTTTCTCTTGCTTGACAGAGAAAGAAAAGAAGAATAGAAAAGCAACTTAATAAGCATCCAACTACTGTGGACACCAGGAGATCGCAAAACCAGTTGTTATGCGATGTTTCCGGAGATCGTTTGGTGAGGAGCTACCAAATGGTTACATCCAATCCAATCAGAACCTCATTATCCCTCTGCAATTTTAAGATTTTGCATTGAGTTTTGCTTTCATGACTATTGTTGATATCCATGAAATGTGGGGGAAGAAGGATATTCTGAACGGTTCTGATATGAAATTAAATCATTTAGTTTCATCGGTCTGTGATGATTCATGGTCTCGTTTGCGTCATCCTTTTGTCAAGAAATGAAACCGTCCAGTGTCTTTGTATAAAAGTGTAATTGGGAAAATAATAGTAATCCCAGTTTACAGGCCAGTAAGGGGGAAGTCATTATCCCGGTCTTGTGAGGCCTTCCGTTCGGCACTTTTATGACGTATCTACAATTGGCTGGTGGTATATGAGAAGACACTGGTTGGTTGGTGAAAATGGATACCCCTAGATTGAACCATGATTTCATGACAATTTGGAACCAGAAATAAGAGTCATGAAATATGGAGGAAATGAGTGAGATTTCTTCCTCGACTAGTATCTGATTTTATTTGTGATATACACTTGGCTTATCACATTGTTCTTTCAAACGGATCAGATTGAATTATCCATTGGAGGTGGAATAATCAATTGGACTAGTGATGGGAAATGATACTCCAATTCATTACGGTCAAAGAACTTGACTAACTGATTAATTTTCAATCGTTAGTTGACCTGCATTATCCCAAGATGCAAGTAGATACCAGAATTGTATGGTCGAAAACGCAGAACTTAATTCAGTAGAATAAGTTTGAAAGCGAGAAATTGGATATAGATTAATTGCCAGTAGTCAGCAGTGTGCAATCCAAACGGGAAAACTTAGTTCATTGGAATAAGTTTGAAAAAGTGGAATTAATCTAACTAGTGTTTCTGAAGATATCCTTTTATGGGAATTTTGGATCAGTAGATTTGATGAGGATGGCACCATTTGGTGATCTGGTTGAATATTTCAAGTTTCAACCAATGCTGTAAAATAATGATATTCAAATCTGACTTTGTTGGCCGTATGACATTGGAGAAGTAGTGTCATGAATGCTCTATGATTAGATGATCCAATAAAGAGTACCTATAATTGTTGAGACAAATTTTTTTTGATACGAGCATAATTCTTGCAATAAGAATTATATGGTTCCAAAATTTGGAAATTAGCATGTCTTAAATGACATCGAAAGGGGTGGAATACCGGCTAATATGTAACGTATTGGAAGATTGGGCGCGCGACCAAATATCCAATGATGAGGTGTTACGATATTACCGATGCATAAATTGTGAACATTTGCATTACATAACGTAAAATGTTAAATAGACATTGTCTATATTTTTGGGTATAAATTTGTAGAAGATTGGGCATGAGTAGAGGAGTTACTCATCGTAATAATGTGCTTGTTAAAATATCAAGCAAGTTGCCTACAAATTTTCTATGCCTCTAGTGTATGCAAGTCTGTAATGACTTCTTGTGAATTAACGGTAAATGTTAATTAGGATCACTAGAGAAGTTACAATTATTTTGTAAAATCGAAGAGGAACATTTCTAGTAATGTTTTCAGAATTGATTGCATTAGTAGATGCAATTAATGAGAAGAAATGGTTTAAAACCTAACTTGTAGAGATCCTATTTTGGAAGAAGCCATCTCAGGAGGTCTTGATTAATTGTGAATCAGGATATGATCTATAACGTCTTTAACAATACTTATAATGAAAATTCAAGACATACAAGTCTTAGACAAGGAACGGTAAGTCAATTACTCAAGAAAGGAGTAATTGCAGTTAACCATTGAAACGGAGAAAATCTTGGTAGACCTATTTATGAAGAGTCTCCCAAAGGAATTAATTTCAATGAAGTATATAGAAATGGGACTAAGGTCTGTGAAGGAAGGTTGATCTCCCATAGCAGAAACCCAACCTATGTTTTGAAAAAGATAAACAAGGTTCAATGTGGTACCAACAAGTTATGGCTGTAGATTATGGAGCACTAACATAAAACTTCCCATTTCAAGTTAGTGTTGGTTTTTCTACAAGAAAATAGGATGGATGTAAATCCTTAATGAGTCTGTGATTAGTAAAAGGTGTCTCGCAGAAACACCTTCGAGACTTACCTATATGAGTATGGAAATGTGGGATGTTTCCTAAGATAAGAAGACCGTTCTCTAAAGAAGACTCATGAATAAGGATATAAGCACAAGGCCTTTATAATGCTTGGCTACAGAACACATGATTTATGGAATCAATATGTGTGGAGACTCCGGTTTTATCATAAGGGATACTTGGTTCAAGACTGGTTTCACCATAGAATCTCGATAAGGCTTTGAGTTTCTTACACTAAGTGAAGGTTCAAACCCAGAAGGTACCTATCATTTATGTATTGATTTCAGCGATGATGCTTAGTCCCAATTGTGCTTGAACTACGTTGGCTTGATCCCACTCGGGTATGTAGGCAGTCACTTGAGTGATGCAGCCACTCCGGTTTTATAAGTTTTATTTTATTTTATGTTTTTAGTTTTTGAAAATAGGGGGAGATTGTTGGATATTTTCAATAACTTAGAAAATAAAACTGTTTTCGTTTTTGGTTTGTCACTATGATGGGGAAGTGTTCTGTGTTGGATAAACACAATGGATGTTAGTTGGAGATGAAGGGACATCTCTAATAGGTGTGATGGTTCATAAAGGACTCAACCATTCCCAACATACACCTTATGTGTCTTTTGGAAGTGAAGAGGCATCTCCAATAGGCATGAATAACCCTATAAGTAGTGAAGGAATTCTCCCATTCTTGAGAATGAATTCAACCTGTTTTCTCTCCATCTAAAGCATCATCAGAAATCTCTCTCATGTGTTCTTGGTTGGGTCAAGGGGTGCAAACCTTGAATCCAATTTCCTGTTGTAGGGCTTTCATTGTATCCTGAAGGCATTATTTCGCATACCTGTTGCAATCGCCAATTTATATTGGGAGGGTAGAAATAATCGTCTAAAAGAAATCACCCGAGCCTTGAAAGCTTTTGAGTACAACAACAATTTCTTTTAGTGTTATCATCCTCTGTTTTATACCCAAAATATCCAACATGGCTGTTAATCCCGAGTCGTTTCTTTGGTTTTGTTGTTGTCGTTGTTGAATCATCCGTTGGAAGAGATACTTTTGTGTTTATTTTGTCATATGAATGAATCTTTTTATCTGAGTCGCTATGAGGCAGAGTAAGTTATGAATTAGTCATTTGAAAAGATGAGTGAACTTATAGCTTGAACTTGTGTTCGGTATCAACTTTTTGTATTTTTATCTCTTTTTTTTTTGTTTGCATCATTCCCGTCGATGATAGAGGATTATTGAAAAGCTAACGTCATATCAATTTGAGCTAACTGTGGTTATATCATGCTTAATGCGAACTGAGTCAAGTCAAGTTGCATGAAATCCCTAGAAAGTACCATTATCATGGGTTCTTTAGCAAGCATGTAAATTTTATGTGTATCAGCTGCTTCATTTTTTTCTCTGTTGTGGTTTTGAGATTTTAATTTTTTTCTCTAGTTGAAACCAATATATGACTACTCTGCGACATAGCAGTATATGTAGTTGCTGAAATTGTTTTTAAATGTAGTTGCTGAAATTGGTCAAGCATATATTAGTACTTTAGCAGTAGAGCGCGTTGGACGTGTTATTCACGTGGTAAATGTAAAATTGTAGGTGTGTTTGCTTTTGACCTGTGTGATAATGAGACTGCAGTTTCTGAGTCTTGCCTCTGCCATAAACAAGGAATAGTGCAGTTTTTTTTTTTTTTTTTTTTGTTACAACACAAGTTTGAGGATACCTGAAATGAACAGACCAGCAGAACTTATTATAAGGACAGTTTTTTTTATCATCTTTATGACTTTATCCATAGTCTCATTTTCATTACGTTTTTGTTTTCTTCATCCTTTTCCATTTGGTGTTAACGTGATACCATTCAGATTAATAATACATGTTCTGACTTACTCTTCTTTTTTTCAAATTAAAATCTTGGCAAGTCTGTCAAGTTGCCATTCAGATTGGTGATAAATGTGATATATGGTGCTCTACCTAGTTAACCAAGCCGCTTGAGAAATTAACTAATGATGATGCATGATTTGGTGTGGTTTTACCCGTATCTTTTTCGACATTTGTAAAATTCTTTAATGGTTCTTTCTTCCATGTTTTTGTCAATTATCTTATTCTCCATGTGCATTAATACTTTGATCATTACTAGAGATTCTTAGTACTTTCATATTTTGGCGTTGAGAAAACTGAGATGACAGTACTTGTGTGTCGAGCAGGAAGATTGGTAAACAACGTTCTGCTGCTTTTTGTTAGCCTATTAGCTTATAGCTTCGAATTTTAGTGAACTTGTCCTCATGTCGAGCTTGGAGCAATAGTATCTTTGACCTCCAGTTTGGCTTCGTACCCGAAAAATTTGGTTGCAATCTAGCTTTGGCAACTTCAATGGCTTTACTATGAGCTGCTGCAAGCTGGAGTTGCTTAACTATGCTGTGAAGTGCTCGCTGAGCGTGTTGGACTTCATGATCCCAACTGATTGATGCTTCATGATCCGAGCTTCCTTCTCCTTGAACCATAGGCGCAACCGAGTGTAAGTCGATAGTGGCGAGATTAAAATGCCACAGTGACTCCTCGGTTGAATCGCGACCCCACTCCATCTCTTTATGAAGTATTTTCCGAGGAAAACCAAATACCAGAAAGGCAGAAATGTCTGATACATTAATGCAACTGTTTATAAGCTCATCAATCAGACCTACTCCTGCAATTAAATGATCAGAGTCAAAGATGATGATGAGCATTGGATTCTCTACGGTATGTGATTTCAATTATCACTGTCTTGTTCGTTCTAGTTGGTGCATATTTTAGAGGGTTATCTGATTGAGGGGATAGATTATTCAAAAATTTGTGATTAAGCAAATAAGAAAAACTAGGGAAAATCTGATTCTGTATAATTTGGTCAGTAGTGTTTTTTTTGTTTTTGGTTCAAAATCATACTAATTTTCAGCTTTAATTCTAGTTCATGCTTGGTTTGATTTGAAAGACTACTGAGAACAAGATGTGGTGATTCTGTTATTCTCAAAGCTTAGAGAAGTGGTGTTTAGGGATTATTGTGGTTAAGAATATGTAATTATTGTTTTCAAATGTATTGAGTATTTCGTTGAGGGCATGCGTTTGGGGTCTCTGGATGAGTTTTATTACGAATAGTGACGCGGACGCCAATGTACTTTATATGATATCGTTTTTTATATTTGCAGAAGCATGTTTCTGGCAAACACTGAGAAGTTTCTAGAGCTCTTAGCTGAAGCTTAAAAAGGTATCTTTCTCAAATTTCATGTAAGGCTGTTAATCCTTGGTCGTTTCTTTGGTTTTGTTGTCGTTGTTTGTTGTATCCGTTGGAAGAAATACTTTTCTGTTTACTTTGTCATATTTATTCATCTTTGTATATTAGTCGCTATGAGGCCGAGTGAGTTATGAATTAGTCGTTTGAAAAGATAAATGAACTTTCTGTTTATATCTCTCTTTTTTATGTTTGCATCACTCTTGCCGACGATAGAGGATTATTGTAAAATTAACGTCATATTAATTTGAGCTAACTGTGATTATATCATGCTTAATGCGAACTGAGTCAAGTTAAGCTAAGTGTCAAAGGAATACATGAAAGTAACTTGCTGCTTGAAATCCCTAGAAAGTACCCCACATATCATGGGTTCTTTAACAAGCATGTAAATTTGATGTGTATCAGCTGCTTCATTTTCTTCTCTGTTGAGGTTTTGAGAATCCTAATCTTTTCTCTAGCTAAAACCAATTTATGACCACATAGCTGTATATGTCTGCCAGCGGTTCATGAATTTACGTTATTGTCCTCTAATTGTTTTGTAGGTGTTTTCGAGTTTCTTAAAATTTGTTAAATTCCTATAGCTACTCGAGTTTGCCTATGAACGGTGTGATAATGAGAGTGCAGTTTCTAAGTTATGCCTCTGCCATAGACAAGGAACAGTGTCCATTACTTGAGCACTTCTGTCACCATCTCAGCATAGGAGGGACCGAGTTCGGGGACCCAGCATAAGTTTTTTTTTTGGTAGTAACACAAGTTTGTGGATACTTAAAATGAACAGAGACCAGTAGAGCTTACTATATAGGGGTTTCATCTATATCCAGAGTCTCATTTTCTTTATGTTTTAGTTTTCTTCATCTTTTTCAGTTTGGTGATAACGTTATACCAAGTAATGATTTCTGAACAACACACTGGTTCTGACTTCCTCTTATTTATTTTTTAAAATTCATTATCTTCAAAATTATCCACATCAGAATTTTATATTACATAGATGAAATGCAATTTTATGCTGCACCCTTTTACCTCTGGTTTGTAGCAAACATTTCGATGTGTCTTTGACAATATCAAACCTGATCCAGTTGCTGTTATACGCACTATGCAATTCTTGATTGCCTCTACTGGCAGCATCATGCTACAGACTCACTGCAATAATACTGCATTTACTTATGCACATGTACCCCATAACACTTGGACACCACCAGCACATCCATTTTATTCAATCTGCTGTGATGCTTCTTTTAAGAAACTAAATAACATTACAGAGTCTGGATATGGACTAATATTAGGTGATTTTGCAGTAGGATTTGTCTAGGGGAAAAGCCACCATGCAGGTGGACACTTGATGGCAGAGGAAGCAGAGTGCAATGGATTGATGCAAGCCATGCATTGGGCTGAGGAATTGGGACTACAATGTACAACATGTTATCTTCGAGATGGATGCTAAATTTGTAGTAGAAGCAGCAAATGGAGATTTCATGAAGGTGGCTTGGGAGAATCAATCACTTGCTTTAGAATTAAACACTAGATTCAAACATCAAACTTCATGGACTTGCAAGTTCATTGGCAAGAAATTCAATAAGCCAGCAGATAAATTAGCTAGCTAGGCATGCTAGGATTTACAAATTTCCAAAGGTGTGGATTAGTCACCCTCCAAGTTCTATTGCTGGTGCAATATTGGAGAATGCAAACAATGTCAATTCTTCTGTTCAAGTAATCTAATTCTCTTTGCATAAAAAAAAGGTTTAAATACTGGAATTTGACTGCAACAAGAAATGTTTAACTGGAATCTACCATTATTACCCAAAACAAATACAAAACAAGGTTTTAAAATTTAAAGCCAACTGTCATAAGAAATGCTTGTAAAGCAATATTTATTTTCATTCTCCACTTGGTTACTTCAGCAATAAGTACCGGAACCAACTGAAGCGAGGGTACTCACATATTTCTCGGCTCCGCATGATAATTTGGCACCACGCATCCTCAGTTTCTTAGCTGTATTGGGCTTTGGATCGTAATAAACTAAATACTCATCGGTTTCGAAAAGAATCTCGTTGTCCTGAAACTCGCATACCACCCTCAGCCTCAGATGACTTGTTTTGGTAATGGAATTTTGCGTAATTGTGAAACATTTTGTCCATGATTCTTTAACACCGTACTCCTGCATCACCCAGACGTCAACACTAACTCCATAAGTCTTATGAAGTACACAGAGGCACCCTCCTAAAACACCCACATCATTGGTATTAAAATCACTGTCATCAATGGTATGGCGATAAGTACCACCATTGGTATCACTGTCACTGTCAGTGACTACTGGATGCACCATGGGCCCTTCTAGTTTCGCCACCTCTGTGAATATCTTGTTAGTCATATCAAAAGAAATTATAGCTTCATAGTATTCACCTGCCCTGTGCTCGGCACACCAATGAAGAGCTCCATTAACAACCACGAGGAAAGTAGTAAGGCATCTCTTGACATTCGCAGAATCTCCATGAATTTGACCCTAATGTGTAGATCTCAACTGTAGACCAAATCCCAAACCCAGACCCGGACCCGGACCCATCATCAGAAGTATCAGAATCGTAAATTTCGGCAACTCTTACCAATTTAAAATCATCAATGCTGTCGTCATGACCGAATCCGTACAATCCATCAACAGTACTACTGTATTCGAAATTTGGTGGCATAGGTATCTTCCTGTATTCCTTAGTAGATGGATTCCAAAGGAAAATGTCATTCTGACTAGTAGCGTTACTGGTGTCTAATAAGCAAAGCAAACCATCACAAGAACCCAAAATTTCAAAAGAATCCGAAGGCATGGCCGAATAATCCATCTCAACAGCCTCGCTGAAAGGGTTTTGTGCTCCAGATGATAATTTTGAAGATAATGAATTATACTCCACTGAGTACAGCATGATCTCGGTGCTTTTTAATAAAACAAGGCTCACCAAAATGATTCTTAAGATTTTTGTGAGTTTTGTGAAGGGAAGAAGCAGTAAACTTGTGAATTCCATCTTTCATTCTCATGGTCTTATATAGATTCCAAGAATCATTCTGTATGGCAAGCCACTTATGGTATTACATAAAAAAAATTAATGCGTAAAACAACAAGATTGTGTCACGTATCACCGCATTTACGAATGATAGATTTTAGGCAAGAAATCAAAGAGATTTTGTAGTTGCAGAGGCAAAGATCTTGAGTCATGCCTTATTAAATTTACAAAATGTATGAATCTACGAGATTCGCGGTGCACTCGTCTTTTTTAGAAATAAATCATGTCCTATAAATCTTAATTCGCAGTGCAAGTGCATTCTCTGTAGTATATGCCACTGGAACTTGAGTGAGTATAGTTGAGACTATGTATGTTTAGGTTTAGGTTAAATAAGAATGTAATAGACAGAAAAGAAGATAAACTGAAACTGAACTTTTATTGAGTTTTTACTGTTGGAAATAACTGATAATATACGTATGCAACTGAGAAAAAATGCTTAGCTCGCACTGATGTGTTATTGTTGTACCGGAGATGCACTGATGATAGTATCAAAAAACTTAGTAGAGGCACGTATAAAATACGCTGAGCTAAAGGTAATATTGCCTGCTACTCCTCTGAGATGCTATAGCAATTAGCAAATCACCTCCAGGATACAACTATCTTTGTTAGTTCTCCTCTATGTGTAGCATACACAGAGAGAACCCTTAGAACTTGGCAGTTAATTGAAAACAATAAACACAAATCGAAACTACAACCAGTTTAGAGAAATGTAAAAACTAGTTTATGTTTCGTAAACTATGATGTTTCAGAAACTATTTTCTGAACTAATATTCAGAAAACAAAGAAGTAGTTATACAAAATTATGTTTCGTAAACTACAACTTGTTTCGATAAGAACTTGATTTTATGTTTCTGTAAACTTAAAAAAAAAAATTGTTGTTTCTGAAAGCATAAGTTAAGAAGAACAATTTCAGAAGAGAAGAGTTCTGAAGGTATCGTTTGAAATGAAATTCTTCTCTCGTATTTATAGGTAGAAAAACAACTCGATCATTGAAAAAGAATCCGATGCGACAAACTGTCCGTGATTCACGCGTCTCGAACGTTACAAAAGTTAAGGTAAAAGCAGAGGTTAAAAGCACAGTGAACACGCATTCAAAAATTCGAGATTCTCTTCGAGGTACAGGTGTCAAATGCACCGTGTGACACGCGTGAATGAAGATGCTTCTCGAGGCTGTCGGATATCCAAAACCGAGAAGGCAAAGAATAAAATTCTTTACATGTGTGGGAGAAGCGTGTGGTAAATTTCAGTAAAAATAAAGAGTCGGATAAACCCACACCCACACCCACTCCCACGCCCGAGCCCGACCCGACCGACCGACCGGACGGACGGCGGCGGCGTGCGTGCTTCTGTGCGAAGCACCGCGCGAAGGGTAAAGGCAATAAGAAATGCAATAAGGTTTAGGCAACCTTGCCATAGTCTAGGGCTTTCCCCATACACAAATGTCTAAAGACCCAAAGGGCCATGCCCTTAAGGTTAAACCCATGGTATTTAAGTCTAAAACTCTAAGTGTTTTAGTCTATATGGGACTGATGTTTTATTCATTCACATGAAAAAACATCTATGGAGCAATAGGTCTTGGGATCAAAACATGGTCCATGCATTTTTTATTTTAATAAAACATTGTTTTTTTTAACATTTACTACACACACATTAAGTTGAATATAGTTTATATACGTGAGTTTGCTTGAACTGTAAGATGCAATATTTCCTAAACAAACTTGGTTTCCTAATATACGAGTAACCAAGACATCTTGGTAAACACGGTATCGTGTGTTATGTTACACACTACCTGGAGATGTGTCAACACCCTCCCGCAAGCGTAACGGATTCTCTTGAACCGTTAGATTGAACCTTAAAGATGAAAACCGATCCTTGGATAGCGGTTTTGTGAAGATATCTGGAATTTGATCTTTAGACGATATAAACCGATCATCAAGAAGTTTAGAAGCAACTTGATCACGAACAAAATGATAGTCAATCTCGATATGCTTCGTCCTTTCATGAAATATGGGATTGACAGCAAGATAAGTAGCGCCAAGATTATCACACCACAGAACAGGGTGAGATTGAGTAGATACACAAAGTTCTGAAAGAAGTGATTGGATCCATATAATTTCAGCAGTAGCAATGGAAAGGCCCCTGTATTCAGCTTCAGTACTAGAACGAGACACTGTTTTCTGCTTACGAGCACTCCAAGAGATAATATTACCACCCTAGTAAATACAATAACCACTAGTAGAACGATGATCATCAAGAGAACCAGCCCAATCAGAGTCAGTATACGCACTGAATGATAACTTTAGAGACGGAGATGGCCGAAGAAGTATACCAAAGGTTGAAGTATTTTTAAGATAACGTAATATTCGTTTTACCATACCCCAGTGAAAAACAGTGGGTGCATGCATAAACTGACATACCTTATTGACAGCATAAGCCAAATCAGGAGGAGTAAATGTCAAATACTATAACGCCCCAACAATACTACGATACTCAGTAGCATCAGTTAATAAGGAACTACGATCCGAAGAGATATCACCAGAAGTACTAAGTGGTGTTTGAATAGGTTTAACACCATCCATTTTTGCTCGAATAAGAAGATCATGAGCATACCTTTGTTGAGAAAGAAACAATCCTGAGGAAGTGCTAATCGCCTCAATTCCAAGAAAATAAGACAATAATCCAAGATCTTTAATAGCAAATTCTTGTTGTAGACGATCATGAGTGGATTTGATACCAGCAAAGTTGGAACCTGTAGCAATAATATCATCCACATACACCAACTGATAAATAGTACCATAGGAACCATTGTAGATAAACAAAGATGAGTCACATTTTGAAGTGATAAACCCAATTTGTAATAAAAAAAGTACTGAGCCGGTGGTACCATGCACGCGGAGCTTGTTTAAGCCCATAGAGAGAACGATGCAACTTGCAAACATGTGTAGGAAATCGAGAATCAACATAACCTGGAGGTTGTTTCATGTATACCTCTTCTTGAAGTTCACCATGTAAAAAGGCATTCTGCACGTCAAGATGATGAATAGGCCAATTGGACGACAGAGCCAATGTAAGAATAAGACGAATAGTACATGGTTTAACAACCGGACTAAACGTTTCAGAAAAATCTATTCCCTCTTATTGATTGTATCCTTTAGCAACCAAGCGAGACTTACGACGATCGATTTCACCATTAGGCTTCCGTTTGATACGAAATACCCATTTACATCCAATAACATTCATAGAAGGATGATGTGGTACTAGTGTCCAAGTGCCATTTCGGATTAATGCATTGATTTCATCATCCGATGAAACTATCCAATCTGGATCTTTATGAGCCTCCGAAATACAAGTTGGTTCACGTAGAGAATCACATACCAGCCCATATTTTGAATTGGGTTTGAAAATTCCAGCTTTGGCTCTAGTAACCATTGGATGCGTGTCAAGAGCAGGTGGTGTAGCCGAAGAATGCGGGACTGAAACGACAGTTGAAGTTGGAGCTGGAGGTGAACTTGAAGTAGATACTGACAAGATAGGTGGAGTAGGTGAACTCAAAGTGGAGACGGACAATGTGGAACTCGAGGCTGGTGCTGTAGCTTCACTTACAACGCTGTCGACAGTAGAGCTTGAAGTAGCTGGTGCTGTAGACACAAAAGACCTTTGAACTTCTCTAGTTGGTGTTGTAGATACAGCCAAATTAGTATCGTCCACTGAATCCAAACGTAAACTAGGCATAGATGGATGCTGATGCTGGCACCTAGTTGGTGGAACACGTGTAAGGTTCTGAGAACCATCTTGAGCTGTGCAAACGGGAAGCACATGTGAAGTATTGGAGCGAGTAACGGAAACCGGTGGTAATGAAGCCGGTGGTAATGAAGTCGATAAAGGTAAAGAATTTGTTACCTGAGACCGATCGATGTCGGCGAAGGTGTAGAGGCAAAGGGAAAAGTGGTCTCATCAAAAACAACATGATGACTTACGTAAACACGACCCGTAGGAATATGAAGACACTTGTAGCCCTTTTGAGATGGAATATAACCAATAAACACACATGGAGAAGAAAGAGGTTTCATTTTGTGAGACGAGAAACAGATAAGAGATTATGAGAAATTTTGGGTGCAAAGAGAACATTGCGAAGCTGCAACTTACGATCGGGTGTTCCTAAAATAGAGGAACCAACATTAGAAATTGGTATAGAAGAACCATTACCCATCTGTATTTGATTAGGACCAGTATACTCTGTAGGAGAACGAAGACGAGAAAAATCATTGGTGATGTGATCTGTAGCACCGCTGTCAGGTATCCATGAAGAGGATGGCAACAATCCAGTATGAGCGGTATAAGCACGTGGTATAGAAGTTGGTGGACGACGCGGAGGATGAAAACTACGATCAAACTGGTTCCAACAATCCGGAGCTTCATGATTTGGACGACCACAAAGTTGACAGGGAGTCTCCGACCGATTGCGTTGTAATTGAGCTGGTGAAGAAGCAAAGGGAGTTGCGCCAGTACTATGATTTGAACGAAAATTATGAATGCTGGTAGCTGGATACCTGGACGAGGGCGCTGAATTGTTGGGCCGACTTGTTACTGTATCTAAGTGGGCTGGGCTTGTTGGTGTAGCATCGAAGTGGGCTGGGCTGGTTGGTGTAGCAGCGAAGTGGGCTGGGCTGATGTTGGAAACGCCAAAAAACCGAGAGGAAGAGGAAGAAGTATTACGGGATTGAGCAGCTATGTTAGCAATAGGCTGCGCATACAATGATTTCTTTTGATGAGGTTGAGAAACTTGAACATAAGTTTGTGTGGATATAGACGAGGAGATAACTGCAGAGATTGTAGAGGATTCGGTAGACATGGTTTTGAGGATCTAAAACCTAGCTGATACCAAGTTGAGACTACGTATGTTTAGGTTTAGGTTAAATAAGAATGTAATAGACAGAAAAGAAGATAAACTGAAACTGAACTTTTATTGAGTTTTTACTACACACACATTAAGTTGAATACAGTTTATATACGTGAGTTTGCTTGAACTGTAAGATGCAATATTTCCTAAACAAACTTGGTTTCCTAATATACGCGTAACCAAGACATCTTGGTAAACACGGTATCTTGAAAAAATTAAAAAAAATATCTTGAAAAAATTAAAAAAAAAAAAAACGCTAGAAACAGGGATTGAACCTGTGACCTTGTGGTTAACAGCCACACGCTCTAACCAGCTGAGCTATTCCAGCTTTTGTTGTTCTACTGAATTAAATGCCTACTGATCTTTAGCAGCTATAATCAAAACAATAGGTCTTGCAGGTGAACTCAAACTCAAAGGAAAAGGCTTCCATGCATGAACACTGGAAGGAAAATTTCAATGTGAACACTTCCTTGAATTGGTCTTAGACCTGGAGTCACAGTATTTGCTCCAAAAAAATAGGCAAATTCCCTCATAGAACGATAAAACATCCATACGCAAATTAAAACATTACAGGAACCCAACAATCCATTTAAATAAAACAATCTTTAGCTTCAGATAATAGCATGACAATCATAATATTCAACTATGAGAATAGGGTTCTTTTTAACAAAACCAGAGTAAAGATCATGGCGTACCAATTCTTGCAGACACACTTACAAGCTGGTAAGGATTTCACCAGTAATTTGTACTGATCTAGTACAAGGTTTGATGAATTACTTGGTAGCAAGCTACCTTCTCTCTGAAATCAGAGCCTAATTATTCTCCAAGGAAAATAAGATTTTTCATTCATGCATCATTCTTACACAATGATAGGTTATTTAACTGCCCATTCCTGGTTGACAAATTCAACAGTCATGATTACATCTAACTCACACAATAGTCTATGAATTAACATAACCTATGCTAACCAAAACACAAGCCCAACAAAAGTGTAAGAATTACAAAAGTTTCAGAAGCCCACTAATGAAGCCCAAATTCAGGGGTACATGACAATGCCTCCCCCATTTAAGCACCCTTGTCCTCAAGGGTGAAATCAGGGAATTGATCTTGGATATGTGCAGAATCCTCCCATGTAGAATCTTCAGGAGTTGAATTCGACCACTGAATCAAAACTTGAGGTATGGAAACCACCCCGGAGTGTAAGCCTGCGCTGTAATAGAGCTACCGGTTCGATGACGAAATTTCCATTGTGATCAACAAGTGGTAGCTGAGGCAAAGTAGATGCAGTAAGACCAACCTTCTTTTTAAGTTGAGAGACATGAAATATGGGATGGATGCGAGAACCCACTGGAAGCTTTAACCGGTAAGCAACAGCACCAATACGCTGAAGAATCTCAAATGGGCCAAAGTATCGAGAGGACAGCTTGAAGTTCTTCTGAATATCAACTGAAGTCTGTCGTTATGGTTGAAGCTTCAGAAACACCATGTCACCCACTGCAAATTCCCTGTCCGAGCGTTTCTGGTCTGCGAAGAATTTCATCATGTTCTATGCTTTAGAAAGATCAACTCTGAGAAGTTGGAGCATAAGATCTCGTTCCTACAAATACTCTTCAACCGTAGCCACATAAGTAGGAGTGGGAATTGGAAATACCAAGTGAGGAGGTTGGTAGCCATAAAGCGCCTGAAATGGAGACATTTTGAGGCTTGTATGGTAATTGGTGTTAAACCAATATTCCGCCAAATCTAGCCATTGAACCCACAGTTTAGGTTGAGAACCTATCATACAGCGTAAATATTGTTCCACACAGGCATTGGTTCGTTCAGTTTGACCATCTGTTTGTGGATGGTAAGCTGATCTTAGGTTTAGAGTTGTGCCTAATGACTTAAACAAGGCCTGCCAAAACTGACTCATGAAAATTTTATCTCGATCACTGACAATAGTAGATGGTAATCCATGCAGTTTTAAAACATTGGCTAGAAATTCTTTAGCAACTGTTATGGAAGTGAAGGGGTGGCTCAGTGGGATGAAATGGCTGTATTTAGTAAGGCGATCTACGACTACTAAAATGACATTCTTTCGAAAAGACATGGGCAAACCTTCGATGAAATCTAATGAAATATCCTTCCAAGAAGTTTCAGGGATTGGAAGGGGTTGGAGAAGTCCTCCAAGAAAAGAGTGAGCACCCTTGTTGCATTGGCAGATATCACAAGCCGAAACAAGGAGGATGATGTCATTCTTCATCTTGGGCCAATAGAAATCAGCCTTAGCTCTTTTATAGGTACCCACAATGCCCGAATGGCTACCCACAGTAGATGAATGTACTGAATGTAAAATAGAAGTTCGAATGCCATTACCTGAACCAATGTAGAGCCTTCCTTTGAATCTCAAGATACCCTGTTGGTACGTATAATGTTGCAAGGTTGGAGAAATAAAAAGCTGAGTGATTAAGTGTTGGGCCACCTCATCGGAATCATAGATGGAGATAATATCACTAGTCCACTGAGGTTGGGAAAATGAGAGTGTAGAAAAAGATCCATGCGGTAGTCGAGAGAGAGCATCAGCCACCAGATTGTCTTTGCCTTGCTTGTAGTGTATGACATAATCGAAACCCATGATCTTGACTAGCCATTTCTTCTGTAATGCCGAAGAAAGATTCTGCTCCATGAGGTATTTCAAGCTTTGGTGGTCTATGTTGATCACAAATATAGCATGGCCCAAATAATACTTCCATTTATGAACTGTCATTACAATGGCTAAGAACTCATTTTCGTATGTTGACAATGCCAAAGCCTTGGGGCCCAAGGGTTTACTGAAGAATGCTATAGGTATGTTGTCCTGTAGAAGTATCGCACCTACACCCTTAGAGCATGCATCAGTTTCCAAGGTGAATAGCTTGTTGAAATCGGGCAAAGCTAAAACTGGAGCTTAAGTCATTGTGGTTTTGATGGAGGAAAAAGCTGTGGTTGCTTCCTCAGTCCATAAAAAAGAATCTTTCTTCAACAAATTTGTCAAAGGTTTGAAAATGGTGCCATACCCTTTTATGAACTTACGATAATAACCCGTCAAGCCTAAAAAACCACGTAAATGCTTCAAGGTTTGTGGTTGAGGCCAACGAACCATAGCAGTAACTTTGTCAGGGTCTGCAGCTACACCATTTCCTGAGATCAGGTATCCCAAGTACTCAAGTTTAGGCTGAGCAAAAGTGCACTTGGATAATTTAGCATACAGTGAATGTTGGAGAAGCAAAGAAAAAACCACATGAAGGTGTTTCAGGTGATCTGCAAGAGAAGTACTGTAGACCAGAATGTCGTCAAAAAATACGAGTACAAACTTGCGAAGAAATGGTTGAAAAACCTCATTCATCAATGCCTGAAATGTTGCAGGTGCATTTGTAAGGCCGTAGGGAATTACGCGAAACTCATAGTGGCCTTGATGGGTACGAAAAGATGTCTTATGAATGTCATATGGAGAAATTAAAATCTGATGATAAGCATACAGTAGATCAATCTTTGTAAAGATAACTGCACCATTCAGTTCATCCAATAATTCTTCGATTAAAGGAATAGGAAACTTGTCCTTCATCGTCATGTCATTGAGTTTGCGATAATCCACGCAGAAACGCCATGTTCCATCCTTCTTTTTAATCAAAATAATTGGGGCAGCAAAAGGGTTATGACTCCTTTGAATTAACCCTGCAGCTAGCATTTCTTGGACAAGCTGTTCCACTAAAGATTTATGTATAAAGGGACACTTATAGGGCCTTTGGGAGGCAGGTGTTGAACCAGGTTTAAGTGGAATCTTATGGTCAAGTGGACGAGAAGGTGGTAGTTGGGTGGGTTTCGAAAAAAACATCAGCAAATGAGTCGAGTAAGGTGGAAACTTCACTAGGAAGTTGTTGTACAGGATTAGCATGAACATGAAAAAATTGGCCAATTAAGGTAGGAGCCTTGCTCTTGAAGAATTTCTTAAGTGTAGTAGCACTGCTAAGGCTAAGAGATGGCTTAGAAGTACTCCTAGTTAGAGTAATTGGAACCCTAGATGCATAAAAGAAAGTTTGAGTTGGGCAAAGTTGAAAGTTACATCACCTAACCGTCGCAACCAATCTGCGCCAAGCACCATGTCGCAACCACCGAGGGGAAGAGCTCGTAAGTCAGCAGTGAAGTGGTAGCCCTGCATTTACCACTGAAGGCCTCGACAGATACCTTTACTGATGGTGCTATCCCCATTGGAAACCGTGACTAACATATGTCCTGTAGGTGAGACGTGGAGACCAAGCCTATCTGTTAATGTAGAGTCGACGAAACTATGTGTACTACCTGTGTCAATCAGAATCATAATATGCTGAGTATTGAGAAGGCCAGCAATGCGAATGGTGTCATGAACAGTAGTGCATGTCAAGGCATGTAAAGAAATCTCCATTGTGGTGTCTGAAATAGAAGGAGAATCTGTCAGCTGCTCGTCAGGGGATGATAAGTCACTCTGATCACTAAGTTCCTCTTCACTAGCAACAAGCATAAATAACTGTTGATTTTTGCAAAAATGGCCAGGCCTATAGAACTCATCGCAGTTATAGCAGAGCCCTTTATCTTTGTGAATTTTCATTTGCTGAGGGGTAAGCTTTTTAATAGGTGGAAGTGGGGGGTCAGATTTAGTAGGCGTAGGTGGGTGAGTAATGAAAGGGGTGGAAGAAGAAGAAGGTTTACTCATTGTATGATAAGGGGTATAGAATGGTTTGGAGGTGGATGAATGCTGAGGAATAGAAATAGGTGAAGGCAAAAATGGTCTAGAAGGGCACTTGAGAGGTTTAGGAGTGTTAACCAAAGAATCATGTTGAATTCTATCCAAATAAAAAGCACGAGAAGTATCGTCAGGCTTAAATATTTGAACTGTAGTACGAATTTCATCCTTCAACCCACTAATAAAACTCAGAGTGTAAAAAGATTCAGGCAATGTTGGATTGTTAGCTACCATAAAAGCTTTAAAATGTTCAAATCTATCAAAATAATCCTCAACTGTAGTAGTTTGAGATAACTTGTTAAAACTACCAACATAGTTGTCATGTGCAACGCCCTCAAATCGAATACACAGATCCTGAACAAAGTTATCCCAAGACATTTTATGCTTACCCTGTTGATAATTTAAAAACCATGGATCTACTTTCGAATCAAAATGAATTGCACCCATATCAACTCTTTCTGATTCAGGAAAATTATGGAAAGCAAAGTAACGTTCACATTTTTGAGACAAACCCCTTGGATTAGTTCCATCAAATCGTGGAAAATCAACCTTGTGAGTTCTAGAAAACTTATTAGGATGTGAATTGTGAATCAACTCACGATCTCCATGAGATCCTTTGGAAGAATCTTGATGAGAAGAACCAGGGTCGATCATTTCTTCAGGTTGCGTCTCCGGAGGTAACAGATGCTCCAAAGCTGTGAAGATACGGTCGAAATTGGCGTTCGATCTAGCTTCAGTAGCAGCCAATTCGGCATAAAGAACCTTCAATTGATCACGGATATCTTGGATTGCAGTGGAATTTTGTTGAGCAAGTATATGAACATTGTTAATGGTGTGTTTCTCACCTCCGGTCATGATTGAAGTCCCATAATGGAAGTCTGATACCAATTGTATTGATCTAGTACAAGATTTGATGAATTATTTGGTAGCAAGCTACCTTCTCTCTGAAATCAGAGCCTAATTATTCTCCAAGGAAAATAAGATTTTTCATTCATGCCTCATTCTTACACAATGATAGGTTATTTAACTGCCCATTCCTGGTTGACAAATTCAACAGTCAGGATTACATCTAACTCACACAATACTCTATGAATTAACATAACCTATGCTAACTAGGGGTGAGCAACGGACGGACGGTTGCGGATTAGGGGTCACCCGCAACCAAACCGTCAAAATTGCGGATTTGGAAAATTGAACCGTGACCAGCCCAA
Organism: Papaver bracteatum; assembly: GCA_023529315.1. Classification (NCBI taxonomy): domain Eukaryota; kingdom Viridiplantae; phylum Streptophyta; class Magnoliopsida; order Ranunculales; family Papaveraceae; genus Papaver; species Papaver bracteatum. Next base: position 752,048 of record JAJJWX010003234.1, on the reverse strand, counting down.
TCACCCGCGGATTTCACATCCGCGGATCCGCGGATAATGCGGACCGGTTGCGGATTAACCGCGGATTTAGAAGGAAAAAAAGAAGAAGTTAGCAAGCAAGATATCTAAACAATACTAGAATTACATTCTTGATACAGGACATAGTCGCAAAAACAATATTACTTCAATGAATGAGCAAAAAGGATCTTTCTTGAAGCTAGCTAACATCGTACTTAAACCATAGAAACTACTCCCATCGTAGATACAAATTCAAGAGAAACGTATGCCAATACAAGAAGAAAGGGAATATAGATGCAAAGAAATGGGAATTTCTAAATTTTTACCATCTATCTTGGTTATGAATTGGGCTCAAAGGACTAGTGGAACTAGGAGCACATCCAATTTCGCAAAATTTCATTAAATGAGAATGATTGTTTTGCCGGGCTTTATTAACTAGGCTTTATCCTTAGTACTTTTATTAAGTTCTCTTATTACCTTGCGGTGCGGGTGAATCCGCGGATTTGCAAAACCAACCGCAACCAAACCGCTAAACCTTGCGGATTTGAAAACTCACCCGTGTCCGGACCATAACTCTTGCGGATTGGGTTTCACCTGCAATTTTGCGGACGGTTGCGGATGAAATCCGCGGTTCCGGTTTTTTTGCTCAGCCCTAACCAAAACACAAGCCCAACAGAAGTGTAAGAATTACAAAAGTTTCAGAAGCCCACTAATGAAGCCCAAATTCAGGGGTACAAGACATAATCTTACGAGAATGCCATGGTAGATCTCTTCTGGAATGCTTGACATGATTGCTTCTTATTTTACTACGAATTCAGCTTCTAATTTCTTACAGATATTCAAACAGAAAATGTTATATGTTTGTTTTTGAAATGGCAAAACCAGAAAAATGATGTTGTGCTAGAAGCTGGAGAGCGGAGATTAGAGAGACTGCTCAGTCTTTAATTTATTTCTCCGCAGAAAGAGACACAGGTAGAGTATTAGCGAGAGGGGTTTGAAGTGGAAGGGGTGAGGGGACTGGGGTTTTGGTTAATATATGCAATGGCTGAGCCTAGCTTAGCCTTTCAGAGGGTATGAAGTACGAATCAAAAAATTCAAATACAATTAAGATTGATTTATGGTTTTCATGAGTACTTGGCTATGAATCTGATAAAGAAAAAACTGAGTTAGGGAAACGGATTCACGGTATATCAAAAATCCTTTTAAAAACTGGTGACTGAATGCACACCTAAAACAATTTTCTTCTCTTGGATTTTTCTTCCAATGCTTCGAGTGAAACAAGGCTCAAAGAATGATAGACATATTCATTAGTAAATGGATTACAGATGTAGGTAGGATCAGGAGTAAAATTGGACTTTCCTTCTACCTTGAAACAAACCAAACCTTTACATGAACCAACCATGCTAAACAAGGGCGGTTCTAGCTCGATTGACCGATGATTATCAATTTCTATAATTGTCTTGTAAGAGTAATCCCAGTTCATGTTGATATCTTCGTAATCCTCACCTCCATAAAATAATTTGCAAGGTTTCGGACCAAACATGAAAAGAAGACCTAACTTGATATAATATCTCTCCAGGGTTTGCTAATTAGTTTGCAGTTGATGATGCATGGTTTGGTGAGGTAAGCGGGATAGTATGTCTAGGATTATCTCAGTAGGTAACTTCTCCATCTTGTGAATTCTATATGCACAAAACTAATTCGTCGCACAATTCTAAGCCAAGAAAAATAAGTTCTCACTTCTGGTCACCAATCATCTCTCTCGGAAGCCATGCTTATATAGGCAACAGAGATTTAAACTTTTTTTTTTTTTTTTTGATCGGAAGAGAAGATTTTATTAGAAAGAAAGAATGTAGAACAGTCTACCAAAGGTAGACAAAATCACAAAGAAAAACTAACTAAAGACAGTATTCCAATTCGTAACAGAGATTTAAACTTCAAAACCCTACTTATATAGGCGAGATTTGTTCAAAAGGGTATTAAGGATAAAGTGGTACCTTATTGGGGGTATATATGGAGGAAGAGCCAAATATATATGATGACAACATAGAAATACTTGTCGTTCTTCCTCTTGTTTGTAATACTGTATATCCTACTCAGGTGCTGCTACAACCGATGTGAAAGTGTTCCAACTTGTTAGCGTTTTCTTCAGACAAGTTCCTCTCCAGCAACTTCATAGTTTCAACTTCCTCGTATTCAAGTTTTATTTTCAAATCATAAAGTTTTTAGGGATCAGGATCAAGCTGCACATTATCTGGCAAAAATGCTTAAAGGAACGCACTTCAACTTGACCTTTTGGCTCAGTAAGAATCACAGGAGATCAAACCAGTTGACTTTCCTTATAAGGGAAAAAAAACTCTGGTGATGCTTGTGGTTTTGCGCAGTCTATTTCCTCAAACTCCGACAAGAGACCAACTTCATCTTTTCTATTGGGTTTGTCTTAATGATCTTTATTTAAGGTTACTAATAAGATAACTTGTATAAGACAGTGGAATCAGACTATAGGAGGATCATTAACAGAACTTACATACATTTCGTATTGAAAAACAGTAATGAAACGTTGAAAATAAAAACAAAACCATTACGATTTATTTTTTTACAACCCCATACCCGTCAAAAGATGCGTCAGAGAAACTGGAATTGTGTACATAGTTAGAGAATCAGAGGAAACACACATGTTTCTGCAACTAAACAAGTTACATAATTAAACAGGGAAAGAGAAATAGAAATTTTTTATGAAACATCAAAACCATTTTGGCTAATGGATTGCTAATGCTGATTCGTAAAGAGCCTGTAAAGTAGTCATGGAGAGAGTAATACATCACTAATAAGAAATTATCTAGAGAACTTTAAAAGACTAGATACAAAAGAAGCAAATATTAACCGGAATTCATTATGGGAGACTATTTTATTTTTCTCTTTCGTACATGGGTTCTAGAGACATATGAAATCCCTCTTTTCCTCAACCATATTTTCTACCCATAGGCAAGCCAAACCATCACAAGTACACAGCAATTCAACAAAACAACATGATGATTTGAATTGGTAATCCATTTCAACAACATCATCAACATAATCATTTTTCAAAAATTGATAAGTCATTGTTGGAAAATCCAGGGTAATAGAGGATGAAAACAGAGATTGAAAAGAATGTTGTAACACAAGCTTCAAGCCCTTACGATTCTTTTCAGCAATTATTTCGACCCTTCCCAAATAATGGCGAGTACAATTGGTCAATGAAATATTGCCTTCAGGATAGAATAAAGCCCAAACAACGTTGTTGACTTCAATAGTTGTACTCCCTTGACCCAACCAAGAACACACAATATTTGTTTTTGAAGATGCTTAGAGAGAAAGAAGTTTTGATTGATATTGATGAAACAAGTTTAGGGAGAAGCTATTTATAGAGGGTTTGGCATCTGTTGGGAAAAGACATCTTTTCACCAACAGGTTTCGTGAAGAGTCTCTTCATCAACAGACGCCATTGAAGTCTGTTGGATTTGAATTTTCTGGATATGTTTGGAACTGTCAAAATAGTTACGTACCCGCAAAAAATTCTTCAATGGCTACGCCCCCAGGTCCCCTCTTAGCGCAGTTGAAAATATTCCAACAGTCAGAGATTGAGTTTTGGTGAATGTCTTCCACACCTAAACAGGGTGGAGATGCTTGCATTATAAAGATTATTACATACCCAAATTAGGGACAATCAACAATAAATGGGAATATTACAATTAAGAGAATACTCAATCAATTGCGCTAATTGAGGCATGCATATATTGCATTGATTGCTCTTAATCTTGTATCCTAAATATGCCGAGATCATAGCCTTGAATCAGTTGTGCTAACACCCTCCCTCAAGTTGAACCGGAGTTGACGGACGTTCAACTTGTCTCTTATATGTTGAAATCGGAAGGAAGACAAACCTTTGGTAAAAATATCAGCAAGCTGATCTTTGGTGCATATGAACTTTACATGAAGTTGTTTACCGGCGACTCTCTCACGGACAAAATGGTAGTCAATCTCTATATGCTTTGTGCGCGCATGAAAGATGGGATTGACAGTGAGATAGGTTGCGCCTAAGTTATCACACCAAAGATAAGGAGCAGTAACATGTATGCCTAATTCCTTGAGTAGAGACTGTATCCAAATGAGCTCTGAAGTCGCAATTTCAACACCGCGATATTCTGCAACTGTACTTGACTTCGAAACTGTTTTCCGCTTCCTGGCACTCGAAGAAATCAGATTTCCACCAAAGTATATACAGTAGCCACTCGTAGACCGGCGATCATCCAAATTTCCTGCCCAATCTGCATCATAGTATGCATTAAGAGAGTAGTCCTTATGCGGCTTGAAGAATAATCCATAGTCAATGGTATGCTTTAGATTTCGTAAAATTCGTTTTACGAGCTCCCAATGTTCCACATACGGTTCATGCATGTACTGACATGCTTTGTTAACTGCAACTGAGATATCCGGTCGCGTAATGTGAAAGTACTGCAGATCCCCCACAACAATTCGGTAAAGAGTAGAATCAACAAACTTTTCAGTTCCGAGTTTCTGTGGCCTAGAGTTAGCAGCAAGAGGAGTGCAGACCGGTTTTACACCATCGAGTTTGGTTTTACGCAGCAAGTCATAAACGTATTTTCTCTGTGTAAGCACCAAATTATTTCCTTGATGAAGCACCTCGATGCCAAGGAAGTAGGAAAATTCACCCATGTATTTAACTGCAAAAGAATCACCCGTTCGGTTGTTAATTAGGTGTTGTCGTCAGATCCCGTCACTATTATGTCATCGACATAAACTAACACATAGAGGATGGACTTGATAGTTTGCTTCACAAACAAAGAAGAATCAGCTATGGAAGCCGTGAAGCTAAGCTGCACTAGATGATTACTGAGTCTCGAAAACCAGGCCCGTGGCGCCTGTTTGAGTCCATACAACGACTTGTGCAATTTGCATACATGGTTGGGATAATTAGGATCGACATAGCCCGCCGGTTGCTTCATGTAGACCTCTTCTTCTAGTACACCGTGTAGAAAAGCATTCTCGACATCGAGTTGGTGTAAATGCCACCCATTCATCACATCAATTGAGAGCACTAGTCGTATGGTACAAGGCTTTATCACCGGATAGAACTTCTCATCATAGTCAATTCCCTCTTGCTGGTTGAAACCTTTCGCCACTAGACGAGCTTTGTATTTCTCAATGCTGTCATCTGGTTTCCTTTTGATTTTGTATACCCATTTCGAGCCAACCACATTCATTCCATATTCATACTTCACCAAAGAGTAAGTACCATTACGTATTAAGGCATTTATTTGAGTACCCATAGCGTCTCTCCATTCTGGAATTTTACTTGCCTCAGAGTAGCAAGTAGGCTCCATAAAGGCAACATCTTGCAATGGATACTTAGTCGTTGTTAGACATAACTTCTGAATAGGTTTGGTAATACCATCTCGTGCACGAGTAACCATTGGATGCTGCGATTCTGTGTTAGTTGGAAGTGGTTAAATTGGAGAAGCAATTGGTTGTTGTACATCCACGACAACAGCTGGAGTGGTTGAGCTAGTCGATTGTTCCGGTGTTGGAGAACGTGCTACAGATGGTGAGGTGGTCGGTGTTGGAGAACGTGCTACAGCTGGTGAGGTGGGCGGTGCAGTTTCAGTGGATGAACTTGCTGATTGTTCCGGTGTTGAAGAACGTGATGCAGCTGGAGGATTTGGTAACGCAGTGGCATCTAGTCGTGGCGCCTCTTGGAGTGCTGCTGGATGTCTAAATATTGGAGATACTAGAACATCCGTACTAGTGTATGTAGTTTGCTGACAAATCTCGGGAGAATTTTGCTGAGGAGGAGAGAATGGGAATGAAGATTCTTCAAACCTGACATGGCGCGATATATATTGCCTGTTCGATTCTTGATGAAGACAAACATAGCCTTTGTGGGCGGAGCTATAACTATAAAGACACATGGAAGTGACCTAGGTTCCAGCTTATTGACATTGTATGGACGCAGACATGGATATGCTAGACAGCCAAACACACGCAAAAAATTATAATCAGGCTTTTTATTGAATAGAAGTTCAAGAGGCATTTTAGACTATGTAGCTGATTTTGGAACTCTGTTGATAAGATAAGCAGTAGTGGTAAAATCTTCACACCAAAAATCGTTGGGCATATGTGCATGAAACAAAAGAGCTAGACCACTTTCAGTAACATGTCGAATTCTACGTTCTGCTAGACCATTTTGTGCCGACGTATAGGGACAGGAGAAGCGATGTTGAACACCACAGTTGTTTAGATGTGAAGTTAGTTTTTTATACTCAAGAGCATTATCATATTGAAAGACTTTGATTTTATGACCCGTTAAGTTTTCAATTTGTTTTTGAAACTGGAAAAAAGTAGTGAAAACATCAGAACGATTTACCAACGTAAAGACCCATGTATAATGAGAAAAAGCATCCATTAATAGCATGTAATATAGAAAACCAGATCTAGACAGATGAGGAGATACCCAAATATCACTTACAATTAAACTTAACGGTTAATCAAACACTGTTTCACTAAGAGTGAATGGAAGTTTTTTGCTCTTGCTTATATGACAAGAGTGACAGAAACTAAACTTCTTATTCATGACATGAAGGGAAAAGCTATTGATTATTTTAGAAACTGTAGAGAGCATTGGATGCCCTAAACGATGGTGCCATACAGGTAAACTGGAAGATAAAAAAGACTGTGGTGTTTCGGATCGATTAATACCACCAACTCCATCAAAGATGTAGAGCCCATTCTCGTTCCTCCCCTTTAGAAGTACGGCCCCTGTGCAATTGTCCTTCACAACAAAAAAATTGGTGTGAAACTCAAAGCAAACATTGTTATCTTTGCAAAACTGATAAACCAATAATAGATTGGTTTTTATTTTAGGAACATGATATATGTTATTCAATAGAAAACAGCGGGTATTATGAGTAAACGCAGTGTTACTAATATGAGCAATTTGCAACCCATTACCATTACCAACCCGAACTTGATATGTTCCTTCATACTCATGTGGGATACAAAGATTATTAACATCAGCCGTCAAATGGTGTGTTGCACCAGTGTCTGTGACCCACTGATTTTCACCAGAGCCATCAGGAAGAGAAATGTAAGCTTCAGGTGTTTATTGTTGATTTTTAGTGTCCCTGTCATAGCGAAACCAACAACGATCAGCAGTGTGATTGCGCTTTTTACAAATCTGGCAGATGAGGTCTCCTTGTGCAGCACCTCTTTGCGGTTGAGCTGGTCTACTATTGTTTTTATTGTTAGGCTGATTCGCACCTCGCTGGTGATTATTGTAACCTCTAGATCCATTCCTGTTGGACCCCGCTGAGTTGGTAGTAACATAGTTCGGAATGGGCTGTTGAATATGAGCTAGCTGATGTTCAAGACGCATCTCAAAGGACAACAGATGGGAAGTAAAGGTTTGGATATCCAAACCCTCGGAAGTACTTAAAGCGGTGACAATGGGATCATATGCTTGATTCAAGCCATTGCTAATGCACTGTTTTTTTTCATCAGCTGTGACAGTGTACCCAGAAGCTGCAAGATGATCGAATAAACTTTTAGCATCATTTAAATAAGATTTCAAGGACTTATTACCTTTGTTCATACAGTGGAGTTGTTTCTTAAGACTTCTTTGGTGAGCAAATGTTTTCGGAGTATATTCAGCTTCCAATTTATCCCATATCTCTTTTGCAGTTGTAAGCTCAGAAACTGTGCTTAATACTTCAGCTGTCAACGTTGAATTCAGCCATCCAACGATCAGTGCATCTTGAGCTTCATATGCAGTAAAATCTGGATTTGTTTCTTCACTATCGGGAAGTGTTCTCGGCGGTTTTTCTTTTGATCCATCAACAAACCCTGTGAGACCGTATCCTTTTAGGATAGGGTGAAACTGTGCTCTCCAGAGAAGATGATTTGTTTCAGTGTGCTTTAAAGTCACAAGGTGATGGATTTGAATTTGTCTCAGGGTATTTGTAGTAGCTGCCATTTTTTTGTGTTGATTTCTGTTTTTTTTTTTTTTTTTTGGTTTTGAATGATATTTGCGGAAACGAGCTTGGATCGAAGGCTGATACCAAGTCAGAGATTGAGTTTTGGTGAATGTCTTCCACACCTAAACAGGGTGGAGATGCTTGCATTATAAAGATTATTACATACCCAAATTAGGGACAATCAACAATAAATGGGAATATTACAATTAAGAGAATACTCAATCAGTTGCGCTAATTGAGGCATGCATATATTGCATTGATTACTCTTAATCTTGTATCCTAAATATGCCGATATCATAGCCTTGAATCAGTTGTGCTAACACCAACATTCTTCATAACTTTTGAACCAAATATATTTTTTCTCTTCATTATTACCTCTAATCACATGAGATTAGGGCTTTTCTTTGATGCAATTTAACAAAATAAGAGCTGGAAATTAGGGAATACCAATTCTTGCAGATTGTTGTCTGCTAGAAAATTCTAAGGATTTTCTTTTCTTTGGAAAACAAGAAGTTTCGTTTTTATTTTCAGTCTTCACTTGGCTACTTCAGCAATAAGTACCCGAACCAAGTGAAGCGAGGGTACTCACATATTTCTGCGCTCCGCATAACATTTTGGCACCATCCACCCACAGTTTCTTAGCTGTGTTATGTGTTGGACCGTAGCAAACTAAATCCTTGTCAGTTCCGAAAAGTATCTCATTGTTCTGAAACTCGCATACTACCATCAGAATATCTGTTTTGGTAATGGACTCATGCGTAATTGTGAAACGTTTTGTCCATGATTCTTTAACACCATACTCCTGCATCACCCATACGTCAACGCTAACTCCATAAGTTTTATGCAGTATACAAAGGCACCCTCCTAAAACGCCCACATCATTGTTATTAAGATAACTGTCATCATTGGTATCAAGATCACTGTCGCCATTTGTATCACTGTCACTGTCTACTGGATGCACCATGGGCCCTTCTAGTTTCACGACCTCTATGAATATCTCGTTAGTCATATCAAAAGATATTATAGCTTCATTGTATTCATCCGCCCTGTTCACGGCACACCAATGAAGAGCTCCATTAACAACCACCCCAGGTGTCATTCCACGAGGAAAGTAGTAAGGCATCTCTTGACATTCACAAAGTCTCCAGGAATTTGATCCTAATGTATAGATCTCAACTGTAGACCAAATCCCAGATTCAGACCCCGACCCATCATCAGAAGTATCAGAATCAGGAATTACTGCAACTCTTACCAATTTAAAATCATCAATACTGTCGTCATAACCAAACCCATACAAGCCCTCACCCGTACTGTGTTCGAAATTTGGTGGCATAGGTATCTCCTTGTATTCCTTAGTAGATGAATTCCAAAGAAAAATGTCATTCCAACTAGTAGCGTTACTAGTGTCTAATAAGCAAACCAAACCATCACAAGAACCCAAAATTTCAAAAGAATCCGAAGGCATGACCGGATAATCCATCTCAACAGCCTCGCTAAGAGGGTTATGTGTTCCAGATGATAATTTTGAAGATAATGAATTATACTCCACTGAGTACATTGGGTTGCTTTTACCAAAACCAATCTCATAATGCAACATAATGAAAGTGAAATTTTTTCTAATAGCATGATCACGGTGCATTTTAATAAAAGAAGGCTCACCAAAATGATTGCAACATGTTTTGCACAAGGACTTGAACCGCAAGACAGTTTTCACGGGTAGTCTTGAATCGATTTCTAGGTGCATCTCCTCTGGAAGACTTGACATCTCTTCTTCTTAAGATTTCTATGAGTTTTGTGAAGGGAAGAAGTAGTAAAGTTGTGATTCTCATCTTTCAGTCTCATGGTCTTATATAGATTTTGGCAAGCCACTTTTGGTATTACATAAAAAAAATTAATGCGTAAAACAACAAGATTGTGTCATGTATCACCGCATTTACGAATGATCGATTTTAGGCAAGAAATCAAAGAGATTTTGTAGTTGCAGAGGCAAAGATATTGAGTCATGCCTTATTAAATTTACAAAATGTATGAATCTACGAGATTCGCGGTGCACTGGTTTTTTTTAGAAAGAAATCATGTCCTATAAATCTTAATTCGATATCCCAACTACGGGTCATTTGACTCCTCTTGTTTAAACTAAAGCAGTGCAAGTACATTCTCTGTAGTATATGCATATGCCACTGGAAGTTGCACAAATGAGTGAGTAATGCATTGCAGTTGGAGTTTGGAGCAGCAACAACATTTACAAAAACCAAAAAAGGAGGGAAAAAAGAAAAGAAAAAAAAAGGACGCTAGAAACAGGGATTGAACCTGTGACCTTGTGGTTAACAGCCACACGCTCTAACCAGCTGAGCTATTCCAGCTGTGTTGACATGGCTTCCATGCATATACCTGCCATCAATTTCCACGACCTTAAAAACCTCACCAGAAGGCAAATTTCAATTCAAGACCTCATATGCACACCTAAAACTATTTTCTTCTGTTGGAGTTTTCTCCAAATGCTTCGAGTGAAACAAGGCTGTTCACGTGAGGAATTGCTCCAACAATCATCTCTGGGCTATCACCCCAGAGTTTCCTTAGAATTCTAGTTTCAGAGTCATAACAAAAGATACTTTCAGTTGACGACAATAGAACTTGATTGCTCTTTGTAACCCCAAACGGCACGTATCTCATATGCTTGGGGCAAGGTATACTGAATTTCTTACTCCAACTCCACAAGTCGTTGAACTCGTGCTCTTTCATGTCATAACAGCTACACTTTCTGTTTTTCTCTAATGCCCATATGTCAATAATTCTATGTTCTTCTCCGCCATCTATATGAACAACATATAGATACCCTCCAAACAATTTAAGACCAATTGTGTGGAAACTAGTACAATAATGCGGATTCGGCAGCAATAGTGGTGGCAATGGGATCAATCGGAACTTCTCATCTTCTAAGTGAAAAGCTACGATATTGTTTTTCGATGACTCAAACCAATGAAGGGCTCCATTTGCGCAAACACCTGGATCTGTGAACAAACGGTGACCAGTTCTTCCTATATCTCTCCACCCATGACCGCTACCCAAAGTGTATACTTGAACTTGGCGATTGTAATAGTCGTGGTAGATTCTAACATCTTTATACTCATCCATGGAATGATGATAACCAAATCCATAACTAAAATAACCAGCAATCTTACCCATACTTGTTTGGTCGCGGTTGAATGGTGGAAGATAAACATATTCCTCGGTAACGGGATTACAGATGTAGATGGGATCACATGCAATTGTAAACTTGCTCCTGACCCTGAAACAAACCAAACCATTACATGAACCAAGCATTGTAGACAAGGGGGCTTCTTGCTGCTCGATTGTCGACCGATGATTATCAATTTCAACAAGTGTCTTGTAAGAGTAATCCCCATTCATATCGATATCATCGTATTCCTCTCCTCCGTAAAATAGTTTGCGAGATTTCGCACCAAGCATCAAAAGAAAACCTACCTTGATATTACTTGATATGATATCTCTCCAGGGTTTGGAAACTAGTTTGCAGTTGATCATGGTTTGGTGAGGTAAGCGGGATAGTATGTCTAGGATGATGTCAATAGGTAACTTCTCCATCTTGTGAATTCTATATGCACAAAACTAATTCGTCGCACAACAAAATATAGTTATCACTTCTGATCATCTATCATCTCTCTCTCGGCAGCCGTGAAACAGAGATTTAAACGTCAAAACCCTACATTGCATTGCTTATATAGCCAACGGAGAAAATAACGAGAAGATTTGTTCAAAAGGGTATTAAGGAGAAAGTGGTACCTTATTGGGGGTATACCGAGGAAGAGCCAAAAATATATGATGACAACATGCAAGTCCCAGGTTTGGCGTAATCTAATATTTCTTTCTAAAGTGTGTTGAATGTCTCTGGATTTCAATAGTAGGATATGGGGTGAATTGAAGAATCTAGCTTGTACAACTATCATCGACTTCATGTTTATTGACATGCCGTTTCAATTTTGGGATTGCAAAAACTTTCACTATTGATTTGCGAAAGCTTACGCAAGATGTTCTTTTACTTATGCTTTAGTTGTTTAAGCGGTGGAGGAGTCAAACATTGGGCAGTCCCAGGTCAACTAGTGTGTCTTTGCATATTTGCGAGAGATAAACCCACTCAGGTATCTCTGTTACATATTTCATTTAGGAAATTCCTGTTAGATAGCTTCAAACTTAAGTACTCTTCGCGATACCAGACAGAGACATTCTGCCATTCTAAGCGCAGGTGAACTCCAGAAAACAAATCAAACAAAGAGCATCACGGAATGAACACATGAAACAACTGAATTTATTTACTCTATATATATATATACCAGACTGACAAACATACAAGATGAGAAGATTTTACTTTGCTTCACTACAACCTCAAAAATAAAGCATAAAAACTATCTCTCGTACTCTGATTTGATTAATAGTTTAAGATTTCTGCTAGAATAATTCTTCTTTCCTCAATAATTGTCTTTCTTCCTCCTTATTGTACTGTATTCTACTCAGGTGCTGCTGCAACCGATGTGAAAAAGTTCCAACTTGTTAGCTTTTTCTTCAGACAAGTTCCTCCCCAGCAACTTTGTAGTTTCAACTTCCTCGTTTTCACTTTTACTTATGGACGCTTCTTTTGAAACTTTGACACCTGTAATCAAGGATAGACTATAAAGGTGTGCAAGCAAAGGTATACAAGTTTGGTTTTCAATCAACAAAGGTTTTTAGGGATCAATAAGAAGCTGCACATTATCTGACAAAAAAGAATACACTTCAAGTTGACTGTTCGGTTCACAAGGAATCAAAGGAGATCAAACCAGTTGACTTTCTTCATAAGGAAAATAACTGTTTGTCAAAATTTTCTCATTCACTCAAATTACTAATGGCTTTGCGATGAATTATGTGCAAACTTTAGGAATCTGTTTCCTGAAATTCTGACAGGAGACATGCTGCTGCTAAACTCTCAAACTTCCTCTGTTATTTTGGGTTTGTCTTGGTGACTATATTTAAGGTACTTATCAATGAGTCAACTTTTACTCTAAGCGCCTGTAGAGAAATGCCACAAACATGCAACTTTTTCTACAGTCAGTTGTAACTATTTCTACGTCTCAATGAATGAAAATGTTACTAGTTTGATCAGTTTTGCCAGATCTAACATAATGGGTAACATGCTGAAAATATTGTAATTCCGTGCAATTCCACTAGAACAGAAACAAATGTGTGCGGTTTCTGTTTTGTCCTAACTAAGTTGTGCAAACCGAATTCATGTGGAAACTTTTGACTAATTAGGATACAGAAATATAATAGCACATTGACAAGTATCTACTAAGAAGCTTTAGAATCAAAACTGAATTCATCTCATATATTCTGCCGGGTCCGGTAAAGAGTAACAAAACACTAAATAAGATTTAGGTTCCTCCCTATGCGAAAAAGTATTTACAAAATTGATTTAAGCTCAACTTGAGCTTGGCAATCTTTTCAAGAGCTAAATAACACAGAAAATGGTTCCACAACAGAATGGATCTTCCATCTCTGATCCAAAAAGAGATGCTACCCAAAAGGACGGCATAATAAGGAACAATACCCCACTTAAAGACCTGACATTTCTGTCCTCCCATGTTTCAACTGATTTTGTGTTATTCTTCATTAGCTCTATGCAACTACCGGTGTTTAATGCCGATGTGGGTATTTACCACTGTACAAGACAGTAAAACCAGACTATAGGATCATTAACAAAACTGACATATTGTATTGAACAACAGTAATGAGCCGTTGACAACACAAACAAAACCAGCATTTGATTACGATTTATTTGTTTACCACCCCATACTAGACAAAAGATGCGTCAGAGAAAATAGAACTGTGTACATAGTTAGACAATCAGAGGAACACAGTAGGAAAACAAATGTTTCTGCAACTAAAAAAAGTTTCATAATTAGACAGGAAAGTGGAAAGGAAAAAATTTCTGAAGCATCAAACATCATAATGGGGCAACAGACTATAGTTTCTGAATGAATTAATGTAGATGGCTAATACTGCTTGGTAGCAGAGGAGCCTATTGTTGGAATTAATTACAATAATCGAATGCAAATGGGAAATAATACTTAGATTACACTGATAGTAGTAACAAATAACTCAATAAACTTAGTAGAGGCACGTATGAGATACGCTGAGCTAAAGGTAATATTGCCTGCTACTCCTCTCGAGATGCTATAGCAATTAACAAATTACCTCCAGGATACAACTCATCGTTAGTTCTCCTCTATGTGTAGCATACACAGAGAACCCTTAGAACTTGGCGTGAAATAAAACAAAAATACAAATCGAAACTCAAATAGTTTCAGAGAAATGTAAAAACTAATTTATGTTTACAAAAACAATTTACGTAAATAAAGAAGTAGTTTTCAGAAACTAATATTCGTAAACAAAGAAGTAGTTATACAAAATTATGTTTACGTAAACTACAACTTGTTTCGAACAAGAACCGAATTTATTTTTACGTAAACTTTAAAATAAATTGTTTAGAAAGCATAAAAGAAGAAGAAGAATTTAAGAAGAGAAGAGTTAAAAGGTATGAGTTGAAAATGAAATTCTTCTCTCGTATTTATAGGTGGAAAAAGTTCGAACGTTGGAAGAGAATCCAAAGCACGACGATCGTCCGTGATTCACGCATCTCGAACGTTGCAAAAGTAAGGTAAAAATCGCGTTAAAAGAACAAAGATGCACACGCATTCAAAATTTGAGATTCTCTTGAGGCACAAAGTGTCAAATGCACCGTGTGACACGCGTGAAGGAAGATGCTTCTCGAGGCAGTTTGGATATCCAAGAAAGGCAAAGAATAAAATTCTTTACATGTGTGGGAGAAGGCAAAGAATAAAATTCTTTACATGTGTGGGAGAAACGTGTGGTAAAATTCACTAAAAGATAGGGTCGGATACACCTATATGGGACACGCCCACGCACTTGAAAACATGCCATTTTTAGCGAGCGTGCGTGCTTAGGCTAATGTGTCCCAAAGCGAAGAACGGTGCAATGTCTTGAGCGCGACGGGAAAGGCAATAAGAAATGCAATAAGGTTTAGGCAACCTTGCCATAGTCTAAGGCTTTCCCCATACACAAAGGTCTAAAGACCCAGAGGGTCTAAAACTCAATGCTATTTAAGTCTAAAACTCTAAATGTTTTAGTCTATATGGGACTAATGTTTTATTCATTCACATGAAAAAACATCTAGGGAGCATAAGGTCTTGGGATCAAAACATGGTTCATGCATTTTTAATTAAATTTTTTAAAAACGTTTTTTCTAACACCTATAAACTAGTCATGGACAGAGCAATACCGAACTAACAAGCAATTATCTAGACAACTTCAAGATATTGGATACAAATGAAGCAAATACAGAATTAATGGATAGGAAGTAAGCCGAAATTCAATACATATGAGCTATTGTCGTTGTTTTCTCAGGCCTCTTCGTTTTCTATCTCCCAACAAAAGCACCAGAGTTGAGTGAAACCAGGCTTTGTAAATAATTCTCTGCTTCGCCCGTGAGTGTTACACTGCGAACCCTTGGTTGTTTAGCACTTGCATGGTTCGGATCATATAAAATTAAATCACGGAAACTGACTAGTAGAATCACATCATTCTTGAAAGACCACATCAGATGTAAATACGAACACTCCCTAATCAACCCGATGGTAATGGAAAAACGTTTAGTCCAAGATTCTTGAACTCCATAGTTCTGCATTACCCATACCTCAACCTTAGAACCATCATCTACAAGTACACAAAGGCACTCTTCCAACATTCCCAAACATGTGCACAAATGCCTCTTCTCCAAAGTATCTTTTGGTAGCAGCATGTCTTCGAATTTCTCGCTGCTGATATCCAAAGAGAGTATAGACGTAGAAATGTCCTGGATCTGGGAATCGAGATATAGAGCTCCATCAACAAGCACCCTTTGTCTTGGCTCAAAGGGAAATTTTGTACCTAACCAATGAAGCTTTCCATTAACAAGCACACCAGACATTTCAATAAACGGAAACCGATAAGGTATGTGATCAATGGTTTTCCAGGAATTTGACCCTAGAGTATAAACATCAACTACATAATTATCCTGATCATGACCTTGAAACCCTCTTATCAACTTGTAATCGTCAATTTTGTAATCATAACCATGAGCATAGATATCGATCTTTTCCTGAGACACCTCATTTGGGGAATGAGGTATTTTCTTGTACTCTTTCGTACATGGGTTCCAGAGACAAATGAAATCCCCCATTTCATCAACCATATCTTCTAGTTCTACCCAAAGGCAAACCAAACCATCACAAGAACACAGCAGTTCAACAAAACAACCTAATGATTTGAATGGAGGCCATATCCATCTAATGTATCCTGATAAGGGGTGTCCTACAAATAAAGAAAACATTTGCGGGAGGTGCTCGACTGATGCGGATCCGGAAAAAAAAAAAAAAAAAAAAAGATATCTCTAGAAACAAGTATTGAACCTGTGACCTTGTGGTTAACAGCCACACGCACTAACCAGCTGAGCTATTCCAGCATTTTACATTTCTTTTACAAATTATAAACACTCTAACTAAGTTTACACAGTAAACATGTTTCAGATGCTGAAGCTAATTGACTCTGTGAAACTCAGAAATAACAGTATATAATCAAAATTTAAACACATGCAGAATATTTAGAAAGTGAAAGTCGAACACAAAAATCTGTATCAAATCTTGCTCCTGCAATGTAACCATTTCAAACAAGAAAGGAGAACAGATACCAAAATCTAAAGACAACAGATGTAAGAACAAAAACACTATTCGGTTAAATCATCGCTCAGACAGTTTTCGCTACTTCAATTCACGGCCCTCAATAAAACTCTCCATGGAACACCATCTGTACATACCCAATTCTGAATTCCAGAACTTGGTCATTAGAGATCAGAGTTCCTCACCCTTTTACTAAATCACCACCCAGAATGAATGCATGTATTTCAACTCAACTGGTAACTGTGAAAAGAGTGCCACATAGACCACCTGTCCAGACAGGGTTGCCAGTTTTCGAAGCGTTTTTTCTGTTCCTGGACCACACCAGCATACAGAGGTAGAAATGTAATACCAAAGTGATATCCCAACTTAATTAAGCTTCTGTTTGACCCAATCACAATGCCAATATCAGCTGTGTAAGCAGGCACAACAAGTCACTAACTGAGTCACCAATGAAAACAGACTGATCGTGCCTGACGAGTTACATCACCCGTAAATATCATCTGCACAACTGAACTCATTCCCGTCTAGTTTCAACATGTCTAAACCACCTGCAAAAACACATAAATACTTCCGCTTAAAGAGTATCCATGAGAAAACACTTCAGGAATAGAATATTTAGACCGGAAAAGACCATAAATTTTTAATACCTAGGCAATCACCCTGTGGTGCTCTACCAGTTAGAGCAGAAAGTATTTGGCACAATCTCAGATATGGAAAACTCAACACCATCGTTAGTCAAAAAACAATAGTAATCGGTCCCAGCAACATATTCCTTTGATTTAAAGCTTTGCATCAGCTTAATCACTCGTAAGTTTGGTACATCAATATCAGAAGGTTTTTCCAAGTTTACATCCTTCTTGCATACAATATTCCTTCTGTTAGAATCAAATCAAAAGCAAATCCATCAGTAAATAAACAACACTATAAAGTGTAAAACAGGTATGTACGTATATGGATCTAGTGATTTTAAGTTTTACCTTGGAATAATGACTGGCCTTGAACTTGCTGTCAAACATGGGTGTCAGCTTTTGCTGTGGGTTGCAATGTGCAAAAAGCGGTTGATCCTCTTGGCTCGTCAACTTCCCGAACAACTGGAACTAGCTATTTAAGTTCTCGCTGCAGCCATGTAAAGATATGAAGAAGTTTAAAATCAAACAATAATTCCTGGTAAGTAGGAATTGAATTCTTCATTCACGTATTTTATTATTTCCTGAATTCTAGCATTTAGTTAGCAGGATTGTTAGTTGGTTCTACCACCTGTGTTAGTGGGTGAGTAATGGTCAGTAAGTTAGTTTGTTTTTAATCGTGTTTATGTGATTGTTCATGTTGTTAGTGGATTGTAAACATGTGCATATTCTCACCTATATAATGGTGGTCTGATTGTTCTTTTAATCAATCGAATTCAGTGATTCTACAAGTTGTAGTAGAAGCATATCTTTGTCTCCAGTTTCTTTGTGCATTAAGTGTTTGTTATTTTGTCTGTGTGAAAACTGTGCAAGTTGTAGCATAGTTGTTCACTACTCTGATTCAATCTTTGATCCTTAGAAAAGTACTCTGATTTCTAACATTTGGTATCTTAGAGCTAGGTTATTTGTGTCTGTTTTGAGTGTTTGAAAGTAGTAATCATGAATGCTTCAAGTCTTCCACTTCCAAAGTTCTGTGGTAAGAACTTTCAGCAATGGGTCATCCAAATGACAGCCTTGTTTGGTTTTTTGGAGTTGACAGAAATTGTGGAGAATGGTTATGAAGAACCAGCAGCAGGAGCAGTACTCACTCAAGCACAGAAAGACACATTGAAGGATTGCAGAAAGAAAGACAAGAAGGCAATCAGATTACACATGCGCTACGGTGGACGAAGAGGTAATGAAGAAGATCCAGCATGCAACTACGGCAAAGCAGGCCTGGGATAAGTTGCAAACTTCTTACAAAGGTGATGACAAGGTGAAGAATGTGAGGTTACTGACCGCCTTGCGAGGTGAATTCGAGATTCTCCATATGAATAATTAAAAAAATTTACGATTATTTTTCTAGAGTTCAATCTATTGTTAATCAATTGAGAGATAACGGTGAGGTGTTAGATGATTTGCGTATTGTTCAAAAGATTATCGTTCTCTACCAGCCGTTTTGATTATGTTGTCGTTTTTGCAATTGAGGAAGTAAAAGACCTGGCAACTATGACAGTTGATGGTCTAATGAGTTAGTTTGTGTGCTCATGAATATAGAATGGACTTGAGATCTGCGCAGGGTCTATAGAACAGGCTTTTCAAAGCAAGGTTTCTATGACGGAGAAGGGAAGTTCTAGCGGAGAGGTGGAAGCCAAGGCATCTAAGCCTAAAGGCAGGTATGATAAATCTAAAGTAGGATGTTATCATTGCAAGAAACCTGGTCATTATAGAAAAGAGTGTAAACTTCTTCATGTTAAATTCAATTACGAGCATGCTAATATTGTTCAAGATGGTGTAGAAGAAAGGAAACTACTGTTGTTAGCTTGTAGTGCTTACGAAGAAGAGCATCTCGACAAGTGGTACTTGGATACGGGTGCGATAATCATATGTGTGGTAAGAAAGATAAGTTTTTCCAAGCTAGACGAGATCGGTTAAATGGCGATGTGAACTTTGGAAATAAAACCAAGGTTCCGATAATGGGAAAAGGTAATATTCTTATCAATTTAAAGAATGGTTCTCATGAGTATATTTCTGATGTTTACTATGTTCCTAGTCTACATTGGAGTCTGTTAAGTTTGGGTCAACTTTGTGAGAAGGGACTCAAAATTGTGATTGAGGATGGTGTATGCAAGATTGAGAACAAGAAAAAGAATCGGTTGCTCATGTGAAGATGACTAAAAATCGTATGTTTCCATTGAATTTACTGAGACTTCCTCGTTTATAATTTTAGTGCAAGCATTACGGATAAGAATTGGTTATGGCATCTTCGTTATGGTCATCTTAATTTTAATGACTTAAAGTTATTGGGTCGAAAGATATGGTTCTTGGTTTACCTAGGCTTGATTGTACTAATCGTTTACATGGGGTTGTGTTCTTGGAAAGCAACACGGGGACCCTTTCCAGTTGGGAAGTCGAGAATAGCATCGCAAAGAATCGGAGCTTATACACTCGAGATATATGTGGACCAATAGAGACTTAATCAAGTGGAGGTAATAGGTATTTTATTACTTTCATTGAAGATTACGATGAAAGGTTTGGGTCTATTTTTTGAAGCAAAAATCGAAGCATTGGATGTATTTAAGGTCTTTAAGGTGTTTGTTGAAAAACAAAGTGGTTATACCATGAAAGTGCTTAGATCAGATAGAGGTGGTGAGTATACCTCTAATCTCTTTGCTGATTTTTTTGTAAGGAACGGGGGAATGCAACATCAACTTATCAATCGGCTATACACCTCAATGAGACGGAGTATCCGAAAGGAAGAATCGTACCATTGTTGAGATGGCGAGAAGTATCTTTGAAAGGTAAAAATTTGCCTAAGTTATTTTGGGCAGAGGTTGTTGCACTGTTCTGTTTATATTCGAATAAGTGTCCAACAAAAAGTGTTTGTAATAAAACACGAGAAGAGGCTTGGAATGGTTGTAAGCCTAATGTAGATGATTTTTCGGGTATTTGGTTGCATATGCACATGTACCATACGAAAGAGAAAGAAATTTGATGACAAAGGGGAGAAATGCATCTTTGTCGGTTCTGATGCTTGTTCAAAGGGTTATAAGCTGTATAATCCGAACACAAAAAAAGTTATTGTCAGCAGAGATGTTGAGTTTGTTGAAGATGAATCATGGGAGTGGTCAGTTGAAGACAAAAAAACATATGAGTTTTGTTTTAGAAGAAGACTTGGTTACTGAAGAACCGGAGTTAGTCACAGAACCACAATCTCCTCCTCCAGTTCAACCTCCTTCTCCAGTTCAACCAGCACCACGTCGCTCCTCAACTCGCACTCGTGTTATGCCAGCAAGGTTGGAAGACTATATTTTAACAAATTATAGTGATGTTTCTGATGAGGGTCTTATTAATTTCGCGTTATATGTAAATTCGGATCCTAAAGGGAAGAAGATTGGAAGTTGATAGTTATGATAGTTTGAGTTTAAGGGAGGCTGAAGAAGTTTAAACTCAAACAATAATTCCTGGTAAGTAGGAATTGAATTCTTCATTCACGTATTTTATTATTTCCTGAATTCTAGCATTTAGTTAGCAGGATTGTTAGTTGGTTCTACCACCTGTGTTAGTGGGTGAGTAATGGTCGATAAGTTAGTTTGTTTTTAATCGTGTTTATGTGATTGTTCATGTTGTTAGTGGATTGTAAACATGTGCATATTCTCACCTATATAATGGTGGTCTGATTGTTCTTTTAATCAATCGAATTCAGTGATTCTACAAGTTGTAGTAGAAGCATATCTTTGTCTCCAGTTTCTTTGTGCATTAAGTGTTTGTTATTTTGTCTGTGTGAAAAACTGTGCAAGTTGTAGCATAGTTGTTCACTACTCGATTCAATCTTTGATCCTTAGAAAAGTACTCGATTTCTAACATTTGGTATCTTAGAGCTAGGTTATTTGTGTCTGTTTTGAGTGTTTGAAAGTAGTAATCATGAATGCTTCAAGTCTTCCACTTCCAAAGTTCTGTGGTAAGAACTTTCATCAATGGGTCATCCAAATGACAAACCTTGTTTGGTTTTTTGGAGTTGATGAGAAATTGTGGAGAATGGTTATGAAGAACCAGCAAGGAGCAGATACTCACTCAAGCACGAAAAGACACATTGAAGGATTGCGAAAGAAAGACAAGAAGGCATCAGATTACACATACGCTACGGTGGACGAAGAGGTAATGAAGAAGATCCAAGATGCAACTACGGCAAAGCAGGCACTGGATAAGTTGCAAACTTCTTACAAAGGTGATGACAAGGTGAAGAATGTGAGGTTACGGACCGCACGAGGTGAATCGAGATTCTCCATATGAATAATTACGAAAAAATTTCGATTATTTTTCTAGAGTTCAATCTATTGTTAATCAATTGAGAGATAACGGTGAGGTGTTAGATGATTTGCGTATTGTTCAAAAGATTATGCGTTCTCTACCAGCCCGTTTTGATTATGTTGTCGCTGCAATTGAGGAAGTAAAAGACCTGGCAACTATGACAGTTGATGGTCTAATGAGTTCGTTGTGTGCTCATGAATATAGAATGGACTTGAGATCTGCTGCAGGGTCTATAGAACAGGCTTTTCAAAGCAAGGTTTCTATGACGGAGAAGGGAAGTTCTAGCGGAGAGGTGGAAGCCAAGGCATCTAAGCCTAAAGGCAGGTATGATAAATCTAAAGTAAGATGTTATCATTGCAAGAAACCTGGTCATTATAGAAAAGAGTGTAAACTTCTTCATGTTAAATTCAATTCTGAGCATGCTAATATTGTTCAAGATGGTGTAGAAGAAAGGGAAACTCTGTTGTTAGCTTGTAGTGCTTACGAAGAAGAGCATCTCGACAAGTGGTACTTGGATACAGGGTGCAGTAATCATATGTGTGGTAAGAAAGATAAGTTTTTCCAGCTAGACGAATCAGTTGATAATGGGAAAAGGTAATATTCTTATCAATTTAAAGAATGGTTCTCATGAGTATATTTCTGATGTTTACTATGTTCCTAGTCTACATTGGAGTCTGTTAAGTTTGGGTCAACTTTGTGAGAAGGGACTCAAAATTGTGATTGAGGATGGTGTATGCAAGATTGAGAACAAGAAAAAAGAATCGGTTGCTCATGTGAAGATGACTAAAAATCGTATGTTTCCATTGAATTTACAGACTTCCTCAGTTTATAATTTTAGTGCAAGCATTACAGATAAGAATTGGTTATGGCATCTTCGTTATGGTCATCTTAATTTTAATGACTTAAAGTTATTGGGTCAGAAAGATATGGTTACTGGTTTACCTAGGCTTGATTGTACTAATCGTTTCTGTAAGGGTTGTGTTCTTGGAAAGCAACACAGGGACCCTTTTCCAGTTGGGAAGTCGAGAATAGCATCGCAGCAACTGGAGCTTATACACTCAGATATATGTGGACCAATAGAGACTTAATCAAGTGGAGGTAATAGGTATTTTATTACTTTCATTGACGATTACAGTAGAAAGGTTTGGGTCTATTTTTTGAAGCAAAAATCTGAAGCATTGGATGTATTTAAGGTCTTTAAGGTGTTTGTTGAAAAACAAAGTGGTTATACCATGAAAGTGCTTAGATCAGATAGAGGTGGTGAGTATACCTCTAATCTCTTTGCTGATTTTTTGTAAGGAACAGGGAATGCAACATCAACTTACTGTCAGCTATACACCTCAACAGAACGGAGTATCCGAAAGGAAGAATCGTACCATTGTTGAGATGGCGAGAAGTATGCTGAAAGGTAAAAATTTTCCTAAGTTATTTTGGGCAGAGGTTGTTGCCTGTTCTGTTTATATTCTGAATAAGTGTCCAACAAAAAGTGTTTGTAATAAAACACGAGAAGAGGCTTGGAATGGTTGTAAGCCTAATGTAGATGATTTTCGGGTATTTGGTTGCATATGCACATGTACCATACGAAAAGAGAAAGAAATTTGATGACAAAGGGGAGAAATGCATCTTTGTCGGTTACAGTGCTTGTTCAAAGGGTTATAAGCTGTATAATCCGAACACAAAAAAAGTTATTGTCAGCAGAGATGTTGAGTTTGTTGAAGATGAATCATGGGAGTGGTCAGTTGAAGACAAAAAAACATATGAGTTTTGTTTTAGAAGAAGACTTGGTTACAGAAGAACCGGAGTTAGTCACAGAACCACAATCTCCTCCTCCAGTTCAACCTCCTTCTCCAGTTCAACCAGCACCACGTCGCTCCTCAACTCGCACTCGTGTTATGCCAGCAAGGTTGGAAGACTATATTTTAACAAATTATAGTGATGTTTCTGATGAGGGTCTTATTAATTTCACGTTATATGTAAATTCGGATCCTAAAGGGAAGAAGATTGGAAGTTGATAGTTATGATAGTTTGAGTTTAAGGGAGGCTGAAGAAGTTTAAACTCAAACAATAATTCCTGGTAAGTAGGAATTGAATTCTTCATTCACGTATTTTATTATTTCCTGAATTCTAGCATTTAGTTAGCAGGATTGTTAGTTGGTTCTACCACCTGTGTTAGTGGGTGAGTAATGGTCAGTAAGTTAGTTTGTTTTTAATCGTGTTTATGTGATTGTTCATGTTGTTAGTGGATTGTAAACATGTGCATATTCTCACCTATATAATGGTGGTCTGATTGTTCTTTTAATCAATCGAATTCAGTGATTCTACAAGTTGTAGTAGAAGCATATCTTTGTCTCTAGTTTCTTTGTGCATTAAGTGTTTGTTATTTTGTCTGTGTGAAAACTGTGCAAGTTGTAGCATAGTTGTTCACTACTCTGATTCAATCTTTGATCCTTAGAAAAGTACTCTGATTTCTAACAAGATAGAGTGCATTTGCAAGGATTGTACAAAAAAATCTTCTTATGAAACTTTGATACCTATCATCAAGGTGCTTAAAAGAATGCGAGCAAAATGAAACTGTACATATCTGCCAAAACTGGCGTAAGGCCAAAAACAAACGCACTTGAGGATCAAAGGAGATCCAACCAGCCTGACTTTCCGATAGGCTGGAAAAAACACTTTGGCATGAATTATGTTCTGACTTGAGCAGTCTGTTTCCTGAAACTCTGACAGGAGACCTGCTGGACTCTGAAACTTTCTCTTTTCTTTTGGGTTTGTCTTAACTTTCTGATGAGTTAACTTTTATTCTTAATGCCCATATAGCCGATTGACCCCTGATTCTAGTAGAAGATTGGTTTCTCTCAAAATTAAACCGAAAGAAAAACGACCACAAGGGAGGGTTACAGCTGTCAGATGAAACTTTTTCTACAGTCAGCTCAGGTGTAACTATTTCTACGTCTCAATAAATGCATTGCCATCAGATATACTTAGATATACATAGTCTAGACATTTAGCGAATACATATTGATACTCATGTTGAAAATCACTTGCTTGATCATATCGTGCCAGAGCTAACATAAAGGCTAACGTGCTGAAAATATTGCGCGATTTAATTCTAGAACTGAAAGGAATGTGTGTTGTTCTGTTTGGTCCTAACTAAGTTTTTCTTTTATTTTTTTGAGAAAAGGGGGTTAAAATTGATAACTAAGTGCCGGGGAGGCATGACAAAGATACAAGAAGAAAGACTTCACTAAACTTTCTGAGGTAACAAGAGCCACAGAAAAGAGAAGAGAAGCAAAGAAAATACCTTCCTAAGCAAAAGGGAGAAAGAACAATAGAAAGCTTAAAATTACATGTTGTAAACTTTTTGGTCCTAACTAAGTTGTGCAAACCGAATTCATGTGTGCAACAAGCAATTCTTGACTAATGAGAATACAGAAATATAATAGCACATTGATGAGTATCTACTAAGAAGCTTTAATTAGAGATAACTAAACATCCATATACAACAAAATGTTGATCTAAGAAATCACCAAAATTTGTCCTTTAACCACAGATTAAAAAATTTGAGTTCTATGAAAATTGTACTGCATAGTACAACGTATCCAACCCCAGTAACACGAAAGAAAGAAACATGACTTCGGAGTCTAAGTTTTAACACTTACGAAGAAATTAAACGAATCAACTAGAATGTGAATTGAAAATAATAAACAAATTTCATTCTAGGAATGTACAAAGGTTTAAGACTTGGAATAAAAGAACCGAAATGCAGCATTGTAATTTTATAATCTCTGACTTCAATATCCAAATTCAGAATTCACTTGAAAAAACAATACATGGATCCATGCCAACAAAGATATCAATATCATGAAATAATAAACATAATCAATCATTTTTTCTTTATCGGCAACATAATCAATCATTCTACTCATAAAGTTTCTTCTTCGGGTTTCTGTTGATTCTTTCCCCGCATACCAGAGCTCATAAAAACTAAGCTTTCAAAACAATTACCAAGATTGAAGAATGAAACATTGTCGATTTTTAGTTCTCCAGCACTTCCAAGTTTTGGTTCATACAAAAATAAATGATTGCGACCCAAGAGTAGAATCTCGTCATTCTTGAAAGAGGAAACAAGCCTAAAATATTCTTGGTCGCAGATAATACTCTCATGGTCAATGACATAACGCTTAGTCCAAGATTCTTGAACTCCATAATCCCGCAACATGAATCTTAACAGGATTAAGATATGTGCTGACAAGTACACAAAGGCACCCTTGCAACAATCCCAGACACAGATCGTCATTCATCCCCAAAATTTCTCTTGGTAGTTGCATTTCTTTAAAAGTCTCGTGATTGATACCAATGAAGATCTCCATTAACAAGCACCCCAGATATTTGGGGATGAAGAAACTGATGAGGTATAGTTTGCGCAATTTTCCATGAATTTGATGCTAAGCAGTATCCTTGTTTCCATGAGCTTTTACACCTACTACCAACTTGTAATCATCAATCTTGTGATCATAACCAAGACCATGTAACCTAACATTGGGATCTATTGGTGGTTGTGGTATTTCTTTATATTCTTCTGTAGCCGGGTTTCAAAGATAGGCCCTATAACCAACGTTAATTTCAGACACTGATGATACTAACGAATCAAAATCAATGGAGCAAAGTTTATTTTTTCTGGAATTAAACATGAAGAAATGGTTATTTTTCTGAACAGTAATGTGGGTTTTACCAAAATCAGAGGAAGAAATTAGGGCATACCAATTCTTGCAAACGCACTTACAGGATAATAAGTATTTTACTGGTAATCTTAAGAGGATGTCATGGTGGATCTCCTCATGAAAGCCTGACATGATTCTGTTGGAATTAATTACAATAATCGAATGCAAATGGGAAATAATACTTAGATTACACTGAAAGTAGTAACAAATAACTCAATAAACTTAGTAGAGGCACGTATGAGATACGCTGAGCTAAAGGTAATATTGCCTGCTACTCCTCTGAGATGCTATAGCAATTAACAAATTACCTCCAGGATACAACTACTGTTAGTTCTCCTCAATGTGTAGCATACACGTAGAGAACCCTTAGAACTTGGCAAAAAAATAAAAACAAAAACACAAATTGAAAATACAAATTGTTTCGAGTAATGTAAAAACAATTTTATGTTTCGTAAACTATATTTACGTGAACTAAAATTCTGTAAATCAAGAAGTAGTTATACAAAATTATGTTTCTGTAAACTACAACTTGTTTCAGAAAAGAACTGAACGTTTTCTGAGTTTTAAGACAAATATTAATAAGAACTTAAGTTTCTGAAAATAATTAGAGAAGAAGGAGAAATTCAGAAGATAAGAGTTCTGAATGGTATGTCTTTAAACTGAAAACCTTAACTCGTATTTATAGGTAAGAATTCGAACGTTTGAGACACAGATCCGTAAATCACGCGTTCAATTTGTCGGACGAGTAAAAGCAAAAAGCATCCGTTAAAATAACAGTAAAAAAAACGCATCTGTCGGGTAAGATTCTTCTTGACGAGAAACAGTGTGTACAGGTGTCAAGAAAACCGTGTGACACGCGTGAAAGAAAATGCTTCTCGAGGCTGTCGGATATCCAAAACCGAGAAGGCAAAGAATAAAATTCTTTACATGTGTGGGAGAAGCGTGTGGTAAATTTCAGTAAAAAGAAAGGATGGGTCGGATACACCCACACCCACACCCACACCCACACCCACACCCACACCCACTCCCACTCCCACGCCCACGCCCTCGCCCTCTCCCTCGCCCACGCCCATGCCCACGCCGAGCCGAGCCGAGCCGAGCGAGCGTGCTTCTGTGCGAAGCACCGCGCGAACGGGAAAGGCAATAAGAAATGCAATAAGGTTTAGGAAACCTTGCCATAGTCTAGGGATTTCCCCATACACAAAGGTCTAAAGACCCAAAGGGCCATACCCTTAAGGCTAAACCAATGCTATTTAAGTCTAAAACTCTTAGTGTATTAGTCTATATGGGACTAATGTTTTATTCATTCACATGAAAAAACATCTAGGGAGCAATAGGTCTTGGGATCAAAACATGGTCCATGCATTTTTTGATTAAAACAAAACATTGTTTTTTCTGAAAATCCCCCACATGAATAATAAAACATGTCGATAAAACACGATAAAACATAAGGCAACAAAATAGGCTAAGGTGTCCCAAGGATTGAACCTTAACTTAGTGAGAGGTTACCCGAATCGCTTGTTGATACGGTGAACGCAATGTCTTGAACCGCCAACAAAGAATGCAATTCGAAATAACGACCACACTTGATGCCTCAACCGATGAAAACAGCTGCCAAGCTCTTGCGGTTGTGCCCATTTTGGTCGTGGGCTAAAATCCGGACTTAATGAATGTCTCTAGAGAATCACTCATATTCTCATAGGAAGCGGCCACACTTCCAACATCCACAAAGGTGAGTCCATAAAGAGTGTCCCTGCCACACCCCGCTTTAATCAAAGCCATGGTACCCATTAAGATCGCAAAAGATCATCCTTAATTTCTGCAGAGGAAGACTATCGCACGATTACACCATAGGGAGGGACAAAGATAGTGCTTTCTCAATATCACCATAAATTAGTTGTCTCATTGAACCTTGATCTTGGAAATCCAATCACAAGGTTGAGTATCCTTCATGGTGATTTATTCAATGAGCTTAAGTCCCATCCCCTCGATGTAAATTTAACTTTCTCTCTGGTTAAGCCTTTTGTCAAAGGATCTGCAAGATTATCTTTGGATTTTACAAAGTCTATCGAGATAATACCGAGTGAGAGTAGTTGTTTCACCGTCTTATGTCTTCTTCGTATATGTATAGACTTCCCGTTGTATACATTGTTCTTTGCGCAACCAAGAGCAGCTTCACATCACGATGGATGGCAATTGAAGACATAGGCTTGGGCCAGAGTGGAATTCCTCCCAGAAACATCGCATCCATTCACTTCCTCTCCACTTTTTCCAAGGCTATAAATTCAGACTCCATAGTGGATTTAGCTATACATGTCTGTTTGGTAGACTTCCATGAGACAGACGCACCTCAAGCAAGAAGATGTACCCACTAGTAGATTTGCACTCTTGAGTCGATATCCGATTGGCATCACAATACCCTTCCAAGACAAAACAGGATACTTCCCAAAACTTAAGCAATAGTT
Source organism: Papaver bracteatum (assembly GCA_023529315.1). Taxonomy (NCBI): domain Eukaryota; kingdom Viridiplantae; phylum Streptophyta; class Magnoliopsida; order Ranunculales; family Papaveraceae; genus Papaver; species Papaver bracteatum. The sequence goes on along the minus strand of JAJJWX010003234.1, from coordinate 723,070 downwards.
TGAGGTCCCTCTCGAGTAACGTAAAACTCACGAAGAGAGCATTCCAGTGATCCTGCCCTGGTTGCAAGTATACCCTTAATCTACTCACAGAGTAAGCAATATCAGGTTTGTACAGTTCATAAGATACATAAGACTACCAATAATGCGAGAATACTCAAGTTGATCAATACCCTCACCCTTGTTCTTTTTCAATTTACAAGTGGGATCAAATGGAGTAGACGCGAGTTTTAGCATTTTCATAATTAAATCTCTTTAATACGGTTTCACATAATGAGATTGACTAAGACTATATCCATCGACGTCTTTCGATTTTCATCCCTAAGATTACATCGAGTAGGGCCTAAGTCTTTCATGTCAAAATTATCTCTAAGCATGCTTTTAATGGTATTAATAATATCAAGGTTCTTTGCCTAATATGAGCATATCATCAACATATAGGCAAACAATAACATGAGAATCATACACAGATTTAATGTAAACACATTTATCGATTCATTAACCTTGAAACCATTAGTTATCATAACATGATCAAATTTTTCATGCCATTGTTTAGGTGCTTGTTTTAAACCGTAAAGAGATTTGTTTAACTTGCATACTTTGTTTTCATAACCTTTTACTATAAATCCTTGAGTTGATCCATATAAATTTCTTCATTCAATTCACCATATAGAAAAGCAGTTTTAACATCCATCGATGTATATGCAAATCATAAATTGAAGCAATAGCAATCAACATTCTAATCGAGGTGATTCTAGAGACTGGTGAATAGGTATCAAAGAAATCTACTCCTTCCCATTGTCTATAGCCTTTAGCTACCAACCTAGCTTTATATTTATCTATAGTTCCATCTGTTCTAAGTTTCCTTTTGAACACCCATTTGCAACCTATGGATTTACTTCCCGGGAGGCAAGTCTACAAGCTCCCAAGTTTCATTTTGCTTGAATGGACTCCCATTCATTTAATGAAGCTTCTTCCCAGAAATGAGCTTCTGGAGAAGTCATAGCTTCCTTATAGGTTTGGGGTTCAGACTCTACCGTAAGAGTCAAAAAATCAGGGCCAAAACTTGTTTCAGTTCTAACCCTCTTACTTCTTCTTGGTTCAGTCTCATACTCCAAAGTTGGAGTTTGACTAGTCGATGGAACATCCGGGAGATCATCATGGATCCTTTTACAAGGTCCAGACCTTAAAGGAAATATGTGTTCATAAAACACAGCATCTCTTGATTCCATTATGGTGTTCGGACCAATGTTATTGTGGTCGAATGATGACCATAAACCCGTGAGCATTTGTATGCTCAGGATATCCTATGAAAACACAAACAATTGTTTTAGGACCTATTTTAGTTTTCTTGGGATGAGGAATGGCCACCTTGGCCAAACACCCCCACACTTTAAAGTATGCATATGAAGGTTGTTTACCATTCCACAATTCGTAGGGAGTTTTATCTGATTTTTTAAATGGAACTCGGTTCAAAATATAGCATGCCGAGAGGATAGCTTCCCCCCACAAGTTCGAAGATAACCCTGAACTTGTCAACATAGCATTTACCATATCTATGAGTGTTCTATTTTTTCTTTCGGCTACACCATTCGATTCAGGTGAATATGGTGCAGTGGTTTCATGAATGATTCCATTATTTTTACAAAAATCTCCTATGGGTATCACATACTCACCGCCACGGTCAGACCTAAGAGTTTTAATCTTAACTCCTTTTTGGTTTTCTACTTCAAGTTTATAAAACTTAAAAGCCTCTAAGGCCTCATCTTTACTTCTAAGAAGATGAACCTGACAGTATCGTGAGTAATCATCTATAAAAGTGATGTACCATTTTCTACCACCTCTTGTTGGTGTTGATTTCAAGTCTCCTAAATCCGAGTGTATTAATTCCAAAGAAACTGTTCTACGTTCAACACTTTTATTAAATGGTTTTTTTGCATATTTAGATTCAACACAGATTTCACATCTTTGTTTATTATCAAAGTTTATTTTTGGTATGCAACCTAAATTAGCAAGTCTTTCTAGCGATTTGAAATTAACATGCCCAAATCTATCATGCCAAACATGTGAGGAGTCACAAACATAAACAGAAGAAGATGCATTAACATTTAATTTCAAATCAGATACACTAAGCTTAATCATGTTGTCGGTAACATAACCTTTTCCTACGAATTCACCATGCTTAGAAATCACAACAAGATTGGACTCAACAACAATTTTAAAACCTTTTCCTAGCGGGGATGGTTTCGAGATGAGATTTTTGCATATGTCCTGGGACGTAGAATACGTCATTCAATGCGAGAGTTTTTCCCGAAGTTAGCTTCATTCGACCCTGCCTTTCCCCACCACTTTCGCGGTGGAAGAATTTCCCATGAACAATTTCTCATCATCTCCTACTATGGCATAGGAGGAGAAAGCATTTCTGAATTTGAGACATGCTTGGTGGCTCCAATCAAGCCACCCAGTCTCTCACATTAGTCATACTAGAGACAAGGTCGACTTCGGACACCATGCCGGTGAAATATCCAGTCCTCTACTATGTTTGCCTTATTTTTCTGTTTTGGATCATATTTGATCCTTTTAGGGGCCTTACGTCTTTAGCCATATGTCCAGGTTTACCACAATTAAAACAGATCGCCTTTGATGGTGTGCTTAGTGACACCACCTCTAGGCTTAAAATTGTTACCTCTGGGTTTTCGACGTCTCATTACGTCTATTACCCATTTTTTGGATTCTCCAGAGTTTTCTTTGAAGCGACTTTATCGTCCAAAACATGAGCTTTGTTGGACATGTTTTTGCTCAAAGATCATGCTCTTGTCCTTGCTGCACATCAGCTCCTCAACCTGGATCTTTTTGCCAAGCTCCACCATGGTGATTTCACGAGTCTTGTGTCGCAGCCTCCTCTTGTATTCGCTCCATGAGGGTGGAAGCTTTTCAATCACAAACGATACTTGTAGAGCTTCATCAAAAGTCAAGCCTTGACAAGAATCTCGCCGATGAGGAGTTGAAGTTCGACGAATCTGTTCTACCACAGGCTTTTAAATTAGTCATGTTGTATTCTAAGAACTTAGCCATCAAGAACTTCTTACTTCCGACAGCTTCAAGATGATATTTTTCTTCTAGAGCTTCCCATAAATCAAAAGCATTAAAATCTTCTTTTGCATTATAGAAGTCATACAAGGAGTCATCAAGACAGTTAAGAATATGATTCTTGCACAAATAATTCTTCCTATTCCACTGTCCAATTTATCTTCATTACCACGGCGATGAAGTTTTCTCGAGGGTTTTTCTAAAGCATATCCATCTAACCTTTGGTCGTTTAGGAAGAATAGCATTTTAGACTCGCCATCTCTTAAAGTCCTTACCACCGAACTTTGGTGGTTTTTCTACGTATTCTTTCCCATGTTCTTACAACAAAGAATATTACGATATTACAATATTACAATAAGGCACGTTATTACCTTTAGATTGTTGGAATTAATTACAATAATCGAATGCAAATGGGAAATAATACTTAGATTACACTGAAAGTAGTAACAAATAACTCAATAAACTTAGTAGAGGCACGTATGAGATACGTTGAGCTAAAGGTAATATTGCCCTCTACTCCTCTGAGATGCTATAGCAATTAACAAATTACCTCCAGGATACAACTACTCAAGTTCTCCTCAATGTGTAGCATACACAGAGAGAACCCTTAGAACTTAGCAGCAAAAATAAAAACAAAAACACAAATTGAAAATACAAATTGTTTTAGAGTAATGTAAAAACAATTTTATGTTTCGTAAACTATATTTCCGTGAACTAAAATTCGTAAATCAAGAAGTAGTTATACAAAATTATGTTTACAAACTACAACTTGTTTCAGAAAAGAACTGAACGTTTTCGAGTTTTAAGACAAATATTAATAAGAACTTAAGTTTCTGAAAATAATTAGAGAAGAAGGAGAAATTCGAGAAGATAAGAGTTACTGAATGGTATGTCTTTAAACCGAAAACCTTAACTCGTATTTATAGGTAAGAATTCGAACGTTTGAGACACAGATCCAGTAAATCACGCGTTCAATTTGTCGGACGAGTAAAAAGAAAAAAGCATCCGTTAAAATAACAATAAAAACGCATCTCGTCGGGTAAGATTCTTCTTGACGAGAAACAGTGTGTACAGGTGTCAAGAAAACCGTGTGACACGCGTGAAAGAAAATGCTTCTCGAGGCTGTCGGATATCCAAAACCGAGAAGGAAAAGAATAAAATTCTTTACATGTGTGGGAGAAGCGTGTGGTAAATTTCAGTAAAAAGAAAGGATGGGTCGGATACACCCACACCCACTCCCACACCCACACCCACTCCCACTCCCACGCCCTCGCCCTCTCCCACGCCCACGCCCACGCCCACGCCGAGCCGAGCGAGCGTGCGTGCTTCTATGCGAAGCACCGCGCGAACGGGAAAGGCAATAAGAAATGCAATAAGGTTTAGGCAACCTTGCCATAGTCTAGGGCTTTCCCCATACACAAAGGTCTAAAGACCCAAAGGGCCATACCCTTAAGGCTAAACCAATGCTATTTAAGTCTAAAACTCTTAGTGTTTTAGTCTATATGTGACTAATGTTTTATTCATTCACATGAAAAAACATCTAGGGAGCAATAGGTCTTGGGATCAAAACATGGTCCATGCATTTTTTGATTAAAACAAAACATTGTTTTTTCTAACAGATTCTGCTTCCAATTTCAGAGAGTGAAAAGGAAAAATTAGGGTTTATGTTTGCTTTTGGAATGGGAAACCAAGAAACTGATGAAATGATGAAATGCTGCTCCGATCAATTAATCTTGATTTTATTCCCCGGAGGAAAGAGAGAGAGACAGACAGAGAGAGTTAGGAGAGGGTTTTGAATGAAATGAAATGGGTTCTTACTAGTTACTAGTGCAATTTTGTATTTTGTTTCTCTCCGATGAATGAAATGGGTTTCAAGCGTTTGACATTGGCTCTAAGGCCCAGTCTCTTAATGGCATGTTTAGATGTCAGTTGTTCAGCTAGGGGTGAGCATAAAAACCCTAACCGCGGATTTCACCCGCAACCGTCCGCAAAATTGCGGATTTGACCCAAACCGCAAGAGTTATGGACTGGACACGGTTGCATTTTCAAATCCGCACGCGGTGCGGTTACGGTTGCGGTTGGGATTTGAAAATTGCGGATTACCCGCACCGTAGGGCAGCTAGGGGATTTAGTAAAATTATTAAGGATAGTATTGGAATTCTGAGTTTTATATATAAGCATCTTTATCAAACCTAATATCCTTCGAACTTTTTTCTCTCTTATCCTCTCTTTCCTCTTTTCTTATCTTCGCCGATTTGGTTCTCTTTTCTTCTCGGACTTCACAGTTTCAGCATCTCAATTTCTTCATTTCTCAATCCAGTCAAAAGAAATACAAAGGTCTTGGCCCTCTTGGACAGCATATTGGGAATCTCCACTCAAAAGATTTACCAACTACTGGAGTTCATAAGTTCAGATGTTGTGCTTCCAACTCTTATCTTTGTAATAGCTTGTTCGCTTTTTAACATTCTTTTTCATCAATTGATTCCTGTATTAGGATCTTTATGAATAGTCAGAAGTAGACAGGTTTATGAGCGAGTACCCCCCTACTATGATTTTTGTTTCCTAAAGTAATCTGCTATGTTTACCATTCTAGTAATTTGAGTTTGAATAGTCTGATTAAGTCTTTCAGCTTGGTCATTTGATGTTCCGATAGCTTTGTGAACACCTATATTAACAAGTTGATCTATATATATATATAGACCTGAGTTTTAAGTCTCAGTAAAATCTCTTTTAAGTTTCAGTAAGATCTCTTATTACACATCTTCTTCTTCTTTTTGTTTCCATTGTTGTTTATGATGCAGATTCTTAATCGCCGCTGCGAAAATTTAGATCACAATGATATTGAGGAACTGATATTGCGCCACCGACAAAACAAAGTGTTTAATCATATTATTTTTTTAAATTAATTTTTTTGATTGAATCCGCGGTTAATCCGCATCCGCGCACCGTACAATCCGCGGATCCGCAGAGGTCAAATCCGCGGGTGATTGGGCCGGTCACGGTTCCATTTTACAAATCCGTAACTTTGACGATTTGGTTGCGGGTGACCCCTAATCCGCAACCGTCCGTCCGTTGCACACCCCTAGTTGTTCAAGACAGGTTGGAGACCGTAAAAAAAATCCCCATTCTCTAAGAAAGATGTTTTTGGGCTTACCAAAAAATTACCGGGCATACATTTTGTCTAAGTTCGGTTTAAAAGTTATCAGTCGAACCTTGAGAATCTAGGCAAAAAAAAAGTTGTGAGCCGAACTTTGCTAAAAGTCTTAAAGCTAAGTATTATCCTTTGTGTGATAGTCTTCATATAAATATAAACATTGTTCCAAACCAAAGTGATAGTTGGACATAAAAAGGTTAGGTTTTTCCTATTTCAAATACCCATTTTCCCTATTTCCCATCACCTTCACAATTGTTAAAATCAATTTACTTTTCAATTCCGGTTTTTCCTAAGTACCAACCATTAAAATTCAAATTAATTTTGACTACTCCATTTTACTTTTACTTGTCTTCTTCTTTGTGAATCATTTAATCCCTTTTTTCATTAAACAAAACCAAAAATAATCAAGTTAGGAACCCTAATTTAGATTCCAATTATTATTATTGACTATAAGCAATTATCCTGTAAACCATCGTTATGGAAGTCCATTAATGGAAAACTAGGGAAAAATATCTGAACCCTAATTCAATTAGATTATGTCAATTTTATTGGAACCCACCTTATGAACAATAGTTTAGAGTTGATTAATTACCTTCATTAATCATATGAGCAGGGTAAACCAAAAAATATGTTCATCTAATTGCAGTATGTGCCGAAATATGCTAATCAGATCACACCATTATAGTACCATATATGCAGTAGAGTTTACTTAAGATCAGCGTAAAAGATAGGAACAGATGCTTCAAATTAATAACACATGCTTCCAAATTCCACGTAACATAAAATTAGGATATGATTCACAATGTAAACCGTGAATACAATGTATGCTCCAACTAATTTTGAGTATAATATAATTCCCTTGTCTCTCCCATCCACCATCTTTAACACTAGCCAATATCACACACACCAATCCTCCTTATCTATTTCACCGAAGGAGGTGAGAATCATGGAGATGTAAACGAGACAGTGGTCAGTGGTGGAGATGAGATAAAAATGCGATTTATTACCTCGGTTTTTTTTTTTAGCTTTAGGATGATTTTATTATTGGGTGTAAATAAAAAAAATCAAGAGATGATATTTAGGATATATGAAATTTAAAATGGGTGGTACTTAGGATAATTGGGGATAGGATTTATGGGGGTTGGGAAATAGGAAAACTGGGGATGGGAAATAGGAAAAACCAAAGGTTATTTAAAGAAACATTGTTTTTGGGAGTTGGAAAATGGACAAAACATAGATATATGGGACGATTACTGGATTCCAAATGTTAAACCAACCGAAAATATTACTAGGACATGGAATATAGGTATTTCTAAAGTCTGTCAAGTGATTACAACTAATAAAACATGGGATTTAACAAAACTAGAAGGTTGTTTCGACCGAACTATTGTAGACAAGATAAGGAAGATACAAATTCCTAACAATGGTTTAGAAGATGTACCTCACTGGACTTTAAGAAACACATGTAACTTTACTATTAATTCTTTATACATTATAAAAATATAAATTGTACACGAGGAACTAACATGCAGTGGAGAAAAATATGGGAAATGAAAATAACCCCCTCAATCAAAAACTTTCTGGAAGGCATCTCACTCTATACTTCCAAATGGTGTGAGAGTTACTTCCATAATACCAGAAATATACTCCCTCCGTCTCAAAATAACAGTCCTAATTGACTTTGTCAAAATAATAAGGAAATCCTATAAAAAGTCATGATTAACCCTTGACTAGCGCATTTAATTTTAAGTTATTACCAAAGGTAGATGAAAAGGTAATGTAACAATATATAGAAATATTAGGAATTTTGTAACTACCCATAAATGTTTTCATTTAAAAAAGAAATGAAAATTAATACAAAAAATATTGAATGTATTTTTTCCTTATATATGGTGATAATATTTATGATTAGAATTAAGTTTATATTAAAAATGATTTTATAATTATAAAAAATAAAGGGTATACTTGATAGTTTAAGGGAAAAGTATGTCTATAAACATAACGGACAGATAACAAGAGATAGACCAAAGTAGAAATTAGGACAAATAAAAAAAGACAGAGGGAGTATGTTTGTTGCAAACTATGTAATATAAATGAGGAATCTCTCACTTATCTTTCTTTATAATAAGAGACCCCCAAGAAGCCACATGTCATTCCCAAAATCATTTAGATATGTGGTGAAGCCATGTAATCACTTCTTGACAAATCATATCCATGTCATCAACAACTTAAAAGATATTATTATTAACCAAATAGAAGGTTTACACGTCCTTTCAAAAGTATCTCCAAAGTGACTCTTCGGTAAGAACTGTTGTTATTTGTTAACCATGTCCTTTCAGAACAAAATACAGGTTTACTTTTAAAGGACATTAGTGTTAGTAAACTTGAGATCTATGAAAGGATACTAAAAATCAATGGATTTACAAGAATGCAGGTTTAGGGAACCTTTGCTATTCAACACAAACAAATCTCTAACACTTTCTCCATCAACACAAACAAATCAAAATTTTGAATACCCATTTCTTCAATCTTATTGAAGATTGTCATTTGTATGTCTCATTTTCTCATCTAATGACCTGAATCAAGGTTTTTATTAGATCAAAACACTATTGGTTTTGAAAACTTCATGCGGATATTGAATTAAAGATAAGGGTTTGTTTAATAATAATTGAGATTGATTTATTTTTGTTTTAATTTTGATCAAGTGGATCAATGGTATGGTTGGCAGTAATGGATTGGAACCGGATACAGGAGCCAGAACCGGAATATAGAGAAATTCAAATTTTTTTCTCTGTTTTTTTATTTTATACAAATTTCCTTAATCTAAGAAATTTATTTTTGTTTCTTATTTGAAACTCATGCTTTAATTAGTTCCATCAATTCTATGAATTTGATTTATTTTTATTTTCCCCTCTAAAATTGGTATTAGTTTTCCTAATTTAAAATGTTTAGCATCCGGCAGAAGATGGTGATGGTTGTGAAAGGTGTAATCTTTACCGTGTTAATATGTCTATTGTCAGAAGAAGAATAAGCATTACCAGACCACTGCCATTATCGTTGCAATGAATAAAAAAAATTGATTTTTGCTGAAAATAATAATGACAGTTTGACCATTAATGATTTCTTCTTCTTCTTCTTCTTAATCTCTTGCAACCAATTTTTTCTTCTGATAACTTTGTTCTCTCACCCAATTTTTCTTTGCTCATCATCTTTGTATTTCTCTTCTATAATCAATTCGACTAAACTCTTGTATGTCTTGATCATTAGCAATCCATCAAGATTAATCATATTTCTATTCTCTCTTACCATGAACAGATTTATCTTCTTCTTTTGTGTTTGAGCTTAATACTACTTGATGTATCTTATTCATTCTATGAAGAAGGTTTGTTTTTTCTTCACAAGCCCACTGTCAAAATGTTGTTATTCTTTTGGTTTTTTCTTTTCCTTCTTATTTCATAGACTTTTGATTTATTACTGTGTTTTGTAGGAGATGCTTTGATTTAAATTAAAGAATATTTAATTGATGTTGATAAGAAGCTGGATTGGGATGACAACGATAAAGGAAATCATTGTTCTTGGATAGGAGTTTACTGTAATAATATTACTTTTCAAGTATTTTCATTGTGGCGCAAACATCACAACCTCAGGATCCAAGCGTGGTGAGTAAAGTTTTTAGGATTAGTAGAATATAAAATCCTAAAGATCCAAGTCTTAGACATGACATGACATGCATGTCCAGCAACACCAGCTAGCACAAATAGTGTAGCCTCAATTGTTTAAAGTGTTCGTAGGTTAATAAATTATTCTGTAGAATGTTGTACGAATTTTTTTAGCTGTATAAGATTGCGACATGGTGATTGAAACATGGCGGTAATTTTTTATTTTTAGTTACTCTCGTGGTTGAGTTATTTTTCTTCAATAAAATAAAATAAAATAAATTCTGGCCAAAAACTGTAACTTGGATTTTAAAGGAGAAACTTTGACTTGAATAGCATTACAAATAGTGCCAGACGACGTGACCTAATCAGTCAACAGAAAACAAAAACACATTGAAATAATATAATATAAAATTGATAAACACAAAACCTTTACTCTACTCTCTAAAGAAAAACATATCATAATCTTCGCCTCTATATCACCACCACTTTCAATAAATCTCTAACACTTTCTCCATCAACACAAAAAAAAAAATCAAAATTTTGAACACCCATTTCTTCAATCTTATTGAATATGATCATTTGTATGTCTCATTTTCTCATCTAATCACCCGAATCAAGGTTTTTTATTAGATAAAAACACTACTGGTTTTGAAAACTTTATGCAGATATTGAATTAAAGATAAGGGTTTGTTTAAGAATGATTAAGATTGATTTATTTTTGTTTTGATTTTTACCAGGTGGATCAATGGTATGGTTAGCATTAATATATTGGAACCAGATCTAAGAACCAGAACCGGAACACCTGTCTTCTTATACGCCTGGAATATAGAGAAATTCGAATTTTTTTCTTTGTTTTTGTATTTTAATCAAATTTCCTTAATTTAAGAAATTTATTTCTGTTTCTTATTTAAAACTCATGCTTTAATTAATTCCATCAATTCAATGAATTTGATTTATTTTTATTTTCCCTTCTAAAATTGGTATTAGGTTTCCTAATTTGAAATGTTTAGCATGCTGCAGAATATGGTGATGGTTGTGAAAGTTAAACTTTACCATGTTAATATGCCTATTGTCAGAAGAAGAAGAAGCATTACCGGACCACTTCCATTATCATTGCAATGAATCAAAAAATATTTTGATTCCGGATAACAATGATAGTGACAGTTTGACCATTAATGATTTCTTCTTCTTCTTCTTAATCTCTTGCAACCAATTTTTTCTTCTGATAACTTTATTATCTCACCCATATTTTTCTTTGCTCATCATCCTTGTATTTATCTTCTCTAATCAATTCAACTGAACTCTTGTATGTCTTGATCATTAGCAATCCATCAAGCTTAATCATGTTTCTTTTCTCTCTTACCATGAACAGATTTATTTTCTTCGTTCTGTGTTTGAGATTAATACCACTTGTTGTATCTTCTTCATTCTCTGAAGAAGGTTTGTTTTTTTTTTCACAAGCCCACTGTCAAAATGTTGTTATTCTTTGGGTTTTTTCTTTTCCTTCTGATTTCATAGACTTTTAATTTTTTACAATGTATGAAAGCAGTCAAAAAGACAAGAGTCAAGCGGTGGTGAAGAAGTAGAAGAAGAAGAAGATCAAATTATATGTTTTGCAAAGAAATTTTTAAGTTGTATGATCTTAAAGTTCATATTTTAAGTTTCTTCAATTTATATTTTGGATTTCTCGTAAACATACTTACATATGTTTTACTAGCTAGTACTTAAAACCCAAAAAAGTAGAAGAAGAAAAAAACACTAGATACATCGATAGAAGAAAACAGGGGTTTTAAGAATTAAAGAAAACAATATAATGTTGATCAAATATGCGTTTACCTATATTATAAACTTTAAACTTGTATTTACACATTAAACTTCTCTAAATCTAGCATTTACCCGAATTTTTAAAAGCATTAACCTGTTTCCAATCAAACATGCTTATGGATTTTTTATTTTCATATTTTTGGAATGAAAAGTATATATTGGATTTTAGTTTATATATATATGTATGAATTTAATGGTGGACATTTTTATTTTGCATATAATATATAAATGGATGTGGTTTTGTATATAAGTTTTCTTTTCTGAAATAAAGTTTGGTTTTGTTTATGATTATTTAAAAATATTGTACATGTAATAAATAAAGCATTACAAAATCTATTTTGAAAATTGGTTACTATGCTTTTGTAATATCGTAATTACTTACTTTGTGTGTTAATACTAAATTTGAATCTCATCTCTAAAGAACACAATAGTATTAAAAACTTAATCGAAGTTTTTTTTGCATATTAAAAAATGTTTTACCCATCATCATAGATTTGAATAATTAATAGTTTTGAAAGTGCTTCACTTTCCGTAAGAAATTTAAAGAACGTTAAAGAAAAATGTAAGGATGGTTTATTTTTCACCTCTCAATTTGCTCTGTTCTATTTTTTTGTTTTATTTACGGTTTGTGAAAAAGCGGGGGTCTAACAACCACACCCAATATTTCGATTAGAAATTTGTATGGAAAAACTCCGAGTTACTTTACTAGAGAATCAACTAGATAGTCAAACTCAATCTAGATAAAAATATCTCCAGGAGTTATTATCTCAATCTCTCAATTTGATCTATACTTAAGAAAATAGAATCTGCGAGTATTTATCAAAGAGAGATAACTTGGATGGTACGAAAGATCAATATCCAAGTCTCAATCAATTTAAATCAACAACCAAAATGGTGGGATATTCTAATTGATCGAACAACGCATAACCTGTATTATTTCAATTATATAACGAAATATAATGCGAAAAAGAAATAACACAGACACCGGAATTTTGTTAACGAGGAAACCGTAAATGCAGAAAAACCTCGGGACCTACTCCAGATTAAACATACACCGTATTAAGCCGCTACAGACACTAGCCTACTCCAAGCTAACTTCGGTCTGGACTGTAGTGGAATCCCAATCAATCTCACACTGATCCAAGGTACAGTTATGCTCCGACGCCTCTGATCCCAGCTGGATACTGCGCACTTGATTCCCTTAGCTGATCTCACCCACAACCAAGAGTTGCTATGACCTAAAGTCAAAGACTTTAATAAACAAATCTGTATCACACAGAAAAGTCTCCAAGGATAGATAAATTCGTCTCCCACGAATAAACCTATGAGTTTTGTCCCGTGTTTTGATAAATCATGGTTAACATGAACCAATTGATAAAACCAGGCTTATATTCCTGAAGAACAGCTCAGCTTTATCAATCACCTCACAATAAACTTAATCGACGCAGCGAAGAAGATTATTGAGGAATCACAAACGATGAGACGAAGTGTTTGTGACTACTTTTATATCTTTCCTATCAGAGATATAAATATCAAGCCAATTATTACAATTGTACTCGTACGATAGAAACAGCAAGATCAGATCACACAACTACAAGAAAAGTAATATCGGTCTGGTTTTACAATCCCAATGAAGTCTTTAAGTCGTTAACCTGGTTTTAGAAGAAGAAAACCAAAGGTTAAAGGTGAAATGACTCTAGCTTAGAAAACTAGTATCACACATAATGTGTGGGTATTAGGTTTCCCAATTGCTAGAGTTCTCCCCTATATAGTCTCGTAAATTAGGGTTTGCAATTAATGTTAGATTACTAACAAAGCATTCAATATTCACCGTTAGATGAAAACCTGATTAGATTCAAGCTAATATTTATCAACCGTTAGATCGAAAACATAGCTTGTTATACACACATGAAATGCACGTTTGTAGGCTTATGAAAACCGTACCCAAACTTGTACATTAGTTGATTCAATAATATTTAACCAAATGGTTAGCCATATGGTAACTTTCATATCAACCATATTCTTCTTCACCATAACTAGTCCAAATGACTCAAATGAACTAGTTAGAGAGTTATTCAATTGCTTAGATATTTATGAACTACACAAGACACAATCGAAGCAAAAACGATGTGATTCACTCGAATCGATTCATGAACTATAAAGCCACGTTTGCAATAGCATTCCTTAGTTTATTAAGATAAGTTCACAAATATCGTTTTTAGACATAACCTACTCAAGTTAACGGACTGGGTTCGCGGACTTAAAAACCCAGACGGAGTTCACAAACTCCAGCAGAAATTCTCAGGTTCAAGAACTACGCATGTTCACGGACTGAGTTCGCGAAATGAAATTGTATGCTGAGTTCGCGGACTGAGCTCACGCACAACTCCGGTTTCACTTGATCAACAAAGTTCACAAACTTCGGTTCAAGCAATAAGGACTTATACATATATGTGTTACCACAATAATGCTTATATCCTATAATGGTTATAATGTCTAAACTCTCATTTCAATCATTGAAACATTCTCATAGGGCGTTATATAGTTGTTATTCACAAACTATTTTTCGTCAAAGAGATTTCCAAAATGATTGAAACATAACATGACTTTCATCACTAGGTCAAGATATACTCAGCTCAAAATAGATAAGCAAGATATACTCATCTCAAAATATCACATGTGTACAATCAAGAAAAACCAACTCAGTCAAAGAAATGCTCAAACATAAGAAAACTTATGGAGTGCTAACTAAATAACCACACAAGATGATTAATTTAGTTTATCATGTTCAACATAAAGTACCTTACGGAACAACAACTAAGTTAATCACAAAAGTAATCAACTTTTGTTGTTTTAGTGCTCAACATAAGACACTTCATGGAACAACACAGTATTTACACAAAAAATGTGGATCAGGGAAGATCAATTACTGCGGAATACACAAGAATTCATTTTATGCTTCCATCATTATTTGCACAATGACACACAATAGACATAATCCTTGAATCACAAAAGATTTTAACCTATCTTCCATCAAAACATGACAATATAGGCTTAACTTTTGTGTTTGTTAAAAGTCTATGCATTCTTTTATCAATATTTTCATATCAATACACGAACAACTTTACTTTTTACAAAGTATGGGACAATCAAGTTCACGGACGTAAACCCACATATCCCATAACAATATTGCAATATATAAAACCATAAAGATTAATACTGCTGTTGATGGTGGTTTTTAGCTTAGGTTTAAAATCGTAAAACCCTAGTCAGACAGTGACGTCATAGAACTTGAGTAATAATGTCTCCACTAAGCGCATTTATTGAACCCTTTAATATGTATGCGAGAAAATTACCAGGGTACCTTTTTTTTAATACTAATTAGGGTTTCGATAGTCCAAAACCTAATTCACATACCACATGTGCCAATGGCATGCCGTGCCAGCCACACCTTCGTGCCAAGGCATTCCAACCATGCCATCTGCACCACTGTGCCAATGGCAAACCATACCATCCACATCTACCGCTCCAAGGCATGCCAACCATACTAGCCGCACCACTATGCCAATGGTAAACCATGACAGCCACATCTACCGCGCCAAGGCATGCCAACCATGCTAGCCGCACCACTGTGCCAATGGAAAACCATGCCAATGGAAAACCATGCCAGCCACATCTACCGCGCCAAGGAATGCCAACAATGCTAGACGCACCACTATGCCAATGGAAAACCATGCCATCCACATCTACCGCTCCAAGGAATGCCGACTATGCTAGCCGCACCACTGTGCCAACGGCAAACCATGCTAGCCACATCTACCGCACCAAGGCATGTCAACCATGCTAGCCGCACCATTGTGCCATTGGTGAACCATGCCAGCCACATCTACCGCGCCAAGGCATGCAAACCATGCTAGCCTAACCACTATGCCAATGGCAAACCATGTCAGCCACATCTATCATGGCAAGGAATGCCAACTATTCTAGCCGCACCACTGTGCCAATGGAAAACCATGCCAGCCATATCTACCGTGCCAAGGAATGCCAATCATGCTAGCCGCACCACTGTGCCAATGGAAAACCATGCCAGTCACATATACCGCGCCAAGGCATGCCAACCATGCTAGTCGCACCACTGTGCCAATGGAAAACCATGCCAGCCACATCTACCCCGCCAAGGAATACCAACCATGATAGTCGCACCATTTGCCAATGGCATGCCAAACCCTTGGACCCACCATACCAAGCCAAACACACCTTGCCTTGGCCCTATCCATGCTATCCGCACCATGTGCTAACGGCATGCCAAACCCTTTGCCCCTCCATGCCAAGACGTCCATGCCAATCCCTTGGCCCCACCATGCCATGCCAAAAACACCTTACCATGGCACCATGCCAACCTAGCCGCGCCACCATGATGTCCTTCCCTGCGCGGCTACCAAAACGAAGGCGTGCGACAATCACCGTTCGCCCTTCAATCCCAAGAGAAAATCCTAGCCTCCCAAGGTTACCAGACAACACATGGTAACCTTTGGCCCGAAACCCTAGTTTTCACTAGTACAAACCTTCACATAGGCCACGTTTTTTTATTTATAGCCTAGCCACGTTTCAGATTATTTGCGTGGCTATTGGTCATAGGTATAACTATAGCCACGTTTTGTGTTACCCTATATCCATAGTGCACCATTTTGGTCATGGGTTTTAATGTAAACCCTTCAACTGTAGCCATAAACACCTTTTGGTCATGGGTTTAATTCTAAACCAATCACCTGTAGCCATAGGTGAGAATATATCCACATTAAGTAATTATGTATGTGGCGAGTTTAAAGGTTGGATTTAGACACGCTTATTAACTCGTGACCAAAAGGAATCTTGATTAAGCCACTTTTATTTTTTTATGTGTCCAAAGAGTTGGGTTCATTAGACACATCTTGTGACCAAGACATCCATCCGTCGTGTTTGGGTTTTTTTGAATCTCGACTAGGGTCAGGTGTGTATATATGCGTCCAGCTAAAAATTGCTATGAACTTTAATGATCAGAAAACCGTGACACCAGCTTTTCATGTAAAAACTGTATTTGAATGGTACTCTCTGAGTAGGTACTTCTGTAACATGGGCAAGTTATATTGGAGGTATGTTTGATAAAGATGGAGGAGTTGACGCGATTTTTTCAAGCAATGCTTCTGAGTTTGATATAAATGTCAGTGTAAGTGATTTGGTACAAATAGACTGGAAAACTTGTTTTTTCAACTTGTCACAATACAACAACTTATTTATAAACAGAAACAAGTAAAATTACGCCAACCAGACCATAATTCACGCAAAAGTTGAGCTGTATTTATTCCTGATAACAAGCACACTTAAAATAAACTATGAGAGTAAATACCGCATTAAGTGGCTCACAGCTGTAAAAAATTGTATAACAAGGGACAGTAGTGCATATTCTATGAATCTCCACACACAATCATAAACTAGCCCTTAACATAGTATAAAAAGCGAAAGATACCAAGATAGGCAAAGCCCGTAGAACTATTAACATCCAAATCATATTTCGGCAGCGGTTTTATGAAATTGAGAAATTGAATTATGAAATACTTAATATATGAAATACTATTTGCAGACTGGAAAATGCGAACAAAAGTCTCTTGCCTATGAACGTCGGTCCTCAGGATGAATCTCAATAGAAAGACCAAACTGAACTTTCAATGGTATGTCCTTTTTACAGGTATTTAAATCCTTGGCGTTTTGAGAGTTGAATTTGTTGATGTCAAATAGCGTATATGTTTGCACATTGGTAAATGCAAACTGGCTCATGCTACACTGAGATACATCATTTCATGGGGTAGGGTTCTTCCATCAGTGCCACGTCAGTTAGTACATGGAGATCCACCCAAGGATGATTGTGTCAGAGTGTCGGTTGAAAAATCGATATTAAAGAATCATTGTTTGCCAGTCCCATCTACTCATCTCAAAACAGTAGAGGATGTTGAAGGATCTTTTGTAGCTTGGCCCAAAGAGTTTGTGATCTCTTGCTCTACTGTAAGTTGCTTTATTCCTTAATTTAGTCTATCTGTTATAACAAATATGTGGAACCATGTACATGCTTGTGTAGTTTTGTATTCATCTCAGAACATGCTGGACTCAACTGAATGTTATGTTATGTAATGTAGCTATAATTAATGTTGTGTTGTTGTGTGATATCTGGGATCAATCACTAATTTCTCTGCATTCTAGCTTTGGCTTGAAACCAACACTAGAAAATATGAGATAACTGTATTTTGTCCCCGCCGCACATGTTTTCCCACAATTCGCACATGAACATAAAACTGTTAGTAAATACTATTTACATGTTTTGAGGCAGTTACCGGAGAACATTTAAGTTATTACCTTATGCATCCAGAGCGTATAACTGTTAACATGGTTTGTTTCCTTATACGTCTACTTGCTTGCTGCAGGGCCTGCCACTTTCAGACCCTGATGAACATGATGCTGACCCAAACACTAAGAAGAGAAAGAAGAAGAAACCTTCAGATATGAAGAGTGGGGAATTGAAGTCTAGGATATCCAGCAAGAGACTCGATATTCCAGCCTAATTATTAAGAGAAATAGTCGTGGACTGTAGGATTTTGATGTTTAAACTTTTAAATCTCTCTTTGAAATTTTGTTATCTTGAGGTTACTGAACAATTACCATATATTGAGACGTTTATCATATTGTGAATAAAAATTATTTTGGTTCAATTCTAATTGCGGTCTTGATTAATTTTTTATGGATGGTTATTTAGGTGAGTTTTGCTACAAATGATAAAAGAGGTGGCTAATGGGTCCCTGAAGATAAATTGAGCGATAAAAATTGCTATTTTTTCGAGTGACTAAAAGCTAATAAATTGCAATTTTTTGGAGTGACTAAAAGCTAATATTTGCCACGTTGAATACATTTTGTGTCATTTTATAAACGTTATCGCCATGGTTTGTGGTATCTTATGTGTCCAAAAGGTGAACAATAGCTACATTGAAAACACTTGTGTCATTTTATAAAGGTTATAGCCATGGTTTGTGGTATATTCTGTGTCCAAAAGGTGAATAATAGCTACATTGAAAACACTTGATGTGTCCAAAAGGTGAACAATATCTACATTTAAAACACTTGATGTGTCTTTGAAAAAACATTAGCCACGGTGCTACAAATTTTTAGTAGCCATAACTTATTAATTGGCCATGTAAAACGTTTATCACGTGTCCAAAAATATGGATGGCCATGGTACTATAAATTAAACGTGACTACAAATCATGTATTGGCCACGTTAAATTATTTTACGTGTGTCCAAATGATACAGATGGCCATGGTTGAGAAAAATTAGTGTGGCTGCAACTCATGAATTGGCCATGACAAAATGAATTTTGTGTGTCCAATTGATGACAAAGGCCACGGCTATAATAAAATTCACGTGACTTCAAGGTAAACTTTAGCCACATATAATCTAATTGTGTGTCTATAAGGATCCTATGGCCATGGTGATAGTGAAAATTCTTAACTACAAGAAAAAATAATTAGTACCATATAGACACTGTTATAGAAGTATGGACACGGTAAATCATATTTTATAGCCACTCAAAGTTTATGTAGCCATACAGGTACCTCTTTGTCACGGGACCTGTTGCCACATTTTTGGAGTAAAAAAAATCCGTGACCAAAAGCCTATGGACACGGTGATTAAGTGTGTCCAATGTGAAGATTTGTACTAGTGTTGGCCACTCCAAGGCTTGTCAACCTAGACGCTCCACCATGCTGGCCTTCCCTATGAGGCTACCAAAACGAAGGCGTGCGATAATCAATGGCCACTCTTCAATCCTAGATGCAAATCCTAGCCGTCCAAGGTCACCAAACGACACATGGTAACCTTTGTCCCAAAACCCTAGTTTTGGCGACGCCAAAGCCACACCGGCCATGCCATCATGCCGCTGGCTACCAACACCCCTCTCGAGATCTTCCGAAGTTTTACTTTCGGGCTGTTTTCACCTCCCGAACGAGATCAAAACCTAAATATTCCAGCATGGGAAGATAGGAAATTCTTTTCCATGCAGAATGGATGGGCGGATCATCAAAATACGAGTCTGTATGAGAATTCTACATCGATTCTAGTGAAGGGCACTAATTAGGGTTTCAGCATGCCAAACCCTAATTTAGACAAAGCCACGGGCGCTTACCTTCCAAGCCATTCCGGCCCGAAACCATGCCGCTGGCTACCAAACGAAGACATGCGACGATCAACGGCCACTCTTTCATCTAAGATGCAAATCTTAGCCGTCCAAGGTCACCAGCTAACGCATGGCCACCTTGGCCCAACGCCAAAATCTTAACTTAGCCACGCCTAACCATGTCAAAGTTATGACCGGTCATGCTTTCATACCGCTGGCTACCAAACGAAGGATCGCAATAATCAACGGCCATCATTCCATCTCAGATGCAAATCTTAGAAGTCCAAGGTCGCCAAACGACGCATGGTAACCTTTGTACCAATGCCAAAATCCTAATTTTGTCCACGCCTAAACCACACCAAGGCATTCCGACCATGCCACATGTGCCAATGGCATGCAGTGCCAGCCACCTTTCCACGCCTAACCCATACCATGCCGGCCTTCCCTTTACATCTGCCAAAAAGAAGGCATGCAACAATCAATGGCCACTTTTCATCTAAGGTGCAAATATTAGCCGTCCAAGGTTACCAGCTAACGCGTGGTAACCTTTGGCCCTAGTTTGGTCGCGCCTAAACAAAGCCAGAACCTTAACTTTTGGATGCGCCCAAACTAGGCCATATTAAATCCATACTGATCATGCAATAATCAACGGCTACCTTTCCTCTTAAGATGCAAAATCTCGACCTTCGAAGGTCACCAAGCCAGCAAGTCTCCCAAGCTCAACTTGCCAGGAGACAACAATATACTACATGTTTTCCACAAAACATTCGAGACATCAACACATATCACAAACTGGGGGATCCTCTTTGGGTATTTGTTTGGCGGTTTATAGCGTGCGGCGTACACTACGCCCGTCATAAGGAAGTGTCATAAGGGTGGGGCGGTTAGTAAATACAGGAAGTTAATGGTGAAACGCTTTTTTTATGGGACATCAATTACATGCGTTAACGGTTACCACCTCCTCCCATTTACTCACCCATTTTTCCATTCCTTAATGAGACCAAGAGTACGTTTCACTTCGACTTGTATAAATAGGTCTTACCTATTTCCACCGAACAACGAGTTCAGTCAAGAGCATACAATACTCAGAAAACATTTGCTAGCTTTTCATTTGTTAGCTTCCCACTTTCTGATACAAGTCGTAGAAAACAACTACTCTTCCAGAAATCAACTATTCTGGTCTCATCACTTTCCTTGCTTCCCTTCCCAAAACCAACCTATTCTCCTTCACTTTGTGACCGAAGCAAGTATGGAACGGCCATTTCTTGGTTTAGGCCGGAGTTGTACAGATTGATCTCTCGAATCTAAAGTACTCCCTTGTTGTACATTGTTTAGGGTTTAAATTCATTTCTCACCCATACACCAGAAATTATCGAAATCAGCAGAAACCATTTTCACCCTCAAACAATTGACGACCATAGTGGGAGATTGATCTTTCGGTTACAATGTCAATTCTCGACCATCGATCTCATGCTTCGACCCAGACATCAAGATGGTAGAAGAATGCGATATGCTCAGGGATCGACGACTCAGTTACCAGATGACCCGATTATCAATCTTGACATGACGTGGGATGATTTGGGACTGCTTAGAGATTAAAGTCGAATGATCCAACCAGGGATCGGCGACTCTATTATCAGATGAGACGACTTAGGACTTTCACGGCGGTGCTTCCCATAAAACTCTGTCTTGCACCTGGAAGGTTCCCTTTTCAACAGAAGACCTGAAAAACCGAGTAAGTCTTACCTAGACAAGATACATGGTTTGTTATTTCAAGTTTTCATAGGAATAATAAAACCGATAGCCATGTTATGTTTCACCCATGTCATCTACAACACACGGTTCCATGGTTTACCTAGGATGTTTGCATCACTTGCAATCGTAACCAAGACAACATCATTCCCAAAATAATCCATTCCAAAATAATTCATTCCAAAAGAATAATCCAAAACCCTCAAGGTAACATTTTTCTATCAACCCAAGAAATCCAAGAAATCAAAACCATAAACTAGGCATTTCATTTGTCTTTCAAAAAAACAAAAAAATAGTCGCCCACCCGTACGTGCCTACTTTGCATAATAATATTACCCGTCACCATTCATGATGTAGCCGACGTTACTACGGTGATATTCGAAGAAGAATTGTTTATGATGAAGTATTTTTACAAGTTTATGAAAGGAATACCCATGGCTAGGGTTTACACCAGTTCAGAAGAAAAATATTACTACAGATTTATGGAAGGCATACTTATGGCTAGGGTTTGCACCAACACAAGAAAATAAGAGAACAAATTAAAAGAGAAACGCTGGAGTACATAGTTGGAATATGCGTGCCCACTTTATTGCTACCATGCTATCGCTAACACCAGGACGTGATAACAAATATATGAGATAACCCCTTTCATAAACATAACACTTTTTGGAATTCGAATAAGAAAAGGATCTCTTGTTTGGGAAACGTATGGAAATAGACAACTGGGCCCACAAGAACAACCCTCACGGTGTCCAACAGTCCGCTCCATGCCAAGCCAGTGCCGTTCTAAGACAACGATCCGAGCCATGCCAATCCAACGACGTTCCAATCTAGCGTCGTGCCCAGCCAACAATCTGTTCCATACCAAATCCAAACCAGCGCCCATTCCAAGACGATCCAGCGCTAACAACTTGCATCTTTCCATCGCCAGCAGCTTGCATCCTTTCCAGCGCTAATATCTTGCACCCTTCCAGCGCCATCTTATCCACTCCACAACCATCCAAAGTAGCGCCATCCTCACCTTTCGAAATAGCGTCATGGCTCCAGCACTCCGTGATCAAAATCGCGGTATCGCTGCACGATACATCTACGATCACCAGAGCCGCTTCCGCCACCCCAACGTTTCTTCAAGTATGATAGCTCCAACTATCACTAGATACGCTGCTACTCCACCATCAGGGCAAGATACTGCAAGATCTGGAATAAGCAGACCTCCTTTTACCACTGTTGATTTGATGGAAAGATAAAATGTTCTCGTAAGTCTCAGACAGATGTGTTTATAACTCGGAAATAGATACCTATTTCCTCAAGACACTGACGGAGCGGCCACCATAAGAGTCACGTCAACCCAATAGGGAGCTGACAAAGGAATACTTTTAACATCCGGCGCAGGAACTTCAGCAGGACATGCATTTATATATGAAGGGGCTCGCGTTGCTCTTGAATGCCCAGTAGAAGGGAATCAACAATCCAATTTTATCACACGTAAATATCAGGAATGACTTCTCCAAAATCGAGGCAAAAGAAATCAGCAACCCTCCTGAATTCACAGAGACCCTCTTCCCGTCAGGATATGCATGATTTCTGGGGACTTCGCCCACAAAATCGTGCAGTCTATGATGAAACAGTTATGTAAGATTCTATATTTATCCAAGGCGTAGCGTCAAGACATATTTGCATCCATCAACCGCACTGCATCAGGAAAGCAGCTGTTTCCAGCCAAGGAATTCGTTCCCAAACCCCAACCTTTCCTAGAAAGCATGACTTATAGATGGAACTGGGGACTCCTAACCACTGTTCACTTGAGGGATGTCGAGTTTGACAGAACGCTGAGTGACGCAGTCTCCGGCTTCAACATTGTAACCGTCAAGGCTCTGGGAGTTTCAAGGCACCGTTTCGATGTTCTCTCCAGAAGTGGCTCCACTTCAACGTTCTCCATCAGCGGCTCCGCTTTAACATTCGCTCCAGCAGCCGCTCCGCTTCAGCGTTATATTCATAAGTTATTCCAGGATCCGAAGCAACATTTGTCTCCTTAAGTTTCAACGTCCTCTCCAAGATCCGAAGTCGCTTCAACACCACTCATTCCTGCAAAGGGTCGTGCCACCACACTCCCCATGTCAAAGATCATGATCGCAGCCAGACAATCTTCGTAGTCATGGCCACCTTTTGATCCATCCCTCCAAAACTCGTGACCATTGACAGTTTGCTCGCTTACACATCCAGCCAATCCTTTTACTTCCATGGATGCCTATATAATTCTATCCAACCTACTTTGTTCTCACGACAATGTAGTCTCTTCTGATCACATCTGCTGCCAAGAACTATTGTTGCTCGTTTTTTGATACCATCCAAAACTTCACCATGGAAACAATCACTACAAAGAAACCGCAAGCATGATGCAAATTGATAAAACCCTAACTTCTCCGCGAATACAAGGAAGGCAAAGAAACAATGTAGAATAAGAAGTTAGTCATAGAAAGCTAATGTGTGAATTGCCAATGCCTCAGTCAAAGCTTTTTCAAATACTTTCCCCAACAATCTTTCGGGCAGCAAAAGTTCCATCCGGAAACCACATCAGCAATAGAAGCCTCAGCATCCTACTCGGAAGTCGTCTCAGCAGCAACATCATTCGTCTTTTTACCGACATCCTCCATGTCAACCAATCCAACATATGCCACCACGACTTCTCCACTTCCGCCGAAAATAATTTCTCCATCTTCTCCAAAAGTTGTTTCAGTTTCATCAACCGCAACATCATCATCTTCCTCGAAAGTCTTCTCAGCGACCTTTCGAGGAGAATTTCCCTATTCATCAGAATCAAGGGTTATGACACCGTCCCGGACAAGGGAACTACGTTGATTTTCCCCTAAAAGTTTCACAAGCTCGGCCTTCTGCCATTTCAACTGAGAAGAAAATTTTCCTGCCCTAACAATGGGCCGTGAAGAAGTTTTGTTGCACCAAATCCTCCCAACGCACTGGGATACTTCGCTGGCTCCCGTTCTTCCCCCAAAGGTATGTCCCGAATGATTTCGCCAGCTTCAAGAAATAGAGATTAAATTCGATTTAACACATCCCCATGATAATAATACTTGTTTTCGTTGATTCCAAAGTTCCTCCCCGAAAAATTAGGGACATGTCTGCCAATGGAAGGTCTCATTATGCGCTACAAAACTAGAGAAATAATAGAGGATAAACACGATTTCAGAATGACCTGTGCAAATGAAGGATTCAAGATCATCCCTTGTAACCAGCAGACTGATGAGGTTACGAAAACGAAAGCCTCCTACTAACCGAGGATTGAGGAATGATATCATATTCTAATGAAACCATTTTATACCAGCGAACACAAGGGAATTCCTAGCCATGTGAGGTAAACTAGGGTTTGGTGAGAAAACGATGAAGTACATGTTTAAGACACGCTTACCTGCATCATTACTTCTCTGCTGCCAGCACCGAGACTTTTAAAAAAAAAACGACAAGGTGACATGAGGAAGGGATAACGCCCCCTTTCAACGGGCATAACACATGCGGGGTTTTGAATAAGGAAACTTCATATGTGAGTCACGTATGGAAAAGAGACAACCATGCCCGCAAAGACAAAACACTACTGGGCCAGGCCGTCCGTGCCATTACTTGTCGCGCCAACACCAACGACTCGCTGAGCCAGCGTCATGATGTTCCCTATCCTATCCAAGATGATGTATAGCCAGACTAAGCCGACGATCTTCATCTCACCGTTTCACGGTCTACACCACAAATTATCACCTTCCCACGGAACTGAAGCATGGGGATGCCAAACACGGGGATCATGAACTCTCCTTACCTCTCAAAAAAATCATCACCTTCCCACGGAACTGAAGCAGGTTGTTGTCTTCCCGAAGCCAACGCTCACGCCATGTCAGGCCAACAGATCAGCGCCAAATTTACGCTAGAGGCTCCCATTCCAAGTTGACCAATGCTGACGGCTTGTTCCAAGCCAATCCAACACTCGCGGCTCCATTCCAAGCCGCATGATACTTGCGGCTCCCATTTTAAGTTGACCAATGCTGACGGCTCGTTCCAATCCAATCCAACGCTCACAGATCCTTTCCAAGACGCACGATACCTGCGGCTCCCATTCCAAGACGATCCAGTGCTAACGGCTCCAAGTCCAAGCCGACCAGTGCTAGAAGCTTCCCTTCACATAAAATATACACTAGCGGCTTCGTTCCATCCTAACCTGCAGTACCACTCCTTACTTCCCGAAAAGGTTAGACGGATCTTCCTGACCATCTTGCATGATTTATGTTTTGATTTTGTCCTTCTCTGTCACCTTCTTATGCTTACCTCGCAACAATGCCCCTGTTATGAGCTAAGCAGGGGACTTAATATTGATGGTGGTTTTTAGCTTAGAGTTAAAATCTTAAAACCCTAGTCAGACAGTGACGTGGGATGATTTGGGACTACCAGGGTACTTGAGTAATAATTTCTCCACTAAGATAATTTATTGAACTACCAGGGTACCTTTTTTTTAATACTAATTAGGGTTTCGATAGTCCAAACCCTAATTCCCATACCACATGTTCCAATGGAATGTCGTGCCAGCCACACCTCCGCGCCAAGGCATGCCAACCATGCCAGCCGCACTACTGTACCAATGGAAAACCATGTCATCCACATCTACCGCGCCAAGGCATGCCAACCATGCTAGCCGCACCACTGTGCCAACGGAAAACCACGCCAGCCACATCTACCGCGCCAAGGCATTCCAACTATGCTAGCCGCACCACTGTGCCAATGGAAAACCATGCCAGCCACATCTACCGCGCCAAGGCATGCCAACCATGCTAGCCGCACCACTGTGCCAATGGAAAACAATGCCAACCACATCTACCACGCCAAGGCATGCTAGCCAAATGAAGACCTGCGATGATTAACGGCCACTCTTCCATCTAAGATGCGAATCTTAGACGTACAAGGTCACCAGCTAACGCATGGCCACCTTTGTCCCAACGCCAAAATCTTAACTTAGCCACGCCTAACCATGTCAAATCCATGAGCGGTCATGCTTTCATACCGCTGGCTACGAAACGAAGGCCTGCAACAATCAACGACCATCTTTCCATCTAAGATGCAAATCTTAGCCGTCCAAGGTCGCCAACCAACGAATGGTAACCTTTGGCCCAACGCCAAAATCCTAGTTTTAGCCACGCGTTAACCGCACCAAGGTATGCCGATCAGGCCACATGTGCCAATGGCATGCCATTCCAGCCACCTTTCCGTGACTAACCCATACCATGACTGCCTTCCCTTTACAACTGCAAAAACGAAAGCCTGTAACAATCAACGACCACTTTTCATCTAAGGTGCAAATCTTATCCGTCCAAGGTTACCAGCTAACGCATGGAAACCTTTGGCCCTAGTTTGGTCGCGCCTAAACAAAGCCAAAACCCTAACTTTTGGCCGCGCCCAAACTAGGACATATTAAAGCCATACTGATCATCCAATAATCAACGACTACCTTTCCTCTTAAGATGCAAAATCTCGACCGTCGAAGGTCACCAAGCCAGAAAGTCTCCCAAGCTCGACTTGCCAAGCGACAAAAATATGCTACATGTTTTCCACAAAACATTTGAGACATCAACACATATCACAAACTGGGGATCCTTTTTGGGTATTGGTTTGGCGGTTTACAGCGTTCGGCGTACACTACACCCGTCATAAGGAAGTGTCATAAGGGTTAGGCGGTTAGTAAATACATGGAGTTAATGGTGAAACGCTCTTTTTTTGGGGACGTCAATTAAATGCGTTAACGGTTACCACCTCCTCCCATTTACTCACTCATTTTTCCATTCCTTAATGAGACCAGAGTACGCTTCACTTCGACTTGTATAAATAGGTTTTACCTATTTCCACCGAACAACGAGTTCAGTAAGCAGCATACAACACTCAGAAAATATTTGCTAGATTTCCATTTGTTAGCTTCCCATTTTCTGATACAAGTCGTAGAAAATAACTACTCTCTGGTCTCATCACTTTCTTTGCTTCCCTCCCCAAAACCAACCCATTCTCCTTCACTTTGCGACCGAGGCAAGTCTAGAACGGCCATTTCTTGGTTTAGGGAGTACTTGTACAGATTGATCTCTTGAATCTAAAGTACTCCCTTGCAGTACATTGTTTAGGGTTTAAATTTGTTTCATACACATACACTCGAAATTACCGAAATCAGCAGAAACCATTTTCACCCTCAAATAACTGCAAAAATCACCTTCCGAACAAGTTTAGAATTTAAATCAATAACTCTAAAAACAAGAAGATGAAAACATTGGATATACCTATGTATAATCACAATAATGGCTATTCCAAACACTAGTTATTCTCCTAAACAAAACAAGAAAAAAGAAGATATACTAGTCATTAAGACCTTTGAAGAATTCTTTATCGTCCCCGAACTCCTTGTCGTCAACATCCATTGGAACATAAGTTTCATTAAGGTATGAGTTTATATCAATAAACCTTCTTGGTTGTTGTTGTCAAACCAGGGCCTTCTGAATCTCAGGAATCTTATACACAAAAGCCTTTATTTGTTGAATCTCCTTTCACATCTCCTTCAACTCATCAAGAACATCAGAAAACTTCTAAGAATTTGAAGGAACGGCTCTTGGCTTCCACACATTCCTTCTTTTTCTTTTCAAAGTTGGAGCAAGTGGAGATTTTTCTTTTTACTTCGTGATTGATGGCTTAACAATCATATTACCATCTTTTCTATCAGAAGACATCATACTTGGAGTCTCCATGGACGTATGGGTTTGTGAGAGGAAATCATAATTAACTCAACAAGTAGTCTTAAAATAAATAGAGGTTTTTTAGAAGGAAAAATGATGTAGGGTTCGAAATCTCTAAGCAGGTTCGTAAACGATCAACTCTCAACCCTATGAAGAGTGGAATTATTGATAGTACCCTTTCTTTTTGTTTGGTAGACAAAAGAAAATCTAAGAAAAGAAGAAAAAACTTTTCCTAAAGTCTGAGAGGTACAAATCATTGTCTCTTTTGATCAGGCACATGAGACAATATTCCAAAGACAACACAATCAAGTTGCGTTGTGGTGAACAACAATTTGTCCACCATTCTCCTCTAGAGAGGAATCCACAGACCTCTGTCTATCAGAGCGACTTGACCATACTTTCTTTTTTAATGGTCTTGTTTTATCCTTGGAAACTAACTTCTTAGACGAAGATAAAATCTTACATACCTCAGCGGTCTTCTGAGCAAGTTTATGTTTTCTTGCTAAATGATTTGATTTTCTTTGAAGTTTGTTGACGTTCCTTTGTTTGTGTTTGAACTTATAACACTTTGAAAGTTCATGACCCTTTAATGAAAAATATGAACACGTCAAGCTTGGATAAAAATCAGGCTTCTGAGATGTGCAAACATGCTAGGCACATAGTGGAACCTGAAATATTTTAAACCGAGTTTCCAAAGAATGGGTCAACTTTATCTATCAGAATAGTTGGATTATCTTCTGAAAGAATATCAAGATTGATATGTGCATTTTCACCAAAAAGTGCAACACTTAATTTCTCGTCTTCATTAGAGTCATAATTGTCAGATATTTCATCAAGAGTTGCAGCAAGACCTTTGTTCCCAGTGTATTTTCTCCGATTTGGACACTCATTTGCAAAATGACCAAATGCCTTACACTTAAATCACTGAGGCATATCCTCATCATCAGTTTCAACAATATCCACGTTTTTAGGAGGAACACGATTATGAGGTTTGACTAATGCCTTAGGCTTATCTCTGGAGAACCGTTTACTTATCTTCAATAGAATATCCCTAAACTATCTTGTGATCATCGAGACTGATTTGTCAGGATCTTCATCTGATGAATCTGTCTCAGAGTGATCATCTTCAGAGATATAAACTTTTTTACTCTTATCAAGTAATTTAGTGTCCTTTAGTTCTTTGAACACAACATCCTTAGATTTGGACGAATGTTCATGATCAAATATCTTAAACTTTCCAACCAGTGTATTTATGGAGAGAGTATTAAGTTTATTTCCCTCAACCAGTGTATTCATGATCAAAGATCTTAAACTTTCCAACCAGTGTATTTATGGAGAGAGTATCAAGGTTATTTCCCTCAATGATGGCATGCTTCTTAGAATCGTATCTAGATGGATGAGATCTAAGAATTTTCATCACAATGTCCTTTTCAGGAATAGTCTTACCCAATGCAAAAGATGCATTAACAATTTCAGACACTTTGTGATTAAACTCATTAAATGTTTCTTCATCTTACATACGAAGGTTTTCCCAATCGGAATTAATGTTTTGATGCCTAACTTCCTTCTCACTGGTATTACCTTCAAATACGGTTGCTAAGATATCCCAAGCTTCTTGCGACTTAGTGTAATCAGACACATGGTGCTGAAGATTTGGGGCAATGGCATGTATGATCGCATTCAAACCGTCGGAGTTTTGATTTGCAACAAAAATCTCGGCAGGAGTGAATTCATCAATATTATTTGAAACATTTACACCTCTAAATGCCTCAACGGGAGAATCATAGCCATTAACAACATATACCCATGATTGGAAATCACGTGCTTGAAGAAAAGCTCGTATATCAATTTTACACCATAAGTAATTAGAGCCATCGAAGATGGTGGTACGTTAATTGAGATAGTACATCTGTCCATAGAGTTAGATCGCAATAAACACAAACTTATAAGGTCTTAAATGTGTTTGCCTGCTCTGATACCAATTGAAAAACGGGGCTCTAATAACCACACCCAATATTTTGATTAGCAATCTGTATGGACAAACTCCGAGTTACTTTACTAGAGAATCAACTAGACAGTCAGACTCAATCTAGATAAAAATATTTCAGGGAGTTATTATCTCAATCTCTCAATTTGATCTCCAAGCAAATAGAATCTACGTGTCTTTATAAAAGAGAGATAACTTGGATGGTACCAAAGACCAATATCCAAGTCTCAATCAATTTAAATCAACAACCAAAATGGTTGGATATTCTAATTGATCGAACAACGCACAACTTGTATTATTTCAATTATATAACGAAATATAATGCGGAAAAGAAATAACACATACACCATAATTTTGTTACCGAGGAAACCGCAAATGCAGAAAAACCCCAGGACCTAGTCCAGATTAAACATACATTGTATTAAGATGCTACAAACACTAGCCTACTCCAAGCTAACTTCGGTCTGGACTGTAGTTGAACCCCAATCAATCTCACATTGATCCAAGGTACAGTTATGCTCATACGCCTATGATCCCAGCAGGATACTGCACACTTGATTCCCTTAGCTGATCTCAACCAAAACCAAGAGTTACTACCACCCAAAGTCTAAGACTTTAATAAACAAATCTGTGTCACACAAAAAATTCTACAAGGATAAATAAATTCGTCTCCCACGAATAAACCTATGAGTTTTGTTCCGTCTTTTGACAAATCAAGGTGAACATGAACCAATTGATAAAAACAGACTTATATTCCCGAAGAACAACTCAGCTTTATCAATCACCTCACAATAAACTTAATCGACTCAACGAAGAAGATTATTGAGGAATCACAAACGATGAGACGAAGTGTTTGTGACTACTTTTATATCTTGCCTATCGGAGATAAAAATCCCAAGCCAATTATTACAATTGTACTCGTATGATAGAAATAACAAGATCAGATCACACAACTACAAGAAAAGTAGTATCAATTTGGCTTCACAATCCCAATAAAGTCTTTAAGTCGTTAACCTGGTTTTAGAAGAAGAAAACCAAAGGTTAAAGGAGAAATGACTCTAGCTTAGAAAACTAGTATCAAACAGAATGTGTGGGGATTAGGTTTCCCAGTTGCTAGAGTTCTCCATTATATAGTCTCTCAAATCAGGGTTTGCAATCAATTATCTTACTAACAAAACATTCAATATTCACCGTTAGATGAAAACCTGATTAGATTCAAGCTAATATTTATCAATCGTTAGATCGAAAACATAGCTTGTTATACACACATGAAATGCACATTTGTAGGCTTGTGAAAACCGTACCCAAACTTGTACATTAGTTGGTCCAACAATAGTTAACCAAATGGTTATCCATATGATAACTTTCATATCAACCATATTCTCCTTCACCATAACTAGTCCAAATGACTCAAATGAACTAGTTAGAGATATGTTCAATTGCTTAGATCTTTATGTACTACACAAGACACAATCGAAGAAAAAATGATGTGATTCGCTCGAATCGATTCATGAACTATAAATCCACGGTTTTCAATAGCATTCCTTAGTTTATTAAGAGAAGTTCACAAACATCGTTTTTAGACATAACCTACTCAAGTTCGCGGACTGGGTTCGTGGACTTAAGTTCCCAGACGGAGTTCACAAACTCCAGCAGAAATTATCGGGTTCGAAAACTACGCCAGTTCTTGGACTGAACTTGTATGATGAGTTCGCAGACTGATATCACGTACTACTCTGGTTTCACTTGATCAACAAAGTTCGTAAACTTCGGTTCAAGCAATAAGGACTTATACATATATGTGTTACCACAACAATGCTTATATCCTCCAATGGTTATATTGTCTAAACTCTCATTTCAATCATTGAAACATTCTCAGAGGGCGTTATATAGTTTTTATTCACAAATTATTTTTCGTCAAAGTGATTTCCAAAATGATTGAAACATAACATGACTTTCGTCACTAGGTAAAGATGAACTTGGCTAAAGTGAAAGCTTTACCAACACACATTTCGATAAATAGATAAGAAAGATATACTCAGCTCTAAATATCACATATGTATAATCTTAGTCTATATAGTAATATGATTTTTGTCTCAAGATAGGAGATAGAGTAGATAGACTTTTGAGTGATGGATAAGTTCAAGACTCCACATACTTTTTAGTCGATGAAGATCCACTGGTTCCTTGAGTAGTCCTTCGTCTTTCCTAAATATAACATGATTGTAAAGATGAGTTTTTGAGATAAACTAAATATCACATATGTATAATCTTAGTCTATAGTAATACGATTTTTGTCTCAAGAGACCTAAGTTCAAGACTATAGTAGACTAGAAATCAAGACTTTATAGTTTTGATCACTAACAATGACAAACATGCTTTAGATAGCAATGCATGCGAGTTCGACCGAGCAATGCTCTAACAGTTTGTACTTATATTTTTTGTATTTTTTTCCTATAGATGCGTGTTGAAGAACTCCAGACCCATTGATATTATGCGTCTCTATCCTACGCATCTCTACAACACGATGGAATTTGTGTCAGAACTTGGAGTGAGGGGCAACATTAAATACCAAAATCTGGTAAACTTATTTGGATACTCAATCTCGTTCATTGGAAATTTACTGTTCTATGATTACATACTGAAGGATTCCCTAGGAGATCTTCTTCACAGTTTGTTTGCATTTTTTTTTTAGGATTTGAAAATCAAGGAAGCTTGATTGGCTCGCGGGATTGAAAATAACAGTCATATGATTATTAGGTGTCTTGACTTAGCTAGCGTACTAACATTTTTCCTCAACAAATATATGTTTTTCCTTCAATATTTCGTTTTCGTTTTTTCTTTCTTCCTAACTGGTATCAATCTCTAAAAGAAAATGGCAAAAAATCGATTTTTAAATTTGTTGGAAGCTCCAGTAACAATGTTGAAGATTATGCCATCATCACTAAGTTTAATTTTCAGAAACTTACGACGGCCACAGAGGATTTTTCACTAGAATCCCTTTTGGGCGTACATTCAAAGGTTTCTTAAAGAGCAGTGGACATGTTACTTTATCAATCAAGAAATTTGTGAAATTTTGATATGTTGTTTCAATTATCATTACATTAGCTATCAACTTAGTTTGGTATTGCTGCGGCTTTTGTAAAAGCACTTTTATGATGTGCGTTGCTGTGAGAAAAAGCTGTTGGATGTTTAGTAAAAAATTAATCAAAGTTAAAGCTAATTCAAAAAGAAATCAAAGTGTGTTTGGTAAAGTATCAGATTCAACCATTGTTGTTGTAGCAAATGACAAAAACAGACATTTCTCTGAAAATAGTTTTGTTCAATTTTATTCGTTTAAAAATAATTAATTTCTTACTATTAGATATAAATATTTATAATATCAAATTTACTAATCGAAACTATTATTATGATTGTTAAAAAAATATATTTTAATATATATATATATATATATAACTTAAATAAAATAAA
Source organism: Papaver bracteatum (assembly GCA_023529315.1). Classification (NCBI taxonomy): domain Eukaryota; kingdom Viridiplantae; phylum Streptophyta; class Magnoliopsida; order Ranunculales; family Papaveraceae; genus Papaver; species Papaver bracteatum. The sequence goes on along the minus strand of JAJJWX010003234.1, from coordinate 689,174 downwards.
ATAATTATTTAATATTTGTTTTTATTTTTATGTCAATTAAATGATGTTTTTATTTTTATGTCAATTAAATGAAATGGTATATAAAATAAAATATATGAATATTTAAAAAATAAAATATAAGATAACCTTTGTCATTTATAAAATAAAGTAGAGATAAAAAAGATGAATCAAGCATTAAATTTAGAATCCCCAATTAGGGGATATCCAATCCAATTGGGGGATATATGTAGAAGATAAAACAGGTGTCCCAATAGCATTTCTGGGTGACCCCTTATCCGATTTTTTTAAATTCCTAATCTAGCCCTCACTAATCCTAATTAGTGATTAATTTTAATTAGTAAAAAAGTTAATTATTTGTTATAAGATTAAGTTAGTGTTTTTATTTGTTTTTGGGTGAGTGAGGTGAGTGTAAAAGGAGGGAATAAAAATTGGGAGGGAATTTTTTTTGGTGAAAATGGAGGATGATTGTGAAGAGAGAATTGCTGCTGCTGAATCTTTAACTCAATTACAACAAGGATCATATCCTCAATCTTCTGCTAATGACAACAACTCACAATTACAAGTTTTTGTGGAACCAACACCCTTGAATGATGATTACGAGCATGGAGAGTTTTTTGAAGAACCTACACAAGAAAATAAACTTACCCAACATACAAGCATCCCAACACACAGATAAAGCTGCTGAGAGGTTGAAAAATTGATTTTTTTCCTTTGAACCATCCATTTTTTCAACTGAAAAACCTATGTACCGTCATAGAATAAGTATGAATACAATGACGGAACACCCTAAACTGGCATAGTATTCATAGTACGACAATGCCGGTAGCCCAATATCCCCCATTTTGAAACCAAAAACGTCATAAAATTCAAACAAAAAACTATGCTGGTACTGCATGAAAAACATACAGGAAGCAGTGCCTTCCAAAGCTAAATACCGGCATTGAAAAATTAATTAACTACTACGCTGTAACTAAGTGCCGGCATGCTCGATAGAAATCTATCAATGCCGGTACTTAAGTGAATTTTTTTCTTCCAAGTTTCTGGATACTTTACATCATGTTCCGGCATATGAATTCAAGCAACATACAATGTCGGTCGCAGTACCGGCAGGTCGAACACAGCCGGGAGGGTCTACACCCCCCCAGACCCCCTGGGTAAAATACAACTTTTGTACCGGCATTTTATTCAACCTAAATTATATGCCGGTATTGATATCAAATTCCAAGGGTTTTCCTGTGTACTAAAAGTGGACTGCCGGCATACATAAATAAATTCAAATCAATGCCATGACATACTACCGGCATTGAAGTCAACCAAAAATCAATGCCGGGACAGAACATTCATTTTCAGGTGATTCTGTAACTTAATACCGGCATAGCATTCATACTAAAATCATTGTCGTAATTAAATACCGGTATTGTATTCATTATATATTGAATGTCGTAAACTAGTATCGGCACTGTAATCATACTAAAATCAATGTCGGTACTCTCTGATACTCAACTGTTTGAGTTAGGGTTCGCGATTCTAACCCAAACCCAGTGCTATAAATCGATTCAAACACTTATAAAACATTTCAAAATCACTTACCTTCTCACAGAAGCCATGTTTACGAGAAGTTGATCGTCTGAAGCCTCTTCTTCTTCTTGCTCTTGAGCAATCAAAGCAAGTCTTTGTTCTAATATTTTTTGAGCAACCGATTTTGACTTCGATTGGGCATCTGATTTCTTTCTTGGAGGCATGATTATGATTCGGGTAGGTTAATCGACGAAGAAATTTTTGAATCATCGTCAACGAAGAACGAATAAAGAACGATGAAGAAGAAGATGGAAGGACATTTTTTTTCAAAACCTAAACCTAATGAGTGCCGGAACTGATGTGTAGAAATGGGGGATATGTTTTGGTTTTTAGATTTTATGTTTTAGGGGAAAGGGTATTTTGGTATTTTCATAATAAAAAATCACCCCTTAACATCCACCCCTGGTTGGGGGAGGTAATCTATATTCCCCAATTGGATTGGATATCCCTAATTGGAGGTTCTAAATTTAGGTGGAACCAAAACTTATGCTATTGTAGATTTTAAAAGCTCATCCTCCACAGTTGGGGAATTTGGGAAGTGCTTTGGAAAAAAAGAAAAGATCTTTAACTTTTTTACCACGCACTAATTTCAAAATTATTGACGGGGTTTGTTTTAAAAGTATTTTTGGAAAAATAAAAGCATTACCAAACCCGGCCTATAGTCTTTGCACTGACTCAAAGATTTGCTCATGAATTACTTGTGGTGAGTAATGTACATAAATCATCTTCAGTGGATGTTGCAATTAGACAAATTGACAATGAAAGCATCTGTACCATCCACGGATACCATGACCGGACAATGTTTTCATGCGTATCCTTTTGCACCATCCTTACATAGTCGATCTGATAGGTTACAACATTTTTTTTTTGATAAGAAGAGTGAAATTGTATTACGATGGGAAGAATTTACACGAAACTACCAGCGGTAGTAGAAGAAAGAAAAGATACAGACAGTTTAGGAAAAAACAGACTCCCAATTACAAAAAGTTTGTGAGAAGTTCAAGTGAACCCTCTTGCCAGCCGCCGACGCCCAAGTTAAAACTAATGATTTTGCACTATCACACAGTTCTAAATCAGTCTTGAAATTATATTGATCTTCAAATGTTGGACAATTTCTTTCCCTCCAAATTGTCCAAATGATTGCGGCAGGTAAAAGACTCCACACCACTTTCCCTGATTGCGTAAGATGATTGTTACCCCAAGTATGAGCTAGTGCCAGCAACGTTTCTGGAAATACCCAGGACCAATTCTTTGTAGGCGTTAGAGAAGCCCAAATCTTCCTGGCAATCTTGCAATGTAATAATAAGTGATCTTGAGACTCTGGATTATCCCCATATCTTGATAGGTTACAACATCAATGACAAAGACCAGTTGTTTCTTGTTTATGACTTCATGCCATTGGGATCCTTAAAGGATTATTTGCATGGCAAAATGCACCTACTAACCATCTCTTTCTTGCATTGGCCTCACTATGTGGGGGGATTAAGATGATTCCAAACTGGTATCATTGTTTTTGTTTTAGATCTTCCGTGCGATAAGAAGTCTCTAGACTGGAATACAAGGATGAAAATTGCAGCCGGTGCCGCCAAAGGAACAAAATACTCGCACGATGAATCAGCCCCTCCTATTATCCTTGGAAATATTAAACCCTCCCACATTCTCCTTGCTTTCCACGTTTCGCTGCCAACTCGGATTTTTCCTCGTTGGAGAATGGAGATGGTCTTTGGAAACGGCACTTTGTCATTCCACCGGTTATTGCGCGGCCCCATAACATTACATAACTCGGTAGCACGCGGAAATGTGGCATGACCGCATGAGGGCCATTTGACCCCGATGACGTAATATGATTTCACGATTTTCCTTGAACACTTGTGCCGTGAAGTGAGTATCAACTATGAGATACTCTCGGTCATGCGAGTTTAATTTTAAATTTTAAAATGGACTGTGTTTAATAGCACTCTTTTTTCATACTAAAAATAAATACTAACATAAATATATTATTTGGTCACAATTTGATATAAATTTCTCATTCAAATGTATAATTTCCATCTACAAAGTCTTCCTAAATTATGAATATCTAGTACATACATGGTATGTTTTCTATTGAAAAATGGTAATATTCATTCTTGAATGGCTTATAAATATCGAGAAGAAAACTTATAGTTCTACACGAACACCCATAAGCACTACACCATATCTAGGATTTCCTTATAGAAAAAAAGCATTACAAAAAAATAGAAGCTAATTTTCCTTACTTAAATAAATGGTTACCCATATGGTGTAATATAATGTGTGAGAATTTTGTCTAACTCTTTTAATCCATTAGGAACTAAAAAAGACTAACAGTGTAAGTTCATTACAATATTTATCCTAACTATTGGCATTTTACACTTCATATTTACTTTGTAATGCAAATACTATGTTACAACCATTGCTAACTCTTTCTATTACTATTAAAATGACCAATAGACAAATGACATATGTTTTTTGGTTCCAGAATTTGGTAACATTATTTCTGTTAGAAATTTTGTTAGGTATGATACCTAACAAATGGCACTTTTCCGGCCTGACCGTTTCCGGTCGCCGGAACTGATGGAAATTTCCGGTGACCCAAATCGATGGCGCTTCCTGTGAGCCGGATTTGATGGCGATTCCTGTGAGCCGGATTTGATGGCGCTTTCGGTCGCCGTGTCCGATGGAAGTTTCCTGTTGACGGATCGACAATATTCAAGACCCACAAAATTACATTTTAAGCTACAATGAAAAGGATAGAACACTCAGAAATACAAAATATATATATATATATATATATTATGAACCATAATACAAGGAGCAATAGTTACCCAAAAAACATCACAAAAAATTACAAAGCAGGATATGTTTCCACTGCACAAAAAGTAGTTATTGAAGCTTTCATTCATGGGCAGACTCCATAAACTGACTCCACTTCACAAAAGTAGTTACTCGAGAAGTTTTCATTCATGGGTAGACTACACAAACTCCATACGAGACACAAAGCAAATTACCGATTCATTTGCAACATATTCTTCCAAATAACATCGATCACCTTGAGGACTGTCAGGTACAAAGACATTTACCATCCTCGATGGTTTCAAGACATACCTTTCTCTCTTCGGATGCACTAAGAGTCCCTCACAATGTTCTCCATCTATGCCATACACAACATGACCTGTGGCAACAATTTCCCTTTTTCTGTTGTAAAGGAGCACAAGTTGATTTCCATTGGGATCTTCAACACCACCACCAGTACCTGGGTTTATGCTGGAAGAATGTTGGTTTTGTTGCGGTTTTGCCATAACTTGCAGCACAATCTATAACAACATAGAAAACAGTTAATTGTTTGTGTCACCTACAACAGATAAGAGACTAATGTAAATAAAGTTGTAATATAAATTTGCATCAATAGATAAATTTGCACATACGAACACAAATTAGGTTTGCCACTTGAGAATAATAACTACAATCCATATTCCTTTAAGCATTTATATCAAAAGGATGTCCCAAGGAAAAAAGAAAAAGGTACAACATCTTAAAAGCATCCACGAAAACATACAATTTGAAATGCTACTGTTCTATATGTACCACTACCTACAATCTAGTATAAACATTCACGCATTTATATCAAAAGGATGTCCCACGGAAAAAGAAAGGTACATCACTATATGTATCTTCAAAGCATCCACGAAAACATACCATTTAAAATGCTAGTGTTTGATATGTAACATCCAAAAGTTATCATGCATCTATCCTTTGAAATATAATCTCAACTAACTAATGAACTATCCTAGTTGATTGATATTTCATGAGCATTAAGATATAATGATAAACAAAAACAGAACTTGTAAATGCTTACATTAGTGATTAATTCAAGATGCTTTGGCAGTAGAGCCTCAACCATATGATCAGTCCTTGGCGACATTCGGTTGGGTTTGTGTTTGCAGACATAACCGCGGTTGCAACACTTACATATAAGGCTTGCTTCTTCGAGACAAGTGGAGAATAACCCAACAAACCAGCTCTCCGCATTTGTCGTGTCCAAATACTTCAAAGCAATCTCATCGTTCTCAAAGTCTAAAGCGGATACCAATCCTGCATCGATTAGCTCCTGCCTCCTAGCTCTAGCGGCCTTTACTTGCTCCTTTTAACATACATTGAACAACATGTATTAAATTCAGAAGTCAATAGGTAAACTACGAGCTTCATTCAACCCGACTATACTCACATATTTCTCAACAAATTGAAGGATTTACTTTTCCATCTTTCCCCACATGGCCATCCATCCAAGCAAGCCCTCGTGCAGCCTCAGCTACCAAACCTTCCTTTTCAGCCTGTACATACATTATATATGTATAAGTATAAACAATTAACATTAAACTAGTGTCTAAGTGCAATATGATGTACTTACGAGCTTGTGGATTTTATTTGCATATGACTCTCGACCACATGTGTGGTGTATGTTCCTCTTCTTTTGATTTTCGGAATATTTGGCATGTTTTTCCTTAATACCAGGTTTGCTCTCATTCTCGACAAAAATTTTCCAACAATCAGAGTCAAAATCAGCAGGACATGCATCTAACTTCTCTTGCATGGTGACCTTGCCTAGGAGAGGACCAGTTCTTAGATCATGTTTATATGTCCTGAACTTCTGTGGAAGAGACCCCATAACAATAATCTTGGCCAAATGATTTGGCACATTGAACTCAAATTCTTGCTGAAATAAACAAGTTTCAAGTCAGCAAATCAATAGGATTCATAAAGCCATTCATTCATAAAACCAAGATAGAATAAAAAGAATGAAAACTATAGATTGCATACCAACAACTTATACCACACATCTTCTTTGAAGTTATCTGGAACCTGCCTCCAATCCACATATTTGACTGGACAATAGACGCGAACAAGTTTGCCAGCTCGAGTAGCTAGTTTGTCTGCATTGTCACCTACAGGTCTCCCATACAAATTAACTGTTACCATCAACTTTGGCATAGCAACAACATTAGTTTCAGTGGCTGAAGAAGCATAAGCAGGGTCATTAGTTTGTGGTGACGAAACAGTTGAATGTGCACTGTTAGAGGCTTCAATAGTTTCCATCTGCATTCAACACAGAAAAACTATAAGAACATTTAACCGTTGACTTTATCAGTACAAGAAAATATAAGTAAATGAAGGGGAATAAACAGAACATTGAAACCTAAACACAAGCATATCAATACCAAGAGACAGTAAAAATAAAAGCGAGAAAAATAATGATCAGTGAACACAAATCATGTTGTTCAAAGCTGCAGAACAAGATAACTTTGATAAGTTTACAATGACTTACTGCAGAACAACAAATAATGAAGAGGTAAATCCAAAGATTCATGTAAACAAAAAAAATATCAATCAATGCTATACATAGAGAAGGGGATTCAGATTTAAATCCAAAGATTCTTCCAAATGAAGCTCCAAAAAACTGTAATAGAAATAGAGAAAAACCAGTAAAAAGATGAATATTGACAGAAAACAAACACAAATCCTAAAATCTTAATAACATAATCCAAAACGATTCATATAAACTTAAACCCTAACATCTTAATAACAAAACTCAAACAAACTGAAACCTAAAATCTTAGTACCAGAATTTTTAATATGAAACAGTGAAACATAAATTGAGAATCTTAGTAGACATAGAGATTAATATAAAATTGAAACTGAAATTGAAATTGAGAATATGAAAAATCTAATTATCATGTAATTGATAAAACTAAACAAACCCTAATATCAAATCTTCATATCGAAATTGATTATGTGAAACAGAAACAAAAAGAAAGTTTTCATTATATCACCTTAGAGAGCAAATGATTGTGAGAATTGATTTGAAAGATATGCAGACTTGGGAACCCTAAGTTTATTGGAAAAACTAGAATCAAGTCTACAGACCGGATTATATAGAAAAGAGAAAAGAGATTGGGGGAACTAAAACTAAAATTTGAAATCATTCTAAAATTTCAGAGTGATTTGGCGGAAATCTTGGTGGGAAACGAAATTTTGGGGATTTTTGGAGCAGGAGAACAAGGGAAATTTGGGGATCTTTGGTGTTTCTCGAACTTTCTGTCTGCTTAATGAAAAGAGGAAAAGAGAAGGGGGAGAACTAAAACTAAAATTAGAAATAATTCTAAAATTTCAGAGTGATTTGGCGGAAATTCTTGGTGGGAAACAAAATTTTGGGGATTTTTGGAGCAGGATAAGAGAGAATGATGGAAATTTTGGGATCTTTGGTGTTTCTCAAACTTTCTGTCTGCTTAATGAAAAGAGATGTGGTAAAATAAAGAGCCACGTTAGCAATTTTATTACCATTGATTTTACTTCCCTTAATCAATGGTCAATAATCCTATTATTTCCTCATACGGATCGAATGGAATGGAGGGATAAAAATGAAGCTTTTTTCATACGGATTGCACGATCGACGGTTCAAATATCACTGGATTTGGACCCGAGCCTCTGATTACGGTGAACTGAAGACTAAATATATCATATTTCAACATCTCGGGTTCAAAGATCACTGGATTTGGACCCGAGCTTCTGACTACGGTGAACTGGACACCAAATATATCGATTTCAACATCTCGGGTTCAAAGATCACTGGATTTGGACCCGAGCTTCTATACGGTGAACTGGACACCAAATATATCGATTTCAACATCTCGGGTTCAAAGATCACTCGATTTGGACTCGAGCTTCGACTACGGTGAACTGGAGACCAAATATATCGGATTTCAACATCTCGGGTTCAAAGATCATTGGATTTGGACCCGAGCTTCTGATTACGGTGAACTGAGACCAAATTTATCGGATTTCAACATTTCGGGTTCTAAGATCACTGGATTTGGACCCGAGCTTCTGATTACGGTGAACTGGAGACCAAATATATCGGATTTCAACATCTCGGGTTCAAAGATCACTGGATTTGGACCCGAGCTTCTGATTACGGTGAACTGGAGACCAAATATATCGGATTTCAACATTTCGGGTTCAAAGATCACTGGATTTGGACCCGAGCTTCTGATTACGGTGAACTGGAGACCAAATATATCGGATTTCAACATCTCGGGTTCAAAGATCACTGGATTTGGACCCGAGCTTCTGATTACGGTGAACTGGAGACCAAATATATCGGATTTCAACATTCGGGTTCAAAGATCACTGGATTTGGACCCGAGCTTCTGATTACGGTGAACTGGAGACCAAATATATCGGATTTCAACATCTCGGGTTCAAAGATCACTGGATTTGGACCCGAGCTTCTGATTACGGTGAACTGGAGACCAAATATATCGGATTTCAACATTTCGGGTTCAAAGATCACTGGATTTGGACCCGAGCTTCTATTACGGAACGGAGACCAAATACGGTGAACTGGAGACCAAATATATCGGATTTCAACATCTCGGTTCAAAGATCACTGGATTTGGACCCGAGATTCTGATTACGGTGAACTGGAGACCAAATATATCGGATTTCAACATTCGGGTTCAAAGATCACTGGATTTGGACCCGAGCTTCTGATTACGGTGAACTGGAGACCAAATATATCGGATTTCAACATCTCGGGTTCAAAGATCACTGGATTTGGACCCGAGCTTCTGATTACGGTGAAATGGAGACCAAATATATCGGATTTCAACATTTCTGGTTCAAAGATCACTGGATTTGGACCCGAGCTTCTGATTACGGTGAACTGGAGACCAAATATATCGGATTTCAACATTTCTGGTTCAAAGATCACTGGATTTGGACCCGAGATTCTCATTACGGTGAACTGGAGACCAAATATATCGGATTTCAACATTTCGGGTTCAAAGATCACTGGATTTGGACCCGAGCTTCTGATTACGGTGAATATATGACAAGGTCAATCTAATTTCTATTTGGGAATCGATTTGTAAAACGAAATTTGAGGAAATTGAAGTAATTGCACAAAATCTGAAAAATATTAAGAACTATGTAATGTAAGTACATGTTAAGTAGTTGACTAAACAGACTTGCAGTTGTAGTCATACAAAGATTCATCATTCATGCCTGTTAAAACTGTATACTCAAAAATGTGAAACATTGAGGAAATTCGGGAATTGAATTGTCTGTTTAATTTTTCTGAAGTTCATCTAATGTGAGGAAGAAAATAAGCGACGAGCATTTCTTATGATGTGAGAAATAAAATCTTCAATCTTTTCTTCTTGAGGTAAATGCCCACAGTTCTTTATCACTTCAAGGTGAGAGCCTGGGATGGCTCTTGAAAATCTCACAAAGATTCCAAGATGGGACAGTGGTGGTTTTGATTCGATTCGAGTCTGTGAGCATAGCTACTACAAATTCAAGCAAGGCCTTCTCCCTACAAATTCAGAGGTTGCAGTATGAGAATGTCACCTTTGTGTATCCCTGTAAGATATTATCAGTAACTTGAGTTCCAGTAAAACCCAAGCCTGCTTCTGTCCCCTGCAAATCAAGAACAATGATGGAAATCGATGGTTTTGGAGAAAGTGTTACCTATTTTTATAAACTTTATCGACTTAAGACTAGTTTTCTGTGAAGGATATGACCATCATGAAAGAACTCCATTTTCCATGTTTCTCAGACTTTGTTTTCATATACAAAACAATTTATTCATATGTTAAAAATACATACCTGTTAAGAATACATACACTGTGTCTATTCTCATCTTCTTGGCACCATTCTTGGCCTCTTGGAACCATAAACATTGAGCAAACAATCCAAATAGGGTTCATCAACAAGAACATTTTGAAAGCTGTCGGGACTAGGCTTCTCAAGATCGTCTACCTTTATCGTTAACCCCTTTGGTGAAGGAATAACAACCCATTGATCAGAGCTTTTCAAATCTTTGGAGTAGAAAACTTGGCTTGCCTCTTCAACTAGAATTGCTGGCTCGTCATATATTTTACTGGACCTTCTCATACTATTCAACTTTACCAAGACCAGATTGGAATCTGGACAAATTTTGATTCCACTGCCTACCTTCACCCAGTCACAGTAGAACACAGTCTCGTGAAAAGTGGTATAGTCCAATTCTAGGATTTGGTTAATCACTCCATACCACTTTGATAGGTGAGTTTCAGGAGATGTATCACCTTTGTTCCTCCTAAACGTGGTGTATGCCTCTACGTAGACACCACTCTCTTGGGTATCATGGTCTTCTTCATAAGATCTAGGAGAAAACACAAAACCATTTACGCGATATTTTACATACTCTGTCGCTCCAACAGGACCTTGTGCCAATCTCCACAAAACAGAATTTGTTTTTTTCTCTTGCAATAGCTATACAAAATGAAAATAACAATCAACCAAACATTAAATTAAAACTAAGATTTCCATATCAACATAATCTAAACAATATACATAGAAGTCATACCTTTTCAACCAACCATGGAATGAACTTTGTTTGTGTTTCTACCTCATCGATCGTGACCTCCTTACCAGTAGAATCTAGGATGGGTAATAGGGTGTCACAGAACTCCCTACAAATAGCGTTAACCATATCGATATTCAAGCGCAACATTTTGTTTACTTCTCATTAATGAATTTGAAGAAAAATATACAGATCACCAAAAACATACCTATAATAGGCGTCAAGACCCGGAGGGTTTAATCGAAAGAGTACCCACCTACGTATTTGTACAAATTGTACGTTGGTTAGAATCACCTCCTTATCTTTAAGCATAGGACCCACATCACTGAACTCCGAATCTGGTCTTAAAAAGGCTTCCCAAGTAGCTTTGTGATTTCCATCACTTGCATTTGGCATGCACTCCATCGCACCCATAACAGACTCTTGTACAAGACGGGACACTGAAATAGACCCTTCAATGTATCTTTTGTTATTTGGTATGTTTTTGCAGTCCTTCATTGCCCTGTTTCAGTTGCACATGTATATATCAACAAAATCAAAGATTAGGTATATACCTAATAATCAACACCACATAACTAAATGAAGAATTCACCTTTCAAAAGGATACATCCACCGAAACCTGACGGGTCCACAAATCAAAGCCTCATCTGCCAAATGAACCATATTATGGACACTTATATCAAAAAAGGAAGCTGGAAAGTACTTCTCAAGCATACACATTGCCTCTGCAACCATGAATCGAGCCTTTTCGAGATCACTTCTACACAATACTTTAGAACACAAAATTCTGAAATACAAGCTGATTTGGTGAAGTGCTGTTCGCAGCTCTTTGTGGCGAGGAAAAGCATGTTGAAGTAGAACTGGCAGCAAATACATCATAATAACATGATAATCGTGTGATTTTAAGCTACTAATAATCAGCGTTTTCATATTAACATTGTTGCTAATGTTCGACGAGAAACCAGTAGGAAGTTTTAGGTCTTTAAGAATCTTGCAGAAATCAGACTTTTCTTGCTTGCTCAGAACAAACACCGGTGATGGTTTTACATCATCTCCAGTAATACGATTTTTTGTAGTCCACTGTCCACATTGGAGACCTAGCTTCTTTAACTCTTCCCGTGCATTCCATGAATTCATAGACTTATTATTATGGTCGAAGATTGTCTCCATTATGTGTTCCATAACATTTTTTTCGGTGTGCATTACATCAACACAATGCCGCAAATAGAGCATACGATAAACTTCAAGATCCCACCAAATACACTTCTTGTAGAATGCACCAGTGATTTGATTAACTTCAACGTTGTCATTAGCAGGATCGTATCTCTTTCTCTTTGCTGATTTTCTCTTTACTAACTTACCAGGTGTGTACTCCACAAGAGCTAATTTTTCTAGTGACTCCTCTCCAGTCAGTCGCTTTGGAGCAAAGTTAAACTCATCTGTACTTAGATCCAACTGCCCACCCTTTTTTCTAAATGGATGGCCAGCCTTAACGAATATCCTATAATTAGGATAAACCTCCTTATTACCATAAGGCAAATGGACACTTCTTGTCTTGTCGGCACAACAAACACAAGCAAAATAACCATGAGTTGTACATCCGGACAAAACACCTTGTGCTGGCAGGTCATGAATCCCCCACATTAGGAAAGCTCTAAGTAGAAAATATTCCTTTCTGTGGGCATCATAAACTTTCATTCCATTCTCCCAAAAGTCCTTCAGTTCATCTACTAGTGGTGGTAGAAACACATCTATGTCTTGTCCCGGCGACTTTCTCCCTGGGATCAACAACGACATTATTTGAAACTCAGATTTCATGCACAATGAAGGAGGAAGATTATACATCACCAAGATCATAGGCCAACAACTCCAGCTTAAATTCTGCATACCATGCGGATTGAACCCATCAGTTGCAATTCCAAACCACACATTTCTTCCCTCCTTTGCAAACTCTGGAAATTTCTTTTTCACTAAAGCCCACTGATGTGAATCTATCGGATGACGCATGTACTCACTAGAAACTTCAGCTCGATCATGCCATGTCATTTCTTCAGATATCCAAGGTGTACTATAATACCTCTTAAGTCTTTCTCCAACGGGAAAGTGTCTCAGCACCAGCGCAGGTTCCTTTGTCTGCTTTGGCCCAAATTTCCCTTGTTTGACCTTATATCTTGGTTCTTTACATTGCGGACAGCTTGTTGCATATTCATGCTCCTTATAATATAAAATACAATGATTTGGGCATGCATGAATAGCCTTACATTTCATACCCAGACCCAACATAATCGACTTCATCTCCGTATATCTACTGGGCAGCGTGTTTTCTTTTGGTAACCACCCTTTTATCATTTCCAACAATTTGGTCACACAATTACCTGATATTCCAAACTGTTTCTTTATATTTTGCAGCTCCACGATCTCCGAGAGTGTACTGACCTTGCCTTCACAAGTAGGATACAATTTCTGTTCAGCCAATTCTTTGTACTTTCCGTGTCGCTTTTGTGCATCTGGTTCAAACTCAAATGGTTCCTCATTATCATCATGTGTCCCATTGGAATCATCGGTGAAAACACCACCACCATTCCTTCCATGAAATTCAAATGCAGCATCAATAAAAGGAGTCAAATCCGGAAATACATCTTCTCTAACTTGCTCATTAGACACACTCTATACTGGACGACTCATTACAGTATTAACCGGCTGCTTTTCACCATGAAAGACCCAAGTGATATACGACTTGTCGATACCATACTCGTACAAATGCTGTTGCACTTCCTTAATATCGAGACGACCCCCATTTAGACATCTAGAACATGGGCAAGGACAAAGGGTTTTCCAGGGACCATATGTAGATGCATATTGAATGAAAAATTTTACCCCATCTCTGTATACTTTACCAAACCTATTATTCTCAAACATCCAAGACTTATCCACTTCTCCCGGCATTCTGAAAATTAAATTCACCACATTAGCATCTCATCTGCTGTGAAAGAAAGCATTAAAGTCTACGAGTTCCAGCACTTGAACAGAATCAATATCTAAGCAAAGTGCAAGTAGTAATAAGCTACACATTAACACATACAGTTCCATAAACCAGAAAAACGTTGTTCATCAGAAAGTATACGAGTTCTTCCCCTGTATATTCTAAGAACACATACATTTGAAGAAAGTCTAGGAAGCCAGACATGAGACAATAGTTTGTTCCATGATTTCGAAACACACCTGAAGATGGTAAACTGCGATTTTCTTGTTCACATTTAAAAGTTTATGAAACAAACTTGTTTGAGAACGCATATGAAGCGAAGCCTCATAGGTTTGCATCAATTTGATTTAATTTTTGCTAACTGTGGTTACTGATCGATTTAACATATGAAAGAAATACCTTGGCAGTGGTGGTGGCTTGTGGTTGTGATAATTCTTATTTCACAAAAGAAGTATACCCCTGTTCCGTTTCAAGCAAATCTCTAGTTGTCTCAGATGTCACACCATGATCTTCCTATGAAATCTCTTTGAGGATATGAAAGGTAGAGGGAAAAGCACAGTTAAAGATAGAAAAGTTGAACCACGATAACAAAAAGAAGTGAACGGAGGCACTCAAAATAGCGCTGAAGTAATAACGTAAACGTTACCAAGCCATTACTTACATGTAAACGACCTGAATGATTAAGTGCAACAAATGTGTGAAGGAATGTACGAGCACTGCCGCTTACACAAAACACTCAACTCAATCGTATTGACAGCCACCGCCGCTGACTGCAAATGTACAAGTATGCTCATAAACCAAACAGAACAATTGAATAGCAAGATAAACTTTCAGTAAAATACAATAATAAGATTGAATTGAGTGTTTCTCGGAGTAAAATACAACAGTTGAACATCACTGCTCATTAGGTGAGAGTCTACTCACCTAATGATGTTCGTTTAAATTCATAAATGTGAACCTGTACAATAATATTGTCAATCTAATTTTTAGAGAAGATCTACACCAACAGAGATCAACTACAAGTTTTCTTCAGTGAAAATATTGGCATTTCTCTCAGTGGGTTAATCATTTTTTCCGACTTTAAGTCTTACGGTTCATGATAACGCCAAAAGCCGGGACTAACACAATCTGGCCCTACAAACTCTTTACACGGTTTTGGCCTGTGGGGTACCCCTAACTTTTGTCTTCTATCAACTCTTAGATAACTTTTAACTTGTTCTTTCACACAGATTTTATACGTTATTGTAAGTTTTTGGACTTTAAACAGTTTGAGTGCATAAAACATATCGAAACGCTCTTTCAAAATAAGAATTAAGCATTAATCCATCATAAACCAAGAAGAAATCATTATAAACTACATCACAAATAACCAACCACAGGGCTAAAACTGCTAAAATTATGAAACAACATTAATCCTCAAGGTCTACTGCTAAAACTAAGAAACAAAATTAACCCTCAATTAATCAATTTAACGGACAAATCAGAAACCCCAATTTAAACCCAATTTTAAAAATCTCGTTTAAGCCCTAGGTTCATAATTGAAAAAAAAGTAATAAGATTAATCGGAGTAGAAGAAGAGAATCATACCAGAAAAAAATGTGAATGAGTCGAAGAAAAAGAAGAGAATCATTATAAATTTTGTAGATGAAACTCCGTCTTTGTGTTATTTCTCTTCAAGTTCCTCTGAAATTGATGAAATTGAAGAAACAAAGAGAAATCAATCATATGATGACGATGGGTATTTTATTTAATCAATTAGAACGATGATGAATTAGAACCAGAGCTACGATCAAAAGAAGAAGGAGAAGAAATTGTACCTTCCGATTGCGCCTGGTCGAAGAGATAACACAAAATCAATGGTAAAACGGATTAGATCAATACGTGAATCAAGACCATAGGGAAAAATTGATCGAGATTGAATCTGGTTCTTTCATTGATTTCCAAAGTAAATCTTGAAGTGGTTTTTTTTTTTTTTTGAGCTCAGGTTTTGGATCTGGTTTCCTTTGAAATCGTTATCACTGGGTTTTCTTTGTAAAGGCACCCAAATATTGATTGGTTTTGGTTTTGAAACTTAGATTTGGTTCCCAGAATATCATTTGGTTCCGGGATTTAAGCTATTCCAGGGTTCTAGAACTGTTAATTGGTTCCAAATAAATGATATAGAAAAAAATTAAATCTTATTTTGGTTTTTCAAATTTTAAAAATTAGTCAATGCGTTAGGTTTGTATAAGTGTGTTACTAATCAAAATGATAAACAATTATAAAGGTTGGGTTGATTTTGGTGTACTTGGAATTTTGGGTAGATATAGTTGCATTAGTTATTTAGTAGAAGAGTGTTAGATATATATAACTCATAATCTCACACTTTGGAATAGTTATTTAGTGATTTTGAGTTAATTCCTAATTATAGTAACTATTTTGTAATTTTCTAACTCTTTTTAACTGTTACTTAATCTATGATGGATCATTTGAGTTACTAAAATAAAGTTAGTTAGCAAACTCATTGTTACAAAAACTTAGATTTGGTGTAGTGAAGTAAGCAAGCATCAATGGCTTCCTCGAAGAAACTTCCCCTTGCCCATATTGTTATTGCTTTCATCTTTGGTTTTATTTTGGTTTCGTCATCGGTTACTGCTGCTAGAATTATGGGTTAGTATTTTTCCTGTGCAATCTTTCCTCTAGTATTTCCTTAAGTTATTGATTAGATTACTTAATTTTTCTAATGTTGACATTTGAATGCTCAAATACAGAAATTGGTGATGAGCATTGTCGCTATTCGGGGGAGTGCATGAATAAGCAGGATTGTGTTTCTCGATGCAAGGGATCTGACGTCTCTGGCGGCATCTGTATTCCTGATCCAAAATCTTATCAGAGACCACATCCGAAAGTTTTCTGTTGCATAATTTACCAACCTATTTTCTAAGGAGTTTGTTAATTAGTATATGCTCTAGGTGCTCAGTATACTTTTAGTTAATTACCTATTTTCCTAAGAGTAGAAGAAGATTTTTTTTTTTTTTTGGATTTGGATTTTTTTAAATTTTAATACTTATTTGGATCTTTAAATTGTTGCTTATATAATTTATTAATGTTATTATACCAAACAAGAAAAGTGCCAAAGATTGTGCCAGCGATTTTTCACTTTTAGGTTTTGAAAAAATTTAAACACCTACATTGGTTCTTCTGGTACAAACATATCATTCCCAATATCCATTAACAAGCACCCCACTGCAGGAAACTTAAGCTAATGAAACCAGTACGTGATAAGCTGGTCAATTGCAGATCAATTCATTGAAAATAACCTCGGAATCTCCTCAACACATAGCATCAGTCAGCTTCGTAGGGAATGCATGCAAACCAACTTTGAAGTCTAGGTGGGCTAAACAAGCATTATGGGCTAAATACTAAATTCTTAGGGGGGCTATTATTGTTTTTTCCAAAAAATACACATGAAAAAAAGACTTTTGGGTGAGTTTTCGAGATTTGGGGGTGGCTGGAGCACCCCTACGCCACCCCCGATACCGTCCACCAAGTGCTGCTTGCCCTCCATGAGCAAGATTAACCAAGAAAAGGAGCGCTAAGATAATGTACGTAGCTAAGATCAGGATTAGCTACCTCCTCATTGGACTGGAGTCTGAGACTCTTTAAGCATGGTTAAGATCTGATGATTCACCAGCTAGCGCAACTGGTAATAACTGAATTATAGCTATCAGTTGTTTTGATATTTTTCTGTATGTACTTGCTTGGTGGTGTTTTGGCCTGTTTGGAAAGTTGAAGTTATAAGCAGACTGCTTTTGCTTCAAAAACCAACTTCTTGGATGTCGTCCAAACAGGGAAGGGAAAGGACCACTTTATTCTGTATACTATATATATATTAATATTATAAGAAACGAAAAGTAACCTAGTCAAGCAAACAAATGATATCTTTTTGTGACGCAGGCAATCGATAGAATTTAGCTTTTCTCTGTCATGGGCCAGTTTGCTGGTTCATGTTTTCTGTTTTCCTTAACAAAGAATATTCTTTTTAATGCAACTGTCCAAAGAGAAAAGATTAAAAAAAAAAAACAAAACAAAAAGCTTAAATTACATTAGCTACATGGCAATTAAGATGAAGAATCAATTGGGGATATGGGAATTAATTTGGGGATATAGCTACGGGACAAAATAGGTATCCCAATAGCAATTCTGGGTGACCCCCTATGTAATTTTTTTTTTAATTCCTAATTTAGCCCCCATTAATTAGGATTAATGATTAAGTATAATTAGTAAAATGTTAAGTATTTGGGGGATAAATTAGTGTGTATTTTTATTTGTGTTTGGGTGAGAGTAGAAGGAGGGAAAAAAATATTTGAGAGGAATTTCTTTTTTTGAAAATGGGAAGATGATTGTGATGAGAAAATTACTGATAATAAGAGGTTGAAAAATTGATTTTTTTTCTTTGAATCCACCATTGTTGCAGCTGAAAAAGCTTGGTGCCAGCATGGTATTCAACCAAAAACTCATGCGGGCAATTGTTGGAAATGTTCATAAATTGTTTGCCACTATCCGGGGGGGTTCGGGGGGCGTAGCTCTCTCGTTACGATTTTTTTCCTGGTTTTGATCTTCCGAATGTTGATTTTTTTCTGGTTTTGAACAGGTACCGGCATGGTAATAGTTTTTTCGAGCGTGAGCATTTTGCTCCAAAGATAGTATTTTGCTTAAATACCTATGCCTAACGAATGAAAAGTATCCGAATGTTGATTTTTTTTCACTTGACTACCGGCATTGATAGGAAATTATCGGGCATGCATGCGGTCATCGTGTTCCGGCATATGGTCTTCATCAATTCCGGCATGGTATTCCTCACTTCCATTTTGAATTTTCCCGGCTTTAAAAAGCTTGGTGCGGCATGGTCGAGTTGATATGAAGACCATGCCGTATTGTTTTTTTTCGCATAGGAAATAAATATGAAAACTATGCCGGAAAAAAATACGGCATGGTCTTCATATCAACCGACCATGCCGGTACCAAGTTTTTTAAAGCCAGGAAAAATTCAAAATGGAAGTGACGAAGACCATGCCGGAATTGATAAAGACCATATGCCGGAACCCGGTACCGGCATGGTCTTCATCAATTCCGGCATGGTCATCATCACTTCCGAATAAAAAAAATTTCGTTTCCAAAGTGAGGTGAAGAGAATTTGATATAGAGTGGGGAGAGTTTAGAATTTGAATGGGAATGGAGAATATTTGGGTTTCAAAACACTACCCCTAAATAAGATTAATAAGAAGTGGAGATGGAAATGAGGGATATGATTTAGATTTTTGATTTTAAGTTTTTAATTTTTATTTTGAGGGAAGGGTATTTTAGTATATTCATAACCAAAAGTCACCCCTTAACACACACCATGGGTTGGGGGAAGTAATTCATATCCCCCAATTAATTCCCATATCTCCCAATTAATTCTTCTTTAATATGTGCTGATTGATTGGAAGGATAAACACGATCTCTGTTCTTGGAGAGGTGTTTCTTGTGATAATAACACCCAATCTGTCATTTTATTGTAAGTCTTATTGTTTTTCTAGTCTATGTTTTTTTTTTGTTGTTGTAATTTTTGGTAAAAGGTTTAATTAGAATATTAACATGGGTTTTGATTTGTTTTTTGTTTATGTCCAAGGGATCTCTCAAATTTGAATCTTGGAGGGGAAATTTCACATGCCATTGGAAATTTGAGCAGCTTATTGGAAATGTAAGGACATATGGGTTTCTTTTCTACTCTCAGTTCATTTGATTTTGGTTGTTTTATCCATAAATACTCAAGTGTGGTAGATTAGTGAGTTTGTGTGGTTTAGCTTTGTTTTAAGAATTATACTTATATGATTAATAAAAGCAAGTTCTTGATAACTAAAATTAATTCCCACTTTGCTTCTCAAGTTTAACAGGTTGTATTTTGTCTTGTAATTTTGCAGACATTTAGAAGGGAATCGTTTAAGTGGATAAATTCCAGATGAAATAGGAAATTGTCTAGAGCTGGAAATTCTGTAAGTACTCCTTGTCATGTCCTCTTTAGTATTTTTCATTTACAACGTCTTAAATTTGCTCTAATATCTACTAAGCTTATATCGTTTTGCAATGCAGATCATTGAAAAACAACCAATTGACTGGTCATATTCCTTCGATACTGTCACGACTCCCTAAGCTGACAGTTCTATAAGTTTCACCATTGGTAACATGAGTAGTATGAGAGGAAATGTGAATGTGGTAGTTTACAGAGCATATTAAGATTTGTGGCATAGAAAATTTCGGAAGTTGTTTTGTTGAGTTGCTAATGAGTTCTACATATCAGGGATTTGGGCCAAAACCGGTTGACTGGACATATCCCTAGATCAATCTATTCTAGTAAAGCATTGCAGTATTTGTGAGTATATTCTATGCTTTCCAATAATTTTGGTTCATTTATCATTTCTTTGGCTACTTGTCTCTCTCTTTCTTCTATTCACAGTCTGATCCATTATGCAGAGGCCTGAGAAGAAACTCTTTTACTGGTATACTGTGTCCTGATATGTGTCAATTGACTAATCTGTGGAACTTGTAAGCATTAAGATTATGTCAATGTCAATATTTTGACTCTATTTATGTAATCTAATTTCTATCAAATATATTATATATGACCTCAATGTTACCTATAACAGCAATGTGGGTGAGAATAATTTAAGTGGTACAATCCCTACAAACATTGGAAATTGTACAAGTCTCCAAGTCTTGTAAGTTGCATTATCTCTCCCACTTTCACAATCCTTTCTTGATTATGTACTCGTGTTTATGATACATTTTAATGTGGTGGTGACAGGGATATTTCGTCCAATCGGATCACAGGGGAAATTCCTTATAGTATTGGTTATTTACAAGTGGCTACCTTGTATGCATTATTTCTTTATCGTGTTGATGCAACTTATAGTTTTAAGGTCCCTCGGGTGATGTATTCTGATAAGTTTCTTTCCTTGGGTGATTGGATATTCATTCACTAGGACACTTCGAGGTAACCGGCTGACTGGGAAGATACCAGAGGTGATCGGTCTGATGCAAGCCCTTGCCGTGCTGTATGTATCATTAACCCTGCTTCTGAAAACATAATGGTACTTGCAGTAGTCATTTATATTCGCTAAAATTTTATGTCTTTTAATCTTTGTAGAGATTTAAGTGAGAATAGACTCGTGGGACCAATCCCGCCTATCCTTGGCAATCTTTCATACACTGAAAAATTGTGAGTTGGAGTAGGTTCATTACTCTGTGTAGTTATATGTATTTTTCAATCTCACTTGGTATGCTGAATGATTCTTTTTGTGTAGATACCTCTACGAAAATGAACTGACTGGACCAATTCCTCCAGAGCTGGGAAATATGTCTCATCTACATTACTTGTGAGTGTATGATTAGGAATTTTAGGTTTAATGTTGATGTAGCTGCCACTAACAAATAAGTTACTTAAACAGGAGGCTACATGACAATCACCTAACTGGTGGAATTCCAGCAGAGCTTGGGATGCTAGAAGCACTGATTGGATTGTGAGTTTAATGTGTCGCAGGCTATTTAAACTATTTCCTGTTCTAATTTGAGACAGCTGAAACATTTGAATTCTTGACGCAGGTTTCTTGAAGGCCCTATCCCAGAAAATATCAGCTCGTGCAGAGCACTAAATCGGCTGTGAGTTTTATTGTTTTGGCAAATGCATTATACCTTTTCTTCTAATTAGGTTTCTCATTGTTGTTATCTGCTGTGTTCAGGGATGTTTACAGCAACAAGTTAAATGGTTCCATTCCTTTTGGATTCAAGAATTTAGGAAAATTAACTTACCTGTAAGTTCTGTTTATGGATCTCTTAGTGTTCTTCTCAGTTAGAATTGACATTTTTCGTCTCCTTGTTTGCTTATATAGTTCTTCCGTGTAATATGCAGGAATCTCTCGTCTAATCATTTGGAAGGACAGATCCCTTCTGTGGTTGGGAGAATCAAAAATCTTTGATTGTTCCCCCCTGTAAAGTGTAAAGTATCTCTAAATTAACATGTTTACTTATTATTCGCAGAGATCTTTCCCGCAATAACTTTTCAGGCCATTTGCCATCCTCTATTGGTGATCTAGAGCATCTGCTCAGCATGTTAGTTTTCTACCTTTCTATGAAGTTCACTTGTGTATTTTTGAATGAAAATACTTAGGATTATGCATTACTAACTTGTGCATTACCAACTTGTGCATCTTTCTGTTATAGGAATTTAAGCAAGAACCATGTTCATGGTCCAATACCAGCCAAATTTGGTCATCTCAGGGATATCCAAATCCTGTGAGTTATAGACAACCAAATTATGTTTTTTAATCCATTACATATTTGTAGATACCGATCCTATATATGTATCTTAATATCGAATAGGGACATGTCATTCAATGAGCTGTCGGGGAAACTCCCGGAAGAGTTGGGCCAGTTGGAGAGTCTCAAGTCCCTGTAAGATCTTGTTACTTGAACCGTAGTTGTATAATTTATGTTATGGATAGTTGTATACTGTCTCGATTCTCAATGTTGGGTGTCTTTCTGCAGGATTCTAAGTAACAACAGTCTTTTTGGGGAAATTCCATGGCAATGGACTAACTGCATCAGCCTAGATGAGCTGTGAGTTCTTTCCTGTCTGTTTAGTGTCGATTATATCCAAGTTGGTTACCTGAGGTTCTCACTAAATCGGTTCTTGTGTCGATATTGGAATCTCTCAAACAACAACCTCTCAGGTGTTGTTCCTTCAGGCAGAAACTTCTCTAGGTTTCCACCTAAAAGGTATGGAACCCTTAATTTTTTGGATCTTTGTTTGGTAAATAAATTGTCAAATGTTAACGGTTCACATTATATTTTAGCTTTTCTGGAAACCCTTTCCTATGCGGTTATTGGTCAGGATCATGTTATAGAGCACATGTAGAAGAAAAAAAAGGTATCAAAATGGTTATGATCTGTTGTCAATCATACTACTAAAACTAGTTACGTCTATATATTCTCTAAAACTACTTATCCTTCAATTTACAGGACTGTCCTGAAATAGTATTCTGTTAATAACTTCAGGTTGTATCGTTCTTGTTGTTTTGGTTGTAATTCTTGTTATCCTCCAAAGTCCATTTCAGAATGGAACACTTGAAGGCACGTTTCCAGTTCATTTTGCATTCTCTCCTGCTTACATTTGTATGCTCTATACATATATACTTGTCGTTAACATTCTACTGTTTCAGATCCTCCAAAGATGGTAATTCTTCGCAAAGATGTGGCATTACCTTCCTATGAAGATATCATAAGAATGACTGAGAACTTCAACGAGGACTACATCGTCGGTGAAGGGGCTTCGGGCAGAGTCTATAGGTGTGTGCTGACGAACTCCAATACAATTGCAGTAAAGCGTTTCGATCCTCAGAATCCACGCAACGTGAAGGAATTTGAGACCGAAGTTAATACAATTGGAAAGGTCCAACACAGGGGTCTTATGAATTTATCAATCTCAGCAAATGAGCGTCTACTCTTCTACAACTATATGCCGAAGGGTTCCCTCTGGGATCTTCTCCATGGTAAGTTTGCTTTCCCTTTCACCTTGTTACACAACTTGATGGTGTTGGTTAGTCATATGTGAATAGCATTACTTTCTTATAATTCAGTACGTACTTTGGAACAGGACGTAAAAATGAAGTTGTTGGACCCAGAAATCAAGTACTTGACTGGGACACAAGATTGGGAATAGCATTTAGTGCTGCCCAGGGATTGGCTTACCTTCATCACGACTTCGACTTAAGAATCATTCACCGGGATATAAAGTCCTCCAATATTCTGATTGACAATGACTTTCAAGCGCATATAACTGACTTTGGGATTTCAAAGAGCTTGTGCGTGTCGGCAACAGATATTTCAACTTCCCTTATGGGCACCATTGGGTACATAGATCCTGAGTGTGGTCGAACGTTACGAGTCACTGAAAAGTCGGATGTTTTCAGTTTTGGCGTAGTTCTGTTCGAGCTTCTTACTGGTAAGAAAGCAGTCCAGGATAACTCAAATTTACAGCAGGTTATGTCTGGAATTGCAGACGATGATATAATGCAGACAGTGGATCCAGAAATCCATCCTCCAGACACTGAAGCAGTAACCAAACTATTTCAGTTGGCCAGATTATGCACCGCTGAAAAAGGCTCTGATCGGCCCACAATGCGCGAAGTAACCTGTGTTCTGTATTCCATTATTTCTTTAGTTGAAGGCGAAGAAGCTCATGTACCAGAGTTGAATATTCTTCACGACGATATGGCATTGTACTCTTATGAAGATATTGTGAATTTCACTTATAATTTCAGCGACAATCATATTGTCGGTTATTGTGCTTCGTGCGTAATCTACAAATGTGAGAAGGAGATTTCCAAACCCATTGCTGTTAAAAAGTTCCATGCTGAAGCTAAAGATCGTCATGCCACGAAGGAGTTTCAGACAGAAAAAGAAACAGCTGTCAAGAGTGAGCACCTGAATATTGTGACTTTACTTGGATATTCTCTCTCTCCGAATGGTAATCTACTCTTCTACCATTTCATGCCGTCCCTATGGGATCTTCTTCACAGTAAGTTTTGCTTTCCCTTTCTCTGGCACAACTTAATCTTGTCGGCTTATAATTTCCTTTCTGATATTTAGCATGATATATTACAATTTCCGTAACAGAAGCTGAAAGTGAAGAGAAACCTGATTGGAACACAAGGTTGAAAATTGCAGTTGGAGCTGCTAAAGGTCTGGCTTATCTTCACGATGACCTAGAAATCAGTCAAGGGAATTTCAAGTCATTGAACATTCTTGTAGATGAGAACTTGGAAGCTCGTCTCACCGACTTTGGGGTTTCAGAGAGCTTGTGTGTGTCAAACGCGCATGCTTCACCTTGCCTTGATGCTGAGAAGTCGGACATTTACAGATTTGGTATTGTTTTGCTTGAGCTTCTTACTGGAAAGCAAGCATTCGATAAAGGCACAGATCTCGACAACCTGGTAGCAATTCATTTGTACTTTTATTAATTTACTCCTAAACCATTTAACATGATGTGTTTCACAGTTGCATAAAAATTGTCTGCTCACAGGTTAAATGCGCGACTGCGAAGAATGCTTTGATGGGGACAGTTGATGATGAAATTGGCAGAACGTTTAACGATCTTGAAACAGTAAAAAGAGTATTTGATGTAGCCAGATACTGCACCGCCGAGCAACTCTCTGATCGGCCAAAAATGAACGAAGTATCCCGTCTTCTACAATCCTTAGTTCCCAATGCTGACGATGTTAATCATCCTCCTCGTCTTCTGAATATGTTGCGTTCACACTCACAGTGAGATATTTGGTATTTAAGATATCTTGTGAAGATTCTGCTGAAGATCTCTTAGTCATGCCGTCTGGGTCTGGCGATTTGTGTTGACTGGAAGCTTGTTGATAACGCTCAAAACTTCATCCTGAAAAATAGGAGCTTTTCCTCTGAGGGAATGGACGGGAACATCCAATGATCCACTTTTGGTCTCCATTGTTGGTTTTCTGTGTATTACTCGGACAAGAATTTTCTTGCTTCTTCCTGAATATCTACCGGAGCAACAAACTCTAGACCGTCCACCTCAATTCTGTGAATCCAATTAGCTCTCTTACACAACAACATGGAAGTAGGAAGTGTTTCTTTCTCCCTTCTCTATCCAGTTAATCTTAGCTCTAGATTCCATTATTTGGTGAACAAGGTGAGAAGCATCATTGTGCTTACCAATTAGGGAAATTCTTTCACTGAATTCCTGTTGAGAGAGCTGTTGAGTTTCTTCTTATGAGTCTAAAATCTCTATAGCTCTCTCAAACTCTGACAAACGAGATTCCATACAATTTTTTGAAATAGGTTTCAAACTCTGAACTTTCATTTGCAAATATGCTCCTCCAGAAGTAAAAGTCAGAAGCAGAACTATTTTGTGTCACGGAAACTATTTTCTTTTGCTTCTAGAAGTCGTTTTAAAATTTTATATCCAAAATCCAAATTGATTTCTTGTTTTTTGACTTTTAGAAGTCGAAAAGTAACTTCTGAGAGCATGCATCCAAATGCATGATCTGTAATTTTGTAAATGGCGGTTAGTTAGGGTAAAATGTGAAAAACACTTTGAATTTTATGGCTTTTCGTTGTTTAGATTTATTTAGGGCAATTCCGATGGAAATGGTCAATTCAAAACTTTTGTTGAGCCAGGTGGACACACAAATACGTTTCTCCACACTACAAGAAAAGAAGTGGGCGGCTGATTGTCAAATACGCGTGTCAAAGAAAACCGCTGGCGGTTTAAGAAAAAAACTGGCGGGCTATCTAAAACGCTGGCGTGTGATGCACAACCGCCAACGACTGGTTTTTCAAAATTAAAAAACTATTATTTTTTCTTTTTTCAAATTTACCTCTATAAATTACCACCCTCTTCAAACAATTCACTCACACAAAAATTCATTTCTCTTTAATTTTCTCTTTTAAATCTATTTCAATTTTTTAGTTTTATTATTGGTGAAATGGCTGAAAAGGTGTTAAAGTCCACGGGCATCCAACTCAAAACCAATTGGCAATGAGTGGAGTGGCCCTTTCATATTATATTTAAGTTATTTATGGGGATATTAACAGTGTGGGACTATTGTCCTTTCACAAAAGGCGACTACACTTTTTTGCGATCCCAAACTTGAAGCTGATGTTTCTAAGATAAGTGGAAATTTTAAAAAGATTGAAAATTATAAGAGGGAAGTGCAAGTTTTTGAAGTGGTTCCAAGAATATGTTCTTCGGTTTTGAAAGTTAACAACAAAAAATTCAAAAACAAAGGAGAAACTGTCAAAGAGCGCGTTGAATGGAAAATACGTCAAGTGAGAGACTCATGGTCGATGTGATATCTAGAGATGATGAAGTCAACAAAATAACGGCTGAAGCGGTTACTATCGCACAGAGAGGCAATAAGTGAATCAAATAGAGCATATTTCAAGTAGGCGATCTAGTGTTGAGGCAGAAACCGCCATATCAGAAAAATGATGGGGAGCACATGGAAATCATATAGGATGGACCATATAAAGTCAAAGAGGTAATTGGAAATGCAAGGTATAAATTGGAAGTTGAGAAGGAAGGGAATCCATCTAATAAAATTTGGAATCAGATGTACTTGAAGGGATATAGTCCATGCGGTAGTCATAGCACACTAAATGCAGGAAAAAGTACGAGACAGAGTTTCAAGGAGAGCATATGTGATTTAACAAATATATAGGGGGTAAAATATATCAACAACGTATCCACGCAAATGAAAAATAAAAATAGAAGACATCAAAATTGTATTGATCATGCGATTGAATGCAAATGAAAAAATTTATTTAAAAAGTATCATTTACTTTATAGGAGAAAAGGCAAAAATAAGACCTTGTGGTAAGACCTTAATAAAAGGCTATAGAAGTAAAACCTCTAATTAGGGAGGCTATGTATCCTATTATAGCGTGCACCCTAGTTCGCGTACAACAAGAGGCAACAATAAGACCTAACGCGCGTCATAATAAGGAAATCCTAGATAACATGACTCAGGTGAAAGCTACACCGACCCTGAAGCCTGAGTCATGGAGATTTGGGATGAAACAAAAATCCATCAAGTATAGCGCCTTAGTTGAAAAATTAAGGTAAGAAGCTCTCTACTAAGGAGCGCAGAAACTCAATCAGGGCGCCGAGATACACGGTTGATTCAAGATTGCCTGGGGTGTCAGGAGCATACCTGACCGCTCTTGACAAGTCTTGACTATGATGCACTCGGTCCGAAGAGACTCCACCTAGGGTACGGTCTTGTAACCATAAGCCATATCGGCTGAGGTATAAGAGGTCGTGAAAACAAATGATTATTGCATCACTGGATGGGAAGATCCCACCCTAACCCGGTAGGGGTAAGCTTCCTTGAAGGTGCAGTCATGGAGAATATAAGGACGGCACCCTCCATTAGGGAGCTGAATTGTGTCAAAAGACACAAATATCATGAGACATTTTACTCATGGGAGTATTAAGACTTGTCGTATTTGTGCGAAAATAAAACCTGCATAGGCAAAAATACTACAAAACGATAAGACGAGATCAATGGGTTATTACATGAAAGTGTAAAAACTACCAGCGATTTCGTCGCATAGAAACAAAGTCAAATTTTAGGAAAGATAAGTCCTTTACTTAGGAAAGCTAAATAATACCTAACGAGAAAGAAAGAATAATAATTCATATTGTTTTGTAGGAGAAAGCAATCAAATATGCGAACTTTATAGCATGTATCGGTGCGAAAAACAAATAATCAAATGTGCGAAGACATATGAGAAGACAAGGACGTGTGCTTGGCCTGATCATTTTAAGACGATTAACAAAGGCAAGTATGGGAATGAAAACATATAAATGAGTGTTATTCGTCTCCACATACTACCCCTATTAAAAATAAGTAAAGTAAATGTTACAGACTGTGAAAATTACCATATTGCCCTTATTGGGAAAAAGTACAATAAATATTATGGAGACTATGAAAATGACCATACTACCCTTATCGGAAATAAATAAAATAATTCATACAGACTATGAAAATGACCATATTATCCTTATTGGAAAAAGTATAATAAATATTATGGAGACTGTGAAAATGACCATAATACCCTTATCGGAAATAAATAAAGTAATTTTCACTGACTGTGAATATTAACATGCTACCCTTATTGGAAAAAAGTGCAATAAGTGTTATGGAGACTGTGAAAATTTTTACAGTAAGGGTAATATGGTCATTTTCACAGCCTGTAAGACTTACTTTAATTATTTCCTATAAGGGTAGTATGGTCATTTTCACAGTCTCCATAATATTTATTGCACTTTTTTTCAAATAAGGGTAATATGGTAATTTTTACAGTCTGTAAGAATTACTTTACTTATTTCCGATAAGGGTAGTATGGTAATTTTCATAGTCTCCATAATATTTATTGCACTTTTTTTCCAATAAGGGTAATATGGTCATTTTTACAGTCTGTAATAATTACTTTACTTATTTTTGATAAGGGTAGTATGGTCATTTTCACAGTCTCCATAATATTTATTGCACTTTTTTTCAATAAGGGTAATATGGTCATTTTCAAAGTATTTACTTTATTTATTTCCGATAAGGGTATTATGGTCATTTTCACAGTCTCCATAATATGGTCATTTTCATAGTCTCCATAATATTTATTGCACTTTTTTTTCCAATAAGGGTAATATGGTCATTTTCAAAGTATTTACTTTACTTATTTTTGATAAGGGTAGTATGGTCATTTTCATAGTCTCCATAATATTTATTGCACTTTTTTCAAATAAGGGTAATATGGTAATTTTTACAGTCTGTAAGAATTACTTTACTTATTTCCGATAAGGGTAGTATGGTCATTTTCATAGTCTCCATAATATTTATTGCACTTTTTTCTAATAAGGGCAATATGGTCATTTTCACAGTCTGTAACATTTAATTTACTTATTTTCGATAATGGTAGTATGGTCATTTTCACAGTCTCCATAATATTTATTTCACTTTTTTCCAATAAGAGTAATATGGTCATTTTCACAGTCTGTAAGAATTGCTTTACTTATTTTTGATAAGGATAGTATGGTCATTTTCTCAGTCTCCATAATATTTATTGCACTTTTTTTTTCAATAAGGGTAATATGGTCATTTTCAAAGTATTTACTTTACTTATTTTTGATAAGGGTAGTTTGGTCATTATCACAGGCTCCATAATATTTATTGCACTATTTTCTAATAAGGGTAATATGGTCATTTTTACAGCCTGTAAGAATTACTTTATATATTTCTGATAAGGGTAGTATGGTTATTTTTACAGTCTCCATAATACTTATTGCACTTTTTTCCAAAGGGTAACATGGTCATTTTCACAGTCTGTAAGAATTACTTTACTTAATTCTGATAAGAGTAGTATGGTCATTTTTACAGTCTCCATAATATTTATTGCACTTTTTTCAATAAGGGTAATATGGTAATTTTCACAGTCTATAAGAATTACTTTACTTATTTTCGGTAAGGGTAGTATGGTCATTTTCATAGTCTCCATAACATTTATTGCACTTTTTTTTAATAAGGGTAATATGGTCATTTTCACAGTCTGTAACATTTCCTTTACTTATTACCAATAAGGGTATTATGGTAATTTTCACAGTCTCCATAATATTTATTGCACTTTTTTTCTCCAATAAGGGTAATATGGTCATTTTCAAAGTATTTACTTTACTTATTTGCGATAAGGGTAGTATGGTCATTTTCACAGTCTCCATAATATTTATTGCACTTTTTTCCAATAAGGGTAATATAGTCATTTTCACAGTCTGTAAGAATTAATTTACTTATTTCCGATAAGGGTAGTATTGTCATTTTCACAGTCTCCAAAAATATTTATTGCACTTTTTTTCAGTAAGGGTAATATGGTCATTTTCAAAGTATTTACTTTTACATATTTTCGATAAGGGTAGTCTGGTCATTTTCACAGTCTCCATAATATTTATTGCACTTTTTTCCAATAAGGGTAATATGGTCATTTTCACAGTCCTTAATATTTACTTTACTGATTTTCAATAAGGGTATTCTGGTCATTTTCACAGTCTCCATAATATTTATTGCACTTATGTCCAATAAGGGTAATATGGTCATTTTCACAGTTTTCGAGATTTTTATTGCACTTATTCCGATAAGGGTAGTTTGGTCATTTTCACAGTCTTCGGAAGAAGCTGATATTTTTGTTGTGGTTTTGTCTAGAAAATCGAGAGAAAATGTTGGTATTTGTCCAAGTCAAATGTCCTACAAAGTCATGGCTTGTTGACTTGGTCTTGATCCTTTTTTCTAATATTAAGAAAAATAAAAAAATAAAATTAAAATTAAAATTGATATTTAGAATTTAAATAAAATTGTTATTTTGTATAACTGTTGCGAAAGTAGTGACAACCAAAATTGTAAGAGTGATTAATTCGGGGTTGTTTTAGATATAGTGGAATTTTTGGGTGGAAACATCATTTCAGATTATAATTGTGATTGTCTAGATAATTGTCAACAAATATAATTGTGACTAGTAAAAAAGTTAAATATTCAGATTCATTATCACAATTACAAAATTTAGCAACAGTTATAATTGTTGCAGGACTTATCACAGGTATATCAGTGACTGAAAAATAAACTGTGACAGGTTACACTGTGAGAAAATCCTGGTTTTGGTGTAGTGTTGGTGATACAATTCTTCAACCTCCTCAAGAAAATGATCGTTTCTTCTCCCAACTCCCCTAAAGTCGTAATGGCTAAAACAGCAAAACCGTACCCGTTAGCGGAACACTTATCTAGGTATTTTATTCGTTTACGCGATGTATCTCTCGATATGGCCTGACCGGGTATAAAAGTATGAACTCCCCCGCCAGTGAACGGTGAAACAACAGTAACATCCAAACAAACATCCTGATCATTCTCCCAACCGTGAACAAGTATATCAGCCGGTCTCAAGGGAGTACCGTTGTCTGATATTAAACCAAGCTCCACCTCCTTCCTCACATGAACACCTGCCTTGTAACAAATGTCAGCGAATACATCCCTTGCGAGGTCATGGCAGAATTTTTTCCCAACATCATTAGCGCAATGCACCGCATGATCTCCGAAAATATCCATCTTTTTGTTGCAGCTTGAGCAAGTACTATCTTCCCCGAAAATAGGTATTCCCAATCTATAGATTAGCACCGACCTAAATTGCCTCGGTCTTATACTTTGATTTAAACCACTAATGGGAATCGCCTTAAGAAAATCCAAAGCATGTGGCACCTTGTTGCTTTGCCATAAAACTGAATCTCGATTGGACATAGAGAACTGTGACGGAATTTGCTTCTTCACAACATCAAAATATAACACTGCCAAAGAACGCATTGGATGTGGGGCAATATTATTTATGTTGAAGGTAGAAGCAGGCAATCCACATACCTCTAGGAAATTATTCAAAGCTCGCTGGAAGCACGCGCTAGGCACCTCATTAGGGGAAACATTTAGCATGGTCTGTTGTAAGCCCCTAGTCTGAAAACAAGATGCGATATAACAAAAATGGCTAGTATCTTCCATTGTGTAGACACCGAGACCCCCATCTTTCATTGGCAAGGTGGAGAGACGTTGTTGCAGTGGTCCGAAGCCAGCGCCATCTCCTGTGACAATGTGTCTCAAAAAAAGCATCAAACGCTGATCAAAAAAGGATTTAGCTTGAAGCAGTGCCAAGGGGCTGGCAGTCCTCATAGAAAAATATAATCTTGAAACCCCAGCGCAGCTGCGTAACAGAAGAAGCTCGCATTGAGGATCTTGTAGTTTCTTCACATTGTCCATTAGATAGATTGTTTTGTCCACTCTAGCTTGTATTAGATCGCTGCTGAAGTTAAGATCTAGGCTAACAGGGCCGCCCAGCAGTTTCACCCCCCTAGAAGGCCTACCGATGTCCGCGGGAAACACGTTATCGGCTATACTCCTAGGGTCAACAACAGGCCAAAAAATCTCAGTCTTCTTGATGTTAAGATGAATCCCACTGTTGCCGCCTTCCGACTGAATAATGCTTAAAGCCTTCGACACTTCCAGCGTATCCCCTACCAAAGTGCCATCGTCCAAGTACCACGCTTGTAGGTCAAGCTTGCATTGCGAAGAAATCATACAGGCCATCGGATGTAAAGCTAGAGCAAATAATAAGGGTCCCAAAGGGTCATCTTGCTGAACCCCCTTTGCCGAAGATAAATTGAATTCGTTATAATAAAGCCTTGCGGGCTTAGCATAACAAAACTCTACCCACCTCGCGATACTTGGGCATTTGCTCCGCACCTCCTTGATGAGAGTGCTCATGTCAACTAAATTAAAGGCGTTGGTGAAATCAACTAACAACATGGTCATATTCCCTTGCCTCCCTTTCAACTCAAGTAACCTATTGGCCGAGTGCAGAATTTCTTCTCCTCCGCCGTGGATACCCACTCTGAATTGATGATTACCCAAGTAGACGGCCATTTCCTTTCCCACCGCCGACGCCGCCAACTTTGAACACATCCTCCTCCAAACCATGCCCACTGCTATTGTCCTAAGTCCACCTCCTGGCTTGAGCAATGGATTTAAAGGAGCGTTGGCCACAAACTCACCCAGAACAGAAGGGCATCTACCTGCCAACCATAAGTTAACGACCCCAGCCATAGATGCTAGTAGTTCGTCAGCAACATCCGTCGCCGCCCCACTAAGAGCATATGCCAAGTGCTGGGCTCTGAGACCGTCCCTCCCACAAGAAGTCCCTCTAGGGAAACTCCTAATCGTGCCTAAGACTTCCTTAGCATCCACATAAACAGCCGCCCCGTTAATGGGTTCTGAAGGTATGCCAGGTGGTTCATCCGCAGGGTGCATACGCCTCAGTTCATTCAATGTTTCTGGTGTAGTGGGTGCAACACCACTGGAAGATAGAATACGCACTGACGCCGCGTAGTTCCCTGAAGCCAACTTTCTCTTACAAGCTTGAAGATTGGTTTTTTTTCCCTTGGATCCTTGATTAGCTTGTCTACTCTCTTGTCCCGATGGAGCCAACAACTTCCGGGCTAAGATAAGGCATCCATTTGTCTCCCTCCACACAGTCAAGGCCCGATTTATGCTATTAGTCTGTAATATCCTTCTATTAGCAGATCTCCCTTCATTGGTATTCTTGGGGTTGTACAAAGTTAGAGTTCAGCTGGGAAATAACAACAATTTGATCCAAGATGTTAAATCAGTAGGCTTAGCCATAATCTTGTCTATCGTCGCTTTCAGGGTTCTGGAGAAGTTAAGCCTACACGATGGAGGAATGCTGGCAGTCGTCTGTACCTGTTTCTTTAAAATTGCATCTAGCACTTCCAAGGTCAGAACATTAGCTTCCTCATCGATGACTTCAATGCCCGCGTCCAGGGAACCTATGCAAGGTTTGATAATGACATGAATCAAAAATGTTGCATTATTTCCATCTAGGGGACCAGCAATTGTATCACTGTGGTCACGACAGGGACGGCTCCAGGCACAAAGGTGCATACACTCGCTGCACAACCACATCTTCAGGTGTCTTAAACCAACCTCCCAAGCATCATAAATGTCTGCATCATTGCCAATACATGCTCTGCAAACACCCCCGCTCTCAGCAGAACCAAAATGCCGATCATGAATATGGCTAATTAGAGAACTTCGAGTGAAGCCTCTACCCCTAACCCCATCCCGGCAACCATCAAAGACCCTAAAAGGACAATGGAAAGTTGAGTCATCCAAGGGATTAGTAACGGCCGAAGGAGAAGAAGAGTCTTGGAAGGGAGAAGAAGGTAGTGTTTCCCTTGTCATGACAAAAGGAGCAGCAATGCAGCTAACAACAAGCCCCCTGCTGGTGCTCATCTGATTCGGAATTTTCTTCAAACACTTTCCGTGTGTTAAACAAAATCACGGAAACACAAACGTATAGAATCACAAACGGATAGAATCACGGAAACATCTAATCCCAAACGGAACGAATCACCGAATCATAAAGAAAAATCACGTTTCCTGAATAACATAATTCAAAAAAAAACGGGTGATGGGTTTGGGCTTTAAAATTGAAGATATGGGTTTTAATCAGGATGAATTTCATTTCACTAGTATGATTAGCGTGAAATCAGAGCCGGCCCTTGAGTTCTCATCATACTGTTATAGTCTTCATTGACCGTGAAGGCTTTTTCCTCTCTGTCTGGTTCTCCTATGGTCTTATGAGAAAATGGGATGAAAAGTCCATCTCCTTTCCTCATCACTCTCTCCATTCTGAAGACTATAACAGTGACACCTCAGCACTGATTTCTGATATTTATTTTGATTGTAGAAATATGTCTAAGAGAACAAGCAGCAGCAGTAGTGTTTCTGCCACTCGCTTGTGTTCGTGGTCAATCCTAAAGGTTCTATTTTGATGTCTCTCTATTCCATTCTTTGTCTATTATAAAAATTTCCCATAAAGATTGTGATTGATTGAATTTGGATTGTAGGTGCCAATGGAAGAACTAGTAAGGAATGGAAAAAATCATTACCCTATTTAAGGAATAAGGATTCATCTTGGTCAACATCGAAATGTAAGTTTCTTCTTTTTAACATTTCAATTTTACTCCTAGGTTCCCACTAACATGTTCTACTCAACGTCTGTCTCATCATAAATATGAGATCCCTCTCTATTAACACTGATTTATTCTTTAATATCAGAAGCTGTATTCATCACTGCTGGACACCGGTATAGGGGATGATGGAAGAATGATTTCCTGGGAATCTGTTGCTCAAAATCGAAACGTAAGCTTCTCTCTAACATTATGGGTTTGGTTTTTTGAGATCCAGAAATTTCTTTCATTTTTAATCAATGGGTTTTTGTTCAAATTCTGGAAACTGGAGTTTTTGAAATTACAACACCAATGTAAACTTGACAATATCAACCCAAGGGAAAGAATAATCCCAACTCATTCTTGACTTCGTGAATGGGTGTCGAAGACATCCTGTGTGGCTTCAAAACATCATCGAGGATTCTAGAGGCTAGCATTAGTTCAAATATACATTTTGGTAATGGGCTATAGTTGTATAGTTATTTAGGTCTGAAAAATATTGGTTTAGTCCTTTGGTTATTAGCTGGTTTAGTCCATGTCAGCTTGAATTGGAGACTATGTCTAGTGGTTAAAAGAATTCCAAGCGCGAAGTGATTTAGCCCAAACAATTCCTGCCATTGATCTCTAGCCACCAAAAATGGCCGGGATTGTTTTGCGCTTAATGGTTTAGTGAAACAGCAAAAATCTTTTGCCAATCATTTCACGCTTCTTTTCTGATTCAAGCTTCCCCTGAACCAGAAGTTGAACCAAATACGCCACTGTTTTTGAAGTTGAATCTTGAAGTTGAACGACCACTAGACTCAGTCTTATACTTATCTATTGATTGCTTGATGTAGCACAAGTTGATAAATTTTATGGCATGCAGGAACTATGTGGGCTATTGAATTAATGGTGGTCCTATCATAATCAAGCTTGGTAAAGGGGCGGCAAGAAATGGTAGAGGGGCGGCAACCTAATAAGATAAAAAAGATCATTACAAGTAAATTCAAGTGCCCCTTATCTATCATCACCTGGAAATGACTAATTAGCCCTTATTGTTAATAATCAAGTTTAGTAATGATAATCAAGATTAGTGTTGATAATCAAGAGTAGTATTGATAATCAAGATTAGTGTTAATAATTAATTTTCACTTATTATAACTCTAAAATCAAATTTTTAGAGTTATAAAAAAAAAAATTTAGAGGAGAAGAAAAAAGAAAACTTATGTGATACTTGTGAAATCCTAGATTTTGATTCACTCAACCAAAATGAGTGATTCCAGTGACCCGATATACTTCTAAATTAGTTCCAATTAGCTTTTTCTCGCTCAAAATTATCTAAATTACATAACAAAATCAAAACTTTTGAATTTTCAGAAGAACTTACGGTTGCAATTTTGCTCGTGACCAACCGCAACTCTTAATTACGGTTCGTAATTTATCGAATACCAACCGTAACTGGTTAAATTTGGGGAAGATCCAATCATAAAACCAGTTACGGTTGTTAATTAAGTTTGGGCAACAACCGTAACTAAATTACGGTTGGTAACTAATGAATCGATACCAACCGTAACTACCTACGGTTGGTGTGTCAACTTAACTTTTGAACCGTAAATCATTATTTGGTATGGTTGTTTGAGTAACAAACCGTAACTCAATTACGGTTGATAAATATGATGCAAATAAAAACCGTAACTGAACATATTCTCAAAAGTAAGAACTTACGGTTGGTATTTGAGTTTAAACCAACCGTAAGATCAACCCAATCTACAGTTACGGTTCGTATTTGAGTTATTACCAACCGTAACTAGCATAAACCCAGAATTCAATTTCAATTTTCATACAAAACCCTAATTTTTGATTTAAAATTAACTTAAATCCAACACGATAAACTAAATCATAACTGGGTTTTTCCAAACATTTTTAAAATCGCAGATCAATCGAAGACGATGACATTTTCGGTTTTAATGGAGGTTAGGGTTGATGGAGGAGAAGAGAAGATGAAGAAGAAGATGAAAAAAAAACTGATTTGATTTTGGTTAATTAAAAAAAATTGATTTGATTTTGGTTAATTTAAGATGAAAGGGGTAATCTAGTTAATCTACACCCCTATAGGACACCCCCTAACCAATAATAGGGACATTGCTATCACACTTGCCGCCCATCTACCATTTCTTGCCGCCCCTTTACCAAACTTGATCATAATAGGCAGAGGAGAATCTGGGATTGGTATAGATGATTTAGCTTCCAGAGAGATGGCTACTCCTACTGTCCATAAAGCAAAACATTTTTTTCCAGGGGTAAGACGAAAGAGAAAAAAGACCAGCTCTAGTGAGCTAAGCCGTGCTCTGTCTGTTCTAGCTTCTGCATCTGTAAGGATTGATCCAAAAGTCTTCAGTTCTTTTACGTGTTTTCCTGAGGTGTGTCAATAATTATCTTACAGAATAGGGGCTAATGGAAGAACGATTCTCTGGACAGCTCTTGCTCAACATCGAAACGAAAGCTTCTCTCTAACTTTATAGGTTTTGTTTTTCGAGATCCAGAAATTTCATTCATTTTAAATCAATTCATTTTTGGTCAAATTCTGGAAATTGGAGTTTTTGAAATTACAACACCAATGTAAACTTGGCAATATCAACCCAAGGGAAAGAAAAATGCCAACTCATTCTCGACTTCTTCAATGGGTGTCTAAGATATCTTGTGTGGCTTAACAACATCATCGAGAATTCTAGAGGCTAGTGTAAGAACTAAATCAGAAAATATGTTTAGCTCTGATTTTGGTTATTTTGGTGTGAAAAATATCGGTTTAGTCCATTGGTTGTTAGCTGGTCTATCCCCGAGGTATGGTGGGCTTTACATAGTTGGTTTTGCAAGAAGAATTTTGTAATTTTGTATTGTTTGTTGCTGAGTGTAGATTATTTTGCTATAAATGGTTTAGCGAAACAGTAAAAATCTTTCGCTAATCACTCGTGCTTCTTCTCTGATTCAAGCTTCCCCTTGAACCCAACGTTGAATCAAATTATCTAAACGCCACTGTTTTTCAAGTTGAACGACCACTAGACTCAGTCGTATACTTTCTATTGCTTGCTTATTGTATAGTACAAGTTGATAAATTTTATGATATGCTGGAACTTTGTGGGCTATTGAATTAATGGTAGTGCTATCATTATAGGTAGAGGAGGAGAAAGTGAAATCAGATCTGGTTACGCTACAAGAATACTCCTACTGTCTGTAATGCACGAGATTTTTCCAGGGGAAAGACGAAAGAGAAAAAAGACCAGCTCCATGAGCTAAGCCATGATCTCTGTCTGTTCTAGATTCTACCTCTGCAAGGATTGGTCCAAAGGTCTCCAGTAATGTTACATGTGTTTGGTTGCTATTTGATTGCAGTGAGCAGTGAACATCAATTAGCACTGCCACTCCATCCTGTAGTAACTTGCGACTACTTTTTCACCTTTTCATATATGCGAGCGTAAAATTTTCCCTTTGGAGTATAAAACAAACAACAACTAACTCAGGAAATGAGAACATGAAACTGATTTTACAACACTTAATCAATACCCACATCCAAGGTTTTACTCACCAAACCAAGGAGCGCAAAAAGAGCCACTTGTTTACGGATAACACCCCTTGGTGACTCTGGATCCGAATCAATTACCCGTGATGATTGACAAGCTTTGTTGAAGAAAAGAGATGTTTTGATTTATGGGTGTTGAAATACAGCAAAAACAAAGATCAATGGAGTTGGTTTGTTTATTTTGTCCACATATCAGTGGGAAGAAAAAAAGGGTTGGTGAAGAAGGAAACAGCCGGACGAGTACTCCATCCTGTAGTATTATTACTTGAAAGTCTACAGAAAGATTAAAACACAAATCTAAATCGCATTATTATTACTTGAAACGAATACGAATTCGAACAAGGTTATCAAACTAAAAGCAAACACATAGAAATAACAAGAATCATAAATTATTCAAGACGCAATGAGGCCGATCTTCTTCATATTCCACTCGATTTCCTTTTTCTTGTCTTCGGCTTCTCCAAATAAGTACCAGAACCTAGTGGTTCTATGCTGGTCACATATTGCTGCGCACCTTGAAACATGCTGGCACCATGAATCCTCAATCTCTTATCTATATTATAATTTGGATCATAATAAACTAAACAACCATCAGTATCGAAAATAATTTCATTGTTCTGGAACCCACATACTATCCTTAAACGACCGGTTTCAGTAATAGACTTCTGCCTAATTGTGAACCTTTTTGTCCATGATTCTTTTTCTCCATATTCCTGCATCACCCACACGTCGACTTTGACACCATAAGTTTTATGAAGTATGCAAATGCACCCTCCTAAAACACCCACATCATTGTTGTCAATATTATAATCACAATCTACAGGATGTAGCATGGATCCTGTAATTCTAGCAACCTCCTTGAATATCTCATTAGTCATATCAAAAGATATAATAGCTTCGTAGTA
This sequence comes from Papaver bracteatum, assembly GCA_023529315.1. NCBI lineage: Eukaryota > Viridiplantae > Streptophyta > Magnoliopsida > Ranunculales > Papaveraceae > Papaver > Papaver bracteatum. Next base: position 649,571 of record JAJJWX010003234.1, on the reverse strand, counting down.
GTCACGCTTGTTAACAGCATACCAATGGAGATCTCCATTAACAATCACCCCAGGCTTTATTCCATCAGGAAAGTAGTAAGGCATGTCTTGACACTGACAAGTTCTCCAAGAATTTGACCCTAATGTGTAGACCTGAACTACTGAATGTGAACTGACCCAAGAAGCCTCAACTTCAGAAGTAAGAAATTGAGGTTAATATCCGCATTACAGACCCATCAACAGGTTTAGGAATTTCAGCAACTCTTACCAATTTGAAATCACCAATCTTGTCATCATAACCGAACCCGTACAAGCCCTGGTCCATATTACTGTGATCAGAATTTGGCGGCATAGGTATGTTCTTGTATTCCTTGGTTGATGGATTCCAAATGCAAATGTCATCAGCACCATAACTGGATTTGTCATAGTCTGATAAGCAAACCAGACCATCACAGGAACCCAAAAGAGTCAGAGAATCTGAAGCTAGCTTCGGGAAATCCATCTCTGCAGCTTCATCAACAAGATGACCTGCTGCAGATGATAATTTCGAAGATAACGAGTTTAACTCCATTGAGTAGAATGCCCAGCGTTTATTAGTACCATACTTGTAATGCACCATAAGGAAAGTGTCACTGTTCTTAATAGTATGGTCACGGTACGTTTTAATAAAACGAGGAGAAGAGAAAAGATGGCACCAAGGTTTGCATACGGACTTGAATCGAAAGATAGATTTCACGGGTAATCTAACAAAGATTTCTTGGTCCACCTCCGTTGGAAGACTAGACATTCTTCTTTTTAGATTTCTACTTGTTGCAAACTGTAGTAGTATGAAGTAAGAAGGTTTCCGAGAAGTTTTTCAATGTTAAGATGCAATGAGGTTGTGGATTCCATCTTCAGTGTAATGGCCTTATATAAGGTTCCAAGAATCATTCTGTATGGCAAGTCATTTATGGTAAAACAACCAAAATATATTATGCATGAATCATCGTTGTATTTATGAGTCTTGGATAGATTTGGACAAAAATCACAAAGATTATCCAGCCGCGTAAGAATTTTCAAACGCGCAGAAGCAGGTATTAAATTGTCAGATCATATAGATCCACACGAACCGGCGCGTATCTTTGCGGTGCTTTTTAAAGCTTAATCCATTGCTCAGCTAACGGTCTTCTTGTTTAAATTAAAGATTGGCATTCTCTGCAAATATGCCACCAGAAGTTAAGTTGCACCAATGTGTAAATATTGCGGTAGGAGTTTGGAGGAGCATTTTCAAAAAGAAAAAACCAACCAAAAAAAAAGATGCACATTAGTAAAAAGAAAAACGCTAGAAACAGGGACTGAACCTGTGACCTTGTGGTTAACAGCCACACGCTCTAACCAGCTGAGCTATTCCAGCTTTGTTGTTCAACTTTGGAATTATTATTTTACCACAAATACCTAAAATCTGGATTCCAGCAGCATTTTCTTCTAAAGCTTCTGCTTATATTACCGCTGACTTTTCCGGCCCCTTGTGTACCTTCATTAGTTAAGTGAAACTAGGCTAGGAATATACTTCCCAACTACGATCAAGGTTCTTCCCTTTAATATCTCGGGTAGCAACAGTTCTTTATATCTTTTGATTTCCATGTCATATATGAATAATCTCGATTTACCTTTTATTATAATCTCATTATTATTCTTGAAACTCCAATATGACGCAGAATAACAACCAATAGGAACCTGGACGCTCTCTTGGGCGATGGAGAAACTTTTGGTCCAAGATTCTCTTCCTCCATAGTCTTGCATCATCCATGCATCAATCCAAACATCATAAAAATGAAAAAGTACACAAAGGCGACCTCCTAACACTCTGGTACATATATCGTCGTACTTATTCTCTTCCACAGGTTCTTTCGGTAGTGCAACTTCTCTGAAGCTTCTTAAAGATCGAACAAGAGAGAGGAGAACATAAACGCGGAAGCGTAAAAGACTACATTGATATTAATCTTGGTGGAATACAATCTATTTGATATTTTTGATTGTTTGATTCTTTCTTTCTTACTTACTTACAAATGAATACAACATGCCTATTTATAGGCTACAAAAGAAGAAGAGAACTATGCCTATGGAGGCTAACAACTATGCATTTGGAGGCTAACAACTATGCCTATGGAGGCTTACCAAACCAACTACTAGACAATCTAGTATTCTTGTTTGATTTGTCTAACTCTAAAACACTCATTTTACACATGTTAATTGTCTAACATTGACTCTAGACATCCTAGATATTTCTAGGTTAATTTAGATAGATGTGAACACTTGACTAAGTTGGTGTTGAATATTCAACACTCCCCCTCAACACCTACTTTCCAACTTCTCTTTATCGTAGACATTTCGGTCCCCTTCATAGTTTAAGGATGTTTCGGTCCTCTTCATAGTTTAAGGACGTTTCAGTCCTCTTCGGAAGTTTAGGGACATTTCGGTCCTCTTCGGAAGTTTAGGGACATTTCGGTCCTCTTCGGAAGTTTAGAACATACGGGTTCCATCGTAGTTTAGGGACATTGCGGTCCTCTTCGTTTCAGTAAAATACTTCTTGTACTCTTTGGACAACTCATAGGATTTTCACCCACTTTTGTTGTTCTCTATCTCATCACCTTTGGTGATTGCTTCCATTTCTTCACAATCTTTTTGTTGTTTCTTCTTCTCTTCTTCTTTTGTTCCGGTCATGCTTTTGTTGCGAAAACCTTCACACTTCTTTGATATTTTTTTTTAAGATTCTCTCACAATCTTTCATTTCGTCAAGCTTCTGCCACAAGCTCTAACTATTCTTCTTCTTGCTATATTGCTGTTACAATTTTTCCACGCTATCCAGATGTGCCACATTTCTGAATTCGTAAAAGATTTGCAACGCTGTGAAATTATTGTCACACTTATGTTTCCCTGATCATCCTTGCATTTAAACAAACATCTTGTCTGCATCTTCTCTATTTTGTTTGAGGCTTTCAGCCCATCTTCAAATCAGCTTCAACTTGCTCTCCTGTCATGACCATCATCACCGTGAACATCATCCTTGCTTTTTTTTTCTTCTAGAGCTCTTCCATCACATGCGAAGAAAGTTCCCATGGGCATCATGATTTTTTTTTTTTTTTTTGCTTTCTTGAGCAGCACCCTGTCTCCACCGCCACCTTCACGTTCTTTAGCAAACATCAATCATGGCAGCAACTCATCATCATTTCCTTCATTTCAGAGTTCTCACGAGTTCTAGCATGCCATCACGTTCTCTACCCGAGCTCTCATCAGTCCCTTTATCGGCTTCGTTGGAAAACTCGAGTTCATCAACTGCCATGAAACCAATCTCGTCCTCATTAAACTCATCACAGTAAAACTACCAAACCATGTTCGTGTAGCAAACAATACTCCATACTCATCGAACCAAAGCATCTTCTCGTTCAATGGCAAGAATCTTTCATCTCTTCTCTCATGTTGCTTGTTATCATCTCGACATCCATTCTCGAGCTCGTCATTCTCTCAACAGCACCATCGTTATTCTTCTTCCTTCTGGAGCTCTAAAGCAGCAGTACCTTGCTCGAGCTCATTACCGAACATCACTTCCTTCTTCCATCAGCAACTACCAGCTCATGTATCTCCATTATCGTCATCAACATCAAGCCAAAAAACCGAGCAGAAGTTCACCATTCATCTCAGCCAACAGTCCCGAACAGCAACACCATCACCGAGCCATGATTTATCCGAAGCTCCGCCACATTAATTGCAATATGAACCGCAGCATCATTTCCACCGATGATGATCATCATCCACAACTTAGTGATTTGTTTTCTCGAGCAGCAACCACTCGATATTCATTGTATCTTCTCGGCCTTCTCATCTACTCGAGTTGCAAGTAATGGTGGAGATCATGGAGCCATAAAAAGTGATACTTTACCCCCAACTTTTCTGGGGTTGTGTTGCGATCTTTTCACGGATTTTGTCCATGTTTCCTGCCAGGTCATTGAGATATTTGGGCGTGTTATAGACAGGTTATCTTTCAGAGACAGTACCAAAGAGAATGTCCTGATTTCAAGAATGCCCCGGGATGAGCTCGACACCTGCCATACGGGCGAACATCAAAGGATGAAGTCGAGAGTTGGAGGCGAGCCTCCAATTTTAAGTGGGAAGGTGCCGGCTTTTGAGGGAGTACAACCTCTTGTGCTCAAAGGACTGATGTGAACTTTCAGTCATGGGTATTCCATTGAGGTATACTGTCACGTATCACAGTGCACTCATGCGATTCCATATTTGGGGACGGCGAGACACGGCTCCTCATGCACATTACTTGGGTTGCTTCCATGGCTCTTTTCACAGCTCAAAGAACTCGTCACTTCCAAGCCACACAAACGACTTCCTACTTTCTTCGTTGTTAACCTTTTTTTTTTTTTTTTTTTTTTTTCACGGCAACTTTCATACCGTCCTCATATCATGTTTTTTTTTTTTTTTTTTTTTTTTGACAATCAACATGTTTTTTTGATACCACGTTTTTGTGTATCTAAAAAAAACTTAGTTCCAACACACGTACACTTATTTGGGTGGTGAAATCCAACACACATAGCCGCAACCCCATAGCCAGCACCATCATAACGAGAACTTAAACAATAACAACCAGATTTTTTTATTTTTTTATTTTTTTATTTTTTTATTTTTTTATTTTTTTTTCTCTAGCTCTCTTCCTCTCACCTTGCTCTGATACCAAGTTAAAAATTGAAATGTTTCTGGGCTCTGATACCATCTTAAAGATCGAACAAGAGAGAGGAGAACATAAACGCGGAAGCGTAAAAGACTACATTGATATTAATCTTGGTGGAATACAATCTATTTGATATTTTTGATTGTTTGATTCTTTCTTTCTTACTTACTTACAAATGAATACAACATGCCTATTTATAGGCTACAAAAGAAGAAGAGAACTATGCCTATGGAGGCTAACAACTATGCCTTTGGAGGCTAACAACTATGCCTATGGAGGCTTACCAAACCAACTACTAGACAATCTAGTATTCTTGTTTAATTTGTCTAACTCTAGAACACTCATTTTACACATGTTAATTGTCTAAAATTGACTCTAGACATCCTAGATATTTCTAGGTTAATTTAGATAGATGTGAACACTTGACTAAGTTGGTGTTGAATATTCAACAAAGCTCTCATTGGCGATATTAAAAGCGATTAGAACTTTTGAGTGTTCATTAATAATACGTGCATGCCAATGAAGAGCTCCGTTGTAGAATACACCTTCAAGATACGTGTAGTGATACTCAAAATAGTAAGGTATGTTTTGAATGCTTTTCCATGAGTTTGATCCCAATGTATATATATCAACTTTAGAACTATCTAAACGACCATTGAAATCCATAACCCGTACCACTTTGTAAGTGTGAATATTGTTATCATAACCGAAACCGTAAACACCTAAGTCAAGCCTGTGAAAAGAGTTTCGTGGTGCAGCCGGTATTTTCTTGTACTCGTTTTTTTTTTCGATCGGCTTTTTCTTGTACTCGTTAGTTGAAGGATTCCACAAATGTATTTCATCCTTATATCCACTGTCACTCTTAGTACTACAAGATATGCAAAGCAAGCCATCACAGTAATATATAATATCAACGGCATAATGAGCTTGCAATTTCAAAGGGTAATCAATCCGATTGACAGTTATTGGCATTGACGATGACAATGAATTATAATCTGCTGAATACATGCATTCGTTATTCCAAAACAGAAGACTAGCATTGTTTTCTATGTTACTTATGAGATTATGGTGAATATTCGTAAAATTGCAGCTACGAATTAACGAAAAGAAAGTCTTACTTACGCACTTAAATCGGCAAAGAGACTTCACCGGCAATCTGATGAAGATCTCTTGTAGAATCTCTTCTGGAAAGTTTGACATTGCTGTGGGAGGAGGAAGATTTTTTTTTTTTTTTTTTTTTTTTTGTAAGCAGTTCTGTAAAACCCTAACTTTAAGAGCTAGCAAGGATATATATAAGAAAGATGGTTTAATAGGCGAATGATCCTATTAAACCCTAGTTGAACGCCTTACCGGACATTTTGTGGACACAACAGATGAGTCTCTCGGGTCTCGTTCAATAGGGTTTATTAGCTTCTTCTTTTTTTAGGGCCCCGAGTATATGCTTTGAGAACCCATGGTCTTAAATATGTAGAAATGAACGTTTAGTCCCAAATTAGTTGGGCTTTAGACACTCTAGTCCAGCCTTCTCAAGCCTGAAACTAAGATGTCCAAATTTCCCAATTCTAAAACGAGTTAGTCCTTACATGTACGATTTAGTCCAAAACATTTTTCTATAATGACTAAATGGACCCTTGTTTAGAAACAGATCATTTCTTGGTTGTTCTTTATCGCCCAGAGCTCTGCAACGAAAACAAAAATAGGTTTTAGTTGTTCGTCATGTTTTAGCTTGATTATTCCTTCCAAATATCTTTGATTTCTCTCCTAATCTCTTGTTCTTCTCGATCCAGTTATTCTTGAAACCCTAGAAATGAGAGAGATGGCACCAGATCGGTGTTAAGGTTTATGTTTAATTAGATACAAATGAGGAGATTCAGAACTTCTGTACGGGAGATTCAGTTTTCATTTGATCTAATAAATTTTGATTGATACCAAGAGTTTTGGATCTTCTTCTGCGGAGGATAGTTAGATGTGATTTTCTACTGAAAGGATTTGCTAATCAAGAGTTCATAACATTAAGGTAATTTGATCTATCCTTAATTTCATTATGTTTATTGTTAAATTTCCATTACGGAATTCAATTGATACAAAATGTCAAAAAATTCCACGATTTTTTTTTAAAATCTAAAATACTTCCGTTTCAGCGAAATTTTGGTTATGCAACAGCGTCCAGTTACTTCTTTGATTTATCCCTGTATCTCCAAGAAATGCAGTGGAGATGGAAAAAAACAAGGATATTAAATGATTTGGATTATTAGTAACTACTTGGCATCAGAATTAGATTTTGTTAATAGCTACTTTTGAATCCTCTATTTATTGTGACTACGCCTATAAATTTAATAAATCACACCTAGTGGTGTGCTACCCTGTACTCATAAAGTTTTGTTTAAGATGAGTTTTTCAACTTAATGACCACGATAGTGGTTGTAGTGAGAAAAAGCCTATGGTGAGGTCCACATCACATGCAATAAGGTTAAGAATCTTAGAGTGGGAAGACCAAATGTCATGAAAAGGAGTTAGTGATGACATTTGCAGCTTTGATGAAACCATAAACTGTTTCTGTTTTTAACCAATTAAATTAGTTTTTGGAATTTTGTATTACAACAACTCGCCTACTAATACAATTGACACAAACAAACATCACTAGAGTGTATCACGGAGATGAACGAGAAAGAAACTAAAGTAGTTAGGTTAGTTAAAACCATACATAAGCACACTAATTAAAAAATAAAGTGTAGTTATTTTTCTTTTATAAGAGGATTAGAGGAGGGATGGTCGGGGAAGAGCTCGAATACAGGTTTCTAGACTACGTTAGCGTCCCTTGATTTCCATTTTTTTAGATTAACACTTTGTCATTGTGAAACTATATAATATAGATTCTGTTTTTGTTGTAGTGGTGGAATAGGGTATGGGAATCACGATATTTTTGGTGACAACATTATTGAACAAGACGCAGTTAGAGATGTTCAAAAAGCTTGTATCTATAATGATAAATTATTACTTTTTTTTGTGCATTTTTATCTAAGAGTGATTTTGGTTATTTTTGTAGGCGCTTTATGTGTAGGATACTCTTTATCTAAATTGTATCCATGCCAAGATGCTTTATTGTACCTCTTGTGTAATTCATTCTCATATTTCCTGAGTCATTTCTAGAGAGAAGAGAAGGAACCATTACCCGTCTCAACATTTCAGACGTCCGATATGTGCCCTTCCCTTACTTGAAAATTTTCGAGTGTGTATGTTGTTCCTGACATCTTTTTTCCTATCGCAGGCGTGTTACTGTTGCAATTTCTTAGTTTTTTGAGTAATTCATCACCGTATATCAAAATGCAAATAGTATAGCAAGCGGGACAACAGTAATTCAAATACGTACACAAGTGTACACATTTTGATTTTAAATATGTACATAATTGTACACATGCATGTTGATTATTAATATGCAAATATTTTAATGTGTACATAGTTGTACACATTAACATTTTTGATTTTCTTGCTTCTTTTTCAGATTAACAATTTTGGGTGTGGATATATTTTCTAGAATTTTTTATAGGTGTGTACACAGTTGTACACCACTATGTTATCTCATATGATATCTAGCAAAATCATATGCACATTATTACACTGTAGTTTTTGTTGGTGATTGTTAATGTACACACATTTATACACATTTTGATTTTTAATGTGCACCCAGTTGTACAAATGTCGATTGTTAATGTCCGTGGATATGTCATTGGTACACATGTTTTGGGTACACAACGTATGCGTAGTTGTATTGCTTTCTTAGATTAGATCTGAGAGGTATGATTTTAGATGAGATTCATAAAGAGAGACAATTTATTCGATGAAGAAAAAATTTGTGAAGCTAATCTGGTAGAATTCTTATGTGCATTTCTTTTATTGTCCCGGTTGTACGAGGTGTACTTTTTACTACACCAGTTGTACGCAGTGTACTTTTTAGTACACCTGTTTTCGAAACAGCTAAACTTTTTTTAACAGTTTTTGTTGTAGCCTTTTTTGCTTCAGGTTTGTTATTGAAACCGTAATGGGTTAATTAATTTTTCACTAGAGTGGCCTTTTGTTATTGAATTCTTAATATATGTAATTGTACACATGCTGATTCCTAATATATACATAGTTATACACCTTTTGATCGTTAATATGTACATAGTTGTACACCGTTTGATCCTAGGTAGCTCTCCTGGTCTTATCTTATGGACTTTTGATCAACTTACTGTTTTTATAAATTTTTGATTGGTGATGATAGGTTAACACGAACTATATACGATGTATCTGGCAAGGTCATACACTGGGCTTGCAAGTAAGATCAGGTAATGGTGTTTAATTTTGTTTATTAATTCGTTGTTTTCTTTTATACTGGTTTAGTTAATGTCTTTATTTTGTTTTCCTGCTACCAAACCTTTTTTTTAATACATTTCCAAAGACCAAATCTATGTTCTTTGTTTCTGTTGATTGGAGTTACTGATGATTACTTAACCAATTTGAATTTTAAATACTTACTTTCATTTTATGTTTTTGTTTTTTTGGTGTATAGTATTTTTAAGGATTGTCCTCATCCAGGTGAGAAACAAAGGATCCAATTAAGTAGAGATTTAGGTCTCAGACCTTGCCAGATTAATTCTGGTTATAGAATAGAAGGACCCAGATGAAGGTAAACCATGCTCACTCAGTTTGATACAAATTTTCTTCTTTCACTTTTTATCTAAGAATTACTGAATCTTAAGTTCCCATTATAAGGCATAACATGAATGAGCATATAATAGTGTGCATAATTGTACGTAAGAATTAACCATTGTATTTTCTTGTACACTAGTTATATGGGTGCATATAAAAGTGCACTTCTTCTTTTTGTGCTTGTTATACCAGGTGTATATGCTTGTAAACCTTTCTCTTGATCTTAGAGCTTCGATGGAGGAAGATACGGCAAGACAGGACGCTGCTGCAAGGGATGCAGAAGAAAAAGGAGGTGGACAGGTGTCAAGTTCACATGATACAAATATGACTGGAAATGTTAGCATTATGTATGATGGGAAAATACAGGCTATTTGATGGTAGGTATCATGCTTTTGATATTTTTATCATTTGATTTTCTTACTGTGAATGTGAATTACATGATATTCAAAAATGAGGATATTATATCCTTGAGGTCCACACCTAACCATTTATTCCTTGTAAAATCTTTGAAGATATTTTTTTGAAAGGTTAAAGACTGGTAGAATCTTTATGTGCATTTTTTTTATTATACCCGTTGTACAAGGTGCACTTGTTTGTACACTAGTTATGCGCAGTGTACTTTTTAGTGCAGTTTTATGAGACGTACTTGTAACTCATGCACTTCATTTCTACATTGATTATGAACCTGAAATCTAATAAACTAGTACTTTCATTTAGACTTTTCTATACACAACAAACATAGAATTCTTCCAATGTCGGGTATCATCACACCAAGTCTTAGTTAGGTAGTAAAATTTAGTGACTTATAAGCATCAAAGGGCTTAGTGGTGTGTACTTAGAGTGCACTTATATTTTATGTATACAAACCAAATATTAGGGAAAGCACTAATGTGTACAGGTGTTAGAATTTTTGTAGGTGTGTACATAGTTGTACACCATTATACTCTCTCATTATTTTATGGATTTTTTTGGTATGTATGCTAAAAAAAATTAGTTTTTGTAGGTGTGTACATAGTTGTATACCATGTACAATCTCAGCACTATATATGAGTTGTTTTTGGGTATGGATGTTTGTTTGTTTTAAATTTTTTATAGATGTGCACATAGTTGTACACCACTGTGCTATCTCAACACTATATGCATGTTTTGTGAGTATAGATGATGGATTTTTGTAAGCATGTATATTGTTGTACACCATTATGATCTCTCATGATTTTATGGCATTTTTGTGTGGGTATGTATGTTGGATTTGTTGATTTTTTGTAGGTGTGTACACCATTGTACAATCTCAATATTATATATGACCAGTTTTGTGTGTATGGATGTTGGGTTAGTTGGATTTTTTTTTATGTGCGTACATAGCTTCACATCATTGTAATATATGGTATGTTTTGTGGGGATGAATGTTAGATTTTTGTAGGTTTGTACATAATTGTACATCATTGTGCTCTTTCAAAAATAAAAAATAAAAAAATTAATTCTTGATGAACCCCTAAGTTATTGTTTTTCGATATCATGAGGTGATTTTAATAGCATGCTTGCTATGTGTGTAGGTACTTTTCGAGGGATCTTAAGAAAGTACATAATAACAATGGATAGGTTCTGTAGATGGACGCTTTTATGGATTTGAATAGCATACTTACTGTGTTTGTAGGAACTTGATATAAGTTAGATTTGAATAGCATGTTCCTTAGTGATGCTTAGGTGGAAAAATGTATGTGGTGTACAGACTGGTACACCTTGTTTTGTCTTTGGATTTTTTGGATTTTTGTAGTGTTTGTGTTTGTACACCAATGTAAACTAAGATTTTTTTAAAAATGAAAATTATATAGTCATATGGGTACTCTTTTTGTAGCTCTTGGAAAGAGCTTTCCGAATATATAAAGCTTTTGAAATTTGGACTAAATTGTAAATATTAAAGGTTATTAATGTATTTTCCATAATTTTGGACCAATTTGTACCTATTTGACTCAGACTGGACTCAACTATATTTTTGGACTAAATCGTATTTTTCCCCTTAAATATTGTCGCCATGAAATACAATTAGGGTTGTTTGGAATAAACTTTGAGCTTCAATATCTAGTAAGAAAAACAAACCCTTTTCTTTTCTTTGATTCAAACATGCTTTCAATTTCTCTCTTTTGCTTCTTACTCCTTGTAAGTGCCTCTGTACTTTCTTCTTTTCTTTCTTGAGATATTTTGTAAAAGGGTCGTATGTTTTTGGGCATATTAGGGTCTGGGTCGTAAAACATGCTGTTGATGCGTTTGGGTCATTGACTAACCAAAGACCGTTAAAAAATCGTTAGATAACTTATCTATTTTGCAAAATACCTTGACCATCAGCTAACTAACGTTGACAGTTAAAATATAGTCGGAATATATAACCATCTAGTCCTTTTCCATCTCCTTCCGTCAAATGGAAAAATCTCTTTTTTCTTTTTTCTTTTCGCGGTTCTGGCATTTTTGTGGACACCTGATGTGCACAACCTGCTGGTGTCGATCTACATTAAGAAGTACCCTTTTCTAGTGGCATAATTCCTGTAAATTCAACTCACACATGACCCATGTATCACAGTTCTTCAACGAACTAAAAAAAAATCATAATCTCCTTCATTAATCCCCATTATCACTGGAAGTAACAACATTCAATCACCATGAATGAATCGTCTGTTCTTTGTATCTCTCGAGTTTAGAAACCCATCTAAACTTCTCCGTTTATTTTCAAGCACCATTAGCAGTTGTAATTAATCTTCACGCAGTCACAAAATTTCATTACTCAATACCATCACTAATCGTTGGTGAGAATCTTGGCAGCAGCTTGTTCTCCGTCTGATCTCGGACACGAATTCCTCCCAAAATTTAATATTCGCTGCATTTTCTTGTTTAACTCTAAAGTCTCGGTCCTATCATCATTCAACCACTAAGAATCAGCAGCAACATGTCAACATTAACTCTCCATTGTTTTCTTGAACTCCCCCTTCGAATTATAGCACCCATTAGAATCATGAAATGCGACCATAAATCTTAGTTTGGTTAAGTATGTAACTGGATTAGGATAATAGGTCCTTCCACTGTTTCATATAAGGTTACTTTCGTAAATATATCAAACGGTCAAAGTTAGTCTACGATCCAAACACATCAACGACATGTTATACGACCCAGACCCTAATATGCCCAAAAATATACGACCCTTTTACAAAATAACTCTTCTTTCTTAATACATCTCTTCTTTATCAAAAAATAAATAAATCAGCAGGTGTAATAGGCAACAACACTGATCTTGAGTGTCAACAACAGTGATCTTGCAATGGTCTTGTTCTTTATGAAGTTTATGATAGATACAGAAAATATGTTTTACACAATCCGTCCATGAAGCATTGCAGTACCCTTCCTAAACCTCCAATCAGAAAAACTCGTGTCCCTCATGTCTTGAGTGTCACTATAGCTTTCGATTCTTCAAAATCAAGTTACTATGAGGTTGTGGGTGTCTTCATGGAAGATACCACCAAAAGGATTCTTCATATTGAAATCTACTCTTCCAAGACAGATTCTTGGAGAGATGCAGGAGATCCCTTTCCTTTCGCTTCACCTGGTAGATTAACGTAGTCTGGTGTTTCTGGATCGATCAGTGGAACGCAACTCTTCATTATTTGGATATTGAATGTGAAATAATGAAGACACTTGCAATGCCAACACAGCCCTATCCCGAAGAAGATTATACTAGGCGTATTGTATACTTTAAAGAGTGCAGGGGACATTTATCTTATGGAGTTGCGCAAGGATGACATGCCCCGTGATGACATTTGGGAGATGCGTATGGATTATGCAGGATGGAATGTCAAGTATTACGTTGATCTTAGTCCATTAACAACTGCATACCGCGACATTCTACTAGATAGAGATTATAAATTCCGTCGTTTTGAGTTGGATGTGCTATTTATTGAGGAAGGTGAAGATTCATCAAGGTTGATACTATGGATAGCGAAGTACGAAGTGATATCCTTTGACCTTAAAAATAATAGTTTTAAGAAAATGTATGATGTTAACCTGGATGTTCGTGTAGAGGGATTTCAAATTATCGAAACACTTGTTCATGCTTGAATATTGCTTTGAAGCAGCAAGAAAGAAAAAAAAGGTAAGAAATTCAAAGACACTCTGATAGCGAAACAGGGGGAGGAAAGAGATCGGCAAAGAAGATAAATTAGTAAAGAGACATAGGAAAGATTAGAGAGATAATATTCAGGGTATTATCAGTAATATGCAGCAAGAACATTCATATATATTGGCTTCCCTATTATCACTAAACACAACAGTGAGGATTACAAGACAGAAAGAGTTATTATGGAACAAATTTAATTACTGCAACCACAATTTTACAGATGCTTTGTTGATTTTTCAAAGGGCGTTTTTCTGATATACACCCATTTCATAACCTGTTTTCTAATATACACCCGTTTTTTTTGGATATTTCTAATATACACCCGAAAGAATAATTCCATCCGTTTTTTGAATAAAACGGCTAACGGCTATTATCTGTGTAGCTTTCGTACAGCTGTCATCACATGAAAAAGACTGAAAAACCCCTTTGAGGCAAACTCGGGTGCAGTTCAACACTGGAGGTTCCATTTCCTCCATAGGGTGACATTCATCAACATCTACATTTTCTAATTGCACATTGTAATCATCAGGCAACAACACTAGCCTTACTGCTACTCCCAACATTCCATATGTTGTCACCAACACTAGCCTGACTCAAACATGATAACCATCACTTTTAACCCAAGCCATAATCTTGTATACACCATATCCTCAAACATTTTCAGATGAATCAAGTCTCTACATATGCTGGGGAAAGATAGACACAATTCAGAATTCACCACATCAACACTAATATCCTTATACGGAACAATTGCACTGCATAGAAACGAAATCAAATCAATAAATAACACTATTTCTATATTAAAACAAAATCAATTCTATAAATAACACCATCTATAATAAAACCCCAAATCAAATCAAAAAAATTAGAAAACAAAACCCTAAATCAAATCGAGAGCAGATGAAAAAAATTAGAAAATTAAACATCTATCTTGATAACCCTAATAAAAACAGAGATGGGTTCATCAATTAGGGCTTACAAATCATCAAAAGCAGGTTAAAATAATTAGGGTTTCAGTTTAGGAAAGCCCTACCTCTTCATTTTTTTCTTCTCTGGGTTTTTCTTCATCGCGTCTTGAAATATGTTGGAATATTTTCAACTGCGCTAAGGGGGGGTCCTTGGGGGCGTAGCCCCCCGGGCTGTGGTCGACATGTTATATGGTTAATTGCGGGTTGTGGCTGAAAGGAAAAATAGAACTTTGATTGATATGGTTAATTGCATGCTCATAAGTTCTAGTTTGCCTAATTCTTTGTGGGGTGAAGCTATGTTGTCTGCATGTTATATTTTGAATAGAGTTCCTTTGAAAAAGAAGAATGTTTCTCCTTATGAATTGTGGTTTAAGAGGAAACCAAACTTGAAGAGACTTAAAGTTTGGGGTTGCTTAGCATATGTTCGAAAGCCTGATCCTAAAAGACCAAAACTGGGAAACAGGGCTTATAAATGTGCTTTTGTGGGATACTCTCTTAATAGTATCACCTACAGATTTTTAATCCTTGACACTTTTGAGATTATATAATCTGTAGATGTGGAATTCTTTGAGAACTTAAATAGGAACAGTTCTCAAATGCAACTCATGGAAAATTCATTATTACCTAGTCTATAATCTGAAGAGACTAATGAGAATGATGATCATTCTATTCTTACTCGAGACATGGAGGATACTTCTGAACCCATAGAAGATATCGAACCTAGAAGGAGTAAGAGAGCAAGAATAGAGAAAAAATTTGGTCCAGACTTTATAACATATCTTGTAGAAGGTAATAAGAATAGAATTCTTAGTGTTACCAAATATGTTATGCATGTTGATGATGACCCTAAAACTTATGCTGAAGCTATGAGTTCCAAATATGCTAGTTTTTGGAAAGAGGCTATCAATGATGAAAAGAATTCTCTTTTGACCAACGGTACTTGGATATATTGTGATTTACCTCCGGTCGTAAAGCCTATTGGATGTAAATGGATTTTCAAGAGAAAAATGAATGCCGATGGTTCCATTGATAAGTTCAAAGACAGATTAGTTGCTAAGGGTTATAAGCAAAGACATGGAATTGATTACTTTGATACATATGCCCCCTGTTGCTCGTATTTCATCTATTCGTTGTTTAATAGCACTTGCTTCTATTCACAAGTTAATTATTCATCAAATGGATGTCAAAACCGCCTTCCTAAATGGAGATTTGGAAGAAGAAATATATATGGAACAACCTGAAGGTTTCATATTGCCAGGCCAAGAAAAGAAGGTTTGCAAGTTAGTAAAATCTCTTTATGGCTTGAAGCAAGCTCCCATGCAATGGCATGAGAAGTTTGACAAAGTGATGTTTTCATATGGTTTTGTGGTGAATGATGCGGATAAATGTATCTATAGTAAGCATGATAGTTCTGGATATGTAATTCTCTGTTTGTATGTTGATGATATGCTTATTTTTGGATCTGACATATCTGTTGTGGAAGAAACAAAGAAGTTTCTTAGCTATAACTTTGATATGAAGGATTTAGGAGAGGCTGATGTAATCTTGGGAATTAAGATCCTAAGAAAGGGAAATGAGTTGGCTTTAACCCAATCTCATTATATTGAGAAATTTCTCAAGAAGTATGGTCACTTTGATGACAATCCAGTACCTACTCCTTTAGACCATACTATCAAGTTAAAGAAGAACACCTGTCGTACTCATGCGCAACTTGAGTATTCTAGTGTCATTGGAAGTCTTATATATGCTATGCATTGCACAAGACCGGACATAGCCCAATCCGTGGGAGTGTTATGTCGTTTCTCAAGTAATCCAAGATATGAACACTGGAGAGCAATTTCAAGAGTTATGGATTACTTGAAAGGTACAATGAATTTTGGTTTGCATTACCAAGGCCATCCCGCTGAACTAGAAGGCTACAACGATGCTAACTGGAACGATGTAGAGGACAAGTCCAAATCGACGTCTGGATGGATCTTTACATTAGGGGGTGCTGCTGTGTCTTGGAGTTCCAAGAAGCATACTTGTATTTCTGATTCAACAATGTTGTCAGAATTAATAGCCTTAACGGATGCATGTAAGGAGGCAGAATGGCTTAGGAATCTACTTATGGAAATTCCATTTTGGAAGAAGCCAACTCCGACGATCTTGATTAATTGTGATAATCAAGCTACTATCTATAATGTCTCAAATAAGACTTATAATGGAAAGTCAAGACATGCAAGTCTTATACATCAAATGGTTAGGCAACTACTCAAGAGGGGAGTGGTTACGGTTAACTTTATTGATTCAAAGAGGAACTTGGCAGACCCATTTACGAAAAGTCTACCAAGTTCGGTGGTTTCAATAAAAAGTAAAGAAATGGGACTAAGGTCTGTGAAAGAAGTATGATCTCCCATAGCAGAAACCCAACCTATGTTTTGAAAAAGATAAACAAGGTTCAATGTGGTACCAACAAGTTATGGAAGAGATTATGGAGCACTAATATAAAACTTCCCATTTCTAATTAGTGCTGGGTTCTGCAAGAAAATAGGATGGATGTAAATCCTTAATAAGTCTGTGATTAGTAAAAGGTGTATCGCAGAAACACCTTCGAGACTTACCTATATGAGTATGGAAATCAGGCCGTTTCCTAAGAGAAGAAGACCGTTCTCTAAAGAAGACTCATGAATCAAGGATATAAGCACAATGCCATTAACGTGCTTGGATACAGAACACATGATTTATGAAATCAATATGTGTGGAGACTCCGGTTTTATCATAAGGGATACTTGGTTCAAGACTGGTTTCACCATAGAATCTCGATAAGGGTTTGAGTTTCTTACACTAAGTGAAGGTTTAAATCCAAAAGATACCTATCATTTATGTGTTGATTTCAACGATGATGCTTAGTCTCAATTGTGCTAGAACTACGTTGGCTTGATCCCACTCGGGTACGTAGGCAGTCACTTTGGTGAGTCGCTCCGATTTAAAAGTTTTTTAACTTTGTTTTATGGTTTTTTGAAAATAGGGGGAGAATGTTGGAATATTCTCAACTGCGCTAAGGGGGGTCCTGGGGGGCGTAGCTGGGGGTCTAGGGGGAAATGCCCCCGGAAGAATTTTTGATTATACATAACTGTTTCAATAGTTAAAAACGTTTCCAGAATCTTCAAGAATCCAACAGACGCCTTTGATGTCTGTTGATGAAGAGACCCGTCGTTTCATGAAACCTGTTGGTGAAAAGATGCATATTCCCAACAGATGCAAAAACATCTATAAGTATCATCTCCCAAACTCGTTTCTAAACATCTCTCGAAAAACCTTTCTCTGTTTTTCTCTCTTTTCTGAAGCATCATCAGAACCCTTTTTCACATGTGTTCTTGATTGAATCAAGGGGTACAAACCTTGAATTCAATTTCTGTTGTAGGGCTTTCATTGTATCCTGAAGGCATTATTTCACATACCTGTTGTAATCGCCAATTTATTGGGAGGGTAGAAATAATTGTCTAAAAGAAATCACCCGAGCCTTGAAAGCTTTTGAGTACAACAACAATTTTTGTGTGTTATTTCATCTTCTATTGCAACCCAATTTCCAACAAAATATTACTAGATTCTTCTTCTCGTTCAGGAAATCGTAGATTTTGATACAAAAACTCAAAATCAAATCGTCGACCAGCAGCAGCAGAAATACAGAGGAGAAGAAAACGAATGAAAATTAAATCTTATCTTCTTTTGAGCCTTTTGTTTTTGAGTTATGGGTAAACCCGTAATTTTGTAAGTTAGATAGATCTCCCATCGTCCATTCCAATGGATAGATATACGACTAGATCTTTGTATGCTGCTTTCTAACGTTTTTATGGATGATGGGTGTATCCAATAAAACGGGTGTATATTGGAAAAAAGGTTATCAAATGGGTGTATATTGGAAAAATTTCCTTTTTCAAATGTGCTTTACAATCGAAATTACTGCAACAAATCGGTAAAAATCAGAAACAATCTTGAGTAAAATCAGTAGCCAGTTGTACCCTATGAGAAATACAAACATAATCTATAACACCAAGTCTTTCTGATTTTCCCAGTTCCGCTGCAGCGTCAACAGATAACCTCTCACTGATGCCTTCAACATAATCCACATCTGTAATAGTATTTACAGTGTTTTACGCTCAGAGTTCTGAATTTAGCAATTACGTTTCGCGCAAGGAATAAGGAAACAACCAAGTGAAGCTTCTGAAATATTATGAAGAAAATTAAAAAGAAACGCTAGAAACAGGGATTGAACCTGTGACCTTGTGGTTAACAGCCACACGGCACACGCTCTAACCAGCTGAGCTATTCCAGCTTTTTGTCCAACAGTGGAATCTTATTTTCAATAAAGTTACTAAAAGAGAGCAGCTGCCAATTTTCTGTTAACTGATTTCTTAGAGTTATGCTGGATGTATATTAGGATCATTAATCATGACAGAGTAAGTTGTACACACTAGTGCAAATTGAATAGGAATCCCTGATATAAAAACACTTTGTATTCCAGTTTTCAGAGAGAAAATAAGACTGTTTAGTTTTCATCGCAATTATAGTAAATAAAGGTACCAAAGACGGGCACAGTAAGGTTTTACCCATCAAAAAAAATCAGCAGTGATTTCAGGAGCTACATGGTTCAGTAGTTGATATCAATATTTGGGACACCTTTCCTCCAGAAACCCATGTCGTACAAAATGATAACAATGGGAAAAGACCAGAATCCATAAAAGCAAGACCTGCGCAATATGTTGTCCAGTGCCGAAACTCCCAATACTCCACCGTCAAAACTGGATATTCCATCAGTAATCTGCAAGTCCAACTATTGCATTTAAAAGTATGAAACATTAGCACAAGTACGTACCAGCAACTGCTGTGCTAGACAAGATTTAAAGCAGGATAAGAATAGATGGTAATGTGTGCAAAAGGTGTAGCAGCATAGTAACGAAGTAGCAGGGGGGCCTAACTAATGTGTATACTGCTAGCTGGTGATGACGACACTGACCTTTGATAAAAACTAAAAAGCGAATCAAACAATTTTAACAGTGAAGCTTCGCCACTTATTCACCAATGCAGAATTAAATTTTGATTTGTAATCGACTACACCTTAGTACTTAAACAAAGATAATTATAAAGCATAACCACATTAGTCAAGAATTCAAATGTTAAGTGGTTAGTAATATCACGTTAGATCTTCGTGTTAGCATCACCAACTTGGAAGACTCTGAGACAAAGAATAAGCCATACATCTGACTTTCTAAATACCAACAATAGTGATTAGGAATGACACCAAATGTTAAAATGTTTGCCCAAGACATGCTATAACTACTCGAGAAAAAAAAGTTTCATATAAGAGGCCGCCTAAAATTCTTCCAATAAACATGATGAAAAAGGCTTACAGAGAGGTAAAAAGTAAAAACAAATAGGACCTTAAAACCGAACACATCATAGGAGGTGACAAATGAATGACTAAAATCTAAAGTCTGGTCACCTTTTCATTATCTAATTTTCACAACTTTCATTTTTCACATAAGATTTAGTATTATATAACAGGTGAAGTGCTTAAGAAAACCTTACCTTTTCCAGTTTTCTTCATGCTCCATTGATTCCTCTTGTTCTTCCTTTACTTTAGATATGTACCAGAGTTGAGTGAAACAAGGCTGGTCACATAGTTAACTGCATCCGAATTAGTTTCACAAACTGCAAGTTTCCAATATCCTTCGCTCTTTGGGTCATATAAGATTAACTTGCGATCGGCCTGCAATAAAATCTTGTTGTTCTCAAAACTCCATTTGAACCTCAAATTGAATGCTTCAATAATGGTCTCTTCAGTAATCGTGAAGCTTTTAGTCCAGGAATCGCTCACTCCATACTCTTGCATTACCCACACATCAACACGAGCACCAAAATGAAAAACTAAGCAAAGACGCCCTCTCAGCTCCGCCACTTGTTTCCCATACTTATCATCATCCAGAGGTTCTTCTGGGTATGTCAAACGCTCTGTAGGCAGTGGTACCTCCACAAACCTCTCATTTGCAATATCAAAAGAGACCAGTACTATCAACAGTTTTTCAACAGAAACAACAAACCAATGAAGTGCACCATTAACAAGCACCCCATGTTCGTGTTTTGCAAACATGTAAGATACATTTCCAATATTTCTCCACGAACCCGTGCCCAATCTATAGACCTCAACCTCAAAACTCAGCTTAACAGGTCTACACGATGGATCAAATCTCTCAACTCTAACCAATTTGTAATCATCAATCTTACAATCATACACAAACAAGAATGAACTTTCACTTAGTTTTCGTGGGACGTATATTTTCTTAAACTCTTTAGTTGCTGGATTCAATAGAACAATCTGCTCCTCCCTGTCATAATCACCATCATATACAAATTTTGCAATGCAACATATGCATAACAAGCCATTAGATGAACCACAGAATGAATCAATTTCACAATCAATTTGACCTTATGAAGTTCCGAATTCGAATTCGTAATCTTTATGCTCAACAAAAAACCCATTTGAATTTGATGGGAAATTTAGTAATGGGTTTAATGAAATGACTTGGGATTTCTTCAAATGATAGTTTGGGGAAATAAACATGACATTGTTGTTTTGAATGCTATGATTAATGTGCTTATGGATGAAATTAGAGCTGCGGATCAAGGAATTAAAAGACTTACTGACAGACTTGAATCTCAGGAGATATTTGACTGGTAACCTCAATAAGATCCCTTGAGAGATGTCTTCTGGAAGATTTGAAATTGATATTGACATTCTTTGCCTCTTTCTCTTCTTTTACTTCTGGTAGTTAGGGTTTTAGGTTTAGATTTGTTCTCAAATAGAAAAAGGAAGCAACTACAGACACATGTTTCTTAACAATAAGGGTCAAAGGTTCAATCCTTGTTGCTAGCAATGGCAAATATATTTTATGTATTACTCTCTTTCCCTTTTCACTTTAAAATCATTGGTTTTAACCCCATGCATAGAGTTATCCCTTCCCCATCCCCCTATTAATGGGGAAAAATCTAAAAAAACCAAGTCATATGGTCTTTCATATCTCTGCTGTAAAGGTATCCCTTCCCTACCAAGCTTGGTAGAGGGGGCGTCACATAATGGTAGAGGGGCGGCACCCTAATAAGACAAAAAGGTCATTACAAGTAATTTTCAAGTGTCCCTTATCAAATAAAATCTGGAAATGACTAATTAGCCCTTATTGTTGATAATCAAGATTAGTAATGATAATCAAGATTAGTGTTGATAATCAAGATTAATGTTGATAATTAATTTTCACTTATCATATGATTCATAACTCTAAAATAGGTTATAAAAAAAAAATTAGAGAAGAAAAAAGAAACTTTTGTGATATTTGTGAAGGTCAACCTCAACCAATTGAAAAAATTAACCAACAAAGTGAAAAAATCCAGCATTGAAAATGACTAGGTATACTTCAAAAGTACGTAACAAATCAAATTTTTTAAAATTTCAGAAGAACATACGGTTGGAATTGAGCTCGTTACCAACCGTAACTATATATTACGGTACGTAATGTATCAATTACCAACCGTAACTGGTTCAATTTTGGGAAAACCCAAAATTTCAGAAGAACATACGGTTGGAATGGAGCTCGTTACCAACCGTAACTAACCTACGGTTGGTAACTAATGAATAGAAACCAACCGTAACTAACCTACGGTTGGTAACTAATGAATAAAAACCAACTGTAACTAACCTACGGTTGGTAAGTCATCTTAACTTTTGAACCGTACATAACTATTTGATAAGTTGTTAACCTTCAGGATAATTTACGGTTGGTTAGTTTAATTGAGTTTCAAACCGTAACTGAACATATTCTCAAAACTAAGAACTTACGGTTGGTATTTGAGTTTGAACCAACCGTAACATCAACCCAATCAACGATTCTGGTTCGTATTTGAGTTATTACCAACCGTAACTAGCATAAACCCAGAAATTTCAATTTCAATTTTCATTCAAAACCCTAATTTTTGATACAAAATTAACTTAAATCCAACACGATAAACTAAACCCTAACTGGGTTTTTCCAAACATTTTTCAAATCGTCGATTAATCAAAGACGATGACATTTTCGGTTTTAATGGAGGTTAGGGTTGATGGAGGAGAAGAGAAGATGAAGAAGAAGAAGAAGATGAAAAAAAAAACTGATTTGATTTTGGTTAATTGATTTGATTTTGGTTAATTAAAAAAAATTGATTTGATTTTGGTTAATTTAAGGTGAAAGGGTAATCTAGTCAATCTACACCCCTATATGACACCCCCTAACCAATAAGAGGGACATTGCTATCACACTTGACGCCCCTCTACCATTTCATGAAGCCCCTTTACCAAGCTTGTTCCCTACATCTCAAAGTGGATCACATTTGATCCCTCTTATAGGGAAGGGTAGAATCTTGCATTATTAATATTCAATTTCTGTTTTTTAGTTGAAACCGATATTCAGTATACGTGACTTTTTACACGGAAACTAAGCATATGATTATGGTTTTTAAAGTTTTACTCTAAAGATCCAAGTCTTAGACATAACATGATAGACATGTCTAGCAACACCAGCTAGCACAAATAGTGTAGCCTCGATTGTTTAGAATGCGCAATTGGGGGATATAGCTACAGGAGAAAAACTGTGTCCCAATAGCAATTCTGGGTTACCTCCTATGTAATTATTTTTTAATTCCTAATCTATCCCTCACTAATCATGTTTAGTGGTTAATAATAATTAGTAAATTCTTAAGTATTTGGGGGATAGATTAGTGTGTGTTTTTATTTTAATTTGTGTGAGTAGGGAGTAGAAGGAGAGGAAAAAAATTTGAGTGGAATTTTTTTTTTTGAAAATGGAAGATGATTGTGATGAGAGAATTGCTGCTAAGAGGTGGAAAATTTGATTTGTTTTTCTTTGAATCCACCATTGTTGCAGCTGAAAAAGCTATGTGCCCATGCCGGCATTGCCGGAAATTTTCAAAATTTGTTTGCCACTATCCGGGGGCTTCGAGCATGGTTTTTGCTTAAATTTTCAAAACTTATTTTTTCTGGTTTTACCAGTCTACTTCCGGCACAGTTATCTGATTTTCGAGCATGCCGGAACTAATTACGGCATGGTTTTTGCTTAAATTTCTATGCCGGAACATGATGAAAAGTATCCAGAAACTATTATTTTTTTTCACTTGACTACCGGCATGGAAAGATTTATATCGAGCATGCCGGAACTCAGTACTGGCATTGAATTTTATCACTTCCGGCGTGGTCTTCATCATTTCCGACATGTTCTTCATCACTTCCGGCGTGGTCTTCATCCTAAATAACCATGCCGAAACTTAGTACTGGAGTGGTCTTCATCCTAAATAACCATGCCGGTACAGAGGAACCTAGTATCGGCATAGTCTTCATCATAAATAACCATGCCAGAACTCAGTACAGGCATGGTCTTCATCACTTCCGGCGTGGTGTTCATCATTTCCGGCGTGTTCTTCGTCATTTCCGACGTGGTCTTCATCATTCCCGGCGTGTAAAAAAAAAATCAAAGTGAGGAGCCGCCAGAGAAGGAAAGGTTGAAGAACGATGAAGAAAAAAAAAATCGAAAACCTAAACCTAAAGGACTGCCGGAACTAATGTTAGAAATGGGGGATATATATTTTGGTTTTTGATTTTAATGTTTTAGGGAAAAGGGTATAACAATATTTTCATAAAGTTTTTTAATTAACCAAAGGGTATTTTAGTACTTTCATATCAATTAGTCACCCCTTAGCCGAAATCATGGGGTGGGGGAAGTAATAAATATCCCCCAATTAATAAATGTATCCCCCAATTGCGCGTTCATTGTTTATGGTGTTGTAGGATAATAAATTATATCGTAGACTGTTGTACGAATTTTTTTAGCTGTATAAGATTGCGACATGGTGATTGACACATGGCGGTAATTTTTTATTTTAGTTACTCTCGTGGTTGAGTTATTTTTCTTCAATAAAATAAAATAAATTCTTGCCAAAATCTGTAATTTTGATTTTAAAAAAAAACTTTGACTCGAATAACATTATCAATAGCGACAGACGACGTGACCTAATCAGTCAACAGAAAAAAAAAACATATTAAATTAATAATATAAAATTGAAAAACATAAAACCCTTACTCTACTCTCTAAAGAAAAACATATTGTAATCTCATGCTCTGTCTCACCACCACTTTCAATAAATCTCTAACACTTTCTACATCAACACAAAAAAATCAAAATTTTGAATACCCATTTCTTCAATCGGATTGAAGATTGTCATTTGTATGTCTCATTTTCTCATCTAATCACCCGAATCAAGGTTTTTATTAGATAAAAACACTACTAGTTTTGAAAATTTTATATGGATATTGAATTAAAGATAAGGGTTTGTTTAAGAATGATTGAGATTGATTTATTTTTGTTTTAATTTTGATTAGGTGGATCAATGGTATGGTTGGAAGTAATGGATTGGAACCGGATCCAGAAGACAGACCCGGAACACTTGTCTTCTTATATGCCTGGAATATAGAGAAGTTGGATTTTTTTTTCTCTATTATTTTATTTTAATCAAATTTCCTTAATTTAAGAAATTTATTTGTGTTTCTTATTTAAAACTCATGCTTTAATTCCATCAATTCTATGAATTTGATTTTTTTAATTTTCCCTTCTAAAATTGGTATTAGGTTTCCTAATTTAAAATATTTAGCAGGCGGCAGAAGATGGTGATGGTTATGAAATGTGTAAACTTTACCGTGTTAATATGCCTATTGTCAGAAGAAAAATAAGCATTACCGGACCACTGTCATTATCATTGCAATGAATCAAAAAAGATTTTGATTCCGGCTAACAATGATAGTGACAGTTTGACCATTAATGATTACTTCTTCTTCTTCTTAATCTCTTGCAACCAATTTTTTCTTCAGATAACTTTATTCTCTCACCCATATTTTTCTTTTCTCATCATCCTTATATTTCTCTTCTCTAATCAATTCGACCGAAATCTTGTATGTCTTGATCATTAGCAACCCATCAAGCTTAATCATATTTCTTTTCTCTCTTACCATGAACAGATTTATCTTCTTCTTTTTGTGTTTGAGCTTAATACCACTTGTTGTATCTTCTTCATTATCTGAAGAAGGTTTGTTTTTTCTTCACAAGCCCACTGTCAAAATGTTGTTATTCTTTTGGTTTTTTCCTTTACTTCTCATTTCATAGACTTTTGATTTATTACTGTGTTTTGTAGGAAATGCTTTGATTTCAATTAAAGAATCTTTAATTGATGTTGATACGAAGCTGGATTGGTATGATAAAGATAAAGGAAATCATTGTTCTTGGATATGAGTTTAGTGTAATAATATTACTTTTCAAGTATTTTCATTGTGGCGCAAACATCACGACCTCAAGATCCAAGCGGAGTGAGTAAAGTTTTTTGGATTAGTAGAATATAAAATCCTAAAGATCCAAGTCTTAGACATTACATGACATGCATGTCCACCAACACCAGCTAGAACAAATAGTGTAGCCTCAATTGTTTATGGTGATGTAGGTTAATAAATTATTTTATAGACTGTTGTACGATTTTTTTAGCTGTATAAGATTGCGACATCGTGATTGACACATGGCGGTAATTTTTTATTTTAGTTACTCTCGTGGTTGAGTTATTTTTCTTCAATAAAATAAAATAAATTCCGGCCAAAAACTGTAATTTGGATTTTAAATGAGAAACTTTAACTTCAATAACATTACCAATAGTGCCAGACGACGTGGCCTAATCAGTCAATAGAAAAGAAAAACATATTGAATAAATATAATTTAAAATTGATAAACACAAAACACTTACTCTACTCTCTAAACAAAAACATATCGTAATCTCTGCCTCTATATCACCACCACTTTTAATAAATCTCTAACACCTTCTCCATCAAAACAAAAAAATCAAAATTTTGAATACCAATTTCTTCAATCTTATTGAAGATTTTCAATTGTATGTCTCATTTTCTCATCTAATCACCCGAATCAAGGTTTTTATTGGATCAAAACACTACTGGTTTTGTAAATTTTATGCGGATATTGAATTAAAGATAAGGGTTTGTTCAAGAATGATTGAGATTAATTAATTTATTTTTAAATTTTGATCAGGTGGATCAATGGTATGGTTGGAAGTAATGGATTGGAACCGGATCCAGAAGCCAGACCAGGATCATTTGTCTTCTTCTACGCCCGGAATATAGAGAAATTTGATATATTTTTTTCTGTTTTTTTTTATTTTAATCAAATTTCCTTAATTTAAGAAATTTATTTGTGTTTCTTATTTAAAACTCATGCTTTAACTCCATCAATTTTATGAATTTGATTTTTTTTTATTTTCCCTTCTAAAATTGATATTAGGTTTCCTAAGTTAAAATGTTTAACAGGCGGCAGAAGATTGTGATGGTTGTGAAATGTGTGAAATTTACCATGTTAATATGCATATTGTCAGAAGAAGAATAAGCATTATCGGACCACTGCCATTATTATTGTAATGAATCAAAAAATATTTTGATTCCGGATAACAATGCTAGTGACAATTTGACCATTAATGATTTCTTCTTCTTCTTCTTAATCTCTTGCAACCAATTTTATCTTCTGATAACTTTATTCTCTCACCCATATTTTTCTTTTCTCATCATCCTTGTATTTCTCTTCTCTAATCATTTTGACCGAACTCTTGTATGTCTTGATCATTAGCAACCCATCAAGCTTAATCATATTTCTTTTCTCTCTTACCATGAACAGATGTATCTTCTTCTTTTTGTGTTTGAGCTTAATACCACTTGTTGTATCTTCTTCGTTCTTTGAAGAAGGTTCATTTTTTCTTCACACGCCCGCTGTCAAAATGTTGTTATTCTTTTGGTTTTTTCTTTTCCTTCTCATTTCATAAACTTTTGATTTATTACTGTGTTTTGTAGGAGATGCTTTGATTTCAATCAAAGAATCTTTAATTGATGTTGATAAGAAGCTGGATTGGTATGATAAAGGAAATCATTGTTCTTGGATAGGAGTTTAGTGTAATGATATTACTTTTCAAGTATTTTCATTTTGGCGCAAACATCACGACCTCGAGATCCAAGCGGAGTGAGTAAAGTTTTTGGGATTAGTAGAATATAAAATCCTAAAGATCCAAGTCTTAGACATGACATGACATGCATGTCCAGCAACACCAGCTAGCACAAATAGTGTAGCCTCAATTGTTTATGGTGTTGTAGGTTAATAAATCATTCTGTAGACTGTTGTACGATTTTTTTTTAGCTGTATAAGATTTCGACATGGTGATTGACACATGGTGGTAACTTTTTATTTTAGTTACTCTCGTGGTTGAGTTATTTGTTTTCAATAAAATAAAATAAATTCTGGCAAAAAATCGTAATTTTGATTTTAAAGTAGAAACATTGACTTCAATACATTACAAATAGTACTAGACGACGTGGCTTATTCAGTCAACATAAAAGAAAAACATATTAAATTAATATAATATAAAATTGATATACACAAAACCCTTACTCTACTTTCTAAACAAAAACATATTGTAATCTCCGCCTCTGTATCACCACCACTTTTAATAAATCTCTAACACTTTCTGCATCAACACAAAAAAATCAAAATTTTGAATACCCATTTCTGCAATCTTATTTAAAATTTTCATTTGTATGTCTCATTTTCTCATCTAATCACCCGAATCAAGGTTTTTATTGGATCAAAACACTACTGGTTTTGTAAACTTTATGCGGATATTGAATTAAAGATAAGGGTTTGTTCAAGAATGATTGAGATTGATTTATTTATTTTTTAATTTTGATCAGGTGGATCAATGGTATGGTCGGAACTAATGGATTGGAACCGGATCCAGAAGCCAGACCAGGATCACTTGTCTTCTTCTACGCCCGGAATATAGAGAAATTGGATTATTTTTTTCTCTGTTTTTTTTATTTTAATCAAATTTCCTTAATTTAAGAAATTTATTTGTGTTTCTTATTTAAAACTCACGCTTTTATTCCATCAATTTTATGAATTTGATTTGTTTTTATCTTCTCTTCTAAAATTGGTATTAGGTTTCCTAAGTTAAAATGTTTAATTGGCGGCAGAAGATTGTGATGGTTGTGAAATGTGTGAACTTTACCGTGTTAATATGCATATTTTCAGAAGAAGAATAAGCATTACCAGACCACTGCCATTATCATTGCAATGAATCAAAAAAGATTTTGATTCCGCTTAACAATGCTAGTGACAGTTTGACCATTAATGATTTCTTCTTCTTTTTCTTAATCTCTTGCAACCAATTTTTTCTTCTGATAACTTTATTATCTCACCCATATTTTTATTTTCTCATCATCCTTGTATTTCTCTTCTCTAATCAATTCGACCGAACTCTTGTATGTCTTGAATATTAGCAACCCATCAAGCTTAATCATATTTCTTTTCTCTCTTACCATGAACAAATTTATCTTCTTATTTTTGTGTTTGAGCTTAATACCACTTGTTGTATCTTCTTCGTTCTCTGAAGAAGGTTCATTTTTTCTTCACAAGCCCACTGTCAAAATGTTGTTATTCTTTTGGTTTTTTCTTTTCCTTCTCATTTCATAAACTTTTGATTTATTACTGTGTTTTGTAGGAGATGCTTTGATTTCAATTAAAAAATCTTTAATTGATGTTGATAAGAAGCTGGATTGGTATGATAAAGGAAATCATTGTTCTTGGAAAGGAGTTTAGTGTAATGATATTACTTTTCAAGTATTTTCATTGTGGCGCAAACATCACGACCTGGAGATCCAAGCGGAGTGAGTAAAGTTTTTGGGATTAGTAGAATATAAAATCCTAAAGATCCAATTCTTAGACATGACATGACGTGCATGTCCAGCAACACCATCTAGCACAAATAGTGTAGCCTCAATTGTTTATGGTGTTGTAGGTTAATAAATCCTTATGTAGACTGTTGTACGATTTTTTTTTAGCTGTATAAGATTGCGACATGGTGATGGACACATGGCGGTAACTTTTTATTTTAGTTACTCTCGTGGTTGAGTTATTTTTCTTCAATAAAATAAATTAAATTATGGCCAAAAACTGTAATTTAGATTTTAAAGGAAAAACTTTGACCTGAATAACATTATCAATTGTTCCAGACGAGTGGCCTAATCAGTCAACATAAAAGAAAAACATGTTGAATTAATATAATATAAAATTGATAAACACAAAACCCTTACTCTACTTTCTAAACAAAAACATATTGTAATCTCCGATCTCTCTTGATAATTCCATTTCATCTGAGAATGAAGTTTTAGATGATATGTGTCAATCTAAAGGAAAAAATAAAAATGAGGGGAGATTAAAGAAACGTTCATGGCACTTAATGATATGGAACCTCACAAGATTAACTAGCAATCTCTATGAGGAGTACTATCATAATGGATCAGCTGATAAATATATTTTCAAAGCATTCGATGACGTTTTTAGATCCTTAGAGAAACTTAATTCTGTTAAGTCTAAGAATCACTCCAAAAAGTATTATGTACATATTAAACCTTTAAATAATATTGTACTACCTGGAAAATGGAAGCTCATATCTTGAAATGGGTCAAGAAATGGTTAAATAGTGTACAGGTTTTAAATTAAGCTTTCTAGTGCATCCTTATGTTGCGGAATGCATAATCCTCGATATGCAATTGTCTAAACAAAACCCCTTTTAGTTCTTTGTGGGTTGAAGTTCGCAAACGGGTCCAAGCCCATTTTTGGTCTTATTAAAAGGAAGTTTGCATACTCCTTTCTTCCTCTCACCCGTCCGCGTACGTGAGCCTCTAGGGTTTTGTGTGTTGTCTCCATTAAATACTTTTTGGATAAACTAAGAGAAAGGGTGTTGAAGATTCACTCCAAGTAAGTAAATTCCTCTTGTTACTTTCAATTTCTTCAATCTCATGATGAATTCAAAGGGCTCAAAAAGGATTCCCAAAGTTTGAAATAGCTCTAGTATGGATCTTCCTTATGACCAAAATTCTCTTAGGATTAGGTTTGTGGATGATTCATGTGCTAGAATTTTTGACATGATTTCATCTAAAGGTTTTATTTTAGAAAAGAAATTGGATTTGTCTAGTGGACATGATGAGGATTTAATTTGTTTCATAAAATTCAATCTTGGAAATATCTTTGATGGTCTTGGTCAAGGTTTTGATTCTCTCACAAGAATTTTTTATGCCAACATTCATGATGTTGATCTTAACAAGATGGAATTCAAATCCATAGTAAATAGAAAAGGTTTCTTGTTGATATAGAGTTGATTTCGAAGATTACCAACATTCTGTTGGGAAACGAGCATCTCCCTAGACCGAGTGATGAACGTCCATCATGTGATGATATATATATCCATTGGGCTCTGTGGAAAGAAGGTAGCTTGGAATCAAGGGAAGTTTCCTACTAATGAACTTAGTATTGCACTGATGGCATTTGGAAAACTTGGTATTCCCAATCTTTGTCCCTCCACAATTGAGAATTCTTGGTGGAGTCATGAATTTGCAGATGGGGAAATTAGGGGGAGACCAAAAAAAAAAAAATATTCTCATTGTCAAGCTCACAATTAATTTTTGGTACCGTGACACCCATAATTATATGAAATTATTAATGAATCAATGCATAACTCGTTATGCAGCCTAATTTTTCAGGGGTATAATTGGAAGCGCAACTTGGACATAACATATCTAAAAATCCGCGCCTTAGAATTTTACAAATTTTATATCAAATTTTTGTTTTTCACGAAAAAATCGGAGGTGATCCTCATTTTAGGGATTTTTTTTTCGAAAACTTGATACATAACCATTATGCAGTCACCAAAAATGATGCATAACACATTCTGCAGACGCATAACGAATTATGCAACCATTTTCTCCACTGCATAACAAAGTTATGCATCTATAACAAGTTATGTAACCATTGTTTTGGTTGATTTTAGTGCGTACATAAAAAAAATTGATGCATAATGCAGTATGCATCCATATTTAGGGATGCATATCAGGTTATGCATCTATTTTCTCGATGCATAAAAGATTGTGCAACAATTTTCTCGATGCATAACGCATTATACAGTCATATTTTCAGATGCATAACAGGTTATGCATCTATTTTCTTGACTGCATAACACGTTATGCAGATATTATTATAGGTGCATAACGTGTTATGCAGCCTTTTTTTTTTTTGTTAGTTTCAATACTAACAAAAACTAACTGCATAACGTGTTATGCAACCATTCTCTGTACTGCATAACAAGTTATGCAAACAAAAAAGGTTGCATAACTTGTCATGCACCTACAATAATAGCTGCATAACGTGTTATGAAACCATTTTCCGGACAGCATGACAATGCAACAAATTTTCCAACGAGCACGTTCTGCAACTTATTTTACACGTATATTATAGGACCATCAAACTGGCAGAATCTTAATACTAAACTCCTCGTAATATTATTTGTAGTTTCAAACCTTTGAAGACTTTGAACAAGTTAGATGCACACAAAATGATGGAGCTGGCCATATTCCCCAACTAATAAAGAACAATATTGCACTTCTACGCATGACAAAAGTTCACACCCTTCTCATATAACGAGGAATATCAGATACAGAGAAAGTGAGGGGAGACAAAATGAAACCGCCCATCTACTCTTCTTCTTTGTTAATTAGAAAAAGTGTTAATGGAAATGGAAGCTTTAGTAGTAAAAGTAGAGGTCTTTACAATGGAACCTTTGTAAAACACTAAAGAAGGAATACACAAGTAAAAAGAATCCAAGGAAGACAACAATATGCCAATTTGATACGAAGAGAAGAAAGCTTTATTAGTTATTATGTGAAAAAATATGAAAAAAATATGTTTCAACCTTCACGTTCTACAATTCAGCATATACAAATTCATGAGATTTTTTTGATTTGCCAATAGCTACAATACTGACAACTCATTTGACACTAATATCACCTTATCATCCTAACAGCCCTTATACTAATTCATTTCCATAACTGTAAAATAAAGCCAAATGCTTTTAACAAATTTGTTCTACTTCAAAAGAAATTCCCAATTGCAGAACCCCAGATGGTGTTTAAAATCAATACTACAGTCTACAGGTCACAATAAAATCCAAATTCAGAAAATAAATTATTTTATAACAACACGATACCATCGAATTTGATAAAGGGATGTTGTAAAAATAACTTACCAAGAAATTAAACCATGTTTAACATCAATAATTTCGCAATTCAACCCATTTCGATCCCCATGAGTATCTCCCCAGATCCTTTTCGACGTATGCTTCGATCGAGGACAAATCTCCCTTCTCGCTAACAATTCAAACACGTTCTTACAGAAATCAATCGAAGCCATTTGATCGAGGACAAATCTCCCTTCTCCCTTCGATCGAAGCCATTTGATTCGATTGATTTTTCTTTCCAGAAATCAATCAATCAATAAAGAAAAAACCCCTAACTTCAATTTTGAATCTTTGGATTGGTTTGACGAAACTCTTATTCTCCATCTTTCTCTTTCGTCTTCTTGATTGAGTCATTGTGGAATTCTGGTACGAGGAGAAAGAGAAAGAACCTGATAAAATTTAATTTTAATAATTTTTGGTATGAGAATAATTTTTCCCTAAAAAATGGGTCCGCGCTTTTGGATTTTGGGCGTGGGTTTCATAGTGGGAGAAATCTTAAAAATGGGTGTGACTGTAGTTTTCACTTTGCAGATTAGTTTATTTCCTTGATTCGGGTGTTCAAAGTCTTGATATTTGTGGATTCATTATTTATCAAATGGTTTCAATGACTTCTCCCATCAAGATGTTAGGCTATCCTTGTTTGATTAGTAAAATCTATCATGTTTGTGGTGTTGATGCAATTGGCAACTCTCTTAGGGTACCCAAACCGGTTCGTCCCTGTACATTCAGGCGCATAAGGGAGAATGTATGCAAAAGAGAAAGAGATACTTCACTTAATGACTGTGACCCTACCACCTTGAGTTTACTTCAAAACATTCACAAGGGAGTGTGTAAGGTCAATTCAAGAGTAAAGTGCGTTCAAGAACAATTGTCGGTGGTTGCAACTAAGTTTCCCGAGATCAAGGAAGAATTAAACACAATTCGAGCATCATGGAGTATCTCCGATGAAGATGATGAGTAATGTGTTTGTCTAGTAAATATTCTATTTTTTTCTTTTGATTAGAATAATAACTAGTGTTTTGGAATAGCCATTATTGTGATTACACATAGCTATATTCAATGTTTTTCATCTTCTTGTTTTTAGATTTTTTGGTTTAAAATTCTAAGTTTGTTTAGAAGATGATGGTTGCAGTATTAATCTCTTGATTATATATATATATATATTACAATATTTTAATGGGATATGTGTGTTTACGTCCGTGAACTTGATAGTCCCATATTTTGTCAAAAGTAAAGTCGTCCGTGAATTGATATGCAAATATTGATAAAAAAGAATGAATAGACTTTTGACAAACACAAAAGTTAAGCCTATATTGTCAATTATTGATGTAAGATAGGTTAATATCTTTTGTGATTCAAGGATTATGTCTATTGTGTATCATTATGCAAATGGTGATGGAAACATAAAATGAATCCTTGTTTATTCCACGGTATAAGGTCGATTCTCCGATCCACAAATTTGTGTGTAAATACTGTGTTGTTCCATGAAGTGTCTTATGTTGAGCACTAAAATAACAAAAGTTTATTACTTTGTGATTAGATTTGTTGTTGTTCCGTAAGGTACTTTATGTTGAACATAATTGGACTAAATTAATTACCTTGTGTGGTTATTTAGTCATCACTCCGTAAGCTTTCTTATGTTGAGCATCTCTTCGACTTAGTTGGTTATTCGTGATTAACTTAGTCATTGCTCCATAGAAGTTCTTATGTCGAGTGTGACCAATTAAATTGATTACTCTTGTAATTAGTTTGGTTGTGTATGGAAATTAGATTATTTGCGAGTTTTCTTTTGATTAATTTAATTTATTTATTAAGTCTCCATAAGTTTACTTGTGTTGAGCATATTTAGTCAAATTAATCGTGGTTCACTTTGGTTAATTTGATTGAATATTTCTTGTTGGATTCCAAATTCATACTTGTATGTAATTTGTTGAGTCTAAATAAAAATCCTTCTTTTCTCTTGAAATTAAGGTCACTCTTTTTGTTCCTTAGGGAATGACATATTATGGGGGAGAGTCCTTTCGAACTTGTGATTAATTGTCAAATCTTTGTGGGGAGTGCGGCAGTGGAATATTAGAGGGGTTATCTTTCATCTTTATAAACTCCTTGATGAATGCATTTAGCTTCGTCTTTATGATTGCATCTAAATAAGATGATATACATTTACCTTTGGTCATGATTATAAACTCCTTTCATCTGTCGTCTCTGGCGGCATCTGTATTCCTGATCCAAAATCTTATCAGAAACCACAACCATAAGTTTGTTGTTGCATAATTTATCAACCTTCTAAGGCGTTTGTATATGCTCTAGGTGATGAAGACGGTGAGCAATATACTTTTGGTTAATTGGGCCGATCGACCGGAGAGCTCGAAGGGAGGGAGTCCCTTTTATGGACACTTTTTTGTAAAATGAAGAGTAACACAAATGTGCAATTTGATAAAAAGATTGGAAATTTTCATGTCCATGGTTACTTTTTCACTAGATAAAATTGTCCCTTCTTTTGAGTCCAATTACTATAACTCCTTATGTATCCTATTTTTTAGGGGTATAATTGGAAAGAAAACTTTAATATAACATATTTAAAAATCCGTGTCTTTGAATTTTATAAATTTCATCTCGTTGGAAAGGTAATAAAAAAAGCTATACAATGAGTACAAACAACAATATCAAATTTATAGTTTTTATGAAAAAATCGGAAATCACATTCCAACAAAAAAAAAGGTTGTATAACGCATTATGCAATCAACGGTGTTTCGTTTTTCTTCGGTCTTCCTTCCCTACCGTGGCAGCGGTGTTTCTAGTACCAAATTTTTCCTAGAAGAAGATTTTATTTATTTTTCGATTTTAATTTTTATACTTATTTAAATCTTTAAATTGTTGCTTAAATATTTTATTTATTTATTAATGTCATTATTCGAAACAAGTTAAGTGCCAAAGATTATTAGCAACTTAACATTAATGACATTAATGTTAAGTTGCTAATAAGTTCTAGAATCCTTACTTCCTATTGTTGATGTTAATCGTCCTCTTCAAACAATGTCCTCACCACAATCACCATCTTCTTCGGCCAACATCCCCGGTGACGTGAAAAAGTATTCTGCACAATCACCATCTTCTTCAACTTTTCTGAAATTTGGAGAGGCTGTGATATTCTCAGAAGAGTCAGAACTTCCAATGAATGAAATTCGAGCTGGGAATCTCTAGATATTCTGAATATTTTGAAAAAATTAGAGTTATTTAGAAATCCATTCACACTGAGATATGTTCGACAAACCTGAGTTTGTTGGTTATACAAACTGTCCTATTGACTTATAAGTTTGCTCCTAAAATTCAACAAGTAATAATTGATTAATTGGTAGCTCTTGTTTAAATCTCTCCTTAGTACGTACTTGTGTTAAAAAGATTTACTCATATTCAGACATAAAGGATCCATGATCTATTTGAACACAAATGTGTAACTAGAATACTAGGACTTCACTTCACTCGATTATGCGTTTTTCATGTTTCTCTTAGTTTCCCCTTTCTTTCTTTTTTTCTTTTTTTGACGCGAAATGGCAAATTCAATTAAAAAAATAAAATCAAGTGAGCACACTAGTACAAACAGTCGCATACGCCACACTTAAATAGTGTGTCCATAGGCCTTTAGCCATGGATTTTTTTCACTCTAAAACCGTTATGGTAGGAGGCATAACAATAGGGTACCTTTATGGCCACATAAACTTTGAGTGGCTATTTAACATGATTTTCCATAGCCATATCCTACAACCGTGTCTATATGGTGCCCACTCATTTTTGTAATAAAGCAATTTTTTATTATTACCATGGCCATAAAATCCTTATAGAAACGCAACTTGATTTTAACGTGGCTAGAGTTTGTTGTAAGGCCACATGAATCCATTTTAATCATGACCTTCGTTATATTTTAGACTCGTCAATATGGTTTCGATGTGACTACTATATACCCTGATACCACATGGAATTGTTTTACCATGGCAATTTATATCATTCAAACACGCAAAAACTCATTTAACATGGCCAGTTTATAACATATAGATACATTGAATCTATAGCATGGCCAATCTATGACTTATAGTTATACTAAATTTATAGCACCGTGACTAAGTACTTTACAAGTAGACACGTAAAATCATGTAAACGTGGCTATTGTTTGCCTTTTGGACACAAGTAACAATTTTTAGCCACTCCAAATATGTAGCTCAGTCGGTCATTTGGCCATGGTGACCATATTTCATATTTAGCCACAGGAAGCCAGTAGCGGTCACCCAAATTAATATTGACAATCATTGTTTCAAAACTAAAATTGGTCCAAAATACTTTTTATTAATCATATGATAAACCTCTCATATGTCTGATCAGTCGTGCAAAACCTTAAAACGTAAAATATTCAATTGGTGATTCAAAAAGTTTGAACATTCGAAGTCTAAGGTACCACAACTATAACTTTTAATGACTCTTGCTGGTTCTCTGGGCATTCATAGCTGGAGCTTTCTTTTTCTTCATCTACTTAGCCTTTAGGGTCAGCACCATGTTCATCAGGATCTACAAGTGGCTCTATCTGCATCAAAAACGTGTTTTGGTAGATATACATGCACATAAAGATTCAAATACTGTACAGTGCAAAAGCAAAAACAACTGTTGCCTTGGAAGGTTGTACCTAAATTCTGAACCTATAGTTACCACATGAATGCTACAAAGAACAATTGCTGCCATTACATGGATATGAACATATTATATTGCTTCAGAAAGTTGTTAAAATGTTTCATCATCATATACAACAAACTATGGAACAAAGCAACTTACAATACAGCAAGAAGTCGCGAGTGCTTTTGTCCAAGCTACGAAACTCGGATGCAATCATCATGAAGTGGAACTCCATCCATTATATTTTTCACCGCTGATTGATGAAAAGTAACTGCAAAGATGCTCCTTAGTGAGGTATGGGCCAGTTTGCATTTCCCAGTCTAAAAAATATATAGGATATATTAACATCACCAGATTCAAATCTCAAAACAGTATGGATTTAAATAGCCACAAAAAGAACATACCACTGGGAGTCCAGTTTTGTATTTTGATGTCGTAGATTAAGATACCTGTTGAGAGTTAGCGCACTGATGATTGGAAGCAGAAGACATGTTTAGTTACATCAGCATCATGAACAATAATTAAAGCAATATGTCTGTTAAGATTTAATGGGGCATTTGGCTCCACCTATTGTAGTCAGGCATTTATGCGAGAAAAATCTAATGTAAGCTCAATATCCATGCAAGGTGAGATCATTCCCCTACAATCAGGACATAAATATTTAATGAAATCAGTTTTTATG
The DNA here is from genome assembly GCA_023529315.1 of Papaver bracteatum. Classification (NCBI taxonomy): domain Eukaryota; kingdom Viridiplantae; phylum Streptophyta; class Magnoliopsida; order Ranunculales; family Papaveraceae; genus Papaver; species Papaver bracteatum. The sequence goes on along the minus strand of JAJJWX010003234.1, from coordinate 611,475 downwards.
GTTTGCAAATGTTAATAGAAAAACAGATTCGGGATTCATGCCAAGGATTCATCCTGTGGACCTAGTTTCTTGCCTCAGGTTAAAACTTCAAGATTCAAATCTTCACACCTTCCTCATTAGCAGCACAAATCCAGTATTTCCATCTTCACACCTTCAGGTTCTTTCCAGTATTTCCCTGATTTCATGTCCAATCAACGACAACAAAACCCATGAATTCTTACTACCATAACTGATTTGAATCACACAAAACCCTTTGAACATGTCCACTCCAACTCAAATTCGAACAACAATCCAAACCCATTGTTCCAAGACCTTCGAATCCTTGATGGCATCAATCGAAACCATCCACAACATCTCTTTGTTCATCTGACCTGCACTCATCAAAACCCTGTTGATTTCAAGAATCCATAGTAAAAGTCAGGTTAAGAAAAGTCAGCTACTCAGCTATGAATATCATAAATATTTTGCTAGTAAAACGCATCACTAACCCATTCTCCCCATAATTAAACTCAAAGCTCATTCCACAATAGTTTCATAATTTTACTTTCAACAAAGAAAAACACAACGAAAAGTACAGAACGAAATAAATTAGTGATCTTACCCGCACTCTTGCCTGATGGAAACATATCAATATCCTGACCATCATCCTCAAGGTACTCATCTTTATTAGAATCATACTCGAATTCCTCAAGAGTCCCTATCCTCCCCAGAAATACCATCCATAGTCACTAAAAATACAAGTTAAGGCAATCCAATATCCACAAATTCACACAAAACATCTCAAAATAACGAAAATTAAAAAGATTTATCTACAGACAAACAATCAAAAGGATACGATTCATCACCATCATCGTATTCTTCATATCCAGAATCAACATCACGTCCAAGATAATAACCAGTTAGATGCACACTCCGAGGACCATGAACTGATAAAATTACTTTATCTTATCCCATGAATCATGCGTTCGTGCTAATCCTATTTAATCAATCAATCAAATTAATGAAAACCCACAATTTAAAATCACAAATTCATAAAAAGGGGCGAAGGTATTTAGGGTTAGGAGAGTTTACCAATGATGAGAAGGAATTTGTTCATACCTGATAAGAATCAACAAGCTTTCTACAAGGGGGGGAATCAATTTCTAGGGATACAAAGAATAGGGTTTATAGTGATACATCGATATTTCTGGTTTTGGGGTTTTGATAAGGATTAAAAGGTGATTGATTAACCGTTTTGATATAAGTTTTTGATGTTGATTTTCAGATTGGAGGAGATTTCAGATTTCTCTGAAGAACAATACCTAGTTATCTCCAGAGATAAAAGAGAGGGGAGAAGTAAAGAAATAAAAATAATATAAATCAAATTAATCAGAAAACCAAATCAAATTTTGGAAATTTATGTTAATTAGACTTCAGACAACAAAAGTATGTCAAAGATCCAGGAGCTTCAGACAACAAAAGTATGGCTCGTGCTCGTCCAAACGAAGCTTAAGAAAAAGCTTAAGCAAAATAAAGAGAAGAAAAAAACGAAGTTGTTGTGAAGAAGATGAAGAAAAACTTAATCAAGCACTGAACAAGCAGATTCGTCATCAACATAAACTGGGAAACGAATTTTTTTTCCTATCTCTCTTATCTTGTTCTTTAATTTTTCAGATCTATAAGATTTAAGCAAAAAAATTCAGAAAAAATCTATTACAAAAGCAAGGGCTTGTTCTTTAATACAAGTCTGATTTGTTTCAAAATCTTGATTAAAGATGATTTTGGTTTACAAATCTACAATCAGTAGATGATATTCTTAAAACCCATTTAGGGATTTCTTCTAAGAGCCACCAAAATTGTGGTTTTAGCCTGATTTAGGATTCCTCTGTGAATGAAACTGAATGAACAGTTGATGATGTACTACCATTGATGTTGGAAATGGTGATTTGTCTGAAGCTCCTGGATATTTTGTTGTCTGAAGCTCCTCGTTACGAAGAGAAGGTTTTGGAGTAAAGACGGAGTTAGAGAGGAGAACAGAGAAAGAGAAAGGAAAGAAGAGAAAAGGGAGAACTGGTTCCGAAGAGAAGGTTTAGGTTTTTGTATAAAATACTTTGGACGGTCGAGATGAGTTTTCATACGGATTGTGCAGATATCTGACGGTGGAAAACTGGTTCTAGACACTCATACAGATTGAGAAAGTGTGTTTCTTTTCAAGACAAAACGTGTTTCTTCTCAACCTTGGTCAAGGCAAAAATCTATAGAATACATATAAATCAGAATAAATTTGGATATTGTTATCGATCTTCGTCTATATATAATAAGAATGAATCGAAAGAAAGAAAAATGAAGTCGATGATTGCAGTTACATTAGGGGAAGTGTGTTTTATTTGTGCTTTTGTGCTTTCTCTTTGTTCTTCCGATTGGAATTTAGACAAGTCAATAGGTCATGAAGTAATTTAGACTAGTCATACATTTCATGAAGTAGCTTTAGTGTATGATAGATCATCAAAATCGATAAATATGAAGATCTAGGAGGGTTCTGATTTAAAACTTAGCATGTTACATCATCAAAATCGATAAATATGAAGCTCAATGTCGATTCGAACTTCAAATTAAGTATAACGACAAACAAACTATGAACCACGTAGCTCCGGGAGAGTTCTGACTTCAAACTTAGCAGGATACATCATTGAAATCATGATACATAACATGAAGATCGGTGTTGATTCGAACTTCAAATGTGGAATAACGACTAACAAACTATGAACTAAGAAACTCCAGGAGGGTTCCGACTTCAAACTTAACATGATACATCATCGAAAATCGATAAATATGAAGCTCAGTGTCGATAACAAGTTCGACCTACTTTATAATCGGAAATCCATTTTTAAGCCACGATTTGCAAACTTTACATTCCTTAGATCATAAATGTTTTAGTTCATGAGCATTAGATCATAAATGTGTTTCATTAACAGAAATAGTGACTAGAACTAAACCAACATCGAGCAGCTACAAAGAAATATGGTCGGACAGAAGCACATGAGATGGTCATGGTTGAACTGTGAAACTAAATTTTAAACTAACTTTGTTCACAAAATGAAATACTATTTTGAACAACTTAACATCAAAAATGGCAGACAAAGTATGATCATGCAAGTAATAGAATGGAAGCTAGTGCATATATCAACATGCAATAATTTCCACAAATGGTCCATTATAAATTGGTATCAACGTATATGATATGCAATGAACAAGAAAAAACAACAACAAGCATATGATGTCACAAGGACTGAATTTTGAAACAAGATCACATTCCAAGGAAGTAATACATTCTTGCGCTAAATGCATACTATGTTAAATAGCTTTATAGTCGTTCATGTGAATGTATAGCATTTTAAGGGATGAAGAATATATGAGTTGGTATCCTTGAAAAATGAACAACGATGAAGTATCAAGTGTCAATTACCAGGAAAAGACCATCACAACCCAAAATGAAAATAAGGTTGGAATCTAGAATAACACATCGACGTGTCCATAAACCATATGTTATGGACACATAAACAAACCAAAGTGACTAAAAAATTTACCTTTTCGCCATGGGTGATTAGGTGTGTCTAATGGAACCCTACATAATAGACACATAAACCATTCTACACTGTAGCCATATACTCATTTATGGCTACATGTTATGGGTTCAAATTTAAACCCATGACCAAATGATGTTATTTGCCTACAAGTCATGAATTTAGACTAAAATCCATGACTAAATGGTGGTCATTGGCTACAAGATAGCCTAAAATGTGGCTGCAACAACACTTTAGTTTTAACTATGACTTGTAGCTACACAAATATCCCAAAACGTGGCTAAGCTAAAAAACCAAAAGCGTGGCCTATGTAACTATTTGTACTAGTGGCAATAAGTACCAGAATCAAGTGATCGAAGTTATGCTAGTCAGATATTTCTCTGCTCCGCGTTACATTTTGGAATCCTTAGTTTCATAACAAGGACTTAAACCGCAAAAGAGTTTTCATAATTTCATGGGTAATCTTGAAAAGATTTCTAGCTGCATCTCTTCTTCTTCTTATTCATCTCAAGGTTTCTATGCATTTTGTGAGGGGAAGAAGATATAAAATTGGGTATCATACCTTCGGTCTCATGTTCAAATAAGGTCCCATAATTATTGATCACCATCAAATACAACAGTTGCAATAAAAGATATCCATAATAAAGCCATTAGATGAACCGCATAATGAATAAATTTCGCAATGAATTTGACCAGATGGAGTTTCAAAATCGTAATATTTATTCTCAATAATAAAACCATTTGAACTCACGTTTACTTTAGTTAAGGTTTTACTTGACAATGAGGGGCTTATTCTCAACGGTTAAGTTTCCGTGAAAAAGAAAAAAAGAAAGAAATGAAAATGGGAATGGCAATAAAGTGGGAATCGCTTAAAATGCGAATAAAATCATTCATCAGATAAATTCAAAGAAAATCAAGAAATTCTAAACTACTCAGAGACAGTAAAAGTTGTTAGAAATCATAGTGCTTTTCTAAGGATGAAAGATTGAATCATAGTAGTGAACAACTATACTACAACTTGCACAGTTTTCACACAGACAAAATAACAAACACTTAAACTACAAAGAAACGGGAGACAAGAGATTTTATTCTACTACAACTTGTAGAAACAATGAATTCGATTGATTAATAAGAAAAACAGATCATCAATATATAGGTGAGAATCTCCACATGTTTACAACCCACTAACCACATGAACAATCACATAAACACGATTAAAAAGAAACTAACTTACTGACCATTACTCACCCACTAACACAGGTGGTAGAACCAACTAACAATACTGCTAACTAATAGCTAGAATTCAGGAAATAATGAAATATATATATGTGAATGGAAGAATTCAATTCCCACTTCATAATAATCGATACCTAGTTTTTGCTTATAGCCCTTCACGGCCAGCCGAGCCTTCAATTTTTCGACTTGTCCATCTGCCTTGTACTTGGTTTTGAAAACCCATTTGACTCCAATATCCTTATTCCCTTCAGGTAAACTGGTTAGCTCCCAAGTATCGTTGTTCTCTATGGAATTTATTTCATCATCCATAGCTAGAACCCACTAATCATCTTTAGAAGCATCTTCAAAGGTAAGAGGATCACAATCTGCAAATAAAGCAAAATTTACAAGGTCCTCGTCAGAAACATCACTATCATTGGACATAGCAGTAGTCCCAGTTGAGAGGCGATGTGGTACTAGTTGTACTATAGAAGGAGTCTCCGGTTCTGTGACTAACTCTGAATCTTCAGTTACCAAGTCTTCAAAACCCATATGCTTCTTATCTTCAACTAAACATCCCCCATCTTCATCTTTGACATACTCAACATGTAAATTCAGTGGAAACATACGATTTTTAGTCATGTTAACATAAGCAACCAATTCCTTTTTCTTGTTCTCAATCATGCATACACCATCCTCAATCATAATTTTGAATCCCCCCTCACAAAGTTGACCCAAAATTAATAGATTCCAATGTAAACTAGGAATATAGTAAACATCAGATATATATATATACCCATGAGAACCATTCTTTAAGCGAATAAGAATTTTACCTTTTCCCATGATTTGAACCTTGGTATTATTCCCAAAACTCACATCACCGCGAACTAATTCGTCTAGATGGTAAAAAAATTCTTTCTTAGCGCACATATGGTTATTGCACCCCGTATCCAAATACCACTTGTTGAGTTACGCCTCTTCATAAACACTACAAGCTAACAACAGATTTTCCCTTTCTTCTACACCATCTTGAACAATATTAGCATGCTCAGAATTGAATTTAACATGAAGAAGTTTACACTCTTTTCTATAATGACCAGGTTTCTTGCAATGATAACATCTTACTTTAGATTTATCATACCTTCCTTTAGGCTTAGATCCCTTGGCTTCCATCTCTCCGCTAGAACTGCCCTTCTCCGTCATAGGAACCTTGCTTTGAAAAGACTGTTCTATAGACCCTGCAGCAGATCTCAAATCCATTCTATATTCATGAGCACACAACGAACTCATTAGATCATCAACTGTCATAGTTGCCAGGTCTTTTCCTTCCTCAATTGCAGTGACAACATAATCAAAACGGGCTGGTAAATTTCGCATAATCTTTTGAACAATACGCAAATCATCTAACACCTCACCGTTATCTCTCAATTGATTAACAATAGATTGAACTCTAGAAAAATAATCAGAAATATTTTCAGAATTATTCATATAGAGAGTCTCGAATTCACCTCGTGCGGTCGGAAACCTCACATTCTTCACCTTGTCATCACCTTTGTAAGAAGTCTGCAACTTATCCCAGTATTGCTTTGCCGTAGTTGCATGTTGTATCTTCTTCATTACCTCGTCGTCGACCATAGCGTACAGGTAATACAGTGCCTTCTTGTCTTTCTTTCTACAATCCTTCAATGTGTCCTTCTGTGCTTGAGTGAGTACTTCTCCTGTTGCTGGTTCTTTATAACCATTCTCCACAATTTCTGTCAACTCCAAAAAACCAAACAAGGCTGTCATTTGGATGACCCGTTGCTGAAAGTTCTTGCCACAGAACTTTGGAAGTGGAAGACTTGAAGCATTAATTATTACTACTTTCAAACACTTTAAACAGACAAAAATAACCTAGCTCTAAGATACCAAATGTTAGAAATCAGAGTACTTTTCTAAGGATCAAAGATTGAATCAGAGTAGTGAACAACTATACTACAACTTGCACAGTTTTCACACAGATAAAATAACAAACACTTAAACTACAAAGAAACTGGAGACAAGAGATTTGATTATACTACAACTTGTAGAAACACTGAATTCGATTGATAAATAAGAAAAACAGATCACCATTATATAGGTGAGAATCTGCACATATTTACAACCCACTAACAAAATGAACAATCACATAAACACAATTAAAAAACAAACTAACTTACTGACCATTAATCACCCACTAACACAGGTGGTAGAACCAACTAACAATACTGCTAACTAATTTCTAGAATTCAGGAAATAATGAAATACGTGAATGGAAGAATTAAATTCCTACTTACCAGGAATTATTGTTTGAGTTTAAACTTCTTCAAAAGTATATATAGACTAGTTCAATAAAGGATTCAGGACATGTCCCATAAACAACACCGAACCACTTTCCTCCTATTTGATTATGAACATGAATGGATGGTCCGCTACGAAATCGACAGGACGATGGGGAGGGGGCGGAGGACCACAGGCACCACCAATAACAGTTGTAGAAGCAGCAACTTCAGTTCCTTGTTCATCAATTTCAACAAAGCACTTGTGATAAACCTTTGTAACATGAGGCATAATATCAGTACTCAGGATGTGAGTCAGCTCTTCCTTAGATTGATCAAAAGGCAAAACTAGTCTTGTTTTCTCTAAAACACTTTTTGCTTCGAAATTAAAACAAATTTTGAACTTGGGAATCTTAAATTTCCTATTTGGAACCCATGGATGACCGTAAGTTTGGATATATTGATCCAGAAATACAGCATGATCAGAGCTCGCCATTTCTATAAGTTCACCGAGCCCATCACGTTGCTCGGGTAAAATTATGTACATAGAAAAGTGTGAACGAATTTTGCAGTCCTTCCGAAAATAAGGCAGTCTCAGTACTTTAAAGCTTTCATGAAAACTAATAAATTGATAGCTCCGCGACGACATGAAGGGAACATATACTTCGTTTCCATCAAGGAGATAGAACTTTGACATCTTAGTTAGTGATCGTTCAAATTGATGTTGCTCCCAAGACCCTTTGAAATAGAGTGCATTCGCCAGTATAAACACAGTATACTCATTGATTGCATCAGCAGGTAAGAGATCTTGAATCAATCCATTGGTTTTCCATGCACCCCATGCATTCACCTTCTTCACCACTTCTTTGCTCTACATACATACGATAAATTGGTAGAACAGAAAAATAATGAAAAAAGAACACAAAAAACAAGAACAAGAATATGAGGATTTATTATATATATACCTTATTTACGAAATCCACAGTCTCGGCTTACGCTTTGTAAACTACACGAGCAACTTGTTGGAATGAAGGTTTAAGTGAGGAGATGACCCAAGCACCACCAACGAAAGACAGTTTAGGACCTCCGGTATGTGTTTTACGCAACATGTAGATAAGTTGAGAATGAATAGAATTTAGATTGATGAGAGTTTCAGAATCGAGAAATCCTAATATTTGTTTTAAGGTTTCGTCACTTGCTCCAGAAGCTAGCAACCCAAGAGCAGTGTCCATCGAGAATGGAGAGAATACAAGATTGCGATTCTTCGATTCGTTCAACCGCACGTCTTTTACGAGTTTCATGCATGAATTGGCAGTTTTAACGCTATCTTTCGGTATCTCAGGTTTCATTCTAAATATACTTCTCGACCATCCATGAGATTTGAAAGAAGGAGGGTTTACTTCTAGTATACGGTAACTCTGATAATTCTGATACTGATACTGATAATTCTGACGATCCATGTTATTTATGTTGGAATATTTTCAACTGCGCTATCTAAGGGGGGTTCTGACGATCCATGTCTATATTGATAATTAGACATCATCAGAAAAAACCTTTTCTATTTTCTCTCCTTCTAAAGCATCATCAGAAATTTTGTTTACATGTGTTCTTGATTGGATCAAGGGGTACAAACCTTGAATTCAATTTCTGTTGTAGGGCTTTCATTGTATCCTGAATGCATTATTTCACATACCTGTTGTAATCGCAAATTTATTGGGAGGGTAGAAATAATTGTCTAAAAACAAATAAATTCTGATGAAAACAAATAATTTATGAGCCTTGAAAGTTTAGAGTACAACAATCTCTTCCTATGTTATTTCATTTTCTATTGCAACCCAGTTTTTCCAACAATTTATGATCAAAACAAATAATTCTGATGTTGATCCTAAAGAAAGACGACTTGTGCAAGTAAATAAACTAGCTAGGCAAACGAAGATTGTCAAACTAATCCTGTTGTATTCCAGAGACTTGAGCCTCTATTTATAAGAGAAACGCACACATGTAAATTGGGTATTTCCAAAAATAGGCCAGATTCCTAAACTGAGAAAACTTCCATTAAATTAGGAAAAACACATAACCCTAAAGCCAAAAACATACCCTACGTGCGTAAAACCAACTTTCTGAAATGCGCAACAATTTCAAAATAACTTGAAGAAAATGGCACACTGGGATGGATGTAAGTAATTGGCAGTAAGCTTAAACGAAATACCTGGACTTTCTATAACCTCGGATGCCCGACTCAAAACATAATCAGTAACGTATTCGAAACAACACGGAGGAACACCCAAACTACAAAGCAGACTAAACTTGGTTTTGAAGAATGACAAGAGAGGTTCACCACTCGGTCTCTATTTATAATTATATAAAACTCAGAATTTGGAAACTCACCAAAACAAAGAATGACAAGAGATGGTGATTAGGTCCGAGCATATTGTTAGTTTTCTTCAACTAACCATCGTTATGGATGCACCCGGATTCATCCATAATAAGTTACCATATATAGAAAAGCCAACAGAACCATATATGACTGAACCACCAACCTACATGACTTACTATTATATTATTATATACCAGGAACCAAGTATTTCAGCGAAATAGTTGCAGAACGTCGTATTCACCTCTTTTCAAAACAAAGGAATTTTGTCTCTCTATTTATAATTATATAAAACTCAGAATTTGGAAACTCACCAAAACAAAGCGCAGCTTCTAAATTGAAGCAAGGAACATGTTTCCTTAAGGTCGACATGCGTAAATCAAAGCTAAGACCTCTTTACACTCGGCATGGTGATTAGGTCCGAGCATATTGTTAGTTTTCTTCCAACTAACCATCGTTATGCAATTTTTTTTTTGAATTAAAATCGAAATCTTCATTAGATGCACCCGGATTCATATATATATATGTATCCATAATAAGTTACCTGGCAATTATTTATCCAAGACGATAGGCATTTCTTTTTCTTGCGGCTCATCTGAAGGTAATATATATTAAGGACATACATAGAAAAGCCAACAGAACCATATATGACTGAACCACCAACCTACATGACTTACTATTATATTATTATATACCAGGAACCAAGTATTTCAGCGAAATAGGTAAACCTTTATACTCTCCGATCAGTTTAGTCCCACATTGGTTATTCGCTAAGATTGATACCCTTTATATACATGGAGTTGCTCCAGGTGGTTGTCTCTTCGGGGACATCCGATGACCGATAAAAAAAAAGGCCCCAAAGGAAAGGCCAGATACCGAGCGATTGCACCTGCTCCATGTCGCCTATTTTAGGAAATAAATGCAAACTTAACTTTAGAATTTTTATTTGAGAGGGAAAATAATTTGAAATTGGAGATTATTTCCTCTTTAGATATACTCTACCATGAATTTGAGATTTTGTCATAAATATTTTGATTCTTTGCTATATATGTAAGAATAAATAGAAGCATTAGGAATTTTGTAACTACTCATAAATGTTTTTATTTAAAAAAGGAATGGCAATTAATATAAAAAATATCGAATGGATTTTTTTCCTTATATATGGTAATGATATTTATGATTCTAAATTAAGTTTATATTAAAAAAAATTTAATAATTATAAAAAAGAAAGGGTATATTTGATAGTTTAAGGGAAAAGTATATCTATAAACAGAGCGGACAGATAAAACTGGACAAAGGGAGTACATAATAAAAGCTTGAGATTAGTAAGTTTTTTTAAATCATCGATAAATTAATAATTTATTATTTTAAAGATAAAGTATCGTAATTTATTAGATATTTGTTCATTGGAATATAATTTGTTACAATATAATAATGTAACTCCTGGTCTTATGAGTGCAATGAAATACAATTAGATTTGAACTTCAAGAAAAACAAGCAACTATTGATTCATAGTTTCCTAAAGTTTGATACGTATAAAAAACTTTTCAATTTTCTTATTAATAATTATTAATTTATATAATATTTGGGACCTATAACTACTTAAGGGAGATATTTTAAACGTATTAAATTATTATATTATCGAAATTATTATTTTAGCACTATAGGCCCAAGAAGGGACTAAGAAAAATATTATTATAGCAAAATTATTAATTTACTGAGTAAAAATTTAGCTTGTACAAGTCAAGTTGGACCAGAAAATTTTATTAATTTATCGAAGTTCTACTGTATTGCAATATTGCGCCATCGAGGACTCGAACCTCCTGGAGGTCATCAATCTTTGAGGAACTGGGATGACTAGCTGAGCTAGCTTCCCCTTCTTTCCTGTAAGATGAGTACATTAACAAAAAAACTAGCTGAGAGCCATATCCTGGGAAGCCTCGTCCCAAAACATCATTATGCAAAAAAGAACACAAAAAGTCGGGACTGTATTCAACCCATACACTAGATATACAATCACCAGCTGCTTTGTTAAACAAAACATCAGCAGCAAAGTTACTTCTCTATACTATCGATGAGTACAAGATTGTTAAGATTTATTTCCTTTATAAAAATTCCAAGCGACTTGTCCTATTTTACACTCCTGAGGATGGCAAGGGGTAGAGATATGAACCAGAAATGACATCGGAGTTGCGGAATTCGGCCGTTTTTGCTAAGGTGACTTCAGTTGACTTTATACTCTTGCACAACTACAAACATACACATATGCGGGAACCACACAAATTATGCAAGAAGTAAAAGTAATATATATACTAGGGAATAATCACCCGTGCCGTTTCGGCATGGGCTATTTCACAACGTTATATTCTTGGGTGCTTTGCTGTCGCACCACGTTTGCCTTCTTCTTTCTGTTATCCTCTGGTTTGTATCGTCCAAGTTACACAGTTGTGTTTTTTTTTTCTTATGAAATTTTTTGTGTTCAATTTCCAGAAGGGGTAGTCATTGGTAGTGTGGGTGATAACGGTGGAGTTTGTTGGTATTAAATTGATTTCATTTTAGTCTAAAATTATTTTCATTTTAATTTGATTCTAAAAAACTTTTTTGCGGTCAATCAAATTTTTATCTACAATTGATCGAATCCATTTTCGCAAAGTGGAATTTAAGGTTAGTGTTTTTTTGTTTTTTTTTTTGAAGAATGTAATTAAATAAAATAAAATTAGTTTACAATTTGTCGTGGGTATGTGGTACCCATAGAATCATGGAATAAAATTTTACTAATAAAAGATGGGATTGCCTGATCACCTATTTTGGTCGATGAACACCTGTTTGACTTCCATCTGTCGCATGATTGGTTAACCCGTCCGCCGCTTGATTTCCTTCCATGTAATTGTGTTGAATAACAACATGCGGGATCTGTCTAAATCTGATTTTTATTTCCTCAATCACCCTGATATGTGCCAAGGTAGGGATAGATAAAGTGATGAAACGCATAAGGATTTCTGAATCGGTTTCAAAGATAACTCTTGGCCATTTCCTTTTTGTTGTTGTTCTTGATGCCAACTTTTTTTTTTTCCAAAGATAACGCATAATATTTTTTGTTTTCTTTTTTGAGATAATCAAATGGAAGGTAGAAAACGGTCAAGTTCCAATAGAGAATGCAGTTGATGGTGTTACTAAAAAAAGTTTTTGACGTGAACAATATTGATTTGGGTGACACTTCCGGTTAATTATATTAAGTCAGTATTTTTATGCTCTGATTTTGGTTTCTTATATTAAATAGAGACCGGGTGGGGAACCTCTCTTGTCATTCTTCAAAACCAATTTATTTATTTTCTTTAATTCCACCGCTATTAAGGATTTTAGATCGCCAAACTTAGTTGAAGACGGGATAGTTAGTCTGGTTTCTAGTTTGGGTGTTCCTCCGTGCTGTTTTGAATACGTTCTGATTGTGTTTTGGGTCGGGCATTTGAGGTCACAGAAAGTTCAGCTAGTTTGTTTAAGCTTAACATCTTTGACGAGATAGAGTTACGGTTTCCCCGTCTAGAACTTTATTATGGCAGTACTGCAACTGAATTTCGAGATATCCTTGTTTTGATTTGTTGTTTTCGAGATAGTCCCACATTGGTTATTCTCTAAGCTTGATATCCTTCGTCTCTAAGGAGACATCCGATGACCGATGAATTGAAAAGAAGGAAAGACCGAGCGATGGCACCTGCTCCATGCTCGTAAGATTATCATTGCTCTTTCTTTTTGTTTTTAGGAATTTTAATTTTTAGCATGGCGTTCTCTCTTGTTACTTCTACCTTCCTGAATTCTGAACTCAATCAATCAACTAGTTGTGGTTTAACAAGAACAACGTCAACAACTTCAAGCCCACTCATCATTATCATGGTGAGGTCAACTTGTCCAAAGTCTTGAAAAAGCATACCCCATTTAAGATTTTGTCAACAAAGATTTTAAAGATTTTATTTTGGTAGTGGGGATGAAAGACGTCATGACCTTCATGATTGCTAAAGGGGTACCGAAATTAGCCCTTTAGCAATCATGATGACCTTGTTTTAAATCAACATTTATTATTTTATTTCTAAATTTAAATAATAATTTTAGACGCCATAAAAGGATCGTAATATCTCCCAACAGCCTAGTTAGCAATATTCGGCGAATTATTCCGAACTGGTCGTACACGAACAATTCGCCCGAACAACTGCAATTCCGACTCCAATACGTGCGATTTCATTACCTCTCCGAACTATGCGCGACTTTTACGTCGCGAACGAGAAGTCGGCGAACTAAATCGGCCCACAATGCTCCCGTGAAACACTGACTCAGTTGTTATTGGGCTTTTGAATACCATATTGCAAGGCCCAATTAACTATTTCCCCTTTGTTTTCCAAAAACTCTTCGGGGAGGGGAGTCAAACCACTGACATATCCCTCCTTTTGGTGGCTCTCTTCCACTGAGCTAATGACTCTTTTGTGCTAACTTCACATTTATTATGTATATGAAGACACACATCACATCTTCCCCACCATACTTAAACCTTTCTTCCTATTAATACATGCCGACTTTTGTGTACCGACCTCATATCTCTAAAACGAATTATACACATATGTATACCGTTCCGCATTACTGCCGTATCACGAACCGTTGACCGGATTCTTAACCGAATGTGACTTTCACAAATCCGTATAATACCCGTATGTATCTCGTTCCGTACGTCTCCCGTACCCCGAATTGCTAACTAGGCCCAACAGAACGGGCATATACTCCTAAACATAATATGTCAGCGAAATACCCTTTATTTATACTCTACAAACTCTGTTTATAGTCCCACATCGGTTATGTTTTCGAGCATGACACTGTATATAGGCAGGAAGTTGTGCTACAAGGACGTCCCTGCTCTATGCTCATCAGCAGATTTTTTTTTTGTTATTTTTAGCATGTGGTTTAAAAAAAAAAAAAAATTTGAAACCCGAAATAATAAGAATCTTCATTTGGGGCATACAAAGAGATTTTGGGGCCTCTTGAATAAGACAAAAACTGGGTGGGAAATAGTATTTCTAGAGTAGCCCTTATCCAACATTTTTCATAAATGCTAAAATATCCCTGAATGGTTAGTGTTTAATTAATGTTAATTTAATTGATTAGTTTTTAATGATTGTAGTTAGGATTAGAATTTAATTTAGGATAATAATTTTGTTTTTAAAAAGAGTGGGTGAGGTATTTTAGAGAGAAAAAAAGAAGAAGAAGAAGAAGAAGAGGAGTAGAAAAAATAAACTTTTTTTTCTTTGAGAATCTTCGTGATTCTTGATAGATGTGTGATCCAAATTCAAGCGAGGAAGGTGACTCTTCATCACGTAAAGCTAAGAAAACACATATCAATTACGATGGAGATCCTGAGATGGCTTATTTGTTGGATTATGAAAATGATTTTATCCAATCTCAACTTTTTTCTCAAGCTCAAGATGATGATTTTTTGGAGCCAAATCCCGAATATTAGTACAGAGATGAGGAATCCAGTGTTAATAATACACAGGTATGGTTGTATACGTTGTTTAATGTCTGTTTTGTAGATTGAATTCACTAAATGTTTAGATTTTTGTAAGTAGTTCGGCGCAACAGAGTTAGGTTCGGCATAAATTTTGTATGCCGAACCTTGGTAAATAAAAACAGTTCGGTTTATACGATTGAATTCTTTACAAGCTGAACTGACATTGAATTATTTTCTCCCCAAATAAATAACATGGTTCGGCTTTAAAAGGATGTGCTTATATAAGCCGAACCTACTTCAAAAATATTCTTGAGTTACAGTGTACTGTTCGGCTCACTCGTGTTCCAGCCGAACATATTATTATTGTGTTGATAAAACATAAGACTAATGGTTCAGCTTATATTATTAGTCCCCACAAAGCCGAACCTAAGTATGTTTTGTAGTTCGGCTTTTGAAGGCTAACATGAATCAGCCGAACATGAAGCTCGGCTTACAAGTAGTAATATGACTGAGCCGAACCTAACCCTCAATGTATGTGATTTTCTTGTAGATTGTTCCTGAAATGGAAACTATGGAGGATCAACCACCGCTTGTTGATGTCATTCATGAAGATACTAAAGAGCACTTCCAAACTGACTTTGCAGATAACATAATTTATGTTTTTTTTATTATTTTTCAAGTATGTTGTATTCATCAAAATCATTAATAAAACTTAACTTTTGTACTTGTAACCATGTATACATGGAAAACTCGAGATGAAGTTGTTCAATGGGCTGAGGAACATGGTTTGAGAATCAATTGTGTCCTAGTTAAAGGTAGACGAAGCCGAAAGGAGCGGGTTGAAATGGTTTGTGAGAGAGGCGGGAAGAAAGTAAGCAAGAAGAAAAAAGGTGCGATGTATATTGGGAAGACCTGGAAAAAATATAAGAATAAAACAGGGAAGATAAATTGTCCCTTCAAGATCGTCTTCAAATGGAACATAAATGAAAATGTTTTTACAATGAATAAAAATATAAGACTAAAACAAGGAAGATAAATTGTCCCTTCATCACTATCACCTTCTTGTTGTGCAGGCAAAGAGAAAGTCGTGTCAATTCCCCCTTTCCATGCATGCAAGTTCTTAGTGCCACCACCTCGAGGTTTGGGAGTTTTTGAATTAGAAGGAGTCACTTCCATTGTTCTCCTTTTACGCTTGTCTTTGAATTTTCCCGGATGGGTGCTAAAAAAAATGATAAACCTTAATTAATTTTCCAAAATAAATAAATATGATTCTACTAAACAACGTGATAAGTCACCTATAAATGGACAAGTTTATAGAAAACTATTAGCCATACATAGAGTAAAGTTCGGCACATTCGATATTATCAAAACGAGCTGAACAATGTAAGATGGTTTATTAAGTAATAGTATCCAAGTTCGGCTGATTATAATGCAAAAAATCATAAGTCGAACATGTAGGTTCGGCTTATTCGATATTCAAAACATAACATGTTTTCAGCCGAACTGTTCTTCGTGTGTAAAAAAAAAATTAAGTTCGTCTAATGAATATCAGTCGAACACTACTCTGGAACTACCAAAACCTCGACGAATCATCCATTAAATGTCATGAAATCAACGAAATATGAAAAAACAAGCAATGGGTTTGTAGGAAATACCTTTATGTGTGCAATTCAATGGAATCAGGGTATATTTCTCTCTCTCCAACACCAATCAATCCACTATCCTCTTCATCTTCATTTTTTATGCTACAGAAGCAACACCAGGATTCAGCACCGTATTTCTAGGGCATCGCTTATCACGAGGTGCCACATATGTGTTTAATCGAGAACTTAATCGAAAAATGAGATTTTGAGAATCAAAGGGGGAGAGCTCGGTTGCGTTTCTTCTTTTTTGAAGAAGAGAGAAGAAGGGAATTAAGTTTAAGTTAAATATTTATTTTTTTAGTTAAGTAACGGTTTAATTAGTGGGTGAGTGTTAATTAGTGGGAGGAGTAATTAATTAGTGAATGGTTAATTAGTGGGAGAGTTTTAGGATTAGAATTTAATTAAGTGAAATGGTAGTAATGTAATTTAAACTATGAAGGGGTATTATAGTAACTTAAGGATCATTAGGACACCCATTATAATCTTGCATTGGGTGCCATAACAAGTATACCCCAAAATTTCTTTGTATGCCCCAAATGAGGGTTCAATAATAATACCTTGTTAAATAAGGGTTAGTCCTCTTCCTATGAACATGCCAAAAAAATGGGGTTTGGCATGCCAAAACATTTGTGCCACTATGGGAAAACCGTTGAGCGGTCGATATTCTATCGAGCGATATAGTGAATATCGCTCGTTTAAAATAATAACGCTGGCGATACAATGGTTATCGCCAAGTAGTTATTCTGCAACGGCTAGTTCCCCCTATGATTCCTATATATACGCCATTTTACCTCGACAGAAAACTCACACCTGCTTCTAAAGATATTACTCATTTATACTCAATTTTAAGCTTCATTATAATGTCGAGATCCAATGAAGAAAGGGATATTATTATGAATAGGTTCAGGTTACACCAAGAAATTTATCGTTTGAGGTTGCAATAAATTGACGAAGAGGAAGCTGAAGATGATAAACTAATCGAAATATTGATGCTTGTACATACGGGTCAAATACCAAGAGTTCCAGAGCCCAAATAAGTATTATCAAGAAGATATACGTATCGAGGGAGGGAATTTTACCATCAGAATCTCATGCGCGATTATTTTATTCCCAATTGTGTGTACTCTGATCGAGATTTTCAAGGTCGATTCCGCATACCTCTTCATCTGGTGAAAAATATTATTGAAGACCTTTGTCGAGTGGAACCTCAATTCAATTATCAGTTTGATGCACTGAATATTGGAGGTCATAGTCCCGAACAAAAAGTTACTTCGGCTTTAAGGATTCTAGGTTATGGCACTCCAGCGGATGCGAATGATGAGTACCTTCGTATGTGTAAAACAACTTCTTACACTTACCTTTCATTGTTCTGTGAAGTAATGATTAATCATTTTGGTCCAACATATTTACGAAAACCAACCGACGAAGATGTTAGACAAATATTAATGGAGAATGAGGAAAGGAGATTCCCAGGAATGCTAGGTAGTCTCGAGAGTATGCATTGGGTATGGCATGGATGCCCTGTTTATTGGGCTGGTCAATATAAAGGTCATTATCCAAAACCAACAGTTATCCTTGAAGCTGCTGCTTCTTACGATTGTTGGATATGGAACGCTTTTTTTGGTCTTCCAGGTTCACAAAATGATATTAATGTTTTGCACAAGTCGCCTCTGTTTGAAGATTTGAAGTATGGAATTTCTTCCTATGTCCGTTTCATGATCAACGGCCATCAGTACACTCATGGCTATTATCTTGCAGATGGTATCTACCCAAAATGGTCCACCTTGGCTCAATGCTACCGTCAGCCTCCTGCTGGTGCATTGGGCCTTTCATACCGATATTTTAACGATGCCCAAATGGAACTGAGGAAAGATGTGGAACGCGCTTTTGGAATTTTGAAGAGGAAGTTCGCTATCATTTGTGGCCCATATCGTGGGATGAGTCCTCGTGAAATGCATAAGACTATGCTCACTTGCATAATTCTTCATAACATGGTAATTCAGGAAACCCAACGTGATTCGGATTGATTAAATATGATGATGAAGATTTGAGGCAGGATATTCGACCTGAAAGAGGCCTCCCTGCAAGGAATTATGGTCAAATGACTAATTATATTCAGAACCGTAATTTGTATGACCAGTTAAGAGATGATCTGAGATTGAATCTTTGGGAAGATCATGGAAGATGATTTTATGTATTTTTATTCAGTTTAAGTTATGTTATTTATTTTTAATATTTTATATTAAGTCTAAGTTATGTTATATTATTTTTCTAATTAATTAGAATGTTAAATAAACTTCGAATGAGTTCGTAGGATGAAAGCGAATGGATTTCATTTGCAGCTGTAGTTTCTACTGGATTTATTTGTATTGCATCTTTGCAACTGCAGTTTCTAAAATAAGAAATTGCAGGCATGTGTTCGAGGCTTAGTTTTAGTTGTATTATAATCTTGTAAACTGGAACTCCAGGTCCATGAAAATGATCTGGGCTACCCAAATTTTTTTCAATTGTAACACAAAGAATTGTCACGGTTATAACTGTAACACAAATTATGAAGTAAAAATAACATGCGTCGTCATCTTATTGTTGTTACTGTAGCCCCCCCTAAGCTAGTAGCTGACTAAACCAATAATTTAACTAATAAAGAGGCACTAACGAATCTAAATTAAACACTTAAATTTTCAATTAAGAAATATTCTACAAAAACTTAACCCAAAGTTAACCCCGCTCAGAAACATATATACAAGAATTCCTCTCTGATGATATATATAAAATAATCATTTGGTTCACAAAAGAATATATAGTACAATCAACATATCAGAATATAATCAACTAACGAAGTTAACTTCTCGGAACTTTCGCTGCGCAACTCTGCTCTGTCACTGAAAACTGAAAATGGGGAATAATTAACATTTAACTTCTAAGTAATCATATGCAGATTTGGAAAACATTACATGTTTTCCCAGACATTAGAAGACAACAAAACCACTGAAATAAACAATCATGTATATAGACCTAAACTCCTCCTTTAGTTTCTGCGGTGACATTTACACACCTTATAATTTATGTGGTGACATTTACACACCATAATACTGAAGACGTAAAGCAATCTGTGGGTGAAAGTTACACACCCGTAATATTGATGCCAATTCCACACCTATTATTAATATTGCGGTGTATCGCCCTAGCCATAAGAATATGAAGGAGCAGTATCCAATATACCACAGATGGAAATTCTCATTTCCCAAAGACAATCATAAAGATAAACAAAGCAAGGAATATGCGAATAGACAATGCAATTAAGAAATAGACAATGCATGAGTTTATTAAAAAAAGACTTTCGTAAAAGAATAACAATGATTACAAAATTGTTAAATGCATTCCCACCTGTTTTGATGACAAGCCTCTCCTACCTCGAGATTCATGATCCACTGGTTCATCCTTGAACGATCGTTGTTAATAGAATCTAATTGATAACCACACAAGCACTCTAAAGATTAGCCAAAAGGCTCAGACAAGGATCATAAGATAATCTCATACAAGTCTTTAGTTATTAATTAAGAGAACTATCTAATGGTTCTAAGCCCATTTATGGTTCTACACACTCATTATCTATCATTAGCATACAAAGGTTTACTAATCCAATTAGATTGGTTCTATAATCCATTAGATATGTCTTATTAATATCTACAACTTTTTAGAAGGAATCAAAGGTTAATTCGGACCATAAGGGGTCTAAAATATCAATATAGGAAATTAAAGTCAATTCTGGTCAACTAACAGTCAACGATAACGGTCAACAGAGTCAACTCGTCAAGGTTCACTAAGTCAATTATGGACAGGTCTGGTTAAAGAGTTAACTCAGTCAGATTAACTTAGTTTAGACAAGGTAAATCAGTCAGACATCTGACTGGAACCAGGGTTCAAAAACAGGCCTAGACACAAACCAAAACACAAATGCAAACACATAATCAACTGCAACTCTAATATTTCTCAATTACAACTATCTTCACTATCAGTTCCATGTCAATCAACACAAACATCACAATCAGTTTAGTTCTTCATTGCATCACCGTTCCCCATTTCAGCAACAACAGCTAAACCTATAATGCTTCTCAACCTACAATTCCAATATTAGCTCCACTTATGTACCACATTTTGCATTCCCATCCAAATCAGTTCCATGACCATTTCATTTTCACCACCAATTCAATATTACCACCAACATCAATATCTGAGACACAACTCAGAATGGTAACAACACCACCATTTCCTTCTCCCTGAATCACAACACAACACAACACAAACCTAACTAAACTATAATCCATAGATTCATTCCATATACCCAATTCCACTTCAAAACCATTCGAAATCATAAGTTCAACATCTATTTCTCATTCCACCAGCACCAACTCATCTCCATCAACATCATCATTAACAGTTCAACTTCAAAATCAGAATCCAAGCATTATTTCTTCCTTGTCATGCCTCTCATAACAACCACATATCCTAAAAAATACCACCAACACCACCAATCATAATCATCTTCATCACTATATGCTCATGTTCGGCTTCATCAACAGCTAGACTTCATTCTTTTCGATTTGAAGCAAACCCATCTATACTTAATCAAATGTCATCAATAACAGTCCCCTGAAATTACCTTGTTCTTACCCCACCTTCAGAAAACTCTCCAAACTCTAATTCTATAACCTGAGTTCAATCACCACCATTCAACTCACCTTTTTTTATCAGAACTTCCCAACTCAGGAACCTTAATCTTCATCTTCAATTCAATGAAACCCTAATTCCCAAATCAAATTGCTAAGGAAATAAAATTAAATCCTTAAACAACTATCTATACCTCAAAACAAGACGAACCCACTTATAATTCATCAAATCAAAACGATTTAATAAAGAAAATCAATTAAAACAGAAACCCAAAATTAATCTTCAAATATAGGAAACCCTAATTTACCTGGTTTATGATTAATCAACAGAACAGCTTCACAACTTCAATTAAACACCAACCCATTCGATATTTATCCAATAGAAACTCAAAATCATCATCAGTTCCACGCAGAAACGAATTTGAATATCAAAACCCTAATTGATTCTCTATGATTTACTTTTTCTTGTAACTCCGAATTAACATCTTCAATTAACACCACCACATCTTCACCTTCCTCATATACACAACATCATCAATTGATTTACTTCTTTAAATCTCACGAATAATCAACAGAAAAAGAAGAACAGAAAAAGAGAGAAAGAAAGAAGACGAAGTAAAAGAAAGAAGAAGAAGAAGAAATGAGAGCTTATCCTCTCGATTTGGTCTTGATAAGGTCGGACCAAAATACTAAAGGCACCCGACAAAAATATAAGGGCAGCCAGGTTAGCTAAGAACTAAACCAGTGATATCTTCTTTCTCTGGTATCCGAATAACGCGTGCGAGTAGTCCATTCCACGTAATTTTTCGAGATGAAACTAACGATACTAGTTTCGTATCTAAATCATTGTTAGATTAATTCCTATTAATTAACTCCCGTGTTAAACTAATCGAGTTATTAACGGCTAAATCGCCACTTAATCATCTCTTGCCCGGTCTAACAACGTTGACGAGCTTGAGGGTCACTACATTCTCCCCACCTTTAAACATTTTCGTCCTCGAAAATCGAACTGCCTTCTAGTCTTGAAAACTCCCCATCTTATAGAATAATCTCATCTCTTGTCTAAGCGCAACCAATAAGAAATAAAGCACAAACTTAAATGGCTTCTACAACTAAAATTTGTAGCTCTAGGTTGAACTATGCTGATTTTAAATTTTATCAAATAGGAAAATCTGAGTTTCTTACGTTAATTTCTATTTTATAAAATACATATCTCTAGCTTCAAGGAAGAATCCTACAATTCTTTCTAAGTAAGATTGAAACTATCGGATCTTTAAAGATTTAAATTATACTTCTATGATCAGTCATCTCTGAATGCAGTTGCCCTGTCAAGGTTGGCCAATCCCAACAATGCCTTCCTACGAACAGAGAAAACATAACCTTCACTATTCTCCAGTGCTAGACTAACTAACTATTAATTTATTATGATTAATTAATCTTTAAACTTTTATTGTAACTGGTGTAATTATGATAAATTACTTCGTAAAATATACAAATAGTTTACATCATTTTAAGAAATTTAGCTATCTGAATTAATTATTTTATTTTATTTTTATCAATATAAGTATTTTAAATTCGATTTCAGGTGAATTTATAATATCTGATAATTTTAACTCTACTATAAAGTTATAAATAAATTTTCCAAGTATTATCCATTATAAATTTTCTACTAGTTTAATTACTCAATTACTTTTATCAATTGTGTTATTATTTTCAATATTCTTAAGTTGATAGCCTGGTTGATACACTAAGCTTTAATCTTTTTAAATATAATTCTACATCCACGTAAAGATCGATATAATAGATTTTTATTCATTCAGATTGAATCAGTATATTGTATCTCGTTAAATATTGGCGTGGATAAATTAATATGATTTAAATTTGAGTCTACATAAAATTTACTATATATTCTATTAGTCTTTAAATTTTGTTATTACTGTAAAGTATTACATTAGTATACGAATTGATTTTCTTTTAATTATAATATTACACTAATCATCTGAATACTATTGTCACTATTTCATGTACATTTGTTTCATTTATAGATTCACTGGATCATTTATTAGATTAAAGATAATTTGTAATTTGTTTACTTTACAAAACTTAATTGTAGATAAGTGTAAATAATTTTTCCATAGCTGTTTCATTACAATTATTAATTTTATCGTTATATTTATTTAATGAAATTTTATTTTAGTTAAGTTCAATATAATACCAATTTATGTGTGCTAACATTATCTTATTAAAATTATTATCACTCCTATTAAATTATTATCATTTACAATTAGTAATAATTAATATTGATGGTTGACCTATTATTCTAACTACTCTTACAAATTTTAATAAGTCCCAAAAATTACTATCAACATTTATGTGGTTACTCCATAATTTATTTATCCTTCACATAAGTCCATGTGTTCAGTAAGTTTCTATTTGATTTACAAGTTATATCAATTATACTAATTTCACTATTATCATTATATTATTAGATTGTTTACGTGTTCATACTTTTTAGACTATTTATTATTAAATCCTTATTTTCTAAAGCTATTGGTGTACCCTACAATTTTTACTTCAATACATAAACATTCAAACAAACAAATCAATCAATCAGATAAATCTTTTAATTATTGATAACTTTTAGTGATTAAGATTTATCTCACAAACCCAACCCAGTTCTAAACTAATCTAGTTCACTTACTGGCACTGGCTATTTCTATCATTTCCCATATAAGATCTAATAATGAGCTCTGATACCAACTTTGTAGCGCCCCCCAAGCTAGTAGATGACTAAACCAAGAATTTGACTAATAAAGAGGCACTAACAAATCTAAATTAAACACTTAAACTTTCAATTCAGAAATCTGCTACAAAAACTTAACCCAAAGTTAACCTCGCTCAGAAACATATATACAAGAATTCCTCTCTGATGATATATATAAAATAATCATTTGGTTCACAAAAGAATATATAGTACAATCAACATATCAGAATATAATCAACTAACGAAGTTAACTTCTCGGAACTTTCATTTAAGCAACTCTTGCTCTCATCACTTTGAAAACTGAAAATGGGGAATAATTAACATTTAACTTCTAAGTAATCATATGCAGATTTGGAAAACAGATTTGGAAAACATTACATGTTTTCCCAAACATTAGAAGACAACAAAACCACTGAAATAAACAATCATGTATATAGACCTAAACTCCTCCTTTAGTTTCTGCGGTGACATTTACACACCTTATAATTTCTGTGGTGACATTTACACACCGTAATACTGAAGACGTAAAGCAATCTGTGGGTGAAAGTTACACACCCGTAATATAGATGCCAATTCCACACCTATTATTAATATTGCGGTGTATCGCCCTAGCCATAAGAATATGAAGGAGCAGTATCCAATATACCACAGATGGAAATTCTCATTTCCCAAAGAAAATCATAAAGATAAACAAAGCAAGGAATATGCGAATAGACAATGCAATTAAGAAATAGACAATGCATGAGTTTATTAAACAAAGACTTTCGTAAAAGAATAACAATGATTACAAAACTGTTAAATGCATTCCCACCTGTTTTGATGACAAGCCTCTCCTACCTCGAGATTCATGATCCACTGGTTCATCCTTGAACGATCGTTGTTAATATAATCTAACTGTTAACCACACAAGCACTCAGACAAGGCTCATAAGATAATCTCATACAAGTCTTTAGTTATAAATTAAGAGAACTATCTAATGGTTCTAAGCCCATTTATGGTTCTACACACTCATTATCTATCATTATCATACAAAGGTTTACTAATCCAATTAGATTGGTTCTATAGTCCATTAGATATGTCTTATTAATATCTAAAACTTTGTAGAAGGAATCAAAGGTTAATTCGGACCATAAGTGGTCTAAAATATCAATATAGGAAATTAAAGTCTATCCTGGTCAACTAACAGTCAACGATAACGGTCAACAGAGTCAACTCGTCAAGGTTCACCGAGTCAATTATGGACATGTCTGGTTAAAGAGTTAACTCAGTCAGATTAACTGAGTTTAGACAAGGTAAATCAGTCAGACATCTGACTGGAACCAGGGTTCAAAAACAGGCCTAAACACAAACCAGAACACAAATGCAAACACATAATCAACTGCAACTCTAATATTTCTCAATTACAACTATCTTCACTATCAGTTCCATGTCAATCAACACAAACAGCACAATCAGTTTAGTTCTTCATTGCATCACCGTTCCCCATTTCAGCAACAACAGCTAAACCTCTAATGCTTCTCAACCTACAATTCCAATATTAACTCCACTTATGTACCACATTTTGCATTCCCATCCAAATCAGTTCCATGACCATTTCATTTTCACCACCAATTCAATATTACCACCAACATCAATATCTGAGACACAACTCAGAATGGTAACAACACCACCATTTCCTTCTCCCTGAATCACAACACAACACAAACCTAACTAAACTATAATCCATAGATTCATTCCATATACCCAATTCCACTTCAAAACCATTCTAAATCATAAGTTCAACATCTCTTTCTCATTCCACCAGCACCAACTCATCTCCATCAACATCATCATTAACAGTTCAACTTCAAAATCAGAAGCCAAGCATTATTTCTTCCTTGTCATGCCTCTCATAACAACCACATCTCCTAAACAATACCACCAACACCACCAATCATAATCATCTTCATCACTATCTACTCATGTTCGGCTTCATCAACAGCTAGACTTCATTCTTTTCGATTTGAAGCAAACCCATCTATACTTAATCAAATGTCATCAATAACAGTCCCCTGAAATTACCTTGTTCTTACCCCACCTTCAGAAAACTCTCCAAACTCTAATTCTATAACCTGAGTTCAATCACCACCATTCAACTCACCTTTTTTTATCAGAACTTCCCAACTCAGGAACCTTAATCTTTATCTTCAATTCAATGAAACCCTAATTCCCAAATCAAATTGCTAAGGAAATAAAATTAAATCCCTAAACAACTATTTATACCTCAAAACAAGACGAACCCACTTATAATTCATCAAATCAAAACGATTTAATAAAGAAAATCAATTAAAACAGAAATCCAAAATTAATCTTCAAATACAAGAAACCCTAATTTACCTGGTTTATGATTAATCACCAGAACAGCTTCACAACTTCAATTAAACACCAACCCATTCGATCTTTATCCAATAGAAACTCAAAATCATCATCAGTTCCACGCAGAAACGAATTTGAATATCAAAACCCTAATTGATTCTCTCTGATTTACTTTTTCTTGTAAATCCGAATTAACATCTTCAATTAACACCACCACATCTTCAGCTTCCTCATTTACACAGCATCATCAATTAATTTACTTCTTTAAATCTCACGAATAATCAACAGAAGAAGAAGAACAGAAAAAAGAAAGAAAGAAGACGAAGTAAAAGAAAGAAGAAGAAGAAATGAGATCTTATCCTCTCGACTTGGTATTGATAATGCCGACCCAAAATACTAAAGGCACCCAAACAAAAGATAAGGGCATCCAGGTCGGCTAAGAACTAAACCAGTGATATCTTCTTTGTATGGTATCCGAATAACGCGTGCGAGTAGTCCATTCCACGTAATTTTTCGAGATGAAACTAACGATACTAGTTTCGTATCTAAATCGTTTTTAGATTAATTCCTATTAATTAACGCCCGTGTTAAACTAATCGAGTTATTAACGGCTAAATCGCCACTTAATCATCTCTTGCCCGGTCTAACAACGTTGAAGAGCTTGAGGGTCACTACAGTTACAATTGAGAGTGACGGTTTAATCGTTATAAAAGCTGTGACAAAAGGAAGACACGTGTCCTATGAGTAATTGTTACAAAAGTAACGGCAACACTAATATGTGTTACTTTAAGCGTGACAAAAAATGACATGTGTCTCCGAAACAATCGTTGCAAGGATTCAGTAACAGTAATAAGCGTTACTGTAAATGTGACTCTTTAAGACACGTGTCATATTCTGAATTGTGGTTAATAGAGAGTAACAGTTGAAACCGTTAATATAAATGTGACAAATATGACACGTGTCGCAATCATAAAATTAAGTCAATCGTGACTATTAATTATTGTAACGGTTATTTTATGTGACTGTAGTAGGAGAATGTCACAGATAAAACCGTTACAAAAGCGTTTCACATTTATTTATATACCTATTTTCAACAGGTTATAACCGTTACAAATCTCATCAGTAACGGTTATGGCCTGTGACAAAATCCAGGAAATAGGGGGGCTTGTAAATGTTGAACCCATATAATAGGGGGTTCTAGTATTTTTCACTATTGTGAACAACTGTACTACTCGTATAAAAAATCATGCCTACTTTAAGTGTTATATTTGGATGAACGTGTTCAGCAGAAAATCGGGTTCAGGCTTAACCCATAAGGGTCAACTATTATCCCTAACAGATACTGAAATTCTTCTTTGGGTGAACGGCGTTCTCTCTTGTTATGACTCTATAACTTTTCAGAAACTATGGCATGCTAAATGTTTACCAGGTATGTGCAAGCAATTCCTCATGTCCATAGCCTTGTTTCATTGAAATATCTTGGAGAAGAGCTAGTGATTGTTAAGATGCACGTGGGAAACGGTTACCTGCATTGCTTAAGTGAAGGATGAGTGTTCGAATTCGAGAAATCTACAACTTATTCCCATCATAAGTATTCTTTCATATTTATAAAGAAGCGTTGAATAGGCCTTTTAAGCCATTTGACGTGCCTATCATATTGTTCTGTCAAGGGTTCTTTATCTGAGTTTAGTTCCGGGTTTGACTTTAATTTTGATTCTGATTTGGATTTCTTAATCTTATTTGAATTTGGTTCTTCTAATTCTACTTAATTGTATGGTTTAGAGAGACAAACACTCTTAATTTCGTTCTTTTTGCAACCATTTTCTCTCATTGGCATGGTACCCC
The DNA here is from genome assembly GCA_023529315.1 of Papaver bracteatum. Taxonomy (NCBI): domain Eukaryota; kingdom Viridiplantae; phylum Streptophyta; class Magnoliopsida; order Ranunculales; family Papaveraceae; genus Papaver; species Papaver bracteatum. The sequence goes on along the minus strand of JAJJWX010003234.1, from coordinate 583,258 downwards.
TTTCCAAGCCACATAATGCAGTGACACATTTAAATAGCCTATGATATTGATATCGTAACAATAAAACTTCAAAATTATCAAAAGGGAAAATAAACTCAAAATCATATCAACTTCGATGGTAGTTGCTCTTCTACATTAGGATTTTCTATGCTGAATTCACTGTAATGCAAAGATCCATAGTTAAATTGACAAAATTAAGCCGATGTTTTGCTTTGCTTTGCTTTATATATACTCACTGGTGTGTTGCTTTCCCATCTTGTACTATTTCGTGGGTTAATATATGCAATTCAATGATGACATCTAAATACAAACTTTAACTAATGGATTGGCGTACGCGTTACGTCATTTGGTTAAATGCAAATGGTCTCTTTCTTCTGAAACACATGCCCTGCGGTTTACCATTATTTAAAGCCCATAATACGATCGATAGCGGCCACTCTGGTAATGGCTGCCTTGTGGAATAAGAATATCCATATTATACTCAAGAGCGGTGACCTCCTATATTTAGACTACAAGATATATAGCAACCAGACTCACATACCAAGCTAATTTTTTTATATATATATATTGTTGTGACGCTGTCAGCCACGTTCAAAACCCTTGTCTCTTGTTAGATTACAAAACACTAGTTGTACAACAAGAAGAATCAGAAGACTCAATAAAGCGGTATATCTTTATTGATGGAGAATCTGAATTCAGATATCGTACAAGAAATAATATCTCGATTACCCCAGACCAGTACAGGTTTCAAATCTGTCTTACAATGCAGAGAAGTATGCCAACTCTGGAGAAGTCTATTTGGGAAACCAAAGAAATGCTATTGACGTAACGTAATGGTTACGTACAATAGTTTGTATTTAGGTAACTTTGTAAAGAAGCAACCGAGTGTGTATATATAACACACGAGTATATTGTAATCGGATATCTTAATACAATCAATAAGAAACTAGTTTCTTCTCTAAACCCTAAACCTTTCTTCTTCTCCTCCAAACCTAAGTTCCAACTTGGTATCATCCTTGTTGCGATTCTCATGTCTTCCGTTGCCTCTGCTGTTCAAACCGTCTCCACTGTTATCTCTTCTGCTCAATCTATGATGGCCTCTTCCCACTTTTCACAACCCCATCATATTATCACTGTTAAGCTTGATGAAACAAACCATTCCCTTTGGAAAGCTCATTTTTTACCCTACCTTCAAGGATACGATCTCGCTGGTTTTGTTGATGGTTCAAACCCATGTCCATCTGCCACTCTCCCGAACCCTGTACCTGAAGCTTCAAATAGTCCTCCAACTCCTAATCCCGAGTACGCTGCCTGGATGAAACAGGACAAAATCCTTCTCGGCTGGATTTTCTCCTCCCTTACTCCTGCTGTTCTACGCTGTGTACATCGTCTCACGATGTCTCAAGAGGTTTGGTCATCCCTGGAATCTCTTTTTGCTTCAAAATCTGATGCCCATATACACCACCTTCAATGTGAGTTACGTTCCTTGAAAAGGGACTCTCTTTCTATGAGAGCTTACATAGATCGTGCTCGTAATATTGTTGATAGCCTAGCTGCAGATGATACTATCGTCACCACCTCTGAACTTCGGCACTGTTTACTTGCTGGTTTGGACTCCATCTACGACGCCATTGTGACTTCTCTTACTACCTCTATGGGATCGATGAAGCTCGAGGATTTTATCACCTACCTGCTCACGTTTGATCTACGCATTGAGAATAAGTCTAAAGCCTTGCAATCTCAACCGGTTGCTGCTGCGTCTTCCAAAGTCTCTACTGCTGCCGGACTTCTGCCTACACCTGATGTCTCTACTGCGTCTCGTCCAAATCGCGAGTGTCAGATGTGTGACAAGTCAGGCCATTTAGCTCCCATGTGTTGGAAACGTTTTGATCAAACTTGGCATCCTCAACCTGCTCGTAGACAATCTGGTGCACAATCTCAGCCATGGCGTCCTCAACAGTCTACACCTCGTGCTTACATCGCTGATGCTCACAGTTCTGTTTCTGCGCCTTGGGTACCTGATACTGGATCTACTGATCACATCACCCACGATCTATCCAAGCTCCATCCCTATTCGGAGTGCACGGGCCCTGATCAAATTAGGATGGGTAATGGCTCCTCTATTCCTATTTCTCATACTGGTACCTCCATCTTAGGTACTCCTACTCGTAAGTTGTACCTTAAAAACACTCTCTTTTCTCCTCAAATCTCTCACAATCTACTATCAGTTTCTCGTCTCACTACTGATAATGATGTATTATTTGAGTTTCATCCGAATTTTTGTGTTGTGAAGGATTGATGCACGGGGAAGGTGCTTTTGCGCGGCAGTAGGGTTGGTGGTCTCTATGTTCTTGATTCGGTGTCTCGTTCCGTTGATTCTCCACAAAGTCTCATTGGTGAACGTGCTAGTCTTCAAGAATGTCACTCTAGATTAGGACATCCTATGATGCGAACTGTGCGTCATGTTATATCTAAATTTTCTCTTCCTGTTTCTAGTAAAACTATTCGTTTTTTCTCCTCTTGTCATGAACATCGTAGTCATAAGCTACCTTTTTCTTCTAGTACTACTATTTATTTACATCCTCTTTATTTGATTGTTTCGGATGTTTGGGGACCATCTCATATTCTTTCTAATGAAGGTTATCGTTATTACATAATTTTTATTGATGCCTTTTCTCGTTTTACATGGATGTTTCCTATTACTCATAAATATGATGTTTATTCTATTTTTCTTGTCTTTCAAAAACATGTTGAAAATTTGTTTGGTCGAAAGATCAAGATTTTTCAGTCTGATAATGCACTTGAATATCGCAAGTTAACTCCTTATCTTCAACAGCATGGTATCTTCCATCGTTTTTCTTTCCCTCATACGTCTGAGCAAAATGGCTTAGTTGAGCGTAGACATCGCCATATTAGAGAAACTGGTCAAACTCTATTATCTATGGCTTCTATACCATCATCTTATTGTTATGATGCATTTTTTACTGCATGTTATCTCATGAATCGAGTACCATCATCTGCTACTTCTAAATCATCTCCTTATGAATTGCTTTTTGGCTCCCAACCTGATTATACGTCTCTTCGAGTGTTTGGATGTCTTTGTTTTCCTCATCTTCGTCCTTATCGTTCTCATAAGATGGATCCTTCCTCTTCTCCTTGTGTTTTTATTGGATATAGTCTACAAAATAAGGGCTATAAATGTCTTCATATCCCTTCTGGTCGTATATATATTAGTCGGCATGTTGTCTTTGATGAAACCACCTTCCCTTTTGCGGCAACAGCACCATCTACCACAGCATCGTCTTCTCCTGATGAGGTAACATCTTCTCCCATGGCTATCATTCCTACTGTTTTGGTTCCTGTTCACCCACCGTCCGCAAGTGTGGAACCTATACAGCCTGTGGAGTTACCTTCTCCTGTTCTGCACCTGCATGGTCCGTTACAGCATATCCATCTATCTCCCACACGTGAACCGTCAGCATCACCAACTGCCTCGTCACCTGCACCTGCTAGCACAACGTCATCTTCTCCACCTGCGTCAGCTTCTACACCTGCGTTGTTCGCCACTGATGGTTTACAGTCTACATCTTCTTCATTACCTGAGCATATGTCGTCCTCTACCGTACCTCCTGATGCTCCATCTGTTCATCCTATGGTCACTCGAGCCAAAGATGGGATTTTCAAACCAAATTCTAAATATTCTCTTGTCTGTGATTCCACTATTGAACCAACCTGCTTCTCTCAAGCACAGGAGGACCCAAATTGGCTTCAAGCATCTGATGATGAGTATAACGCTCTTCTCAAAAATGGTACGTGGACCTATGTTCCTTTTGATCCTTCTATGAATCTAGTTGGTTGTAAATGGGTGTATCGGATTAAAAGAGATGCTAATGGCAAGATTGTACATTACAAAGCTCGTTTGGTCGCTAAGGGATACAATCAACAAGAAGGAGTGGATTTTACTGAGACATACAGCCCAGTGGTCAAACCATGCACTATTCGGATTATTCTTACTTTAGCTTTGTCCCATAATTGGAGTATTAATCAACTTGATGTTCAGAATGCGTTTTTGCATGGTAATCTTGAAGAGGAGGTTTACATGAAGCAACCACCAGGATATATTGATCCTAATTTTCCTAACCACGTCTGTAAACTCCAGAAGTCTCTTTACGGTCTAAAACAGGCACCACGGGCATTGTATCATCGGCTTAGTACTTTCTTACTTCAACTAGGTTTTGTTACTTCTAAGTGTGATTCTTCATTATTTATTCGACGTGATGCACATGGGGTCGTCTACTTACTTGTTTATGTCGACGATATTATTTTGACTGGTTCTAATACTGCAACCTTGGAATTTATTCGTCTGTCTCTCCATAAGGAATTTGCTATCAAGGACCTTGGCTCATTATCTTACTTTCTTGGGATTGAGGCTACTCTCACTTCGTCTGGTATGTTTCTTACCCAAAAACGGTATGCACATGATCTTCTTATTCGTGCTAAAATGGATGGTGTTAAGCCTATTCAAACTCCATTAAGTACTACTGGTGATATATCATCTGACCGGAGTACTCTTTTACGAGATCCTACGGAGTATCGTAGTATCGGAGTATTGTCGGTGCTTTACAATATCTTACATTTACACGTCCAGATTTAGCTTATACCGTCAACAAAGTATGTCAGTATATGCATTCTCCAACGGAATTTCACTGGCTGTTAGTTAAACGTATCTTAAGATATCTTAAGCAAACCTCTACTTTTGGTATCACGCTTAAGCCAGCTAATGCTCTACAATTATCTTTTTGTGCTTATACTGATTCTGATTGGGCTGGTTCTTTGGATGATCGAAGGTCTACAAGTGGGTATTGTGTTTATTTAGGTGCTAACATTATCTCTTGGAGTGATCGAAAACAGAAAACCGTATCTCGTTCTAGCACAGAAGCTGAATATCGGGGTCTTGCAATTGTTACTGCTGAAATTATATGGATTCGTTCTCTCCTTTCAGAATTGCAAGTTAATACTTTGTCTCCACCAGTTCTGTGGTGTAATAATCTTGGTGCAACCTATCTCACAGTAAATCCGATTTTTCATGCTCGCACCAAACATATCGAGATTGATTACCACTTTGTTCATGATCAGGTTGCTTTGAAACAACTAGATGTTCGTTTCATTTCTTCAAAGGATCAAATTGCAGATATTTTTACCAAACCACTTCCTAAGGATCGCTTTGCTTTATTATGGTCCAAGCTAACGGTTCATGATGACCCATTACGCTTGCGGGAGGGTATTGACGTAACGTAATGGTTACGTACAATAGTTTGTATTTAGGTAACTTTGTAAACACGTCTCTTGTATCTTAGGTATTACTTTGTAAAGAAGCAACCGAGTGTGTATATATAACACACGAGTATATTGTAATCGGATATCTTAATACAATCAATAAGAAACCAGTTTCTTCTCTAAACCCTAAACCTTTCTTCTTCTCCTCCAAACCTAAGTTCCAACTGGTATGATTTTCGTACATAGGCCTAGACGTTATGATGATATCATACTCTACTATAGAGAAGAATCTTCTGAGATGGTTAATTGTAATTGTATCCAAGAACCACAAAACTTTTACAAGATGGTTACAGAGATAAGCAGCATAAAAAATGGTACTCGTTACTTCAGCTTTGTTGGTACTTGCAATGGTTTGGTATGTTTCGAGATTTCGATGTTATTTATATATATTTGCAATCCCATCACCGGCGAAAGTATTCGTCTTCCAAAAACTGGTTCAGTTGATGACCTTGTTGGATTAGGTTATTGTCATTCCACTAACACATACAAGGTTGTTAAGATTGGTCCAAGTGCAAATGGCAACCAAAGCGTCCAAGTTTACACTCTTGGTGATGGCAGTGGGTGGAGATACAAATCATAAATTACCTATATGTTATCCAGATCAGGCGTTTTAGCTAATGGAGCTCTCCACTGGTTAAACACAAGATCTGATGACTGCGATATCCTAGCCTTTGATTTAACAGATGAAACATTTCGATCTATCCCACTACCACCTTTTCATCCCTAAATTTATATGCACGGTAATCTTGGGTCGTGTGGAGGGAACCTGTATCTGTGTGATTATTATATAAAGCAAGGTGAACACATGATGGACATATGGGTATTAGAGAAGAAAAATATGAACAACTGCCGAAGTAGTACTCGTTTGAAAGAGCGTACCTTCTTGAACTCTTTTACTTGGATAACTGTGTTCAGCAGAAAATGGGATTCAATATTCTCAGTTGAACTGTTATCCCCGAACATAGAGTGAAATTTTTCTATGGCACCATGGTGTTCTCTCTTGTTATGACGCTACAACTTTTAAGAAAATATGGCATTCTGAAGGTGCAAAAGGGACTGTTTATGGAGCAATTCATCATATGCATGGCCTTGTTTCGTTGAAAGATCTTGGAGAAGAGCGAGTCGATTGTTCAGTGCTTCTGAATTAAAAAGTCTACAACATTTAAACTGCTCGTATAGTCGTATTATTCATGGTATGTATGCATATGCTTTCATGTCTTTACTCTTTAGTACTTCCTACTGTTGTTTTTTATTTTTATTTCTTTACATGCATGGAGTCATTGAGAAGAATGTTTAAGTAGTCCAACGATGTGCACCCCCTCCCCTCCCCTCCTCATTAGCCGGACTCAACGGAGGTTTCTAGGGTTTTAAAATTATTTTCTTATATTATTTTAAAAATTAGAAAAACAAAAAATTGTATTCTCTCGGATATTCTATCTCTCTCCTTTCTTTTCTTTTCTTCTTCTGCCATTCGTTTATTTATCTTCCGTTAAAAATCAAAGATCTTAATCTTGATCTAACCATATTAAAATCTATTATCAAGTTAAAATCTAATAGTCTTTGAGTTCTCTTTTCTTCTTCGAGCCATATTAAAAAATCATTATAACTAAAATCATCTAACCAACAACCAAAATCTGTGTGTCTGTGTTGAGTTTGCTCCTTCGTGGGCGGGTTGTTTTTCCCTTTTTTTTTTCCTTTTTTATAACTCTGGTGTCACTCTTGGTGACATCTTTGTTTTTTAATTAAATTTACCCTTCCCGCGTCAAAAAAAAAAAACAACCAAAATCTATACTAAGTTATGGAAACAATTATATTGATGCTAATAAGCATATGGTTCAAGTTAAAAAAAATTGATGCTAATAAGCTAAATTTCGTACTCACAATTTAGGTCCACCATAATGGACGGAAGTCTTATAAACTTGTAAAGCGAAATTGTAAAACAAAGAAATGTTCAAACAAAATATATCATATTTCTTTATAAGGAGATGTAAAAGCAATTTCTAAATTGAAAAGTCAGGCTGACTCAACTCATCGAGTCAACTGATTGAATCAGTCATAACTCAGTCAGCTGCTAGTCAGAAAGCTAACGTCTGAGTTAGATGCTAACTCGGCTGAATGGTCTTAGCCTAGGCAATTTGCATTGGCCCAAGCTCTGTTGCGCCATCTTGGCCGTTTACAGCTTCAGTTCCCTGTTCCAGCTTCACTGCACATGCCTGCACAGCCAACTCAATCCATCAATATATGCCTACTCCCATTGCAACTCAGTTCTTCTTCATTTCAGTTCAAGCACAACTCAGGTTATCTTCCACCACACATATTTACTTCCATCACCAGAAACCACACAAACCACTCAAAAAAAAATCTTCAGATTTGCCTTTCTCAAGCGACTTCTGTAGCAACCCAACATGATTTCCTTCATTAAATATCTCCTTGGCATCAGAAATTTCTTCTTTAACAGATGATATTATCTTCCCTGTATTTAAACCGCCGCAATCAGCAGGTGATGGGATTTTTGGTAGCGAAAAAGAAAAATTACACGTTTTAGAGTTCAGAGAAACTATAAAACTAAAAGAAGCATACCATGTTTGAGTATAAACCTAAACTGATTAGTAAAAAGTAGAGATGAAAGTGTATACCTTCAGTAGTAAGTGTGCTTTTCGTGTTTCCTGCACTAGTGTCACTTGATTTGAGATAGCTGTTGATGGTGTCCCTTAGTGTTTTGTTAGGAATGAGGTCATCCACGGGTATATTTTTCACCCCACAAATACACATAGATTTTGAAATAATGTTGCCTCTGATACCTGATTTAATTCTAGTACATTACTAAGTCGAGTAGTCAATTACTTGCATACCGAGAAAGAAGAGTAAAAACACTTAAGTGAAAAGAGATACACATTCATTGCAGAAACTTTGAAAACAGCACTTTCTTCCAAGTACTGCGTCTTTCATCACTTCTTTACACAATGGCAAGTAGAGTTCTGGAGGAAAATTGATAACTCGCCCTGAAGCAGAGGGTATGCTTTCAACTTCCTTCTCAAAAGCAGCCCTGATTCAAATAACAACCTGTAGATAACAGCGAAACCAACTTACCCATTGGGCTTCATAACAACAACTGCATCTGGCAATGCATATGAGCCGTCAGCATTCACAGTTACCAATGGACTTTGGGATACCAGTGGGAGGCCTCAGTCGTTTAATGTCCATTGGTAGGACAGTGCTGAATAAATTGCCCTGAATATAGATACAACCAGTATAATTTTTCATGTGAACTTACCGAAACAGAAAAGACAAACAAACAGGCATATTATTCAGATTTTTGGACATACCAGGAACCCGGCATCTGTAACATATGTAGCCTTCTGGTGGTACCCTGAAATTTCCTTTGCCCTATCAAACAAAACATAAAAAAGTTAAAAAAAAAAAAATGCCCTCTGGGGTTCATTGTGTTGTCAACAGTTATCTACATTTAACTTTTTCCCCTTCCTACAGAACCCCTCCTCAACAAAGAGAATGGGTGATACACTTCCCTAGGTTCTCACTTATTAATTCGATAGCTAGATTTTACATCTATAAGACTCAAAGCCTCACCAATTCACTAAAATCTACTAGAGAAACTAAAACAAGTAGTGTGATGATTCTTGTTTAAGCAGCTTATCACATTCATGCTTTCCTCACAAGTCAATAAACTCATAAACACTAATATGGTTTCTTCCAATTCATGTTAAACACAAATCTATCCTGATTTCTGGCTAACCGATCAACTATATTCACAATAATACAATGTTGGGTTAAAGAAAAAAAGTACCAATAGGTTCAAAACCAGTGCTACTCATGGTCGATATTCCACCCTTAGAAACATTGCTGACACCTTGAGACTGCGAGGTTAAAACAGTTTTCATTATTTAATTTGGAGTTACTCAGTTCTTAAGCACATAGAAGTTAAGTCAGAAAAACAGAACGATTCAACTGAAACCGACCTATACAAAACATTACAAGTCGGACATCTCAAATCGCAAAAATATAACAGGGACATTGTATGATATGCTGTAATATTATTATGGTTCACACATTCATTACATTTATCCACCTGCACTGGTTTACAATAATGATCATTTGTCACCCATAACCATGAAAATACTGCAGTACATTTTTTTTTTTTTTTATGTCAATCCGGTTTGATTTAAATCGTGAATGATATGGATTTGGTTATATAGACTTTAGATCAGTAATTGAAATCAAATCTGATCTAGACTCTAGACTTCGAATGCTACTTACCTACATATGCTTTATGTTGGTGATTAAGATCCTTCACGAAATTCCGTAGAAGTTTCACGTAGAAAACAGCTCCAAAAGAAAACAGCTCATCATATTCCAGAATAATACAAACAGGACAAATTCAAGGAGATAAGAAATCATGTTTCTTACACAATAAAAAGGACACGAGTGAAATTCAAGTTCCACCACAGAAACAATATTCATATACTATCAACTTAGAGAGAGATTACCAAAACAATTAGCAGCAATATAGCAATTTTTGGCCCTGCCACCATCACCAGCTTTACTGCCTTATTCAAGAACTCTGCTGCAGCTTCCAACCCCAAACTATTACTCAACCTGCATTCCCACAATAAACACTCAAAATAAACACCTAGCAAAAACAACACTCCAATATTGAAAAACACCAGTGACTAAAGGCTCTCGACAAAATGTAGGATGAGGTATCAGTATGGCAGACAAATTGCAGAATGGAACATAGATTCTTACTTGGGTGCTAAGCAGAATGAATCAAAGAAATCATCTTCTCTGCCCCCACTCATTCAAACTTCTCAAGAACAAACCCTAACTCACTAAGACGTAATACCATCACCTGAAACTTGATACGATCGGTAATTTTACACCTAATCCGTCAATTAATTCAATACCCAACTAAAATCTCGATCGGAATCTTATAAATGAAACCCACCTTCTAAATCTGCAATCGATTCAACGCGATGATGACTTCAAAGCTAGGTGTGATGATATAAACAACGCGATGATTTCCTTTGAGCATTATTTAAAAGTAGAAGAGCTGTGACAAACTTAATTGTCACACATAAGATATCTAATTGAGACTACCAATATGAGCAGGTAAATTATACTGTCTTGCATCTATACATTGGAATCATCTTCCACATATCACTACAGAGAATAAAATTAATGCAGTAATTCTAGTATGAAAAGCGCTGTCTTTCCGATGGGATAAATCCTAGAGTACTTAACCAAATTAGACTTGTGATACCATTTTATAATCCAAATTTTCATAATCCAAGATGATGAATCATAAATTCTGGGTGTTTACTAAATACCCAATTCATCAATTCATGGAAACAGCTATAATGAAACCCCTATCATTACTGAAATGAGTAAAGAAAGCAAGAAGAACTTTACCTTCGTTTCTTTTGGAACTTTTCTCAAATACTTGCTATGCAGTTTTGCTGGTGTTGGCCTCAAACCTCCATAGCCTGTATAAACCCCAAAATCAGTTGCTATAAAGACCTTGACAATTCTCAAAACTGAAACTAACCATACTTAAGCTACAAATCGCAATCTACATATTTCCAATAGCAGTACCCGTCAAAAAAAAAAAAAATTCAAGCACGACAAGAACAAATCAGAACCGTCACCACCAGCAACTTCAAGCGAGAACCCCATCAACAACACAACAGCAACCAAATCATTAACTCAACAGGACCAGAAGCTCGAAAACCGACTTTCTAAACTATCAGAATATAACTCAACAGGACCAGAAGCTAAAAAGATAAAACACAATGACGTCACATATTATGCAGGCAATCAGTCATTTGAAAGCAAGCTCTATCAAACAACAACAAACAGGAGTTTCATCCAAACTCTCACAACATGCTTTTGAACAATAAGAATAATGAATTGAAAATTACAAAAAATTGAATCTCAACCACTGAACGACACAGTTAATGGAAAATTAACTTCACAGACAGAAGTCAACCAAGTAACAACTTATTCCTGTCCTAAATTCTGAAAGCTACTAAATACAATGTAAAAGTAAAGGACATGATCCAACAAACAGCATTACTAGATAAAGTGATTGTATATCACAATTTTTTCTGCTGAGCCTGTAAGAAGAGAATTTCTTCTAATTCAGCCAAATCAAACATGTCTGAACACTGAATTCTCTTCCATCAGAAAGATCAATGTGCCTCAAGAAACATTTACATTCGCAATGACAATGACAAAGCAACACAATAAGCTCAATATAATGTTTGTCCATTAAAACTACAACATACAACACAGACAATCTTGGCAAAATATATACTCTTAGCACATACCTCAATATATCAGGCTTTACACATCAGTCACAAACAACAGTTATCTATTATTCACCATAAACAGTTCGTTGAATCATTCAAACTAAGAGACTAGGTTTAAACATTTCCATCGTAACTCTAGTAAATAACCAAAGGCTGCACATAATACTAAGGTTTTACCTATCAACAAAATTCAGCAGTGCTTTCGGGAGCTACATGGTTCAGTAGTATTCAGGACACCTTTCCTCGAAAACCTATGTTGTCAAAAGTGAAAGGATGGGAAAAGACTAAAATATCAGAAAAGCGGCAGAAGACCTGGGCTATATGTGGTCCAGTGCCGACATCACAGTACCTCCACCTTCAAAACCGGATCTCCGAACAGTAATATGTAAGATCAACAATTGCAGTTAAAAGTATGAAACATTCACACAAGAAAGTACCAGCAACTGCTGTGCGAGAGAAGATTTCAAGCAGTATTGGAATAAATGGTAATGTGTGCAAAAGGTGTAGTAGCATACTAAAGAGGTAGCAAGGGGGCCCTAAGTTAACCAATGTGTATACTGCTGGCCGGTGATGACAACATTTACGTATTTTTAACAGCAAAGCTCTCGTCAATTATTCATCAAAGCAGAATTAAATTTTGATTTGTAACCGACGCTATTAGGCATACTACACCTTAGTTAACTTGACAAAGAAACCTAGAAAGCATAACCACATTATTCAAGAATTCAAATGTTCGGCTGTTAGTGTTCATCGGGCTTTTTTCAGTTAGTCAATATCATAATATAAAACCTTTCAAAAAATTCTTTGTGCGACAGTAGAAGAACAAACTACCAGAGAATCTTAATTTTCTACGAAGAGATTTAGTTCAGTACAAATGCAAGATATAGAGTTATCAAATCACGTTTGATCCTCCACTGAGTCTTCATGTTAGCGTCACCGATTTGGAGGACTCTGAGATAAAAAGAACTTCACATACGCATTCATATATTAGCCTGCATGCTATGTCTTTAGATGCCAAACAATATAAGCCACATATCTGACTTCCTAAATACCAACCATAGTATGACACATAATGTATGCCTTGGATGTGCTATAGCTACAAATAAGGTGTGGTACAGCTACAAATAAGGTCCTCAAAGTCGAATACAACATAAGAAGTAACAAAAGCGTAACAAAGGCAAATAACTTCACATGATATGCCTTTGGAAGCTATACATACATCTGACTTCCCAAATACCAACAATAGTGATCAGGAATGACACATAAAGTTCAAACAATGTCTTCCCAAGACGTGCTATAACTACTACGCGTAGATACTCGAGGAAAAGAAGTTTCATAATTGAAATTCTATCAAATAAACACCAAGAAGAAGGCCTATGATATGTAAAAACAAATAGGGCCTTAAAACTGAAAACACCACATAGGAAGTGACAACCAAATAACAAAAATCTAAATTCCCTTCTTCTTTCATCTTTTCATTTCCTAATTATCACAAATTTCACTTTTCATTTAAGGTAGGATATATAACAGGTGAAGTGCTTAAGAACCTTACCTCTTCCAGCTTTCTTCATGCTCCTAACTGTTTCTTATTGTTCCCAATTTGGTTCAAATATGTACCAGAGTTAAGTGAAACAAGGCTGGTCACATAGTTAACTGCATCCGAATTAGTTTCACAAACCGCAGGTTTCCAATATCCTTGGCTCTTTGGGTCATATAAGATTAACTTGTCATCGCCCTGCAATAAAATCTTATTGTCCTCAAAACTCCATTTGAGCTCCATTTGAGCCTCAGATAGAATCCATGATTTGACTTGTCTCTTCAATCAATCACCAAAAACATGAAGCTTTTTTCTCATAGTCCAAAGGCTGATTCCCTGACTCCTCATTCCCAATATCAAAAGAGACTAGAACTTGCCCAGACATCATGGATTCAAAACAACAATATGTTCCTCTAACACCAAAAACATGAAAAAATTTGAGAAGCTGAAATTCCAAATGAGGATTCCTTATGCCCTCCCATTTGAAGATCCCCTACGACATTTTTGTTGTTCAATACTTAATGTTCTTATTGATGAAATTAGAGCTGTTAAGGAACTTCTGGAATCTCAGGAGATTTTGACTGGTAACCTCAATTGACACTGACATTTGAAATTGACACTGACATTGTAGTGCCTGAGAAGAGGAAAAAGTTAAGCTGTTAAGGGGTTTAGAGATTTTCAAAATGAAAAAAAACTACTAAGATTCAAGTATTTTAGGTTAAGATTTGAGTTGAAGTAGAACAAGCAACAATAGACGACACACTTACATAGGTTTCTTATAACCACAAGGTGACAGGTTCAATGCTTGTTGCTAGCAAATGTATTTTACGCTTTTCTATTTGAGATTCCTCAGCTGAGGGAACAACAACTTTGAAGGCAGTCACTATACCTTTGGCATTGACAATGGAAATTCAAGGCATAGAATTGCACTATTTCTTCCAAACACCTAAACAGGCTGAAATTCCCTTCTCACTGAGTTTCCAAGTTGCTCGACGTTGATAGGTGGCTGTAACTGACGACCAAAATGGTGTTTGAGTATATATAGTCTCAACATTCTCTGATGTTTCCTCAACATCCAGTCTCAATAGGCCAGCAATATAAACAGTATGGAAGTTCTCAGTTCAACTCCTTGCTTGTTTGCACCAATTTCTGTTCTTCCCTCGTCAGCTGGTGAGGATGCAAAAGAGTATCAAACATTTCGTCCAGCTTACAAACATCATCTACAAGATGTTTCAAACCCCAACCTCTAACTGCACTAACCAAATGAACGCTAGTAACCTTACTAGCTCTTCCTTGACGTACAGATCCAATGCTCCAACCTAAAACAACACTAGGTACATTACCCGATTTCCCTTGTTTCCAATCTACTGAAATTCTCTTCAATAGTATCCGAAACCAACTAACGTCCCATCGAAATCAGCAGCATCAACAAGCCATTAAAACAACCGACCGTTGTGGAAACCAATTGTGTGATCGAAATCAAAATCCGGTAACAAATTCTCCATTGTAGCATCTCTTTCACTCCCGTAATAATGTAACAAATGACATCTAGGATCTAGCACAAACAACCGGTTTGGAACCAAATTTGGGAGTCATACATTTTCTTTTTCAGAATCTAATATCTCACTTTCATGAAATTTGGGTTGTCTATCTAATTTCACTTTATAATCTGGCTTCTTCTCCGGTAATTTAGGGTCTAATCTTTGCATATGAACACCACGACCAAGGCAAACTAGATGATTTTGAGATGTTTTCTCCCTTCAATTATGAAATTCAAACATGTTTGTGATTCAGTAGAAAAAAGTCAAGGAAAGTGTTGCGGGTTTTGGTTATAATCAATTGATGAAATTGGAAAGTAAGTGAGAGTTTAAAGATTGAAACTTGCTTACCTTTGAAGAAGAAATGATGAAACCCATGTTTGAATCTCAAAGGTGAGAAGCTAATAAAATTTCTGGGTTTTGATTTTGTCTTTTGTTGATGATGAAAGAGATGGTGTTTTTTGCTGTGGCTTTCTTTGTTTTGTTTCTAAACAAAAAACGGTGGTTTTCTTATTTGATTCCATTGTCATGACGCCCGAGGAACAAAAAGGGCTTGGTGCCTCGCCTAGCGCCTCATACAACATATTTGATTAGTCGGTGAGTTTCCTATGTTTAAACTTTTCCTAAGCTATCTGGGAATCGAATCCGTATGTTTTAAGGTAAGTAATTGTCGATGTTGTTAGTAAGTTGAGAGAAAATTTCATCAACCAAGGCGTTGATGATGCTGTTCTGGATCATCTTCGAGAGCAGTGGGAGCTAAAACTGATGATGCAACCTGAGGTCATACCACCTCAACCTGAACATAGAGATCCTTCTGTTGTTCCAGCACCCTCTGCACATGAAGCCAGTACTAGTGGTTCTAGCTATCTGCAAGAACAATATCCTGCGAGGCTGCCTCTTGGTGTTCATCTCAATGTTGCTGCATATGATGAGGATTCCTTCATGCCTCCAGGGAGAAGGTCAAAGCAGCTTGATCCTCCTCCGCAAGATGGCTCTTCGGATTCTTCACTTGAAGAACAGGTTCCTGTTAATACCCTCAATCTAGGAAAACCAGAAGGCAAAGAGGATGATGATGAGCCAGATTTGAACGAAGATGATGATCTTCTGTTCGACCAGGAAGAAGAAGATGAAGAGAGAAACATAAACCAATTGATATTGGCACAATATGTAAAGGTAGATACACCCAAGAGCAGCAATAAATGGAGATTCAAGTGTACTCTAAAGGACGGCATACTCCACTTGAACGACAGAGATATCCTGTTCTCCAAGGCTGAAGGAAATTTTGATTACTGATCAGACAATGTGAAAAGAAAGACCCAAAATAGACCAATCCACTTCCATTAGGAGAGCTTTATGAGGTAGAGACATTATGGCACATTCTCTACGAGGGAAGTCTTATACAATGCACTCTATTCTATTTTTTTGGTCTGAATTAACACCAAGATAGTGCAAGTGGAATTCCCGAATTTTTAGGCCAATGGTATTCTGTTACCCCAAAAGAGTTGTGCTATTGCGTTAAAATCTAGCACTTCTAAGAGTCTCAGACCAATTATACAATATCAAAAATATGATGGCACATTAATAAGTGGAGTATTTAAATAGAAAAGATCAAGAACCAAAATATCAACTGAATTCTACTGATTCTTATAGAGA
This sequence comes from Papaver bracteatum, assembly GCA_023529315.1. NCBI lineage: Eukaryota > Viridiplantae > Streptophyta > Magnoliopsida > Ranunculales > Papaveraceae > Papaver > Papaver bracteatum. The sequence goes on along the minus strand of JAJJWX010003234.1, from coordinate 566,867 downwards.
GATGTGATGCATAAGACTTGTCCCTATTCAACAAAAATTTATGAAAATTAAATTAACCTCAGACATAAACTAAACAATCTTTTCAAGAGCTAAACAACACAGTAGACATTCACAACAGAATTTGATCTTTCAGCTCTGACCCAAAAACAGATGCTTCTGTCAGCATCACAAGGAACAATATCCGACTTAAGGAAGACCTGAGCCTGCGGCACCAGCACCAAAGCCACCACCACCACCACGACCAAAACCACCCCTACCTCCTGAACCCTGCACAAGTTGAACCTTTGAAATTAGAAATTTGAACAACGGTTTCACTATTGACTACTTGAATCATACAAATCATACAATATGGACTATAAAACAGTTCTTGCAATATTAATATAATGAATCACAGAATCCTCCAGAATTATGAAATGATGTAGCTCAAAAAGAAGATGCTGTATAACTGCAGGATTACCCATGAACTATCTTCAAAAACAATCAGAACATCACAGGAGCAGGAACCAAAAAGATGGAAAAAAAAAAGAAATACAGACTAATATAGTCCAGATCACAGAAACTCAGAGCAAATTTACATGCTTTTGTAGAATGATTCAATATGCTTGTGAACGATAAGAACAATGCATTGAAATAGAAAATTACAACAAAAAAAATGAACATTATAAAAGAAAGCCAGAGAAGTTCAACAAAGTGCAGTCCTAAAAGTAGAAAAGTAAAAGTAATGACAATATCCATCATAACATTATTAGATACACAGTGAGTCAGTGATTCTATATTACAATTTTCTGATTAGCATTTAAAAGAAACATTTCTTCTTCTAATTCAACTAACTCAAACATGAAAGATGGATACTAACGTCCAATGTGATACTGATTCTTTACTAGGATCCAACAAGACCAACACAAACCGTGCAACGCATTGCCTATTGGCATTTACAATCAACCTACCCATCATCATAAAACAACCTCAAGGAATGTTTAGCAGGCAAATAGAGCCAAGTACAAATCCTCGCAAACCTAAAATTCACAAGGTATTTCACAAGGCAACTAGCTTATTTAAGACAACAAACAACTAGATGTTTGCCAGTGAAGGCTTTTCATAATAGATGTTTGCCAGTGAAGATTTTCAAACTTGAGCCACCAATCAAGGAAGACAAGAGAAAATAGAAAACAAATCAAAAGAAACAACCAATTAACAAAATCTGAGCTACTATTTAGTTTCCATAAGTACATTGAAAAGCATACAACTAATTCAAAAATCCAGAATCATATCCATAGATTTACCACTTATAACCAGTTCAGGGGAAGCCTCATCAAAAGATAAAAAAATGACAACTAATGAGCAAGTTAGGCATTACATATCAATGACAACAATACAGTATGCAGGAACAAAACCCATCTCTTAATTAGATAAAACAAGGCCATAAACAGTTCAATTATAACTAAAGAGACTAGATTTAAACCTTAAATTGTGGCTGATACTCTGCTGGAGCACCACCCTTATCTCCTCCAAACTCCCCTGGTGCTCCCCCTCTTGGACCACCACGGTATCCATCTCGGTCACCACCAAATCTAGGTCTGTCACCACCTTCGTAATTACGCCTAAATCACCACAACAACAACAAAATCAACATCAGACATCAAATAAACACAACCATCAGAAATCAAATGCTACAAACACATCAAATCCAACAAAAAAACGTCAACAAATCATACCTAGGGCGATCACCCTGTGGTGCTCTACCAGTTTGAGCAGATTTCTTCAAAGTGTTAGGCACAATCTCAGATGGTAGGTTCAAGTAAGTCCTCAAAAACTCAATACCATCATTAGTCAAAAACCAGTAGTAATGCATCCATGCGAAGGTCTCACGAACGTACTCCTTTGATTTAAAACTCTGCATAAGCTTAATCACTTGTAGATTTGGTACATCAATGTCTGGATGCTTTGCCAAGTTGAAATCCTTCTTTGCATACAGTACTCCCTCTGAAATCAAAAATACCCAAAATCAACCCCAAATCCAGTAAATAAACCACAAAATCAAGCACAAATCCAGTAAATAAACAACAAAATCAAGCAGAAAATCACAGATCTAAACGAGTTTTATGGTTTTACCTTGGAAGAGGTACTTTGAAATCTCACGACGGTTCTTCTCGGACATAATCTGAAAAGAAGAAAATGAAACAGAAGAAGAAATTAGGGTTCATGATTGTAAAGAGATTAGTGAAGAAGGAGAAGGAGGAGAAAGGAGACGAGATTTAGGGTTTTGTGAGGCATACCATGGTTGCGGCGAGTTGGAGAAGACGGAAGTTCTTCTTTTGTGGTTTTCGCTTCTCTCTCTCTCAGTGAGATTGTATTTTGGTATAGTGAAAACGCTTGAAACCCTAGATAAATGACTTGAATTTATATGAAGAGAGAGGCGAGTTTAATTGGGTAAGGCCTTGTTTGGTGCGTGTGTGTGGTGCTAGGGTTTTAGTTGGGCTTTTTTGTTTGAAGGATTTGGAATGGATATGTGAAGCCTGTTTTAAGGGTTTGCTTAAGAGGAGATCGAATGAGACATGTTTTTGGGCATACCAAAAAATTACCGGGCATACTCAAGGCTCGGCTCATAACTTTTTTTTTCCTAGGTTTGTAAGGTTCGGATCACAACTTTTAAGCCGAACTTAGACAAAATATATGCCCGGTAATTTTTTGGTATGCCCAAAAACAGCCCTCGATCGAATTTGGCTAGATGGAGTGGAGTGAGTGAGTATGCCGTCATTACTTTGTCTTATGGTGGGTTCGTTTGCGGAATTATAATACCATGGAATTATAAATCATGAAACCAATGTAATGTTCTCCACATTCTCAAATTCCAAAATTGTCAGATTCATATCCACTTTATTCCAAACCAAAATATACAGATTACAAGTATTCACAAAATTAGGAAAAAACCACACACATCTTCCTTTTAGTTAAACTTGTAATCCACTGTAAAGGTTACACAGCATACATCAACCAACAAATATACACTAGATGGCGGATTGGACAGTTGGGGGTAAGAACTTCTGGTATCAGATCCTGTAATATGATAGAGAGAATGGTGTACCCAGTGACTAGAAACAACTTCTCTTTTACTCCCATTCAATCTCTTCATATCCTAAATTTCCAGCTTTTTCAGTTATTGGAAGGTTCCAGTTTGGTTTCTTTGGCTTATTTTGCGCAATTCTGTACAAATCACACACACAAAAACTCATTAAAAAGAACATGTAGAGAACAACATACAAGAAAAACCAAGATAGATTTGAAGATGGTACAACTCGTCATCCAAATCCCAAGCTAAAATCCTAAGATATGCATACAAGCTAACAGACTATGAACAAATGTACATGTTCTGACAGAGACACTTACGCATACACTATGCGAGAAGTAAACTATCGGGATCCAACACATAAAACATCAAAATTGTTCATAAAATCATGACAGTAATAGTACATCCAACAATCAATAAATCAATTCACATAATTCAAATCAAGGGAACACAAAACTCACTTGTAGACTTGCCACTCATATGGAGGTCCAAAACTCCCATATTTTAGTTCTACATGTGTGTGTACAAAGACATGCAATTATCTTTCTGTTGGTGCATATGTATCTTTGCATGTGTGTATGAAAGAGAAAGAGAGATGTAGCCTACCTATTATGATGCACCATCTTTGGAATACGCCTTTAAGTCCTAATGGTTGTTACGAATAAGCATCCCTTGGAGTGATAGGTAATGATCTTTGTTGTCTCATGTCTGTACCAAATAATTCTTCTGCCTGCCTTAATGTTTCCTGGATAACAGGGAAAAGGACAAACCAATTTGCTTAGTTACTTCGGTTCAATGACCAATAAATTTTACCGAGAGTTTCAAAAATCACAAAGCAGTAAGTAATTACCTCTTGAGTTTGATTTTGAAAATTAAGCTCCTTGATATTGGAAATAAATGCATTGAACTGCTTGTAAGACAAACTACTCCTGCAGTTCCAAATATACACAATTTAGTATAGTTGTAACTTTCGAAATTGTCAATTAAAATCGTGACTAAGAACTGAACTCCGTAGTAGTCAGGCCTGGCTTGGCGGAAATATCTCATTCCCATCAATTTGAGGAGTGCCCACTGAACATAGTAAAGTACATAAATAACTTAGTTATGTTGAGGGCATTCTTCTTATAGAGTAAGGAAGAAAAAAAATAAACATCAAAACGAAAACGCCAACATTTGTTTCAGCCAAGTCAGCCATTTTGAGTCTCGCTTCGAAACGGGGGAACTGGCATCTTCTATCAACTAAAACTAGCAAGAACCTAATTGGAAAATCACTACTGGTACAGATCGTGGTTAATAAATAAGGTATCTACTGACAGCCCTTCAGTTTCATCCATGCATTCATAAAAAAGATGAGCTTTGGTTAATTGTGGCTCTTGTTACAGACCTGATACATGACGCCCATGAGGAGGAGAGCTTGCTGCAAAAGATTGCTGACTTGATGGGAACAATCAACACAATAAACCACTTCGCCTTTCGTACTGAGATTTAGTGGTGGAACCAGAGGTGCGGTTTGGGGATAGAAAAAGCGGGGGTCTAACAACCTCACCTAATATTTTGATTAGCAATTTATATGGATAACTTCGAGTTGTTTTTCTAGAGAATCAACTAAACTCAATCAATAGAAAATACTCAGGGAGTTATTATCTCAATCTCTCAATTTGATTTACTCAAGCAAATGTGATTCGCGAGTCTAATCAAAGAGAGATAACTTGGATGGTACCAAAGACCAATATCCAAGTGTCAATCAATTTAAATCAACTACCAATAAGGTCGGATATTCTAATTGATTGAACAACGCACAACCTGTATCATTTCAATTATATAAAAAAATATAATGCGGAAAAGAAATAACACAGATACCATAATTTTGTTAACGAGGAAACCGCAAATGCAGAAAAACCCCGGGACCTTGTCCAGATTAAACATACAATGTATTAAGCCGCTATAGACACTAGCCTACTCCAAATTAACTTCGGTCTGGACTGTAGTTGAACCCCAATCAATCTAACACTGATCCAAGGTACATTTATACTCCTACGCCTCTGATCCCAGCAGGATACTGCGCACTTGATTCCCTTAGATGATCTCATCCACAACCAAGAGTTGCTACGACCCAAAGTCGAAGACTTTAGCAAACAAATCTGTCTCACACAGAAAAGTCTACAAGATAAATAAATTCGTCTCCCACGAATAAATCTATGAGTTTTGTTCCATCTTTTGATAAATCAAGATGAACAGGAACCAATCAATAAAACCAGGCTTATATTCCCGAAGAACAGCTTAGTTTTATCAATCACCTCACAATAGTCTTAATCGATGCAACGAAAAAAGATATTGTGGAATCACAAACGATGAGACGAAGATGTTTGTGATTACTTTTATATCTTGCCTATCGGAGATAGAAATCTCAAGCCAATTATTACAATTGTACTCGTACGATGGAAACAACAAGATTAGATCACACAACTACAAGAAAAGTAGTATCGGTCTGGCTTCATAATCCCAATGAAGTCTTTAAGTCGTTAACCTGGTTTTAGAAGAAGAAACCCAAAGGTTAAAAGAGAATCGACTCTAGCTTAGCAAACTAGCATCACACAGAATATGTGGGGATTAGGTTTCCCAGTTGCTAGAGTTCTCCCTTATATAGTCTTTCAAATCAAGGTTTGCAATCAATGTTAGATTAGTAACAAAGTATTCAATATACACCGTTAGATGAAACACTACACCATTTTAAGGATATAGCAACATACAATAGCTGTTGCTAAACGGGGTCGCAACGGGACTTCTCTGTTGCTAAACACGGTGTCGCAATTTTTAGCAACGGCATAAGCTTTGTTGCGAATCTTGGTCAGCAACGGACATTCGCAACAGCCGTTGCCGTTGCGAATTTTTTTATTAGCAACAGCAGGCTATTGTTGCTAATATGTTGCTAATTACAGGAATACCATATACCAGAACCAGATATTGTTGGTTCTGGTTCTACTGTATTGGTTCTGGTTCTAATTTAGCAATAGAGCCTTGATGTTGCTAATATTTTGCAACGTCAAAAAAAAAGGTCAAGTCCCATTCTATTGACCTAGCCAAAATTCATTACCCTAAATTCCCCCCTGCAATTACCCAGTTCCCCATATTCAACATCCAAACATATATACAAACTACAATGGCAAAACAAAACAGATACAAATGTAGTTGAGAATCACCACTAGATAATTTTATTATAAAATATAGGATTCTTCAGTTGATACAAATGTACACAAGTAACTTATGTATGTTGTGACTGACATAAAATATTTGATCTATGTTGATGTTTCTAAATGGATGGGTAACCTAGCTTTTGTCAAATGATAGAGGCATTGAAAAACAGGGAAAGAAAGACTAAATATCACCAGAAGTATCACCAGACTCCGCTTGCTTAACCAATTTCGACAAAGATTTCAACTGCTGCTAAAATATCATAAGAGTACTTCTTTTTAACTTGAGCCCAAATACCTGCAAAATAACCAATTTTATGTTTCAGTACTAAGGTAAAAAATAAAATACTAACCATAGATTTTGTATAATCTGCAGAGACAAGTCAAAACCATGTAAAATCAACAAACTCTGCTATAAGTGAACTAAATGGAGATGTATGTAGAAGCAAATCCAAACACTAAGGATATACACTAGTGACTGAAATGATTGTTCAATCAACTAATTCTCTAGTTTGCAAGGTCTAGCATTATAATCTTACTACTTATAGACGAAAACTTTCAAAAGAAGTTTGTTTACCTTCGTTTCAGAGTAGTTTTTGATCATGAATGGGGACCCAAACAGCACATGACATAATTATATTTAAAATGATTCCTGCAAAACTTTAAGAGTGTTAAAATAACTCATACATCACATAAAAATATGACAACGTATTGACAAAAAAAATCTAAGAGTAAGTAGTAACATTACCTGAATCTATCATCATATTTTGTTGTTAATAGATGTACTTGAACTATAATTACACAAATATGAAGGAATTAGGAAGTTGTTGAATTATGAACCCACCATACCTAATGGCTAAATGGGTGTAATGAAGATTAATGCAACAAAGACTTACCGGAGAAAGGTGAGCAACATCATAATCCCGTAGCCACAAATCGAACATCATATTACCTCAAAAGCAATTATAAAGTGAAGATTAGTATCCATTTGAACTCAATATGATAACCATAAGCAAGAGGGAGTGTACTTACCAAGGATTGATATTCCCCCGGGTGGCTACTATTGCTTCAATTGACCTACACTGCAGTCACCTGCGCAAAAAAGTACAACAGAACCCAAACCACACACATCCATAAAGAAAATCCGATTATATTAATACTGTCCGATCATATAGATACATTACGATTCAAAGTATGAGAGTTTTCCTTATGCACAACTACATAAGAATGTGCCTGAGAGTATTCCTTATGCACAATTGCATAAGAATCTACATGCTAGCTTGCTAACCACATGTATAAAAGTGTTTCAAAAAAAGCAAAAAAAATAAAGCACAACTGCCCGAGAGTCTTCCTTACGCAAAAATGCATAAGAATCTACATGTTAGCATGCTAAGCACATGTACAAAAGTGTGAACATATATATAAGCAAAACAATATAAAGCCATATATGTTTCTCAGTTATCGAGTATTAGATGATGGCTGAGATACCAAAAAAGTAGGCCGACCGCCAACCTGACTAATTATTTCTGATGCAGGCCTTTGGATGAACCACATACCCTCCAACACCAACATCTCTAAAGGTCTCAGCAAACTTGTTAGCTTTTATGACATTTGCATCTGGCATGAGAATCTTATCCACCAATACCTTTCCAAGATTAGCTGGTACAATAGTGCCATGGCACATACGTCCTTGAGCACCAGTACACAGTCTACCAACAACCAAAACTTCCTCTTCAATGTTCAACAATGAACATGGAGGCATTTCAACAGGTGAAGATGATAATCGAGCTGGTGATATGGTTTGCCCAGGTGAAGGTGTTTGAGCAGGTGTAGGTGTTTTAGCAGGTGAATGTGCATGAGTAACAGAATTATTCTGAACAGGTGAAGCTGCATGACCTTGTAAACAACCGCTGTTGTTTGATGTCACAACTGAACCCGGCATTGCAGACTGGATATCCTTCACAGTGTGACATAGTGATCCCAAGCCTTCGATCAATATCCCCACCTTGATACCTAGGTCATCCAACTGATGCTTAACAGCTCCATCCTTAGATTTCAACTCTTGTACTTTGGCACGCCATAGAGCAGAATAATCTTATTGAGTACGAGTAATGGGACCAACAAAGATGAACCCGTCCTCTAGATTCCTTCTGAAAAACTTGAGACATTACATCTAAATCTGATACAGGAACACCCGCAGCTTTTTTCTCCTTGATATCTTCCTGGGCCTTCTTAAGCTCATCCTGCCATGTCAAGCATAACATTGTCAGATATATATAATACATAGAGATAATAAAGAAGTGGCAGACGCTATTTCGAGGACTGAATTGTGCTGCAAAAGAGAATACCTTCAGCTGATCAAGTATATTAGAGATAAACTTTATTGGTTTGAATGTTGTACTGTAAAATATATAAATAGAACATGTAATCATCCTGCTGATGTGTTAGCAAAGTATGCTCGAATATTGCAGAAGCTAAAGGTGTAATCTTAGCCTATGAATACAAGTTGATTTCCTTTAAAAAAAGAAAGATTACTAGCATATAGTACGTATATGAGTACAGATGAAGGAGTGTGCCGACTCACAAAGTATTTTTGTGCACTAGGCAGAATTTCCCCACCCACTTGAGTATGAGCTTTAATCCAAACATCAGAGGTGCTGATTTCCACATCAGGATTCTCGCGCTACTAAATTCAACGAGTTAATTTGTATTAATCAATCTAGTGAAGGATGAGACTAATCATAATGGCCATACATTGAGATTTTTAAATCTATATACATACCAGTTCAGATTTCATGAAAGAATGAGATTTACGACCGGTGGTGTGAGAGTGATCGTATAGTGCTCTTTTCCTTTTGTGCTCAGCTATGCTTTCCTGTGTTTTTTGAGTGCTTTCATTCTTATAGAACTCTATCCACTCCTCTTCTTTTACATTTGGAGGAATATGTAGAATCCTTTCTTCATAAGTATCATAAGGATCAATATACTCTCTTCGTAACTCCCACTTTCGTCTCCTCCATGGACCAGACATCTCCTTAACCATGGTTATCTTAGAAGTCTCAGGTAAATGAAATGATTTCTGAAAAAACAGTGTTATCAATGAATATTAATTCAGATGCAAAGATAGTATGTAAACAGTTGTACAAACAACCTACCCATATAGTTGAGGTTCTGAATCCCTGTTAATTAAAACCTAAAGCTTTTACTTGAACCTATATTGTTGACTCTAACAAGTTTATCATTTTGATCAGCTCGATCAGGTCCACCAATGTATAACCGAATCATTGTATCATTCTTAATTAAATTTATAAAAAGTGTAAACCGCAGTAAGATGAGATTTGTACTTGTAGTTCATTCCAAATATCATTTTTGTACTTATCGGGCACATGCTTCCATGTTTTGTAAGAGATAGGGACAAGAGTACGAACCAAGGCGCCTTTCAGGTGACCGTATGATGTTGCATTGGGGGAAATGGGAAGACCATTCTCATCAACCTCCACTTCTGCCATAATAAACTGCAAAATAACAACCAACATCTATCAAAGAAAGTAGTTAAACATATAACAACATTTGTCACTATATATCCACATAAACACATGAAACAGAACACAGGTAAAAAAGAGCACAGACAGAACCTATCAAGATTGCCCAAGTGATAAAACAAAACTTATCAGAAAAAAGAACCTAAATAAGCAACAACTTTAAACTATCATTGTCACATATCATAAAAAGGTCACTTAATCCACACAAAGCTTTAAACCACAGAATCGACACATATAAGCTTCTCTAAACTCTCATTGTCAGTAAGAACTGACTGATAAATAGTAGGAATTTCAATACTATCTATGGAGGAAGTTAGTCCTTGAGATGAATGCAACACCACATACCACCCTTTTTCATAAATATCATCTGAGTAGAACACTTGCTTCGCTTCAGATGCAAGAATAAACGGCTCATCCAGAGCTCCGTCAATGCTTTTCATCTTAGACAAGTTAACCTTTATCAACCTTGAATTTGGATCAACCTTGCACCCATTAGTCTTCTCTTCAACCTTCATCCAATCACAATAAAAAATTGTTTCTTCAAATTCCATATAATTCAACTTGATAATCTGCCTAATGACTCCATAATAGATCATTTCTTTTTCCTGGTAATCTGTGTCTGTGGACTTCTCTCTATAACTTGTAATAGCTCTCAATGACACACCACTGTTTTGCGATAAAACCCCACCCTCGTAATCTTGTGCACAGAAAGTAAATCCATTGACTTGGTATTTTTTATATGACTGCGCCTTGAAGAGAAGTCCATGCATGCACTAGTCGCCAAAGGGTTGAGTTCTCTTCATTAGCTTCTAACAACTGCAAGGGAATGAACATGTGTGTTATGTGTACCATCGATATATAGTTAAAATTCAAGAAAATACTGACATTGTTTAATGTTTATCTAAATCTGCATACATGAATACTGATATTTCAAGAAAATGAGGTTCTTACTGCTGTGCAATGATTATTCTTGGAAGCAATACTAATCTTTAAACTTACATATATACTAGGCACACATCCAGACCATTACACAACTAAGGTATGTACAAAATTGAAGCTAGTATTTTACCTCTTCTCGTAACCACAAAAGAAAATTTGAGGTATTCTTGGACGAACAGTTGGTATGACCATTAGAGCTCGCACAGTTAACATAGGAATCATACTTCCTACAATCAAACAATAACTTTAAAAAATTATATAGACATACATAATAACATCTCAAAGGTGTAAAACTAAAAATTTGTACCTTTGCCACTCATCTAACCCATCGTACTTAGAGAGAAGCCATTTGCGAGCTTGTTCAAACTGCATTTGAGTTAGAGTGATATCCCTAGCTTTACTTAAAGGCATCTCATCAGAAAACTCATCGTCATCATCAAAAAATTCCATTCGAGTATGCTTATGAGTACCCTCACCATCCTTTGAAAAACCTTCCATACCATATAAGCTGGCTTCTCGCAGCGTATACCCTCTTGCAATGCACCCATCAATGTACCTTTTGTTGCGCACCAACCCTTTGAAATCTTTCATTAACCTACAAAGTTATAGACATTAAACAACAAAGTCAGTTACATATAACAACACTAAATTTATAGACATTGAAGGACAAAAAGTCAGTTGGACATCACTCAAGTTATAAACAATATTAAACAATAAAGTCATTTGTGGTGATTACCTCTCAAAGGGATACATCCACCTGAATCTCACCGGACCGGAGATTAAAGCTTCATCTGCAAGATGTATCATCAGGTGAATAATGATAATAAAGAAAGACGGAGGAAAATGTTTCTCCAGAACACACATTGCTTCTACAAGGCTGGCTTTTGCTTTTAACAAATGTTCCCGATTGATAATCTTCGCGCACACAATATTAAAAAAGATGCTGATCCTGAGAAGAGATACTCGTAGCTCTTTAGGCAATGATGTTGCTATATGAACTAGCAGCGGAAGGAGATGCTGCATTACGACATGGTAATCATGAGACTTGAAGTTTCTTAGCTCCGGAGGATTAACATTGACACAGTTGTGAAGATTAGAAGAGAAACCCGACGGCACCTTTAGATTCTTCAAAACTGTACAAAAGTCAATTTTCTCCTTCTTCGTCATCTCAAATGATCCTCTTTCCATTGTTGTTTTACCAGTCTCAGCCTCCTCTTTCAACCACATCTTTTTTCTTACCCCCATATCTTCCATGTCTTGACGTGCAGCGGGACTATCCTTTGACTTGCTATTTCCCATCATAGTATTCAGAAGATGCTCTGTTATATTCTTCTCCGTGTGCATGACATCTGTAATATGGCGAATCGCATTTGAACCCCAATTGGGCAAATCATAGAGAATAGATCTTCGAGTGAACAAGGAATGGTCATTAACCTCATCTTCAATATTGATGTCATCTTCAAGTTCCTGAAAATAGATAACATAAGAAAAAGTTCAAGTTATTGGAACCAAAACCACACCAATGACATTGAGAAGAAACATGGGAAAGCGGGTTTATGTTTGGAGGTAGAGTAATTAAACTAATGAATAAAACCGAAACACAAAACTAATGAAGACAACCAAATGTAATATAGCTTAGAGGACTAACCTAGATGGTATCATCTTTCCTTTTGCGTTTCAGACTTGCTTGTGATGGTTGTTTTCTCTTGCCCTTCTTGGAACCGATTTTACCTAAAAGCTCTTGTATCTGCTGCCCTGTTAGTGGCCATGGAGCTGTACCGTGCTCTACCCTTCCGTCAAAATTTTTCTTGTCATCAAGATACTTATGTTTCACTGGTAGCCATCTTCGATGTCCCCTATAGCAGATCTTCTTAGTAAATGGAAGATAATCAGCAAAAGTGCCTTCACCACAAGTAGGACAGGAAAAATATCCATGTGTTACACAGCCAGATAAAGTACCTAGCACCGGAAAATCGTGAATTGCCCACAACAACCGCGCTCTCATCAAGAATTCACTATTGCTGAAGGCGTCAAATGCTATAACACCATCCCATAACTCCTTCAACTCATCCACCAATATTTCTAAATAAACATCAAAGTTTTTTCCGGGAGCTTTAGGGCCTGATATCAGCAATGTCAACAAGGAGAATTCCCGCTTCATACACAACGAATGATCTAAATTATAAATACATAGAATCACTGGCCAACATCTGTGTGCAAGACCGAAACACCCATTCGGATTGAAACCATCAGTTGATATCCCCAGTGTAACATTCCTTGGCTCCTTGGCAAACTCAGGCGAAAAACTATCTGCACATCTCCAAGCTGAAGAATTTACGGGATGACGCATGACGTTTATATCTGACTTTTCTCTAGAATTCCAAGTCATTGCCTCCGCGATCCATGGTTCACTATAAAATCGTTTCAGCCTTGTAACCAACGAAAAATGTCTTACCGTCTTCTGAGCAATAGTAGTAAGCTTCCTCTCATCATTAAAAACCTTCTTATACCTAGATTCTTGAAAAACAGGACACTTCACCAACGATGCACGATCCTTCCAGTACAAAATACAATCATTTACGTAGGAATCATATGTTATATAATCCATTCCTAGTTCTTGGATCATCTTTTTCACTTCTGGGTACTTAGATGGCAACGTGTTTTCTTCAGGAAGCAACTCCTTCATCAACTCTAAGAGTGCAGTCATACCATTATCAGAAAACCCATATTGTGTCTTGATGTGATTCAATTTGATAGAAGCATACAATGATGTCATTCCTTTAGGACATGAAGGATATAATGGTTCTTTTGCACGGTCATAGACAGATTTCCTTTTCTTCCTTTTCCTGGTTCCAGCATCATTATGAATCTCACTATCTATTCCAATATTATCATCTACCCCTATAGCAGCACCAACATCCTCAGCAACATCTCCTAAATTATCACCCACGCCTATAACATGATCGACATCTACATTTTCAGCTAAATTTCCATTACTAGCATTATCCTCAGGTGACCGTGATTCTACCTCTAACTTTTCCCCATGAAAACACCATAGCGTATACGTAGATTGAACACCATACTTTAGCAAATGCAATGAAATATTACTAAGTGGCTCCAATCCTTTACCATTCTTACATCTAACACAAGGGCATGAGTATAAGGTATTTCCACCACCATTTTTATTAACAAATTCTATAAAGGACCTAACACCTTATATGTACTGAGCAGATTTACGGGGACATTTCATCCTGACCTTATCAACCATAGATGACATATCCTAAAGATTGACAGTATGACAGTAAGTATGTTAAATGAAAATTCAGACCATATATGTACTCAACAACCAACAATATCTTCGATCAATGAATTGAATAAAACCAAACAATAATCCTAGTGGCAGGGTTGCCGAAGCCCTTAGGTTAACGACAGAAACATCCACTCAACGAAGACAGAATGAGCTACAAGTAGCTTTTTAGAATCACCACTAGGACATATCCGCTTCATCCATTGCTTATATATTCTCATCATATGATATATTACTCTTCAAAATAAACTTCACACGATCAAACACAGTACTAAACAAGATCATACATTTGACTTAAAGTACTTCCTAAGTTCAGTTCATACAAACTTACAAAAGTCCCTAAGTTCATAATTTAAACAAACTAGTCCTAGTGGCAGGGTTTCCGAAGCCCTTAGGTTAACGACAGAAGCATCCACTCAACGAAGAGAGAATGAGCTACAAGTAGCTTTTTTGAATCACCACTAGGACATATCCGCTTCATCCATTTCTTATATATTCTCATCATATGATATATTACTCTTCAAAATAAACTTCACAAGATCAAACACAGTACTACACAAGATCATACATTTGACTTAAAGTACTTCCTAAGTTCAGTTCATACAAACTTACAAAAGTCCCTAAGTTCATAATTTAAACAAACTAGTCCTAGTGGCAGGGTTGCCGAAGCCCTTAGGTTAACGACAAAAACATCCACTCAACGAAGAGAGAATGAGCTACAAGTAGCTTTTTAGAATCACCACTAGGACATATCCGCTTCATCCATTGCTTATATATTCTCATCATATGATATATTACTCTTCAAAATAAACTTCACAAGATCAAACACAGTACTACACAAGATCATACATTTGACTTAAAGTACTTCCTAAGTTCAGTTCATACAAACTTACAAAAGTCCCTAAGTTCATAATTTAAATAAACTAGTCCTAGTGGCAGGGTTGCCGAAGCCCTTAGGTTAACGACAGAAACATCCAATCAATGAAGAGAGAATGAGCTACAAGTATCTTTTTAGAATCACCACTAGGACTATTTATCATGTTCTGTCATCATGTTCAGCAAACACCCAAATCTCAGAATGCTATTATCATCCAAAATCAAAACAACTTCACAAAAATAATATTAAAGTACAATCAAAACAAGATCATACGAAATACTTAAAAAACTTCCTAAGTTCAGTTCATTGTACAAAATTACAAAGTTCCTAAGTTCATAATTTAAACAAATTAGTCCTAGTGGTAGGGTTGCCGAAGCCCTAAGGTTAACGACAGAAACATTCACTCAACGAAGAGAGAATGAGCTACAAGTAGCTTTTTAGAATCACCACTAGGACTATTTATCATATTCTGTCATCATGTTCAGCAAACACCCAAATCTCAGAATGATATTATCATCCAAAATCAAAACAACTTCACAAAAATAATATTAAAGTACAATCAAAACAAGATCATACGAAATACTTAAAAAACTTCCTAAGTTCAGTTCATTGTACAAAATTAGAAAGTTCCTAAGTTCATAATTTAAACAAATTAGTCCTAGTGGTAGGGTTGCCGAAGCCCTAAGGTTAACGACAGAAACATCCACTCAACGAAGAGAGAATGAGCTACAAGTAGATTTTCAGAATCACCACTAGGACTATTTATCATGCTCTGTTATCATGTTCAACAAACACCCAAATCTCAGAATGTTATTGCCATCCAAAATCAAAACAACTTCACACACAAAAAACATTGAAGTACAATCAAAACAACTTCACTACCAGTTCATAGAAATAGTAAATGTAGCTACAACAAACCATATAATAGAAATTAAACCCTAAACTGAAATTATATGAAAACCCCTAAAATAGCTTAACATGAAACAATAATTTAAACTTATGCCATTCTATGTTCTTCAGTTCTTCAGATTTCTTTCTTCAAAGTATTTCACCTCTTCAACCTTAACAAACCCTAAAATGGAAAAAATAAATTCGTGTTAGATCGACATATGAAACCTTTAAATCGAAAGAAAAAGAAGAAATCGAAAAACTGAAACTAGAGACAGCATATTCACAAATCCCAAGTCCATGTATTTACTCTACTAGCTGCTTGAAACTGAAATCAAAATCCCTAGAATCTATTAACTGAAGAAAAATCGTGAAACCCTAGAATCTATTAACTCAAGCTGCTTGAAACTGAAATCGAAATCCCTAGAATATATTAACATAAATCAAAATCGTGAAACCCTAGAATTTATTAACTGGAATCGAAAAACTAATACTTACCAGATCGAATACAAGGCTGCAACTGAAGATCGATTTAGATCGAGATATGAATTGAATCTTCAGTTGATATCAAGGGAAGAAAAATTCTACTGGAAAAGATAAAGAGCGAGGAGATGAAAATGAAATGGATAAAAAAATTCTAAGGAATAAAGAAGAGGGGGTAGTACTGTAGTAGATAAGGTTGAAAGGGTGGAAAAATAAAAAATATGAGTGACCAATCTTTGACTTTGGGTGGAAACAAATGTCAAAGTGTTTCCGACCACACGCGTGTTTGGCATGCATGAAAAACTTACCGTTGCTATTCGCAACCTAAAAATTATTGTTGCTAAATTAGAAACATAAACACGTTGTTGCTAAAATATAGCAACGGAAAATAGCAACAGAAATTTAGCAACGACACTAGTGCTGTTGCTACTCTAGGTTGCTATATCCTTAAAATGGTGTAGTGGAAAACTTGATTAGATACAAGCTAATATCTCTCAACCATTAGATCGAAAACATAGCTTTCCATACACACGTGTACTTGATGATTTTGGGTTTGTGTAACGTACCCAAACGTGTACAATAGTTGGTTCAATATTAGTCAACCAAATGGTTAGCCAAATGATAACTTTAATATCAACCATATTCTTCTTCACCATAACTAGTCTAAATGACTCAAATGAACTAGTTAGAGAGTTGTTCAATTGCTATGACATCTTATGTACTACACAAGACATAGTTGAAGCAAAAACGATGTGATTCACTCGAATCAATTCATGAACTATAAATCCACGGTTTGCAATAGCATTCCTTAGATAATTTAGATAAGTTCACGAACATCGTTTTTAGACATAACCACTCAAGTTCGCGGACTGGATTCACAGACTCAAGTTAACTGGTTGGAGTTCACAAACTCCAGCAGAAATTCTCGGGTTCGAGAACTTCCGTCAGTTTGCGGACTGAGTTCGCAGACTGAAACCGAACTACAACTCCAGCAGAAATTCTCGGGTTCGATAACTACGCACGTTCGCGGATTGGGTTGACTTCTCAAGTTCCGGTTTTAACTTGATCAACAAAGCTTGCAAACTTCGGTTCAAGTGCTAAGGACTTATACATATATGTGTTACCATAATAATGTTTATATCCTCCAGTGGTTATATTCTCTAAAGATTCATTTCAATCATTGAAACATTCTCAGAGGACGTCATATAGTTGTTATTCACAAACTAGTTTTCATTAGAGCAATTTCCAAAGTGATTGAAACATAACATGACTTTCATCACTAGGCAAAGATGAACTTGGCTAATGCGAAAGCTTTACCAACACACATTTCGAGAAATACATAAGCGAGATATACTCAGCTTGAAATGTCACATGTGTATATTCTTAGTCTATATAGTAATACGTCTTTTGTCTCAAGATAGGAGATAGAGTAGATAGAATTTTGAGTGATAGATAAGTTCAAGTCTCTACATACCTTTTAGTCGATGAAGATCCACTGGTTCCATGAGTAGTCCTTCGTCTTGTATGATGATTTCCATGGAGTTCTTGAACTCAACTACACTTTCTATCCTAGTCCGAGACCTTAGCTATAGTAGACTAGAAATCAAAACTTTATAGTTTTGATCACTAATATTAACAAACATGCTTGAGATAGCAACGCATGCGAGTTCGACCGAGCAATGCTCTAACAATCTCCCCCTTTGTCCATTTTAGTGGCAAAACTATTAATACATATGAAATACAAAAAATATATAAATAAACTTTGTAGCTCCTATTCCACATGTCTAATCTTCAACAATACTCGAAATTTTCGTCACTTCCAAGTAGTCCAATGATCCCAAAGGTTGTAAGTTTAGCATCATCGTTGTTGAAAATCCGTAGCTATAACAATGAGAAAAACATCGTTTCCCAATCATTGTTATACAGTGTCAAAGTATTATTACACATCGTCAAAGTCCAATTGCATCACAACTTCAACAACAATACTATGGTGATACTTCACTCCCCCTTAGTTAATACTCCATCTCACATGGAAACCACTCCCCCTTACATAATGATCCGAAAACCATATGTATTTGTAATGTGAACTACATATTAATTCTCCCCCTTTTTGTTAATAAAATTGGCAAAGGTACAAGAACGGAATCCTAATGAAATTTACGTAAGAGACATTTCATGACCAAAGGTAAATGTGTATCATCTTGTTTAGATGCAATCATAAAGCCAAAGCTAAATGCATTCATCAAGGAGTTTATAACGACGTAAGATAATCCCTCTAATATTCCACAGCCGCACTCCCCACAAAGATTTGGCAATTAAACACAAGTTCACAAGAACTCTCCCCCCATAATATGTCATTCCCTATGAAACAACAAGAGCAACCTTAATTTCAAAGAGAAAAGAAGGATTTCTTTAGACTCAACAAATTGTATACAAGTATGAATTTGGAATCCAACAAGAAATATTCAATCAAATTAACCAAAGCGAACCAAGATTAATTTGACTAAATATGCTCAACACAAGTAAACTTATGGAGACTTAATAAATCAATTAGATTAATTACAAGAAAACTCGCAAATAATGTAATTGTCATACTCAACCAAACTAATTACAAGAGTAATCAATTTAATTGGCCACACTCGACATAAGAACTTTCTATGGAGCAATTACTAAGTTAATCATAAAAATAATCATCCTAGTCAATCATGCTCAACATGAGAAAAACTTATGGAGTGCTAACTAAATAACCATGCTAGATGATTAATTTAGTTCAAAATACTCGACATAAAGTGCCTTATGGAACACAACTAAGATAATCACAAAATAACCAACTTTGGTTGTCTAATGCTCATCACAAGTCACAATATGGAGTCTCACAGTAATACAAAATATAGAACAGGGAAGCTCAATTACTGCGGAATTCACACGGATTCATTCTATGTTTCCATCACCATTTGCACAATGACACACAATAGACATAATCCTTGAATCACAAAAGATTTTAACCTATCTTACATCAATAATTGACAATATAGTCTTAACTTTTGTGTTTGTCAAAAGTCTATTCATCCTTTTATCAATATTTTCATATCAATTCACGAATGACTTTACTTTTGACAAATTATGGGACAATCAAGTTCACGGACGTAAACACACATATCCTATCAAAATATTGCAATATATAAAACCATAAATATTAATACTGCAACCATCATCTTCCAAACAAGTTTAGAATTTAAACCAATAAATCTAAAAACAAGAAGATGAAAAATATTGGATATAGCTATGTGTAATCACAATAAAGGCTATTCCAAAACACTATTTATTCTTCTAAACAAAAGAGAAACAATAAAAGATTTACTAGACATTAAGACCTTTGAAGAATTCATTATCGTCCCCGAACTCCTTGTCGTCAATAGCCATGGGAACATAAGGTTCATTAAGAAAAGAGTTTATATCGATGAACCTTCTTGGTTTCTGTTGTCGAACCAAGGCCTTCTGAATCTCATGAGTCTTATACACAAAAGCCTTTATTTGTTAAATCTCCTTTCACATCTCCTTCAACACTTCAAGAACATCAGAAAACTTCTAAGAATTTGAAGGAACAGCTCTTGGCTTCCTCATATTCCTTCTTTTTCTTTTCAAGGTTGGAGGCAATGGAGATTTTTCTTTTTCCTTCATGATTGATGCCTTAACAATCACATCATCTTGTTTTTCATCAGAAGACATCACTCTTGGTGCGTCCATAAACGTATGGGTTTGTGAGAGGAATTCACAATTAGCTCAACAAGTAGTCTTAAGATAAAGAGAGGTTTTAGAGAAGGAAAAGGAATTTAGGGTTCAAAACCTAAAACAGGTTCGTGGACGATCAACTCTTATCCCTATAAAGAGTAGAATTGTCGATAGTACCCTTTCTTCAGTTTGATAGACAAAGGGAAAACACTTCTAAGAAGAAAAAAAACTTTTCCTAAAGCCTGAGAGGTACAAAATCATTGTCTCTTTTGATCAGGCACATGAGACAAGATTTTAAGAACAACACAATCAAGTTGCGTTGTGGTGAACTACAATTTGTCCACCAATTTCCTCTTGTGGAAAATCCACAGATTTCTTTCTATCAAAATGGTTTAACCATACTTTCTTTTCAAATGGTCTTGTTTTTTCCTCGGAAACTAACTTCTTTGACGAAGATAAAATCTTACATACCTCTGCGGTCTTCTGAGCAAGTTTAATCTTTCTTGCTAGATGATTTGCTCTTTGTTGAAGTTTGTTGACGTGTCTTTGCTTGTGTTTGAACTTGTAACACTTTGAGAGTTCATGACCTTTTAATGAACAATATGAGCACGTCACACTTGGATAGTAATCAGGATTCTGAATTGTGCAAGAAGCTAGGCACATAATGGATCCTGAAATATTATAAACAGAGTTTCCAAGAAAATGGTCAACCTTTTCTTCCAGAATGGTTGGATTATCTTCTGAAAGAATATAAAAATTGATATGTGTATTGCTACAATTATCAAAATCATTATTTTCACCAACAAGCGCAACACTTGATTTCCCATCTTCATTAGAGCCATAGCTGTCAGACATTTCATCAAGAGTTGTTGCAAGACCTTTGTTCCCAGTGTATTTTCTACGATTTGGACACTCGTTTGAAAAATGACCAAATCCATTACACTTGAAGCACTGAGGCATATCCTCATCATCAGTTTCATCAATATCCTTGTTTTTAGGAGGAACATAATTATGAGGTTTGACTGATACCTTAGGCTTATCTCTGGAGAACCGTTTACTTCTCTTCAATAGAAGATCCCTAAACTGTCTTGTAATCATCAAGACTGATTTGTCAAGATCTTCATCTGATGAGTCTGTCTTAGAGTGATCATCTTCAGAGATATGCACTTTTTTACTTTTATCAAGTAATTTAGTGTCCTTTAGTGCTTTGAACGCAACATCCTTAGATTTGGATGAATGTTCATGATCTAAGATCTTAAGCTTTCCAACCAGCATATTTATGGAGAGATTATCTAGGTTATTTCCCTCAACGATAGCATGCTTCTTAGCATCGTATCTAGATGGCAGTGATCTGAGAATTTTCATCACAATGTCCTTTTCAGGAATAGTCTTATCCAATGCAAAAGATGCATTAACAATTTCAGAAACTTTGTGATTAAACTCATCAAATGTTTCTTCATCTTCCATATGAAGGTTTTCCAAATCGGAAATAAGGTTTTGAAGCCTAGCTTCCTTTTCACTGGTGTTTCCCTTAAATACGGTTGCTAAGATATCCCAATCTTCTTGTGACTTAGTGCAATTAGACACAAGGTGATGAAGATTTGGGGTAATGGCATGTATGATTGCATTCAAACAGTCGGAGTTTTTCTTTGCAGCAAGAATCTCTGCATGAGTTATTCAGCAATATTTTTTGGAACATTTACACCTCCAACTTCCTCAACTAGAGCATCATATCCATTAACAACATATACCCATGATTGGAAATCACGTGCTTGAAGAAAAGTGCGCATAGAAATTTTCCACCATAAGTAATTAGAGCCATCGAAGACTAGTGGTACGTTTATTGAGATAGCACATCTGTCCATAGAGTTAGATCGCTACAAACACAAACTTATGAGGTCTTGAACGTGTTTGCCTGCTCTGATACCAATTGAAAAAGCGGGGTCTAACAACCTCACCCAATATTTTGATTAGCAATCTGTATGGACAACTCCGATTTGTTTTTCTAGAGAATCGACTAGACTCAATCAATAGAAAATACTCAAGGAGTTATTATCTCAATCTCTCAATTTGATTTACTCAAGCAAATGTGATTCGCGAGTCTAATCAAAGAGAGATAACTTGGATGGTACCAAATACTAATATCCAATTGTAAATCAATTTAAATCAACAACCAATAAGGTCGGATATTCTAATTGATTGAACAATGCACAACCTGTATTATTTCAATTATATAACAAAATATAATGCGGAAGAAATACACAGACACCAGAATTTTGTTAACGAGGAAACCGCAAATGCAGAAAAACCCCGAGACCTTTTGTATTAAGCCGCTACAGACACTAGCCTACTCCAAATTAACTTCGGTCTGGACTGTATTTGAACCCCAATCAATTTCACACTGATCCAAGGTACAATTATGCTCCTACGCCTTTGATCCCAGCAGGTTACTGCGCACTTGATTCCCTTAGATGATCTCACCCACAACCAAGAGTTGATACGACCCAAAGTCGAAAACTTTAGCAAGCAAATCTGTCTCACAGAGAAAAGTCTACAAGATAGATAAATTCGTCTCCCACGAATAAACCTATGAGTTTTGTTCCGTCTTTTGATAAATCAAGGTGAACATGAACTAATCAATAAAATCATACTTATATTCCCGAAGAACAGCTCAGTTTTATCAATCACCTCACAATAGTCTTAATCGACGCAGCGAAAAAAGATATTGTGGAATCACAAACGATGAGACGAAGATGTTTGTGATTACTTTATATCTTGCCTATCGAAGATAGAAATCTCAAGCCAATTATTACAATTGTACTCGTACGATAGAAACAACAAGATCAGATCACACAACTATAAGAAAAGTAGTATCGGTCTGGCTTCACAATCCCAATGAAGTATTTAAGTCGTCAATCTGGTTTTAGAAGAAGAAAACCAAAGGTTAAAGGAGAATCGACTATAACTTAGCAAACTAGTATCACACAGAATGTGTGGGGATTAGGTTTCCCAGTTGCTAGAGTTCTCCCTTATATAGTCTTTCAAATAAGGGTTTGCAATCAATGTTAGCTTAGTAACAAAGCATTCAATATTCACCGTTAGATGAAAACCGGATTAGATACAAGCTAATATCTCTCAACCATTAGATCGAAAACTTAGCTTGCCATACACACATGTACTTGACGATTTTGGGTTTGTGTAACGTACCCAAACGTGTACAATAGTTGGTTCAATATTAGTCAACCAAATGGTTAGCCAAATGATAACTTTCATATCAACCATATTCTTCTTCACCATAACTAGTCCAAATGAGTCAAATGAACTAGTTAAAGAGTTGTTCAATTGCTATGAGATCTTATGTACTACACAAGACATAATTGAAGCAAAAACGATGTGATTCACTCGAATCAATTCATGAACTATAAACCCATGGTTTGCAATAGCATTCCTTAGATAATTTAGATAAGTTCACGAACATCGTTTTTAGACATAACCACTAAAGTTCGCGGACTCAAGTTAACCGGTTGGAGTTCACAAACTCCAGCAGAAATTCTCGAGATCGAGAACTTCCGTTAGTTCGCGGACTGAGTTCGCAGACTGAAGTCGAGCTACAACTCCACCAGAAATTCTCGGGTTCGAGAACTACCACGTACACGGACTGAGTTCGCGGACTGGGTTGACTGCTCAAGTTCTGGTTTTAACTTGATCAAAAAAGTTTGCAAACTTCGGTTCAAGTGTTATGGACTTATACATATATGTGTTACCACAACAATGTTTATATCCCCCAGTGGTTATATTGTCTAAACTCTCATTTCAATCATCGAAATATTCTCATAGGACATCATATAGTTGTTATTCACAAACTAGTTTTCATCAGAGCAATTTCCAAAGTGATTAAAACATAACATGACTTTCGTCACTAGGAAAAGATGAAATTGGCTAAAGCGAAAGCTTTACCAATACACATTTCAAGAAATAGATAAGCGAGATATACTCAGCTCGGAATGTCACATGTGTATATTCTTAGTCTATATAGTAATACGGCTTTTGTCTCAAGATGGGAGATAGAGTAGATAGACTTTTGAGTGATATATAAGTTCAAGTCTCCACATACCTTTTAGTCGATGAAGATCCATTGGTTCCTTGAGTAGTCCTTCATCTTGTATGATGATTGCCATGGAGTTCTTGAGCTCAACTACACTTTCTATCCTAGTCCGAGACCTTAGTTATATTAGACTAGAAATCAAGACTTTATAGTTTTGATCACTAATATTGTCAAACATGCTTGAGATAGCGACGCATGCGAGTTCGACCGAGCAATGCTCTAACAATCTCCCTCTTTGTCCATTTTAGTGGAAAAACTATTAATACATATGAAATACAAAAAATATATAAATAAACTTTGTAGCTCCTATTCCAAATGTCTAATCTTCAACAATACTCGAAATCTTCGTCACCTCCAAGTTGTCCAATGATCCCAAAGGTTGTAAGTTTAGCATCATCGTTATTGAAAATCCGTAGCTATAACAATGAGAAAAGCATCGGTTCCCAATCATTGTTATATAGTGCCATAGTATTATTACACAACGTCAAAGTCCAATTGCATCACAACTTCAACAACAATACTATGGTTATACTTCACTCCCCCTTAGTCAATACTCCATATCACATGGAAACCACTACACGGCCTTACATAATGATCTGAAAACCATATGTATTTGTAGTGTGAACTACATATTAATTCTCCCCCTTTTTGTCAATAAAATTGGCAAAGGTATAAGAACGGGATCTTAATGAAATTTCCGTAAGAGACATTTCATGACCAAAGGTAAATGTGTATCATCTTGTTTAGATGCAATCATAATGCAAAGCTAAATGCATTCATCAAGGAGTTTATAAAGACGTAAGATAATCCCTCTAATATTCCATAGCCGCACTCCCCACAAAGATTTGACAATTAAGCACAAGTTCAAAAGAACTCTCCCCATAATATGTCATTCCCTATGGAACAACAAGAGCAACCTTAATTTCAAAAAGAAAAGAAGGATTTCTTTAGACTTAACAAATTGTATACAAGCATGAATTTGGAATCCAACAAGAAATATTCAATCAAATTAACCAAAGCGATCCAAGATTAATTTGACTAATATGCTCAACACAAGTAAACTTATGGAGACTTAATAAATAAATTAGATTAATCACAAGAAAACTCGCAAATAATCTAATTGTCATACTCAACCAAACTAATTACAAGAATAATCAATTTAATTGGCCACACTCGACATAAGAACTTTCTATGGAGCAATTACTATGTTAATCTTAAAAATAATCATCCTAGTCAATCATGCTCAACATGAGAAAAACTTATGGAGTGCTAACTAAATAACCATGCTAGATTATTAATTTAGTTTAAAATACTCGACGCAAAGTGCCTTACGGAACACAACTAAGCTAATCACAAAATAATCAACTTTGGTTGTCTAATGATCAACATAAGTCACAATACGGAGTCTCACAATAATACAAAATATTGAACATGGAAGCTCAATTACTACAGAATTCACAAGGATTCATTCTATGTTTCCATCACCATTTGCACAATGACACACAATAGACATAATCCTTGAATCACAAAAGATTTTAACCTATCTTACATCAATAATTGACAATATAGTCTTAACTTTTGTGTTTGTCAAAAGTCTATTCATCCTTTTATCAATATTTTCATATCAATTCACGAATGACTTTACTTTTGACAAATTATGGGACAATCAAGTTCACGGACGTAAACACACATATCCTATCAAAATATTGCAATATATAAAACCATAAAGATTAATACTGCAACCATCATCTTACAAACAAGTTTAGAATTTAAACCAATAAATCTAAAAACAAGAAGATGAAAAATATTAGATATAGCTATGTGTAATCACAATAAAGGATATTCCAAAACACTAGTTATTCTTCTAAACAAAAGAGAAACAAATAGAAGATTTACTAGACATTAAGACCTTTGAAGAATTCATTATCGTCCCCGAACTCCTTGTCGTCAACAGCCATGGGAACATAAGGTTCTACGAATTTGAAGGAACAACTCTTGGCTTCCTCATATTCCTTATTTTTCTTTTCAAGGTTGGAGGCATTGAAGATTTTTCTTTTTCCTTCATGATTGATGTCTTAACAATCACATTACCTTCTTTTTCATCAGAAGACATCATTCTTGGAACGTATGGGTTTGTGAGAGGAATTCACAATTAGCTCAACAAGTAGTCTTAAGATAAAGAGAGGTTTTAGAGAAAGAAAAGGAATGTAGGTTTCGAAACCTAAAACAGGTTCGTGGATGATCAACTCTTATCCCTATAAAGAGTAGAATTGTCGATAGTACCCTTTATTCATTGTGTTTTACTGATTTTCACAAATTTCTAAAGAGTACTCTGTTCATGTTTTGAGCTGATTCTTCAACTTCCATTCAAATGACATCATTTGTTTCCATCGATAAATATGAAGCAAAGTTAAGTTCCGTTGGTGAAGCTGGCTGTAGTACCTGGAGTTGGTGTTGTCTTGGCCGATAAGTTTGAGTGTTGAGCTGTGGCATTGATGGACAGAAACGTCATGGGTTTAGGCGTGAACTGAAATTGGGTTAATCTTATAAGGAATGGTGGTCGTGAATAGTCGATGTATAGAGAAAAGCTCGGACAAGAAATGAAGAGAGTGGAAGGATCCGAGACTTGCTGTTGCAATCAGTAACGATGAATCTGTAGGTGTTGACTGCATGCAAATTTGCAGAGGCGAATGAAGATGGAGCTGTGCTATGGATGAGGGCTTCTGAACTCGGATTCGAATTGGGTTTGCATGGGTCTTTCCCAGACTAATTGGTGATGGGCAGCGAAGATGGATTGATCTCTGGGGTTCGTTTGTTGGGTTTGAATTGAATTTTTCAACTGTAAAACAAGTGCAGTAACTACGGCAACATCAAGTGATCGGTGGGGTTCGTTAATAAGTAATTGCGATTGGGGTTTGCTGTATTTGCAGAGAGATAAGGATGTTTGTTGGTGGTTAGTGCTACAAAGCAGCGGCGAAGTGGTGATGCATGTGTTGGCTTGGATGTACAGGTTGTTTATGGCAGTGTTAGATGATGGATCAAGTTTGGGCGAAAGAGATTGATTCCGAGAGTTCAGTTTTCTGCATCAGTTTATGTTAGAGTGCTTGAGTTTATAGCTAACATGGAAGAAGGATAGAAAACAATGGCGAAGTAAGGGTTCTGGGTGTTGCCAAATGAGGTAGTGCACGAGCTGTTTCCACAGGTAGAGAAGGCATTTGGATTTGGGAAGTAGTGGTCAGATTCGAAAGGAGTTGGACTGGGATAATGGATCAGTTGAATTGGTCTTCTTGGATAGGTCTTGTACTGATCCAACAGAACTGATACAAATAGAATCGAGAAGAAAAAGAAAAGGGGGGATCGGCCAGAGAGCCGTAAGCACAGACATATAGGAAAGAGGGGGCGACTTTAGGGAGACGGAAAGAGGAGGAGGCTACAGACGCAGAAGGGTTTGCGTTCTTTAGTTTTTCCTATTACATTTCGATTAGATAGTGAATCCCTAATATATTTGTTTATGGATTTTGAGAAAGCCATTTTTGGCTAAACTTTTGTAACTACGGGTTTATGGTAGAAACCACTTGGAGTATTGACTATTTTTAATTGATTAATCAGTCAAAGACTATTATGGTTTGAATAGATTAATTCCATGATTCTATTTATTGATTTAACGATAAAATGAGTTGTTGCTTCACCGGTTTGGTAAACTTTTGTGCTTAATTGTTAGGGTCACAAATATATTTGTCTACATATTTGATATTCCATACTGGGTTAAATATTTTGATGGGGTATGCTTAGAATAACCAGGTATTATTTGTGAACTTATAATTAGTTTCGTATAACTTTCTCGCTAATGCAATTTGATGGTGCATGCTTGGATGTAGTCTTTTGATGTGTCATGCTTAGGACGTCCCAGTGATATTTGCGACTCTAATACATATAATAGGTGATGTCAATAGAACGAACAATAAATAATTCATGAATTATGTTTCATTTCAGTAATTGAATAGAAATAGCGGTGGATACTATAAACCCTTGTTACCGATTTTCCCATTCATTTTATTGTATTTCAGTAATTTTATTATTTCGTTTTACATTTCTCATTATAAAAATCCCAAAAATCATTTCTTGTTAGTTTTATTAGAGATATTGATTCAGTATTTCCACCGCTTCCTGTGGGAACGACCCGTACTTGCCTCTGTCTACTAGTTAGACACCGTGCGATTGCGGTTAAAATATATATGCATCTCCGGATCCTATCATCATTTTGAAGTAATAAAATGTCACCCCTTAACCATATATTTTCAAAATAGCTAAATTGCCCTCGTTTAATTAACACTAAAATTTTGATTAGATTAATTAATTAAGTTTAAATTGATTGAATAGATTAAAACTTATGAATTTAAGTTATGAAATTTTGTTTTTGATTGAACTTTTGTGGGATGATTTTTTTTTTTTTTGAGAATATCTCTTGCAACGAAAATGAAGCACACAACCAAAACACTTCTAAAAAGAGGTTTGCAAAGCTGTTGTATGAAATCATACTCAAAATTAGATCAGAAATCAACAATTTTAGTTATGAAAGTATGAAAAGTCGGCAAGGTCGACGAATGAAGACCATGCCGACTATATTTGGCCGGTAAGGTATTTAAATGAAGAACATGCCAACTTTATTTTATTTTTTGACACACATGAGATGGCTATTGAAAAATATTAGTCGGCAAGGTCTACAAAAAAAAAAACCCCGCCGACTGTTGAAAATACCCTACCGGCTATATTTGGTCGGCAAGGTATTTAAATGAAGAACATGCCGACTTTATTTTTTTGACATACATGAGATGGCTATTGAAAAATATTAGTTGGCAAGGTCTACAAAAAAAAAACCCCGCCGGCTGTTGAAAATACCCTGCCCGCTGTATTAGTTGGCAAGGTCTTCAAAAAATACTCTGCCGGCTATTGAAAAAATTTACAGTCGTCACCATGGATGTTATGAAAAGTCGGCAAGATATGCATGTTACGACCTTGCCGACCAAAACACAGAAATTATAATTTTCGATTTCCAACCTAATATAACAATCAAATCACACAACAAAATGATGGGTTTGAGTTTAAACATCATTTATAGTCTTGTTTTCGCTGGTAGAGTCAACAATGTTTTTGGAAAATCAAAGTTGAAGAGTTTTATATGGCTTTGGTTGATGGAAGATGAAGAAGAAGAAGAAGAAGAAGAAGGAGAAGAAGAAGAAGAAGAGAAGATTAAGAGTTGTTTAGTTTTTTAATTATAGGGTTAATGAAATTAAGAAATGGGTTTATTTTTAAGATTTAATTAGTTCAAGGGTATTAAAGTAAAATCACCCTTTTTAATAATGTCACATCACGTCCCATTGAAATTGGGTATACCCCATTCTCGCCAGGTAAAATTTTACCCTTATTCAATTTTTAAAAATGCTCCTACCTTCTGAAAAGTTGCTTTCAGAAGTGGACGCAACTAGCACAAGTTGCTTCCAGAAGTGGATGCAACTTTATACAAGTTGCTTCCAAAAAATGGAAGCAACTTTCTTAAGTTGACTCCAAAAAAAAAAAAATTTAACCCTCGGGGGTATTTGTGCAAGGTCAACAAAAATAGAGGGTATTTATAACGTTCCCACTTTTTCATTTGCCCATGATTTTCATTTTCATACTTCTCTAAATCCTCTTTTGTATTAGTTTTCTCCTTATTCGGTTACTATAGCCTATAGGTTAGTTTTGTCCATTCAAAAGATTTATATCTTCTCTTACTAATATATACTTAATTATTTTATTTGCACGACCACTTGCTCATTAAACATGAAAGACACTCATTTTGGAACTTTGTAACCAAGTTTTTCCTTCTTATAATAATTTTGTTGCAATCTCATTCAATTTTGTCATCATCTCCTACAATAGTATTGCAAACCATCAAACTCAATATGGAATCTAATAGCATGCTCATAGTATTATTTTCTTTATCATGTGTATGATCTCAAGGATATCAATTTGTCTTACCAGAGAAACTCGGTTTGGCCGATTCAAATCATGAAATATAAAAATTTGAACTTTCAAATTCAAACTTTTCCCCTTTCACCTTCCGAAATTTTAGAAAAACTAGTTCACAGCCGAGATTTTTCAGTTGACCAACAATCAAATCAATGCCATATATTCTTCTTATTTGTCGGTTATTTTCTTACCTCATTCTAAAGGTAAATATTATCTTCTAACACCTCTTATTTCCTTTAATCTGTTAACAATAATATCTAAGAACATGGCTTCATCCTTAAGCACCCAAATACCAGCCATTACCTATCGAATGCTGAATGCAAAAGTCTGAGATACCTATGCATGATAAATTAGGAGAAGTGTGGGTTCAAACAAATCTATCTCTGAAGCTTATGATGAATTGAGTAATAACTTGATAGGGAAAATACTATTTTAAGGATCCTATTGATACTAAAGATGTGAGAAAGGAAATAAATTTACTATGGAAGAAATACAACATAAAGGAGATAAATGTTGTTAAAAGAAATAAAGAAATATATATATATATTCCTCCTCAAGTTTAAATCAAAAGAATTTGTGGATGCGGTTCTCAAGAAAGGCCGTGGAACATCAAAAAATGTCATCTCAACCTCAAAAAGTATGATGCTTTTATACCTATTAAAGATTGGACTTTTATACCATGATGGTTCAACGTTTGAGTTCGTGAAATGAAGTAGGTTTTCCAAGTCAGTTTTGAATTGTAATTTTAACCAGCTCTGTCCATTTGTTGTCTTTGATGCTATGAGTATGGTCCAATATTTAGTTGTTAGAGCGGTGGTGATTCCGTATGGTTGTTCTACCGCTAACACGGTTCTAGAAGCCGCATATCTGCATATGGAACCTTCCCTTGTTACTCCAAGGTGTCCTCGCGTTGTACCATCCGTATTGTTTTTTATGCAGTTTAAGATAGGTTTCACCCAAACCACTTTTTTTTTTTTTGACGTTCAGACTCCATTTCCAGGGTTTAAGTGAGCTGGCATTACAGTGTTGTATCCCTACAACAATTCAACACAGAGATGGAGATAGAATGGTGAAAATTCATCTCTTGAATCAAGGATTCAAGCCAAATTCTGGCACAGAGGCGCATCCAAAGTTTTATTTAGAAAATAATTTTCAGTTTCTAAAGAGATAATCTCTTCTTACATCGTAAATGCAAAGAGTTAAAACCCTAAGCCAAACAATCCACGTTTGACACGTGGTTAACCATCAACGGTCAACAACTGACCAGTTAATGACGCTGCTACACTACTGAGGCACTCGACTATCTAGGATAAGGGAAGACTTAAGAGTAATCTGTCACATAAGGGATACAACAATGCATTACCCTAAAGAATGTCCTTGTCCTCAAGGATAAATCTAGGGTAGTGTGCCTGAACATTTGAGACATCCTCCCATGTTGCATCTTCGGGAGACGAGTTGGTCCATTGGAGAAGGACTTGGCGCATGAATCTGTTGGCTCTGAGGATAGATCTTGTGTCCAATACTCTCTCAAGCAGCATTATGACTTCACCATGTGTGCCGACTACAGACAGTGTAGGAGAAGGAGTGTGTTTTAGGCCAGTGTGCTAGGAGTGTGTTGTAGGACAATGTGCTTCTTTAGCTGGGAGACATGGAACACATGATGGATTCTGGAGTGAGATGGCAGTTGTAGTTTGTAAGCCACTGGACCAACCTTTTTAAGAACCTTGAAGGGACCATAGTACTTTGCAGATAATTTGAAGTTCTTCCTTATGGCCATTGAATCTTGCCTGTAGGGTTGCATCTTGAGATAGACTAAGTCTCCTGCTGTTAAAGTTCTTTCCACCCTTGTGGAGTCAGCATATAGTTTCATCCTATCATGTGCATGTTGAAGAGACTCTTGGATAATGTGCAGCATGTTGTCCCTGTCCTTTAAGTAAGTTTCTACAATTGCAACTGAAGTAGTGGCATGAGATGGAAAATCCAAATGAAGAGGTAAGTAGCCATACAAAGCTTGAAATGGAGATATTTTCAGGCCTCTGTGAAAGCTAGTATTGTACCACCACTCTGCAAGAGATAACCAATTGCTCCAACTGCTGGGTTTGTGACCTGTAAGATATCTCAAATAGGTTTCCAAGCAAGCATTAACCCTCTCATTTTGGACATCTGTTTGAGGGTGGTAAGCAATGCTCAAGTTTAGACTGGTACACATTGCTTTGAACAAATCATTCTAGAATGCACTGGTAAAAATCTTGTCTCTGTCAGATACTATAGAGGCAGGAATACCATGCAATTTGAAGACCTGGGTAATAAAAAGTTGTTCTACAAAGGAAGTTGTGTATAGATGTTACAAGGCAATGAAGTGTGCATATTTGGTTAACCTGTCAACAACCACCAAAATTACACTTTTCTTGTTGCTGATGGGGAGACCCTCAATGAAATCCATGGTAATATGTTGCCAAGCATGGTCAGGTATTGGCAGAGGTTGCAGCAACCCAGTAGCATTTGTGTGATCACTTTTGTTTCTCTGAAAAATGTCACACTGAGACACAAATAACAAAACATCCTTTTTGAGGCCCTGCCAATGAAAATGGCTCCTTGCTCTTGCATAAGTAGCCCGAATGCCAGAATGGCCTCCCACTGCTGATGTGTGAATAGAATATAAGAGGAATTGTCTCACATCATGTCCATTAATAATGTAAAGCTTTGTTTTGTACCTAAAAATCCTTTCTTTGTAAGTGAAGTGCTCAAGGCTTGAAGGACTAAGAAGAAGTTTAGAAATAAGCAATTGTACCTTGTCATCATTGGTATAACTAGAGATTACTTCTTGAGCCCAAGCTGGAGTTGAAGTAGATAATAAGTTGCAACTGGCTGTAGGATGTGGTCTTCTAGAAAGTGCATCAGCTATAACATTTTCAGCACCTTTTTTGTATGTGATAGTATAATCAAAGCCTAAGAGCTTAATCAACCATCTTTGTTGCAGTGGTGTAGTAATCCTTTGGTCCAAGAAATATTTAATGATTTGATTATCAGTTTGACTTGTGAGTTTAGATCTTTGTAAGTAATGCCTCCACCTTTGAACTGCCATGACAATGGCAAGGAGTTCCTTCTCATAAGTAGATAGAGCTCTAGCTCTTGGGCCTAGTGGCTTGCTGTAGAAAGCCAGTGGCTTGCCCTCTTGAAGTAAAACATCTCCAATGCACATGTCACTTGCATCACTCTCAACCAAAAATGGTTTAGTGAAATCAAGTAAAGATAATATGGGTGTGCTGGTCTTTGCTAACTTGAGATTCTCAAAAGCATGTGTGGCAGATAAAGACAAAAGGAAAGAGTTATTCTTAAGAAAATTAATAAGTGGCTTACTGATGGCTCCATAATCTTTAATAAACTTCCTATAGTAGCATGTAAGTCCAAGGAAACCCCTCAACTCCTTAATAGTTTGTGGTTGTGGCCAAGATTGCATACAATCTATCTTGTTTGGATCAGCACAAACCTATGCACCTGAAATGATATGGCTTAAGTATTCCAGTGAAGTTTGACCAAAACAACATTTGGATAACTTGGCATAAAGTTGATGTTGTCTGAGTAAGGAGAATGTAAATTTGAGATGTTCCAGGTGCTCAGCCATGGACTTGCTGTAGATTAAGATATCATCAAAAAAGACTAGAATAAACTTCCTCAAGGCTGGTTGAAATATCTCATTCATTAGGGCTTGAAATGTAGCTGGAGCATTGGTAGGCTCGGAAAGATACATACTATTGTGTATACTGCAAGTGCACAGTGTCGACAAGCAACACAGGGCAAGCACAGGGCGAACCACAGAGACTTGGAGAGTGTAGAAGTTGATTCTAAATCCTGATTCAGAGAGTAACCAAAAGGGGTTTGATTTTGTCGATACGACGATATGATTTTCAAGTGACTGAAATAATAAAAGTAAATGATGCAAATAACAAGATATGTAAACAATGATAATATGGATACTAGGGTATTCAAATCCACCAATAACCTATGATATGCATTCAACTTGTAATATTATTCTTGTCCTTATAGTAGATTCAAGTCTACCGTATAACTAAGGTGTTTCTCCAATGGATAATTTAATCACAACTAAAGTATTTCTCCAAAGAATTAATTGTCTAATTAAGCACAACTAATCTAAAGATCAATATTTGGTTAAGCATGAGTTGTAGCATAATCAACATAGAGATATTCTAACTACAATGGATACATGGCATACATTGTGAGAGCAAGATGTTGAAAAACTTGGATTAAATTATATCTTTAAACAATTCTAAACTTTCAAGAACAAGATACAAGATATGAATACATACCAATGAGATTAGGGCTTCATCTAAACCCTAGTAAATGAAACTAGAACATGAAGAACATTACAACAAAACTTAAATTTGATAAACTAACATGAACAAGCTATTCTTGGATGAGTTTTCAACACAACAACCCTCTCTATTTATACACAAAAATTCTCTCTCACTTGGATTCGAATTTTGGCAATTATTTACTCAACAAAACATGTTTTCTCACTTGATGGATGTTTTGGAATACAATGGGTTGAGGTGGATGTTTTGGAATCCAATGGTGGTGAGGTGGATGTTTTGGAATCCAATGGGGTGAGGTGGATGTTTTGGAATCCAATGGGGTGAGGTGGATGTTTTGGAATCCAATGGTGGTGAGGTGGAAATGGATTTGGGTCTTGGGTTTTGGATCATGGGTTTTGGATTATGGGTAGTTTAATCCCATGTATTGTAAACAGGTTGCCACTAATGCGCTGAACGGGTTGCAACACTTCCAACTTTCTTCTCTTTTGTCTTCTCAATTCTTCCAAGCTTTATTTAGTACTTAAAAACACAAAATTAATTAATACAAATATTTATTCTTGAAGATGGTAAAAATGCAGAATTTGGGATAATATATGACTTTGAAGCGCGAAAGATGAGTTAAGTGCCAATGAAAAGGTGTATGAATATGCAATATTTGGCACTCATCAAAAACCCCCAAACCTGAATTTTACTTGTCCTCAAGTGAAACAGAAATCCTAACTATACCACTGTCGCTGGTCTCTCGAATGCATTTAGCGTATGCATCAAGCCTTTAAACCCCTAGGTGTCCCTAGTGGACGAGTTGTAGTCTCGTGAGGGCCTACCAAAGATGTACCCACAAAACCTTCTCCAAATTCAGAGCATCCATAGAAATTCCTTCGTCTTCGGTCTTCAACTGTAGATGATGAACTTCGGAATTTCGTAGAACCTTGATAATTTGTGACCATTTTTTTTTTTTTTTTTTTTTAAGACCCGCTACACAGCTGATCATCATTTTTTTTTTAATTAATATTTTTTTTGTTGACCCGCTACACAGCTGATCATCAGATACCAAACACAAGATCCGAGACAAAATAATTTTTTAGGGACCCGCTACACAGCTGGTCGTCATTTTTTTTAGAGACCCGCTACACAGCTGGTCATAGAAAACAACAACACAAAAATGCAAAAGACTACAAAGGATCCTACAAAAGACCCGCTCCACAGCTGGTCATAGAAGAATGCAAAAGACTACAAAGGATCCTACAAAAGACCCGCTACACATCTGGTCATAGAAAAGACTCACAATGCCATATGCAAATACTCCCCCAAACCTAAATCTAACATTGCCCTCAATGTTTCAAAATATGATAGAAACAACAACAAACCATGAGAACAAAAACAGATTCAAAGGAAAGAGATTACTGGATGCCAAACCAAAGACAAGGAGTATGTCTAAAGCAACCAGCAGGGAAGATATCTGTGGTATGTACAAGGGGTGAACTTTTCAGTCCACATAGATCGGATCAGAAAGATGAGTTGTTTCAATCTCAGGTGGAATTGGTTCAAGGAACGGCTTCAGTCTCTGCCCATTGACCTTGAAGACATTCTTGGTTGTTACATCTTCTAGTTCTACAGCCCCATGGGGGAAAATTGTTCGCACCACGAACGGGCCTGTCCATTTAGAACGTAATTTTCCTGGAAAAAGGTTCAGTCGTGAGTTATACAATAGAACTTTCTGGCCTGGAGTGAATGACTTGCGCAAAATGCGTTTGTCATGGAACACCTTCATTCTTTGTTTGTACATTTTTGCATTATCATATGCATCATTTCTTAACTCTTCCAACTCATTGAGTTGAAGCTTCCTTTGGGTGCCACTTTATCTAGATCAAAGTTCAGTTTCTTTTACAGCCCAATATGCACGATGTTCTAACTCTACAGGGAGATGACAAGCTTTACCGTACACAAGTCTGTAAGGGGACATACCAATCGGGGTCTTGTATGCAGTTCTATAGGCCCATAAAGCATCATTCAATCTTAAAGACCAATCTTTTCTAGACGGGTTAACCGTCTTTTCTAGAATGTGCTTAATCTCCCTATTTGAAACCTCTACCTGGACACTGTCTGGTGGATGATATGGGGTTGCAACTTTATGAGTTATGCCATACTTACGGACTAAGGACTCAAAAGGCCTATTGCAGAAATGTGAACCACCGTCACTGATTATAGCTCTAGGGGTGCCAAATCGAGAAAATATGTTTTCCTTTAAGAACGAAAGTACCACCTTGTGGTCATTAGTTTTGGTTGCAATTGCTTCTACCCACTTAGAAACATAGTCAACAACAACAAGAATGTACAACTTTCCTTCAGAGCTAGGAAATGGACCCATGAAATCAATGCCCCATACATCAAATAACTCAACGATCAAAATGGGTTGTAAGGGCACCATGTTTCGTTTTGATATACTTCCCAATTTCTGGCACCGGTCACAAGAAATACATAATTCATGGCTATCCTTAAACAATGTTGGCCAGTAAAAACCACTCTGCAAGATCTTTGCAGCAGTTTTCTTTGCACTAAAGTGGCCTCCACATGCTTGATCATGACAAAAAGAGATGACATCCCTTTGTTCAGAGTTGGGGACACATTTCCTAATGATTTGGTCAGGGCAGTATTTGAACAGATATGGGTCATCCCATAGGAAATGTTTCACTTCGGCCAAGAACTTAGACCGGTCTTGTTTAGACCAATGAAGTGGCATCCTACCTGTAGCAAGGTAGTTCACGATGTCGGCAAACCATGGAATTTCAGAAACTAGCATCAGTTGTTCATCTGGGAAAGATTCTCTAATAATCTCTGATTCATCAGTAGACTCGACATTCAATCTAGATAAGTGATCAGCAACAACATTCTCTGACCCTTTTTTATCTCGAATTTCGAGGTGGAACTCTTGTAACAAGAGTATCCATCGAATTAGACGAGCCTTGGCATCTTTTTTAGATAAAAGATATCTCAATGCGGCATGGTCAGAATATATGATGATTTTAGATCCTATCAAATAAGATCTAAACTTATCTAATGCAAACACAACAGCTAGCATCTCTTTTTTGGTTGTTGAATAATTCATTTGTGCCTCATTCAGTGTCTTACTAGCATAGTAGATCACATAGGGTTGTTTGTCAACTCGCTGACCTAAGACAGCTCCAACATCAAAATCAGATGCGTCACACATGATTTCAAAAGGAAATTTCCAATCAGGAGGTCGGACTATAGGGGACGAAGTTAAAAGAGTTTTGAGCTCCTCCCAAGCATGCACACAAGCATCATCAAACACAAATGCAACATCTTTACTGAGTAGATTACACAATGGCCTTGAGATCTTACTAAAATCTTTGATGAATCTACGGTAGAAACCAGCATGTCCTAAAAATGATCTAACCTCCCTCACAGAGCGAGGTTGAGGCAAGTGTTGAATGATATCAACCTTGGCTTTATCTACTTCTATGCCTTTTTCTGAGATGATATGCCCTAGAACAATGCCTGAGTCAACCATGAAATGACATTTTTCCTAATTCAAGATCAAATTCTTTTCTTTACACCGAATAAGCACACGAGTAAGATGATGCAAACATTCATCAAAAGAAGAGCCAAAGACAGAAAAATCATCCATGAAGATTTCAAGAAACTCATCTATCATGTCTGAAAATATGCTCATCATACATCTTTGAAAAGTAGCAGGTGCATTACACAACCCAAAAGGCATACGACGATAAGCAAATGTTCCATACGGACAAGTAAATGTAGTCTTATGTTGATCTTCGGGTGCTATGTGAATTTGGTTGTAGCCTGAATAGCCATCTAAGAAACAATAGTACCTATGTCCCGATAACTTTTCTAGCATTTTATCAATGAAGGGCAGCGGAAAATGGTCTTTCTTAGTTACTGTGTTCAATTTCCTATAGTCAATACAAACTCGCCACCCTGTAGTTACACGGGTGGGGAAAAGCTCATTCTTCTCATTTTGAACTACAGTAATTCCAGACTTCTTGGGTACCACTTGAATGGGACTGACCCACTTGCTATCAGGAACTGGGTATATGATACCCGCATCAAGAAGCTTTATGATCTCACTCTTAACAACCTCTTTCATGTTAGGATTGATACGCCTTTGCATCTCCCTAGATGGTTTGGCATTGTCCTCAAGGTTTATATGGTGCATGCAATCAGTGGGGCTTATGCCTTTAAGGTCCGAGATGGTCCATCCTAATGCTTCTTTATGCTCCTTAAGCACTTCTAAAAGTTTTCTTTCCTGTTTTTTATCTAAGGCAGATGAAATGATTACAGGCAAAGTATTAGAAGGTCCCAAAAAAACATATTTAAGAGTATCAGGCAATGGTTTCAGTTCGAGCTTTGGTGGCTCAACAAGAGATGGAACATACTTGGATTCCAAGAGTGGAAGTGGTTCCACTCTAGCTTTCCACTTAGACGTGTCCATGAGTGGTGTGGATTCAAGAAAAGTATTCACTTCACTTATGTATTCATCATCAAACAGATCCAGGTTGAAATTATTCAAACAAGCATCCAAAGGGTCAACAGACATGCTACTAGGTAGCGACTCCTGAATCAAACTTTCAATCATGTTGATTTCATGCACATCATTATCATCATCAAGATCTAAATGTTGTTGGCTAGCATTGAAAACATTCAACTCCACAGTCATATTACCAAATGACAACTTCAGCACTCCATTACGGAAGTTAATGATTGCATTGGACGTCGCTAAGAAAGGACGTCCCCAAATGACAGGAATGTGACTGTCAGGGTTTTGCACAGGTTGAGTATCTAAAACGATGAAGTCCACAGGAAAGTAAAATTTATCAACCTTAATCAAAACATCTTCTACCACACCACGTGGCACTTTGACGGATCTGTCCGCCAATTGCAGAGTTATAGGTGTTGCCTTCAACTCTCCAAGACCTAACTGCACATATACTGAATATGGCAGTAAATTCACACTTGACCCTAAGTCTAGCAACGCCTTCTTAACCGTATGGTCACCTATTTTTCATGTGATAGTTGGACTACCTGGGTCTTTAAAATTAGGTGGTGTGTTGCTTTGAATGATTGCACTCACTTGCTCAGTGAGAGAAGCACGCTTATGCACATGAAGCTTTCGCTTTTGTGTGCATAGATCCTTAAGGAATTTAGCATAAGCAGGGACTTGCTTGATTGCATCAAGAAATGGGATGTTGATGTTAACTCGTTTGAACATTTCTAAAATCTCGTTGTACTGTGTACTCTCTTTTTGTTGCACCAATCTTTGTGGGAATGGAGCAACAGGTACATGAGATGGTGTAGAGACATTAGAATTATGGGAATTCTTATGTTGCTCAGATTTGTTTTCAACAATAGGTGTTTTCTGTGGTATTTTATGCACTGGTGAGTCTGATGTAGACTCACTCGACTGTGGTACACCTACATTGTTTTCAACAACTTTACCACTACGAAGAGTGGTGACATCATTTACTTGATTATTGGAGGCCTCATTTCGAGTTGAATTTTCTGCCTGATATACAGTTTTTGGATTTTGTTGGGGTTGACTAGGAAGTTTGCCTTTGTCTCTTTCATTCAATGCTTCACAAATTTGACCCATTTTAAGTTCTAGACTTGAAAAACGTTGGTCTGTGGTCTTTTGAAGTTGTACCAAATTTTGGGTCAACAAACCGAAACTTTCTTCGAAGCTAGGCTTTTTCTCTGCAGGGTACTGAGAATGTGGTTGCACTTGGGGGTTTCTAGGATAAGGGTATCCTTGGTTATTATTTGATGTTCCCCCTTGCACATGCCCCTTAGACCATGAAAAGTTAGGGTGATTTCTCCACCCTGGGTTGTAGGTATGAGAATATGGGTTCTTCTCTTGCCTTTGGTACAATACATTGGCTTCCTCGGTTTTAGACTCTTGAAATGCATGGAGGTCTGGACAAATGTCCGCTAGATGGTCTGAACTATGGCATGCGGCACAAGTGGCCATTTCAATTTGACTACGGAGAGTAGGGATATTAGTTTTTCCATTCTTTTCTAGCTCTAGCTTTTCTATTATCCTGGCCAAGGATGCCATCTTTGCACTTCCTTCGTAGTCAGAGTCAATTCTATGAACATTGGATGCAAGGGTAATCCTATTTGGTTCACGGGGGGATTCCCACTGCTGAGTCTTTTCAGCGACTTCGATTAAGAAATCCCAAGACTCATCAGCAGTTTTTTCAATAAATTGACCATTGCACATGGTCTCAACTGTAGTTCGGTTCTTGACATCTAAACCTTCATACAAAATTTGCACAAGTCTCCATTTTTCAAAACCATGGTGAGGACATTGGAGCAATAATTCATTGAATCTCTCCAAATATTTTGCCAAAGTTTCCTCCTCTAATTGCACAAAACTATTCAGACTTTGACGAATTGTCGTAGTCTTATGGTTTGGGAAGAACTTTTTGAAGAACTCTTTCGTAAGAGCATCCCATGTATGAAATGACTGTGGCTGTTGAGCACACAGCCAAGTCTTGGCTTTGTCTATCAAAGAAAAAGGAAAAAGTTTCATTTTGAGGTGCTCATCCGTCATTTGGTTGATCCGAAGAGTCCCACAAATTTCCTCGAACTCTCTCACATGGTGGTAGGGATTTTCAGCTTCAACCCCTTTAAATTTAGGCAACATATTGAGGATACTTGCCTTTAGCTCAAATTGTCCATCAATAGCTGGTAAGACAATGCACGAGGACTG
Source organism: Papaver bracteatum (assembly GCA_023529315.1). Lineage (NCBI taxonomy): Eukaryota > Viridiplantae > Streptophyta > Magnoliopsida > Ranunculales > Papaveraceae > Papaver > Papaver bracteatum. The sequence goes on along the minus strand of JAJJWX010003234.1, from coordinate 525,642 downwards.
GGTTGTCCTCGTTGGGTACATGTAGTCCTTTAGACTACGGACTGGGTTTACTGGTTCTCCCATTGTTTCGGATGGGTTTGGACTGTCTGCCTCAGAACTATGTATTTCAATTAACTCTTCTTGACTGATTCTAACTAGTCGGCGTGTATGGTCTCTAAAAGACACAATCATAGCCTAGCTAGCACATCAAGCATGTTAACCATTCACCTTGAAGGCAAGTTCTATGCAATCACAAACAAGGATGACTCCACCACAGTAAACCTACTGATTTCTAGCAAACAAAAAGCATGATGGCTCCACTTAGATTGTTTTCTAGACCAGCTTCTAATCCTTCGAAAGGGAATTCGTTACAATCTGAGCAAACCTCCCTGGAATCAATCTGAGTTTAAATAAATTGAATAGAGGCGAGGGAAGCTGCAGGAGCTTTGATACCCAAGGCCTCACCGTATTACAAGGCGTATGATCCACGCATTCAATTTACTGAAACCGTCATGAACTTCGAAGTATGCTTAAAGAGTAACCAATATTTTTCAAATGACTTTCCTACTAAGCTCATTACCTTATAGGTCTTGTTCTATTCAAAATTTTAAAGCTTAGGTTCGCGTATGTATCGTTTTCCTAAGGCGGGCAAGAAGAGAACGGTGATGAAATCCGAACCCTTATCTTGTATGGCCAGTCCTTGCCCTTTACTAGGAAAATAAATCAGCCGTATTCAATTCCTCAACATATATGCAAACGAAGGAATACAGTAACTCGCTAACAAGGGATTCGCGAGTGTTTCGACAAACTTACCCCCGTTCCAGACGGGGGATGAACCGTTGTTGTCGACTCGGGCCACGACTCCTATGTCATGAACGAACCCGAGGGGCCGAGGTGATATTGTAATCACCGTCCTTCTCTGCAAACAGTTGATATTTAATAATACCCTTCCGTAGGGTTTAAAAATAAAAAATAAAAATAGAATGTCCAAGTCCAAAATAAAGTGCAAAAGAAAAAGAAAATTACAAGAGTAAAGGAATCCTAATACAAACTAAAAATAAATAAAATAAACTCTCTTTTTTTTTTTTTTTTTATTAAAATAAAAACTTCTTCCGCTTTCTTTCGCTTCCTTTCCTTCGCCTTTACAACAGCTACTCAGGCACCTGTTGAGCTCAAAAGAGGTAGTTAGGGTTTCGAAGTTTTAAAGCAAAAGCAAAAAAAAAAAAAAAAAAAAAAAAAAAATGTAAAATTGACTGTGAATAGTTGCGTTACTACAGTAACAGTAACATTGAACTATCGTTGCTACAGTAACAGTAACAGTTGAAGAACACGAAGAACAGACGCTTCAGAACTGTCGTTCTGAAGAACACGAAGAACGACACAGAGAATAACTGTCGTTGTTTAACAAGATGACACACAGTGAATAACTGTTGTTGAAGTGCGACAGTTTTATGCGACTGTTCTGGGCGGGCGTTTTTTTTTTTTGGTGTTCCTGAATACGCTACAGTAACAGCGACTTTTGTACATCGTTTATCTACAGTAATGCCTCCACCTTTGAACTGCCATGACAATGGCAAGGAGTTCCTTCTCATAAGTAGATAGAGCTCTAGCTCTTGGGCCTAGTGGCTTGCTGTAGAAAGCCAGTGGCTTGCTCTCTTGAAGTAAAACATCTCCAATGCACATGTCACTTGCATCACTCTCAACCACAAATGGTTTAGTGAAATCAAGTAAAGATAATATGGGTGTGCTGGTCTTTGCTAACTTGAGATTCTCAAAAGCATGTGTGGCAGATAAAGACCAAAGGAAAGAGTTATTCTTAAGCAAATTAATAAGTGGCTTACTGATGGCTCCATAATCTTTAATAAACTTCCTATAGTAGCATGTAAGGCCAAGGAAACCCCTCAACTCCTTAATAGTTTGTGGTTGTGGCCAAGATTGCATACAATCTATCTTGTTTGGATCAGCACAAACCTATGCACCTGAAATGATATGGCTTAAGTATTCCAGTGAAGTTTGACCAAAACAACATTTGGATAACTTGGAATAAAGTTGATGTTGTCTGAGTAAGGAGAATGTAAATTTGAGATGTTCCAGGTGCTCAGCCATGGACTTGTTGTAGATTAAGATATCATAAAAAAAGACTAGAATAAACTTCCTCAAGGCTGGTTGAAATATCTCATTCATTAGGGCTTGAAATGTAGCTGGAGCATTAGTGAGGCCAAATGACATCACTTTAAACTCATAATGACCTTGTTGAGTTCTAAAAGCTGTTTTGAAAATGTCAGAAATATGTACTCTGATTTGATGGTAACCAGCTCTCAAGTCAATTCTTGTAAAAATAATAGCACCATTTAACTCATCCAATAATTCCTCAATAAGTGGGATTGGAAATTTATCCTTGATTGTGATGCTGTTTAAATTCATATAATAAACACAGAACCTCCTTGTGTTGTATTTCTTCTTGACCAAAAGAATAGGTGAAGCAAAAGGGCTGTGGCTAGGTTGGATGATGCCAGAGTCAAGCATTTCTTTAACAAGCTATTCAACAACACCTTTCTGGATATAAGGGCATTTGTAGGATCTCCGGTTCACATGAGTGGAGTTTGGTTGTAGAGGAATAGTATGATCTAAACTTCTTTGAAGGGGAAGTTTAGTTGGTTCTTCAAAAATCACTTGAAATTCTTGAAGTAGTGGAAGTAATTCATGAGGTGTTGATGTTTTAATAGAGGGTGGAAAAATGGAAAATAGATGTCCCACCAACACAGGAGAACTGTTTGTCAGAAATTTCTTGACTGCCTCACCACTCATCATGAGTATAGAAGATTTAGGGGAGATGCCGTGTAGTGTAATCTTCTTACCCTTGTATTTAGAAGAAATAAATAATTTAGAGAAGTTAAAAATGACATCACCTAAAGTTCTTAACCAATTTTCTCCAAGTACAATGTCACACCCTCCTAGTGGCAAGATCCTCAAACTTTCCATGAACTGATAACCTTGCATGCTCCAAGACAGCTGAGGACAAATACCGGTGCTGACAGTCTTCTCTCCATTAGCAACTGTGACTAGCATTGGCTCAGTAGGTTCAATGTGACACTGGAGTGAACTTCCAAGAGCACTGTCAATAAAGATGGTAGTGCTGCATGTGTCAATCAGAATGGATACTTTCTGGTTAAGTAGAAAACCAGGAATTCTAATAGTGTCACCTGTTACAGTTTCTGTGAGAGCATGTACTGAAATTTCCACATCAGAGTGAACTGGTGATTCATTATTCTCTTCAAACACTTCCTCTTCTTCCTCAGTATCTTGTAATTCATTAGTATCTAGTTGTAGCATGAAAATCTTATGTTTTCCCTTACAAAAGTGGCCTATTTTGTATACCTCATCAAAGTTATAACACAAACCTTGAGCTCTCCTTCTATTCGTTTCTTCATGAGTAAGTCTCTAAATAGTAGGTGTCGGGGAATGAATTTTTGTGGGCATGCTAAAAGAGGACTCATGAGTGATTGGAATAGATTTAGAAGAAGTTAAAATTGGTTTAGGAGTAAAATTGGTATAAGAAGATTGTCTATTATTGGTGAATGAGGTTTGAAATGATTTTGTAAATGAGTTAGTAGCAGTTGCTGTGAGAGTAAGCTTTTCCTCCTGTAATCTAGCAACGGGATAAACATCTGCTAGTGTTTTAGGATGAAGCATGGAAATGGATTTACCTATTTTATCTTGCAGGCCACTGAGGAAACTCATTACAAAGTATTCCTTACTAAGTGTGGGGTTCATATTCAATATCAAGGTTTTCAACAATTCAAACTCTTCATAATAATCATCCACAAAAGATGTTTGGGTCAATTTATTAAAACTTCCATCAAAATTCTCCTCAATAGGGTTTTCAAAGCATGCAAAGAGGTGAATAGCTAGATCTTGCTAAGTGATTCGATGTATATTGACTTGAAAGTTTAAAAACCAAGTCTCAGCTTTACCTTCAAGATAAATAGCAGTAATATTTACCTTCTGTGCTCCTCAATGTCATTCAGCTCAAAATATATCTCATTTTTTTGAATCCAAGCTCTCGGATTCTCCCCATCAAAGCGTGGAAAATATAACTTAGGGAGGCGATGCGGATGATAGTGATTTTGACATGAATGTGATAATCGATTGTCTTCCTGAGAGTCTGGATTAGATGTACTAGCCTGCTCTAGAATGGAATCAAATTTCTTGAGGAGTAGATCGAACTTTGAGTTCAGATCGGATGAGAAGCTGTTGAAATTTGTTTGTAATTTTGTAATGGCAGTGGTATTAGCTTCTACTATATCATTAACATCTTTGAGTGTCATCGTGATTTATTTTTTTTGAATTTTTTGGGTGGATAGAACGGCTCTGATGCCAAATGTTTTATCCCTACAACAATTCAACACATAGATGGAGATAAAATGGTGAAAATTTACCTCATGAATCAAGGATTCAAGCCAAATTCTGGCACAGAGGCGTAGCCAAAGTTTTATTAAGAAAACAATTTTCAGGTTCTGAAGAGATAATCTCTTCTTACAGCTTTAATGCAAAGAGTTAAAACCCTAAGCCAAATAATCCACGTTTGAAACGTGGTTAACCATCAACGGTCAACAACTGACCAGTTAATGGCGCTTCTACACTAATGAGGCACTAGACTAGCTAGAATAAAGGCAGACTTAAGAGTAATATCTCACAGAAGGGATACAACATACAGGTAATGCGAGATGAGGTTTTCCTTTGCCAAAAAATATTGTTGAAGACTAAGATCCATATGTCTTATGTTTCCTTGTTTGGCTACTTTTGGCGATATATAAATCCATTATTGGATGTCCATAAAGATAAAAACAAGAAGAAGGTAGTCCTGATAGTGGAGTGTGACTGTATTTGTAGAATATGAGAGATTTTTGTATGAAGGATATAATTTTAGGATTGTTAGATCACTGCTCGGTCGAACTCTCAAGCGTTGTTATCTCAAGCTTGTTTGTCAAGTTTAGGGGTCAAAAATATAAGTCTTGATTTATAGTCAACTTATAGCTATGTCTCAGATTAGGATAGAATGTGTAGGCTGAGCTTTAGACTTCACGGCGTTTATCGATTGAAGATGAAGATCTACTGAGGAGAGCTTAGATGAACTTCATTAACAAAAGGTATGTGGAGACTTAAACTCATCTATCACTCAGAAGTCTATTTTATTCTATCTCCTATTGAGACTAAGTCATATATATATATATATACTTTTACATTCTACACATATGATATCTCGAGCTGAGTTTAACTCGCTTATCTCTTTCTCGAAATATGTGTTGGAAAGCTTTTTGCTTTAACTACGTTCATCATTATTCTTGATAAGTTTAGTTGGAAACTAAATAATGAGTCAAAAGATGATCATGTGAAAATCGTCTTGTAACATCTTACATGATTTATGTGAGACCGTCATTTGATGTAGACTCGGAATGTTTCGTATTGACTATTTGATTACTTGATAATTACTTATAAGCTAATAGTTTGTGTGAGACAGTTATTGTCTTCTTCTAAGTTATGATAAACATGAGTCAAATCAGCAAAACGAAAATTCGTCTTTGAATTTTTTGTTTTGTGGAAATGCGAATTATGTTCAAAGTAAGTGTTGGAAATTCAATAAGAACAAAAAATGAATGGCCAAACTTTAGAATGACATGCAAACTATTAATCTGGATTTGGGTAACAAACAGGGAACTCCTGAAGACAAGAAGAAGTCCAAGAGAACCAGAGTCAGACGAGGTAAGAAATCTATTTATACATCAAACCTTTACAAGTCACCATGTGACACAAGATGTGAGCATTCTGCTCACTCCATCACTATCTAATTATAGTGATGTTTACATCGTCAGTATTAACTTGAGAATATGAGGGTTGCATCAAGGTTGCTCAAGTCTTGTATAGTTGTTATTTCTTATCCTCATTTTTATTTGGTTTTATATAAGTTAAGATTTGCAATTGAATATTTTCTTATCAAAAATAGATAATGGATCGTGAACCGTAAAGACTTTTTCAAAAGTTTTTTTTATGGTTTACTTTTCTGGTGCTCTATTTATATTCATTTGTGATCAAAATTCCATTCACTCTTTTTTCTTTGAAAGATACAGTTTCATGGCTCTTGTAACTAAAGGTATCACAAAAGGGGATGCAGTAGAAACAATTAATGTGTATCTTTGTGAAGGAATCCAAACCTCAAGGAAGAAAAAGGAAAAGTCTACAAATGATGAAAAAGGTTCTTCCTCTAACTGTTTTTTGTATATTTGTCAAAATGATATATAATAACTTCAGGGCTATGGTGAAGGATTTCATCTGTATAAAAAATGATTTAAAATCTCAAATCATGTTCTCTTTGGAAAAGATAGCTCACTATGAACAAATGTTATCTCTGACAAAGAACACTCTGTGTGAACTAAAAAGAGAACTTAGTGAGTTAACTGATATTTCTGAAGATCCGGAGGAATTAAATGATCCCATAATCAATGGGTTCTTCAACAATAAGAAGAAATTCTCAGTAAATGCTCTGAGAAAGTTCTACAATGTCTAGGAAACTTCTTAAGAGAATTTATTCTTGTGTTTTAAGAGGGATAACTAGGGTTTGGAATAGCATGTACATTGTGATTACACATAGCTATTGCCAACGATTTCCATCTTGCAATGTTTTAGATTTATTTATTTAAATTCTAAGCTATTTGGAAGATGATTTTGCAGTATTAATTTTTATTGGTTTTTTATATTGCATTTTTTTTATGTGATATGTGTGTTTACGTCTGTGAACTATGATTATCTCATATGACAAAAGTTAAGTCTATTATGTCTTTATGCAAATATTGATAAAAGATAGAATGGACTTTTGTATATTCCGTAGTATTGATCTTTTCCTGATCCACTTCTATGTGAAAGTACTATATGGCTCCGTAAGTTTTCTTATGATGAGCATTTCCGATTAAATTAATCATTAAGGTTCTCAAGTGGTTAATTTATTCGAGTTTACTAGATATAAATTCATGTTTCATGTGATTTGTTAATATCAAAAGAAATCCTTCTTATCTCGTGAAATTAAGGTCGCTCTTGTTGTTCTTTCGGGAATGACATTTTATGGGGGAGAGTTCTTAATTAAACTTGTGCTTAATTTCCAAATCTTTGTGGGTGTGCGGCTGTGGAATATTGTAGGAGTTATCTTGTATATTTATAAACTCCTTGATGAATACACTAAGTTTCGACTATGTGATATCATCGATACAAAGTGGATATGTTCTCTTTTAGTCATGAATAATCTCTTTAAGAATCTCATTATGATCCCGTTAGTTTTTGTATCTTCGCCAATTTATATTGACAAAATGGGGGGGGGATTATTTTTTAGTTCACACTATATACATATGGTTCATTGTGAGATGAAGTATTGACTAAGGGAGAGTGATACATATCACCGTAGTATTATTGTCAAAGTTATGATATAATTGAACTTTGATGTTGTGTAATAATACAATGACACTGTATAACAATAATCGAGAACAACTGTTTTCTTATTGTTATGGCTACGGATCTTCAACAACTATGATGCTGAGTTAAACACGTTCAGAATCATTGGAGTACTTGGGGTGACGAAGAATTCAAGGAATGTTGGAGAACCAAGGAAATCAAGCATGTTGGATGAGAAGCTACAAAATTAAATTATTTTTTAATCCATATGTATTGATAGTTTTTCCACTAAAATTGACAAAGGGGGAGATTGTTAGAGAAATGCTCGGTCGAACTCTCAAGCGTTGCTATCTCAAGCTTATTTGTCAAGTTTAGGTGTCAAAACTATAAGTCTTGATTTCTAGTCTACTTATAGCTATGTCTTGGATTATGATAGAATGTGTGGTTGAGATTTAGACTTCACGTCGTTCATCGATTGAAGAAAAATATCTAATGAGAAGAGCTTAGAGAAACTTCACCAACAAAAGGTATGTGGAGACTTAAACTCATCTATCACTCAGAAGTCTATTCTATTCTATTCTATCTCCTATTGAGACTAAGTTGTATAGCTATATAGACTTTTACATTATACATATTTGATATTTCGAGCTGAGTTTAACTCGCTTATATATTTCTCAAAATATTTGTTGGAAATCTTTTGCTTTAACTACGTTCATCATTATTCTTGACAAGTTTAGTTGGAAAAAAATTATTTGTTGGAAGCTAAATAATGAGTCAAAAGATGATCATGTGGAAATCGCCTTGTAACATCTTACATGATTTATGTGAGACAGTCATTTGATGTAGACTCGGAATGTTTCATATTGATTATTCGATTACTTGAAAATTACTTATAAGCTAATAGTTTGTGTGATACAACTATTGTCGTCTTCTAAGGATGTTTCAATGATTGAAATAGGAGTTTAGAACAATTAACCATTGCATGGATATAACACAGTATGCATACCAGTATGCAAACTGTTGTAAGTATGATTCAGGTCCGGGAACCAAGTATGCATACCCGTAGGCGAACGGTTTTAACTGTCATAGTCCGGGAACCAAGTTTGCGTACCCGTTTACGAATTGTTTCACCTGAATTCAGTCTAGAATGACAGTATGCGTACCCATTTGCAAATAGCCGGAAAATATCAAACTCGGTTAAGTATGATTTCATACTCATGAACAAATACATTTATATATTAAGGAATGCAATCTTTGCAAATCGTGGCTAAAGTTTTCATGAACTGAGTCTTTTGAATCAATCCGATTTTGCTTCAATTGTGTCTTGTATACTTCTATGAGAATATAAACAATTGAACAACTCTATGAGTAACACAATTAGATTCATTTGATTATCATTTGATTTAGGAGTGTTAGATGAATGTGGTTAATACAAAAGTGTTCATCTGGATAACTTCGATTAAATATTATTGAGCCAACTCAATATACACGTTTAGGTACGGTTACCCATACCTAAATGAACGTATATTTCATTTGTGTGTAACAAGCTAAAACCATCTGTTTTTACCTAAAATATGAGAGAGGTTAAAAGTAGGATTCTAAGGCTGTTCAAAGGATGATTCAGTCACAAGGAAGAGATTTAGGGATGGTCTTAGGGAGGGAAGTAGATTAATATAGAGAGATCAGAGAATTTAAAGAAGAATTTTGAAGAAGAATTGCTCTGAGAGGTTATCATAAAAAATCATTGTAGCATGGAGAAACAAGTGACGTATTTATAGCTGAATTCTCTAATCTCAGGTAGGTGAAGATAAAGATTGCTTTCCATTCCGTGCGGTGCGATTCTCTCGTCTCTTCAGGAATAAAGATAAACTAGGTTAAGTTTATCTCATTATTACACCGCCTTTACTCTCTTCTGCGGTGAAAAATAAGCCGGGTATTTCTCACACGTGCCATAGATCTCCATGCCAAAAACCTAATTCTTATCTTCCAATTTGTGTGAATCTGAGTCAGCCTTTGTGATGATATGTTGAAAGAGATAAATATTATATTTAGCCGAGTTGGCCAAGATAGAGAGATATTCTCCGATTTGTAAGAATGACTAGGATGAGTCACATGAAAAGACATGGGATGCCTTAGAATTCATGTGGAGAGTCTGAAAAAGAGAATCGGTTCCTTCATGAGGCTTGTGCCTACCATGAATACATCTCTGACTGAAATTTCCCGAGATATTTGAATTCCTTCAAGAGAGATTGAAATCTCTCCGAGATTTTTGCAGAGAGATTGGAATCTCTCCGAAATTTTGTAGACGGATCAAAATCTCTTCGAAGATTTTCTTAATGGATCTGAATCTCTCTGCGGTCAGCGGGAGCTCGTCCTGGAGAGAAATAAAAGGATTTGCATGCCCGATTAATTCCTTTGAAAGATTTTAGTTCACTTGTCTTTGACCAGGGCATCTTGCAGAGATATGCTAGGAATCAACAGTGTATCCATATGATGAGGCCAAAATACCAGTGTATCTCGAAAGGATGTTCTAGGAGTCTATCGAAAGGGCCTAGAGGCAGAATAACCAGCGTATCTCGCGGGGATGTCCTAGGAATTATTCGGAAACCTCAGTAAAACGAGTCAGGGCCTAGAGCAGACATGACTAGTGTATCTAGTGATGATGTACCAAGAATCATTCCTTCATCACAAATAGGGTGAGTCGTGCTTACATGAGACATGCATATTTTCGCTTTGGGTCATAAGTCCGTCGGGGACGTTTTTACGCATTGACAGAGCCTACATGACCAACATTTTCTCGTTGAGGATGTATACTAGGAATCATGGCATCACAATCAGCTCCGTCTCGTGAAGACATACTGGAATTATGAATGTTCTGGTTCATAAGTCTACTGGGGACGTTTTATGCTCTACAGAACCTACGTGACCAGGAGTATCTCATAGACGATGTGCACTAGGAATCACGGCATCACGACCAGCAGTGTCTCGCGGGGACGTATACTAGAAATTGTGGCCAAGAATGCTTTTAGGGCCAAGGGATTAATCTCTCTCGTGAGAGTTGAATTTTGAAATGACACTGCTCCCCCTTATCCAAATTTTACCATCTACATTAAGTCCCTTACTCATAGTAGAACCTTGATTGTTCTATGATGAGTATATAGATAGTTACGAATCGTTCAGGCACGAATTTACAATTTTTTTTACGGAGTCCCCAAATTGATACTTAATCTTTGCTTACTCCGATTCTGGACTTCGAATCAACTATGGACTTGTGAGATTTCTGGAATTTTGTATTAGGAGACATTACTAGTGCCGCACTTGAGCCTTGATGAAGTAAAATTTCCGTTTTGAGAGACTAGACTTGCGAATTAGGGTTTCTTTGACCAAAACCCTAACTTCTTCCTTTTGTGCCACTCTGAGCTTGGAATTGACCCTTGAATTGGAATCCTTTTAGGATTTTGCATTTAAAAACATCATGGAAATAGAGTTTTGTAGAGGAAATTTCCATCTTTGTCGAATGGGATTTGTAAAATAGGGTTTACTTGGACAAAACCCTAATTTCCTCTCTTGTTCGCGTATGACTCCTTCAAACATTCTGGATAGGCTTGACGAGGCTTGGAAGGTGTGCATCTATCTTGTGGGGTAAACACCTTATGTGATGAGAGCTTGTTTAATTCCTTTTACCAATCAGACACCTCTTTATTAGAGAAAATACATACTTTTGAAACTAAGGGTACTTTTATCAAAAACCACTATAAGCTTTCTTTTTATTTGTCATGAGAGAAACATGGAGCCTCCCTAGGCATAGTCACGTCTTGAAAGAGGGATTGGCGCGTTTTTGTTCCTGGTTTTGGAAATCATGAACTCGAATTCCCTGTTTTGAGCCAGATTCCCTTTATTTTCTCTGAAATTCTTCCCCTCTGGATTATGTTTCAACCCCGTTCCTTTTTGAACACTTATAGAACCTAATAATCACGTGTATGAGGCCTTCTCCTTTGAGTATACGAGTGCTTATTCGGTCTCTGGGTGTATTAATTAGGGCATTCTTCTTTGAAAATACTCAAAATTGTGAAATAAGGGTATTTCGGTCAAAATCCCTTATGAGCTCGTTTTTGTTGAAGAGTAATGGAATAAAAGGGATTGAGAGAGGCATAGAGAACCGTCCAATAGAATGGGATAGGCTCGGTCCCTTATTTTTTTTAGAATAAATCCCCTTTTCACCAAATTCTTAATATTATGGCTATTTTTGTTAAAACCCTAATTCTCTTCGACTTTGATCGCTCTGAAAAAATTCCAAGAGAATAAATCACGTCCCACTGGCCTAGGATAACATTCTCACGCATGAAAAGGGGTTTTCCACGGCTTTTTAAGTTATGGGAGGTTGAGCACGAACAGTCTTCGCCTGAACCATGCACAGTGTCCATTCAAAGGGTGCTTCAGTCACATGTAAGATATTTAGTGTTGGTCTTAGGGAGGGAAGCATATGAAGAGAGAGATCATAGAATTTTAGAGTTTGAAGAAGAATTTCTCTGAGAGGTTATCAGAAAAAATCATCGTAGCTTGGAAAAATAGATGACATATTTATAGTTGAATTCCCTAATCTCAAGTCGGTGTAGATAAGGATTGCTTTCCGTGTCATAAGAAGAAATTATCCCGTCTCTTCAAGAATAGAAATAAATTAGGTTGAGTTTATCTCATTATTCCACCGCCTTTACTCTCTTCTGCGGTGAGAAATAAGACGAGTATTTCTCACACGTGTCGTAGACCGCCATACCAAAAACCTAATTGTTATCCCCCCCCATTTGTGTGAAGCTGAGTATGACTTTGTGATGATGTGTTGAGAGAGAGAAATATTCTCTTTAGCCGAGTTGGCCAATATAGAGATATATTCTCCGATTTGTAAGAATGACTAGGATGAGTCACGTGAAAAGGCATGGGATGCCTCAGAATTCGTGTAGAGAGTCTGAAAAGGAGACTCGATTCCTTCATGAGACTCGTGCCTACCATGAGGAATATTCATATCTGAATGAGATTTCCCGAGAGATTTGAATCTCTTTGAGAAACATTGGAATCTCTCTGAGATTTTGTTAACGGATCAAAATCTCTACGAAGATTTTCTTAATGGATCTGAATCTCTCTGTGGTCAGCTATGATTCATGGAGAGAGAGAAAAGGCTTTACGTGCCTGATTAATTCCTCTGCAAGACTTTGGCTCACTTGTATTTAACCATCGTATCTAGCAGAGATGTGATAGGAATCAATAGTATGTCCATATGATGAGGCCAAAAGACCAGTGTATCTCGAAATGATGTTCTAGGAGTCTGTCGAAAGGGCCTAGAGGCAGAATAGCAAGAATATCCCTGGGGGATGTCCTAGGAATTATTCGGGAACCTTAGTGAGTCGAGTCAGAGCCTAGATAAGACATGACCAATGTATCTCGCGATGATGTACTAGGAATCAGTCCTTGATCTCAATAGGGTGAGACGTGCTTACAGAAGACATGCATATCTCCGCTCTAGGTCATAAGTCTGCCGGGGATGTTTTTACGCATCTACAGAGCCTACATGACCAGCAATATCTCATCGAGGATGTATATTAGGAATCCTGGCATCACAATCAGTTCCGTCTCACGAAGACATGATGGAATTGTGGCTGGTCTAGTTCATAAGTCTACTGGGGACGTTTTACGCTCTATAGAACCTACATGACCAACAGTATCTCGTTGAGGATGTGCACTAGGAGTCACAACATCACGACCAACAGTGTCTCGCGGGGACGTATACTGGAAATCGTGACTAAGAATTCCTTGAGGGCCAAGGGATTAATCTCTCTCATGGGAGTTTAATTTTGAAATGACACTTCTTCCCTTTATCCAAATTTCACCCTCTACACCATCTAACAGTGGAGAGATATTGCTTTGGTTTTAAGCAAACTTAGCTTGAATCATAAATCAGGATTTCATATAACAATGAAAATTGATTGCTTTGGTTCAAAGCTATCAAACCCTGATTTGAAGACTATATAAGGGAGAAATCTAGCAACTGGAAAACCTAATCCCCACACCTCTTGTGTGATACTAGTTGCGACTAGGGTCGATTCTCCTTTAACCTAGGTTTTTCCTAAAACCGTTATAGGTTAACGACTTAAATACTTTATTGGGATTCTGAAGCCAGACCCAACTATTTTCTTTATAGTTGCGTGTTCAAATCTTACTTGTTCTATCATATTGAGTATTATCTTCTTTGTGATTCCACAATAACTTGTTCTATTACCATATAGTTAAGTTATTGTGAGGTGATTGATATTTCTAGGCTGTTCATCGGGAATATAATACCGGATTATCAGTTGGTTCCTGTTCACCTTGATTTATCAAAAGACGGAACAAAACTTCGTAGGTATTTCTGTGGGAGACAGATTTATCTATTAGAATATACTTTTCTATGGGAGATAAATTTGTTTATAAATTCTTCGACTTTGGGTCGTAGCAACTCTTAGTTGTGGGTGAGATCAGCTAAGGAAATCAAGTGCGTAGAGTCCTACTGGGATTCAAAGGCGTAAGGAACGCGACTGTACCTTAATCGGTATGAGACTTGGTTAGGGCTCAACTACATTCCAATATGAAGTTAATTTGTAGTAGTCTGTTATCTTTAGCGGCTTAATACAATAGTTGATGGTGGTTTTTTAAACAAAGGGTAAAATTGTAAAACCCCAAATAACCTAATGTCACCGGTGGCACATTTATTAGGACATTTAATGCATATAGTCAGTAATTAATGGGGGTATTTTTTTTTCAAATTAGGGTTACAACAAACAAAACCCTAATCACCTCCGTGCCAATGGCAAATCATGCCAGCCATACCTAGCCCAAGCTAGCCGCGCCATGCCAAACGCACTCTTCCTTGGCCCTAGCTATGCTAGTCACACCAAACGCGCAAAAGCATGCTAACCATGCCAGCCGCACCTCTGTGCCAATGGAAAATCATGCCAGCCACACCTAGCCCAAGCTAGCCACGCCATGCCAAACACACTTTGCCTTGGCCATAGCTATGCTAGTCACACCAAACGCGCCAAAGCATGCTAACCATGCTAGCTGCACCTCCGTGCCAATGGCAAATCATGCCATCCACACCTAAACCAAGCTAGCTGCGCCATGCCAAACACACTCTGCCTTGGCCCTAGCTATTCTAGTCACACCAAACGCGCCAAAGCATGCCTACCATGCTAGCCGCACCTCCGTGCCAATGGAAAATCATGCCAGCCACACCTAGCCCAAGCTAGCCGCGCCATGCTAAACGCACTCTGCCTTGGACCTAGATATGCTAGTCACACCAAATGCGCCAAAGCATGCTAACCATGCTATCCGCACCTCCGTGCCAATGGAAAATCATGCCATCCACACCTAGATCAAGCTAGCCGCGCCATGCCGAACACACTCTGCCAAACTCCCTTACCTTGGCCCAAGCCAAACACCCTTACCTTGGCCCTAGCCACGCCATGCCAAAGTAGCTCCCGCACCTAGGCTTGCAAACCGTGCAACCTAGGCCAAATTGGTCACGCATGCCATTGGCACATGCCAACATGCTCGTTGGTAGTTTTCCTTACCAAACCGTGGCCCTAATGGCCGAGCATGCCATTGGCACATGCCAACATGCTCGCTGGTAGCTTTCCTTACCAAATCGTGTCCCTAATGGCCGAGCATGCCATTGGTACATGCCAATATACTCGCTGGTAGCTTTCCTTACCAAACCGTGGCCCTAATGGCCGAGCATGTCATTGGCACATGCCAACATGCTCGCTGGTAGCTTTTCTTGCCAAACTGTGGCGCTAATGGCCGAGCATGCCATTGGCACATGACAATACGCTAACTGGTAGATTTTATTACCAGGCCATGATCCAAGTTGTCCACGCATGCTATTGGCACATGCCACACACGCCACTAGCAGCTCTGGCACTGACACTTACACTCAACGTACAACCTACCACCAAGGCATTCCACACATACCATTAAAACATGCCGCCCACGCCACTAGCAGCTCTGGTACTTCCACTTGCGCTCGAAGTGCAACCCACAACAAAGGCATTTCGCACAAGCCATTGGCACATGCCACATGCGCCCCTAGCAGCGCCACTTGCACTCAAGGTGCGACCAACACTCGAGACATCAACACAAACTGGGGGATGCTTTCTTGGGGTTTTGGTTTGGCGGTCACAGCGTGCAGCGTACACTACGCTCGCAATAAGAACGATGTGAAAAGGAATAAAAGCGGTTAATTAAATAAGCCAGTAATGGTGAAAAACGTTTTCACCATAAACACCTGTGCTTACCACCTCCTCTATTTAATCCGCGACTTTACTCTATTCCTTAATGAGGCCAGGGTACGTTCGATCTCACTTGTATAAATTGGTCTCACCTATTTCTACCAGACAACAGGTCTTGGTCAGGAAAAAGACAACACTCTCATAGCCACTTTGCAAGCTCTCTCAAAATCTTCCATCACTAGCAAGCTTCCTAAGCTTCTACTTTTCTGATACAAGTCGAGATACTACCTTTCCAGAACTCTATGGTCTCAAAACCCTTCTTCATTATCCTCCCCAAATCAACCCTTCTCCTCCACTTTATGACCGAAGCAAGTCTGGAACGGCCATTTCTTGGTTTAGGCCAGACTTGTAAAGATTGATCTCTCGAACCTAAAAGTTCTCAACGTGCATCACATTTGTTTAGGGTTTGAAGCAGTTTCTCACTCACCTACCGAATTTACCGAAATCGGCAGAAAAGATTTTACCCATAAATAATTGGCGACCACGGCGGGAGGATTGATCTCTCGGTTACAATACCAACTCCGACTCCTGATTTTGTTTCCCGAACGTCGAATCCCAACATGGTGGAACTCAGGTCCGGAGCGGCTGCCAAGAATACCAGCACAGAACACACCCCTGATGTTAGCGTCTCCCCCAATAACGTTGTTGCATCATCTGCTGACTACAGTAACATCGAATACACTCCCTCAAGCGTAACACCACCAATCACCAGGTCTAGAGCCGCTACCTCCTCTAGTGTCTCTGCACATCCCTCTAATCACGGCAACAGAAATATCTCTTCGGGTGTCACGCCACCAGTCACCAGGGCCAGAGCCGCCGCTACAACCCCTAATGCTTCGTCTAGCATGGAGCCTCCGACCACAACTAAGGTTCCAACTCCCCCGCCGATGGGACGAGAGACCGGAGGGACCAGAGGAAGTCGTCCTTATGCCACCATTGCTGATTTGATGGAACGACAGGAGATGCTCGCCAGAGCCCAGACGGATATGGTTTCAACGCAGAAAGAGGTACTCGTCTTTCTCAAGACCCTGACAGAGAGACTACCACGTGATTCGCGTCCTCCAGAGTCGCTTAGGAATGTATTCAACAACTCCTATGCCAGAACCTCGGTGGAGCACGCCTCCACTCGCGCTAGAATCCCGTTGGAAAGAAATCAGCCGCCCAACTTCGTCACGCGAGAAGATCTGGAACAACTCCTCCGCAACCAAATCAAGAATGATAAACTGGGCGTGCATCATCACCAACCCCTTACCCATCCGAAATGCAGAGAATCCCTCTCCTAAGGGGGTACTCTTTTCCTCAATTTACCATGTACCAGGGTACGATGGTACTTGGAATGCACATGAGCATGTCTCCCGTTTCCTGGAATCCTTAGGTGAACATGAATATAATCACGTTCTTCGTTTAAGGGAATTCTCAAAATCACTTACTGGAAAGGCGTATACATGGTACAACAACATCCCACCAAACAACATTCCCAACTGGAGTAACATGGTCACTGCGTTTTATAAGAAATATTTCTTCGTGTCTGAGCAAGTTACTTTCTCAGACCTCGGAAGAATGTACCAGTGGGATAACGAACATCCGAATGATTTCGTCAAAAGGTTCATGGTTCAAGCACTCGACTGTCATGACCTAAATGTAACTGAGCAACAACTGGTGAACACATGCATCAATGGCATGGTTCCTATTTACCGCGCCCTGTTAGTAAACTTGCGCTTCCATATATTCTCCGAAATCCATGAATCCGCCAGACGATCTGCAACAACCGCACCAGCATTACTGGAAATAGTTAGGCCAACTCGAACCGAAGATACGCATGAAACTCGCGGGAGTAGACGCCTCATCAGCAAGCAATTTAATGCCGGCTCTTCCTCTGTGAACATAGTAAACGAAAGGGGAAAAAGGAAAGCCCCAACTACGAGCTACCATCCAAAACGTGAAGCGCCGGCGCAACGGGAACCCCCGCCACGAAAGACTGTCACTAAAACCCCCATGCAGCGTCATGAGACCGAAGGAAATACCCTTGATTTCCTGTTTCCTATAGAGGAGGTGATTGACCTCATAGAAGCCTGGGTTCAAGATAATATTATCAGACTGCCGCCTCACAGACGTCCACCGACTTAGGCTGAGATGGCGAACCCCAAGAACTGCCACTACCACAGGTTCGTTCACCACCCGACTAGCGATTGCAACAAACTAAAGCATATTTTCAAAGAAAGGATGGAAGCGGGAGGACTCCAACCAGGAGAAGAAAGAGTGCATCGAGACCCGCTCCCAATAAGAAATTGCGGGTCCTCTGGGGACTCCGTACACGAGACAGTACAGTCCATGATGCAGCACATATGCGAAATCCTCTACTTTTCCGAAGAGCAACGTCGAGAAGCTTTTGCAGCCATAAACCACATAGAATCTTGGAAACGACTCCACTCTGCCACAAAAAACACACATGAGGAACAGATCCCGCCAGGCGTCCCTTCCGAGAATCACAACTGGGGACTTATCACCATGGCTTGCTTAAAGGACGCCGAGTTCGAAAACACGCTCATCGACGCAGCCTCAGAATTCAACATTATTACGTTCAAGACTCTGAAAATGGCAGGGGTAACAAAACAAGAGGCCACTCACTCCACATCGGCTATCAAATACCACAAGTGGAATCACCTGCATGCGCTTGTCTATGCTAGTCTTGGGATCAACATAGGAAATATCGCAACGCGCGGAGTTTCCACATTGTCAAGAATCTAAATTACGATATGGTTTTGGGGCGCCCGTGGGTTCTCGATAACAAAACGGAATTAGGATCATCACCCTTGCCCGTGTCAACACCATAGAGGGCATCCAACAGGCCGGCTAACTTTCCACCCTGTCAACAGCTTACCAACAATACTCTACTATCGGGGAAGGAGTCGCCAAAGCCACCTGACGAACCCTAGACTCAAGTAAGCCTGACTAAGACGCTCTCTTTATCACCAGTCATTTCTCACCGCAACCCGCTCTGGGGACTCGACATAGTTATCGATCACAACACTGTCAATAGATGTGAATGGAACGCCGAGCCTTTTAAGCATTTCGCCAGAGATCTGAAAGACACCCTGGAAGACTGCGGGAACAACCACCAGGCGATTGTATCACAACCCAATCCTTTCTAGATAGGGGATATAGTAATCAGAGCCGCCTCATTTCAAGTTGTAAAGATGACTGTAAAGATACCGAGTCGAAAAAATTCTCCCAAAGAAAAGGAGGATGAACCATACCTATTAGCTGATATCCTCTTGGATGGATATTGCAAACTTGTCAACACGGATAAACTGGAAGGCATAGTGATCCATTCACGCTGGTTGAAGGCTGCCAACATATGAAAGGTCAAGATATTCAATTTCCTGACACTTGCCCCTCAATACCTCTTTAACAATTTTCCTTTTCACTACTACTATGTATTGCTTCAGGATGGATGCATCACTTACATTCATCCAGTAAAATTCCAATTGTCACTCCTGTTGAGCAATCTAATATATCATCTCCAGTGAAATAAAAGAACCTTTTTTTTTCCCTTGAAAACTTCTCAAGATCAACCCAAAATTCAAAACCCGTTACCCAAAAAAAAAAGGGAGGGGGGGGGGGCAACATACAGAAGACAAAATTGTTATCTTTTCGGCGAAATTTTCAAGCTTACAAATTATTAAAGACCAAGTCACGGAGGCTCAGCATAAGATACAATGAAAGGAAAATTACAAGACATTTAAAGGCGACTAGGCCGCAAGAGAAACAAAGAAAGAAGATTCTCCTCGTTAAGACTTCTTATTACATTTCCACCAACAATCCTCCGGGTAGCAAAGGTTCCACAAAGAAGACACGTCAACAGCAGCAATGACCTCCGTTTTCCATCCAGATGCCTTTCCAGCAGCGCCAACCAACGCTTCTTCCTCCTCATCTCCGACGTGGAGTCAACGTGCGCAACCATGATTCCTCCAGCAGCACCAATGGCATCAATAAAGTTTTCACCAAGATTCTCCTCAGCAACTCCTACAAGAAAATTACTTGACTCGCTCATGTCAGAATCCATAGGAACCTGTGCCTTTTTGCGTACGTCACCCGGAGGAACATGAGGGATATCTTGGATGATGGCTCTAATCTCATAAAGTAATGAGCCGATCCTACCTAACGACTCTTTGTAATAAGATCGAGCTCCATTAATCCTACGATGCTTCTCGGAGGGACCAACAATACCATCGCCATTGTCACCATGGGCTGCCATCGCAAAAATACGAAAACGGTGTAGTCTCCTCACTATGCGACCAGTAGAGAGTGAGGAGATAACAAAATCTTTCCAGCAATATTTATGTGAGAAGGAAGGGCGTGCTTCATGGATGTAATGGCTCTAGGAAATCACACATCAATAAAGGACCCTCAATCAGAGCCGTGCACAAAGGAGACAATTCAACTCATAAGGAAATTTTGCGTCAAGAGATTATTCTTCACTCGCTTGAACCGGCCCCACCAGTTAACACGCTCAGTTTCCCAACTCATGTCAACTTCTCAATGCCGCCCAGCTTCCCGTATCTCAATGCCACCCATCTTCCCGTCTCTCAATGACTTCCCAATTGTGCCAGCCTCCCAAGTTGTGCAAACTGCCAGAGGCAAGAGTTCCAAATACTATTAATAAAAAGGTCAGACAAGCCTCCTCAATTCTCTTTATGATTTGTTGATAATTTGTCACCATCTTATGCTTACCTCGCAACAAAGCTCCTGTTCCGAGCTAAGCAGGGGACTTAATGTTGATGGTGGTTTTTTAAACAAAGGGTAAAATTGTAAAACCCCAAATAACCTAATGTCACTGGTGACACATTTATTAGAACATTTAATGCATATAGTTAGTAATTAATTGTGGGTATTTTTTTTTCAAATTAGGGTTACAACGAACAAAAACCTAATCACCTCCGTGCCAATGGCAAATCATGCCAGCCAAACCTAGCCCAAGCTAGCCGCGCCATGCCAAACGCACTCTTCCTTGGCCCTAGCTATGCTAGTCACACCAAACGCGCCAAAGCATGCTAACCATGCTAGCCGCACCTACGTGCCAATGGAAAATCATGCCAGCCACACCTAGCCCAAGCTAGCCACGCCATGCCAAACGCACTCTGCCTTGGCCCTAGTTATGCTAGTCACACCAAATGCGCCAAAGAATGCTAACCATGCTAGCCGCACCTCCGTGCCAATGGAAAATCATGCCAGCCACACCTAGACCAAGCTATCCGCGCCATGCTAAACACACTCTGCCTTGGCCCTAGCTATGCTAGTCACACCAAATGCGCCAAAGCATGCTAACCATGCTAGCCGCACCTCCGTGCCAATGGAAAATCATGCCAGCCACACCTAGTTCAAGCTAGCCGCGCCATGCCAAACACACTCTCCCTTGGCCCTAGCTACGCTGGTCACGCCAATCCAAACACCCTTACCTTGGCCCTAGCCACGCCATGCCAAAGTAGCGCCTACACCTAGGCTTGCAAACCGTGCAACCTAGGCCAAATTGGTCACGCATGCCATTGGCACATGCAAACATGCTCGCTGGTAGTTTTCCTTACCAAACCGTGGCCCTAATGGCCGAGCATGCCATTGGCACATGCCAACATGATCGCTGGTAGATTTCCTTACCAAACCGTGGCCCTAATGGCCGAGCATGCCATTGGAACATGCCAACATACTCGCTGGTAGCCTTCCATACCAAACCGTGGCCCTAATGGCCGAGCATGTCATTGGCACATGCCAACATGCTCGCTGGTAGCTTTTCTTGCCAAACCATGGCCCTAATGGCCGAGCATGCCATTGGCACATGCCATTGGCACATGCCAACACGCTCGCTGGTAGATTTTCTTACCAGGCCATGATCCAAGTTGGCCACGCATGCCATTGGCACATGCCACACACGCCACTAGAAGCTCTGGCACTGATACTTACACTCAACGTACAACCTACCACCAAGGCATTCCATACATGCCATTGGCACATGCCACACACGCCCCTAGCAGCTCTGGCACTGCCACTTGCGCTCGAGGTGAAACCCGCAACAAAGGCATTCCGCACATGCCACACGCTCCCCTAGCAGCACCACTTGCACTCAAGGTGCGACCAACACTCGAGACATCAACACAAACTGGGGGATGCTTTCTTGGGGTTTTGGTTTGGCGGTCACAGCGTGCAGCGTACACTACGCTCGTAATAAGAACGGCGTGAAAAGGAATAAAAACGGTCAATTAAATAAGGCAGTAATGGTGAAAAACGTTTTCACCATAAACACCTGCGGTTACCACCTCCTCTATTTAATCCGTGACTTTAATATATTCCTTAATGAGGCCAGGGTACGTTCGATCTCACTTGTATAAATAGGTCTCACCTATTTCTACCAGAAAACAGGTCTTGGTCAGGAAAAAGACAACACTATCAGATAGCCACTTTGCAAGCTCTCTCAAAATCTTCCATCACTAGCAAGCTTCCTAAGCTTCTATTTTTCTGATACAAGTCGAGATACTACCTTTCCATAACTCTCTGGTCTCAACACCCTTCTTCGCTATCCTCCCCAAATCAACCCTTCTCCTCCACTTTGTGACCGAAGCAAGTCTGGAACGGCCATTTCTTGGTTTAGGCTAGACTTGTACAGATTGATATCTCGAACCTAAAAGTGCTCAACGTGCAGCACATTTGTTTAGGATTTGAACCAGTTTCTCACTCACCTACCGAATTTACCGAAATCGGCAGAAACGATTTTTACCCATAAACAACAGTATGGTGTTCAAATCTGGACTAGGTCCAGGGGTTTTTCTTTATTTGGGGTTTCGTCATTAACAAAACTTCTTGTGTCTGTGTTATTTCTTTTCCGCAATATATTTGTTTATATAATTGAAATAGCACAGGTTGTGCGTAGTTCAATCAATTGGTAAATCCAACCTTTGGTTGTTGCTTGAAATTGAATGACTCTTGAACATTGGTCTTTGGTACAGTTCAAGTTGTTTCTCATAATAATCAGGGTCACAGATTCTATCTATTTGATTTGCTGATTATAATGAGAAATAAAGATATAACTCTTGGATATATTTCCTTGATTGAGTCTGATTGTTTAGTTGATTCTCTTGGAATTATATTGGAGTTAGTACATACAGATTGCCGAACAAAATATTGGTGTTAGACCCCCGCTTTTTCAAGGGATATTATGGATAATGTTGAAAAGGCGAGGGTACCCCAATATACCCCAAGCTAAAACTTTTCCTTCCTATAAGGCCTTTCTCCGAAAGTGATTGTCTATGGACCGAGTTGAGACAATGTAACTAATCGGTTCACACTTCGTGTGATCGTATATGGATATGAGATCAAGACAATACAATAACGAAGTGTGTTTACTTGATACAAAGGTTCGGACTTAACCAAACACAATATGATTCACGTATCAATTAAATAGGAATTAACGTTTGTGCAATTTACTTTAATTATAATAAAACAATTATAATGCGGAAATATAAAGTAAATGACATAGCAAGATTTTGTTAACGAGGAAACCGCAAATGCAGAAAAACCCCGGGTCCTTGTCCAGAATTATATACTCTCAAGATTAAGCCGCTATACAAAATAAACCAACTTCGTATAGTTGAGACCAAGCAACATATAGTTCACCTAGTTCCGTCTGTATTCCCACGCCTCCAACCTGTAAACAAGTCATGTACTTGGACCAATTCCTTTGGTTCGTATTCCAAACAGTAAAGGAACAACAAATATGTTTAGTATCAACTCTCTTCAACCAAGTGATATGAGTTGCGTAAAGGTTCCATTGTTTATCTTAACATAAACTCCTTTGCCAGGTTCCAATATCTATCTTATGTTCAATCAACAAAAGGCAATCGGTAAGATTAAGCCAATCAACACTCTTAATCCAAAGAACTGTGTTGATGCCGATCTTCTCAATTAATCAATCTAATCTACACAAGGATAAACCGATTATTAATTGGATCCTCTGTTACCCCAAACAAGTATTCTGCATACCAAAGATTATAAAACCAAGTCAAAAATCTTTTATCTCTTCTTTGTCTTCAAATCTTCTTAGATCTTGAATAAACACCTGCACACAACTACTTGAATCTCTTGTGATCAATCACACACAGATCGGAGTCTGTTAACAATGGATTATCACAAGATCATCTTTAGATCTAACAATAATCTAAAGATCCATGTCGAAACCTTGAACTAGTTTGAGTTAATATCTTATATCAGAAGAGAAGATTCTCAAGCATAAAAAAACTAGGTACAATCAAAGTTCAACCACCGTTAGTCAATCAAATCAATATAAAAACTAAAGATAAACCGTAATATCTAGTTTCCCACCAATGGGTCGCGCTAGAGCTTCTCAATCCCAAAGAAGACTTTAAATTGAGCGGCCGTAAGAGATTTCACCTAATTACATTACTCTTCTCTCCGATAGGCGGCTTCACCAGTAACAGTACAACAGAGGAAGTTTATTGTCACGAAGGATTAGTTTGCTAGAAATGCAAACTCAAAGTATTTATAGACAAGGAAGTTTGGACACCAAGGAATTTCCAAAACCGAAAATATTCTCAAGATATTTTTCCATATTAACCCAAATTCGGTTTTAATAATTCATGTGAATACACCGACCAAATATAATGATCGAAATCTCCTTGGAAAATCTTTAACTAACAAATGCACATTACTAATTCTTATTTTCCATATATAATTAAAAACCTTAATTAAAAGATTCTTAACTTATTTAGATTCGATCTTGAGATTTACTTACTTCTTAGCTGTTAAGGAATATCTTTGAACAATAAAAGAATACACATTAATGTCCGTGTTCAAAGTGAGTCGACATCTTACTCTTGCAAGTCCTTTTTCATACTTACTCACTTGAAAACGATTTACCACACTACTAAACAAGTTTAGAATTGGTTCATCTGACTTTAAAGAACTATGTGATTGATCAAGTAACATTCAATCACAAACCATGGGTGTAATTCTACTAAAACAAGTTTCGATTCTACCTCCATGTGAGTACTGTGCATAGTCACACTAGCTTACCAAAGATACATCTGACTAGGTACTAGGATCGGTTCCCCACATATATTTAGTATGTAATTTGTGTGCACTGCACATGTCCCTAGGATCGGTTACCCCTTGCCTAAAAACGTGTTGCACATGTTCATAGGATCAGTTCCCCTTTCTTCTATAAACCTTGCTGCACCTCATACAAGGATCGGTTCCCCTTTCCCAAATTTGGTCAAACACTCACAAACCCGAACATACCCCAGGTGATTACTTAAGATCAGTTTCACTAATAAAAATCATACCAATACATAAGTCAGGACTCATGTGAATAGTTTTACCAAGAACACAAACAAGTCATGAGCGGTTATACTAATCACACATATTGGTCGTTCATAAGATTTGCAATCAAGAACAACCCCAATAACGCCTGGAGATTTCCTTTTCAGTTCACAAGACATATCATGAACTTACTTCCTTAAAACACATGTAAAAACATTGTTTCCTAAGATGAAATCCTCACCTCATACCCATACATAATCACAATAGCATTCATACGATTATGTCGATGTCTCATATACAAAGTTTAATGGTTAAGCAAGAAACTTCATATTGTATTCCTTAATACTATGTCTATCTAGAGTGTTCATGCTTCGCAGTTTTATGTTTTCAATATGCACGACTTGAAAGATACGTTAGGGAATGAAATAGTTCGAGTGAAATATCACTAACCTCAAGTGGAAGGATGATGTTGTGGTTGTAGCTCCGTACTTCTTCACTTCTTCAAGTCTTCGCAATACTTGTAATGTCTCACCCTAATACTTTCAAGCTAACCTATACGAAGTTGACTCTAGTATATTTAAATCAAGCGACTTCTTAAATGAGTTTTGGATCACTAAAATATGACAACCAAACTTGACATACCAACGCTTGGTGGGTTCAACAGAGCAATGCTCTAACAAGAAGAAATCCAAAAGAATGAGAATTAGACGAGGTAAGTTCGTTAACTCACCAAACCTTGAAATGTCACCATGTGACACAAGATGTGAACACTCTGTTCACTTTATTACTATCTAAATCATAATAATAAACTGTATCCTTATTTTGGACTTGATAAATAAGGATTACTTCAAGGTTGTTCAAGTCCTGTATATCTTTTGTTGATTTTCTATTCCATTTTGAGCAAGTAAATATTTTATTGTTAAAATTGATGATGGATCATGAACTGTGAAGACTTTTTCAAAGTACTTTAGGGTTGTGTTATCCTAGGGTCTATTTATGTGCACTTGTGAACATCATTGTTCTTCACGTTCTCTCTCTTATAAAGATACAGTCTTATGGCCCCTATAACAAGAGGTATCACGGAAATTGATGTTGTAGAAGAATTCAATGCGTATCTGTGCGAAATAATTTCTTCTTCAAGGTAGAGATGTTTTGGAGAAGGTGGATATTCACGATTCGTTGGACTATGAAAGGATTGATGAGGTTTAGTGTATCACGGTTCCAGGTATGTGTTAAAGGATCAATGAGCTCAGCAATCGCCCAGTAGAAAAGCACATGATCCAGGGTATAAGTAATTGTGGATTCCAGTTTGCTTAGATATATAAAGGTTTTTAATATAGTGCCAATCCTATGAAATGGACATTGTTTAATTGTAGGAATAAGAGATACCAACTACCTCTACTGTGTCCGGTTGTGGACGGATGGCTAGAATTTCTACAAAAATAGATTCTTTTTAAAGATTTTTTTCGTTGTAGAGGGTGGCCTAAATTAAACCCGTTTTCTCATGGATGCTCCAAACACGCTTCGTTATTAGCGCTATGTGTTATGATTGCTACTACTTCGGATGTCCATTCGGCCTTCTAATTTGGTCATGATCAACTTATCAAGCATATGGGGTGAAATTTCCTAACAGTGGAATCATTTTCTTAGAATTTTTTTCTAATGAAACCATTTATTTTCTTGTGCACATGGGTAGGGAGAAATTGTGTTCGCACAAAAGGAAGTACTTTAATTGTGTTATTGACCAGAGAATAAAAATTATTTATAATTACATAATCTCAATTTTATTCCTTAAGTATATATAGGGATACATTGACATAGTTATTCTCACATTATCTCACAATTTTAGTGTAATTTTCTTATAAAATTCAAACAACAACGTATTTGAATCTAGTTACTTGATAACAACTCTTACCAAAAATGAATGCGTTTGGAGATAACATACACCACCCTTTACAAATTCGAATTTCAACAGTTAGTTTAGGATAATTGATTTTCAAAGTGATAAATAGTGGCGTCTTAGGTTTTAGATTGTTCTCATTTTTAACATGAATATACAACTTGATGTGTATTTTTTTCTGCAAGAAAAAACTCAATAATACATAACTCGCTATAGACGAAATTTACCTCTACCGACTACCGGTCACAACTGTTTTCTCCCCAATACAAGCCACTTCGTACTACCTGGTCCCAAGTATAAAAAATCCACCTCCAACCATTCACAGAGGACATGGTTTTAAATTCGGAGAAAGTCATGGCCGTAACACATAAATTATATTGAAGTTGAAAACGTGCAAAAACGTCCACAATATTAAAGCCGTTACTGCATAGATCAAATGTTAGCAAACCAAGAAAACCACAATGAAGTAAAAATCACCAAAACTTTATTCATTACATTCCTCATGTTTCAGTTTTTTTGTTGTTTCAAATCCTTTTAGTTATTTTTGTTTTTTGCATCACTTTAATGCAATTATATATATCACACTGCACAACCACAACTCTACAAAGGAGGCCCCTAAATCTGTACTTTTAGGGAATACATAAGTGTCCAGAGGAACTTAGACGTTGGTAAGGGGTTTTGATGTGAGTGATTCCATATGCTGGTTAAACATTTGTATCTAGATATTGTGGTGTATCTTATAAATTTGATGAAAAGACATAATCAATCGGTGGGTTTTTTTTTGGGGTAGGTCGATGATATTCGTGATTCGTTGGACTACGAAAGGAGGAAGGAGTTCTGGTTATCATGGATCCAGGTATGGGTCAAAGGATCGATAAGATCAGTAACCGTCTAATAACAAAGCGCAAGATCCTAGGTATTAGTAAATTGTGTAATCCAGTTTGCTTGGATATGGGTTGTTAATTCAGTGTGAATCCTATGAAATAGACGCTGTTTAATTGTAGTAATAAAGGATGACAATTGTCTCTACTGTGGGATGGTTGAGGATGGATGGCTAGAATTTATGCAAAAAAAGAAAAGGTTGTTGTTTAAGATATTTCACTGTAGAGAATAACATAAATTGAATCCGATTTCTCATGGATACTCCAAACACGTTACGTTATTAGCATTTTGTAATCATCGCTATTGCTTCTGATGCCCATCCCGCCTTCTAACTTGGTCTGGATCAGCTATCCCAACATATGGGGGGGGAATTTCCTAATGTAGGAATCATGTCACAAGAAAAATTCCTAATAATACAATTTGTTTTCTTGTACACATGTGTAGAAAGAAATTGCGCTTGTATAAATTTTCATTATAAGAATCTAATTAAATTATTGACGAGAGAATACAAATTATGCATAAGTTCATAATTTTTTTTTATTCTTTAAACATATATATATACAGAGGATCCATTTAAATAATCATTCTCACATTATCTCACAATTACGACGGTATATTTTTTTTTAAAAACCCAAACAACAACGTGTTTGAAGCTAGTATTTGATGATAATCCATACCAAAAATTAATTAATGCATTCGAAGACAACAAGCTTCACCATCGACCAATTAGAATATCAACCATTAATTTCGAAAGACTGATTTTCAAAGTAATAAATATACGTTTTAGATGGTGTTCATTTTTAACATGAATATACAACTTGATATGTATTTTTTTTTTCTTTTTTTTCTTTTTTTTGCAAGAAAATGAAAATATTAAGTCTCAGAATAATATATAACTCAATAATAAAATCGTGTGGCCTCCAATTAGACGTTTTGCCGGAACAAGAAAAAATTCAATACAACAGTGCTAAACAGACCCCCATTTCTAACAACATAAAAACCGTTTACCCACACAAACTGGTAGGCCCCACCACCAAAGAAAAACAGGGGTCCAATTTTGGTTTGGTGTGAGTATGTTGTTTCTATGTTGTTCGAAGTCTCCGTTCAACAAGAATTTTTGAACTTAATAATACATAACTCACTAAAGATGAAATTGACCCCTGCGCAGGGGCGAACCTCAGTGAGGACTGTCCTCCCTGGAATTTACATAATTACTATTATAGGCTTAGAAATTAAATGTTTTATATAATTGTCCCCCTTTTTTCATACAAAATTACTGTAATATGCTTCATTTGTGTAACTTTTTACATACATTTCAAAAATTTCTATGACAAATTCTAGCACTAGGGTTAAATATTATAAAGTTCCATGAAGTATTTGATTTTTCATGGAGTCTTGAGGCAAATTCTATTCAAAGATATGTTTTTTTGTCATAAAACACGCTAAAAATTTCTGGGTGGCCTTCGGCTGCCATAGTGCTATCTCCCACTTTATATATTTGTCCCCCAAACTATAAAGTCTAGCTCCGCCCCTGCCCCTGCGTGTCACAACTGTTTTCTCCCAAGTTGACAAAAAAAACAAGCCACTTCGTAGTTCGTACTACCCACCCGGTCCCAAGTATACAAAATCCTCCTCCAACAACCATTCGACCACAGAGGACGTGGTTTTAAATCGGGGGAAAGTCATGGCCGTAACACACAAATTACATTGAAATTGAAAACGTGCAAAAACTCACAAAGGAAAGACTTCCAAAATATTTAAAGCCTATAAATCAAGTAAATCAAATGTTAACACACCAAGAAAACCACAATGAAGTAAAAATCCCCAAAACTTTATTCACTATATTCCTCATGTTTTAGTTTTTTGTTGTTTCAAATCCCCTTAGTTATTCTCTTTTTTTGCATCACTTGAATGCAATTATATATATCACACTGCACAACCACAACTCTACAAAGGAGGCCCCTAAAAATGAAAAAGTCCAAACACTTTTTGCATAAATAAACAAAACACCCAAAAAGAATGAAAAGATAGAAAAATTCAAAGATTAAAAAGATGATGAAGAAGGATAAGAAGAAGATAAAATATCTTCCATATTTGAAGAACCTTCTCCACTAATTTGCCCTTCAAAATTCTCCCAAATTAGAAAACTTGCCGGGCCATGTTGTTGCTGATGGTCATTCTCAACCCATGCCTCATTGTCATTTATCATTAACTCATGATCTTGCCCTTGTAAGTAATCCATCCCAATCTCCGCGGCGGGCACCATATTGTGGTTAAGATGATGACTCTCATCTGAGTAAAATGATGTTGATGTCATATAATTCTCATCCGAAACTATTCCGGCCGCCAAGTTATTGCACATAGGTAGTTGATGAAGAGGAAGTGTTTGCCGGTCGGGTTCATATGATGATTTCCAAGATTTGGGAATATGGATTCCGTTGTTGTTATCGTCATTATGCTGCTCTACATCCAAAATGTTGTTACTAATATTACTGACCAATCCGGGGTCGAACATGAACAAAGGAAATCCATTTGTTTCTTGAAGTAGTAATGTTGAGTGATCTTGAAGATTAGTAGTATTAGTTAACAAGTCAACTTGAGTATCCATACTGTAATTACTTGTTTGTTGAAGAAGCTCATTGCTATAGTTTGGTAGAACTGATGATGATGTCGGTAATGAAATAAGCGATGGAGAAGACGATGACTTTCGCGTTACTTTCTTCTTTATCCATGAATTCCAGTAATTCTTTATCTCATTGTCTGTTCTTCCCGGCAAGTGACTTGCTATATGTGCCCATCTATATATATTCAGTCAAGAACCCACACATGTGCATGCTATTAGAATCAGTTTGGCGCATATAATAAAGTCCATATATCTAAAGCATTGGTACGAGCTACAAGCTGCCAGTGATCCAAAGTAGTACCTGTTTCCGACAACACCGTGAAGTTTAATGATCAACTTCTCCTCCTCCGGCGTAAATCTGCCTCTTCTGATGTCAGGTCTCAAATAATTGATCCATCTTAAACGGCAACTCTTGCCACATCTCTGAAGGCCTAATCACATTCAAAGAAGAAAAAAAACAGATATTGTTAATTAGCAAATTAAGAAACGCATACATGTGGTTGTAGACCAAAAGTGCATGATTGAATATATATTGAAGGGATCAAGATTAGAGAGAAAGACCACCAGCTCTGTCAGGAACTTCACTCCAACAACCATAGCCATTATTAGTAATGTAATGAGTGAGTTTTTCGTCTTCCTCCGGTGACCAAAGACCTCTTTTCACCTTCTGTTGGTTACAACAAGAATGTTGGCCCATCGGTCGATCTAGACCGAACTCCTAGTTTAATCTCTTCCTCTTTCTGTATATATATTTGTTTATCCTTTGCCTCCTTTCTTCAATCGGAGTTATGGAAACCGGCCCGTAACTATATCCAGTATGAAATCACTAACATTGATTTATATACTATATGTTTATAGGAATAGTGTTGATAAGAAACGGCATTGCATCCCTTTTTAATGAAGCTTTTCTGTTTGTGATTTATTGATCTTTTGAAAGTCTTGACGTCTGGACCCATCGAGGGGACCAAACATATCTTACTACAATAGATCCCATGAGCATTCTATCTAACCTTAAAACGACAGTTTATCAACTGCTTTCATTCTTGTTTGTACGTATTATTACTTATGTTAAGTTTGTACTCAACTGATATTTTAGACCATGCACATATAACACAACTCTTAACTACTTTTTGCATAATAGACCACACCATTTCATATATTTTCTTCGTATGACATAACATATTTTTAGCACAGAGCTGATTTCTGATGAAAATGATATTTACGTGTTTGAGCCATACATCCCTAGCCATGCATTTCCATTTGATCAATCAGATCGAGTGTAACGAAGGTTCACGAAACCATATTCACATATTCGTCCTTCAGAAGTAAAAGAAAAAAACGTTATTTCCCACTTTGTTCTCAAAACTAGGATTAGTGCGAAATTATCAGACGGTCTGTCATTTTTATTGTACATAAAGATCAATAAAAAATTTTTATTACCGGTTTAGTTTTTCGGCCTCTTAAGGCTTGGGTCTCATTTTTTATTTTTAATCTACGTGATAGTTTATTCTTCACTCCTTCACATTCACAAGAGCTTCCCTTCTTTGGAGTTTTTTTTTTTTTTTTTGGTTTTGTTCTGTTTTGCAAGTCCATTTTTTCTCTTTTGCTTTCCCCTCTTTGGTTGGTTCAAAGTTCAAACCTTTTGTACCCTCTTTCTGATCAATGATTTTTTTTTTTTTATGATAAAAGAAAAAGAAAAGAGCTTCCGGCTTCCCATCACGCCAATAATGTGTAACAAGTTTTCAAACTTATGAATCTGCTCCAGAGTTGGTAAAACCATAGATTCTGAATTGAATTTAATTTCAATGAGCTTACGTATATATTTCACCTAAGTTGAGGTTGGAAAATCACTCCTTAATTAGGCATTTATCATTTAAATTGCATGTGGAATACTGTTTACTCAAGCACATTGGAACATGTTAGTGGGAACCTGTTTCAATATCTCTATACACTGCAGTATATAGCTAGGTTCATTATTTTTTTTTAGCTTACTATTGCGAAATTATTGTGATTATGATACAAAGCTAATTAAAGTTAAATAATTCATAATTAATTTGTTGACTTTAAAGGACTTAAAGTTAATTAGTAAATTGAATGATATGTACAAAATGGGGGTATTAATCAATAATTATTCTAAACATACTTTTTTCGCTCTTAATAGACAAAAATATACATACAAAACTTTTTTCTTCCTTCTAGTTGATTTGAATGATGTTGTTGATGAAATGATGATTCGAAAGGGAAAAAAGGAAAAAGAAAAAAGAGAGATTGAAAGGAAAAAAATATGCTTGGATTGATGGAAATCATTCACCATATTTGATGTGAAGATTATAGCTTTTGCTTAGATGAAACCCTGCTTAGAGTTCAATTAACAAAATTATTACATCATTTATTTAAAAGAAATCCTTATTTTGTTTTATTTATTTATTTTTGAAAATGAAAAGATGAATTGTTAAGGAGTCGTATAATTC
The DNA here is from genome assembly GCA_023529315.1 of Papaver bracteatum. Taxonomy (NCBI): domain Eukaryota; kingdom Viridiplantae; phylum Streptophyta; class Magnoliopsida; order Ranunculales; family Papaveraceae; genus Papaver; species Papaver bracteatum. Next base: position 492,702 of record JAJJWX010003234.1, on the reverse strand, counting down.
AATTTAATGACTAATCATTTAGCTTTAGAAAGGAGCAATTGTAGTAGTCTGTGTCGACGAGAATCTTTCCAAGTTCAACTACTTAATTTAGACCGCCCATTGTTTTTTGCCTTGGTGTAATATCATATATCTTGAGCTAAAATGATTTTATTTTTTATTTTTTAATATCATGTTTGTTAATATGAACATCCGTTAACTTGGTTGGTTTATTAAGCTTCTAGTTAATACTCTTCTCTTTTTGACATGAAGAGCAGAAGAGGCGCTCTGTTTGACATGCATGCCTTTAGAGGTGTAAAACGTGCTTGAAGATGACACCCCTTCTGAAGTCGCGTGCTTCACGTGCCATGTGCCGTCTTTGTCTTGTGCCAACGATTTAAACGTGTTGTGCCGTCTTTGTGCTTTACTAGTCAAAAGCTACAAGATACCCACGGGCACAAAGACACGAATAAACGTCTTTCTTTGTCCGTGCTAGCACACGTGCTATAAACAATTTGAAATCACTTAATGTATACATTAAGTCGGACATTATCACAAGAATTTAATTAGACAACATACCATTTGATATTATTTCAAGTAAAATTAACAAGTTTATTCAATAAAAATAAATAGTCCATCAAATATAAAATTTGATTATCGTCATGTAAATTAATGTTTTAGTTAAATATAGATGACGATATTATAACAACGATATTGAAATATATTTTCCAAATATTAAGATATTATATGTGTTGTTATAAATAAGTCAGTATAAAATGTTAAAAACTAGCTAGAATAGTGACTCTTTTGTGAAATATACAAAAAATGTGATGTATTATGCCTTGTTATATGGTGTACTTATACATATTATGATGTGCTTTCTTAACGTCTTTGTCTTTGAAATTTGTACACGTGCTTATCCGTGCAGCGTCTTTGTCTTTGCTGTGCTCTGTGCCAATTATTCAAACCCAAAGACGTCCCATTTAACTAACGTCTTTGGGCTAAGTCACGTCTCTTTAAGCAGTGTGCTCAAATTTTACCGTATCTTTGTCTTTGGTTTCGTAAATCTGTCTTTGCACCACTTTTACACCTCTACATGCCTTGTTTAGAGGGTGTTTGATAACAACATTTAAATTAGTTTTTCGAATTAAATGTCAAAAGAGCTAGGAAGTAGCTTTACACACTTACATCCTGTTTGGGAAGCAGAGGCAGAACTGTTTCCATTTCTCTATAAGCGGGAGTATTTCTGAGAAGTAGGAAGTAAATTTTTCTTGCTTCACAAAAATTTCCCCCTTTTTCTTACTTTCGAATTCGGTTCCCAAACTAAATTACGATTTTTCAGGTTAATTTTTCATGTTGTATTCAAACTCCTTTTTAGACTTGTTTGGCACCAAGAAGTGAAAGGGCTTCCAATTTTATCTTTCTAAGCGAGAATTTCCCATCCGTTAGTCAAACAAAGTCAACTGACGGTTCAGTCACACCGTTAGTCATAGTTAATTCCGGGAAAAAAACAGAGCAGGAAAAGAAAATAAAAACGCACACCAACGCCGTGTGCCTTCTTCCTCTTCTCTTCCTTCTAGATTCTTCCTCCCCTGTTCCCAACTGCACCATATGCCTACTCACTCAAACCTGTACTTGCTAGAAAAGAAGAACACATAATAAATACATTAACGGAGAAATAAAATGTTACACCCACCTCTTGATAACTCCAAATAGAAGTCATTGCTTCTATCTATTGGCCGACTAGTATGATATCGATAAAGTGAATAATTTTCTGATGCTACATGGGCTCAATTGCTAATAACCTGTTCATGATGTTGATCATGGTCTATTAGAATTCACAATTAATAAACTGTTATAATTCACAATTAATAGCCTGTTCATGATGTTGATCATGGTCTATCGGCAGAAACAGCTTCTCTTATTTCTGACTTCTTAGCAAAGATAGTTTGTCCAAATCCTTTATTACTTTGAATTACATTTCCGTATCTTTCTCAACTTGATCTCGTCTAACCACCTCGCATACATCCCATCCGACCAAGGTTAGCAGCTAGGGAACCTTGTGCAGCTAAAATAACTTGAATGCAGAGACTTTACTGATGATATGATGATAACATAAGTGAGAGTAAGTTGTAAAAGACTACCACCAGTTTCATTGAAATGCAACAACTGATGATCAAGTTTTGTATTTCGATTTTCAGAGTATATTAGTTTGCCTCTGTGAAGATTAGTACCGAAAATAGATTAGAAGTTGATGATTAAGATATTAATACTAACGGATGTTAACTCTGTTAACAGTTGACCCTGTTGACTAACAGATCAACGATCCAAATCCTTAAACGGATAAACTTAGGATCCAAACGCAAAGACGTATCGAAATTTAAGACCCAAACACTAATTAACTCTTCCGAATACGGTGAGGGCAACTGCATCTGCGTGCAACACATCAAGATTCTTGCCCAAAGCACCAAGACACCAATTACACCAGAAAGCTCGGTTAAATAGAAATCTCAAGCTAAAGTACATATAGCGGCCTTTCACATTTAGATGATGAGGTCCATTACCAACAACACATTACACAGTTAATATCTCATCTACTTTCTTACCTCTGCCGCCATTATCCTATCATTACGTTTTTTCCATACTTCCCATAATCTTGACCTTGCAATTGCGAAGAGCAGAATTGGCAACATTTCAGCCCTTTTAAATGCAATTTTTTATATTAGTGTTATGTGAAAATTTCTAAGGAATCCGAATTTACACCCTCTCTCTTCCATAAACCCGTCAATAAGATGATATATATGTCTAGCCAAAATATAAAGGATCAGTAGTTTTAGGTTGAATCTAGATTTCTAAACATTCACTAGGACTAATTTAACCTTTATCCATTAATGATAAAAAAATTTTTTAAGTCATTAAGTACTAGTGGATTGCCCGTGCCATAATGGCACGGGGAGGAAGGGGTGTTGGTGATATAAGGGTGTATCGGGAACGATATCCACCAGTTTGTGATAAATATATTTTATAGCAGATAGTGGATTGCCCGTGCCATAATGGCACGGGGACAGAAGGGGTGCTGGTGCTATGGCACGGCATTGTGGTCATTTTGACAGCGGTGGTGGCTGCGTTGAAAACTGAAGAAAAAATATTCATGACATTTTTCATAATTGAAGTATTACAAATAACGATATGATTCAAAAGCTATTAGCCTCTTACTACAATCAAAGTAGCCTAAAATTTATCTTCCATCGTTTCCTACTGGAATGAAATTTTATACACAACGGTTAATTCTTTGTATTCTTTGTCATATTGTGTCACTTCTTTGGTGACATATCCATGTTTTAATTATATTTGCCTTAAGTCAAAAAAAAAAAAAAAAAAAAAAAAAAAAAATTCACACACGACCAGGAAACACAGAAGAAGACACAGAAGAAGAAAAGAAAAAAAAAGGTGCATATCTCACGTGCAATGCACTATTATGTGAGGGGTTAGAGCCAACAGTCACATAGAAAAGTTTATCGAAAGTTTAATCCAACAGATTAAAGAAAAAAAAAGACATAGCAAAGTTACACGGAGACAATTTAGTTCGGCGAGACACGTGGATTTTTTTTTGTGATGCGTGGTTAACGACCGTGTCAGTTCATTTTGTATCTGTGATTTCCGAAAATCAATGAAATCGTAACTTCATCCATTTTCTTCATTCGTGGAGCAGCCGCACACTACCACCATCTCTCCCCTTTTTTTTTTTTTTCACTGTTGGCTATCCAACACCGCCCACGATCACCGTTAACTCATCTCCCACTTTGTGATTCCATCACATGTATTTTTTCTTTGCAATCTCTGTTTTTCTCAAAACCTTACACGCCCCCCTTATCACCGCCACCACCACAGAGTAGCCTAATGTTATGCCTCAATCTATCAGAAGTTAATGTTTGTGTAGTCTATTAGTAATAATATTTTTGTGTTCGACTGGAGTGTATTAGCCGATTAACCTTGATTCGTCTTAATTTGGTATTATGATCGAAGAAATCGGGAATATCCCTCTATTAGTAGCGTATAAGGCAGAGAACGAAGTTGAATCTGAACACGTAATTGAAATCGGGATTTGTAATTGAAGGAGGGATGGTTTGTAATGGTTGTTTCGCTGGTTATTTACGGTGGAGGATTTTGTTTTGAGAAAACAGGGAATATCTATTTGCCCATCGAGTTCACCAAATCTACTAAAATCTAACGGATAGGCAGGCAGAAGACAGAAAACACGGAGGGGCATTTATCTGAAGAGAAAAAGTAACGAAAATTTCCGGGACATCAAATTATACCACTGTATCCTATACGAATTTGAAGAATTAATTTTTACCAAGCGGTGGCGGCGATGGTGGTGGCGAAGCTGATGGTGGTGTGCTACCTGGTGGTGGTGGAGGAGTTTGGTGCTGATGGCGGTGGTCCGTCGGTTGTAGAATCTAGTTCTCTAATGTAAGTCGAAAATGTTTCTCTGTAAAACACTCAACCTTTCTCCTGTATAAAATTTCGTAAGAATACAACTGGGGTTGAAGTCGAAATTGAATTTGTTATCGAGATCCAATTTCAATTTGGAAATCTATTTGGGAGAGATTTCAATTTCGACTTCAAACCCAATTGAATTGAAGGAATAACGGTGGTGGTGGTGGTGGGATGGTAACGACGATGGTGTTGGTGATGAAGATGAAGGAAAATCAGATTCGATGGAGGAGAGATTCCTTTCTCTGAAAGGAGATTAGATCGAATAATGAAGGAGTTATTTCAGATTTCTAATTTGCCCCTACATTTTTTAAAATTTACCACAAAAATTGATAGTGAAACCAAAACACGGAGGGGCAATCGAGGTATTTAGCACATCGCGTAAGTCAGTTTGCCCCTCGCATTGTTAGAAATTACGGGAGTTTTGTTGCAAGTAGGAAAGAAACACGGAGGGTCAATTTGGTCTTTTCGATACACGTCCGGACCACAGTGAAGGTCGTACCAAACTAATCGTTTTCTGTTATATTATAGATGGTCAAATAACTATCGGACGTATTTATGGGCGTTATTGACGGCCCTTAGTTATATTTCCGTAATTCCCAGTTTCGTTAGTATGTTTACTCACCGATTAATTTGGCTTGGATAAGGATATTAAGATTTGCCATACCATGTAAAGTATATGCATGCATTAACATTAATCACAAGTATCCATTACGTGTTGTCATAATACCATACTTTTCGCACCTATATATACTGGGTGGTTGTAGCTTGCAAGGAATAAGGACTGAACTAACACCCACACCTTCTTCCATATTCAACTGGTTGAATATCGAGATTCTAGTAGTATATCTTTTTTTTTCTTTCTATTTTCTCTCCCTCTGTTTTTCAAAATCAAAAAGATAACAATTCTTTTCTCAACTCGATATTATCGATGAAAATTACAATTTTCACTAGACATTGTTAAAGGTGATAATTGCGAATATCAATAGGTAAGTATTAGAATTTTCATTAAAAATTGTAATTTCACCCATCACGCCATATTATTTGGAATAAAAATTAAAGTGTTTGGAGAAAACTCGAATTTTCACCAAATATAATTAGTGTGAAAACCGGAAGTTTCACCGATAATGCCTTGTGAAAATTGGAATTTTCCTAAATATGCACTATAGTGATAATTTGATTTATTTTGTCGTTGCAATTTTCACCAAACAACGCCCGGTGAAAACTGGAATTTTCCTAAATCTGGGTTTTGTTTGGTCGGTTGCAATAAAAGAAATAATTATGGGGACAAACATATAAAACGGAATAAAATGAAATATTAAGTAAGTTTTTTTTAGGAGAGAAAACGTCTATTGGGGAGATATGTTAGGAGGGAATTGCTTAAAAAGGTCAAAGAACTTATTTATGGAGTTTTATTAGGAATAAATTTGTTAATATCTTTAATAAAAGGTTATTTATGTAATCTATTCTTATGTATAAATAAATATGGGTTCTTCATATATAGAATTTTAATATTGGGTTTCATATATAAAGAAAAGGAAAAATGGGCTAGAAAAAAATTCCCCTTAGTATTATTATGAAAGGTGCCACATAGGGCTTTTATTAGAAAAACAAATCAAGTCAAATAATTACAAAGAGTAAGTTTGTGGCCTACCCACAAGATGAGCACCAACACCTTTCTGAATAGTAATACCTATTCTATGGAAAAGGGAGCCTCCAACTTTGGAATTAGCATCCTGGATCGCGAGGTAGTTCTTCAACCTTCTCAGAAGCGTGCGAGTATCCTCGCCTAGTTCACCAAGTGTTGTAAAGGCAAGAACACCAACTCGTAACCGTGTGTGGAGTACATGTCTTGATATTTATTATGCTTGCGTGAAACGACAGCTGAAATAGCATGTCCAGGTGAGAAGTTGGTGGTTCTAGCACCTGTGAATGATGAGACACATGTAACGTCAAGGAACACATCCCGACTGTTCTTCCAGTTGTAAATGAGTAGGTCTTCCGGTCTCAAGTCATGAGCATTATCGGATAAGAAGCCCATATGAACTTCTTTACGAGCAGTGACACCGGTTTTATAGCAAATGTCTGCAAAGACATCACGAACTAAGTCGTGTCAAAATTTGAGGCCGACTTCGCTGGCACAATGTATATCATGATCGCCATATATATTCATAGCCTTATTACAACATGAACATAAACTATCCACGTCGAATAGGGGAATGCCAAATCTGTATTATAGGACTGCTCGAAATTGACAAGAACCAATAGTCCGGTGAAGTCCCTGGATAGGTATGGCCTTGAGGAAGTCCATGGCATGCTCAGTTCTGTTGCACTGCCAAAGTACGACATCTCTTGCAGACAGGAAGTATGTGGTAGGTATATCTCTCTTAATAACTGTTAGATCATTGCTCGGTCGAAATCGCAAGCGTTGCTATCTCAAGCTTGTTTGTCATGTTTAGTTGCCAAAACTATAAGTCTTGATTTCTACTCTACTTATCGCTAAGTCTCGAATTAGGATAGTAAGCGTAGTTGAGCTTTAGACTCCACGACGTTCATCGAATGAAGACGGAGAACTACTCAAGGGAACTTGTGGAACTTCATCAACAAAAGGTATGTGGAGACTTGAACTTATCTATCACTCAAAAGTATATCTACTCTATCTCCTATTTGAGACAAAAGTGGTATTGCTATATAGACTTCAATTATACACATTTGCTATTTCGAGCTGATTTTATCTCGCTTATCTATTTCTTGAAATATGTGTTGGTAAGCTTTCTCTTTATCCAACTTCATTTTTACTCGTGACGAAAGTTATATTGATTATTTCAATAACTTGAAAATCGCTTTGATGCTAATAGTTTGTGAATAACAACTATTTTAACATCCTATAAGAAAGTTTCAATGATTTAAATGAGAGTGTAGAACTAGTAACCATGTTTGGATATAAACATAGTTTGTTCTCACATTTGTGTAAAATTCCGAAACCAGGAACCTAAAGTATGTGTACCCGTACGCGTACTGGCGGTTGTTGGAAATCCGGGTAAGTATGCGTACCCGTACGCATACTAGCGGAAGGTTCATCTCCGTGAATTTCTGTTGGAGTTTGAAAGTAAAAAACAAACTCAATCCGGATACTTAAGTATGCATACCCATTTGCATACTTAAGCAGGTTACTTTCTAATATAGATTTGTTCATGAACTAAAACATTTGTATAATAAGGAATGCAATCTTTGCAAAACGTGGCTATAATGTTCATGGATTGATTCGAGTGAATCAAAATCGATTTTGCTTTGATTGTGTCTTGTATACTTCTATAAGATCTAAGAAACTGAACAACTCTCTAACTAGTTCATTTGAGTCATTTAAACTAGTTATGGTAAAGATGAATAAGGTTGATATGAAAGTGCTCATATGGCTAACCATTGGTTAACTATTATTGAACTGACTAAGTGTACATGTTTAGGTATGGTAACTTAAACCTAAATGAAGGTACATTTCATTTGTGTATAACAAGCTAAGTTCGATCTAATGGTTGAAAGATATTAGCTTGAATCTAATCAGGTTTTCATCTAATGGTGAATATTGAATTCTTTGTTACCAAGGTAAGTTAGATTGCAAACCCTGATTTGAAATCTATATAAAGGAGAAATCTAGCAACTGGGAAACCTAATACCCACACCTCCAGTATGATACTAGTTGTGTAAGCTAGAGTCGATTCTCCTTTAACCTTATATTTTTCAAGAAACCCTGTAGGTTAATGACTTAAATACTTCATTGTGATTGTGAAGCCAGACCCAACTATTTTCTCTGTAGTTGCATGATCTGATCTAGATGTTTTATATTGTGATTGAGTACAATCGTAAGATTGGCTTGAGATTTATATCTCCGATAGGCAAGATTGAAAAGTTGTCACAAACACCTTCGTCTTATCGTTTGTGATTCCACAATATCTTGTTTCGTTAATCTATTAAGATTATTGTGATGTGATTGATAATACTAGGCTGTTCTTCGGGAACATAAGTCCGGGTTATCAATTGGTTCCTATTCACCTTGATTTATTAAAAGACGGAACAAAACTCATATGTATTTTTGTGGGAGACATATTTATCTGTTCCAATAGATTTTTCTGTGTGATACAGATTTGTTTATTAAGTCTTCGACTTTGGTTCATAGAAACTCTTAGTTATGGGTGAGATCATATAAGGGAATCAAGTGCATAGTATCCTGATAGGATCAGAGACGTAAGGAGCGTAACTGTACCTTGAATCAGTGTGAGATCGATTAGGATTCAACTACATTCCAGAACAAAGTTAGCTTTGTAGTAGGATAGTGTTTATAGCGGCTTAATACAACTTCGTGTTTAAATCGGGACTAGGTCCCGGGGTTTTTCTGCATTTGCGGTTTCCTCGTTAACAAAACTTCTGGTGTCTGTGTTATTTCTTTTCCACATTTTATTTTGTTATATAATTGAAATATCACAGGTTGTGCGTTAGAATCGATCAATTAGGAAATCCAACCTTTGTTTGTTGATTGAAATTGATTGATCCTTGAACATTGGTCTTTGGTACCATTCAAGTTATTTCTCTTATATTCAATCGGGCTCGCAAATTCCTATTAGTTGATTGCGGATTGAATTAAGAGATAGAGATATAAAACTCTTTGATATACTTTTATCTAGGTTGAGTCTAACTGTCTAGTTAATTTTCTTGAAAGTATATTGAAGTTTGTCTATTCAGATTGCCAAATGAAATATTGGGTGTGGTTGTTAGACCCCCACTTTTTCAATTGGTATCAGAACAGGCAAACACGTTTAAGACCTCATAAATTTTTGTATGTAGAAATTTGATTATTATGGACGAGTCTATCTCTAATAACATACCACGCCAGAAATTACCAGATGATTTTCAAAGATTGAATTCACCCGAGAGAACTGTCACATCTAAGTCAAAATCTAAACATTCTCTAAATGTAGAAACTGTTGATTGGGAAACACGCCTAGAAGAACAGTTGGATGAATTTTCTGATGAAGGTGATTCAGATATTCATAGAGATGTTGATGAGGAAGTCTCATTGTCGATTAATTTGTTGGATTTGTTAAAAATTAATAAGATTATAACTTCTCATGTCACACCTCTTCTGAATCCTCTCTGTCAAGAAAATAAGAAATTGAAAAGGATTTACGGAGGTCTTTATGGTTGGAATTGCTCTTGCGAATCGACCCTCAAAGATTCCGAGGAAAACATGAGTAGAAAGTCACTTGAATGTGATAATGTTTATAAAAAATACTTCTTGTTGGAAGAGAAACTAAAGCAATGATTAACTCCCAGCAAGCAAATTTTGATGACAGAGAAAGCGTTTATCTCGCTCGAGAAAAACGCCTTGAGGCTGATTTAGCTGCTGCTCTCGATAAAATCAAGGTGTTGGAAGATGACTTGAAAAAGTTCAATAGTAGTTCAAGCAAATTAACCACTATGCTAGGAGTAAGTAAATATCATCGTGATACACAAGGATTGGGCTATAATGGAATAAATGCTCCAAGTATTAGCAAAGAGGTAAAATTTTTCAAGGCTAGTTATTCTTCTCAACAAAAGGTTTCCACTGATGGCAAACGTGAAATACCTTCACCGGCAGTTAAGTTTCAAAAGAGAAAAGTATATCAACCTCCAACGTCATCACACACGGATCGAGGTAAGAACATTCCTTATGTTTTCCACTACTGCGGAAATAAAGGTCACTTGGAAAGGAGATGTTGTTTCCGTATAAGGAATGAAAAACTTCATGATGTTCTTGTTTGGGCATCACAAGAAGTTTTCAAACCAAGATCATATGTTAATACTAATCCCATAACGTTAGAGGTTGTAACTATCCAACCTTTAGTCAAAGGAATCAGTGCTGTGATAAACATAGATTTGACTATAAACGTCATACGAATCATTTTCACATTCGTAATGGTTATCAAAAGAATAACTTCGTAAAGATGGAGACAAGATCCGATGCTTCAAATTGGAGAAAAACTAACTTGCAAAAGAATAGTCAATTCAATTCTCTTTTGATAAATCTAGAAGAGAGTAATGTGAATAAGGTTCATATTGTTTCTAAACGCACTCAGAAGTGGGTACCAAAGAAAGCCTATGATACTTTGAGTGTATAAAGGAATGATCTCCCCGAAAATTCCATGACTGTGGAGAAGGAAGTGTCCATGATGTTGGAACTTATAAAGTTCTTCAGAAAGATGGGTTTGGATGTGAAAGGTTCTAAAAGCGATCTCTTTCATGATAATCCAAAAGTGAAACAGAATAAGCCTAAAACTATAGATGGTGAAAAATCCATAGTTACGGAAAAGTATGTTTCAGTCACTTGTGGTGAGAAAGACCTTGTTCACCTCAAAACAACTTGATTGTGTTGTAAGTGCATCCTCACTAAAGAATGCCCTGTTATGTATACGGCGAGGGAAGCACGAGAATTGGGGCGCACAAATTATGTTTGGTAAGGATGTAGAATTCGATTGGATTCCTTTAAAAAGGTATGTCTATAAACTTGAGCAAGATTTATGTTTTTATTATTTGCTTAAAGTACTTGTAATGATCCATGTACCTTGCTTATCGTTCATTTCTACCTAACTTGATATGTGTTAAAGGTTCTTAAGTGTTTAGGTTTGAAAATATTAGTTCGGGATGTTTGGATTTCGTAGTACACATACCAGGTATGCATACCATCATTTAAAATCAAAATCCAGGGGTTTTAGTACGCATACCCGTTTACATACTGCTCCAGGTCATGAAAATTCGTTTGCAAACCCGTATGCATGTACTGGCATGTAGATATCGATTTTTGGTAAACTTATTTTGGCCATAACTTCTTCGTCCGAACTCGGAATGACCTCATTATTTTTGCATTCTCTTCCTCTTTGAATTCATGAAAATCGAGATGCTAATTCCTGAATTTGGAAGAGTTAAGATTGGTCTTTGTCCCGGCTCTTGTTTTTGAGTGTTTTGCTCTGTTTCGTCGCTCTTGTTCCACTTCTCTTGGAATTGGGAACTTGGATTCTTGGAGTAAGTCTATTCTAAGCTCATTTGTAGATTTTAAAAGAATGTTTTTGGTGAATCACAAAGAAGGAAGTTCAACAATGGGCTGTAGTACATATTTCTATGGATTCTTGAATGTTCACAATCATCTTTTGTGAACTTTGGTGCATGGTCGATAATAACTTTGTATGTTCTTCTTTGTTAAAAAAATATTTTTATACGCCTTTGGTATCTATTCTTGGTGTAAATCCGTGCGAAAAAGATTGATTCTACCCTCTAAGGACAAATCATCTTGTATGTGCATTACGAGTTTGTCTTGATGTCTAGGAAACTTCTTATGAGAATTTATTCTTGTGTTTTAAGAAGGATAACTAGGGTTTGGAATAGCTATTATTGTGAGTACACATAGCCATTGCCAACGTTCTTCATCTTGCAATGTTTTTAGATTTATTTATTTAAATTCTAAAGTTTGTTTGGAATATGATTTTTGCAGTATTAATATTTATGATTTTATATATTGCAAATTGGTATGAGATATGTTGTTTATGTCCGTGAACCTTGACTGTCCCATATTTGTTCAAAAGTTAAAAGTATTATATGTCAGTATGAAAGTATTAATAAAAGATAATATGAAATTTTGACTACAAAAGTTAAGCCTTTTATGTCATTATGCAAATATTGATGAAAGAAATGATGAACTTTTGTTTACAAAGATTAAGTCTATTAAATGTCATTGTGCAAATAGTGATGAAAAATAGAATGAATCTTTGATTATTCTGCAGTATTGGTCTTTCCCTAATCCACATCTTTGTGCATATACTGTATTGCTCCGTAAGTTTTTTTATGTTGAGCATGACCAATTGAATTGATTATTTTCCTTGTGGTTAATTCAATTGAGATTTTTGGATACAAACATATTCTTATGTGATTTGTTAATGTCTAAAGAAATCCTTCTTTTCGTGTAAAAGTAAGGTCGCTCTTGTTGTTCTTTCGGGAATGACATTTTGTAGGGGAGAGTTCGTAATTGAACTTGCGCTTATTTGCCAAATCTTTGTGGGGAGTGCGGCTGTGGAATATTATATAGGTTATCTTGTATCTTTATAAACTCCTTGATGAATGCATTTAGCTTCGTCTATGTGATTGCATCTAAAAAATTTGATATGTCCTTTTCTTTTGGTCATGAAGTATCTTTATGGAAATTTCATTAGGATCCCACTAATTTTTGTACCTTTGCTAATTTTATTGAAAAAAATGGGGAGAATTAATGTGTAGTTCACACTACAAATACATATGGTTTTAAGATCATTATGTAAGGGGGAGTGGTTTTCATGTATTGACTAAGGGGGAGTGATACATATCACCATAGTATTATTGTCGAAGTTGTGATACAATTGAACTTTGATGCTGTGTAATAATACTATGACACTATATAAAAATGATTGAGAGCTATTGTTTTCTCGTTGTTATAGCTACGGATTTTCAACAACGATGATGCTAAGTTGAACACATTTAGAATCATTGGAGTACTTGGAAGTGACGAAAATTTCGAGTAATGTTGAAAAACCAGGGATATCAAGTATTTGGATGAGAAGCTACAAAGATTATTTATTTTGTATTCCATATGTATTGATAGTTTTGTCAATAAAATTGACAAAGGGGGAGATTGTTAGAGCATTGCTCGGTCAAAATCGCAAGCGTTGCTATCTCAGGCTTGTTTGTCAAGTTTAGTAGCAGTTGTTGTTGATAAGCTCATTAGTTTCTGCAATGTCCTTCCAACATGAAATGCCATAAGGAGAAGACACTTTACCCGTATCCAGTTAGAGTAAACACTTCCATGCTTCTCAGATATAATTTTGTACCAAAGATGATTCTTTTTTATTCCAAATCTCCAACTAAATTCATTAACTTTAAGTCTAGAACACCCAAACCTCCCTTTTCTTTTGCAGAACAAATAAGTGAATAATTAATCAAATGAGAGCTCTTATCTCCTTCCTTCTATTCCCAAAGAAATTTCCTTATTTTCTTTTCCAGTTGTACAATGATTGAAACTGGAGATTTAAATAAATAAAAATAATAAAGCGGTAATCCTGTTAGGGTGTGTTTTATAAGAGTTACCTTTCCACTTTTAGATAGGGAGATTTGGTTCAAAAAAGATAACCTTGAGTCAAACTTAGCTAAAACCGGATCCCATAATGCTTTCGAATTAGATTTTGCACCCAAAGCCAAACCTAGATAGATAAAAGTAATTTAATCAGTAGAACAACCCAACGGATCCATGGACCAATTTTCTAAATATGAAATGCAACCAATTTGGATTAACCTTTTCTTTGAAGTGTTGATCTTTAACCCTGCGATGAACTCAAAACATCGTAGAGCCGAAAATAAATTTTGAAGCTCCACTTTGCTGTTATCAAAGAAAAATATAGTATCATCCGCGTAATGAAGATGATTAACTATAATTCCATTCCGCGTACATGAAAACCCACTAAATAACTTCAGGTTTGCTGCTCTATCCAATTATCTTGAAAACCCTTTCATTATATCTGTCTGTGTTCATCTTCATTATATTGTTGTCCAATAAAGAAAACTAAATAAAAAAAAAAGGGTAGGAAATACCATTTAGTCCTAGATATAATATATTAGAGAGAATCTAGTCCAGTTGACTCGGTCAACTGTCTGTTTGGTCCTTTTTGAAAATATAAATTATAGTTTGGTCCAAGAAATAATGGCTTGGTCTTAGGGTGACATCATGGATGATGTAATTATTATCTTGTAGTGGAAGAAATACCCTTATATTATTGTTTGGTCCTAGAAAATAATGGTTTGGTCATAGGGTGACCACATATATACAAAACAATTCTAGAAAATATCTCATTTTCAAATTTATTTTCTCTCTCCTCTCTATTTCAGATCTAGTTTCTCTTCTCTCCATTTTCTTTTTTTTTTCTTTTTCTTTTCCGTTGTTGTTGCATACAATGAATCTGGATTGAAAGATTTGATCTGCTACTGTGTGAAAACGACGAAGATGATGAAGACTTCTAGATTTGCTGTTGTTGAAGATGGTGATTGATTTACATAAGTTTTATAAAGATTTATTGCTGAAGAAGATGATGGAGTTTTTTAGGGTTTTTCTTCTCTACTAGTACCGATGTTGGAATGATGATGTTGAAGTCGATAAACATGATGAAGGCGATGAAGTTTTTTGCGTTTTTTTTTTGCTGCTACTGTTAAAGATGATGAAAACAATAAATATGATGAAGACGATGAATACGATGCTGCTGCTGCTGAAGACGATGATGTTTGCTGCTGATGTTGAAGACGACGAAGAAGATGAAGATGATGCTTCTGCAGTTCATTTTTACGAATGAACTCTATTTTTTAACGAATTTTTGTTTGTGTGTTTATTTTGCAAAATGAACTTTGTTTTCTTCAATAGGTTTTTTTAGGAGTTCATTTGAAAGAATGAACTCGGTTTTCATATGGGTTTTTATTAGGAGTTCATTTGAAAGAATGAACTCGGTTTTCATATAGGTTTTATTAGGAGTTCATTTGAAAGAATGAACTCGGTTTTCATGTAGGTTTTTATTAGGAGTTCATTTGAAAGAATGAACTTGGTTTTCATATAGGTTTTATCAGGTGTTCATTTGAAAGAATGAACTCGGTTTTCATATAGGTTTTATTAGGAGTTCATTCCTTGTTTTATTCATAATAGTGGAGTTTTTGTTGCGTGTTCATTTGAAAAAATGAACTCTGATTTTTGTTCTTAATAACAAATTTTTGTAGAATTTTAATGAAATAACGAAGTTCATTCATATGTGATTTAAATTGGTTTTATTAGGTGTTCATTTGTAAGAATGAACTTTGATAGTTCATCACACAGAATGAACTGCTACAAGAAAATAAGTAAAAATTAACAAAGAAGGGTATTTTTGTCAGTTTTATATTTTTAAATAATTATGGACCAAACAGTAAAGGCGTTTTCCTAAAGGACTAAACTGATTTGGGACCACCTAAAAAGGGACCAAACGATTATTTTCCCAAAAGAAAAAAGGTACTTGGAGCCATTTTCGGTGGAATGGAATTAATGGTTCATGTAATCAAAACCAGAAAAAAAAGAATTTTGTAGTTCTCATGGTTTTTTTCTTCTTCAAGAATAGTAACATAATCACCTAATTTTTAAATTGTTTTTTAAGATATCAATCAAAACCAAAATTATTTTTAAGTTATCGATCAAAACCTAAATCATAAATACGGCATATATATATATATTCTTGAGTTTATGCGGTCAATTGTGTTAAACACAATTACCTGGAAATGTTTTTTTTTCAATCTCTATCAAAGTCATGAGAAGGAGAAGAGGGAGAGAAAACAACTCCTAAACATTTTGATTTTTTTTTTTTTTTGCTTGATCAACAACAATTATAATTGGTATCTATTAATAAGCATGACCAATTTTATATTGACATATCCCTGTAAACAATCACAATCTTTGTCATGATGATCTATTGCGTTATCAACGAACAATTAACCGAAGATGGAGTATAATATAGAAGGAGAAGAGGGAGAGAACTTTGCCTAGTTTTTTGGAGTTAAATAACTTAAATTAGGTAGTATTATGAAACAATATCTTGTTTCATCCAACAAAATTATCGAATAGCGAGGGCCGGAATGTGCACCCCGGTATTTAGGGGTGCACAAATTTGGACTCTTATTTATATTTGTTTCCCTGATTTAAAACTTGTTAGACTAGGTAAATAACAACAAGGGTATTGTGCATTTTTTTAAGGTATTTTTTAATCTCAAGCTGCCAGGAATGTGTCTATGGATTATATGCATTTTAAGAGTATCTCAAAGGAGCAGAAGAACAGGTTGGAACTGGATGTAGAAGAGGGAGAGTGTTTAAATGCAATAAATTTATTGGGTCAGAACAAGGCACCAGGCCTAAATGGTTTTTCTGTCAGTTTTTATTTACTATGCTGGGAAATGTTAAAAGTTGATTTGATGAAAAATTTTCATGAGTTACAACACAAGAATTTCTTGGACTGGAGACTTAAAAATATTTTTATAACTTTCATACCTAAAAAAGAATCAATGGAAGAAATTAAGGACCTAAGACCCATTTAGTTTAGTGCATGGTGTTTATAAAATTGTGTCTAAGGTTTTAGCCGAAAGGTTCAAAGCAACACTACCTACTGTTATATCTCCTGAACAGACTGCTTTTATTAAAAATAGGCAAATTTTGGATGGTGTGCTAGTGGCAAATGAGTTGATTGATTCTAGGATCAGAAGTGGAAAACCGGGTCTTTTGTGTAAAGTGTATTTTTAAAAGGCTTTTGATCATGTGCATTGGGATTTTATTGATGAGATCCTTGGTAATATGGGTTATGGTTCTAAATGGAGAAACTGGATGAGATGCTATATAGAGTTTGTTAGATTCTCAGTAATCATTAATGGCTCTGTTGCAGGTTATTTCAAAAGTTGTAAAGGGATAAGGCAGGGTGACCCTTTGTCCCCTTTCCTCTTTCTTGTTGTTGGTGAAGCTCTATCTTTTATGATAAAACAAGCTCAAGACCAAGGATTAATTTCTGGTTTTCAAGTTGCTGCTGGGGGAAATGGTTAGTTACTTGCAGTTCATAGACGACACCTTTATTTTCATGGATGCTGAGGTTGAACAGGTACAACAAATCAGATTATTACTTCACTCTTTTGAAATGCTTACTGGCCTTAAAATTAATTTTGCAAAAAGCCAAAGCTAAATTTTTGGTGTGGGATACGAAGGTGATTTGCATCAATTTTATGATTTATTGGATCGCTACACTGGATGTTTACCTACTTCTTATCTTGGACTTCCTCTTGGTGAAAAATATAAAGGTATTATTAAATGGGATAAAGTTATAGATAAAATCATCATCTGATTGGCAGGATGGCAAAATCCTTTGTTAACAAGTGAAAAAGTGGGGGTATAACAACCACATCCAATAATTCGTTTGAAAATCTGTATGGACTAACTCCAATATAATTCCGAGAGCACTAGCTCAACCAAGAAAGATATCAAAGAGTTAAATCTCAATTTCTCAATACAATCTTCAATCGAACGGATAGAAATTTGTGAGCCCGATTGACATGAGAAATAACTTGGACGATACCAAAGACCAATGCCCAAGTGTCAACCAATTTATATCCAACAAACAAAGGTCATATTTACCAATTGATTGAACTAGGCACAACTTGTGATATTTCAATTATTGTAGTTGCATCTTTTCTACATCCGTATAAATATAAATACTATAATCTATCTAACATTCAAGATAAGAAGATAAATAAGATATAAAGAACAAGAAAGTAAAGATTAACACAAGCATATAACGTGGTTCGGCCATGAACACCTACATCCACGGGAAAGAAGATGTTTTCTTTATTAATCATAAGGTCTTACCCTTGAAAGAGCTACAAATCTCACTAAGATCTCTTACTTTCTCTCTTTCTAAATCTCTCTCATGAATTCCCTGTAGAAAGACCATTTAAGAATACATGGGTTGGTATTTATAGACAAAATAAACTCGTAAAGGTCAGGTATAGCCGAGCTAGTGGAGCTATCGTTCGTCGTCTTCATCGCTTCAGACTGGTTCTATACTATCCCTCGTGATGGTGTGCTGGGCTCTCCTCCAGAGTTATCTCACACTATTCTTCATCGTGAAGCTCTTCTTCGGAGGCCTTCGTGATGCTTCATTTATGAGTTATATTATAGGCAGTCTGAGCCTTCTCCTGTGATATAAACTCGCCCTCGTCTCTTCTGATCCTTCATTAAATGTTGTGTTACTTTTTTGACTTGACCAACTGAATCGATTAGACTGTTCCTCACACGCGATGTTCATGCGATGTGTGTGGCAGGTATCTCGATTCAGACGAGATCAGCTTTATAGAGTATTATTCGATGCACCTATCTTATCATCTCATCATGAAACCATCCCTTGAGATGTTGTTACGTGGACACCGGGTATTTTACCCTCACATTTTGCTCCTTTTCTTCGTATCATGCCAAGGGCATGATGGGAAAAAATTATGTAACCGTCCCGTCCTTTTCTCCACGTCTGCACTTTAATGCTTTTTTACCCATTGGACTTGAGGCACCGGATGGTTATCCTTTGGTTTCTTATAAAATCTTTTGGGAAAAAGAAATAATGTCTTTACTTCTTGAGCTCAGAGTTCAGGGATTTTTCATCTTCTCTCTTCTTTGTCTTTTGCTGCTCCTTCTCAACTATTTGTTCTCCAATAGGAGACTCATTATGTCTGGTAAAAATTCTCCTTTGAGGCCACCAAGACGGTAAGAGATTTTCTTCTTCTTTTTGTTTCTTCTTGTCTTCTGTTGTTGTCAGTAATATGTTTCGTCTTTTTGAACTTTTATAGTTCTTGTTTGGTTAGTAATGGTCGTTGCTATTGCTCTATTATTTCGAAGTTTTTACAAGCGCCGTGATTTTCTCCATTTTTTACGGCATCAATCTCAGCTTTTCTTATTTTATTTGTCTTTGGCAGTTCTGATAAGGGACCAGTTAGAAAACCAAGTGTTAATCGTTCTTCCGGCATGTCTGATGCCGACTTCTTAGAGATAGTGAAGACAAAGTATCATCATCAAAAGTTTGAGGTTAGTTTTGCTATGCCGGAAGATCAAGCCGGAGTTTTGTCTCGGCAACTTTTCGAGGAGAACCCTTGTGGTTCGAATGAGATCACCGTTGAGGTTGGTCAACTAGATGTTGGTCTTCATATCCCTCTATACTGCCCTCTTGACTCCTTTCAATACGAGGTATTTACTCTGCTCAACCCTCAACGAGCGATTTTTCAGCCGAATGACAATTTTTATAGAATCATGCGAGAGTGTAATCGGCGGAGTCTGGGTCAGGTTACGGACCACGAGTTAAACCAGTTTGTGCCCGAGCAAAGGGAATATTATTCTCCTGCTACCTTCGTGGAGAACTATTGGTGTCAGCAATACGATACCTTTGACGGTTTTGGGGTTGGGATCTCTAAAACTCGGAAGCCTCTCCGAGGTCCCCCTATGATGTCCGATTTGGATCCTGATCATCCTATTCAGTTGACGCTTCACAAGACGCACGATACCAAGTGGTGTGTTTCTACTCTCTGAATTATGGGGCCCTATATTTATAGCTAGAATAAGGTTGGTGATGTTCTTCCCGGGATTACCGAGATGCACTCTCATCTGCTGGCTTATAAACCATGGGTGCTCAAGTGGATTGGTCCTCGTAGGCGTTCTTCTCAATCTACCCGAGGTGTTGAGGATGATAAGGTATAAGATATTGTTATATGGTTAACGTATATATACCTTGCCCCTGTCTTATGACTTAGTATCTGATGCTTGTTTAAATGTCTATGTAGAGGAGAAGAGTTACTGATGGTTATGGGCCATCCACTGCTCCTACGATGGAAGAACATTCTCTTGACATCGATGTTGATGCGCTTCTTAGGGAGGGTGATTTGGTGGACCTTGGAGATTCATTTTTTGATGATTTTGACCAGGCCTTGTCAAAGGATCCTACTAATCCTCGTAACACTGCTCAGATATCGGATGCCCCAGGCGAGTAATCCCGCTGGTAAGGGCGTCACTTTCAGGGCGAGTGTTCGAGCTGGTGTTGGTATTGTTTCGGTTGTTCCGAGTAGTGGTGTTGGTGTTCAAAGTGCTTTTTACGGTGGGTTTCCATCTGCTCCTTCGACTCCTTCTGGTTCATCTAGTGTGATTTTTGGTGATAGCTCTGAGGTAATGAAGGTGCTGTGCTTGGAGCAATATGCTCGTATGAGTGAGGACGAGCAGGCTCGTGTTTTGACCACTTTTCCAAGGTCCGCTCAGCAGCAACTCATATTAGAGGTATGTACCAAAGTTTTTATACATTAGTTATAATGATATTTTTTCATACTTTTACTCCAGTTAAAATTTTTCTAATCTTGGAGGTGTTGTCTGGTTTACTAGATCAATAACCTTCATGTTGGAATGCTCTCCAAGACTCATGTTGCTAGAAGATGAGCTAGGGAGGCTGAGCACGAGATTCGGAATCTTCGACTTGCTGTGCAGATGTCTCAAGAGGAGAACTTGTCCTTTCGTCAGGAAAAGAAAGACCTAGAAGTTATTTATTGCTCTTCTTGGTTTCATGTTTTTACTACCATGATAGGTTTGTTAGAATTATGAATTAGTCCCCCTCTATTGGTATCCGACATCAAACGTTCGGATGAGAAGTTAGATAATACCGGTCATAGGTATGCTAGGGAAATATGCGATTTGAAGCTCGATGTGAGCTCTCCTCAGTGAAAAATTGACGCCTTAGAACATGAGAATGCTCAACTTCAGAAGGATGTAGACGTGCATCGAGATCGTATCGCGGACCTCTGTGCGATGCTGGATACGGCCAAATAGGTGGCTGTGACTCGGATGGATGAGATTAAACTTCTCTGAAGACATAAACATAAACTGATTGAATGGCAGTCAGATCACATGCTATTACTTGGTCAGGCGGAGGATGATATGGAAGAGTTATTGCGTCTTAAGCGAGATTATTTTCAGCTCAAAAAGGAGCGTGATAGGCATTTATTGTCTTGCTCCGCTAGCGATGTATCCATAACTCCCGTTGAGGTACAAATTAGCGCCCTAGATAACCAAAAGTCCCAAGTGGAACAAACCTTAGCCTCTGTTTTGGTTGAGCATGAAGGTTATCATTTAGCATCTTTTAAGTTTCATGTAGCTTAAGTTTTCGTTGGAAAATAGTGTTGTGTTGACCCTCTTTTTATTGTTCGTGCAGTGGCTCGTAAGCGCATTTCTGAGCTAGAGGGGCAATTGGAGGAAACAAAAGTCGCCAAGGAGAGCCTTGATGAGGATTTGAATGTGCTTGTGAGAAATCATGAGGAAGAGATAGAGGCTGAATGTGCAGATAATAATCAGCAGATGAGCGATCTTTGTGCTGAGTACAAGCTATTGATTACTAAAGCTTGCAAGTCTGCGGTTCTTCGTGACCAACAAACGGTTGCTGCTGCTAGTGCTACAGTCCCTCCTCCACCTGTGCAACTCGAGCCTGAACAGATTGCATCCGAGGTCGTCGAGGATCATATGGAGACATATCAAAGTGCTGGTGATCGGATGGATACCGATCAAGGTGATGGTAATCATGTGTGTGTGTGGGGGTGGGGGGTTGGGGGGTGGGGGGTTTGAGCTTCTAAGTTTACCTTACTTCAATAATCCCTCTGTTCGGGGTTATTCTTAGTTATAATGTTGGCACTTTTAATCTCGTATTTGTGATTCGAGATAACATTGCTTGGTAGGAAAGTCGTCATATGTTTTTGGAGGCATTACTTCATGAACCGTATTTTGGTAAGTCCTCATATGTGGGAGGCAATTATACTTTGTCTTTTTTGGAGTAGTTCTGTTATGACATCTTGTTGGATTATGTCTCTTGTTTTTTTTTTATATTTGTTGGCTCTTAGGAAATTATGTGCTTGTTAAGGGTCCAACCATGGGTGACAAATCCAAGGAGTGATCAGTTCCTTAATTGGATTAGTCATCTCTTACGGTGTTGGATTCTAGATAAGGCACTTTTTCCTTCTTACCATTTTTGTGATGCCTTTATGGGCTTGTATTTAGTAGTGTCTAGTTTAGGTTACACTTTCCCCTAGGTTAGGTGATCATTCGTGTGAGTCTTCCTGTTTATTAACCATTGTTTGGAGGGCAATACCTCGGTCAAGTGATTCTTTCCTTAGCCAAAGGTAAGTACCTTGAGTCTGGTTATCTCCTGGTATGGCAGGACATCATCCGATTTATAGATCGTAATGGCATTACCTTAGGTCTGTTTTCATGTTAGGTAGCGTAGGGTATCCCCCGCTTCATCGTGCTTCGTTGGATATATGGCATTGCCCTAGGTCTGTTTCCGTGTTAGGAAGCTTAGGTATTGTACCCGCATCATTCGCTGTGGAATGGAAGGTGTGGATAGCACCGCGCCATATTCTGTATGGACTATGGTTGTAAATGGATTATGGATGAGTAAAACTTCATGCAAATGCAAGAATAAAAAAAAGTGAAAAATTTAAGTGAAAAAATTAAAGCAGTAAATAATAAAAAACTAAGGGAATAAACGAGAATTTTTTTTAAAGCAAGTAGAACGACTCCCGCAAAAGGTTAATTTTATTATTCTCAAAAGAGGGTTATAACCCTTAGTACATTTTGGTAAGGCATCATGACCTATAATATATGTGGAATGGGGTTCCACTTTCATATTTTTCCCTCCTAAGCGACAAGCTGTTTAGGTGTTGCAAGGGTTGAGGTATTTGTTAATCCAGAGGTGTTCTAGTGATTCCCCATTGAGTCTTGGAAATTTTGTATGCCTCGTCCGTTGCTTTAGCTATTGACTGTCCTTCCCTGATGGGAGTGAATTTTGTTGCCTCGCTATGGCTGGGCAGGGTCTCGCAGCGGCTTTTGTTGCTCGAATTAATTAGATGTTTGCAGTCTCGTGCTTCTCTCCGTGAATGTCTGTTTCCCTCGCGCATGACTATTTCCTGGTTCTCCTCGAGAGCGTTTGGCTCGACGAGTAGCATACTTGTAGTGAAGTTCTTTTCCTGAATTCCCGCCTTTATTGTCAAGTACCTATCTTCAGTTGGCGTCATTGCTGTTTGGCCATTTTGGAAGACGAGGGGGGGTGGGGGTCGTATGGCCTTGGTCTGTACTTCCCGGAAGGCCCATAACACATTACGTAGCAGATCACATTATCTTATCCCGTGATCATCTAGTTTCATCCTGATCATATCAGCGATAGCTTTATTGGGGTAGTTGGATGGACTTAGGAGAGGAGGTAGGGAGCTATTCTCTTGGTTTTTGCTGATTGAGTGAAACTGGTTTATAGCCTGAGTATCTATCTGTGATAGATGATAGATCATGCCTAGTTATGATGTCTATTAATCGTTCAGAATGAGGATTCTGACGGTCCTTGTTGGCTCGTGGCCAGGAATTGTTATTCTCCTTTGGTATTGCTGCCTTTGTTGGAATTTTCCCTCTTTGGATGCCCGCTGGGGGTTTTAGTACTGTCCACTGTATTTCTCGCCCTATTGGTCCGTGCTTAGTGGGAGGACTAGTTTGATCGTGTCCACAACCATTTTCTGTCATGGCTCCTTTAGGCCTATAGATGGGTGTCCCTATCCAATTCGTAAAGTAATTGTTACCCGCCGTCGAATATTCTGGGTACTTCATTCGGAGAGGTCTGTCATTGTTGGCTTCTTTCTTGGTGACCTACCCTGGATTCAGATGGGTTTTTCATCTGTTAGTCACGTCAGTAGTGCAGATTTGGGTGTAACCCGAGCGTTCATCTATTCGAGATAGTAATTTGGGCCAAGGAGCTAAACCATGATCTCCATCATCGGAGAGGTTCTTTAATTGCTACAAGAACTCTCTTGGTGAAAGTGGGGTAAGATTATTGTCCACAGTCATCTTGTTCTCCGAGCGCCTTGTTTTACTTGTTACCGCTACGTAAACAGTAATGCTAGTCTGGAAATTATTATTCTTATCCCTTTTTTCATTATACTGTTCGTGCGTATCGTAGCAGTATTTTTCTTCCCCCGAGTCTCCTACGATCAATGTAATTCCGTCAGGCATAGGGAACCTTAGCCTTTGGTGATAAGTTGAGGCCACTCTTTTTATCCCATAGATCCAAGATCGTCCGATGATGGCCGTGTAAGGTGAGATTATGTCTACTACACATAAAGTGGTTAGAGTGAGGATTTTTCCGACTCGGATCTCCAATGTGACTTCGCCTCTTGGTCGAGTTGACTATCCGTTAAAGTCAAATATATTATAGGTGGAGGGAATCAAGCACTCATCTCAGGGGACCATTTGTTTAAATGTTTCGTAAAACAATACCTCAACAGAGCTTCCTCTGTCTATCAGTATCTTAGGCATGACCCATGGCAACATCTTGGATGTTCCCCCCCCCCCTCGTGTTTAGGGATTGCAATGGCCATGGTTACCACCATAGGATCATTGTGATTACGACCTTCGTCAGGTGATTCTGAGGCTAAAAAGGTAATAGGTATTTTCATCCACTCCTCCATTGGAGGTTCTTTTGCTATGCCGAAGACTTCCTTGCCTTGGAAGTCGTGCTTTTGG
Source organism: Papaver bracteatum (assembly GCA_023529315.1). NCBI lineage: Eukaryota > Viridiplantae > Streptophyta > Magnoliopsida > Ranunculales > Papaveraceae > Papaver > Papaver bracteatum. The sequence continues at coordinate 468,056 of JAJJWX010003234.1, read as the reverse complement.
ATCTGTCCGGTAATACTTCCCTCGGGTATGAGAGTTGTGTGGACTGAGTGTGATATCGAGTTGCATCCTAGGTATTGTGCCTCGCGGGGTATCTCTACACGATGAATAGGTGCCCCTATGACGGGCTGAATCGCTGGTTGCGCGATGTATTCCTGAAGTTGACCTTTATTTATCATATCTTGTATTATCTTTTTCAGATCCCTACAAGAGTCTGTGGTGTGACTACGGAATTGATGGAACTCACAAAAGTCAGTGTGATTTTTAGCTCGTTCTAGTTGTTGTCCTCTATTCTAGGGGTAAGTGATTTTGCACTTCCCATCGATATTTTTGAGGATCTCGGATATGGGAACATTTAACTTCGTGTAGACAGGGTCTACAAATTTTTCCTTCTTATTTCGGGCTGGGTCTCTTCCTTTCCATCCTCCACTCCGACGTTTATCGAATTGTGTAGACCCGTTGTTGGATTGCCCATCTCATTGGGCCGTCATTTGGGGGTTCTGCGGTTCTACCACGTTGGCTCCTCGAGTGGATCCTTTCACCAATTTGTCGTAAGTTCCATCTTGAAGTTCTTCTAGGGTTATGTAATCTTCTTGGATCTCCCTCAACTTGCCTAGTTTAGGTGGCATAGTCTCGTACATGCGGACGAATATCAGATTTGTCTTTCTCAAAGTGTTTTTGATGCCTAAGATCGCATAGGCATCTGAGACCCTTCCCATCTCGGCACACAGTTTCCTTAATCGTGTTACTAGCGATCAGAGTGACTCATTTGGTCCTCGGGCTAGTTTAAATAGCATGTCTATTTCTGGTTTAACCCTGCTATTATGTATGTATATCTCTAGGAATAACTCGGATAGGTGGGCAAAGGACCTGACCGACTCCTTCGGTAGGTTATTAAACCACATTAAGGCTTCATCTTTTAGACTATCCGGAAAAAATCTGCACATAACTACATCATAGTGGCTCCACTGGGTTAATGTCATGCGGTATAATCTGAGATGTTCTATGGAATCGCCTGTCCCATTGAAGGGAGTTGTGAATGTTGGGAGCGAGCACTTCCTCATAAAAGGCTGGGACAATAAGTGTACCACCAAGGGGGATTGCCTCGCCTCCTATAGTACCTCCGCCATCTTTTTACTATCTTGTCTTCCACTCACTTCTCTGCACATTTCCTCGAGACGGAAAATTCGGGCCTGCAACTTATCGTCTATGAGTCTTCCTTTGGCCTTCTTCTTTCTCCCTTGTGCTCTCTCGGGTGAGAAAAAGATCTCTGATCGTCGATACCTTGATCGTCCTAAATCCTCTTCTGGTTTCTCGGCATGGGAAACCACCCTTGAGCGAATAGGTTTGAAAATCTCCCATCGCTTAAGGTTGATGACTGGGAGATTCTCGGTCTCACAGTCAACCTTCGTTTCGTTTTCTCTGTGCAGTTCTCGTTTGTGTTTTGGATCAACATCGGATGATCCCTCAGATGGGATATCCTCCTGAAATAGGGCTCCTCTACTTACTTTAGGAAAGCGATCCGCTGTTTCCTCGTTTGAGGTGTCAGGGATATTAACTCGTTCATCGTCTTGCAGATTTTCAAAGGGATTCTTCTCCTCATGTGTCTCTTCGACCACGATGCTGAACGCCTTCTTTTTCGCCTTTCCATTCAACCTCCGGTTTCTCCGTTCTAGCCTCCTGTTGCAATTTTCCAATTTTTTAATTCTCTCATCCTGTGCTTCTTGGGCTTTTAGGATAGCTGCAATTGTAGCGGTAGTATCGTTCGAGCCAGAATTACTGTTTTTCTTGGGCTCATTATTTACTATATGCCTTGGCAAACGACCCAACCCTCCTGGTTGAGTTAGATGAATATCATCTTGGCCCTCGAAGGGAATTTCATCTCCGTCTGAGCTAGAGTTATCAGTTAACCCTTTCCGATATTGATTATCAGGTTGTCCCTCTCCTGGGAGTGCACCGTTGTGCAGGATTTTACCGGGTTCCATCTCCTCTAGTCCTTCTGATTTGGCTCCACCGCTTTCACCTTGGATTGTGCGAGTCGATCGCCTCATCACCATCGCCTTACCTGCGATTCATGCAATAATACTCAATTTTTCTTTTCTTTTAGAAAAGTGGGACCCTAGTTTTGCAGGTCATGTGCATCTGCTAACTCATAATTTAAACTGGACAAATGAGTACAGGAAGACTTTAAAGCAAATTTTGGAGAATGTGAAAATGTCAAAATATTCTGTTCTTGATGGAAAAAGGTATTTTATCGGTTTCTCTTCTCAAGATAAAGTACCTATCTCCATATGTCATGCTTATGCAACTAAGAATCAAAACATGATGATGAAGTACACCTTTCCATTTTTAGGAAGTATTTTTCATCATTCTTTCAAGCTTTGATTTTGAACAAACCTTGAGTTTGACGAGTGATTATAAACTCATTAATCCTTCCCCTTGGCTTAGATTTGGATTTCTAAGAAGAATATTGTGAGTTATTTTGAGTTTTCTTAAAAGACACTATGAATAGTTGGTCTTTTCAACTTCACAAGACGATATTCTCTTCATGGAGTTGACTGAGTAAGACCTTCCCAGCTCTTTCACGGAGGAGATCGCTTAAGTGCCGACGGTTTGAAAACCTCGTTTTCACTATGATCTTCGACTCTTATGATCCCCTTGAGGAAGGCGAGTAAAATTGAAAATTATGAAGAATACAAGTAAAAGATATTCTCAAAGGTGGAGAATACTTATGATCAGTTCATCTTTTCAACTTTCATAAGAATCCGTCTTATGAAGTTTTCTAATGGAACTCTTCCCAGCTCTTTCACGGAGGAGATTGCTTAAGTGCCAAAGTTTTTTAGAGAACTTTGTTTTCACTACCATCTTCTACTCTCCGGAGCATCTTGAGGAAGATGAGAAAAATCTTGAAAGAAAAAACTGAAAATCTTAAAAAATCATTAAAAACAAGTAGATCTGTTGATTTTGAGGGTCTTCTGGACTTCACAGATCGTGAGAACCGTGTTGAGTCTGATCTCTACTCATGGATCTTAACAGAATGCTACACAATGGTATGCAATCCACTTTTCTTACAAAAAATATGAAAAATGATATAGAGCTGTTGTTAGCTCCCTATTTCTAGAGCCAAAATGTAGTTGCATCTTTTCTGATGACTACATTCGTACAAATATAAATACTATAATCTATCTAACATTCAAGATAAGAAGATAAATAAGATATAAAGAACAAGAAAGTAAATATTAACACAAGCATATAACGTGGTTCGGTCATGAAGACCTACATCCATGGGAAAGAAGATGTTTTCTTCATTAATCATAAGGTCTTACTCTTGAAAGAGCTACAAATCTCACTAAAATCTCTTACTTTCTCTCTTTCTAAATCTCTCTAAGGAATTCTCTGTAGAAAGACCATCTAAAAATACATCAAAACTTGCCCATCCCATGATACATGGGCTGGTATTTATAGAAAAAATAAACTCGTAAAGGTCAGGTCTCGTCGAGCTAGTGGAGCCATCGTTCGTCATCTTCATCGCTTCAGAATGGTTCTATACTATCCATCGTGATGGTATGTTGGGCTCTCCTCCCGAGTTATCTCTCCCTATTCGTCATCATGAAGATCTTCTTCGGAGGACCTCGTGCTGCTTCATCTATGAGTTATAGTATAGGCATTCCGAGCCTTCTCATGTGATATAGACTCGCCCTCGTCTCTTCTGATCCTTCATTAAATGTTGTGTTACTTTTTTTGACTTGACCATCTGAATCGATTAGACCGTTCCTCACACGCGTCGTTCATGCAATGTGTGTGGCAGGTAGGGCTGTCAATGGGTACCCGTTACGCGCTACCCGGAACCGGACCCGCCTAATTGGGTCCGGTTCTGGGTCCTAAAGTTGGACCCATTAGCAACTTAGGACCCGACGGGTAATTACCCGATTGGACCCGAATGTTAACGGGTCCAAATGGGTAATACCCGTCGGGTACCCGCGGGTAATGGGTACCCGTTTATTTAACCTTTTAATCATCTTTTTAGCAAAATTATAGGTATTTTGCAAGTTTCGGCTTTGAATTTTTTTGATTTTTGATTTTTTCCTTACATTTAATCTTTATTTAGTACATTAATAAAGAAATAATAATAAATTTTTATAAAAATAATTTATATTCAAGTTAAAAAGAGAAAGAAATTAAGATTTTAAGATTTTTTAATACCCAACGGGTACCCGGGACTTTAAACGGGTCCGGTTCTGGGCCAACACATTATGGAACCGGCCCCGCAACCGATGCTGATATGCCAGGTCCGGTTCTGGTCCATGTACTACCCGGGAGGACCCGGACCCGTTGACAGCCCTAGTGGCAGGTGTCTCGATTCAGACGAGATCAGGTTTATAGAGTATTATTCGGTGCTCCTATCTTATCATCTCATCATGAAACCATCCCTTGAGATGTTGACATGTGGCCACCGGGTATTTTACCCTCACAATTATATAAAAATATGATGCAGAAAAGGAAAAACACAGACACCATAAGTTTTGTTAACGAGGAAACTGCAAATGCATAAAAACCCCGGGACCTAGTCCATATTTGAACACTACAATGTATTAAGCCGCTACAGACACTAGCTTACTACAAGTTAACTTAGGACTGGAATGTAGTTGATCCATAACCAAGTCTCACACCGATTAAGGTATAATCGCGTTCCTTACGCCTCTAGAACCACACCGAATTCTGCGGACTTGATTCCCTTAGATGATCTCACCCACAACTAAGAGTTTCTACGACCCAAAGTCGAAGACTTATAAAAAAATCTGTCTTCCACAGATAAGTCTATTCTGATAACTAAATCTGTCACCCACAGAAGTACCTATGAATTTTTTGTTCCGTCTTTTGATAAATCAAGGTGAACAAGAACCAATTGATAATATGGTCTTATACTCCCGAAGAGCAGCCTAAAAATATTAATCACCACACAATAAATTAACTATATGGTAGTAGAATATGTTATTGTTGAATCACAAAGAATGAGACGAAGAGATTTGTGATTACTTTTTATGCCTTACTTATCAGAGATAAATCTGGATCAAATATTAGAAAAGATAGTACTCAATACGATAGAACAAGTAAGATCATAATACGTAACTACGGAGAAAATAGTTGGATCTGGCTTCACGAATCCGAAATGAAGTCTTCAAGTCGTTAACCTATAATGGTTTTGGAAAAACCTAGGTTAAAGTAGAATCGAATCTAGTCGTAACTAGGACACATGAAAGTTCTGGGATTAGTTTTCCCAGTTGATAGAGTTCTCCCGTATATAATCTTTCAAATCAGGGTTTACTTTCAATCAAAGCCAAGATAGCTTAGTAACAAAGCATTCAAGCTAAGTTTTGCTTAAAACCAGAGCAATATCCATTAGATGGTCTTAGCTTGTTACACACAAATGAAATATACCTTCATTTAGATATGGGTAACCGTACCTAAACATGTATATTGAGTTGGCTCAATAACAGTTAACCGAAGTTAGCCATATGAACACTTTTGTCTTAACCACATTCATCTAACACTTTTAGATCAAATATGGTGATCAATCAATCATGAAAGATAATCAAATGAATCTAATTGTGTTTCAAACAGAGTTTTTCACTATCTCATAGTATTACATATGAACAAATTGAAACAAAATCAGATTGATTCGTAATCATACAAAGTACTTATATAAGAATCAATTCATGAATATGAAGCCACGTTTTGCAAAGATTGCATTCCTAAATTCATAAATGTATTTTTTCATGAGTATGAAAAACATAATTAACCGATTTTAGAACTTTAACACTAAGTTTTCAAACAGGTACGCAAACTATGGGTTCCGGAATTTGGTCTTGTCCAGCCATTTGCAAACGGGTATGCAAACAGTCGTCCCTAACCTAACTCAGGTAGAACCGTTCACATACTGGTATGCAAACATGGTTCCCGGACTTTAACTGTTAAAACCATTCGCATACTAGGTATGCAAACAAAGTTCCGGGACCTGAATCATACCAAAAAAGTTTGCATACTAGGTACACATACTGTTTTGTATCCATACAAGGGTATTTGTTCTAAACTCTCATTTCAATCATTGGAACATCCTTAATTAGAAGACAACAATATCTGTCTCATACAAACTATTAGCTTCAAGTAATTTTCAAGTGATCGAATAATCAAAACGAAACTTTTCAAGTCGACATCAAATGATTGTGTCACACAAATCATGTAAGATGTTTCAAGGCAATTTTTACCTGATCATCTTTTGACTATTATTTAGTTTCCAACAAATAACTTGTTTCCAACTAAACTCGTCAAGAATAATGATGACCGTAGCTAAAGCAAAAAGCTTCCAACACATATTTCGAGAAATATATAAGAGATAAACTCATCTTGAAATATCAAATGTGTATAATATAAAAGTCTATATAGCTATACGACTTAGTCTCATTAGGAGATAGAATAAAATAGACTTCCGAGTGATAGATAACTTATATTCTTCACATACCTTTTGTTGACGAAGTTCCCCCAAGCTCTCCTAAGTAGATATCTGTCTTCAATCGATGAACGCCGTGAAGTCTAAATCTCAATTACAAATTCTATCCTAATCCGAGACATAGCTATAAGTAGACTAGAAATCAAGACTATAGTTTTGATCAACCAAAATTTGACAAACAAGCTTGTGATAGCAACACTTGCGAGTTCGACCGAGTAGTGCTCTAACAACAAAAGCAGGTAAAATTGGTAAAATCACTCTTATTAATAGTGTTCTATCAAGTTTACCCACCTATTATATGTCATTGTTTGAGATGCCAGGTTCAGTAGCTAAAAATATTGAAAAGTTGATGAGAGACTTTTTGTGGAATGACAATAAAGGTAGAAAAATTTACATTTGGTAAAATGAGATGTACTTTATAGAAGAAAAAGATTTGGTGGTTTGGGAATTAAGAGTTTAAGAAAGATGAATAAGGCTCTCTAAACTAAATGGTTGTGGATATTTTCTAATGAGGGTGATGATGTTCTATGGAAGAAAATGTGGCAGAAAAATACAAAAAAGAGACATTATTTGGTTATCTAAATTGCCAAGTACTTCTTTTGGTAGAGCCTCTTGGAAGGGAATTATTAAGCGCAAGAATTACTTCACTAGCAACATCAAATGTTTTGTTAATAATGGTACAAAAGTTAGGTTCAAGATGGGCAACTGGATTTATCCTTCTTCTTTGCAAACTATCTTTCCCAACATGTATGACTTATCAAGATAAAAGAATTGCTTTATCTCTGATTGTTTTACTCCAGTTGTAGGTGGCTATAACTGGATTTGGGTTTTCCAAAAAGAATAAACTCTAATGTTCGAACTGAAATGGCTTGGTTGCAGGATGATTTGAATAATGTGCAGTTCAATTTGGATGAGGAAGATGTCATGGAGTGATCACTTTCTAACAGAAAATTTTTTACGGTAAAATATGCGTATAACAAACTAGCCAATGAAGGTATTGAAGCACCTGTTCTTTATATCTTTGAGTCAATTTGGCAGCTAAAGGTACCACCTAAAGTTGGTTTTTTCTTATGGGCTTTGGCTCACTCTAGTCTACGTACTAGAGATATGCTTAGAAGAAGAGGTGTTGAAGTTCCGCAATCTTGTTTGTTCTGTACTGAACATGAAACAATAGATCATCTTTTTATCCATTGTGATTTTGCACAAAAGGTATGGATGCATTTCATAGAGAAGTTAAACTGGTTTTTCACTATGTCGCCTGATGTGATTTGGCTTCTGTTGGCTTGGTCTTCTCCTTTAGATACAAGATTCATTCCCAGATTTGGTGTATCATCCCAGCAGTGATCCTATGGAGTTTATGGATGGAAAGAAATTCTAGGGTGTTCGCTGGTAAGTATAGCAATGAAGTTGTAGTCATTCGAAAGGGCCAATATGATATGTTTACATGGTGTTTGGGGTTCAAGAAATTTCAAGATACTTCTTTTAGTGTTATAATGGAGAACTAGCCAAAATCATATTTCAACCCTCCTTAATTTAGTCTTGTTATGTAACAATACTCTTTAGGGAGTTTTGTGTTTTTAGTTTGCTGGGCAGTAACTTGTTACTTGCCCATTTTTTTTTCATTATCTCTTCTTTGTTCTTCTTTTGGGTGGTATAAATCTTTTAATCACTCCCTTTTCTGATCAATATATTATTTTCTTTACCGATCAGAAAAATAAATACTCCCTCTGTCTTATTTATCTGTCCTAATTTCTACTTTGGTATGTCTTTTTTTATCTGTCCGCTCTGTTTATAGACATATTTTTCCCTTAAACTATCAAATATAGAACGCGCAATTGGGGGATATCAAAACTAATTAGGGGATATAGCTACAGGATAAAAATGGTGTCCCAATAGCAATTTTGGGTGACCCCCTATGTAATTATTTTTTTAATTCCTAATCTAGCCCTCACTAATCCTAATTAGTGATTAATTTTAATTAGTAAATTTTAAGTATTTGGGGATAGATTAGTTTGATTTTTTATTTTAATTTGTGTGAGTGAGGAGTAGAAGGAGGGTAAAAAAAAATTGAGTGGAATATTTTTTTTTTGAAAATGAAAGATGATTGTGATGAGAGAATTGCTGCTAAGAGGTTGAGGTTGAAAATTTGATTTTTTTTTCTTTGAATCCATCATTGTTGCAGCTGAAAAAGCTCGGTGCCGGCATGATATTCAACCAAAAACCCATGCCGGCATTTGCCGGAAATTTTCAAAATTTGTTTGCCACTATCCGGGGGGTTCAGAGGGGCGTAGTTATCTATTTTTTGTTATAATCAGTCCACTTCCGGCACAGTTATCTAATTTTCGAGCATGCCGGAACTACTTCCGGCATGGTTTTGGCTTAAATTTCTATGCCGGAACATGATGAAAAGTATCCAGAAACTTGATTTTTTTTTCACTTGACTACCGGCATGGATATATATATCGAACATGCCGGAACCCAGTACCGGCATGGTCTTCATCATAAATAACCATGCCAGAACTCAGTACCGACATGGTCTTCATCACTTCCGGCGTGGTCTTCATCATTTCCGGCGTGACCTTCATCATTTCCGACATGTTCTTCATCACTTCCGGCATGGTCTTCATCACTTACGGCGTGGTCTTCATCATTTCCGGCGTGACCTTCATCATTTCCGACACGTTCTTCATCACTTCCGGCATGGTCTTCATCACTTCCGGCGTGGTCTTCATCACTTCGTTTTCAAAGTGAGAGCCGGTAGAGAAGGAGAATAGAATTTGAAAGGGAAAATTTAGAATTTGAAAGAGAATGGGGAACATTTGGGTTTCAAAGCTTCAACCCTAAAAGAGATTAATAAGAAGTGGAGATAAAAATGGGGATATGATTTTGTTTTTTATTTTTTGATTTTAAGTTTTTTGATTTTTTCAAAAACTAACCCTAGTGCCTAAATTGATAGTGTAATTGGGGGATAAATGATTTGGTTATTTGATTTTATGTTTTAGGGGAAAGGGTTGTATAGTCTTTTCATAAAGTTTTTTAATTAACCAAAGGGTATTTTAGTATTTTCATATCAAAAGGTCACCCCTTAGCAGCCACCTTTGGTTGGGGGAAGTAATTCATATCCCCAATTAATAAATGTATCCCCCAATTGCGCGTTCCAAATATACCCTTTATTTTTTGTAATTATAAAATTATTTTTAATATAAACTTAATTCCAAATCATAAATATCATCACCATATATAAGGAAAAAATGCATTCAATATTTTTTTGTATTAACTGCCATTCCTTTTTTTAAGTGAAAGCATTTATGGGTGGTTATAGAATTCCTTATACTTCTATTTATTCTTACATTACCTTTTCATCTATATTTATTTATGAACAATTAATTGGGGGATATGGGAATTAATTGGGGGATATGAATTACTTCCCCCAACCCATGGTATGTGTTAAGGGGTTATTTTTGGTTATGAAAATACTAAAATACCCTTCCCACAAAATTAAAATCAAAAACTTAAAATCAAAAAACAAAATCATATCCCCCATTTCCATCTCCACTTCTTATTAATCTTATTTAGGGGTAGAGCTTTGAAACCTAAATATTCCCCATTCCCTTTAAAATTCTAAACTCTCCCCACTCTACATCAAATTCTCTTCTCTTCACTTTGGAAACGAATTTTTATTTTATTCGGAAGTGATGAAGATCATGCTGAAAGTGATGATGACCATGCCGGAATTGATTCTCGAGCATGCCGGTATCATGTTCCGGCATATGGTCTTCATCAATTCCGGCATGGTTTTCATCACTTCCTTTTTGAATTTTTTTCTGGTTTTAATCACTTCACTGCCAGCATGGTCAGTTGATATGAAGACCATGCCGGTATTGCTTTCCGGCATAGCATGTTGCTTTATTTTCTATGCCGGAAAACAATACCGGCATGGTCTTCATATCAACTGACCATGCCGGAAGTGGAGTGACTAAAACCATAAAAAATTCAAAACGGAAGTGATGAAGACCATGCCGGAATTGATGAAGACCATATGCCGGAACATGATACCGGCATGCTCGAGAATTTCCTATCAATGCCGGTATTCAAGTGAAAAAAAAAATGAACATTCTGGATACTTTTCATCCTTAGGCCGGATAGAAATTTAAGCAAAATACTATGCCGGAACATGATACCGGCATGCTCGATAATTTCTTGTCAATGCCGGTAGTCAAGTGAAGAAAAAAATCAATATTCTAGGTACTTTTCATCTTGTTTCGGCATAGAAATGTAAGCAAAATACTATGCCGGAACAGGTACCAGCATGCTCGAAAACTAGATTACCATGCCGGTACCTGTTCAAACCCAGAAAAAAATCAACATTATGAAGATCAAAACTAGAAAAAGATACAAAGGAGTTGTTTTTTGAAAATTATGGAAAACTCCTTTCGGACAAAATTGATGGCTACGCCCCCCCGAACCCCCCCTGGATAGTGGCAAACAATTTTTGAAAATTTCCGACAAATGCCGGCATGGTTTTTCGTTTTTTGGTTGAATACCATGCCGGCACCGAGCTTTTTCAACTGCAACAATGGTGAATTCAAAGGAAACAAATCAAATTTTCAACCTCTTAGCATCAATTCTCTCATCACAATCATCTTCCATTTTCAAAAAAAAAAATTCCACTTATTTTTTTTTCCTCTCCTTCTACTCCTCACTCACACAAATTAAAATCAAAACACACACTAAACTATCCCCCAAATACTTAAGCACATACTAATTATTATTAACTACTAAACATGATTAGTGATGGCTAGATTAGGAATTAAAAAAAAATTTACATAGGGGGTCACCCAGAATTGCTATTGGGACACCGTTTTTGTCCTGTAGCTATATCCCCCAATTAGTTTCCATATCCCCCAATTAATTCTTCATATTTATACATGAGAAAGAATCAAAAATTTATGACAAAATCTAAAATTCTCATGAGTATAACATTAAGTTTCCTAAAATAATATTACAATTCATTTCATAATTTTTAATAATATTAATTTTAGTTATGGTAATAACTCAACATTAAATAAGCTAGTCAAGGGTTAGTCATGACTTTTTATAGGATATCCTTATTATTTTGACAAAGTCAATTAGGGTTCTTATTTTGAGACGGAAGGAGTAAATAATAACAACAAAAACATTTAAACGTGCACATCGAACAAATTCAAGTTCCGATTGTATTCACAAAAAAGAAAAATCCTTTAGCACAAGTATAAACGTGAAGTCTGCCGGAACGAATGTGCATTGCAATTCTACACGGTTCCTTGGTTCTCCATTAGTCCAGTAAGTAACACATCTCTTTAAACCTTCTAGGAACTTAATTAAATGGGCTTTATCGAAGGATAAAAGGCCACTCGTCTACTCTTAAGCTATTTGGCTCAAACCCATTAATGAATCGGATTATCCGATTTCTGCTCAAGTGTAAACCTAGTTACTTACATTTAGATTTCCTCCGGAAGCATTTGCTAGAAATTGAACATAAGCAGTATCTAACATCTAAAGTTTACTTAATATATTGGTAAATCTCAATCATTCATATATTGAACTATTGATTAGTTTCTTCCAACATTTCAAAGTTTACATTGCTAGTATTTCCTTCATTACATTTTCACTAAATGTAATTCTCTCGGTATATATATATATATATTTTTGAAAAACAATAACATATGAATTCGCCGAAAGTTACTTCCAAGTTTAAATGATCGCTAACTCACTTACACAAATAAGATATCTAGAGACATGAAAAACCAATGCAGAATTTAACATTAAAACTTTATGGTTAATGAAGTTTTGATGACTCATGTCATATTAATTTGTGGATCTTTGAACAAGAGTGTCCCTAACCAATTATAGTCTCTAGCCAATTATAGTCTAAAACTAGATGACCGCTGTCACGGTGGGACGGCCGACCGAAGAAATCGAAAATATCATTTTTCCTGACATGGCGTGAAAGTATCATTTCTCCTGACATAGTGGGAAAGTATCATTTTTTTTTTAACACGGCACGAAAATATCATTTTTCCTGACACGACTCGAAAGTATTAAAAATATCATTTGTCCTGACACAGGATGAAAATATCATTTTTAATGACACCGCGTGAAAATATCATTTTTCCTGACACAGGGTAAAAGTATCATTTTTCCTGAAATGAAATATTAGCCGATGCGTTAACCAAAATATGGCTGCATAATGTGTTACGCATCCTTTGTGGTGGTTTGCATAATGGCTACGCATTAGTGAAAGTATCATTCTTCTTGAAACGGCGGCAGTACATCGTTTTATTAGTGGCAACGGAAAATAAGTTGATGCATAAATCAAAATATGGCTGCATAAAGTATTATGTATCCTTTGTGGTGGTTTGCATAATGGATATATATTTAATTTTCGAAAAGTGCCAAAAATGGTAAACATATCCGATTTTTTCTTAAAAACTCTAAATTTGATATTGTTGTTTGTACTCATTGCGCAGATTTTTGTAAAACCTTTCCAACGAGATAAAATTTGTAAAATTCCAAAGAACGGATTTTTAGATATGTTATATTAAAGTTTGGTTTCCAATTGTACCCCTACAAAAATATGATACATAAGGAGTTATAGTAATTTTTCTAAAAGGTTGGGACTAGTTAGTCCTTTCATTGTTGATTGATTTTTTTGGTTACAAACACCAAAAATCTTTTTGTGTCAAATTGGAAAAAAAAAAGTCATGCTTTACATTGACACAAAGTCACCATGGTTCAGCGGATTCCCCAACATCGTTATTATTAAAAGTAGCCCACAAAATAAAGCTTACCTTGTTGGGTATATTTGGTTTCCACAAAAGAGTTGAAGCCGCATTCATCCAAGTCACCAATGAGTTTCTCATAGCCCATAATCTCCATTTTGTCATCTCTTCCACTAAAACAGGGACTCCCATTCTAGTTGCTCGTTCATATTTAAAGTCCTCTTGAAATCGCAAACCCACTCTCCATTCCGAATCATGACCGATATTGTAGCATTCTTCATCCTTGTTGCCTTGAAAACCACGATTTCTTAATCTCTTATCAACCCTGACTAGCGAATTGTGGATTAGTTTCCTCCAACGTTTTACTCTCCATTGCCGTCCATTTTCTCGCTACGTTTTCGCTAAATTTAGTTCACTTGTGTATATTTTGTTTGAAAGAAAAATCACGTGCTTTTGATAAGAAGTTTCCATTTTATTCGAATCGGCAGCCTATCTCAGCGAAATCTCGGCCGTCTCGACGAGTTTCTCGGAAAGATTTAGACTCGTCAAGATTCAGAAATTAACTAGTCTCGCTTATGGACCGAAATCGGAAATATCGACGAGATCTTCCCGTCTCGGCTAAGATTGACTACATATTTAGGAACCCACTTTGATGATGTGCAAGGAAATGTATACTAATCCTCCTACCAACTTAAAATTTTCTGCTTTTATTTAGAAGAATTAATTGGGGATATGAATTACTTCCCCCAACCCATGGTGTGTGTTAATGGGTGATTTTTGGTTATGAATATACTAAAATACCCTTCCCTCAAAATAAAAAAAAAAACTTAAAATAAAAAAACAAAATCATATCCCCATTTCCATCTCCACTTCTTCCCTCAAAATAAAAATTAAAAACTTAAAATCAAAAATCTAAATCATATCCCTCATTTCCATCTCCACTTCTTATTAATCTTATTTAGGGGTAGGATAGTGGCAAACAATTTATGAACATTTCCAACAATTGCCCGCATGAGTTTTTGGTTGAATACCATTTCCTATCAATGGCACCAAGCTTTTCAAATTTGCAACAATGGTAGATTCAAAGAAAAAAAAATCAAATTTTCAACCTCTTATTATCATTAATTCTCTCATCACAATCATCTTCCCATTTTCAAAAAAAATTCCTCAAATATTTTTTTCCCTCCTTCTTTTCAAAAAAAGAAATTCTCTCACCCAAAACACAAATAAAAATACACACTAATTTATCCCCAAATACTTAACATTTTACTAATTATACTTAATCACTAATCCTAATTAGTGGGGGCTAGATTAGGAATTAAAAAAAAAATTACATAGGGGGTCACCCAGAATTGCTATTGGGACACCTATTTTGTCCCGTAGCTATATCCCCCAATTAATTCCCATATCCCCCAATTAATTCTTCTTTATTTAGGCTAACAAACTTGATATAATTTGGGTTGTTAACATCTCAAGCTTGTAATATTTATGCTACCCAAAACATTTGGAAATAAGTAGCTTTTATTTTTGAAGAAAACCATCAGAGGTGTTACGAAGTTTATTTTGTATGGTAAAAAATAGAGCATCTATAATTTAAGGCAATCTTTCGCATTGTTATCTTGCTGCACCCCTGAGAACGGAAAAAAAAAACAAATATAACCAAAAACATATTAGAAAAATTTAGTTCATGATTTTTTTTCTAACCGTATATACACAGTCAAGATTAAAAAATAAAATAAAATTGGTATAAAAACCAATATATGGAAATTAATAAGACTGTTCAAAAGATTTTTAGATAATGATTTTGGTATAAAAATACAGAAATTGGTAAAAGAAATTTTACGTTTATTTTTATTATTTTTTTAGTTTAACATTTTTTGTGGTATAAAAATTAAAACATTGAAATATTTTTCGGGGCTCTAGCCCGCCTTTGGTGTAATGTTTCCCAGTTGTTGGATACTTAGAAGTCCCAACAGACTGCAGGCTGCCCAGATTTCCAGCAATAATGTCCCAAAGAGAGTAAAGCGTACTTCAGAGTACTAAACACCGCCAAAGTTGCAAATATGTTATACTTCCCGATTGCATGCTTTTTATAGAAAATGCATACTTGAATAACAATGCATGCTTTACTTGTATGTAACAGGGCTTACAGCAGCATGTGGGCAGTTAGACACACTCCTACCAAATTCTGGACGTGCTAACCAGCCCCAATCATTGAAGAAGGGTATTACGATAATGAGTAATGGATCATCAATGAGTAACGGATCATCGGGCATGAAAGTGCACCAAAATGGGAACTCAATTAAGGCTGCCAATGGGATGTTAAATGTGTCATTCTTTTATGGAAATTCAAATATTCTAAAATCTTTATTTCCCTATTAATAAAATTTTGACGTAACGTCCCTGCTTGACGGTGTTACTTAACGTCCAGTTAAGTATTTGGTGTAAAGCCGGTGTAAGTTTTTAATTAGGTGTAAATCAACACATAAGTCTTGTACACCCACGTTTCTACTAACAGTTTTAGTATTTGGCCGTTAAAATCAGGGGGTTTGGACCAATAACGTTCTCTACTAAGGGGTGTTTTTAAAAAAAAATATCTTCGACCAATAACGTTACGACACTTGTCTTCTCCAGAATTGATGTAGTTGAAAGATTTTATCTAATTTAATTTGAGGTGGGTGTCATGCTCACCGTGCAACGTGGGAGCTCATATGACTTACCTTTTAAAGGAGGAGTGATAAATGAAGTTTTAATGACTCATGCCATGTCATGTTTTGAGGTTTTTGAAAGGTTGCCCGTAACCAATTGGAGACTAGAATCACCACACATTAGCCTAGACGAGTTTTTTTTTTTTTTTTTGATCGGCGCTAGACGAGAGTGTTTACACTGCTACACACAAGCTTACATGCATTAACAGGGGTGAATCCAGTTAAAAACATGCACACCTATCTCAACTGGCTTCCAAGCCTAATGTTTTTGGACGGCTTCTAAGTCCATTTATGCGTTTTTGCTACCCCAATTTTTTTTTTGCTTCCCCATAGTCAGGTTCCTGGCTCCACCCCATGTGTATTAAAATTACAGAGCCATAGCCCATTGGCAGCAAAGCTTTCTTAACTCGACCTAACGGTACACAGTCTCGTCTATCTTTGAGGCACTTCAACTACAAGAAAATTGGTGTATTACAACACGGTATTCATGTGGCAAGAACCCAGGTTTCATGTGGCAACAACCTATATGGCAAGAAGTTATCGCACACACCTTTAGTGTGCTGCATGGAAAGCTGGGTTTGTTGCCACACCAAACGGTGAATCAATCTAAAACTCGTAAGACTACTTAAATAACAATAAAAACATTTAAACATGTATATCAAACAAATTGAAATTCCGATTGCGTTCACAAAAAAAAAAAAAAAATCCTTTGGCACAATTATAAACTTAAATGAACTCTGCCGAAAACCAATGTGGATCGCAATTCTGTTGAATAATTAAGTGGTGAAAATGATGAAAGTTTAAAGTGGGAACATTATGAAAGTTTTTTTTCTTTAAACTTTCATCTCATGCTTGTCTACGCATGCTTGTCTCCCATGTTAATTCTTGTCTCCCTGCCATCGAGTTTGAGTTGTAAGACATTTTTGATATCTTTTGTAATAGATATAAATACACCTCCATTGTGAGAAGAAATATAACGATAATTCAGTTGTGTTGAACCTTAAGTTTGAGTTGGTATCAGAGCTTCCATGGTGAGGCTGAGTATTTCAATATAGAGTGAGTGCTTCTTATTAGCAATTATTCCGCTGCTATCTTAAGGTTCATTATTTCGCTGCTATCTTTTGTTGACAAGATTATTTTGTCTTTAATCTCTTATTTTATATCACTAATTTACTGTGATATTTATTGTTCTACAATTGAAGTGATTATCCTTGATCTACTAAGGACGTGAGTAAAATTAATTACTAATCTTAGAAGTCAAAACTGTCTTGATTTCTTTATCGTAATTATTTTTACTATTCGACGTTTATTTCGTCATGCTTACTGGAGATGATGGAGCTGTTATTACCCCTGTGGTAAATTCGGTACCTTATGGTGTAAAATTGAATGACAAAATTTTTACTCTTTGGTCTCAAATTGTATCTATGTTTGTCTCAAGTAGAGGAAAAAATGGACATTTAACTGGATCTTCCAAACAACCCACTGAAGAAGAATCGACATATGATGAATGGTGTATGAAAGATTCTCTTGTTAAAGGTTGGCTTGTTGGTGCTATGGAGCCGGAATTAATGAATGTATTCATTCGTTTACCTACTGCAAAAGATGTTTGGGATGCAGTGAAACACCGATATTATTAAGGAGCTGATAAATCAATTCATTATGATTTATCTCGAAAGGCTATGGCAACAAAGCAAGTAGGGCGACCCGTGGCTACCTTTTATTCTGATCTTACGATTATTTGGCAAGAACTTGATTATCGTAAACCAATTACTTTTACCCAAGCAGATGTGATTAAAATTCGCAAAGCAGAGATTGATGAAGAGCGAGTTTATTTATTTCTTGCTGGTCTTGATGATTCTTATGACTCTGTCAGAGGAGAAATACTTCGTAGTACTTCACTACCTGACCCGAAAGTGTCTTTTCTATTGTAAGGCGTGAAGAACAACGCTGTAGTACCATGATGAATCAATTTGTTTCCCCCCAAAAAACAATGACGGTAAACAAATTTGGGAATTTTTCACAACAATCTTCATCACAAAATACCGGTGGAAAATGTACTCATTGTGGAAATGGGAAGCACACTGTCGAAAACTTCTTTAAGAAGAATGGTTATCCTGAGTGGTGGAATACTCGATCAAAAACCGAAAAAGGAAAAGGCAAAGCATCTATCTTTTCTACTGAGATGACAACATCAACAACAGGTACTCCAATAGTTGATGAACTTCCTTCTGTTATCGATCATCTTGTCCCCAAAGAATCAGGTAATATTGGCCTAACACTAATAACTGTTAACTCAAACAAGGATCATGGTTGGATTCTTGATTCTGGTGACACTAATCATATGACATTTGAAGCATCTATTTTGAAAGATGTGTTCCCACCTGATTGTTCAACAGTATATAATGCCAATGGAGTTCCATACCCGGTTACTGGAGCTGGGAGAGTTGATTTGAATTCTTCTTTAACTTTAGAACATAATTTGCTGATTCCTTCCCTTTCTAATAATCTTTTATTAGTATCACAAGTGACCGCACAATTAAATTGCGTAGTATTAATCCATTCGAATTTTTGTTTTCTTCAGGATATCAGCAACGTGAAGATAATTGGGCGTGGTACTAAGAAAGGGGGGTTGTATTATGTAGAAGATGTGTGCGAAGGGAGGTCTTTATGGCATAACCGCTTAGGTCATGTTTCTTTTGGATATTTGCAGCATTTATTTCCATCTCTTTTTTCGGGCTGTAAACCTTCTGATTTTAATTGTGAAACTTGTATCTTAGCAAAAAGTCATCGTACTACTTATCCTGATAGTTTTATCAGAAGATTATTCCCATTTTATTTGGTTCATTCTGATGTTTGGGGTCCCTGTCGAATTACTAGTAATTCAGGATTTCGTTGGTTTGTTCTCTTTGTTGATGATTGCACTCATATGACCTGGCTTTATTTGATGAAAAACAAAAGTGATGTTGCTCGTATTTTCAAATCTTTTAATATTATGATCCAAACACAATTTTCTACTTCTCTAAAGGTCCTTCGTTCGGATAATGGTGGAGAATATATCAATGAAACTTTACAAGGTTATTTCCAGGAGAATGGTTTAATTCATGAAACCACTTGTCCCTCTATTCCACAACAAAATGGTGTTGCAGAAAGGAAGAATAGGCAATTACTTGAGATTACTAGAGCTTGTTTAATTGGAGCAAACATGAAGCCACATTTCTAGGAAGAAGCTATCACTAATGCAGTATATCTTCTTAATCGTGCACCCACTAGTGTTTTGAAATTTCAAACACCTTTGGATAAATTGGCTTCATTTGTGGCAATTCCTTCTCAACTTAAGCTTCCTCCACGAGTGTTCGGTTGTGTTGTTTATGTCCACATACAAAAACATTTGCGCAGTAAACTTGACCCATGTGATCTAAAGTGTGTATTCGTTGGTTATCATCCGTTTTAAAAGGGTTACAGGTGTTATCATCCTCTTTCTCACAAATTTTATGTTAGCATGGACGTTACCTTCTCTGAGCATGAGAAGTTATACTCAGTATATGATCCTAGTTCTCCTCTTCAGGGAGAGAACAACATCGAAGAGTTGAATTGGATAGATTTGTTTTCATCTAATTGTGAGATACATCATTCCATAATTAATGAAGGTTCAAATAATTTACATGATCCTTCTGATTTCGGCCTGACTACTATGCGACCCAAGGAGACAGTTCAAGAGGAAGAAACACTTGTTGTCGAAGATCCCCCTTTTTCTTCAACAACAGTACCTACAACCAGTTATCCTCATGATGATGTCCCTGAGGTAAACATAGATCTTGTGATTAATAATAACAATCCTTGTGAATTAAATGAGACAAACAAGTATCAGTTACCACAACGGAATAATCGTGGAGTGCCACCGGATCGTTTTTCTCCCGAACCAATAAAGAAGGTGAAATACCCAATTGTGAACTACATGTCTACTCATAGATTGTCAGAAGCTGGCAAAGCATTTGTCTACCAGATGGAAGATATTACTATTCCCAGAAATGTAGAAGAAGCATTACGTGATCCAAAGTGGGCTAAACCAACGACAGAAGAGATGGTGGCACTAGAGGAAAATGGTACATGGGAAATAATATCATTACCAAAAGGGAAGAAACCAGTTGGCTGTAAATGGGTTTATACTATCAAGCATAATCCAGATGGCTATATTGATAGGTGCAAAGCAAAACTTGTGGCTAAAGGGCTTACCCAGACTTATGGTATTGATTATCAAGAGACATTTGCTCTTGTCGCAAAAATCAATACTATTCGTGTATTGTTGTCTTTAGCAGAAAATTTAGGCTGGACGCTACGACAATATGATGTAAAAAATGCTTTTTTACATGGTGATTTGCAAGAAGAAGTCTACATGACACTACCTCCAGGTTATAATGATCCAAACATTTCAAATGCGGTTTGTAAACTAAAAAAGGCCTTATATGGTTTGGAGCAGTCTCCTAGAGCGTGGTTCAGTTGATTCCGTCTAGCAATGGATAAATTCGGATACACACAAAGTAACGCTGATCATACCTTGTTCATGAAAAGAGTAGGTGACAAGATAACCGTGCTTATCATCTATGTAGATGATATGGTGGTAACAGGAAATGATCCTAAAGAGATGGATAAACTTAAGAATTGTTTGTATTCCGAGTTTGGTATGAAGGATATGGGTGGACTTAAGTACTTCTTGGGTATTGAAATTTCACGGTCTGAGAAGGGTATTTTCTTGTCTCAGCGAAAATATGTGATTGATCTATTGAAGGAAACCGGTATGCTTGTTTTTGAGCCGATTGGGTCTCCTATGGAACAAAATCATTGTCTGGAAGAGTGTTATAATCAAGTACCAGCTGACAAGGGGCAATACCAGAGGTTAGTTGGCCGTTTGATTTATCTTTCCCATACAAGACCTGATATTTCCTATGATGTGAGTGTTGTGAGCAGATTTATGCATAATCCGGGTCAACAACATATGAATGCAGTCATCAGAATACTGAGATATTTAAAATCCGCACCAGGAAGAGGGTTGATGTTTTCAAAACACGGGCATCTTGATGTATCGGGTTACACTGACTCGGACTGGGGCGGAAAAGGTGATAGGAGACAATCGAAATCTGGGTACGTTACCTTCGTCGGAGGAAATTTAGTAACATGGAAATCTAAGAAACAACAGGTGGTTTTTTTGTCCAGTGCTGAATCATAATACATGGAAATGGTGAAAGGTATTTGTGAATTATTATGGTTAATAAGGCTTATGGAGGAACTTGGTTTTCCTAGTGTAAAACCTATGAAGTTGTTTTGTGATAACCAGTCAACGATCAAAATTGCAGAAAACCCGGTACAACATGATCGAACAAAGCACGTGGAAATTGATAGGAATTTCATCTATGAAAAACTCGAAGAAAACATTATTGAAGTACCATATGTTCGTACAACACAATAGTTAGCAGATATTCTGACCAAAGCCGTATCAAATCATATATTTAACGATTCACTTATCAAGTTGGGAATATCTGATATATACGCACCATCTTGAGGAAGAGTGTTGAATAATTAAGTGGTGAAAATGATGAAAGTTTAAAGTGGGAACATTATGAAAGTTTTTTTTCTTTAAACTTTCATCTCATGATTGTCTACACATGCTTGTCTCCCATGTTAATTATTCTAACTTTTCTTTCTTCTTTAAACTTTCATCATGCTTGTTTATGCATGCTTGTCTCCCTGCCATCGAGTTTGAGTTGTAAGACATTTTTGATATCTTTTGTAATAGATATAAATACACCTCCATTGTGAGAATAATATATAACGATAATTCAGTTGTGTTGAACCTTAAGTTTGAGTAATTCTACACGGTTCATTGGCTCTCTAGTGTGTAACATCCTTTAAACCATCCGGAAATTTAGTTAAATGGACTTTATCCAAGGATAAATAACACTTCTTCTGTTATTATCGTAATTATGCTTCATGTCTAAACTAGTATTCTACTTACATTTATATTTCCTCTGGGCGCAATTGCTCGAATATGAAACTGAGTAATATCTGATATATTTAAAGTTAATTTTTCTTAATCTCTTGTTAAATCCCAATCATTCTCTTGGTAAATACCGATCATTCTTAGAGCTATGTATTGAAATATTGATTAGTTTCCTCCAACATTTCAAAGTATAAATTGCTAATATTTTCTTCATTACATTTTCACTAAATGTATTTCTCTCGGTATATATTTTTTCTTTTTGGAAAAATAATGACACAGGGGTTCGCCCAAAGTTACTTCCAAGATTAAATGATTGCTAACTCACTTATACAAAAAAGACATCATGACATGAAAAACCAATGCAAAATTTAACATTACAAAACTATATTCCCCCTTAAAGGCCTTGAAAAAATATGCTCTCACGTTGAACGGTGATGAAATCCTCGCTTCCTATTGGTCTAGAAAGACCTTTTCTAATGCAGAAGCTATGGTGAGGACACTTCGCATAACTCTATTGGTTGAAATATTTAAAATTTGGTTACAATTTGGATACATCAAATACTTAACTGTCCGTTAGTAACGGTGTTGAAAAAAAGTAGGCGAACAATACTTATCTTAGAATTTAAACTTTAATTATTTAGTTACACCGTATTTACACCAATACTTAACCGTACTTTAGTTAGGGTGGAAAAAACTCACGTCTACACCCTTTAATAAAAAAAAAATCTAAAACGTCAAACTCCTGAAAAGGAAATCCTATAATAAAGGAAATCCTTAACACACCAAAAAAAAAAAAACCGTCAAAAAAAAAGAAGGAATTCCTATAATTAACACTTTAGTATTAAACAATTAGCTTTCCTTTCTTTGTGTGAAAATTGATTGATTAGTTTTTTGGGGTTCACTTAATTGTGTAATGTTGGAGTTAGATGGCCGCAGTTCAGTCAGTGCCCTGGTTAGATTGTTACGAAGTATTGTGTTTGGGGTTGGAATTTCCCGTCATATAATCCTGGTGGTTTTATGTATTTGAAGTTTTTTAATTTTCATCAATACTGATGATGAACTATTGTTTCAGGCTTGATCAATGGCAATGGGGTTTTCTACTGGTGGAAGAATATTGTATTTATAGGGAAGAATATTGATAAATTCTCTGCACTATGTGGTTATTGGACTCAAAGACGGACAATGGAAGGTGGAGGAAAAGGTATGAAGAAAGTGTTGAGGGTGACTGATCGCAAGCATGTAGAATCTATGCCGAGGGTCGTCCTACTATTGTTAGCTCATAAATTTGTAATTGCAGAGTTGTTACTGTGCTTTGCAGACTTGGTACATATATTTTTGTTATGCAGCTTTCTTCTGGATGTCTAGATTAATAGTGAAAGAGGAGCCAATTTTATACTAACGATTTTACATTGAATCCCCTTGATTTGGTGTTATTATTTAGTTCAGCCATTACAAGAGTAGAGGTAAAGTGCATTTCATATGTTTTTATCAAAGGGCACATAAGTGTGCACAGAGGTGGCGTTACAATTTATGGTTGGTACGTACCTACTTTACTTAGGGCTGCTTCAAGTTATCTATGCCATATAAAAGAATTAAATTATTTACCCTATATGAAAGATGTTTATTAACATCAACTTTAGAAGTTGTGTTGGACGCTATTGGTCCCGGTATGAGGCACATTGTGTTGGTATATTGGACAACGGTGATATTATTTAATTGCTCAAAGCGGCAAGTATTGACTCATTTTCTGTCTTCATTGATAATCTACGCCATTTTTCTAGAACTTAATATTTTCATTTACAGGACTTGCAATCGGAGTTCTAAATCTGGCAGTGGTTATAGAAAAATTGAATCACAAGAACAAAGTTCACCATTCCCTTGACTTCATCATATATTAAGGGTTTCGATATCTTACATCTTATTACATCGTGTCCCATTCTACACGAGGGTGAGTGATGCTGCATCAATAGTGGTGAAGATTCTCCTCACATTTACATACTCTGTTCAAGTTATGCAAGGTAAAATACACTCACTTAGATTTTCCAAAACATTTTACAGAATATTTTGACTTTTGATGCTTATGTAAAGTTAAATTATTATCGTAATTGATGACTTCAATTATCTTAAATGATATCATTCTAATCAAATTACATAAAGTTGTTAGATCCAAAGCTTTACCATGGAAATTGAGACATAAAGTAATATCATTCTAATCAAACTACATAAAGCTGTTAGATCAAAATCCTTGCCAATGCTTTATGTGTTATATTTCTGGTAGTGGTTGTTATTAGCAAAACTAAACATTGTTGCTTTTATTTCTGACCGAGCAGGTGCAAATAGTTTTTGATACTAAATTTCTTTTGTTGCAAGGAGGTCTACTTAATCATTTTTTCTCTCTCTCAATCTTTCTCCATAATAAGCATTAAAAACTGACAACGTCCAGTTTTATCATATATTTCTTTCGTTGCAAAATAAAAGAAGAAACAGTTATGCATTCATTAGTTACATGCTCACATCTTAACATAGTATGGAAAAAAGTCAATATTCAAAATCAAAAATTTCAAGATCTTACCTTTGTTGAATGGATAAGATATTGGTTGCAGATGAACCCATATAAAGATGATTCGAATAGGGAAGAATCAGTGGAAATAATTGATTGCATGATTTGGTCAATCTGGACCAGTAGAAACTCAATTGTTCATGAAAGGAAGATTGAAGAACCTTCTTAAATATTGGCGAGAGCAAAAGGGATGCTACTGGTGCAGACAACTAAACCGATTCTTCTACAAATTTCGGCCATAACACCGTTTGCTAACGATTCTTCATGGACTTCACCAACCTTAAATTGGATCAAAATTAACTGTGATGGGGCTTGGGATATAGCTTCGGTGAATGGGGGGATTGGTTTTGTTTTCAGAAATTCGACGAACAAATTTCTAATTGCAGAAGGAAGCTATATCTCATGTGGTTCTACAGAGGAAGCGGAAATAAGATCAATAAGAGAAGCTATGACAACTGCTTGGGAGAAGAAGGAACAACAAATTTTGATTGAAAGTGATGCGGAAGATGTGATAAGGAGAATCAATCGGAGGGACATCTATGGAAATAAGAGAACTCAGGCGTGGTTATCTGATATAGAAAACCTAATTTCAAAGTTTAAGGGAATTGAGTTTATTTTTGTTAATCGAAAAGGAAATGGGGTGGCACATAGTGTAGCCAAATGGGCAAAAACAAACAAAACTAGTATGGCATGGGCTTCTCCACCAATATGGCTTATGACATCCCTAAGTGCAGACCATAGCCACACAAGAATGGAACAAAGGTTGTAAAATTTTTTTCATTTGCTTATAAAAAAAAAGTATTTCTTTTGTTTGTTTAAGTGGAGGTTCGAGGGTAGGCAGTGGACATGGTAAGAAGTCATGTTTCCGTGTCATTATAGGCTTAACCGTTGAAAGCTCAAGCATTGTGTTGTGCTAACGTGTCTTTAGTGATTCACCATTTTTATCCCAAACTTCTCACGGGTTGGTATCTCATATTATAGAATTTTTTAATATGTGATTTTATGAAATATATGCATGTGTGCAGGTCTGATCAGCTAATTTTAGCGTATGATTTTGTTGTGTTTGTATGTTTAGTTATTTTCATGTCATTGTTTCTTCCAAACATGCAAATAGTTGATGATGGAGGGAACTTTTGCAAAATTGACTCTACAAACATGATAATAAGTTCTATATTGAATCCAAAAGAAGAAACTTAATAGCACATCGATCTATAAGAAACTTTGAACAAACGGTATGGTATGGGTAAGTATTTGTTTCCTCCATCCTTTGTTTTATCCTCTAAAAGGGATGTGTGTAGATAAAGATGATCTCAGATACATGACAAAAAACAATAAAATAAATATCAAAGTTACCAGGTCCTGGAAATTTCTTTAAGATCATCTAACTGTACTTTCATTTTGACCAACGTTTTTCAGCGTAGAAAATTGTGATGTGCATTGTTATGAGAAGGTAAGTTTTCCAGGTGCGTAGCACGAGCACAAATTTAGTATGGTTAATGAAGTTTTGACGACTAATATCATGTTTTTTTTTTGACACATCATGATATCATGTTAATTTGTGAGCTCTTTGAAGAGTGTACCTTACAAATTATAGACTAAAATTATCAAACATTAGCCGGATGATGCTCCAAAAAAAATAAAAAAATAAAAAATCAAGATGAGAGTGATAACCTACAAATGTTCTCAAGGCAAGCTTACCTGTATTGAAAACCATAGGCCCAAACCAAGACGAGTTGGCGCTTAACTCTACCTATCCGTAGACAGTCTCACCTCTCTTTGAGACTCCTAAAAGTTAAAATTTTGCCACTAACCATGATTATTTTCTTTTAAAGGCCGTATTTACATATATTTTTCAAATTAACACTACACCATTTCCTGTATTTTGCAACGCTTCAATTTCGGGGGTGTGCAACAGATATAGACGTTGCACCCTTTGAAACATTAATATCCGTTGCGCACTCGGAAATACGTTGCACTAAATCCTAATATCGGAAAAAAGAAATAGATATCAGGACGCGCTTGACTTTATTACAGTAGTCGAGGTCTTAAAAGTCCATATAATTTTTATTATCCTCGCTTTTATTTTCTTTTTTCTTAGTTTCTTCTTATATTCATATTCTTTTTCTTTCGGACATTGACTTCTTCTCCTCCTCCATTTTTTCTTCTACTCACGAGATCTCTGAAATCTGAACCAAACCCAAGTTTTGATAAATCAAAACCCGTTTCTCTAAAACCATATCTCATGAATCAAAATTCCTCCAGAAATCAAACCAAGTATAGTACTATATTTCGGTAACTGAAACCCTAAAAATCGTTTTCTTTTGTAAAGCAATTGAGTTTCTGTAGATGATGATTTATAGAAATCATGTAGTAATTGAATCGAAGGGGAGAGTGGTGGTTCTGTGATTGATTTATCTCGGAGAAGAAGGAGTTGATGCTGCTCTAAACTGAGTTAGGGTTTTTAATTTAGATTTCGAGGTTATTTGAATTGAGATATAAATCGAGTTGTTAATGGATATAGGATTAAAGGGTTGGAATTATATTGGTGATGACGAATCGTGTTGTTGAAGATCGAGAAAATTAGGGTTGCATAAGAGTGTTCGGAGGAAATTTGGAAGGAGAAATTGACGGTCATGTTTAGGGTAAGTCTATGAGATTGGAATTAAGATTTTTACAACTTAGGGTTTCTATTCTTCCCCAATTATATTATGAATCTAGGGTTTGATAGAAATTGAGATGAAAATAGGGATAAGTAATGGGTAAATAGGTTTAATGTGGCTGTGATGTCATGAATTCTTTGTGGTTGACTTGAATTGAGTTGATGTTGAAGTAATTAGGTTCTTGAGAATAAGTTTTGGTGGCCTTGAAGGTTATGTAACGGTAAAAGGTGGAAAAGGAGTAAATATAAGATGGGTACTGAGTTTTAAAACTGGTATAATTGATGTGAGTTGCAGAGAGGAGGGGTGGTGTTATTGTTGAGTATGATGAATTTAAGGGAAATGAATGAATGCGCATGCTGGTTGTATGAATTGTGTAGGTGTAAGTGAAGATTGATTTATTCTAAAAGATTAAGGATTGAGTCTGAGATAGAGATGCCATGGCTAGGCAGAAGAGGTGGTTATGATGGCGATACTTCAAGGAAATGGAATGGTTTGTTGTTGCTGCATTCTGCTAAGGTTGTGAGAATTACCCTTGATTTATTTTTCGTAATTGGTTAAGGTTTTTTCTTCTTCTTATAATTATCCTTTAAAGCCCTAGATTTATAATTATTTATATTTATGATAGTTTATGGTGTTGTTGATGATAACTTTGAGACGAAGGAGTAAGTATAAATTGATCTATAACTCCTTGAATTAGTACTGTCACTCTTTATGTTGTATTCTTATGTAGGTTTCACTTCTAAATTGCAGTCATCGGAACAATCTTTTCTGCTACGGATTCTGTTTGCACCCTGCAGGTATATAAAAACTCTCTAAAAACCTCCAATTTAACAGATAAATTTTAATTGCACCGCCATCAAAATTTTCCTGAGGAATCTGGTTATGGATGTACGCCATCAAGGTCTAGTGAGAGGATGGTGGAAGATGAGAGTAGTTTCAGATCTTTTAGTTCTCGTGGGGTAGAGGCCAAGTATGGAAGAAGCAGCCAAGAAGTAAGAGGATCTATCATCCATGAGAGTCCACGAAAGTGGAGAGGACGTCCACGGGAATCTGGAGGCGATGTCTCGTTTAACCCTTTTGGAAGGCACCATGATTTAACTACTCAAAGGTCAATCGGTGATATTATAACATCTCATCATCATTCTGATGCTGAAAATACTCTCTTGGCTCCACATCCCTTCAGAGATGAGCATGATAAGTTGGGTGGTTTGGATGCCTTGGGAACAGGCCACAGATATGAGAGAGACCATTCTTTGGGAGGATCGATCCCGTGGAAACGTTCGAAATGGAATCGTTCTAGCATCTTATCTTCCAGAGGTTCGGTTTTTAGCCATTCAAGTAGCTCAAGGAGTATCAGAACAGATTCAGATTATTGTAAGACTGAGTTGCATCCTGGAAAAGTGACTCCACTTCGCTCTCCTTTAGTGGAGACATCTGGTGATTTACCAACTTATTTGAACTATGAAACATGTCCAAGGAAGAAACCACGGCTTGGATGGGGGCAAGGGTTGGCCAAGTATGAGAAACAGAAAGATGAAGTCCCTGAACGGAAGCCTACTGAACACCCTGTTCAACAACCTATTGAAAAACTTGTGGAGAAATCTGTTGAAAAACTTGCTGAGAAGTTTTTTGAGAAACCCGTAGAAAAACTTGTGGAGAACTCTGTTGAAGAACCTGTCGAGAAAACTGATGAAAAGCCCGTCGAGAAGGAATTCAATATAAGAAAACAGCTTAATCAATTCTATTTGTTGACCAAAAAGAAATTAGTTTCTAGTCTTTTTTTTTTGGCATATTAACTTATATTTGTTGGGTACTCATCTTTTATCTCCTTTTTCCTTCTCTGCAGGAAGTGTTGAGGTCTACTGGAACACAGTCTGACCAAGATCTTGTTCTTGAAGATGCTTCAAGTATAAAAGAGTGTTGTGGATTTGTGGCATATTTGATATGAGCAACATGTAGTAGTTGTCTTTGTGATCACTGTTTAACTTCCTCATTTCACATCTTAAAGTAGGGTTCTATAGTCCGTGCATAAGTCCCATCCAGTACGATTATACCTTCAATTTTTTTTGCAATTTTTTGTCGGAAAGATTTTCAAAAGGCTTAAGGAACTTTTTTTCTTTCTATTCTGTGGACCCATGTTTGTTGCATAGATAAACTCAGCCATATTAGCTATTAATGACATTTTATTAGAAATATTTGAACCTATTTCTTTAGTTTCAATTTGTGGCTTCTTCCTAGCTTTTAAGCAATGCATTTGCTGACAACTACTCCAATATGGGTCCCCATGTCACTTGTATTTCATGGTTTACTTTCTAATTTTATTGGACACCTGGTATTTACATGTTGCGTTCCTTGTGTGTGAACGTTGAGTCATTGTGTCAAAGTATCCATTTTAGTTGTTGATAGGTGATGCTTTACCATTGATATGACATTCTTCTGAAATGTCATCAATCTCTCTTTTCAGTTTTTGTCTTTAAGTTTCTTTGGCCCCTATCAAGAAAACACCTACAAATACAATAGCTGGAAGTGACTTTTAATTTATAACGGCTTCGGGCGATAGCTTATCTTAATATAATATAAAATAAAATAAAAATGATAATTTTATTGTACTTTAACCGGTGCTTAATCAGGATGAGACACCACTGCTTTACAGTTTGGTCTTCGGTGAAAGTGTAGTTGAGAAAATATATTGATTATAGATTCTTCTTCTTCTTGTTGTTCTTTAGGACAAAGCTTCTGTATGAGTCAGATTGAGGAATTATGTGCAAATGTGGGTACGATTGATTCAAATGATAAGATTCAGAACATTTTTTTGTTTCTTTCTCAGTCAGACGGAGTTGCGAAACTTGTGGATTCATTTATTCAAATGGTGTCATTGTTGGAGATGAAAAATAGGACTCCGTTAATATTATCTCCATTGTGTAATTCAAATGGTGTCATTCTTACCTCTCACTGAAGTCACAATCTGTAAGATACTAAGCACGATCGCACGCACCCATGTCGGCTTGGAGGACTTAGAGAGCACACATTCAACTTTCTGTTCTGCTGTTGGAATAAGTTCGTTTGCTGATTCATCATCGTTGAGCTCATGGAATGTTGATGCTCTTGTAGAATCAATCAAACAACTTGTGAGTTTTTTTCTTTTGTTTTTTACAGACAGGTTGCTATGTTACTGCGTCCTCATTTCCCCTTTTCGTAAACCTCATTTTAATCAGTATGAGTATCACTTGCTTTGTGACTGTTGTAATTTGAACTTCAGGCTCCTGATACCAACTGGGTACATGTGATGTAAAACCTTGACCACGAGGGCTTCTACTTACCTAGCGAGGATTCGTCTACTTTTTTCATGTCCGTTTACGCAAGTGCATGCCAGGTATTGGTTCTATAATGTCTACTAAGATATGTTGTATCCACGTCGCCTGAAATTTTCACGTTTGTGCACTCCACCAGACAGCTGGCATGATGTTCATGTATCACTTATTGGTAAACTCGATGTAGTTTATATTTGTTGGATTCATTTTGATTGCCGGTCTGTTGTTCAGGTGTACGTCGATACGGTTCATGGCCATAAGCTTTCAACTGGAGATGGAAATAAGGCTTGGTTATGTCTTGACCTGTTTGGGGAAAGAACATGCCAAGGTGTAAAAGTGAAGTTCAAGGTTAGAGGAGTTCGGTGAGGATTTTAATACATGCTATTGGTGGTTGTATTTTGTTCCACTATATGGGCACCCCTGGTTCTCTCTGAAATTAATCATATTGCATCTCAGTACCAAAGACAATGTAACTGGTTTCCTCTGAAATTAATCATATTAATCATATCGCCATGTACCATTGCAGCGGAAATCAGAAGGTGGACACGAGTCAAGTAGAAGACTTTAAACAGGTGGTCTTCTAACCTTCTTTGAATTAAAATTGTCGCTTGTAAACTGTTATTTTTGCACATTTTCCTAAACATAATCCTTATATCAGCATTCTAACCCTAATACTTCATTCTCAGGTGCAACAAATATACCTCAAGAGCTGGACGAAGCCGCACGGAGGCGAATTACAAAGCGCCAGTATATTCCTCTACTTTCTGCTGATAAGATTTTATGACTACACTCAATTTTTTAAACCCTTATAAGTTGTAAGAATCCCTATAATCCTTCACAATTGTTGTTGAAGAAGCTAGAGTTTGGATTATTCATAGTCTTACTTGAGAAGGAAGGGTTGTTCAAGCTCTCAGAAGAGGATACCAATGCCATCTGCAGAGTGACTGCGGGTATTTAATCATATGGCTGAGTTCATGATGTTACTTCCCATTAGCATCTATTGAATTTGTATCTTCTGTTACTGATTAGATTCTTTTACCTATAGGTAAATAATATTGGATGTGGACCTATTTAATATGTTTATATACATTCCTATAAATAACAAGTAGGTGTATACAAGTATAAAGAAACATGGGCATTATATGCGCTGCAGATATTTCTAGTGATGTAGCAAGTGAAATAGTAGTGTATTTGATACTTGATATTTTCTTGTGAAGTGCCCAAAATTTTTAGCTCTGTAATGGTTATAATAAGAATCATGAACATATTATCATAATAGTCTCGATCACTTTTATGTGACTATGGTTTTTTTGTGATCTGTAATTTGATCAAGTGCTGTCATCTGCCTGAAAATTATTTGGATACTATCTAGCTACTTAATTTGTTGATATATGAATCGTTCTTGATGGATTGCGATGATCAATAATTGTTCTTGGTCGATTGCAATTCAGGAGCAGAAATAAGCCAGAAAATGTGCCGGCAGTAAAATATTTTTAACCGGGAAATTAATTTGCAACGGATATAAACGTTGTACAATTATACGTTGCACAAATTGCCGGAAATGAGCAACGGATGTAACTGTAACCAAATAAATAAAACGTTGACCAAATCAAAATGGGACCCACAAAAGTGTTATTCTATAAATAATATCCGTTGCACAAATTATTTATACGTTGCACAAATAAAAAAAGGTGCAACGGTTGTGCAACGTTTATAAGCGTTGTACAAAATAATTTGTGCAACGGATAATATGTGTTGCACACCAATGCGCAACGCCGTTTTGCCAACGTTTATTTCCGTTGCAAAAATTATGCACAACGTTTATAAACGTCCCTAAATGACCATTTTGGTGTAGTGTAAGTCCAAATAGTTTCTTAAAATCATTCTAAAGTTCGGTCCGGAAACTAATTTTTGTCATTTTGGCTTAATTAAGATGAAAAACTACTTCTTTTATGTGCTATCCAAATACTCCCTTCACAACAAAATCAGTTTTGCATGTTTAGTAGGCACTTTGAATAATTACAAATAACTGAATTAGTTTACACTATTCAACTCATACAATTCGAATCATTATTTAGAAAATCGACCCAGTCTAAAATATGAATCGAAATTACTAAGAATCGAAAATATTTTTCTGAAAGTGCGATTCTTGCTTAGTGTTTAATTTTGACTAGTCAATTTGAACAGGAAAACGAGCTACGAATTCGAATCAAATCTCCTCTATTCATGTGGTTAACAATTAGACAATTGCACCACACCAGTTTGTTTTGCTAATAATCAAATTTTGTTAAGTTTATTTTTTTTTTGATACTAAGAGAGGATTTTATTGATTAACTATTTTAAAAAAAAGGTAGTCTTCCTCTGTTAGTTTAGAAATATCATGAGGAAAGTTTGAAATATAAGAAAAACTTAAGGGTTCAAGTCTAGCTTTCCTTGCTAGTTCATGAGCCACACTATTTCCTAGTCTATTTATTAACTTGGAAAACCAAAATGAGTTATTTGAAAACTTGTACTTGATGGTAGAGATAAATTGTTGATTGAGCCAGTGGACGTGAGATTCTCCATTTTTCATAGAGTTAACCACATTTGCACAGTCCATTTCAAAAATAACTTTGTCATAACCATCCTTCTCCATCCATTCCACAGCCATGAGGAGAGATTTGCATTCAAAATGTTCAGCTCCCACATCTTCCTCCACTTCTTCCTCCAGCTTGAAGCCTTTCACCCCTACTACAATTCCTGCATGATCACGCAGAATTAGTCCAATGCTAACTTTCTTAGACTCAGACATATAAGAAGCATCAATATTCATCTTAAGAAATCCTTCATCAGGAGGGATCCAATCCTTGATGAGGATGCTACATTGTCTGTTGTCAGAAATAGTATTAACAGTATGATTACAAAGGTGAATTAAATGTTATATTCTAGAGATGGTGTTGTTCTTATGGGGAGTAATATCCTGAAAGGTTAGGTTACACCTATCTTTCCAGATGTACCAGATAGTACATATTAATTTAGTCACATATTCCTTATTGTAGAGTTCTTCACCTGCATTAAACCAAGCAACTACCCAATTTTTTAAAGAATTATGATGCTGAAATTCAGTGGTAATATCAACATTTACAGCATTCTAGATGGAAGTAGCATATTCACATTCAACAAGTAAATGTGAAATAGTTTCAAGACTATGATTACAGAACTTACAGTGTGGCTCTACTTCAGACATGTAAGTAGCAAGTTTGGCTCTAACAGGGACTATGTTTTTCAAACACTTCCAGACAAAAAGTTGTACTCTATGAGGTATTTTATACTTCCATAGTTGTTTCCAAACATGTCTAGGAATGCTATCACTAATAGTGGCAATATTAACATAACTAGTACATAAGGTATTATAAGCACTCTTAACAATGAAAATACCTCTTCTGTCAGGTTTCCAAATCAAATAATCTTGGCCAGAAGGAGGAATATGCATATTTAGGATAGCAGTGGAGGTATCATGATTAAAAATAGAAAAGATTAATTTCCCATTCCAGATTTTAGTACCAGGCAAAAACAGATCACAAACAAAGGTATAAGAAGACAAGCTAGATAGTCCCACAGTAGGGACAGGTGGACTATTGAAGCCAATAATCCAATTATCAAGCCAAATGTTGATTTTAGTACCACACTGAACTATCCACATAGAGTGTTGTTGAACAACCTCAACGCCATAATAAATTCTTCTCCAAAGCCAAGAAGAATTGTCTTTTAATTTATCTAGATGAAGTAAGCTACCATCTTTACCATACTTAGAACTAAGAAGTTGCATATACAGGGAATTATTATCATTACAGGCCTTCCAAGCTAATTTATAAAGCATTGCAGTGTTGAAATGTTCTAGGTTTCTAAAGCTTAGACCACCCAAATATTTTGGTATACTCATGTTATTCCAACCTAGCAAACAAAGACCTCTATTACCACTGTGCCCCCACCAGAAGTGTTTTTGAATAGAGTCCATTTGATCAATCAAAGTTTTAGGAATTCTAAAACAACCCATCTGATAAGTGGGTAAAGCATTTAGCACATGTTTAACCATGACAGTTCTAGCAGATTGATTCATAGTTTTTCCTTTCCAAGTCTTGAGTCTAGATCAAAAGGATTGAACTAGAGGATTAAAGGCTTTAGTTCTGCTTCTGCCTAATAGGAGGGTTGTACCTAAATAAGTATCAATATCTTTCATTTCAGTCATATGAAGTTCATTAGCTATAATAGCTTTAGTACTAGGGCTAAGATTATGACTAAAATAAACACTGGACTTACTTAGGTTTAGCATTTGACCTGACACACTATCAAAATAATCCAGAGTAGACAGAATACCAGCAATATTATGCATATCAGCTTTAACAAAAAATAAGGATATCATCAGCAAACATTAGATGGGTAATACCTAGAGCATTCCTAGCAGCCTTAACTCCTGAAATTTGATGGTTAGTTTCAGCATTTAAGAATAATCTAGATGAGAATTCCATGCATAGAATGAAAAGATAAGGTGACAAAGGATCACCTTGTCTCATCCCTCTAGATGGTTTAAAACCATTAGTAGGAGATCCATTCAGGAGAATATATATGTGGGTAGTAGCGATACATTGATTAACAAAGCCACATAATTTGTCATCAAATCCAAAACTCTTAAGAACTCCTAATAAGAAAGGTCATTCAATTCTGTCAAAGGCTTTAGGAAGGTCAAGTTTTAAAGCCATAGTTCCACTGTGACCATCCTTATGCTTCATGGTATGAATCATTTCATGGTCTATAATGATGTTGCCATGAATATCTCTACCTGGTACAAATGCAGCTTGGTAAGGAGAGATCAAATGCTTTAGATGAGGTTTGATTCTATCAGCCATAATCTTAGAGATAACCTTATAAATAGTATTGCACAAACCTATAGGTCTGAAATATACAGGTTTAGTAGCATTATAAATCTTAGGAATCAAACTAAGATAAGTTTTGTTGAAAGTTGTTGGCATGAAACCTGCTTCAAAAGAACTTTGAATAACATTAGTAACATCTTGCCCAACAATGCCCCAATTATATTTATAAAATCCAGGTTGGAAACCATCAGGGCCAGGTGAGCCCCAATCATTCATATGCTTAATAGTATCAAAGATCTCATCAGTAGAAGGAATTCTATTTAGCTGAGAATTGTCATTAACAATAATAACAATGGGGATAATATCAAAAGTAGTATCAGTAAAACTAGGATTAGAAGTTTTACTTACTTTCTCAAAATGACTAACAAGCATATTAACAATATCATCACTATCATTAAACCAGATATCATTATCATCACATAAGCAATCAATGGTTTTCCTGAACATTCTTCTATTAGCTAAGGTGTGAAAATATTTAGTATTTTGATCCATTTCTGTAATGAAAGTGTCACCAGATTTTTGTTTATAAAACTCAGTTTTAATATTAAACCATTCATCTAATTTCTTAGTGAGGGTAATAATGTTTTCATATTGAGTTTCAGATATGGAATTATTCTGAGCTGCTTGAAGTTGAAATTGAATGTTATTTATATTTCTATCTATATCACCAAATTCAATCTTATTCCAATGAGAAAGTCTTTTTCTAGTATTATGTTGTTTAGCAATCAGTTGGAAACCTGCAGATCCAGAATCATTATTAGTCCAAGCAGTAGATAATTGAGTCTTGAAAGTTATATGTTTCATCCACATTGAAATAAATTTAAAAGGCCTCCAGGTATTCCTGTTAAGGACTTGAGGGATCAATAATATAGGACAATGGTCAGAACCAGCTTGAACTAAATGCATAATCTTAGAATGTGGGTAAGAGTTGCACCAATAGATATTACCTATAGCCATATCTATTCTAGATTTTTTACTTCCAGTTCCAAAACTGTTACTTGTCCAAGTGTAATGTTTACCACTATATCCTATATCCATAACACCACAAGTATTAACCTTGTCTTGAACATATCTATCTTCAATATGATAGTTGACAGCTTCAGAGATATTATGCATATGAAAGTTCAAATCACCTATTATAATCTAAGGTTGCCTGATATTTTCACTAATACTGAGAAGGAAATCCCATTGTTCTTTCTTTTTATCAAAATAGGTGGACCCATACATGAATAAGGACATCAGGTTGACTAAGATGAATTTTTGTGATAACATGTATCATATTTTTGAAACATCTTGCACTTTACAGTGAATTATATCTTTCCACATTAAAATTAAACCTCCAGCTAGACCAACTCTATCAATATGGACATAATTGCAGTAAATCAGAGAATTAGCAAAGGAAATCATTTTAGCACCATCTATTTTTGTTTCAGAGAGAAATAAAAAATCAAGTGAGTGTTTTTTAACCAGGAAAAAAACTTGATCTCTAGTGATTTTTTTTGCAAGACCTTGAACATTCCAAGCTAGGACTTTCATATTGACAGGAAGAAGCAAAAAATAAATTTGAAAATTTGAAAAATGAAATTGCAAAATAAAGGGTGAATTTTTAGTTACCAGAATTGCAGTGGCCTCATTCCTTTCATGGGAGTACTCTCTTGCAGGTAGATCTCCTTCTTCAGCTAAATCATGTTCCATCCCATCAAAATGTTCCAATATATTAGATGATCCAGTATTAAGACCAACAATGTGCTTGTGAATATCATGAGACTGTAGGACAGGACTTCGAATGGTTTTTGTACCATTTGACTCTCCCACCTCTTTACTCGTTTCTCTCTTAGTTCTTCTTTCTTCCTCCTGTTTGTCAGCCATTTCTTTTTCTTCAAGTTGTCTCTGACTTGCTTCACATACCCTTTGCAACAAAAGGTCTAAATCTTCAGTAATCTCAACCCCATAAGCTCTTTCCAGATTATGACAATAAGTGACATATTCTTCATTAGTGTATCTTCTAATCTTTAAATCCAATGTAGTGTTTTCACATTCATCATCATCATGGTCAATAGTGAAACAATACTTGCATAGAAGGTGAGGCTGTTTTTCCCAATGGTATCTAACCCATGTAACTCCACCAGAAGCTGTATTCCACCATCTACCCCTGTGCATAGGTTTCTTAAGATCAATTTTGACTCTTGCTGTAATCATTGATCTAGCCACATGTCTACAATTTTCTGGTATAGTTTTAATCTTTGGACCTAGTTCAATGAGGGCTTCATCAATAACCTGGACTGAGTGGTGTTCAATTAGATTATTTTTGAACTGAACATTCCATTCTTGATGGGTAAAGACTTGATCCTTAACAACAATTGAGGGGTCATATTTCTTAAGATTGAGATGGTATTTCTTAATGTTCCAGGGACCCTTCTTGAGAATAGCTTCAACCATCTCATTTGAAGTAAACTTAAAATGAAAAATATTCTTATCCAAAGCGCGCATATTTAAAATTCGGTATTGCTTCCATAGTTGCGTGACCTCTTTCCTAATTTTATTTGTTTCAAAAGTATCTTTAGTAAAAAGCTTACCAATGAAAGAGTTATTCAAATCTTCAGTTGATGATGATATAGCTCTATTTGAACCAACAACTTTCCTGATTTGCCTTGCATTCAGATCACGAAGTTTAGTATCTTGCATCTTTGAAGTGATTAAAGAGACTTGAGAATTGGAAGAAGAAGCCATAGTTCTGGTAAACCAAAATTGAGTCTATACTTTGGGTAAGATATTGTGAGAATACTTTGGTTTCTCCGAGTTATAAAGTAGAGAATTGTATATATTATAACCAAATTTAGTTATACTGGTATAACTATCTTGAGTAGGAATATGAAAGAAAATATTCTTATGAGCTGGAAAGGTATTTGTAGAATTGAATGAGATAAGAGTCAACTGATACATAATTAATCCCATTCTGCATCTCCACCAATCACGCTGAGTTATAGGAGGAAACTTTGAGTTTTGAAAATTCAAAATTTTCGACTTACACCATTGAATCGGTATGCAGAACTTGTAGCAATCTGACTCACTGGAATTATAAACATGTTTAACACTGAAATACTGGATCATACTGATAGGAACTATTATCTTGTTGATGGGTTGCAAAACTGCTATCGTAGATGAATTCAAAAGAATTGTTTGCTGCAACAATAAAGTTGGCAGAAGGAGAGTCCACCATACCAAAGTCCAAAAATGGATGCCTGCCATGGTGCTAGAAAGAGGCCCGCTGCAAAAATAATTAAAAATCCATTAGAAAGAAGAACACGCTAATTAAAAGGGTATAATCATAAAAGAAAGACAGATAACCAGTGAAAAAGAAAAGGATAAAAACTAGAATTCAAAATGGAAGAGGGGGAAAAAATGAAAACTATAAACAGAAATTGAAATTATCTATAGATGTTGATGAGAAAACGTGTATTGGTGTTGATGAATCCATCCACTGGATCTAACTGGAATTTGGATTTATCTAGGGTACTTTAATTTCAAATCCGGAGGTTCTACTCAAC
This sequence comes from Papaver bracteatum, assembly GCA_023529315.1. Classification (NCBI taxonomy): domain Eukaryota; kingdom Viridiplantae; phylum Streptophyta; class Magnoliopsida; order Ranunculales; family Papaveraceae; genus Papaver; species Papaver bracteatum. The sequence goes on along the minus strand of JAJJWX010003234.1, from coordinate 429,095 downwards.
TTCCATGGCTAGCACTTTGATTAATCTATACTCAATTTTTTTGTTAAGTTTATATAAATTCCAGTTCCCACTTTTACTTTGAGTTTAAGAGGTAATAAAAAAGTCACAGATTTATAATTCCGTATGCGATTTGATCCTTGAAATATGAAATTGATTCGTTTCACAATTCACGATTTCACAATCTTAAAATTTGGAAACGATCTAACAAGATAAAATATAGATACGAAAAGAGCCGAAACATCTATTTGGAAACATAGAGAGTGGCCATGATGTCATATTTCAAAGTGATTCGTAACCTATAGTGATGCTGCTTAAGGGAATGCATGCTAAAATGAGGAAATTTAGCTATACCAATAATAATCATTTTGGAAACAACCTCAAAAATGCTACCAACTTAAAATTTCAGCTCTTATTTTAACCAAAAGACTTGATATAATCGGTTGCTAATATCTTGGATTTATAAAATTTATGCTTCCCAAAACATTTGGAAAAGAAAAGCTCTAGGAAACCTTCTAGATTTTTTTTTGCCACTGATTTTTGTAAAAACAATGTAATCATTTTACCAGTGTAACGTTTCTTCCGAATTCGATTATGATAAGAACTTTATCAGTGTAATGGTTGTCGTTTTTTACTCATTTTCGAAAATATTTTTTAAAAAAAAGAATGGACCGTACGAGTATATAAATGAACTCATCCAATGGCTAAAACAAGGAGATCTCAACACCACCTTTTTCCATACTCAGGCTACAATACATCGTAGAATCAATCACATACAAAGTGAAGATGGAACGTGGATGGACACACAACAAGGAATTGCAGATACTCTACTGCAATATTTCACCAAACAGTACCAGGCACCACCGACCGCAATTGATCTGAGTCTATTCGAATATGTCCAACCAAGAATTTCAGATCATCACAAAGCGAAACTGCTCCAACATGTCACCAAGAAAGAAATTAAAAGAGCGCTATTCTCCATAGACTCGGACAAGGCACCGGGTCCAGATGGCTATACACGAGTAAGTTCTTTAAACTTCTTTGGGATAGTACTGGTCAACAAATAGTAGAAATGGTCACACACTTCTTTCAACAAAACCAACTCAATGATGGAATTAACCACAAAAACCTAACCCTTATTCCTAAAACAACCTCAGCCACAACACCGGCTCATTATAGACCGATAGGTTTATGTAATGTGGTCTACAAGATCATAAAAAAAATCTTGGTAGAAAGAATAAGACTGATTCTACAATTTATAATCATCCCCTTCCAATTAGCGTTTGTACCTAATAGAGCAATCCATGACAACATTGCAATGGCGACGGAGATCTTCCACCAAATACGAACAACGCCAATATCAACATATCCAAAGATTACATTGAAACTGGATATTGCAAAGGCTTACAATTCACTCGATTGGGGGTTCATCAGAAAGGCATTAATGGCAATTGGTTTTCCGGAAGAATACATTGCATGGACTATGGCGTGTGTAACCACGGTCACCTACTCCATCAATGTTAATGGCGCACCATTTGGACAAATAAAACCGACAAGAGGCTTACGCCAGGGGGATCTGCTGTCCCCATATTTGTTCATTATCTATGCAGAAATTCTCTTCTCCAATCTGGGAAAACAACAAGAGCTGGGCAACATCAAAGGAATAAAAATGGCTCCCAATGGTGCACTTGATGTACGCGGATGATTTGTTAATTACATGTACAACACAACCGAAGACGTGTAACACTCTGTTGAACCTACTAATGAAATATTCCACGTTAGCAGGACATCTCATCAACAGAGACAAATCTCTCATCATACATCACCCGAGACTGACACAGCAAGAACGTATTGGACTACAAAATTTCTTTGAAATACCAACAACGGAGAATCCTCCATAGTATTTGGGAGTGCACTTCAAACATGGCAGACGAAGCTCACACATGCACACAGAACTTCTAAATAGATTGGAGAGAAAAACTAAAGGTTGGATAGCAAAATGTGTCAACCAAGCAGGAAGAGAGCTCCTCATCAGAACATCCTTACTACCGACTGCCAACCATATGATGCAGACACAGCTACTTCCGTTACACATCCACAACAAAATCGACAGAATAGCTCGGAATTTCTTTTGGGGGCATGACAAACAGATAAGGAGGCTACACCCATTAGGTTGGCAAAGAGTCACATTAACCAGAAATATGGGGGAACAGGCATTCACCGAAGTAGAGAACACAACCAAGCGCTGCTGCTGAAAAAGGTTTGGCAAGTACACGGCGGGGAAAACACAATGTGGGCAAATATGTGAAGGATCAACAACCACTGCTGGCACAACCTATAGACAAGCCAAAGAAAATGGCGAGTCCAACCAGGAAAGTTTTAATTAACCTAGCTACTATTTTGCAGGAACATTGCTCGATTAAAATAGGAAATGGCCAAGATACAATGATAACAAACAACTGGATACCTCATCAACCGAACACCATCATCACAGCACCTATACAAAACATCATGGTCTCAAACCTCATCGACACAACACATAATACTTGGGACCATGATATCATACACACCATGTTTTCACCAGCCATAGCCCATATCATAACCAGTATCCACTTACCACAACCACCACAACAGCATAAAGTAATTTGGCCATACACAGCTACGGGAAAGTACACTCCAAAATCGGGGTACCAAATACTGTTAACCCGAAAAACCAAAACCATAGAAACAAACCAAAACCCATCAAATATCCAATCCCATATAAACCAAACATCACAATCTGCATCTTCTACAAACAACCCAACACAACCAAATTCCACACAAAATATGGGAAACATCATAGATTCCACCACCCAGGGACACTTCAAAACCATTTGGAAATTGAAATGGCCACCAAAAATCCGACTTTTCTTATGGAAAGCCACTTTAGAAGGACTACCAACTTTCAACACCTTAGCACAAAATTTTTTGTCAACTCATCAATCTGCCCGCTATGCAACACAGCACCGAAAACGACACAGCATTTAATGTTCCATTGCGAATGGGCTATGAGAGTATGGCAAATAATCCTAACAGAGCTCAATCAACAAACCACCACCACCCACACAAACCAAAATCAGATCCATTATCAGCAACCGACAACCATATGGGAAGTATTACATCAAAGGTTCCCAGATGAGATAAAAGCTACCTTTGATTTTACCTTATGGCATATATGGTTGGCAAGAAACGCGTCAGTATACAATGGGACCGGCTGGAGCAGGAATTATATGAAGAAACAACAACAGAAAACCACTGGTTATGATGGCGGCACCTCTAGGCATAACAAATTCGGCGACAACGGAAACATGTTGTCTACTCCTAGCGGTTAAAATTGTGATTCAGCAACAATGGCACAAGGTGTGTTTTGAAATGGACTCCAAACTGATCATCCAACTACTAAAGCAACCGGAAGAAGAACAACCGTGGTACCTGACAACAATGCTTAAGGAAATCAACCACCTAATATAACAGATCCCAATGAGACGACTACAACATACTTATCGATAGGAAAATCAGGCGGCGGATGCACTAGCAAACGAGGCGATACTTCATCGGCAAAAGAATCCAACGACGGCATCAACATTAATATGGCAACATAATTGTCCACAATTTCTTTCCAACTATTTTTATGCTGACAAAATAGGGACAAAATACCCTAGAATTGTAACACGTGTTTGAGTTATGAATTGGTCACATCTTCAAAAAAAAATATATAAATATAAATGAACTCTACCGAAAATGAATATCAATTGCTACTATAGATACAGTTCGGTGGGTTCCTTTTTACTGTTAATCCTACCCCAAACGTAAAACTTCATCTATACTTTCTTGGAAAATGTACAAAACAGTCTTTAGTATTAGAATCCTATTCACAAAAGCGTCCTACTATTATAATAAAATGATCATACTTCCATTAAAAAAAGAGTTAAGTGGTGACTCACGGTTAAATATGTTAATGAAATTACCTATGTGTCCTTCATTTTTATCCCTCCATACACAATTTTAACTTTTGTTCATTATAATGTTTTTGATGGTGGTGCTATTTGTAGGTGGTGGTGGTGGTGCCACTTACATATCGTTACACCGCATTCAAGATCGTAAAACCGCATTCAAGTTCGTTACACCGCATTCAGGATCGTTACACCGCATTAACCCAAAGGGTTCACCGCTTCCATTCCGGGGTTTAGCGGAGATTCTTAAGCTTCCACCACCACCACTTCAACCAATTAGTTAACTAGGAAGGATATTTTGAAGGAGGGTATTTTCAGAAAAGATAACACCATTTTATTCAAAAGGGTTAAATCATATGGAAAAAGACCATTTTGTAAATGAGTTATAAAAGTATGATCATTTTTTGACCGAATTACAAAAAGTATGACCATTCTATAATTGGCCCTTTCTTTTTTCCTCAGCAAATATAATTGTATTGTAAGAAGAAGCTTATCATAGATAGGCAAAAAGATACAATCCAGTGGCCATTAGACTTTCTTTAGTACAAGCACCAAACAAACCTAAGGCAAAATCTTAACAACCAAAAAAAAAAAGAAAAAAAAAACTTAACAGCTGAATAAAAAACTTCATCTACACTTAAGAGCAACTACAGGACGAGTAAAACTATAAATATGGTCCAGAAACCATACACAGTCGAACGGACTAAAGATTAAAATATGGACTAAAACCAAATCTCAGAGTATATTTGGTCTCAAACCCAGACCAAAATCAAATATAGTCGAGCGAAGTTATAAAGTTGGTTTGTTAATAGGTGAAGTTATAAAGTGCGTTTCATGTAAAGCGGATGTATATCCCCGTGCCATGATGAGGTGTATATATAAATTACGATTCGTTCGAGCGTTGGTATAATGTACGCCTGTTCAGGCGTTGCTAAAATATACGCCTCATGCTAGGTGTGGATTACAGGTTCGTCCCATTCAGGCGAACAAAATACATACGCCCATTCTATCCATAACTTGACCAGAGCGCTGTAAACTGCAATCCATTCAGACCCTGTAATACTCAGCTGAGAACATCATAAAACCATAAAAATTTGAATCCATCTCAAACAAAACACTCCACCCCTGTCAATTGTATCACCGTCTTTCTATCAAACCAAATACCACCAGCTTAATCTCATTGTTGATAATGAATTCTTCCCCTAACCCTTGGCAGATGATCACACAAAGTCCATGGCAAAGTTTGCATTGGCTCAGGCTTTCTGTCAAACACATTGTGTGTAGTTCAACTACTGGCCTTTGTTGTCTCCTCTTGGCTTTATTTCTTCCCAAATTCGAGTTCCCTGCAAAGCATAACAAAAACCATAGCTTCATTCAATGTAAAATTCTCAATCACCACTATAATCCCCCACCAATCATCACAATTTACTGCTACGATCAACAACAACAGCATTTCTTGGACGGAGAAAAGGGAGGAAAAAATAAAACTGCTTTGAATTCAAAAAAACAACCCAGAATTATGTAACTCGAGTAACCCAACTTCCATGGTCATATCGATCTTTTATATCTTCAGCACAACCATCAAAAAACTCATCTAATCAACAGCTTTAGATCCCCTTTCCTTGCCAGTCTTATCTCAAAATTTCACCCGAATTCCATTCATTTCATGTCATCTCCACTTCCTTGCTTCTCTGTATGATATAAGGACCTCGACCCTTGCTGAACAACTACAAGATTCATGGTTTTACTGACGGCAGACTTGCTTCTTGAATTGGCGAACTTATAATGTATGCATGAGCCCAGGCTCACGTATTATCCCCACCCCATCGGGTGAATATTTCAGCTACGTCTATTGGTGGGGCGTTAATTATAAACACGTCCCACATACGGTGTTTGTTATATCTACGCTCTGCAACGGGCGTAATATTTATATACGCCCCATCCAGGCGTGCAGAATACCTACGCCCGTCAGCAAACGAACGTTATATTTGTGCTCGATCAAATGTAGTCCTCTACCATAGCGTATCAACACGGACTAAAACCAAACTTTGGTATTTATTTTTTTTGGTCTTTGGTTTTGATCGCACCACTGCAATTGCTCGTAGACTACTATTCTTGTGCCCTTCCCCTATTTTGGGCTCAAACTTATCTTTCCTGATGATTATCCAGTTTGGGCATCCTGTTCGAATAAGTATGAACCCAGTTGCTTACATTCATTCTTTATTTTTCTCCGCAACGACGATTTTTTTTTGAGATTTCTTAATCTATTATCAACTCTCACTAGTGCTGTAGTGCTTAGATCTAGGGTTAATAACACTAACAAACAGGAATATCAGAGACACAAATTCAACGTGGTTCAGCAAGTGTTGCCTACATCCATAGACGAATCCCCGTAGGGAGAGATATTTCATTGATGTGACTGATATAATTGATTTTTGATTTCTTTACGGTTTGTTTTTGTATTTTCCTCTATCACGACGTCCTCCATTTAGGGTTGAGTTTCCCCTCTATTTATATAATTGGATACATGGGTTAAACCTTTATTTCGAGATAAACTTCATATGGAAGTAACTTGGTCAGCAAGTCATCCAGAGTTTTTGCATTGAATCGATGGAAACGGGCCAAATCGACATGGGTTTGCGGGTTTGACCAAAGACCTTGAAATGGACTGGCAGACTGCCTTGACTGCAGACATGGCTGGAAACTGGATGAAGGCTGGCTGACATCACAACTGGAAACATGTCTTTGACAGATGACGATGATTGACTGGGAGTTGACTGAGAGTTGACTTTGACTAATCATTGACTTTGACCATTGACCGGTCATTGACTTCATGGATGTTTGTACCCATAAATATTTCCAGGCACGAAACACGATGATTTTGGTGTTGTTGATAAAAACATGGCTAGTAACAGGAAATAATCAGAAATGATAGACACACGGATTTAACGTGGTTCGGCATGGTTTGCCTACGTCCATGGACGAATCCCCTTGGGGAGAAATATTTTATTGATATTTGTATTACAATGTATCTTTTTCTATATTTTCTCCCTCCTCTTCTCTTTGCTAGCTCCCTATTTATACAGTTGAATGCATGAAACTGCTCATTCATGCCTCCGCATGAAACTACTCATTCGTGCCTCCATGATAAATTCTGCATGTTGGCTGACTGGATTGATGGTTGACAGGCATAATGGCTGACAGTATGGATGGATGTTGGCTGGCAGACTGGATTGGTTGCACGGGTAGAGAATGACTAGCAGTGCGATAGAGTACTTTGCTGGGAATTGGTTGCCAACACCATCAGCAGCATGGATGGAAACTGCATGGCAGCACCATCGGCATCATGGACTTGACATTGACTGATGGTTGATTTTGACCGTTTACCGATGGTTGACTTTGTCTACTAATCGAGCGTTGACTTTGACCATTGACCGAGTGTTGACTTTGACCATTAATTGGTCATTGGATTTATGTAATACTGGGCACGCTGGTGGGTTACATCAGTTGACTTGTTAGCGGGCTTGGATGAGGGTCAAAAGATGATTCAAGTACCACTTTGTCCTATTATGTTGCATTTTTACTTATGGTACAAACATCAGTTGGAGGTTAAAAACATCTTATTTTCCTTGATCAATGACAAAATTTTCCTTTAAGTGTGGATTATTGCTGCTAAAGTGTTTAGAAACCTTCTCTTGCTGTTCGCGGAAATCAAGATGCCCCCAAGAGTAAATTTCTGTTGTTGAAGCGCAAAGAAAATAGCCTTCGCTGATTGTGGAAATCATAAACAAGTCTCCCACAAGTGAGGCTATTGTGATTGGAAGATCGACGGGAAATAGTTGAGCATGAACCATGGTTGTATGAAAAATCTGGACCGAAGGCTGAACTGGTCTGTAACGGAAGCGTGATGCTGGAGTGGAGTGGTGTTGAGAGTGAGCGGTAACTGCTGATGTAAAACTGAAGTGTGGTAGTTTGTAGGACTTGACTAGTAACTGTAGTTTGTAAAAGATGATCTAATTTGACGTTACTCGACTGGAATCTGTGTTCGTTGTTGTTGTAAACGAAATTTGAATTTGCAGACTGTCAGTAATTTATGACCAAACTAAGTAGTAGTAGCTATTGGTATTAGGCTGCTGTCAATTACAGATTAAGCCGATGTAGTTGCAAGTGAAAGGGTGTGACTCTTTAGTAGTTAAGATGGTAACATACTTTGTGTGTTGTTGAACCTCCAATGGTCTTGGTTGAGCTACTGGATGTGGCATCGATCTTTATATGTCTTCAATAGTTATATGAATCAGGATAGCAGCAGCGATGTCGACTATATCACAATAGTTGTTGCGGAACTAGATTGCAGTGATTGCGGTAAACTTGACTGCGATGGCCACAAAAAACTGTCCTCTGCAGTAATGAGTAAAACCGGGCAGTAACAGCATTGAGAAAAACTGGTCTGCACCATCTGCAATTAGCTGGACTGCATGAGTTGCGAATTGAGCTGGACTGCAGTAACTTCGATCAGATGGTCTGCAGTAGCGACGAGCAAATTTTGCACTTCAAGAAATTGCGATCAATTTGATTGCAGAAATGTGGAACATAATCAGATCGCAAAGATCTTTGATCAGCTGGACTACGATAGCAACGAGAAAAGTTGCACTGCATCAGCTGCTATCAGCTGGATTGCAGGACCTCCGAACAAAGCTATACTACAGCAGCTTCGATCAGCTGGACTACAGCAGCAACGAACAAAGTTTCATTGAAGGAGATGCAAAAATAGTCGGACTGCAGGAACTGCGAACATAGCCGGACTGCAGCAGTTGCGATCAGCTATACTGCAACAGCAGCGAGCAAAGCTTCACTATAGCAGATGTAATCAGCTGGACTGCAAGAGCTGCGAACATAGATAGACTGCAACATCTGCGATCAGCTGGACTGCAACATCTGTGAACATAGCCTGATCAAGATTAATGAATCGCGATCAGCTGACTCAGAGCAGCACCGCTAACATAGATGGACGCGAACATAGCAACTACATGATCTGCGATGGAATCACCGACTACTGCAACATGCGATCAAGCAGACTGAGCAAAGTTTCACTGCCTCACCGGACTGATCGAATTGGACCAAAGATAGGAGACGCGAACATAGCTGAACTACATGAGCTACGAACATAGATGGAATTGCAGCACTGCAAACATAGATATACGATTAAGACTACACCAGCATCTCGCGATCATCTGACCGCTTTGCAGGAACTGAGAACATAGATATAGATTACAACATCGTCAGATCAGAATCTTGATCAACATAGACTACATCAAAGAACGCAAAGTTTCAAAGATGCACCGACAATATAGCTGAACTACATGATCACATAGATGACTGCAGAATTGCGAACATAGCAGGGACAAAGAAACATAGAATCGCGATCACTGGACGCAACAAAGAAAGATGAGCAAAGCTTCAACTTCATTGCATTAGCTGCTATCAGCTAGATTGCAGGAACTGCAAACATAGATATACTACAGCAGCTTCGATCATATGGACTACAACAACAACGAGCAAAGTTGCACTACAGCAGCTGTGATTATCTGACTGCAGGAACTGCGAACATAGCCAGACTGCAGCAGCTGCGATCATCTGGACTGCAACAGCAGCGAGCAAAGCTTCACTGTAACAGCTGTAATCAGCTAGACTGCAAGAGCTACGAACATATATAGACTGAAGTAGCTGCGATCAGATAGACTGCAACAGCTGTGAACATAGCCTGACTGCAGCAGCTGCGATCATCTTAACTGTAGGAGCTGCGAACATAGCTGGACTGCAGCATCTGCGATCAGCTGGACTGCAACAGCTGTGAACATATCCTGACTGCAGCAGCTGCGATCAGGTGGACTGTAGGAGCTGAGAACATAGCTATACTGCAGCATCTGCGATCAGCTGGACTGCAACAGCAGCGAGCAAAGTTTCACTGCCTTAGCTGTGATCAGATGGACTATAGGAGATGCGAACATAGCTGGACTGCATGAGCTGCGACGAGCAAGGCTACACTGCAGCATCTACGATCAGCTGGATTGCAGGAACTGCGAAAATTGATGTACTGTAGCAGCTTCGATCTGTTGGACTTTAACAGCAGCGAGCAAAGATGTACTTGAAGATGCGTCACCGGATCATAGAATCGTGAACATAGCCGAACTCAGCAGAAATGCGATCATCTGGATCGCAACAAAATGAGCAAAGATGCAATACGAGAAAATGAATTATTTTTTCCCATTGAGAAAAGTTGTACAGAATGCTTTAATATTATGCTCGTGAAAAAGTTGTTTGAACGTCGTGAAAAATCACTATTGTAACCCAGTTTGATCGTAATAGTCGCAGTCCAGCTGATCGCAGCTGCTGCTGACCATATAATCGCACATACTGCAGTCCAGTTGATCGCAACTGCTGCAATCTAGATTCGCAATTCGAGATTTGTTGAAACTATTACCTTCGGTAACTACTAAAACTGCATCGCTACAAATACCGATGAAACCGCTCTCAAGGCGTTCAATCCAAGGTGAAAGATGCCATAAAAACATCATCAAAATTTTTGCTTGATTTTCGATCTACAACATGGCTTGGTCCAGATTTCAATCACTGCAGTCCAGCTGATCGCAGCCGCAGCAGTCCAGTTAATCAGAGTTATTGCAGTCCAGTTGATCGCAATTGATGTAGTCCAGCATCGCAGTCGGGAGCCACCAAAGTTGACTCACTGCAAAAATTACCAAGATTGTTGTCAGGATGTTCGATCCGCAGCATGTTCAAGTCCAAAGTTCGAAAAAATTTACTGCTCAAATAACGAAGTGTCCACCTGTTCGAGTTTGAAGTATGTCAAAATCGTTACTATCAGGATCGTAGGGTTGTCGAATTGCCTACATCTCTAAGCGCTTGAAAACCCTTGAGAAGACCTCCATAAAAGCATCACAAAAGTTTTATGAAAAGGACCACAAAGACTTCTCAAATAATCGTTACAGAAAACTATTGTAAAAGTTCATGGAGAAAAGACAACAGTTGCTAAACTATTACACCAATCGTTGCAAGACAATAAAATACAACAGTTTACAAAAATGTTACAAAAAGTTCGAGAGGATAGATCACGGTTCATGAAAAGCGTGGTGAAAAGTTTCAAAAGAAAAAAGGAAAAAAAAAGTTGCAATCAAGCCGGCGGCAAGGCCGTAAGCATACCCGACAGCAAGTACGGCAGCGAGTTATGTTCACCCACTTCAAGAGTGTCGCTCATCTCCATCATTTTTCTATCACCCACATTAGAGGTTTTGTTAACCCACTTCAGTTGTTTGATCACCCACGATAGATGATTTGGTTCACCCACGTCAGAGTTTCTATCACCCCTGTTTGGTGAACATCACCCACGTCAGCTTCTTGTTCACTTACGTCAGCAGTGACAACACCACCTGGACGCCACGTTAGCTCGCCACGTCAGTGAATCGATCAACTCATTGTCTTCCACGTAAGAACCTAACCTAGTCATCAGCCGCCACATCATCAGGTATGCCATGTCAGCACCTTCCACGTCAGCAATATTTATTAATCAGAAGTGACACGTTATCAGCACGGGTCCAAATCAGCAACTTGGTCTAGTCAGCACTGCCACGTCAGCAACCAATGGCATGTCAGCTTGCCATGTCAGCACCCTGTGCCACAAACAATAGAACACTGGACTAGCTGGTAGCTACGTCGGTTGGATAGATAGCAAGATTGGATGAGGGTCAAATGGTGATACAAGTATGAATTTATCACATTATGTAGCATTTTTTCTCATGGTACCAACATCACCCCCTCTTAACCTCCAACTTGTTGTAGGGTTAATAAAATTTCGTTTCTCTTGATCGATTACAGAATTCTCCCCAAGTGTGGATTATTTTTGTTGAAGTGAATCGCAAATCTCCCCTCGTTGTTTGTGTAGGTCATTACCAAGATGCTCCCAAGTGAAGTTATTGTGATTGGAAGGTCGAAGGGAAGTAGGTGAGAATGACCTATTATTGTAGACAAAAACTGGCTTGAAGGCCGAACTGGTTTGCAACGGAAGCATGATACTGGAGCGGAGTAGTTTCCTAAAACTGGAGTGCAATTGTTGCGGCGAGAGATGACCTGAACAGTTACTAGTGAAACTGGATTGCAGTGATTGATGCAAAACAATTATATTGTTGAAAGTGAGCTGCAACATTTGATGCAAAATTGAGATGCATCTCTTGAATCGAAACGGGGCTACAATGGTTGATGCAAAACTGAACTGCAGCAGTTGTGTAGAACTTAGTTGTTAGAAAAAACGAGCTATCTTTGAAGTCACTAATATGGAATCTGTTTCGGCTGTTGTTAGAATATAAACTTGAATTTGCGGACTGTCAGTGATTTCTGACTAAACTAGGTAGCAGTAGTTTTTAGCACTGAACTGCTATCAACTTTAGGATGAGATGCGGCAGTTTGAGATAAAAGGCAACAACCATTGGTGAGACCCTTCAATCGTTGGGATGGTAAAAGACTTTTTGTGCCGCTGGACCTCCTAGCGATCTTGGATTCGCTACTGGATCAAACAGTGATCTTCATATGTCGTCAATAGTTATATGAATCAAGATAACAATAGTGATGTAAAACTAGACCGCAACAATTGCAGGGGAACTAGAATGCAATGACTGCGGTAACTGGATTGCAACTGCCATATAAAACTACTCTGTAGCATTAATGAGAAAAACTAGATTGCAATAGCTTCGAGCAAAGCTAGACTGCAGCAGCTGCGTTTAGATAGACTGCAGGAGATGTGAGTGAAACTGCAAAAGCTGCATTCAGCAAGAATGCAGGTGATGGGAGTAAAACTGCACTGATGCGGCTGTGGTTAGCTGGTCTGCAAGAGCGACGAGCAAAGATGCACTAAAGAAGCTGCGATCATCTGGACTGTAGGAGCTGCGAGTGATATTGGAATGCAACAACGGCGAGCAAAGATGCATTGCATCATCTTCGATTAGCTGGAGTACAAGATCTACGAGTAAAGCTGGACTGCAGCAGCGAAGAGCAAAGCTGCAATGCAATAGATGCGATCAGCTGGGCTACAGGAGGTACGGGTGAAGCTAGACTGCAGCAGCGGAGAGGAAATATGCACTTCAAGAGCGGCGAGCAAAGATTAACTGTTGCAGCTGCGATAAGCTGTACTGCAGGAGTTACAAGCAAAGTTGAACTACAACATCAATGAGAAAAGCTGCACTGCAGCAGCTGCGGTCAGCTGGATTGCAGGAGCTACGGGCTAAGTTGAACTGAAACATATTTGATTAGCTGGATTGCAGCATCTATAGGCAAAGTTGAACTGCAGCAGCTTCGATCAGCTGGACTACATGAGCTACGAGCTAAGATGCACTACAACAGCCGCGATCAGCTGTATTGAAGGAGCTACGAGCAAAGTTGAACTGCAGCAGCCGCGATTAGCTGGATTGCAGGAGCTACAAGCAAAGTTAAACTGCAACAACTTCAATCAGCTAGACTGCATCAGTTCCGTTCAACCGAGTACATCAGTTATGAGAAAAACTGGACTGCATTAGTTGCGTCCAACTGAGTGCAACAGTTGCTCAGAAACTAGACTACGACAGTTCGATTAGATGGACTGTAGTAGTTCCTGCTGAACTGGACTACAATAGCTGTGATCAGCTGGAATGCAGCAGTTATTAACGTTGTTGTTTGCGATAATTGCATCAAAATATTAGGGTGTATACTCTCCCCCTCTTAATCACGTAACTCGTTGTAGGATTAAAAAGTTCGGGTTTCCCTTTGTTCCGATTTCCAGCAGCTGAATTGCATTTAGGTGCTACGTCACTCGCCACCAAGTGCGTGCAGTGTTACGCAACTAACTCTAAAAGAAATACTTTTTCGATTGAGGTGTTAAATATCTCACCCACATGCGGTGGTCATCGCGGTTGAAGTGATATGAAATTCTCCCCCAGTAGACTGTAATTGTCATGCTGCATAATGCTCATACAAGGGTGCATCTCCTTGCAACATGTTGCTCGCGCATGGAATGAGGTTGAAGGTTTTTCTGATATATGAAATTCGCGCAGGGGGCCAATCCCATTATACCAGATGCGCGCAAAATTGAGATGTGTGCATCTCCACATGACTTGGAATTCGAAAACTCTTGCCACATTGTAGACAACTCTTTGAACATGAGTATGCATGATTCTTATGAAATGATGCAAAAATATTTGAATTGTATACGTACCTTATGAGAAGCACTATGTCCATTGGTTATGATGATGTATCCAAGTGGTGATAATTTTCGAACAACATGTTGCAAAAAATTTCAGGAAAAAGCACTTCTGAACTGTAAAATCAATCTAGTTGCTCTAAATCTATCTTGCTGCTGACGAATTCTCGAGGGAAAAATCGCGACGAACTATGATCTCAAACATGCTTGAAGATAATAGGAAGTTTTCACTTAACGGTGGTTGATAATCATTTTTGATGTAGCCGTACCATGTCGCACCCAATTTTTCCTTAATATTGGTGGGGATTAAAAGGAGAATGAAATGGAACAAAAATTAGTGAGTCAGTCGACTAGATTGATATTGTGACGCTAATGACTGAAGAAGGTGCTAATGTGACAACAGATTTTCTAGTGATGTATGCTGACAGTGTGTTGACCGGACTAGTTGGATTAGTTTGGTCTGAATTCCGGATCGTTTGTTGAACCATATCTAATTTGTTAGGTCAGGTGGAATTATCCGTAGGTAAAATCGAATGGATCGGAAATGCCAAGTCTATTCTGCCTTGGTTCACTCTTCGGCTTGGGCCGAAATTCTGCAGAAATTCCGTAGTTGGGTGGAAACATCCGAGAGCTTATGGATATGCACATGTGACTCTGGCGTGGTGGTTCGCCAAAGGTGCATGCGGCTTGGTTGTCAGTGTATTTTTCTCTTTTCTTCAATGTTTTTTTTTCATGGTCAATCATTTTCTCTTGCTTTGCTTTATACTGAGCATGCCGCAGTTGTTTTTTTCTTTATTTCAGTGTCAGTCTCGGCTAGCTCACGAAGCCTAGCTTGCTCTATAAATCTTGGGCTACGACGTAGTTCCATCTACAAAATTGAGTTCAGAAACATAAATTCTTTTAGGCATTTACATAAACAAAATACTGGGTTTGCAACATTCTACT
The DNA here is from genome assembly GCA_023529315.1 of Papaver bracteatum. Classification (NCBI taxonomy): domain Eukaryota; kingdom Viridiplantae; phylum Streptophyta; class Magnoliopsida; order Ranunculales; family Papaveraceae; genus Papaver; species Papaver bracteatum. Next base: position 413,921 of record JAJJWX010003234.1, on the reverse strand, counting down.
ATGAATAAATATATTGTAAAATTCTTCTTATTCTCAAGGTTACGTGGAATAATCACAAAAAATAATGCAAGATCGCAAAAATACATAAATTCATCTGAAACTAACATAATATGTTCCACCAGGAAACTACAGTATCAAAAATTTCCTTCATAATATAAACACTAACCAACTCAGTAACGACAAATTTGTGTAAATAAAAAGACAGAATCAAGAAACAAATATACCTGCAATAGAAGTAAATGGAGGAGGGTGGTGATTCAATTCAGAACAGATGAAGTAGTGGACACAGACTGTGGTGTTACCAAAATCATTGACTGCAACTTCTTTGTAGATATCGTTTGTCTTGTCCAATTTAGCTTCTCCACCTCCCATGTATTCCAAAGATTGCAAAGTTGATAGCTTCTTCTAATGCTCATTATTTTCCCCTTCATGAGCCTAAAAATCAAGCAACATATAAAACATATAAGCAACGTCTAAGACTATGACTAATGCTCCATATTACAATGAAACTTGACAAGACATCTAATGGCTCCACAAGCCGATTAAAATCTGAATTATCAAAAGTCAAACTGCCAATTTATAATGAATTCAATGTCCAATATCCTAGTGGTTCTCAATTATGTGTCACAAACAAACAAATTATGCATACCTTAATGATGTCGTACATCATACACATTAAATGCCTTGCATCTTAAGCTTAGTCTTTCCTTATTTTCATTCTCTAGTTTTGTGAGTTCTATATTTAGTTAAACACATGTTTCCTTCTTTAGTTAAACTTCTTTAGATAGTTTTCAAGTCGGCTATGTTTAGCTTATAAGTAGTCAGTCCTATTTCTAGTTTAGACACATTATTATTATTGATCAACAACTTAAACAAGTTATTTCCTATCAACTTCTTCTTCCTGCAACTTAATTTTATGTCTTGTTTCATAACTTTTCCTCTACTTCTCATCTCAGCAATCTCTGAATTGCTTTCACCTCTTTAAATTCTACATTAGTTGGTATTCAGACCAATTTTCTTAGGCTTTTATCTTTGATTTGATCCTTTACAAACGCTTCTGCACCTCAGATTCCAACCCTATTCTATTTTTATTTTATTTTCAATGGTTGATTCTCTAGAACAAAAAGTGGATACTCTCTCTACTGCTTTTGAAACTATTAATGGAAAAATAGCCACACTCGAGGAGCTTACTACTCTAATATCTGGATTGATGAATTTCCTTGGTATTCAAAGAAGAGATGCAGCTGAGTCTTCTAAACAAACTGAAACATCTTCTAAATCTTATGGTTTTGTTTACACGGAAACTATACCAGAAAATGAAGTCGAGAGTTCACACAGGAACAAAGAAAAACACAAGGTTACTCCTAAACCTAAACACAAAAAGGTAACTCCTCCGTTACAAAATAACAGTGATGAGGATGATTCTGATGAAGAGAAAATACATCAAAGATGGATTGAAGAACGATGCCAGAGAACTGAACCAAACCCTTATGGTTCTTTACCTGAATATAAATTGAAGGCTGATATTCCAACCTTCAATGGAAGTTTCAGAATATAAGAACTTTTGGACTGGTTTTATGAGGTTGAAGCCTTTTTTCCAGTTTATGGATGTTCCTGAGGAATCAAGAGTTAAACTCGTTGCTTACAAACTTAAAGGTGGTACTGCTGCATGGTGGGAAAATATTCGTGAAGATAGAGTCAATTACAATAAACCTCTAGTACGTACTTGGACACGCATGCGTAAGTTAATTCGAGAAATTTTTTTACCTGTGGATTACAAACAACAACTCTTTGTGAAACTTCAGAATTGTCAGCAAGGAACACGACCTGTAGAAGATTATGTTGTTGAGTTTTACAATTTAATTTCTCGTAATGAGATACAAGAAACTGAGGAACAGTTAGTGGCACGTTTCATTGAGGGTTTACATAGGATAATCCAAAACAGCATGACGCAATCTGTCTTAACTATGGTAGAAGCCATTCAACAAGCCATCAAGATTGAGAAACTTCTTTTGAGTACTTCTAGACTTCCTCAACCTCGTCAGACTCGTTATGGTTCCAATTATAGACCACATCAATTTTCAGGTAACACTTACCGTGATAACTTTTTTCCTTCAGCTCAAAGTCATAATTATTATGAAGAAGATATTTCTACACCTCAGTATCCATCACACCCACCCATTAATTTCACTTATTCTCAAATACCTCTACCTGCTAATACTTCACATATTCTTCCACAACCTACTGAAAGTACATCTATTCTTCCAACTCCACCTAAGTCTACACCTATTCGTTTTTCTAACCGAAACCCACAACAGTTTCCTCCTCCTTCAAAACTAACAAATATATACTCTAAATTTCGAGGAGAAAAATGCAATAGATGTCAACAACCTGGACATACTTCTGCTGAATGTCATAAATTTAATGGTTTTATTGGAGATACTAAGCATAATGATAACTCTCAAGACAATGAGGATTGGGATGATGAACATAATACTGGTGATGCTACTGAAATTCATGGTGCTTTTGGTGAACATTTGGTGGGAATAATACGTCCCCTTTTAATCAGTCAACCATGTCTTTCTCAAAGACATAGTATTTTTTGAGCTAAATGTACCATTGGAGGCAAGGTATGTGATATGATAATTGATAGTGGCAGTGTGGAAAATTATGTTGCTTCTCATGTGGTTAACAAAATTGGTTTGCCCGTTACTCCACATCCAAACCCATATACAGTTGGTTGGGTTAATGGTTCTTCGACTCAACAAATTTCTCATCAATGTGTTGTTAATTTTTCTTTTCTGGGTTATGAAGATTCTGTGTTATATGATGTCATTGAGATGTCTGCTTCTCATATTTTACTCGGAAGACCCTGGAAATATGACATTAAAGCAGTACACAACTGTTTCGATAACACTTATACTTTTACTCATCAAGGGAAGTTAAAAAAATTATGTCCTTCAAAGAATTCATCAACTATTCAAGAATATAGTGATAGACGGACTAGCGCTTTATTGGATACTATTGCTCGTTCTCTACTTACGTCTCATACTCTTAGTTCTCATGAAGAATACAAACCTATGATTGACTTTCCAGATAAGGTACGTCATTAATATCCCGATTTAGTGCTTTATTTACTGATGAGTTGCCTGTGACATTACCTCCATTACGAAATCTTCAACACGGTATTGACTTCGTACCTGGTGCATCTCTTACAAATCAAGCACATTATCGTCTTAGCCCTAGTGAACATGAAATTTTACAAGGCTAGGTGAACGATTTATTGGCTAAAGGATTAATTAGACTTAGCAACAGTCCTTGTGCTTGTCCTGCATTTTTAGTACCAAAAAAGGACAATGGATGGGGAATGTGTATTGATTATAGAGCTTTGAATCGAATAACTATTCCTTATAGATTTCCAATTCCTCGTATTGATGATATACATGACTTGTTAGTTGGTTCTATAATTTTTTCCAAGATGGATTTGGGAAGTGGTTATCATCAAATACGTATTAGAGAAGGGGATAAATGGAAAACAACCTTTAAAACACATGAAGGCTTATATGAGTGGCTTGTTATGCCATTTGGTTTGTCTAATGCTTCAATTACTTTCATGAGACTTATGAATCAGGTTTTACAACCTTTCTTGGGTCAATTTGTTATTGTTTACTTTGATGACATTCTGATTTTCAGCCCGTAGTGAAAAAGAACATCTAATTCATCTTTCAAAGGTATTTCAAGTGTTACAAGAACACACTTTGTTTGTGAATTTGAAGAAATGTACCTTCATGTCTTCTAAGGTTACATTTTTAGGTTATGTAATATCAGATCAATGCATACTTGTTGATCCTTCTAAGATCAAAGCTATTCAAGAATGGCCTATTCCTACTTCAATTAAGGACGTGAGGAGTTTTCATGGTTTAGCTTCATTCTATAGAAGGTTTATTCACAATTTCAGTACTATTGCAGCTCCTATTACTGAATGTCTCAAACAAGAAGGATTTGTTTGGATTGAAGAAGCTGATAAGAGTTTTCATATTCTTAAGCAAAAATTATGTACAGCTCCAGTTCAAGCTTTACCTGATTTTTCTAAACCTTATGAAATTGATTGTGATGCTTCAATCATTGGCATTGGTGCAGTCTTATCTCAAGAAGGCCATCATGTGGCTTTTCATAGTGAGAAGAATACAAATACTCAGAAGAAGTGGTCTACATATGAACTTGAATTTCTTGCCTTAGTTCAAGATTTGAAATAGTGGCATACTTATTTAATCCATAGAGAATTTGTTGTTAATACTGATAACCATGCTTTGAAGTTTTTACAAACTTATGCCAAGATAAACCGAATGCATGATCGCTGGTTGTCTACAATCAACAAATATACATTTTTTGTGAGTCATAAAAGTGGGAAGACTAATCAAGTTGTTGATGCATTAAGTCGGAGAGCTCATCTTCTTGCATCCATTCGTAATGAAATCTTTGCCTTTGATTATCTTAAAGGCATTTACGCAGAAGATGCAGATTTTAAGTCCATATGGGAAAAATGTGGTTCTTCAGCTAATAATGTAGATGATTTCCTTATTCAAGATGGATTTTTATTCAAGGGAAATAAATCGGTTATGCATAACTCAGGGATCATTACGTCTTCATCTTATTAGAGAACTTCATGGAAGTGGTCTTGGTGGACACTTTGGCCGTGATAAGACTATTACTCTTGTGGAAGATCGTTATTTTTGTCCTTATTTAAAGCGTGATGTTCAAAAGTATGTTTTGAGATGCATGGTTTGCCAACAAGCTAAAGGTACTATTCAAAATATTGGACTCTATACTCCATTGCCAGTTCCAGATGCACCTTGGGTAGATGTAAGCATGGATTTTATTTTGGGATTGCCTCGTACTGCTAAAGGTAATGATTCTGTCATGGTAGTGGTTGATCGATATCCCAAAATGGCACATTTTATTGCCTGTAAGAAGTCTACAGATGCATCTAATGTAGCTTCTTTATTCTTTAAGGAGATTGTTCGTCTTCATGGAGTACCAAAATCAGTTACCTCTAATAGAGATACAAAGTTTTTGAGTTACTTTTGGAAATCTTTGTGGATGCGACTTGGAACTGCTTTACAATTTAGTACTACTTCTCATCCACAGACAGATGGTCAGACATAAGTAGTTAATCGATCTTTGGGAAATTTAATTTGAGCCAAGTGCATGAACAACAACAAACAATGGTATGTTCTCCTTCCACATATGGAATTTGCCTTTAATAAATTTTTGAATCGATCTACTGGTAAGACTCCTTTTGAGATTGTATATTCTAAAGTTCCTAATCATATTTTGGACCTTGTTGTGCTTCCTAAGTTATAAGATTCAAATACCAAAGTTGATGCAATGATTAAAAGAGCTTCACAACTTCATCATGAAGTAAAGAACAAACTTGAGGAATCCAATGCTAAGTATAAGGCAGCTGCAGATGAACATAAACGACTAAAGATTTTTAAATAGGGGGGACTGGTTATGATTCACTTACGCAAGGAGAGATTCCCAGTTGGTACTTACAATAAGACCAAAATGAAGAAATATGGTCCATTTAAAGTCTTGAAACGTATCAATGACAAAGCATATGTCATAGATCTTCCAGCTGATTGGAACAATTCCAATGTGTGATCAAGAAGTTTTCAATTTTCATGGAGATAATGAAGTGATATTGCTGACAGATATCTCGAGGACGAGCTCAATTCAAGAAGGGGGGACTGATGCCGTATATCATACACATTAACTGCCTTGCAGCTTAAGCTTAGTCTTTCCTTATTTCCATTCTCTAGTTTTGTGAGTTTTATATTTAGTTAAACACCTGTTTCCTTCTTTAGATAGTTTTCAAGTCGGCTATGTTTAGCCTATAAATAGTCAGTCATGTTTCTAGTTTAGACACATTATTATTATTGATCAACAACTTAAACAAGTTATTTCCTATCAACTTCTTCTTCCTGCAACTTAATTTTCTGTCTTGTTTCGTAACTTTTCTTTTACTTCTCATCTCAGCAATCTCTGAATTGCTTTCACCTCTTTAAATTCTACATTACTCAACTTCCTGGTATAGCTTATTCTCCTATGCCAAGAGTCTCTCCAAGTGTGGAAAAGTGACTCTTCGGACAACATTGGTTATAAGATGCACATGCCTACACGAAAGTAACAAATTTTCAGAACAAGTATCATAATAGGTTATTCCATATTCTAAATTAACCACCATTTTACTGTTGCTTGTACCTGATTGGTGTTGTAGATAAGATTGAAATCATAAGAAAGTATAAATTAGCTACCCGCCTGAACCGTAAGCGTAAATCAGATGGAAATGTGTCAAGGTAGAAATCAAAAGTACAAATATATGAAGTGCATATATAATCATCTTAACACTCCTACCCAGACCAGTAACAGTCAATTACCTTCTCAAATAATCCTTTGGGAAGAAAGGTAAAAATGTTGTACTTTGTAGTTGAAATAGAGTTACCCTGAAAACTACAATATAACAGTAGTCAATAAAGCCCTCTATGACAACAAAATGTATTAAGGTTAACACGATAAGTCTCTAAAACCGAAAACATCCACAGAAGACAGTAGATTTTTCCACGCTGAAATAATTACCTTTTTGTAGTACCATCTTAAACAATTTACTCTCATCAAGCCTACAAACACTAACCAAAGCTTTCACATAAACAACAAGAGTTGTAGAGTTAGAAAGTTGTTGAGGCTGACTTTGGAATAATCTTATAACTCCTTCAGTATCCTCTAGCAGATGTAGGATCAGTTCTGAATCACAAATTTGTTAGCATAAGCAATTTATGGAGTTCCAAGAGTCAATTGAATTGGATTTGGTATGAGTGTAAGAGCACCAGGGCATAGCTAATTTTTTAGCCTAAGAGAATTTCAGTGGATTTGATTATCGCTTTTGTATAGGACAAGCATAGTCATATCCAAAAAAAGAAATTAAGAAAACCGAGAAACATAACTGATACTTATAAATCAATAGTAATAAAGAGAATTGTGTTATCAATAATGGATGATGACATTGTAAGGTAGCCCTTGTTGATCACAGAATATTATCAATCCCACCCTGATAAAACAATTCCCAAAACTACTAGGTCCCTAAAAGAACAACTAAAACTCAACAGCTAAAGCTAAGGAAGAATCATCATCAACCCGATCCCAACAACACTTTCCAGAAACATCCACAAAAAAATTGAACACTAAAACCACCATCAGATTAAAGACTCCACTCTAACAGCACTAGTAGCAACAAAGTGGAGTTTAAGAATATGAGTTAATCCACAGTTGTACCTTCCCAAATATCCCCTTTCTCAAAAATGTATGAATCCTAATTAGTTAATAACAAATGTTTTGTCTTCTCAATTTTGTGTCACAAGCAAGCAAATTATGCTTAGCTTAACTTCTTGGTATAGCTTTTTCTCTCATGCCAAGAGTCTCTCCAATGTGGAAAAGTGACTCTTCGGACCTTGTTCCACAAGCGAACCGGTATCCGATCACTACTTAATCTCCAAAGGAGGGTTTGCTGTCCAGCTTGAACTCAAATTTGTCAAAAGACAATTCGAATGATACACTGTTTCTGTTCAGCAAAATGTGAAACCCCAATCATTCCTAAACCCAAATAAACTTAATATTCATTCAAAAACAAAACTACTAACTTGCTCTTCAATTTGCGGAAACTCCGGTCGAACTGCGCACGGATAATTTAAAGCAGATCTGAGACGGTCTCACCAACAACAATAGCTTTCTCAAAATACTCTTTGATACAAGAAGCAATTTCAGCAAGATCTCTATGTCTTACCACAAGCAGCAATTTCTGCAAGATAAAACTGTAATTCAATAATACCCATCTCCAACCTCTTTTTGTTGGTTTCAACACATAAATATCAAGTTTAGGGAACCTAGGTCTCAATTTCATTAAAGCCATACTCTGTGGACCTCAATGGTAAAAAGATCCCAAAACTTAACCACATACAATTCCTACAACTTTGATTTAAGCAGACCCATGAAATAAATCATTAATTCATACTCAATTTCAAATTAAAATAGAATCAAATAAGAAACCTTACCTTTGATTCTGAATGAAATTGACTCCACGATAACAATTCAATTGACTCCACGGTAACAATTCCCTTTCATTCTTCATCCATAAGCAACTCAAAACACCTATCAATTCAATAAAATCTCAAGGCCTAATCTGAAAAACCTAATCTCCAGTTCTCTCTGAATTATCTTGTTTCCTTGAGTCAGAATCAGCTATTGAGAACAACACCGCTACCCTTACTTAATGCAGGATCGATCTCCTCTTATTAAAATCTCGAAGCTTCTGATTCATCTCTGGTTGATAAAGATTGTTGTTCTCAGAAGAAATCGAGAGGAAGAAGAAGAAGAATAAAGAAAGGGGAAAAAAGAACGAAAAAAGGAAGAAAAAAAAAAATCAAAACTTGGAGGTGGTCGGGTTCGACCCTCTAACCTCTACCTTGTTTTTTTACCAAAACACCCTCAACAATTTAAATATTAATTTCCAACCTCCGTGTCCTTTTATCATTCTGCCAAATTTACGCCATTACCCTTCAGTTTCTATTGTATTTACGCCAATTTCAGAGGTGATTGAAAATGTGGGGGGCTACTTTAGTCATTTCATTGTTGATTGAAAAGAGTTTGGGACACAAAATCCAATTGTTTTTGGTTCAAATTGAAGAAGAAAAAATCATGTCCCACATTGACATAAAGTCACAATATATAGAGTCCTTCCTCGTTTCGCATGGTCGGCCTAACTGGCTAGTAGCTCAACATGAAAATCCTATGCACAATATTACAATTTTATGTTAAATGAAGTTTTGATGACTCCATGTATTCGTGTTTGTAACTCTAAGTAACATGATAATGATAACAAGATTAGCAAACGCGTAACAAAAGCATATTCGCGTAGAAAAATTAATGCTTGCTCCCCGTGAATCACTTTTCGTGACAATAGTAAGTGTGTTTTCTTATGTTGTTCCTGTCTACAGTTTGGATTTGGGATTCCACACAAGGGTGAGAGCACTTGCGACTGCGTGCATCCCCACATCAAGATCTTGCCTAACTCACCGAGCCACCAAATATTACACCAAAAAGCTCGGTTAAACAAAAATCTGAAGCTAAAAGTACGATATACAGCTTAGATGATGAAGATCTTCAGGTTAATAATTTATTTTCTTTTCTTTTTTGTATTGAAGATGGGTCAATGTTTATTGGGTGGTCAGTAACCACGTACGAAGTCGAAAAATACTTCTATTTCTTGTTTCCAAACACATTGTAAGTCTCTAAGTTAGAACTACTTTTTACGCTGATGCTCTTTTAACTTTTCGATTTAATTAAGTTGACTTTTTCTTTTAGGTGGTATCCAAATACCCATTTACAATCTTTTTTTTTGGCAACGTGTAGAAGAGCTTCTACTTCTACGGTTCTACCCAGAAGTGAATTTTCATACGGTTCTACCCAGAAGTGAATTTTCATCTCAAAAGGCAGAGTAAAAGCAAAATTAGTCTTCAAAAGTTAAAAGATCTTGTTGCTCCGCAGAAGACGCTCCAATTTTATACAGAGAGCTCAAATGAGATTTGACCGAAACTTTTTTTCTTTTCTTATAAAACTATGTTTTCATTACGTACGATATATTTAGAGAATTTTTTTACAAATGACATTTTTACTCTTGAACCTTCTTAAGAGAATAATTATTTGGGCTTCATGTAAGAAAACCATTTTCCTACTGTCAAGCTATTTGGGCTCTGTGTCTTGTAGTTTTAATCTCTTAATAACTCCCGCTGATTCTCATCACTACTTGTTGAATCATTGATTAGTTTCCTTCAACATTTCAAAGTGTTATCAATTTATTTTGCGTTTTTGCATTACAATTTCGCTGAATCTAGTTCTCTTGTATGTATTTTTCTGAAAAGTGATAGCAGAAACTTCTCCAAAAATCACCTTCCAAGAGTCACTACACCAAATCCAGGATTTTGTCACAGAGTATATCTGTTACTAAAAATATTTGTAACACATATACGCCGTTAGAGAAACACTGTGATATTATTTGTTATCTTTTTTTGTAACAGTTTTCACCGTGACAAAATTTGGTTACAGTCACATTTATAAACTGTTACATTATTTAATAGTAACAGTTAACCTAATTTTAGAATAGCGACACCTGGCTCATTTGTCACAGTAATTATAACATATTTAATTGTTATTTCTACTTTGCAACAATTCGTTGATAACACGTGTCTTACAACTATTTAGTTTGCCACGTGTCACTTTTGTTTACAATTACAATAACACATATAACTGTTGCATATTTTTTTGCAACAAATTCACTACAACACCTGTCATCTTTTTGTCACTATTATTGTAACGTTTAAACAGTTAAATCTGTGATAATTCTTTCAATTAAGATGATGACACGTGTTGTTTTTCTTCACAATTTGTGTCACAGTTAAATCTGTGACAATTCTTTCAATCACAATTTAAAAAAATGGATAGTCCATGTCATTCTCATGGACCTGGCCTTCCAGTTTACAGGCCTGCAATATAACTTTACATGCCTGCAATATAACTGAACCTGAAAATCAAGCCTTCCAGTTTACAGGCCTACAATACAACTGAACCTGAAACTCAAGCCTGCAATTTTGTAATTCACAATCGTAGATGATTTCTTCCTCGGTAGATGTGTGACTCCTTGGGGTTAACTTGAAACATCTCCAATGAAGTTGAACCACGAAAGAAGCATACCGGGGCATCTTGCACATGTTGGTGAACAAAATATATATAATACCATGCAAAGAGTTGCAGCATGTTAATATAAGGAATACCTTACCTCAATGATTCACGTAATCAAGATCCCAATGGTGCTTTCTCAATAATATCCTATGTGTCTACCACCATGTACCCCAGGAACACCAGCAATCCAAAATACAACTAAAATTGTTTAAGTCCAAATGAATGTTGGGAACCTAAAAACATACCATTACAACATACTAGCTTGTTTAACAGGAAATACGATTCTTACCTCAAACTTGAAGACGGCAGCATAACCCCTAAAGATAGAAGAGGAAAATGATAACCAGAATAACAGAGAGACGCCCGATGATAGAAGACCTCCTGCAGATATTCACGACGCCTCGCTAACATTGCAGCTCCTAAGAAACAAGAAAAAGCTATTGTAGTCCCCACAAAAACGCTTATTATAATGCTGCACTCAAGCGAAAGAAAACAATATCAGACACAGTGAACAAATGAATGAAAAAATAAAGTTAGTAACAGTAAACAATGAATATGAAATTTAAATTTAAATTTAGTATGCCCCCAAAACCCTAGCTAACCCCATGGTGATTTTTAATACTATCCACCCAATATCTCACAGAATATACACAATTGAACATATCCACCCAATATATTTTAGGGAGGTCAAGTGAAAAGTATCACTCTTTATAGACAGGAGTGAGGGGAGTACAAAGAGGGAAGGATATGGCAAGCCAGTCATTTTTCTCGGTGAAAGGACAAAATTTTAGAACACCAGACTCACTATGATGCATGGGGGAAAACCCATCACATTAGATGCAACATCTAGATCACTAGAATGCAGAATTAAAAACCATACCACAATAATAGAAATCAGAAAACAAACATGTGAAAACATGATACAAGAAACAAACACAAGATGTAACAAGCTAATTCATATGAAGTACAAAATTACCAGACAGTAAGAGAATTAGAAGATCCTTCAGTGAAGCATATAACAGAAGCACACAACCACTCTTGCATTCCACAAATCAATACCAAATACTAGTTCCCGCTGACTCAACTGATTTTAACCATAATATAATGGTATTTTTGGCTAACATTATAATCAACACCCTACTACCAATACCATAGTTATCCATGATTTACAAACGTTTCTCTATTGAAAATTAAATAACATACATCCATAGCAACAAAATACAAACAAACAACAATACTCATCCAATACGATAACAGGTGAATCGTTTTTAACTTAAAAACTCACCAGCATTGGATACTCAGATAGTGAAGGTTATTAACAACTACAAAAAACTGGAAAAAAAGTTTTACCTGGCCAGTTTACATTTCATACAAGAGTACCTCGGTGCTCCATCAATTCTCATATTTATTGTGCCCCTTACACTACAAAATCTCTGGAGCCATGTGTTCTGTTGTTCCACACATTAAATTTTGGCGGGTTGATTCGTTAAATTCTTTCAGATATCATAACCTGAATGACAAAATTAGGATGTAAGAACATGATGTACTGATTCTAAAATGTAAGGGAGAAGAAACACATGCAAGTAAAGCATTTTTTAACAGATATTCAGTATGTACCAAAAGCATGGTATAATGTATCTGAGCATGATCTTACATGCCCTTCAATAGATATAGTGATTATCCAACAAATAGAATAAAAAAAGAGAGCAACTTATATATTATTTACTAACATATGGCGAAGGTAAATGGGTGTGTGGGAATTCTCCTACGAGGATATGACATCTATTCATTTGTAAACTCATTTGTCTCTTCGTTACGACAAACTTTTGATCATCATAAACAACACAAGGTTCAACTCATAGAAATGGGGGAAAATATGGTAAATACAGGGGATTTCTAATTTTTCATACATTTGGTTTCATTGTTGATAATTCTTAGTAGGCCATTAAAAATTTCTATTAACTATGTAACTTTGAGATTATTAAATGATTGGTCATTCAATTACTACTGAGATTATGAACTGCACCTTGCACTTTATGTAAATATGCAATCAACTTGAAGAAAGAAAACTGGCACAATTCAGGCATCAAAAGTAAATTACAAGTTCGAGGTTCTACTTTGAGGTAAGAAAACAGTAACTTTTCGAAGCAAGTGAGAGGCCAAAAATCGATGCTACCACTACCTAATGGAGCTTTAATGCTATTGGAAATTATAGTTCAGCGAAAGAGAAACACAACTTTTGAAAATCTAATTGATTTGCGGTTTGAAAACATAACCAATAATATAAATAAAACAAAATCACCAACGGCCCTTGATCGATGGAGGTGAGAATTAAATTATAACATCACCTAGACAGGTGCATAACCACCGGCTGGTGGTAAAGAGATGGGTGCAGTCGTCACTAGTAGAGGAACGGAGGGTCCTCCATATGTGGAGGAGGTGGATCCATGTACCTAGTAAATTTCATGTAAGCATAGTTAAATAAACATGTGCTTGTACCAAATAAATTGAATGTGGTCATATACTTTTGATTGTGATTAAAACGCACAACCTGTGTAATCACCAACAGCTTTCAAGCATTTATATTGATTAAAAGAACTTTCACCAGCAACAACACCTACAGATCAATGTAATGCTGATATGTGACCTGAACATTGTTGACAAAAATCTTGATCATTTTTATAGTCGCAGAAGTATGTTGGTAACTGGAATCCATGACCGGTTATCGAATGCAGAAAGCAATGCTTTTGGCATTCGATAACCGGTCATGGATTCCAGTTATGGAAACCTCTATATGGATGCTTTATTGAATTCAACCTAACAGCCAATCGTGTGAACCAGAAAAAGCACATAAAAAGTATTTGATTGTCAAGAAATAATCATGAAAATAATATGGTAATTATGTCATTAAAATGTTAGGACAAGATAGACCAAGACATGCGCAAAAAGAACATTTCAAATCTTGCATGACAAAAACTACAGGGGTATGGATGCGGGCTCGCTTTTTCGCAGCATATTCAAGCAATTAACCTGAGTAGTAAATCAAATCAAGCAATAAGAACATGTGTCTCGGTAGCTGCCAAAGAATGCATACATAGCTTGCAATAGAATAGCTTTTTCAAACAATGCACTTATCATTATGCAAAATGCACACAAGCTGATTGAAATACTTACATAACTATACAACTGATTATCAATCAAGATACAAGATATACACATAGATGATACAAAAATCTCACCATTTTCATCCATTATAATCCCTGATAAGATGAGCAAGAAGCTATAATCATATCTTTATCTCGCTCATCCAAGCTCAACAAGGACAAACAATCCAACAATGCAGAAATGACCTGCAATGAAAAAGAAAAATGACAAGTTCAGAATGATTATAAAGAACACACTACCTATAAAATCACAATTAGAAGTTTCGAAGTTTCTGAAGCTAACCCTCCTTGAATCAGTCACAACAACATAAATTGGACTGTTGAAAATTACATGTCCAAAAGCTCGATATAACATGGATCTGACACTTACGGATATCAATGTTAGTATATACAAACATACTAAAAAAATATGTAATTTCAAAAAGAGCTGAAAACTATAAGTGAACACAGGACACAAAAAATATGGACTGAAAGTAATCTAAAGTTTGAAGTAAAATTTAGAACTACAAATATTCGTGACCATCACTTTCTCTTACCAATGAGGAACACAAAACGTAAATTTCCTAAGGGAAAACCTAGAAAACAGTATACTAAAAAAAAAAAAGGAAACCCCTTTAAAAAAAATCAACAAAATATATAAACGACTGTGGTGAGACTCATTTTTATCCTTCCCTTAATTTTAAATGTTCCTAAATAGGTGCAAGAATTTACAACTAATCCAATCTCACTTGATACTTAGTGACGAATATGAGAACATCACCAACAATTTTAATAATATTTGTTCACAACAATCATTTGGTATACGCTGCAAGCATATATATTAATTTATAGAGGCACTAGGACAAACACTTTATGTGCATAAATGAAAATGCTCTTGTACTTTATGTTCATAAAATGAAAATCCTCTTGTATATATGCCAATGAAAATGCTCTTGTGTGGTAATACCAAAATCATAATAACCAAAATTAGTAGCACATATGCCAATGATATGAATTTTTTTTTATCAACATCCATCATACAGGGAACCCCATCAAACGACCAAACCCACAACAAATAAGCGAAGTAAATAATTAGTCAAAGTAGATAAAGTGGAATAAGAACCTAGGCACATCAAATCTGAAATTAACTCAGCAAATGTATTATACTAGACAACTTTGCAAAGGCATAAAATGTCAGCTTCAAATCCTAAATATCACTATGAATTTCTTCTTCAAATCCAACCTATCAATTTGAATTTACTCCAGGTTTAAGTAGGATATACAAATTCAATCATATGTCTAACTGTATACAAGTACATCACTAACAACAATTTCAATATGAACATACTGATCCTTTTTCTCTCCTAGTAACAATTTCAACTGCTTTGACCTGGTAGTGAAGATAGTGAAAAAAACACCAAGTTTCATCTGTGCAAATAGAGAAATAAAGGTCAAAGCTAAAAAACTACTTCCATTAATAACATCAACTCAAGATACAGCAAACCATATACTACAAAAGTTGAGATCTGAACCAATATCAAAATTCCATGTTATTACAGTAACCTCTAGCTATCACTTCCATAAATAAATATATGACTTAAACCCAAAAAATGAATAAGAAAACCTTCCAAAAATTAAGACTTCAATCGAAAAAATAGCAGACAAACCCCAATCCCCAACCATTTGAAAGGAAACCTGTTAATCCTAAATTTGATAGAAGAAATTAAGAAAATAAACCCAAATCTTAACTCATGAAATCTGAAAACTTCCATTCACAAAACCAGATCCAAACAAAATCAATAAAAGATAAAGCAAATCAGTAATGAAATATCTGGAGATAAAGACTACGAAATTAAGATTAAGGACTTGTTCTGATTTCGAGATTAATAATACTCATAGATTTAAACTCTGAAAGCAGATTTAGGCTTCCAGTATGAGTAACAATCAGATCCTAGATAAACTCTCGTAGCCGATGCGTAAAAGGAATAAAACAGAAATAGTTGAAGATGTAAGATAAACATAGAACAGAATGATATGAATTAGGGTTTCATATTCTTCCAGGGAAAAGTGAGAGGGTTAGACAGAGGAGAAAGAGAGTAAAAGATAAGACTAAGTGACTCTCTCTCTCTCGCTCTTCTAACCTTGAATAGAATAGTTTCCTCGAATAACTAAACAACGAGATAGAGGGACACAATTTTGCTATAATTCGTTTATAGTGTGGTAGAGCTGGACGATGACTACATGCGACATCAATTTAATTGGTCCACAAATATTTGACGGTCAACTTCTTTCCATGTGCTAAAAATGAATATCTGGGTTCATAGATTACTATAGTTAGACAAGCTGCACATGGGACGGGACGGTACAGGTTTTTTCCTAGCTCAGTACCTATACCTCCCTATGGCCGGTACATGTACCTTGTAAATGTACATGTACCTGTGCAGTACGGGACGGGACATGTACCTATTTAACTCGGTACGGGACGGGACGGTATCGGTTTTTTACCCGTAGCGTATGTAAAATTATAAAAAATAAATAAAGCAAAAAATCTTCTACATTCTAAGTTCATATGAAGTTATGAACCACACCAACAATTCCAAAACCCTAAAATGAAAAACCAAAAATTACAATCAGTTTCAAATCTAAAGAAATCAACAAAAACTAAATAAAAATGAACAAAAACTAATTAGTTTTCAAAAACCCTAACTATTATTAGACGTTATTACTTGTTGCTCGGTACTACGGGACGGGACGGGAATAGCCTAGAACCGTTATTTGTACCTACTTTAGGCACAATACCAGTTTTTGGTACTTGTACCCGTCCCATCTGACCACGGTTCTGTGAATGTACCGGTACGGTTCCCGCGGTTCCGGTACGGTTCCACGGGACGGGACGGTTCCTGTGCAGCCCTAGACCAGAGTTTCTCATTCGGATGAACTGAAGATGAAATTTATTAGATTTGAACATCCTAGGTTCAAAGATTACTAGAGTTAGACCTAAGTTTCTCGTTCGGATGAACTGGAGACAAAATATATCAGAATTGTACATCACAAGTACAAAGATTACTATAGTTAGACCTCAGCTTCCCGTCTGGATGAACTGGAGACGAAATATATCAGAATTAAACATCACAGGTACAAAGATTACTAGAGTTAAACCTGAGTTTCTCGTCCGGATGAACTGGAGACGAAATATATCAGAATTGAACGTCAAAGGTTTAAAGAATACTAGTGTTAGACATGAGTTTCTCGTCCGGATGAACTGGAGACGAAATATATCATAATTGAACGTCACAGGTTCAAAGAATACTAGTATTAGAGATGAGTTTCTCGTCCGGATGAACTGGAGACAAAATATATCAGAATTGAACATCACAGGTTCAAATATTATTAGAGTTAGACCTGAATTTCTTTTTCGGACGAACTGGAGACGAAATATATCATAATTGAACATCACAGGTTCAAATATTACTAGAGTTAGACCTGTGTTTGTCTTTCAGATGAACTGTGGATGAAATATATCATAATTTAACATCACATGTTCAAATATTTCTAGAGTTAGACAAGAGTTTCTCTTTCGGACGAACTAGAGACGAAATATATATGAATTGAACATCACAGGTTCAAAGAATACAAGAGTTAGACATGAGTTTCTCTTCCGGGTGAACTAGAGACGAAATATATCATAATTGAACATCACAAGTTCAAATAATACTAGAGTTAGACCTGAGTTTCTCTTCCGGATGAACTGGAGACGAAATATATAAGAATTGAACGTCACAGGTTCGAATAATACTAGAGTTAGACCTAAGTTTCTCTTTCGGATAAACTGTGGACGAACTATATCAGAATTAAACATCACATGTTCAAATATTACTGGAGTTAGACCTGAGTTTCTCTGTCGGACGAACTAGAGACGAAATATATCTGAATTGAACATCACGGGTTCAATAAATACTAGAGTTAGACATGGGTTTTACTTCCGGGTGAACTGGAGACGAAATATATCAGAATTGTACGTCACAGGTTCAAAAATTACTAGACTTCGACCTGAGTTTCTCTTCCGGATGAACTGGAGACAAAATATATCATAATTGAACATCCCAGGTTCGATTATTACGAGAGTTTCTCATTCGGGTGAACTCAAGATGAAATTTATCAGATTTGAACATCACAGGTTCAAAGATTACTAGAGTTGGACCTGAGTTTCTCTTTCGGGTGAACTGAAGATGAAATATATCAGAATTGAACATCCTAGGTTCAAAGATTACTAGAGTTATACATGAGTTTCCCTTCTGGATGAACTGTAGACGAAATATATCAGAATTGAACATCACAAGTTCAAAGATTACTAGAGTTGGACCTGAGTTTCTCGTCCGGATGAACTGGAGACGAAATATATCAGAATTGAACATCACATGTTCAAATATTACTAGAGTTAGACCTGAGTTTCTCGTTCGGGTGAACTCCAGATGAAATTTATCAGATTTTAATATCTCAGGTTCAAAGATTACTAGAGTTGGACCTGAGTCTATCTTTCGGGTGAACTGAAGATGAAATATATCAGAATTGAACATTACAAGTACAAAGATTACTATAGTTAAACCTGAGTATCTTGTTCGGATGAACTGGAGACGAAATATATCAGAATTGAACATCACAGGTTCAAAGATTACTAGAGTTGGGCCTGAGTTTCTCGTCCGGATGAACTGGAGATGAAATATATCAGAATTGAATATCACAGGTTCAAAGATCACTAGAGTTAGACCTGAGTTTCTCGTTCGGGTGAACTCCAGATGAAATTTATCATATTTTAACATCTCAGGTTCAAAGATTACTAGAGTTGGACCTGAGTTTCTCTTTCGGGTGAACTGAAGATGAAATATATCAGAATTGAACATTACAGGTACAAAGATTTCTATATTTGAACCTGAGTATCTTGTTCGGATGAACTGGAGACGAAATATATCAGAATTGAACATCACAAGTTCAAAGAATACTAGAGTTTGACATGAGTTTCTCTTCCGGGTGAACTGGTGACGAAAAATATCAGAATTGAACGTCACAGGTTCAAAAATTACTAGTGTTAGACATGAGTTTCTCTTCGGATGAACTTGATACGAAATAGATCAGAATTGAACATCACAGGTTCAAAGATTACTAGAGTTAGACCCGAGTTTCGCGTTCGGGTGAACTCAAGATGAAATTTATCAGATTTGAACATCCCAGGTTCAAAGATTACTAGAGTTGGACCTTAGTTTCTCTTTCGGGTAAACTGAAGATGAAATATATCAGAATTGAACATCCCAGGTTCAACGATTACTAGTGTTAGACCTGAATTTTTTCGTCCGTATGAACTGAAGACGAAATATATCAGAATTGAACATCACAGGTTCAAAGATTACTAGAGTTAGACCTGAGTTTCTGATTTGGATGAACTGGAGACGAAATATATCAGAATTGAACATCACAGGTTCAAATATTACCAGAGTTAGACCTGAGTTTCTCGTTCGGATGAACTATATACGAAATATATCATAATTGAACATCACATGTTCAAAGATTACTAGAGTAAGACCGTGTTTCTCGTTCGGATGAACTGGAGACGAGATATATCATAATTGAACATCACTGGTTCAAATATTACTAGAGTTAGACCACAGTTTCTGATTCGGATGAACTGGAGATGAAATATATCAGAATTGAACATCACAGGTTGAAAGATTACTAGAGTTGGACCTGAGTTTCTCGTCCGGATGAACTGGAGACGAAATATATCAGAATTGAACATCATTGGTTCAAAGATTACTAGAGTTAGACCCGAGTTTCCCGTCCGGATGATCTGAAGACGAAATATATCAGAATTGAACATCACGGGTTCAAAGATTACTAGAATTGACCATATTACCCTTTCGAAAAAAGTGCAATAAATATTATGAGGACTATGAAAATTACCATACTACCCTTATCGAAAATAAGTAAAGTAAATACTTTGAAAATGACCATATTACCCTTATTGAAAAAAAGTGCAATAAATATTATGGAGAATGTGAAAATGACCATACTACCCCTATCAGAAATAATTAAAGTAATTCTTATGGATTGTGAAAATGACCATATTTCCCTTATTGGAAAAAAGTGCAATAAATTTTATGGAGATTATGAAAATGACCATACTACCCTTATCAAAAATAAGTAAACTAAATACTATGAAAATAACCATATTACCCTTATTGGAAAAAAGTGCAATTAATATATTGGAGACTATGAAAATGACCATACTACCCTTACCGAAAATAAGTAAAGTAAATACTTTTAAAATGACCATATTACCCTTATTGAAAAAAAGTGCAATAAATATTATGGAGACTATGAAAATGACCATATTACCCTTATCGAAAATAAGTAAAGTAAATACTTTGAAAAGGACCATATTACCTTTATTGAAAAAAAGTGCAATAAATGTTATGGAGAATGTGTAAATGACCATACTACCCTTATCGGAAATAAGTAAAATAAATACTTTGAAAATGACCATATTACCCTTATTGGAAAAAGTGCAATAAATATTATGGAGACTATGAAAATGACCATACTACCCTTATCGAAAATAAGTAAAGTAAATACTTTGAAAAGGACCATATTACCCTTATTGAAAAAAAGTGTAATAAATATTATGGAGAATGTGTAAATGACCATACTACCCTTGTCGGAAATAAGTAAAATAATTCTTACGGACTGTGAAAATGACCATATTGCCCTTATTAGAAAAAAGTTCAATAAATTTTATGGAGACTATGAAAATGACCAATTACCCTTATCGAAAATAAGTAAAGTAAATACTTTGAAAATGACCATATTACCCTTATTAGAAAAAAGTGCAATAAATATTATGGAGACTATGAAAATGACCACACTACCCTTATTGGAAATAAGTAAAGTAATTCTTACAGACTGTGAAAATGACCATATTACCCTTATTGAATAAAAGTGCAATAAATATTATGGAGAATGTGAAAATCACAATAATACCCTTATCGAAAATAAGTAAAGTAATTCTTACTAACTGTGAAAATGACCATGTTACCATTATAGGAAAATGTGCAATAAGTATTATGGAGACTGTGAAAATGACCATACTACCCTTATCGAAAATAAATACAGTAATTCTTACAGACTGTAAAAATGACCATATTACCTTTATTGGAAAAATATGCAATAAATATTATGGAGACTATGAAAATGACCATACTACCATTATCGGAAATATGTAAAGTAAATATTACAGACTGTAAAAATCACCATATTTTTATGGAAATAAGTGTCATAAATATTTATGGCACTTATTTCCAGTGAGGGTCATGGTCATTTTTTATGGCACTTATTTCCAGTTAGGGTAATATGATCATTTTTACAGTCTGTAATTTTTATGGCACATAGAAAGCATCCAATAAAATTTATCATTTCCCAATGAATTCAAGTTACTCGAAAAACTCTCGGTCTATAAGGAGCTAAATAATGGTCGCCTGCCATAAGAGAGGGAGATAAAAAGATCTTACATATTGAATAACTAAGGAATTCAAATATAAAATATATTGAGAACAATGGTAACTAAAATTTTGTGTTGTTTCAAAGATTTAGGTTGAAGATTCTTGACACCGAACAAAACTTATGACAGATAAGAAAAATCAGAAATCATAAAAGTAGAGGAGCATATAAAAGCCGAACCTTAGGAAAACAAACCTTGTAATATAGTGATATAAAGGGCAGGAAATATCTCCTTTTTATTACTAATCTAATCTAATATACACCAAACTAAATCTAAAACCACATCACAAAGTTCATAAAGCTGATGCCTTTTTTTTATCACCCAGATTCCAGACTCAAAAACATAAATTTATTTAAGAAGATTATGATTGAAATAAATCAAAATCCTTGCTGCTTCAAACGGTTGAACATATTATATATATACGGAGTATCCATTAAATGCATAAATAATAAAGGTTGGATTGAGCTTAGTAAATGATCTAGTAAAAAAAACTTCACAATCACTTGCTAGTGAATCGACTTATTTTAGCCAACAGATACTAACATGTATCAGATGAAAATGAATTGGAGGATTCATTCACAAATAGTTTAGATCATATATATGGTTGAGATCATGTGTCATAGACCTTCTAAACTCTAAAGTCAAATTTATAAGATGTCAAATTGATTCTACATTTATTATCATACATCTACTTAAAAGATAACCCTTACATTACATGTTAGGTTTCTGTAGTGATTTCAAATGCCGACCTTCGGAAGACATTATTATATGATTATGTCTAAATCCTTAGTCGAATGCAACAATCGTCATGTCTGACCCTCCAATGATAAATAGCTTAACAATCTCCTTTATCCTGAATACAATGGAAAACTAACCTAAAAATACCCGCAGATACTAAGATTTGAATATTCAAATTGAAATATCATTTACCCTTATTTGTCGTTGTTTAGGTACTTCCATAATCTCTCCTGTGTTTGTATCATGTATTTAAATGGTATGAATCTAAGTATTTAACGGTTATTTTGCAGAGAAACTTTAATCCATCCATCATACTTTATTTGCAGAGAGGCAGGCAACTCCTATTGAAAAGAGAAAAAAGACACGAGAAATTCAGTAAAAAACTTGTAAGAAGAAGAACCTCTTAATTTGATAAAAAAATGTGTGATACTTACCTTCGTCGTCTCCGGTTACTTATTACTGCCACTTACTTTAGTTGATTAATAACGATATAATCAACTTATATTGTTCTTTACGTTATCCTTCTTTAGGTTTCGCGGCTATCTGAAAATTGAACGTACGTGAGCAAATTCAAATTTCAATTGACAGATAATCACACCAATCGAAATGTTTCTACCTCAATTTATACCTTATAATTGCACCCAGGAAGCCATGTCAAAGAAAATTAGCAAAGATATGGTGGGCATGCTTCCAAAACCTACCCACAGAGAATAATACATACATTGTTAGTTCATTTGTTTATGGAAATAAAACTTAAGATCAAATTTGAAGTTATAAACCCTCAAAAAAAAACCGACTTAGTTGCGTTCAAACATCTTGGTAGACGCACTTAAGAAACTTGCTTAAGGCGGTGGATCTTAAGGCTTGATCACTTCATAATTCATCATCTTCTAATTCACCTAAAAAAGTGCAAAGAGGTTGTAACAAATTAGCTCATTTACAAATTTCTATAATGTATCTCGAACTCTTCAAATATGTTATGCAGAAATGGACAGTGGATGCTTGAATTCAATCATGAAAAATAATGTTCTTATTTATCTTAACTTCATCCCTGCCAAACAAAAAGAAATGAGAGTGGGTGCAGGGGCAATGGGCAACAAATGGAGCATGATATTTGTCAACAGCTTGTTTAAAATTAAAAGTAATCTAATTGAAATCTAAAGCATCTATGAAACAAAAACCATAGACAAATTTATATACACTGAAAATTGCAGATACCAAATAATTATACTTGTCTCATGCCCCAAAACTCTTTACTTGGCCATTTTCTCAAACACTATAAGGTTATAATCGCTCTTTTCATGTTGAAAAAGCTCCTAAGTCGAACTAAAAATAAATAAATTAGATCACAGTGATAACTCCTTGATAAAATTACTAAACTTCGTTCATTAGGATAATAAGTAACCCTCTTTGAAATTTCAGCATAAAAACACAACCCATCATGACCTAATAGAACATAACAATATATAAACTATATAATTGAATGAGACGTTTTATCAGGGTTTCTCTAACAGAACATAAAAATATAAATTATATAATCAAATTCATCTTTGCGTGAACTCAATTGAAGATTAAGGATCAATCACTATGAAGTAATTTTCAAGGGTTTCTCTAAGCACCACTTTCAGTAACAAAATCGATATCCATATCTGATCTAATGTATTCAGGTAATGTAAAAACATAGAGTGAGGGAGAAATATGAGTATCACTGCATAAATTTGAGAAACTGGAGGAAACCCTAAAAACCATACAATGAGAACTGAAAGAAGAAAAAAAAGAAGGGTTTTTTTTTTCCGGATATTCTTCAAATCTTACCTTATCAAATGGAGTATTTCAATCGATCTGAGATTCTGTTTTTGTGGACGAAGAATAAGAGATATCAAAGAAGGAATTCACTTTCTGGTGAGATATGATTATCAGATAAATCTTTCCGTTTAAAAAAGGCAAAACAGACAAAACTTTTTTTTTTTGCTTGAAGACCGGGAGCATTGATAACATAGAGGTGGCCTATTAAACGGATACATGGGCTGGTCTCACGCGGAACCATTAGATCATTTAATCTGAGATACCTCTTGGAGGGGGAGGAAAGATCCTAGCATCCATTGGATCAACAAATTCAATACGTTATTCTATAAAGAGATGGCAGATCTTAATCAGTAGTTAGAATTCCCTATGTATCCTGGCCGCTGGGTGACACACCGGACCCTCCAGTTGTATAAGCATAGATTTAACAAAAACAAAAACATTTTTCATCACATTCATTAAGCGTGGTAATGAACTGTGTTAACTCGTTTATGGTAGAATAGTGGTGAGTCACTACACCATTTTAAGGTTTTAGCAACCCAGAGTAGCAACAACACTAGTGCCGTTGCGAAATTTCCGTTGCTAATTTCTGTTGCTAATATTTCGCAACGGCGGGATGATGTTGTTAATTTCGTAACCTTGAATTTTCAGTTGCTATTAGCAACAGCTAGTTGTTCATGCATGCGAAGCACGCGTGTGGTCGGGAACACTTTGACCTATGTTTGCGCCCAAGTCAAAGTTTGGTCAAGCTCTTTTCTTTTTTTTTCCACCATTCAAATTTTATCCGCCTTATATCTTTCTATCCTTGAGTTTTCTCAAATTATATTTTTTTTCATTCTCTTTCTTCTTCGAGCTGCAGCTCTGAAGAACCCTAGGTCAGCAACAACTCCAAACCCTTTTAACAAGATCGATCACAGGACCACCATTAGTCTCTTCAGTTCTCAAGACAGATTCAAAATCAAACCCTAGTCCCTTCTTCAACTGACTTCTTATTAATCAAGAGAATAAATTCATCAAAATCAGATTTAGATACCCTATCACAAAATCGATTGAACCCCAGCAACCCTAGTTCGATCAACATGTAATAATCGTTTTGTTATGTGTGTATGTTGGGTTTAGGTTTATGTTTGCTAATGGATTTCATTTTGAATTTATATTTCAGTTGGAAGCATTGATCTGAGCCTTTAGGTCATCTGTGAGATTTAGAAGCATGGATCTGATAAGCAGGTTATAAGGTCATCTTTTTGTTCTAGTTTTTTTATTTGGGTCCAATTTTTCCGATTTAGGGTTTGTGAGATTTAGGGTTTCTTTTTTATTTGAGTAAAGAAATAAGAAATAATGATAAGTTTGATTTTGATTTGAGCTCCCTTTCCTCATCTCCAATTACTAATTTTTGTTTTCAAGCAAAATTTTTATTCTCAAGATTTGGCTAGACTATTTCACATTCAAATGGGGATAAGGGTTTCACTGAAAAGAGAACAACGAGAGTGTGCAAAGGTTACTGCCGTTGATATGAATCCATTCTAGTATTCTTATTTGGATAGGAAAGGGAAGAGATTTTAGAAGTTAAGATAAAGACAAGTCTGGGTACGAGTTTGCTAACATTTTGTACCTAATATTACAACAAGAAAGTAGTGAAAGAAATATCTCTTGCTGCCGTTGTGTTGTTGTCGATGCATGATAAATATGGGTCGATAATTGGAATCATTGAATTTCTTGAATTTTTGGGTCATAAGAAAGTTATGGAAGGGAGCCAAATCTACACAAAAATGACACTCTCCCAAGTATAAATTACTGAACATTATGTGTTTGATGAAAAGCTTGAATGTAAGTGAAAGAGGTAAAAGTTCTTTATCCTTCAATGGTATTGAAATGATGATTTAATGTGTGCATTTTAGCTCACCTGACTTTATTCCCTGTACAACAATTGCATGTTATTAAATTGTTGGTACTTGATTTCCAATTTGGGATACTTGTGGTTTGTTAGTTAATGTTGTGACTATGTATAGTTCCTCGTTTCTTAGATAGCATATATGTATAATATTGGGTGTTTTGTGAATTGGAACTGTTTTGCTGGGTCTTATGGCATAGTACTATGAATTTTAAGTTAGTACATCAACAGTTGGAGTAGCATAAAAGTCAGGACCAATGCTAGTCGGTATGTACATATATTGAGAACCATCATTTATATGTATCCGCTGTGTTTTGCATGTGCATCATTGAATGTGAATTTGATTCATAATGTGTTAAGGTGCATTCCTATTAGTGTGGATAGGCATCTGTTCCGATACATGGTAGATGATCGGTCCGGGAGCGAGGGCGAGCAAGATGTTGGAAGTAGGATAGAAGATGAGACAACTTCTATGAGAATAGAAAACTCTCAGCTGTCTGAAACGAGAACATCTCAGGCTGGGAAATGGGGTTCCTCATTTTGGAAGGACTGTCAACCTCTGGGCCCTCAGGAACGATCTGAAGCTGCAAGAGATTCAAAGAACATGGGATCTAATTGCAGAAGCGAGGATGGATTTGATAACTATGATTTAAATGATGAGGAAGATAGTCTACAGACACAAGATTACGATGCACATGCTAAAGCGGATGACCTCCAAAGGAGCCAGGATGATGTGCCTGCAGAAGAAATGTTGTCTGATGATTATTATGAGCAGGATGGGGAAGAGCTTAGCGATTCTATGCATTATAGATGAATGAATCGGTCGACCGCTTCTAGTTCAAATCCCCAGTCTGGATCTACCTCTGTTAATAACAACATGCCTAGGGTTCTAAGGCTGCTAAGGTCAAGCAATATGGCGACGAAGATGATGATTATGAAGATGATAATGACGAGGATGAGGAAGATGGTACTTATGCTCTACTTCTCTTTGAATAATGACTGAAGTTTGTCACTGAAATCAGCTGTCTAGTTTCTTTCTTTTCTCGTACATACTTTCTTCTAATCACAATGATGGCAAGAAATAATTTCATTGAATTCTTATATAATTTATTTCACTTCGTTTATGTGTTTTTATTATTGTATGCAGAAGATGATCCTGATGATGTAGATTTTGAGCCCGATTTTGGTGGGCTGATGAACATCAACACGAGGAATAAGGTTAATACATGCACATGTTTTACATTGTATAATTTGTTCTTGGTGCTAATTTTACTTTTCCATCATTGTTTTTCTATACTTTATTGCAAAACATTACTGGCTTTTATCTTGTAATATGTGGAATTAGAGATAAGATGAGTCACCACCTTAGTGTCTCACTGATTTATTATTTTGTATTAAGTTAATGTTCAGCAATTGTTTTCTAATAATAACATGATAAGGGATGGGATGATGATGGTTCTGACGAGGATGACGATCATGATGATGAACTTATCTCAGATGAAGATGATTTGGATTATAATGGGAAATCTCTGCGTAAAGGACAAAATAAAGGTGGTTGCAGAGAAAAGGAAGAGAAATTAAATCAGTCTCCGCAAATACTTGTCCAAAGAGAAAGAAAACCTTTTGGGAAGCTGAGAATTTATCTGCAAAGGAGTCTGATAGTGATAGTGGTGATGACTTTAAAACCAATAGGGGGAGGGCAGCTGCCAATTTTTGCAAGACCAGTGGTGGTCGATCAACCGTGTCTGCAAATGCCAGAATCCAAAATGGTGAGGTTCGCAGTTCAAATCGGTCAACACGGAAGGTATCGTATGCTGAAATCGAAGAACGTGAAGAAATAGAGGATGAAAATGCAAAAAAGGCTGGCCCAAAGGTGTGACCTTTTCTGTAGCCATCTATTCCTTTTTTTTCCGACATGGTTTTTCCCGTGGTTTCTTAAGGCTCTCAACTGTTCCCCTCTATCATAAGTATTTGCTCGTTAGATCTATGAACTTATTTGCATAAATGAAATAGTTACTGATAGAGATATATACTATTTATTAGTCCATGCAACAATATGTAGTAGGATCTAATAATCAATGGCTTCATGTTACTTTAGACATTCTTTCTCAAAGGTCACAAATCAGATATCACTAGTTACTTATTTCATCAGGAAGACTTCCTTCCTGACACCTCTTTCTCTTATAATAATGTCCGTACATACTTGAGAATGTTTTTGGCGGCTTATGACAGGAAAATGAAACTGAATATTGTAAGATAACATTCATTTATGGTGATAATTATTTGAGGCAAATCTTCGAACTTCTTGTGTGTATTTATGATAAATTCTGTTGTTCCATCGGTTTTAACTTACTTTTGAGTTGCATATGACTTAGAATAGGATGTGCTGATTACCAATAAACATTTGAAGAAACCATATATAACAACTATATTGTTGCAGTAGGATATTACTTTTCACTTCTCGTTGTGTCCACTTCACAGATTTCATTTTATAATGGCTTTTCATGTCGTGATTTATGTTTTATTCATTTTGTTCCTATTGACTACGTAATTTACATAACCTTTTTGAATCATCATTCTCAGGAAGATATTGAAGAGGAAGACAGTGATTATATTGAAAGGGTACTGTGGCATCAACCGAAGGGAATGGCTGAAGATGCTTTAAATAGCAATATGTCTACCCAACCATCTGTATTGAGCCACTTGTTGGACTCTGAACCAGATTGGAATGAAACAGAATTCTTTATAAAATGGAAGGGGCAGTCTTATTTACACTGCCAGTGGAAATCATTTTCAGAACTCCAAAATGTAAGGCATTCATTCTCTCTCTCTCTCTATATATATATATATATATATATATAATGCCTTTGAAAATTGATGACGCTCCTTAATTATATTTATAACCCCATGGGCTTTGGGGGTGGTAGTACGACCCTCCTTTTTTACTTTTCTGAGTGTTTAAAGTCACTATGTTTTGTAAGTGAACTGAAATGGAACTTTAAAGTTTGTTCTAAGCTTCGTATGACCATACAACTCAATTTCAGTTCACTTATAGTAGAGCAGTGGAAGAAAGAGTTCTCTTTTCCCTCTTACATGATGTTCTCTTAAATATTTTGTTTGGATTTGCTTTTACATACATCTCTATTTAGTTCACTTATAGCAGAGTTTGTTGATTTTACATAGTTTTGACTTGTCTCTGCAGATTATACAAAATCTATGGTTAGTATTTTATTTTTGACCTTAGTACTGAAACATAAAATTGGTTATTTTGCAGGTATTTGGGCTCAAGTTAAAAAGCAGTACTCTGCTGATATTTTAGCAGCAGTTGAAATCTTTGAAGCGGAAATTGGTTAAGCAAGCGGAGTCTGGTGATACTTCTGGTGATATTTAGTCTTTCTTTCCTTGTTTTTCAATGCCTCTATCAGTTAACAAAAGCTAGGTTACCCATCCATTTAGAAACATCAACATAGATCAAATATTTTATGTCAGTCACAACATACATAAGTTGCTTGTGTACATTTGTATCAACTGAAGAATCCTATATTTGATAATAAAATTATCTAGTGGTGATTCTCAACTACATTTGTATCTGTTTTGTATTGCCATTGTAGTTTGTATCTGTTTGGATGTTGAATATGGGGAACTGGGTAATTGCAGGGGGAAATTTGGGGTAATGAATTTTGACTAGGTCAATAGAATGGGACTTGACCTTTTTTTTTTGAGGTTGCAAAAGATTAGAAACATCAAGGCTCTGTTGCTAAATTAGAACCAGAACCAATACAGTAGAACCAGAACCAACAGTATATGGTTCTGGGTAGTGGTATTCCTGTAATTAGCAACATATTAGCAACAATATCCTGTTGTTGCTAATAAAAAATTTAGCAACGGCAACTTCTGTTGCGAATTTCCGTTGCTGACCAAGATTCGCAACAAAGATTATGTCGTTGCTAAAAATTGCGACACCGTGTTTAGCAACAACGAAGTCCCGTTGCGACCCGGTTTAGCAACAGCTATTGTATGTTGCTAAAACCTTAAAATGGTGTAGTGAGTCAACATAGACAGAGTCATATCATGCCGAATTAGGTAGACGACTTATTCGTGAATCCGAATAGTTCGCGTATTAGTCGGGGATCTCACATTATACGCGTACAAGGTGCGGAGTTTGGTCCGGATGCGTATGATACGTGAAAAGTATCAATTCGCAGTATTAGCGTATAATTCTTGAATTATTCGGCTAATTGCTAACTAGGATTTGAAGTGGAAAATTGTTAACTGTTTTCTCGAAATTACTAGAATATCCTTGTTTTTACATATATCCCTAGGAGGTATTCCTCCACTAGTAGGTTTTTTTCGGAATACTCCCTCTATTCTGATGTGGATGGCAGGCATGGCTATATTTATAGTTGGTGATTAGCTAGTTGGTGAGAGCTTTGACGGAATCTACCCAATGAAGAAGACATAATCCCCTCATTCCAAGTTCCTATCTGCTAGCTAGTCCAGTGAAAAAAAGCATCCCCGCCACAGCAGACGGGTTGCTTCCTCTATCATCGCCGGTCTTTCCTTATTTTTCTCCTTTAACGCATATCTTCATGGTGCATTAACATTTAAATAGGGCAAAGATCAAGATAAATAATTTCTTTAATTTGTTCTCCAACCCTTAAGGATAGTGGTGGAGCCAGAAACATTTGGATGAGGGGACAATTTATACGGTGAAGGATGATTCCATCGCATTAAACTGTGGCCGAAGGCCACCAAATTTTTTTTTAGATATTTTCTACACACAAAGTAAAATTTTATTCCGCTGATTTAGTTAAGATCAATACTATTATTAAAGAAAATTTCTTAATTTGGAGAACTCCTAAGCTAACCAATCAATTTAGCTGTAATTATTTAAGATAGCTAATCAATTTTCCAATTTTTTATCCACAAGTAGTTATTGATTCACTAATATATCCTAAATTTTCTGTTATGTACCGAAAATCAGAGGGAACAAATATACTTTACAACTAAATTATAGCTACTAATTTTTTGTTTACTAAAAACTAGGGAGGACAACTAGTCCAAGCCCTAGTTAGTAATTCGGAATTCGAAATACATACAAAATGGCGTATGTACGAGTATCATACGGATTCGTAAATTTCGAATTCGGTCAAAAATCCGGTCAACGGTACGTAATTCGGGAGTAATTCGGAATGGCATACGTACATGTATAATTCGTTTTTGAGATATTGATGCGGCACTCAAAATTCAGGTATATTAGATGAGATTAAAATAGGTTTTAAACTGCATAACCGATAGAAATATGATAAAAAAAGTTATATATATATATAATATATAATTTTAGATTATATATATGTATATAATATGAAATTATTTAGCTACTGGGGAATAGCCTAGTGGTAATATTCTAGTATGGCACCCTAGAGGGTGATAGATTCGATACTCGCCATGCTTAAAATTTTTAAAATTTGAAATCTTAAACGAAAATTCTTATTAAAGCTACCGCCAAGTGTTCGTATTCGATATTTCTGTGGTTCGCGAAACGGACGTGTACTAGTTCGGGAACGAATAATTCGCGAATGATACGTGTATTATTCGGCGAATTACTAACTAGGCTCCAAGCATAGCCCCGCCACTGCTTAAAGAAGAACCCGCAATTGGGGATATCCAAGCTAATTGGGGGATATAGCTAAAGGATAAAAATGGGTTACCAATAGCAATTCTGGATCACCCCTGTAAATAGTATTTTAATACCTAATCTACCCCTCACTAGTCCTGATTAGTGATTAATAATAATTAGTAAAATCATAAGACTTTTGATAAATGATTTGTGTGTATTATTATTTGTGTTTGGGTGAGTGAGGTGAGAGTATAAGGAGGGAAATCTGCTGAATTTTTGGCTCAACTACAACAAGGATCATATCCTCAATCTTCTGCTAATGACAACAACTCACAATTGCAAGTTTTTGTGGAACCAACACCCTTGAATGATGATTTTTACAAGCATGGAGAGTTATTTGAAGAACCTACACAAGAAAGTAAACTTGCACATCATACAAGCATCCCCAACACAAAGGTAAAGCTGCTTAGAGGTTGAAAATTTGATTTTTTTTTTGAACCCACTATTTTTTCAGCTGAAAAAGCTCTGTTCCGCCATAGTAGTTGTATGAATACAATGCCGGAAGCATCTATACCGGCATAGTATTCATACTACAACTATGCCGGAAGCTCGATATCCCCCATTTTGAAACCAAAAACTGCATAGTATTTAACCAAAAAACTATGCCGGTACAAGGAATATGCTATCGGCATGGTTAAATTCAAAGGTTACCATGCCGGTTGTTTGTACACAATATTACTTTTGGGAACGAAACACGATGGATGGGTAGTTTGGTGTGTTTTTAGGGTTAGGGGCGAATCGATGAACAAAAAATGAGACACAGGTTTTAATGTGGTTCGGGATGGTTTGCCTACGTCCACGGACGAATCCCCTTGGGGTGATATTTTATTCACTTTTGTATTACAGAGTATGTTTCTCTCATATTGGCTACCTCCCCTATGGTTTCTGCTCCTCCCCCTTTTATACAGTTTGACATCTAATTTCAATTATAAACATAAATTGCATGCCTCTATTTTTAATTCTGCGTGAAACTGCTGGAATTAATTATGCATGTATGAAACTGCTACAGTTAGTGCTGCATGACTGAAACTGTTGCAATTAGTGTTGCATGGCTGAAACTGCTGGAATTCAATTCTGCATGCCTTCATGATGATTTATGTATGAAACTGTTGGAATCAATATTGCATGCCTCCATAATGATTTCTGGCATGAAACTGCACATTTATGCTTCATGACAAATTATTCATGCTGGAAAACTGGACTGGTG
Source organism: Papaver bracteatum (assembly GCA_023529315.1). Classification (NCBI taxonomy): domain Eukaryota; kingdom Viridiplantae; phylum Streptophyta; class Magnoliopsida; order Ranunculales; family Papaveraceae; genus Papaver; species Papaver bracteatum. The sequence continues at coordinate 381,119 of JAJJWX010003234.1, read as the reverse complement.
GCTGGCAGTATGGATGGATGCTGGTTTGGCTGCATGGGTAGAAAACTGGCTGGCAAGACGGTGGAGGTCGGGTGGGCAGTCTTGGAAGAGTTTTTGGCTGGGAATTGGTTAGCAGCATTGCTGGCTACAAGACTGAATATTGGTGGGAGGTGCGACGTGCTTCGATAGTTGACCGACGGTAGACTTTGATCATTGACCGGTCGTTGACTTTGACCATTGACCTTGACCGGATGTTGACTTTGACAGTTGACCGACTTTGACCATTGACCAATCATTGAATTTATGTAATACAGGGCAGGATGGTGGGCTTCCTCGGTTGACTGGTTAGTGGGCTTAGATAAGGGCCAAAAGATGATTCAAGTATCAATTGGGCCTATTGAGTGGTATTTTTACTTATGGTACAAACACCGGTACTACATGAAAAACATACAGGAAGCACTTCCTTCCAAAGCTAAATACCGGCATAGAAAATTAATTAACGACCACGCCGGAACTGTCTACCGGCGTGGATCTAAAGATAAAACGAATGCCGGAACTACCACCGACAAGTCTTGTCAGAAATATTATTTTTTTACATCGCCGGAAGTGATGGAGACCATGCCGGAAAATGTGCCGGCATGCTTGGTAACTAACATTCAATTCCATAACTAAGTTCCGGCATGCTCGATAGAAATCTATCAATGCCGGTAGTCAAGTGATTTTTTTTTCAAGTTTCCGGATACTTTACATCATATGCCGGCATAGAAATTCAAGCAACATACCATGCCGATAGCAGTACCGGCATGCTCGAGAATTAAATGACTGTGCCGGCAGTGGACTGAAAACCAAAAAAGAAAATCAAAACGGAATGACATTCAATTTTCTAGTAGCACTGCCGGTACTGATGTTTAGAAATGGGGGATATATGAATTTCATTTTTGATTTTAATGTTTTAAGAGAAAGGGTATAACATTTTTTTAATTAACCAAAGGGTATTTTGGTACTTTCATACCAAATGATCGCCCCTTAGCAGAAACCATGGGTTGGGGAAGTAATTTATATCCCTCAATTAAATTGGATATCCCCCAGTTGCGTGTTCTTAAAGAACTGATGGTTCTTCAGGTTATGTTTTAATCTTTACATCGTTTTCCTAATGGAGAATGCAAACCTATATATGTTAATTTCTTTATCTTGAAAAATGAAGTTTGAGAGAGAGAACTAAGTTGCATATAGATATCAACGAAAACATAAAAATCGTTTTTTTGTTTTTTTTTTGTCTTCTTAATCTTAAACAAAGATAAATCTTTTTGATTTACCATTAACAACAAAAAAATATTAATTTTTAATTTATGTGATTTTTATTTGGTCGATTTTTTTTAGGTACATCTATTGGAATAATTGAAAAATATTTTGTAGTGATAAAGGTGAAAATGATAAACAAAGAGGCAGAGTTCCTTATTGATCAGCAGCCACATTACATATCTATATTATCCTTATATACATGTAAGGGAAACCCTAGGTATAGCTAGTTGGGCCACACAACTATGGGTCGTAGGTCCTACAACACTCCCCCTTGTGCGGTCCAACAGAACTTCATATCCAGTGCTTCACATATAGTGCTTCGAATGTAGGTCTTCAAATGTCATCCTCTTCTTGATGACTTGTGCCGAAATCAATCGCCTCATTAAGACTTTGACAAGGAAAAAACCCAGTGGGATAAAACCTTGGTAAAACTCTTCACATGTAGTACTTCACATGTTGTCACGTACTTTACATGTAGTTCGTCACATGCAATACGATTTTCAAAGACCGACGATTCTAAGTTAATTGTCTCGATAAAAACTTCATCAGGCTAACTAAGAAGGACAAAACCTGAACTAAAGAAAAAGAGTACAATAATAAGCAAACTCAGACATAGTTGAACTCGAATGTGTTTCCTCATTAAAACCTTGACAAGGAAAACCGAGTGGGATAAAACCTTGACGAAGGGAAAAGAGTACGACATGGCAGATGCAGGTAAAGGTGATATGTTGCAGATGATCACTTTGCTCTGTTGAAGTTGACTAGTTGCTTCAAAACTCTTAAGGCAGAAAATACTCATGGGAATATAGCCTTAGCTGGGAAATTACATTCCCGGTGTTTGTCTCATTAAAAACCTTGTCGAGCAACAAAACCTTGTGGGAAAAAGTAACATCGGTAAAGGAAAAGAGTTCAACACACCATTAGATGCTCCCCCTGATGTCAGACAATTTTCATTAGTCTAATGCAGTCAAAAGGAGTTTATCACACTGTACCTTGGTGACTTGAAAGCTTATAAGACCATGTTGTTGATCCTGAAAGTTACGTTGCTTAACAGACTATCGCATTTCATTTATTTGATTCAGATATTTTCAGTAATATCAACGTGATCTTTATGTCTTCAACGTTCAACATACTTGATGCTTTTAGTGTTGTCTCGCTAAAAACCTTGTCGAGTAACAAAACCCTTTGGGAAAAAATATTCTCGATCGAAGGGAAAAAGAGTACAACACAGCTTCAATTTTGAAGTAAAATATGTCGACATCATATCCTTGGATCCTCCCCCTGATGTCGGAATCTCCCCCTGATTACTTTCAGAGTTGTTCCAGACAGTTGCTTTAGTCATGAAATTTTTGAAACTGAATATCGGTGATAACCTAGAAGATAATCTACCATATCTCCTTATGATTACATTCGTTGGAGAAGAGATTATTGTTTCTTCATAATCAAGAACTTTTGGATTGCACTTCATTAGCATTCCTTTTAATGTCTTTGTAGGGATAAAACAAATTTATGTCAATGGTTACTTTTAAGTACGTGATTACATTCACTATACCATTCCAATGACATTGCGTTGGCGCTGAGCTATATCTATCTAACAAGTTCCTTGAGGATGCAATATTTTAACAGAGTACATTATTATACTAAGTACAACAATGCGTCTATTGTACTTAGATATGGGAATTTCATCTCCCAACACATCTTCGTCATCTTCCTTTATGCGAAATGGTCACTTACTTACATTTGAACCTCGGCTAATCATGGGAGTGCTATCAGGATGCATGTCTTTGTTAAATTGCCTGACAACTTTAGACAAATGCAAACTGGTGGGATAATATACCACAAGCTCAGTATTCGGTCGAAATTTCCCCAGATTTTTCATCTCAAATTCGGATTTTAAATATCTTTTAAGGTCTCTTATTACATTAAGAGTACACATCATGTTTGTAACATCAACATAAATAGCTACAATTCCAAAACAGGAACTTTCTTATGAACACGCAAGGAATAATAACTTACTTGTCTATCTTATCCCCTCCAAATCAAATAGCCACTTAGACGGGTATACCACTTCCGTCTGATTGCTTCAATCTATAAGTGAACGTTCTATCTAATTGTAAACGTACTCTGTGGTTTAGAGTTACTTGATTTGGGAAACAAAAGTCTATCAAGCACTTTTGTAAATATCTTCTATCTCTTGATTCTTTCAGAGATATGTATCAACCACATACATATGCTACATTTCAAGTCCTTTTGAAAATTACCAAGATGACTAAGTAGCGGAACTGTATAACGTTCACTACAATATAACAATTCCAGGGCTTTATGAGAAACCTCGCGCCACAAGGCAAGTCTTTGTACTTTAAGACTACTTTCTTCTCACTATGATTTATGACAAATTAATTATGTATGTCCAATAGGATTTCCACTTGGTTGGTTAGCACTACCATACCAAATACCCGTATATTTTCCAAAGAGCTAAGTTCTACCTGGATTGTGTAGGCCAAATATGTTATTTATTTGAAATTAATCAAAATAAACCATGGTTCAATCTCATTGTGCTCTACTTATGGAGTAACTATTTATGGATTATATCATCACTGTACACGCATGATCCTTCAATTGACTCATGTGCATTCTCATAATCCGTCAGGATTTCATTGTTTTCTAGAATCATTTAAAACTTCGGAGCGTCCTCCATTATTGATTCATTGACATAGTCAGAGACAATCAAATGAGACTATTTCATTAATGCCTTACTCAACTACTTCCTTTCTAGGTGAGCATTGATCGAACCTGGTGGTTTCTCCATCTTCCTTTATGGAGCCACGGCCTCAACTACACTTCCACCAAGTGTAATTGGAACACCTTAGTCTATGGTGTACCCCATACTGAGGATTTCTAACCTTGCAGGATTATTTGCAGCTGGTATGTGTGACCTTGTCACTTTAGTGACATCAGTGTACATTCTGAAAATTGATTATTCTTTGTCACTTCACATTCATTTGTGGAGTACAAGAATCAATATGAGACACAGTTGGAACACACCACGACAATTCATGTCGTTTCCTTAAAAAATACTTTTTCTTATCTCCCCCTAACGACGGGAAGACTGTCTCATTAAAATGACAACCCGCAAATATAGCGGTAAGAGATAGCCTGCCAAAGGTTTTAAAATGCGGATAATTGTTGGGAACTCATTTCCAACATAACTACTTAACAGTTTTGAAGACCCATAATAGTACGATGTGGATTCGTAATTGCACATATATAGTGCGACCAAAAATGCATAAGAACACGAATGTCAGGCTTAAATCCAGTTACCAACTGGTACGCATAAAAGGTTGACTAATATTGGGTTCTAAAACGAATTAAGTAAAGATGCATCAATATTGCATATTCCCCAAGCAGTTAAAGGTAGGTTTGTACGCATAACCATGCCTTAGGCACCATCTGTAACCTTTAATGATAGCCTTTGCGAGACCTTGGGATATAGGATGCTCTGCATTTGATCCTATTAAACATGCAATAACCATCAAGTCCTTTTGATGTACACTCGCTAGCATTTACAAGGGGTGGTGAGTCCTTACATGTAAAATATGTGCTAGTAGTTTTCCAAACGGAAATTTCTTTGGATCTATAATTAGTCCAAAATGTCAAAACATTCACCATATCCATCAGTCACATCAATGGTCCGCATTCTGCATGAATATTTTTCTAAATTTCACCTTGTTTTCTTTGTAATATGGAATTTTTACCATTTGCATCTTAGGATGGTCTCAATCCTGTTTTATTGAAGACTTTGTAAAAATGAGTGATACGCTTTCTTACCTAAAAGCATAATGGGAAAGGGGGGGGGGGGTCGTGCATCTAGTAATTTAGAAAACACTTATTGAGAGATATGTCGTCACTTTGCATTCTGTCAATCTTTTTCCCATTTTCCTTCACTCAAATAAAGTGATATTTGTATGAGTTCTTTCAAAACAATCATCATGTCACAACCAAAGTTTCTTTATGGTTATGCTCAAAGCCTATGAGTCAGTTTCCAACATTTCATCGTCGGAGTCAATATGATTCAATAGTCCAAATATTATAGTGAATTACATTGCACTAGATTGACTCATTAGTTTATCTAAAATATATTTCCTTTCAAATATATTAGAGACTATAAAAGATGCAATCAATTACATTCTCATCATTTTGATGTTCCACATGATATCCATGTGCACGGGTTACTTGGGAATTTAACAAGGTATGATTATCTCTTGGTACATCTGGAGATTTTGCTACGTCTTTGTTTTATCTTGAAATAAAAAACTGAGCAGTGCTGCGCTAGTCAATTGGCCAGGCAAATTTCTTGTTGCCATTAAAGTTGATGTGAAAATTGGTTGCTATATGATACACACATTACATTGTATATACCAATACCTATGACCAGGTGCATTTCCAACTCTTTTATTTATGATGGGAGCTACAATTACATTTTCGCTGATCCCATACTCGGTTGCTACTTGTGTATTGGTGTTATTACTTCCGAAGACAAAAGTGCATATTTGTCTCATGATACGTATGTCCTTTTCACATGATTTATATGAATTGGTACGTCTAACCCTCATTACTTCGAGGTTCTTTCTATTTTTAGTTTTGCTACAATAGGCCAAGAGAATCTCACTACACATGTCAACCACTTACTTTAGGTTGAATATATAACTAAAGATATTTCTCTTGTTGTCATACTTCAACATGTACTGGTTTGTTAGTATCATGGATGAAGTAAAAAAAAATAGAAATTTTCTGACTCATATAATCTTTTGTGAGTTCTTCCACAAAAATTTGAATACGTGTGATTTTATTTGAACGTATCTTTTAAAACTACCAATTGAACATTCAAATTTGGGCAAGCGGATTACAACCCACAGAACATTCAAATTTGGGCTAGGAATATCAAATACACAATAATGGTGCTCAAGCACTTTTGAACCTCAAATAAATATATTTGAATCGAGTTGGTACAACCAATTGAACAAAAGATAAACATCATTCAACCATAGCCAATATCATTTCAAGAGAACAAAATAATAACAAGACCAAAATTCTCAAATTTATTCCCGCTATACATAGCAAAGAATAGAACAGCATTGGCCATGCATGGCCCAACACCGGGAAAAAACCGGACAGGTTCGGTTCACATCAGGTTGGTTCTGTTCGATTTGTATGGACCGTACGGTTAGACCGTGTTGGACGGTTCGGTTCGGACCGGGCACCACTTTTTTTTTCTCCAACGATTTACTTTCTCCTCGAAAAGTGAATGAAAGGTCAGGGAATTCCCATTCCCACAGACAGACTGTGACATGATCAATCGCATCATAAACGTATACAATTATATATATTATATAAAATCAAATCAATATATATTATAAAATCAAATCAATATATATTATAAAATCCTAATCACTTGATTGGTGATGCTACGGTATAGGACATGGTCAAATCACAATCAAATAAGAATATGTATGCGATTCCATGGAAAAAAAATTTAAGAAAAAAAATTTAAGAAAAAAAAAAGGAGAAAACAATCCCTAATTCCTGATTAGTTCATATATTAATTAAAATAATCTCTAATTCCTGATTAAATCAATTTTCGTTACAGATTTAATATACCCGATGTATATGCCAAAATCAAAATCATAAATAGGGGAAAAGAAAGAAAGATTATATAGGAAAAAGTGGATGTAACTTAGCTGTGATTTGATTCCAGCGATTTCCACATTATCTTGACGATAATTACATAGCTGCGTTGATCTCAATCACCCATGTAGAGGAAAAAAAAAATCTAGCAATCCAATTTAGCTTTGCGGTATAGCATCGGGCATGATAACGTTTTGTAGTGATAAAGGCGAAAATGATAGAGAAAGAGGCAGAGTTTCTTATTGATCAGCAGTCACATTACATATCTATATTATCCTTATATACATGTAAGGGAAACCCTAGGTATTGCTAGTTGGGCCACACATCTATGGGCCGTAGGCCCTACAACAAAATGCATTAATTTAAGGAACATTTTATTATCCGGGACAATAAAGTAATTCGAATATAACAGTTAAAATATGTTTTCGCAAATCGATCTCGCAATTTTGGGAGCTGATTTTTCAACAAGAAAATAGGGGTAGTATATTTGGAGTATGCATCTAGTTCCCATCATATCCCTTTTTTTTTCTTTTTTTTTTTTTTGATCAAACAGCTGGGATAAAACATTCCACAAGGAGAAAGCTACGAAGTTAAACTGCAGAGCCTGTACGCTTAACTCTTTATTCCCATCATATCATGTCCCGTAAAAATATCGAACACAAGCGACAATAATTTAGTTACTTCTTTTTAAAAGTTGATTTGGGTTTTATTGTTTTTTTTTTCTTTTTGGAAGAAAAGGTTATATTAAAAGAAAAAGAGAAGTACAAATTACAAAACTAATCACTTATTCATGAGAGTTTCTCAATCACTCCAAATGAGGCTAGGCGGAACAAATTTAAAGGAATCGGTGTCACAAGACCATAAAAAAACAAAATTGCTTAACAATATCAATATTTTCCGCAACACTTTTCTGGAGACCACCAAAAACTCTCTCATTCCGCTCATTCCATAAGATCCAACAAATAACTTGGTGCATAATCTTCCACATCTCTTTTCCCCTTCCTTGTAGCATTGGTACGTAGACCAAGCTTCAAACAATATGATCAAAATTCTCGGCATCGGCCATAATACCTTAAATGCCTTGATTAAATAATCTCATATCGCAAAAGAATACGGACAATGAAGAAGCATGTGATCAGAAGTTTCTTTTTCATCATTGCAAGAAACACATAAATCACTTTGTATGATTATTCCACGGTGAACTAACATGTCTTTAGTAGGAAGTGAATCGTGAAAACTTGCCCAAAGAATAAAGCTAACCTTGTGTAGAATATTAGTGTTCCACAGATGAGAATAGAAATTACAAGGGGGATAGTTACCTGTCAAAACCTCTTAGCATTTGTTAGCACTGAAATTCTCCATAATAACCGCTTCATTTCCACTAATTGCGGAACAGGACAGTCACATATGGGCAAGTCCCACTCTAACTTCTTATTAGCATTCAAAGCCCTCCTGAATTCACAATTCTAGCTATTGTTCACAGTCATATCAGCATCCTTCGCCTTGCCAACCTTAAAAATGATAGGAAATAAATTTTGTATACTCCATTTATTTAGTCATTTTTCATTCCAAAACCTTATCTTTTTTACCGTTTCTTAATATAAACTGATTTATTTGTTGACAAATTGGAACCATATTCACTAAGTTCTTCCACAAGCTCCTATACTAAGGCTTTCTATCAACATCTGGCATTAACAAATTTGAACTTTTATTGAAATTATGTTTCATTATTTTCCTCCAAAGGTTGTTTTTGTTCTTTGAGAATCTCCAATTCTATTTTATTAACAAAGATTGATTTGTAGTTCTCATAATCTTCACTCCCAAACCACCATTTTCTTTAGGCATGCAAATTTTTGTCCAAGCAACCCAAACTAACATCCTCCTACGTACCTTCCACATCACCCCACAAAAAATTCCGCATAATCCGCACCATTCTCTTCTCCAAACTTATCGGGAGATGAAATTATGACAAGTAGTAAATAGGTAAAATAGCAAGACAACTTTTGATAAGAATAAGTCTACCTTCTTTATTCAGTTTCCTTTTTTTTTTCCACATCACCGATTTCTTGTCCATCATAGTCCCAGAAAGAAGTACTATGACAATTCTCCCCTATTGGCACACCAAGGTAGGTGAAGGGAAACTTTTTCGTCTTACATCCAAGCTCCTTAGAAAGAACATCAATTACAACGTCCGCACCAAAATTGATCATTGTGCTTCTAGCTTTATTAAGCCATGCTCCATCACCTGAAATCCAGAAAGTTGACCTCTCTCCACTACATCGTTAACCAACTTAGAAACCACCTTTACCAACAATAGAAAAAGATACGACGATAAAGAATATCCTTGACGTAACCCCTTATCGGGTTTAAACTTTTCTGTAGAGCTCCTATTTACTAAAACTGACAAGTGAGATGAAGTAACACACTATCTAATCCAAGAAATCCATTTGTTTCCAAAATCATTCTTCTTCATGATTGTAAATAGAGAATTCCAATTAACATTATCAAAAGCATTTCCATATCAATCTTGAAAAGGATACCAGGTTTCTTATTCTTCATTCTAATGTCCACATATTCATTAGCAATGAGAATGCCATCAAGAATTTATTTTGCATGAACAAACGCTCCTTAAAAGTAGGATATAAGCACCGACATAACTTTCTTCAACCTTACTGCAATCAATTTGCCAAAATCTTGTAAACAATACCTATAATACTTAGCGGTTTAAAGTCTTTAGGCGTATAAGAACCCTCCTTCTTCAGAATCAAAGTAATGAAAGAACAATTGAATCTCCAATTGAGATATTTGTACATGTGGAAGTATTTAAAAAGACTCATGAGATCATCCTTTATAACTCCCCAACACTTATTGAAAAATTCAGCCGTAAACACATATGGTACTGGCACTTTATTACTTCACATCTTCTTAACAACGTCCCATACCTCCTCTTCAGTGAACTCACGCTCAAGCCATACTTTATCCTTCTCATTAATTTTAGGAAAATAGAGATTCTCCATATACGAATTCACCTCATCGCCTTGGATGAAAAGGTTAATGTAGAAACTTCTTAGTTCTTCCTTAATAATATTTGGATCCAAGCAGTCTGACCCTCATACTGGTAGCAATGGTGTTGCGCTTGTAGTTGCAGGAATTCCTACACTACACCCTATTCAAGAATTTATCAATATTTATGACATAATTTGAAGATTAAAGACACTTTTTCATTAATATGATCTTAAGGAATTACAGAAGTCAAGAACACGCAACACTTGATAAAGATTTTCTCTCTCCTAAAAACTTTCCTAGCACTCAAAATTTCATCTCCTTCTCTGGAACTATTCATTCCCTTTATATAGGCATTTACATAGTGGATTACAACTCATGACAGCTCATTTACAGCTAAGACTCCCTTTAGTTTCGGATCTGAGTTCTTGCGATAAATCGCAGTTAGAACCGCCTTAATAATTCGCAGGTTTTATTGATCTTCCGCAGAAATGTCACACTTTATTCATGTTTCTGTCGTTTTCATCTGATATGTCATTTCTTACGTCACTTTGAAATGTGTCGCAGAATATCATTGATGTATCGCCGAACTGTTGTTTATTTCGTAAGAATATTGTTGTGACAATATTCTGATCCTACATATTGCCTCTTCTCATATCTTTTCTGCGAAGAAGATAAAGATCATGAGAATTTAAGTTTCTTGATTTGCCGCAACTCCTCATCTTTTACCCGAAAAAGTTCCCTACTTTACGCTTTTACTGCTGACACACGGCAATTTTTACCAATTAATCCGGTTACCCATCCTTCATCTATAAATAGATGTTCCACTCGAGAGTATTTCTTTCTTCTTTCACCTTCTCTTTTTTCTTCAACTTTTCCCTTTTTTTGTCTGCAACTTTTTCTCTCCTGGTATCCTCCCTGCTGCTGCTCTAATGGAGACTCAAAGGTATCTTCTTATCTTGAATCTTATTTTGTTCATGTTATGTTATCTTTATCGCCCCATTTTCTTCATAATCCCCATATTTTTTTATCATCTTTTTCAGTAACACCACTTCTCAGATTAAAATTACTATCAAAAACCCTAAGGATTCTCAGAAAAGGCGTGTTGGGAAGACGAAAAGATCTGAGAATGATAAGGTAGTAAGAAACATCTATTTCTTTAATATAACAATATTGTTGCCTCTGTTTCTTATCTATATTATTATTCGCAGAATGAAGAAAATATTTCTATACCTCTTAAGCGTTCTCTCCAAGTTAAAGCTCTTTCAGATGAGGTGGATATTCTTGAATTTTTACCTGCAGACCCTGTTCCGGCGCAAGATAAAGCTTCTTCTTCTCCTTGCGTGAATTCCAATATTAATACCCATACTATTTCTTCATAAACTCCAAGTAAAGTTATTGATGCTAATACTTCCATCCCTAATAATCCTAATGTTTTAAAAGCTGCGATGGATGAATCTATGATAGTTGGAAACAAATATGGGATGAATAAAACCGAGGTGAATGAAACTGCGGTAAATGAAACGGTATTTAATGAGGATGCGGTGAATAAAGTCGTTGATAGTGAAACTGTGGTAAATGAAGCTGCGATTAATGGAGCTGCGGTGGATGATGTTGCGGTGAATGATCCTAATCAAACTCCTTCTTCCACTCTTACTACCACAAATGATCCTAATCTTTCATTGACTATCGCCAAAACTTCTTCATCTACTTCTCTTCCTTCTTCCCAAGAAATAGCAACAAGGGTTGAAGATGCTTTTCAAATATTATCTGAAGTTTTGAACGATGCTATGAAATCTTCTTCAGATCCTACGAAACAGGATATTTATATGATTCTAAGCAAGCATCTTGGATCTTGTGGTTCTTCATCTTCACTAACTTCCTTAGAAGGTGAGGTTGAAACTTTGAAGAAGAATCTTCAAGCAAAAACTTTGGAGTGTGAACTTCTCGATCATAAAATTCACAATTCTGAATTGGACTGCGAAATTCTTCGCAGCAGAAACGATGATCTAAAAGGTATAACTTTCTTGCCTCTGCTTTTTCTTCTGTAAATCTTTGTTTTCTATGTACTCAATTTTTCTTTATTTATTTGTTGATGCTTTACTTAGCTTCAAAACATAACCAATTAATGAAGATACTTGAGTGGGAAACGATCGCTTATGAGGCCCGCATTGGGAAAGAATCTTGGAAGAATCAATTTGATAAATTGAATGTTCTTCACACATATTCAATTGACGAGATAAATAATCTTAAGAATGAGAATAACCAACTAATTCGTGAACGAGATTATCTAAATAATGAAGCCACTCAACTTTTATATTCGCTAAATCAGACTAATTTGAAGGTGGAATCTTTATCAGACGAAAACAAAACTTTATCCCAAGAGAAACGTAGCTTTGTGGATACAACAAGGATTTATTCGCAGCAATTAGGCAATCTTCAAAAGTTGTGTAAGGAGCAAGAGCAATCCCTTCGTGCATTAAAAGATGAACTTAAAAAGATAACTGAATCATCTGCTGCTGAACAAGAGAAACTTATCAAGGGTAGGTTAGCTCTAAGTGTAAAAGTCAACAATCTCAAAGATGATTGTACTCGACTAAAGGAAGAAAATGCTTATCTTCGCAATTGTGAAAAAAGTTTAAAATATCGTTTGAAAGGTAAGGTTGGGGATAATTTTGATGACGCTATGAATCGATAGAAGAGTTGCTTCTTTAACATAATTCATACTTTATCTTCACAAAAGGAAGGTAGTAATTTTGACTGCCTCATCTACTAATTACTTCATTGTATTTTCCCATCTTATTTTTCGCGAGAATTCCATCTAATATGCAATTTTTCTTTCGCAGAATCTGAGAAACATCTTCAAGCTTCTATCTCTGATCTGTCTATGAAGTTAGCCAAACTTCGCCAAAAGAATACCGCTCTTTCCAACTCTCAAAACGGAGCATTGAGAAGATTTGATTATCTTGAATATTTCAAAGATATAGAGATCAGAAACCGGAAAAAGAATTGCCTCCGCAAGGCTCATTTAGGCGCTGAAGTTTTCATAAACAATGTTCTATTCTCTCATTCTTTACCTCCTATGAAGATCAAACCCTTGGAGATAGATAATAAAGAAGTTCCTCATCCCATAGATGAAGATATAAATTATTCAAGTAATGAAGAAATTTTTTCTGAAGATGAACAAAATCCACCTGAAGATGAAGAAAATCCTCTTAATGAAGCAGAAGAACAAAATCCTCCTCATGAAGAATAAAATCCTCCTCATGAAACAATCGCTGGTGATAGAGAAACTCAAACTTAAAAAGATGATGCTGGTGAAGATAATAGTGGTGAACAAGAATGATGAAATTAGAGAAGAATACTCTTTAAAGTATCATGTATTTCTGCGAAATATCTTATTCTTCTCCATATCCCGCGAATGATTGTAATTTCTGAATCTTTCTTCTTCCTGCTTCTTTTGCGATACATTGAAGTTTTTGTAACTCAATCATCTTTTTTTGATTTATATATTTTCATTAATCTGAATCCAATCTTCATAAATTCTTGTAACTTGATTATCCTCCTTCTTTTTATTATTTTGATTCTTCTCAAGGAAGATAATGAAATATTGGAATAACCCCCATATTTTCCCCTCATAATCTTCCTTGTGAAGTATGTTATTTGTTACCCTTGTAAGAAATCCCATACTTGCCTCTTGTTATTAATCTGCAATATGATAAGTGAATTATCGCAAATATTTCTGCGAACAATCTGTTATATGATTCGCAGATATAACTTCTCTTGTGGTCTTATTTCGCCTTCCTAGTTAAAGGTCTTATTATGCCACTTTTATGCGACAAGATCGCTGGAAATTCTTACTTTTACATGTAATAATCCATTGATCTTGCCTTATCATTATTTTAATTTCTGCGAAAATATGATAAATCTAAGCCATCTTGTGAGATTAATCTCTCTTTGATTTTTAAGACTTATGACATTGCCGTCTTTGCGATGAAATCGCAGGACGTCTTTGCGTTTTATATCCTCTTATTATTAATTTCATTTATATCATCTTTTGACCTTACCGCAAAAACCCATTGATCGCATCTTAACATTTCTCTTTAGGCTTTTTGTCCAGTCACGCGGCAATATGACGGGCCTAAATATTCTTGCGAATATAAAGTCCCATGACATTGCTGTCTCTGTCACGCGACAATATGACGGGCCTAAATATTCTTGCGAATATAAAGCCCCATGACATTGCCGTCTTTTTTTGATACACAGATCCCTAATGGAGGGTATCGCCATTATCTCTACCCCCGGTTGCCCCTTCAAGGATTATACATCCGCCATACAAGACTAACACTTTCCCATCCGGTTCTGCCAACAACCAGTTGTTTTCGCAGCCTTGTCCTTTATGCCTTATATGGCTTATAGTTACAAGACTGCACCCTAAGTGGGGTTTTCTTCGGGCCGAACACATCGTAAGTCAAGACTTTCCATGGATGTCCAGGGTAGGTTCATCCATCCCGGGCACCCACATCTCAACCGTGTACCTCGGCGCCTTGATCATACGTTGCATTCCTTAGGAGAAACTCTCGGGCGCCCAACCAGGGTATAACCTTATATATTTGGGAATCCAAGTTATTTCTCCCGGATGGATTTTCTATAATCCCAAATCTCCATGACTAGGTTCCAGCAGCGGTATAGCCTTTCCCATAGACATGCAAAGAGATACCCCCCTTATGACGCACTTTAAGGACATTTCCTCTTACGGAATAGAATCCGCGAACTAAGGTGTACGCCATAAAAGTTCGTCCCGTTCTTATATATTTTTAGGCGATTTGTGCCTGTCTTATGCATTTGCATTAAAAAATTTAATTATCTCGCAATTTATTGCGGAAAATAGCTTTTATATTCAGCCAACTTTGTTCTTGCAGAACATCTCTTTTATTCTCTCGCAATTTCTTGCGTGTAATCCATTCATTATAGTCTTTCAAACCTTTATTGATAATATTTTCTTAGATATTGTCTATTCCATGGTCTGCCAAGTCTTTGACCCATGTTTCTTCCTTCTGGATCCATTAATTTATATGCTCCAGTTCCAACTATTTCTTTGATTATATATGGCCCATCCCATTTTTTCGCTAATTTTCCTCCATTTTCTCGCTGATATTCTGGTGTTTCTCGCAGAACTAAATCTCCAACTTGGAATTCACACTTCTTTACTCATTTATTATATTCACGAGCTAATCTGCGATGGTAGTTTTCCATATGTTGTAGTGCCTTTTCTCTCTTCTCTTCTACCTCATCAAGTTTGTCTAGAATCGTACCAGCACTAAGATTCTTTTCCCAAGC
This sequence comes from Papaver bracteatum, assembly GCA_023529315.1. Lineage (NCBI taxonomy): Eukaryota > Viridiplantae > Streptophyta > Magnoliopsida > Ranunculales > Papaveraceae > Papaver > Papaver bracteatum. Next base: position 365,810 of record JAJJWX010003234.1, on the reverse strand, counting down.
TTCTATTTTTGTTGTAGGAATAGCAACTTCTATTGGTAATACTGCCTCAACCCCATATGTTAAACAAAAAGGTGATACCCCAGTTGTTTCTCTTCGTGTTGTATTATAAGCCCAAACTGCATTATGAACTTGTTGACACCACGTTCTATGATGCCCTTCTAACTTCTTTTTGAGAATATCTGCGATTGTTTTGTTAGTTGCTTCAGCTTGTCCATTGGCTTGTGGGTATAAAGGAGTCGATTTTCCGCACTTTATCTTGAATGCATTAAGTAACATCTCTATATTTTGTCCTTCAAATTGTTTTCCATTATCCGATACCAACTGCGCTGGAATTCCGAATCTGCAAATGATATTTTCAAATATAAATGTGAAAATATCCTTATCACAAATATGATGTACTGCTTTAACTTCCGCCCATTTTGTGAAGTAATCTGTTGCGACAATTAAGTATCTCTTTTGCCCTGTTCTTGGTACAAATGGTCCCACAATATCTAAACCCTACTTTCCAAATGGCCAAACATTTTTTGAGGATGTTAATGTTTCACCTGGTGCATGTATTCATTTTGCAAATCGCTGACATTCTTCGCAACTTCTTGATAAATTCTTTGCATTTTCATGCATATATGGCCAATAATAACCTTTCATTTTAGTTCTGTATGCTAAAGATCGTCCGCCGCTGTGATTACCAGCATCCCCACTATGTAACATTTTTAATATTTGCTTTCCTTCTTCTTGTGTCAAACATCTGAGGGAAGGCCCATTTACAGATTTTCGATATAATACCCCATCTCTTAACTCATAATTTGTTGCTCTACTCTTTAATTATGTGCTTCTAATCTGTTCCTTGGTATCTCCCCCCTTGCTAGATATGCATGAATTTCCGCACGCCAATCTGCGATAATTCGACTTGATTCTTCACCATTATTTTCTACTACCATTGCCTCAGCTTCCTCTTCTTCTTCTTTATTAATTGATGGTGCTATGAGTGTTTGTATTTTTACATTTCTCGCAGTCGGATCTACCATCATACTTGATATAAATGCAAAAGCATCTGCAAGCCTATTATCTCTTCTTGAAATATGCCTCCATTTGAGTTTTGGAATTTTCGCAGATAATTCTTCAACAAGTTTCTTATATTTTTTCAAAGATATATCATTAGTTGCATATTCCCCTTCAATTTGGCGAATAATCAACTGTGAATCACTGGTAACTCTTGCATTCTCTACCTTCATTTCTATCGCAAATCTTAGAGCATGTACTACAGCCTCATATTATGTCTCATTATTGGTAGATTTGAATTCCAGTCGAAATGCAAATGCCATTTTTGCACCTTCTGGCGAAATAAAAACAACTCCCACTCCATTTCCTTATCCATTGGATGATCCATCTACTAATATCTCCCACCTATTTGGTTCTGTTAAAAGATCTCTAGGATCCCCATATTCTTCTTCTATATCCATCATGTCTTCTACAGCTTCATCATCCTCCAAAGGAAATTCTGCGAGAAAATCTGCGACAATTTGAGATTTTGGCGAAGATAAAATTGCATATTGAATCTCAAAATGCCCCACTTGTGCATTCCATCTTTCGACTCTGCCTGATATTTTTGAATTGTTCATTACTGACTCGATTGGTACTTTTGTTAGCACTTTGATTTTATGCGCTTGGAAATATATGCGAAGTTTAGAAGCCGCATAAACTAATGCCAAAATTAGTTTTTCAATCTTCGAATAATTCTTCTCCGCAGCATTAAATGTTTTGCTGATATAGTAAATAGGTTTTTCAACTCCTGCGTCATTTCGCAAAAGTACTGCGCTTAAAGCATGTGGAGTTGTCGCAAGATATATCACCAATTATTCTCCTGGTTCAGCCTTCTGTAAAATGGATATATTCATCAAATATTCCTTAACTCCTTGAAAAGCTTTCTCACATTCGTCTGTCCATTTAAATTTTTTTCCCTTCTTTAGTATGTTGAAGAAATGCTTGCATTTATCTGATGACCGCGAAATAAATCTTCCTAGTGAGGCTAAAAGTCCATTCAATTTTTGCACATCTTTTACTGTTGCTGGAGTTGGCATATCTCGAATTGCTTGCACCTTTTCAGGGTCAACTTGTATTCCTTCTTTTGATACAATATATCCCAAGAATTTCCCGATGATACTCCGAAAGTACATTTCTCAGGATTTACTTTGATATTAAAAAGCCGCATTTGATCAAAAATTTCCCTTAAGTCTTGCACATGATTTTTAGCTTCTTTGCTTTTTACCAACATATCATCCACATATACCTCTAAAGTTTTATGTATCCATTTTGCGAACACTTTTTCCACCATTCTTTGGTATGTTGCTCCTGCATTTCGTAACCCAAAAGGCATCTTTGTGTAGCAATATAATCCTCTGGGAGCATAGAATGCAGTATGTTCTTGATCTTCTTCCGCCAGCGGGATTTGATTATAGCCCTTGTATCCATCTAACGAAGATATTCGATCATTTCCTGCGGCAGATTCTACCATCTGCGGGATACCTGGTAAGGGAAAACTATCTTTGGGACATGCTTTATTTAAATCAGTAAAATCGATGCAAATTCTTATCCCCTTGTTTTTCTTGGGAACTACTACCATATTGGCGATCCATTCTGGATATTTCGCTTGCCTTATGATTCCTGCATCAAGCATCTTTTAAAATTCTTCTTCTATCTTGGCATGATAAGTAGTTGCAATCTTTCTTATTCTTTGTTTGAATGGTCTCATATTTTTGTTAATCTCCAACCTATGACACGCAACAGATGGATCTATTCCAGGCATCTCATCCATATTCCACGTAAAAATATCTCTGTATTCTCGCAGAAGGTTTACAGTTTGCTCTTCTTCCTCCACGTCCATATTAGTTCCAATTTTCAACATCTTTGGGTCTTCTTCACTTCCAACATTTACTTCTTTTTTTGGTTCTGCTGCAGTATAACTAGCTTCATGTTCTCCCATTGGTGTTGGTGTCTTTATTATCTCCACTGGTTCATCATTTTCTTGCGATACATCTCCAAATATTCCTTTTCCTTCTTATGATTTTATCATGTAAATCTTGAATTCTTCTTCTTTTCTCACTTTTCTGCGATGTTTTCGCAACTGAATTTGATTTTCACAATTTCTTACTTCATTTTGGAAACATAACGCTGCATAATCTGCATCTCCTCTAATTTCGCCAATTCCACTAGGCATATGGAACTTTAAACAATGATGTAGAGTTAATGACACAGCCTTGATTGCATGTATCCATGGACTTCCCAATAGCATACTATAAGGTGATTTCACATCCACCATGCACAAAGTTATCCGCGTCTCTATTTCCCCCAACGAAATTCGCACTACAATTTCACCTTTAGGTTTTGTTAGAGATTTTCCAAATCCATGAATATGATATGATGGACTAAGAATTTCTTCATCTTTGTATCCCATTTTCTTGAATGTGTGGTAAAACATTATATCCACAGAACTTCCTGCGTCCACCAGAGTCCTATTCACAGCCCACACTTCTGTAGATATTATTGATTTCTCTTTTCTTGTTGGTACAACAGACACTGTGATCACCAATGGAGATGTATGACTTAAATTTTCTTTCGGAATTTCTGCTGCCGTGAATGTGATCTTCTGTTTTTCCCAATCTTTTAACGGTGATGCCTCATCTACCATCATGATTTTCTTTCCTTCAAAATCTCGCTTGTGTATCCTTCCTCTAATATCTTCATGGAATTTATCTATCATCATCTTTGTTATTACATCACACTCCAATTTCTTTTGATTATCTTTGACTTCAATCATCTTTTCTTCCGCCAATTCTCTTGATATTCTTCTAACTCTTGAATAATTTCTTTCTTTTACCTAACTTTTACTATAATTTTCAATTCTTCAATCCCTGTTTCTGGGCGCCAAAATGTAGTTGCAGGAATTCCTACACTACACCCTATTCAAGAATTTATCAATATTTATGACATAATTTGAAGATTAAAGACACTTTTTCATTAATATGATCTTAAGGAATTACAGAAGTCAAGAACACACAACACTTGATAAAGATTTTCTCTCTCCTAAAAACTTTCCTAGCACTCAAAATTTCATCTCCTTCTCTGGAACTATTCATTCCCTTTATATAGGCATTTACATAGTGGATTACAACTCATGACAGCTCATTTACAGCTAAGACTCCCTTTAGTTTCGGATCTGAGTTCTTGCGATAAATCGCAGTTAGCACCGCCTTAATCATTCGCAGGTTTTATTGATCTGCCGCAGAAATGTCACACTTTATTCATGTTTCTGTCGTTTTCATCTGATATGTCATTTCTTACGTCACTTTGAAATGTGTCGCAGAATATCATTGATGTATCGCCGAACTGTTGTTTATTTCGCAAGAATATTGTTGTGACAATATTCTGATCCTACAACGCTTCTTCCTTGCACTTTCAATACTATTTAAATAACTGTAAGAATCCCCCCACCGAAAATTATTTTGTTTCACCCTTAAATGTCATTTCCTTGTGTCCATTGATTCAATATTCCGAAATTGAATCTTTCATTGAGTCCTCTCCTCAAGTTGATGATGTTGTAAAGCACCAGCTTCCTCTAATATATTCAGATCATGAATTCTTTTTGTGAGGGAAAAAGCTGACACATTACCGAACTCATGTAATCTCCAAGGTTTGATAAGATGCTTCAAATTTTGGAGTTTTAGATCATGAATTGGGTTTTGTTTCTTCAACATTTTCAAATTAAAAGTCGAATTTAAGAGACTGTTTGGATACTAACATAAAAGGTAAATTTTGACTTAAAAGTCAAAATTTAACTTGAGAATCAAATTTCAGAACGATTTCATCACAAAAAGATATATTTATTTCTTGCAATAGAAAATTACTTCAACTTATGGAGAATAAAACAACCCCCAACACGGCAACACTTCTCCCTATTAGAGCATAGCTCGGTTGAACCCACCAAGCGTTGGTATTTCAAGTTTGGCTGTCATATTTTAGTGAATCAAAACTCATCTAATAGTCGTTTGATTATGTATTAGAGACAACTTCGTATAGGTTAGACTAGAAAGTCTAGGATTATGAGACATACAAGTATTACTCGAAGACCTGAAGAATGTGAAGAAGTAACGAGTTACAACGACGACATCATCCTTCCTATTGAGGTTAGTAATATTGATTTGAACTGTTTCATTCCTAAGGTATCTTTCAAGTCGTGTTATAATTGAGAACATAACTACAAAGTTGTGAATGATTATACTCTAGTAGTGAGACATAATCACATGATCATAGTGTTAAGGAATTAAGATACAAAGTATAACGTTTATATTTTGAGCTTCGTATATATGACATCGACATAATCGTATGAATGCTATTGTGATTATGTGTATGGGTAAAGGTGAAGATTTCATCCTAGGAAAGAATGTTTACATTTTTTTAAAGGAAATACATTCATAAACTTGTTTTATGAATCGAAAGGGAAATCGCTAGGCTTATCGGTATTGTTATTCATTGAATATCTTTGGATTACCAATATTTGTGAGTTAGTAGAACCAATCATAACTTGTTATGTATCTTGGCATAACTAATTAATCACAATGCCCTACTTATGATTTGGTATGACTGGTTTTTATTAATTATTGTAACCGATCCTAAGTAATCACCTGATATGGTATGATCGATATTTGTAATTGGTGTGACCGATCCTAGTAATTGGTGTGACCGATCATAAAATATCTGTGTAATCGGTCCTGTTAATTGGTGTAACCGATCCGGGTAACTGGTGTGACCGATCACAAGCAATACCATGAGTATATTATAATCGTTCCTGGTAGTTGATGTAACCGATCCTGGTAACTGATGTAACCGGTCCTGGTAACTTTTGTGTTCAATCACAAGTAATCCATATTGGGGTAAAATGATTTTAGTGATTGGTAGAACCTATTGAACCCATGATTGTAATTTGTTACTTGATCAATCACATAGTTGTCTTCGAATATAGATGAACAAACTATAAACTTGTTTGGAAGTGTGGTATAATTGATTCCAAGATTGTAAATATGAAAGAGGATTTATAAAATATGTCAACATACTTTGAAAACGAACATTAACTCTTATCTTTTATTATTCAAAGATATTCCTTAATTACTCAAGGAGATCTCGTTCCGAAATAAATTAAGAATCTTTTAATTAAGGTTGTTAGTTTTATATGCTTTAATTACCATCAATGAAATGCATATCTCTAGAGAATAAAAATTAGTAATGTGCATTTTCTAATTGGAGATTTTCTATTAAGAGATTTTGGAAAATATTGGACAAAGCATTTCCAGGAATTATGAAAACCGATTTGGGCATTTATTGCATATCTTGAGAATATTCGGTTTTGGAAATTCCTTGGTGTCCAAACATCATTGGTCTATAAATACCCAAGTTTGCATTTCTAACAAACTATCCAAAGAGCTAGGCAAACTTCATCTTTTTGTTGTTTCTGGTGGAGTAGTCTATCCGAGGAGGAAAGTACCCTAATTAGGAGAAATCTCTTACGACCGCTCGTTTAAAGACTTTTGTGGGATCAAGAACCTCTACAAGTATCATTGGTGTGAAACTAGATAATTGCAGTTTATTAATTTTTAATTAATTTGATTGACTAACGGTTATTGAACTTTGATTGCACCTAGCTTGTTTATTCTTGAGAATCTTCTCTTCTGATATAAGATTCACTCATACTAGATCGAAGTGTCGACGGGATCTTTAGAACTGTTTGTAGATCTAAATACATCTTGTGATAATCCATTATTAATAGACTATATTTTGTGCGTGATTGATCACAAGAGATTCAAGTGGTGTTGTGCAGGTTTAATTGAAGATTAAAGAAAAAATGAAGACAAAGAAGATTTCTTATTGGTTTCTCATATCTTTATGTAGCACAAACCTTGATCGTCTGGGATCCAACTAGAATCATATTTATTCGATTGAGTAGTTTCATGAGATCGGCATCTCTTTATATTTCCTTGTTGGATTTTATGTTGGTTGATTGCAAATTTAAACTCCGCTACTTCGGTAGTTGTTGGATAAATTGATCTAACCAGGCAAAGGAGAGTATTGTTTAAACGGATGAGCCTTTGAAAATGACTTGAGATATCTTCATCTGAATGAATCAAGAGAGTTGTTACCAAACAGATTTGTTGTTCCTTTACTGTTTGGAATACGATTCAAAGGAATTGTTCCAGTGCGTGCACTTATTGAATGTCGGAAGCGTAAGGATACTGAAGAAACTGAGTAAACTAGGTTTAGTTGCTTGGTCTCAAATATACGAAGTTGGTTTAGTTTTTGTACAACGGCTTAATTCTGAGAGTATTCAATTCTGGACTTGGTCCCGGGATTTTTCTGCATTTGCAGTTTCCTCGTTAACAAAATTTTGTTGTGTATTTTGCTTTTCTATTTCCGCAATTATAATTAAAAGTAAAATAAATAAACGTTAACTCCGTATTACTTGATAGTGATCCTATATAGTTTGGTTAAGTCCGAACCTATTATCAAATAATCACACTTCGATTTTGTATTGTCTCGATCTCGTATCCATAGAAGATCACACAAAGTGTGAATACCAATTTGTCGTATTGTCTCGACTTTGTCCATAGATCACTTTCGGTAAGAGGACTTATAGGTGGATAATTTAAAGATTGTGGTGTATTTGGGTACCATCGTCTTTTCACTCCCAACTTTTAAATTTCATCTCTTTTGTAACAAAGATCCAGTTATGTATTGCATCTCGTAATACCAACACCAAAACAAGAAAAACAATATAAGAGGAATATAGAAAGAGATGATCAATAAAAACTTAAACAAACTTACTTGGGTGTATTCAGGCGAGTAATCTCTTTACTTAAGAAATTTAATGTCATGTACTTCATGTTGTTACAGTGTATGTCACATGTCACCAGCATTCAACAATACCTTTGGTTCTTCTTGCAACATTCGAGGATCACCAAACATCGAACGCGAAAGATGTAGCACACACTCTTCTTTTGACTCTTGAAGACAACATGCAAACTCTGAAATTTCTAGTACTAGTTTATTACTCTAAAACATCTTTTTGCAATGGAGAATGTGTGGGGTTTATATAGGTTTAGAAGTGACTCTCTTAGAAATACTTTTATGAAGAGTCACAAACCTTAGTGGAGAGCAGTGTAGTCAATTTCGTTTGTACCGGCCGAAATATCGGCGATATTTCGGGTACCGGTGTTTCACCGAGATGCCGATATTACCGGTATTGGCCGGTATTCCGCCGATATTGGCCGATATTTCACCGGTATTGGCCGAAATATCGTGTCTCGCTGCTCGACCGGTATGCCGATATTTCCGATATTGACTACATTGGTGGAGAGTCACATCCCTTGGGATAAGACACTATATATTAAAAAGGTCTAAATGAGTGGACACATCCATTCACACTAACTAACTAACTCATATTTTTATTCAAAATTCCAACAATGAAAATCAATGTGCATTTCTGGTGTACATATAGTATGGCAAGGTAAGGAATCTTTTACTATTAAACTTACCCCAAACATAAAACTTCATCAACATACATTAGACAGCCATGCATTGTCCTGCAATCCCCCAATTTTGGGCTGAAAGTGAAACCCCTTAACTATGACTATGGTGATTATCCGATTTGGGCTTCATGTTGGAACAAGTATGTTGCTTACATTCATTAACTATCACTGTTGCTTAATTATCTATCTCATTGATTAGCTTCCTCCAACATTTCAAAGTCTCCATTACGTTCGATTTCTCATTACATTTTCGCTAAATCTTGTTCTCTCATATATATTATATATATTTTTATGTACGCTTTTCCAAAAGCCAACTTGGTTAAATGACCGCTGCTAATTCACACATTTAGAAAAGATAGCTAGACGCAAAAATCGTATGCAAAGAGTTTAACATTACAATTTTATGCAAATGTAGGTTTTTGATGACTCGTCATGTTTGTGGGCTCTTTGAAGGGAGTACCAAATCAGTTAGAGACTTGATCTTGATTCTTGAAGCACTAGGCCAGGTCAGTATTGAAATTATGTACCCATATTCTAAAGACAACCTTACCTATATCGAAATTACCTCCCTGGGCACTCACCTCTATTGAAACACTTCAAAGTGGAAACTTCATCAAATATACGTGAACGAACTCTACTGATATTTTTCTTTTTGACAAATATTATGTTGGAAATTTATTGGGCTGCAATGGAGATGAAAAACAGAAACAGATTGTGGTTGTAGTCTAAAACTTTCAAGGCTCTGGATGATTTCTTTTAGACAAATATTTCTACCCTCCCAACGAATTGGCGATTGCAACAGGTATGTGAAATCGCCTTTCAGGATACAATGAAAGCCCTACAACCGGAAATTGGATTCAAGGTTTGCACCCCTTGACCCAATCAAGAACACATATAAAACAGATTCTAATGATGCTTTGTTTAAGAAAGAAAACAGAAGAGATTTTCGAATGATATGAAAACGACTCTGGGAGATGCTACTTATAGGGTTTTTCACGTCTGTTGGAAACCGACAAGTTTCTCTTCACGAAACGTCAGGTCCCTTCATCAACAGACATTAATGGTGTCTGTTGGATTTAGAATTTTCTAGAAATATTTTCTAACGGTCCAAACATCTACACCCCCCAGGACCCCTTCGCAGCGCAATTGAAAATATTCCAACATATTATTGAACCAAGAACTCCCCAATTTTTAGGCTAGACAGCCATCCAAAACTTCCGTTCAAGAAGTGGTAATAAGCCCACATTTTGTTAATGGTCCCATGAGTATCGTAACAGTAGCGATGTGTGTTATATTCTTTTGTTAACGTGAGTTATCGTTACAGTAGTTGAGTGCATTCGCGACTGCGTGCATCACATTAAGATCTTGCCTCCCGCACCAAAAAAAGCTCCGTTTCGCAAAAATGTCAAGCTAAACTACAATAGAACCGGCTTACACATTTAGATGATGAGGTCCGGAATCCATTAGCAACAACACATTACACAACAGACTTTTTTGATTTTTGGTGCATATCTTGTCACCATTAGGTGATGAAGAGGAGGACGGCACTAGAAATTAATCCAACTGCTCTGAAGTTACATAACAGCACAACCAATATATCCCTTCAGCATGAACAAAAAATAAATAAATTAGTAGAATATTCATCATCATCAAGTTCTTCGAGAAAGGAGAGGTTCTTCAAATTATACGGTATTGGGGATTCCCCAGAAAAAAAAAGAAAAAAATTATTAAAAAAAAAAATCAGTTAAACTCTGGCAGCGTACTATTAAATTATAGTTGAACAGATTGTCGTACTAGTTTACCAGCGAGCTCAAGAAGAGCCAGCCAAGAAAGTCGAAACCGATTACGTCGTAAGGATGACAAGCTAACTCTACTTCCCATATCAAATTCTACAATATTGCGCCATCTGAGACTCGAAAATGAGACCTTGTGGAGTGTTTTTTTATTCTTCTAATTTTCTTTGAATAAAAGTTAGGTTGTTCAAAATAATTAATTAAATAAGTAAAATAATCAAAATAAATACATAAATAGGATGACTTGTTTCACAATATTAAGGGTCAGGGAAATATAGTCTTTTACTATATTTTAGACACCTCTTATCCACTTCCCGATTGAACGAGGTTAAAAAACCCTACGAATTTTTTCCGAGTTTTGGGACCTAGTGGATGCTTCTATTGATCTTCATTCTTCACAGTGGATGCTTTTATTGATTTTCACAGTGGATTTGGGGTTGGAGTTTTCTTAACTTCCTAATAACCCGCACCGCCACTTAAGCTTATTTATCGAATCATCAATTAGTTTCCTCTAATACTTCAAATTCTCTGTCAGTTCGTTCTGGTCGATTTTCCCATTACATTTTCGCTAAATCTACTTTTTTGGTATATATTAATTTGAAAGTGAGGATCATATGCTTTTCTTTTTAGCAAAAGTTACGTCCAAGATTGAATGATTGCTAACTCACTTATATAATAATAAAGATAGCCAGACACGAAAATCTTATGCAAAATTTAAATTACCATATATTTTATGTTAACAGAAGGATTTTGATGACTCGTGTCATGTTAGTCGTGAGCGACTTAATTCTCAAGCATTAGGCAGGAGGAGTGATAACTTACTAATGTTTAATCATCGATGACCGATGGGAGCAAGAATGAAGATCCAGGTAGGTTAAAATATCAAATGTTAGGGGGCTGTTTTTTTACCCCACAAAAGTTAAATGACTTTTGGGCTAGATTTCCTAGGATTGCCAACGGGTACCTGATTTCCCGGAACCGAACCGCTTCCGGGTCTTAATATTGACCCATTAGTGATTTTACTACCCGGCAGTAGATCCGTTGAAGAACCGATTAATATCGGGTCCTAATTAGGAATACCCAGTGGGTACTTGAGGGTATCGGGTACCCGGTAAAATGTAAATATAAATGTACATTTAGGTTAATCCTGTCCAATTCGTAGGGTTATCATAAATCTTAACTCTCCATTCGTTCATTCTCGCCGCACTTCCTCTCATCCTCTTCTCAGTAACTCAGTTTCACATTAATTTCTTTTCAAAGAAAGTATTCTATAATTAAATTGTGCTATCTTTTTCAAAAAAATATTAAATTGTGCTATTAGTGCTGAAAACCACAAGAACTAGATCAAATCCGTTAATTAGATACTGCATATTTGGTAGTTAGTGCAAAGCACGGCTGGTTAATCACACTGCTGTTTGCTTGATTTTTATGATAAGAAGTAGTCCAGTACATCCAATGAACATAGAGCACAAATCAGTTTCTTACTTCCTTGAATTAGCTACTGTAAACTTGTCAACAAAGTATATAGATAACGTTGGCAAGCATAACTAAATTCGAACACACGCATTTTCTTAGGATTACTAAGATTAAATTTGAATATAGTTAAATTCATAAGCATCTTTCCTATTCTAGTGTTTTGTTCGGGGAAGAAGAACATCAAGTTTAATAATACAAATCTTATACTATATTTTTTTCTTCCAATTGTGAAATCTATTTCTTTCTTTAACTACTCAAAAACCGGTTAGGATCAAGAACCGGCAATATTATCGGTTCCGGTTCCGGGTAGTATGATATCCGGACCCTGAAGCACTCCCAAACCTAGTTAGCAATTCGCCGTACTTCAAATAGCTACTGGCCCAACTTAAGTCTTATTCCCCTTTCTCGCAAAAATGGATCTAGAGAAAATCGAACATGATCTCCGCGGGGGTTAGGCAGTGTATCAAACCACTGTTCCACACTTTTTTGTTGAGTGTAAGTCTAAATATTGTCAATAAAATTGCAAAACCATGTCACCCTCCGTACAAAAATCTATTTTCTTATCACTTAGCATACCCTGAATTTTTTGTACCGAATTCATATCTCTAAAACAATTTATACACATACGTATCACGTTCCGAATTACTGCCGGATCAAAAACCGTTGACCGGATTGTTGACCAAACTTGCCATTTACAAATCTGAATAATACCCGTACTTTTATCGTTCCATACGTTTCCCGAATTACGAATTGCTAACTAGGCTCCCAAGCCATCCTAGGTTCCGTCACGGTGTTTAATAGACAAACATTCCTTTATTATTAAAATCACATAAAATCCTAGATCCTGAATCTTAAACCCACTGTGGGAAAGATTTCACCACCTTCCGTGATAAATCATGTATTATCACGATTTTAATTACTTACAAAATCATTTCATACTAGTAAATATTTTCTTTCTAAATGTGGATTTGGTTTTTTTTTTTTTACCAAGGTTTGAAAAACGGGTCATGGCTCAGGTCACGGCCACTGGCCGTTATACCGTGTTTTGATGGGTGTGAACACGTTTCGGGCAAAAAACATGTTATTTAAGAATGAAACGTGTTTTTTATATGTTATTTTAAAATAACGGGCATTATAACGGTTAAATAGAAAATAGAAAAGAATTATGATCTGAAATTCCTACCTAACGGTTATAACGTGCGTGAAAACAGTTATAACGGGTCTAATAACGCTGTTAAGACACTTTTTATGTATTGTTATTTTATTCTATTATTTTCAAAAAATTTATTATAAATTTTTAATTTTTAATTCAAAAAACAAATTCGTAAAAAAAAATTTATCAATTTTTTTTAATATAAAAACGGTTATATCTGGCGTGAAAACGGAAAAAATGGTCTAAAAAACTCGCTTTAAAATGTTATTTAGAAGCAAAGAAAAAGTAAAATTCAATTTTATAAAAACAGTTATAACGTGTGTGTAAACGGAAAAACAGTACTGAAAAACTGTCGTTATTTCCTATTTATCAGCTTTATATAGGCATGGTGTTCGGGGACCCTCACGGTCACGGTATATGGATGTGACCGTTATAATGGTCGTTTCTTCAGAAAGTGTTTAGACACAACGTTGAAATTCATTATTGACTTAAAAAAATTAAAAGTAAATTTGGGAACAAATTCCGAGAACAATTTATACACATACGTATCAGGTTCTGAATTACTGCCGGATAAAAAACCGTTGGCCGGATTGTTGACCGAACTTGCCATTTACAAATCCGAATAATACCCGTACTTTTGTCATTCCATACTTTTCCCGAATTACGAATTGCTAACTAGGATCCCAAGCCATCCTAGGTTCCGTCACGGTGTTTAATAGACAAACATTCCTTTATTATTAAAATCACATAAAATCCTAGATCCTGAATCTTAAACCCACCGTGGGAAAGATTTCACCACCTTCCGTGATAAATCATGTATAATCACGATTTTAATTACTTACAAAATCATTTCATACTAGTAAATATTTTCTTTCTAAATGCTGATTTGGTTTTTGGTTTTTTTTTTTACCAAGGTTTGGAAAACGGGTCATGGCTCAGGTCACGGCCACTGGCCGTTATACCGTGTTTTGATGGGTGTGAACACGTTTCGGGCAAAAAACATGTTATTTAAGAATGAAACGTGTTTTTTATATGTTATTTTAAAATAACGGGCATTATAACGGTTAAATAGAAAATAGAAAAGAATTATGATCTGAAATTCCTACCTAACGGTTATAACGTGCGTGAAAACAGTTATAACGGGTCTAATAACGTTGTTAAGACACTTTTTATGTATTGCTATTTTATTCTATTATTTTCAAAAAATTTATTATAAATTTTTAATTTTTAATTCAAAAAACAAATTCGAAAAAAAAAATTTATCAATTTTTTTATATATAAAAACGGTTATATCTGACGTGAAAACGGAAAAAATGGTCTAAAAAACTCGCTTTAAAATGTTATTTAGAAGCAAAAAAAAAGTAAAATTCAATTTTATAAAAACAAATATAACGTGTGTGAAAACGGAAAAACAATACTGAAAAACTGACATTATTTCCTATTTATCAGCTTTATATAGGCATGGTGTACGGGGACCCTCACGGTCACGGTATATGGATGTGACCGTTATAACGGCCGTTTCTTCAGAAAGTGTTTAGACACAACGTTGAAATTCATTATTGACTTAAAAAAATTAAAAGTTAATTTGTGAACAAATTCCCAGAACAATTTCATCCAAAAAAAAAAAAAAAAAAAAAAAGGAACCAATAATTATTTATACTTGTGGAGAAGTGCCTAAGCTTCTGGTTGTCACACAGGCTCTAATAGTGTTTAGAAGAAGAATCGTCAACCACGCCTACCACTTAAGCACAAGAGTGGGATACTGTTAAAGGGACCGTCATTATGCTAAGCGGGTCCGTAGATTCTACAAAGCCATGTTCACGAAAAAATTGCTCGCTCTCCGTGAGTTCTTGACATTAGCAAGCCTGTTTTATCTTCTTTCGCGAGAATGTTCCAATTTCCGCAAAGTGGTGAGTGCACTCGCAATTGCACGCATCATATCAAGAGTCTCTCGGTTAAGCAAAAATGTCAAGCTAAAGTAAAATATACCAGCCTTACACATTCTGATAATGAGGTCCATAATCCCAATGGTGACATGATATGTTTATTGTTGACAGGACTTACTCAAATATCCAAAAAAAAAAAAAAGAAGAAGAAGAAGAAGAAAATAACAATGTGAGGGGATTTTTTTTCCTCACATTCTTATTTTTACACTATTTCACACGTTTGGAGATATTTTTCTTAACCAAAACTAAACGGTAATGTATTTGAAGCTAATATTTTAGAATATGTTCGTCTTATAAAAATCTACATACTCACAAAAAATGAGCTCATTTCGAAACGTATAACTCCACCATTTACTATTTTTAAAATTGACCGTCGAAAATCGATAGACTAATTTTCAACCATTAAAATTAAGATTGGTAGATGATGAAGTTTAGTATTTCAGAATGAGCTTATTTTTTGTAGATATGTAAAAATTTCTAAGAAGAATATATCCCCAAAATATTAGTTTCAACTACGTTACTGTTTGATTTCGACTGAAAAAATGTCTTTCAACGTGTGAGATAGTGTAAAAATAAGAGTGCGAGGGATCCCCATTTAATAATGACATTTAAAAGCGAATATACACTCATTATCAACAAAGTTCTTACACTTTACCATATAAAGTGGTAAAATTGCAGCTTTCAAGAGTCTCACAAGAGAGGTGAAACTATCTACGGATAGGTAAGAGTTAACCATTATCAGGTCCTGCTTTGCTGCCTATGGCTATGTAATTCATACAAGTAGGGGCGGAATCAAGTGTTGACTAACCCTGACTCTAGCCCCTAAACTCGATGAAGTCAATAAGAATAACCTTGTATTTATCTGGTGTTTCTTATTTAACTCACCTATAATTTTGAATTTAGTCCAGAAAAGTACACTTTTTTTTTTTTTGAAGAAGATTATATTAAACAGGAAAAAAAAAAGAACTAACTTAACCTGGGAATAAACCCAAGTTAAAATGAAGTTACATACACATTAGAGTATCCCAATTACTCCAAATTAAACTAGGGTCAACAAACTTAAAAGTTTGTTTGTCACAAGACCATAAAACTATAAGTTGCTTAACCAAATCAATACTTTCTTGCACACTCTTTTTCCGCCCTCCGAAAACTCTTCCATTCCTTTCCTTCCATAAAATCCAGCAAACCGCATAGTGTAAGATTTGCCAAACCTCCTTTCCTCTACCTTGCAGCACGTTGATAGACCACGCTTGGAATAATTGAAGCAAAGTATTTGGTAAAGGCCATGCTATCCTAAATGATCTGATGAAGTAATTCCAAATCTGAAAAGAGTAGTTGCAATGAACGAACATGTGATTTGTTGATTCCCTGACGTCGTTACACAAAACACACTGATCTCTATCCATAATAACACCCCGGTGACGCAACATATCCCTTGTTGGTAACGAATTATGAAAAGTAGCCCAAATGATGAAACTCACCTTATTTGGAATGTTACCTCTCCAAAGAAATTCATTGAAACCACACTGTTCCAGATAGCCAGAAAGTCTTTCATAACAACCCGAAACACTGAAGTTCTCCATAATATCCATTTCGTCGTCTTCTTGAACAAGCATCAGAACCTGATTTAAGTCACGCCTAAGAATGTCCCATTCCAGTTGCTCGTTTGCATTTAACGGCCATCTAAAATCCCAAACCCAACCTCTGTTTTCTATCATGTCATGGATTGTTGCATCCCTAGCCCTCGCCGCCTTGAAAATGACAGGAAACAAATCTTGAAGCTTCCCTCTGTCTAGCCATCTGTCCTTCCAGAAGCGGATGCATTTTCCGTTTCTTACCGTAAAGGTCACCATATTATGAATCATGGTCACCATTTTAGTAACGTTCCTCCACAAGCTCGAACCCTGCGGCTTATTATCCACGTCCGGAATTAAAAAATCATTATTATGGAAAAAAAATTCGTTTACTAACCTTCTCCAGAGACTATTTTTGGACTTAGAAAATCTCCAAATCCATTTGATCAACAGAGAATGGTTAGTTATCCTCAAATTTTTCACACCTAAACCCCCATTCACCTTTGGGAGACTTATCTTTTTCCAGGAAACCCACACCAACTTCTTTCTACCTTCCACCGCCCCCCACAAAAAATTGCGCATGATCTTAATCATTCTATTTTCCACACTCACCGGTAAGTGAAAAAGAGGCAAGTAATAAATTGGTAAACTTTCAAGGCAACTCTTAATAATAATTAATCTACCTGCTTTATTAAGTTTCCTTTTCTTCCACGACGCCAGCTTTTGCTCCATTCTGAGCAAGACATGGTCCCAAACTGAAGTGCTATGCCAGTGGGCACCAATTGGCATCCCGAGGTAAGTGAACGGCAATTTCTCCTTCTTGCAGCCCAGCTCTCTAGCCAGATTATCAATCACCGCATCGGCTCCCATGCTTATCATAGTGCTCTTCTCTAAATTCAGCTTCAGACCCGTGAGATTTTCGAAAACCGACAAAATGATAAAAAGGTGTCTCATTTCCTCCACCGAAGCATTAAGAAAAATCAAAGTATCATCCGCAAATTGAAGGTAAGAGATAAGAGTACCTTGATTTACCACCTGAAAGCCAGAGAGATTCCCTATTTCCACCGCCTCATTTATAAGCTTTGAAAGAATTTCCGCCACCAAAAGAAACAAGTACGGCGATAGCGAGTCTCCCTGTCTTAAACCCTTGCCCAGTTTAAATTTTTCCGTTCGAACCACCGTTCACGAGAAGAGAAAGATGAGTAGAAGAAACTCACCATTTGATCCAAGAGATCCATTTGCTTCCAAATTCGTGTTTTTGTAAAATTTTGAATAAGGCATTCCAATTAACATTATCGAACGCTTTATCCATGTCGATTTTTCAAAGGATACCCGGCTTACCAGTCTTCAATCTTCAATCGACACACTCATTTACAATTAACACACCATCTAGAATCTATTTACCGTGAATAAAGGCCCCTTGGAAGTCCGAAATTAGCAAAGGCATCACCCTCATGAGACGATTCGCAAGTAATTTAGATAAAATTTTATACACCATACCAATTAGACTTAGGGGTCTGTAGTCTTTAGGAGTACAAGAGTCCTCCTTTTTAGGAACCAGAGTGATAAAGGAGCAGTTAAAGCGCCAATCGATAGAATTATACCTGTGGAAATCTTTAACTAAATTCATGAAATCGTCTTTGATCGTTGGCCAACACTTCTTGAAAAACTCCGTTGTGAAACCGTCCGGACCCGGTGATTTGTTACACCCCATTTTCCTAACCACATCCCAAACCTCTTCCTCCGAAAAATCACGTTCGAGCCATCTTCTGTCCGCCTCTTCAATTTTCGGAAAGTGAAGGTTTTCCATGTTCGAGTTAACCTCGTCGCCATGAAAGAAGAGGTTACTGTAATAACTTCGCAGTTCTTCCTTAATACCTTGTTGGTCAAAGCAATCGACCCCCCTGATTTGCAGTTTTAGAATTGTATTTCTCTTTCTCCTCACGCTAGCTATACTGTGGAAATACCTTGTATTCGAGTCTCCCCATCTAAAATTGTTTTGTTTTGACCTCAAATGCCATTTCCTAGCTTCCATTGCTTTCACTTTTCTTAACTTCACCTTGCACCTAATTCTGTCCTCCATTTGAGAATGATGAAGAGCACCCGTTTCCTCCAAAATATTTAGCACGTGAATCCTACCAGTCAGCTCCGATTTTTCCTTACCGACATTCCCAAACTCCTTTATTCTCCACGGAATAATTAAGTGTTTTAAGTTTTGGAGTTTCAGAAAGAAGCGAGTACTAGCACTGCCAGCAAAATTCATTATCCCCCACCAACTTCTCATGTTACGACCAAAGTCTTTATGCTCTGTCCACAACCTGTCTAGCTTGAAATACGTCTTTGCGGACAGAACTGGTTCCAAAATGACAATTAAAGGATTATGATCAGAAAAACTTCTTGTCAAAACCACCTGCAAAGCATTAGGAAAAGCTGCTTCAAAATCATGGCTGAAGAGGAAATGATCTAGTCTACATAAAAGAGGGTCAGCTTGGTTGTTCGACCAAGTGAAAGCGCCACCGATCAAAGGTTGATCAATTAACTCGTTATCCCGGATGTAGTTGTTTAGGAAAACCGTGTTACGGCTATCTCCCTCTCCACGGCTTCTTTCCTTGTTAGAACGCACAACATTCATATCTCCCCCAATGCATATAGGGCCAACCCACCAGGTTCTCAAGGTAGCCATATCTTCCCAGAATTCTGCCCTCGGAATTTGATCACATGGGATGTACACATTTGTGACTTCCAACTGAAATCCATTGATTCTATTCGTGAAGATAGTCGTAATGTTATTAAAGCCCTTTCTCTCGTCCATTTTCTCCATTTTACTGCTGTCTCAAATGGATAATAATCCTCCGCTGCTGCCTATCGAAGGGATGAAAACCCAGTCTAAATTATCGTCGTACCACAGCTTCCTTACAAACCAGTAAGACATACTACGAATTTTTGTTTCCTGTATCAAGCAGATCGCACACTTTTGAGAATAGATCAAGTTCTTAACCGAAATTTGCTTGTCAAAGCTATTCATTCCTCTAATGTTCAAAGACAGGATTTTAAAATCCATTTAAAATAATTTCTTCCCTTGCAATACGTATCATTTCAGCAGTATTCTGAGTTTCACAGTCCAGAGCCGCCTCTGTCGTTGCATTCATTTCATTCCCATTTGCCTCTTCATTCTCATTATAAGAACCCTCCATGTCCGAGTATTCCTCGTCGCTGTCATCGCCCTCACCACCTCCGTCTTTGTTTTTGAATCTCTGCCTGTAGCTCAGAACTAAAGCAGTCATATTATTTTTTAACGTGTGTTGTAGAGCAGGGTTGATGCTTTCTTAACTACAGACCACCTGAACCAGGGACTGTACTGTTGTTTTAATAAGCTGCTCTTCGTCTTCTTCACCATTTTGCTGAAGGTCTTCCATGTTTTGTACGACCTATCTTCCAGGTTGTTGCGTGTTTCAGTTGCTGCCGAGTTGCTGTTTTCCAAGTTTACATCACCTAAATTCTGATGGTGCTGCAACAGACGAAATCTTGAGCCTGAAGTATCCATTTATGTTGAGTTGTTAGGACCATAAGTTGCAATCCCAGTCTCAGTCCCAGTCCCGCTTCTGTTTCTTGTTTGAATTTTTTTCCAATTCACCTCATTTTCACCTAAATCCATCTTCCTGTCGCCACACTGGTGATAGGAATTACACCCACCATTTTCCTCATCGTAATTTTGTTGTTTTCTTCACCTGATTTTAGAATAACATTTTCCTTCATCTCAGCTTCGAATTCTTGGAGCTTGCTCATATACGCTTGTTCAGTCCATTTCTGCACTGTACAATAGTGCACATCCCATTCCACCGTAAGGACTATGTTCAGTCCCCCTATTTCCTTCAAAATAACCGCTGGTATGTGTTCAATATCTCCACCCACTAATATTCTAAAGTAATGTATGCCTGCTGATTTTTTTAAGCCCAAAGTTTCATCTGAGATAGCTTGTAGTCCCCCCAATTTCTCCTCCACTGACTTGAATGTTTGGTTCCCCCAATACTTGATTGGCAGGCCTCTAATCTTGATCCAATGAGATGTTCTAGACACCATCTCCATAGAAACAGTCCTGAGATTTCCCGGTTTACGTCTAGGCCCCTTATTATCGCTGCCCTTCTCCCTCGTAATGTCTTTGTTCTCGCTCCGGAATTTATTCTCCATGCCATTTGTATACCTTAATTATGACTCCTTCCTCCTCCCAAATAACTGGCTGCCACAAATTTCTCCATTCATAATCCTCCAATGGCACAAGAGCTGTTAGTTTATGAGCTTCATCCATTTTTAATTATCTTTCCCATCCCATCTTCCTTTTCATCAGACTAGCAATTCTTCCCCAGCCAACATTATTAGACACCTTCACCACAGCTTTCAATCCCTCCTTGTTAAATGTAGGATTATCCTCAGCAGACCTAAGGCTTCCCATCGATGTTGTCGATCTTATTAAACTTGGTTAAACATAGTGTTGAAGGACTTGTGATAAAACGTACCAGCAGTGGAGTCTTTCACCGCAGGGAAAGCATAGGTTGTAATTTTTTCCTTGTGTCTTATTTCTGAATCTTGACACCCTTAGGTACTTTCCTTCACCGTTGTTTTGTACTTGATCCAAATAAACATCTTCTCCCACCCTATCCTTCCATTTATCGTCCCCAGTATCTTCCTCCAGCAAATTATCGACCACCATTTTTAGCCATTTCATTATCTGCGGATGGAAATCTAGCCAAGCATGATAGCCTCTAATCCCTCTTTCAGTGATCTTTACTGTTTTATTGTTTCCAAAGAATTCAATTCCAATTGAAAATGTCTTTCGTTCTAACTGAAAGTTTCTCACTTTCGGGTCCTTATTTCCAACTGATCTTTTATCCGAAGCTAAAGCAATTCCCACGTCTCTCTGATTTTTATTCAACATCATTCTCAATGTTCTTTATTTTGAGCGTTCAGTGATCATAAAGTTACCCAATGAAAATCGAAAAGAAAAAGCGATACGATGAACTCCACTAACCAATAAATCCCGTCCCTAAGGGGAAGAATCGAAAGATCCGTCCTTAGACAGTGGAGAAGTTCAGCTAGTACACTGTCAAATCGAAATGATAAAGATCGATTCGTTTGAGAGGCTGAGTTCAACTATAAACGCCATGAAAATGAAAGAAAAACCAGATCCAGCTCACAGTTTTGTTTTTCAGACATAGAAAAGAACCTAGAAATGGAGAAGACGAATACAATTTCTATAGCCAATCATCAGATTAAATGTAAACACACCTGAATTGAAGAAGAATTGCCGATCGAATGACTTAAAAGAGAGAATTTGATTAATGAGTTGGCTCTGATTTCGTCACCGAGTCATCGCCGATTCGCAGACGTTTCAAGTACACATATTTATACATCGATATTTTTAGCACCCCTTAAAAAAATTCCTTGGCTCTGCCATTGCATATAGTAAGCTTGTCTAGGTTGTCTCTACAACATTTGTAGGTTATCACTCTTCTCCCTTTCTTCTCATTTCAGTCTAGCCAAAAGTTTAATAACTTTAGTCTCTAATTTGCTTGGTACAACTGCAACCTTTCAAAGAGCTAACAAATCAACATGACATGAATCATCTAAACTTCATTTGACACAAAATTTTAATGTTAATATTTGCATAAGATTATCGTGTCGGGCTATCTTATTTAGAACCTTTAATTGGGGGATATATAAACTAATTGGGGGATATGAATTACTTCCCCCAACCAAAGGTGGCTGATAAGGGGTGTCTTTTGGGTGCGAAAATACCAAAACACCCTTTCATTAATTAAAAATCATTATGAAAAGACTGTAATTCCCTTTCCCTAAAACAATAAAATCTAAATACCAAATTCATATATCCCCCAATTCAATTTGTACCGGCATAGGGTTAGGTTTTCAAAAAAAAAAATCTTCATCTTCTTCCTCCTCGTTCATTCTTCATCGACGATTAATCGTTGAATCAAAAATTTCTTCATTGACTAACCTACCATAACAATGCCTCCGAGAAACAAATCAAAAGAAAAAACGAGAACCAAATCACATGCTCAACAAACTCATGAACAACGAATCGAGAACATTGCTCACCAACTAGAAGAGGAAGAATCATCGAACTCGGATAATCAACCAATCATGGCTTCTCTGAGAAGGTAAGTGATTTTTGAACTCATTTATGATTGTTTGAATCGATTTGTAGCCATGGGTTTAGGTTAGAATCTCCAAAATTGCTGAAACTGTTGAGTTGCAGAGAAAACCGGCATTGTATCTTAGTTTGAATACCAAGCCGGTATAAATACCGGCATAGCATTTGGGTCGAATACAATGCCGGTTTAACTTCCTGAACCTGAAATATCAATACCGGCATACAAGAATGGTTGAATAACAAACTGGTTTGAGTTCCTGCAAAATTAAATTTTAGGACCGGCATTCGAATTTGGTTGAAGACTATTCCGGTAGTCAACCAAAAACACACATGAACAATTTTATGTTTACCGGCATTGTATCTAGGTTTCGTTAATGCCGGTCCTGAAATACCGGCATCACTTAGTTCAATTCGTGTATGCCGGTTTGACACTTGAAACATTTAGGAAGAAACACTTATAAACCGGCATTCTCGATATTTGAACATTTAAGCCGGTACATGTTACCGGCATTAGTTTGTTTAAGAGTTGCAATGCCGGTTCCTCAGCTGTGAAGACTTTTATTATGTTTGTTTCGTTTGCTTATGTTATAGTTCAAAAGCCAAAGAAGCGAAGAAAAATAAAGGTCCTATTCTCACTAAAAAAAGGAGGAAGGACGGTCTTGATACTCCCCAGTCCCTGCCTCCACGGGGGATAGACGCGGGTCGCAAGAAGCATTTGTGGTTTCAAACAAGAGGGTTAGATTGGCAGAGTGGTGGTGATCGTAGTGCACTTAAAATCCGTGAAGGTACAGTTGTGAACGATGAGAATGATGAAGGGGACAATGAGTAGGAAGATGATGAGGTTCCCCTAAGTCAATTAGCAAGCCACAGCGAAGTTGGTGAGACTAGTCAACAACCAACACAAGGCAAGGGCAAGGGAAAACACAAAGTTAAAGGTTGTCACCTTCCTCACATTGATGACATGATACCCGACCGCGATGATGGTAAAATTTGGGGTCAAGCTCCGGAACCGAAAGTACTCTTTGGATACAAGAACTCTTGGGCTTGTACAATCTTTCAAACTTATTTAAGTATTTTTTATTTTGTGCATGTGCATTGTTTTATCTTTTACATAATCTATTAATCGTATCTCTTATTTGTAGGATCATACTAAGGTTGTGCGTGTCTGCCGAAACCAAGCCGCGGCTGAGTGGGAATTGTCGTTGGAACATGAAGATGTCCAAACATTAGTAAGGAACTCGGGTTTGTATTCTTTGGTTGAAAATTACGTGAATCCAGATAATGTCACTGTTAATTGCTTCGTTGAAAGGTATCATGGTGAAACCGATACAATGCACTTCCCGTTCGGGGAGATGACCTTGATTCCTGAAGATGCTCATTCCATTCTAGGCTTGAATGTTATTGGAAAATCAATTTCAGAAGGAGTTGAGTCTCGGGACCTAGATTGGCTGAAGTTGCACGATTTGACTGCAAAGATGTTTGGTTGGGACTTCAAAACTTCTTCGGATAGCTTTTATGTAGCATCGAACGGAAGTAAGACGAAGACATTCAAGCTGACGATGCTTAAGAAGATGTTTGAAAATACAAAGGCTAGAAGCTTGGAGGCTGGATGGGACCCTGCACAGATTCGGTATACCGCCGCCGCGTTCCTGTTATACCTCTTGGGCACTAGGGCATTCCCTGACAGTAATGGAAACCGGGTAAGTGCAAACTTTCTCCAGTACCTGGACCCGTTGGAAGGTGTTTATGGCTATTCTTGGGGCACCGCGGTCATGGCACATTTGATGGAGGAGATGAGAAGGGCTTCATTGGCTAAAACAAACCAATTTGTCGGGAATTTCACTCTACTCCAGGTACAATTTTTTATAATCTATGTTCACATGTATTTATTTAACTTATGTTCACATGTACATTGTTGACATTGGATTAGGTGTGGTGTTATGAACACTTCCCAACCTTGTTCAAGGACTGCCAATTCTTGAAGATCAAAGACCTTGCTGAACCCGATACCCCTAGAGCTTAGAGGTTTGAGTTTAACAGTAATCCGAAGCCTGGTAACAAAGGTCGAGTCATCCATATGAGATTGGCTCTGGATGCTATGAGGAAGGAAGACATTGTGTTTGACACTTATAAGGAGATTAGAGTATACCGTCAAATTCCAAGAGATGTTGCATTGTACCTTGGGCCATTGTACCACCCAAGAGGATACATCATGGCCGACCCATGCCGTGTGATGCGCCAACATGGATTTAAACAATTATCCCGTTTTTGGTCGACCTCTGAAGAGAATTATCTTCTTTACTTTTCTCGTTGCAATTCAACTCCCAACAAGTTTCATGTAGTGTATGATCCAGAACCGAAACCAACACATTGGAGGGAAAGAGAGCCACGTCATTTGGTAGATATTAGTAAGTGGGAGATTGCGGAAAATGGTTATGAAGTTGATGACAGCTACATGAGGGATTACCTGGAATGGTCACATCCTTATTTCGTGCGCCCTCCCTCCGTCGAATCTCCACACCAAGAAAACCCTCCTGTTGAAATTCCTCCACCTCCACAACCTACGATGGCTCAACTCCTTAAGACTTTCGAAATGGTGGTAAGTTTTCTTAATTGCTTATAGTAATTAAATGTAAACATAATCATATGTTAACATATATGTTGATTATGTGTTTGATGTATTAAACTAGCGACGTCGGCTTGGCAAGGTTACGAAGATGTTAGGTTGCAAGCATAAGGACGGAGTTGTGTTATCTCTTCAAGAAATCAAGATACTCGAGGAAAAGCTTCATAGAATTGAAGAAACCGACCCTACTGTGAAAGCTATGTATGGGGAAACAAGGAAGGCGCCAACCCAAAAGAAACAAAAGACTAATTAGTGATGGTTAACTCTTTAGTTTTTTGGTTACGTCAAAAACAATTTCAAACTTGTTTTGGTTTGTACTGTGGGTTAACTCTTTATTTACTTTGGTTTATGTTGAACATGTTTGGAGTTCTGGTTTGAAAGTTAAAATGTTCCGGCATAGGAGAGCTCATTATTTGAAATACCGTTACACATACCGGCATAGTAAGATTCATCAGGTTACACATACCGGCATAGTAAAATTCATTATGTTACATTTTTGGGTTCCTGTATAGAAACAGACATAAACCGGCATAGTTATGTTTGCTAATGTCTATGCCGGTATTGAAAATCTCCAAAAACCATTAAATATTTGACAGAAAACCGGCATAGTAATATTCATTTTAACTATGCCGGTATTTAAAAACTCTTAAATACTCTAAAAGAGTTGAACTAATACCGACATAGTTGTATTGATTTTAGCAATGCCTGGAATTTGCTTAATTCATTTCAAATTCTCCTTTATTTCGGTCTGATGTAATCGACTACATTGGATTAGAAACTTTAAATTTAACAAACAGTGAATGGATTTCACTTAGTTATAGATAATCTATTTCCATCCCTTTTCCACAATTGGTGAGCCTTTAAGCATATCCCTAATTTGTTCAAACACATCGTCCGGAATGGGGGTGTCAAGGATCATCCTCATTGGCTCTTCTTCTTTTTCAACATATTTCTTTCCCTTCATATAACACCCATCACACCCATCAATAGGCTTGCATTGGCCCTTGTGGTTTTCTCTTGACTCTTCTAGTTCAACCGCTTTGTCAAACCATTGAAACTCATCGCACTTTGGGTAATTCAAACACCTTAGAAACATTCTTCCATTTTCACCATCATCAGTTTTTGCAATCCAAAACCGGCGTGTCCCATCACAGCTTCTACACTTTGAATAAATAAATGGACAGTCCATGGCTATGTGAGTAGGTGACTTGCAAATTTGACACTTGCAATGATGACTCTACAAGAAAAATTTATATTAGTTATCCGTCATAGTATTTAAGAGTATGTTGTTAGTAAATCTACTTACTTTACAAATGGAGGTACATGATGAATCCCCCATTATCTGAACCGTGCTTGCTTTCTTGAGAGAATGATTTTTGTTATTTGGTGCTTGTTTTGTGTAGTTTTTTCCAAAGGAATGGGTGATGTTATATAGAAACGAAGCTCCAATAGTCATATTTTTCAAAAAAACTAGCCGTTTTTTTCGAATTGTACCTATTCCGGCATAGAAGTTATTAAGCCGTGAATGCCGGTATCTTGGTTATATTTGGGTCGTTTAATGAATTGAAACTCCTCATTACCGGCATCATCGTTGTATTACATTCTATTCTGGTACATAATACCGGCGTAGTTTTGCTTAATCCTTTCTCTGCCGGTTCCAGGAATTCAATGCCTAACGGCTAGTTTTTTAAATCAAAGTTACTTACTTATAGTGCCATCACTAAAGTGGAAAAGAGCCGTTATGACTAGATCTATTTAAAGGAATGGATACACCATTGCACTTGATACCTCACAGATATATCTCCAATGGAATATCACTCACCATCTACCAAGTTCATCAATTACCTTGAAAAAGAAAAACGTTTGAGGAACATATTGTCCACTCCGACAGGAAATCAATCACCAACCACGACCAACTTCATTGCCACAATACTAGAAAAACTAAGAAGGAAGGAAGAAACCACAACGTCAATTGCCGCAATGGAAGAAGAGCTAATTAGGAGGAAAAGAGAAGAAAAAGAGGAAGCAAAGCTTGAACGTTATCATCAAAAAATAGATAACATAAAAGAAGAAGCTGAGGGAGTGGTTAAACATCAAAAAGAAGCTAAGATAGAAGCAGATGTTGAGGAGGAAACAGAGTGGATTAGAAATTACTACATAGTATCGGATTTTCCGGAGGATCAACGCCCTTCAAATGTTTTTTGGAGTCTTGTAAGGACTAGTTCTTACAAGCATAACATGTTTGCCGGTAAGAAACGCAAGATTGAATACGTTGATCAAATAGTACACATTCGGACAACTACACTCATCAAATAATGTCTCAAATACAACGAATTTCTTGCAAGATACAGTGGTGATAGGTATGAAGCTCAGGTTGCATACACGAAGTGGAGAAAAGAACCTTTTAGGAATTTCGAAGCTGCTTTGCTTGTTGAATCTCGTTCCAATAAATGATGTTCGGTGTATTTGGCTTGAGTGATTTCATTCTATGTGTTTAAACTTTATTCACTTAAATGATGTTAGTTGGAATTTGCTTGGGATCTTATGTTTGTGCTTAATGATGTTTATTTCGTCAATTTTAATGATCTTTCAAAAACCGGCACTCCGTACGAGTTAACAACTATGCCGGTATGGTAAATCCAGCATAATGTATATGTTTACACTCTATGCCGGTTTTCCCACACTAAGAAGTTAAAAAAAATCATTAACTTTGAATACCGGCATAATAGGTATGTAATTAACTATGCCGGAATTCTGACGTTTACAATTTCATTCAATTAGTTTGACGGTTACAATTTCATTCCACTAATTTGACGGTTATAAAATATTTAATGGTTCATTTGAAGTTTACAAAATCGTGGGTTTCTTTAATGGCTCGTCGGTTTCAAACTACTAATGCTATATAAGTGACGGTTTGGGAAGAAAAATATTCTATCTATTCAATCTCTCCCTATTTTTTTCATCTTCTATACCAAAGCAATGACTCGTAGCAAATCTCATGATAAACCCAATCCAGAAATACCTATTGATGATGCGCAACAAAGTCCTGAAGAGTCTCCTGGTGAAGCGGACGTAACAGATTTGATTCGGTAAGTGATTTTTTTTTTATTTTTTTTTTTTCGTAAGTGATGTATAACACAAATTCTCCTGTTGAAGTTAATCACTTTTAGGGTTGATCCCAAACTTGCTAGGGTTCATGAAGGATTGATAATTCTGGTTAGGGTTTTGAAATTTCATTCTAGTTAATTTGAAAATCATTATTTATCAATACCATTCATGTGTTTAGGGTTTACAAACTATGCTGGTTTTTTGGATTTTTAAGAATTCTGTAAAAAAATTCAGAAAACCGGCATGAAACTATAATTTTGGGATGCCGGAATACATACCGGCACTGTCGGGTTTTAGTTTTTCATCCCGGTTATTGTACCGGCATTCACTTAATGGTAACAGACTATGCCGGTTTTAGTTCCCTTAAATTTTTCAATCCCTGGATAGAATTCAACCAAAACCGGCATTCAACTTATTATTCTATGCTATGCCGGTATGTGTTCCGGTACTATATGTATGGTAACAAATTATACTGGTTTTTGTTCCAAAGGCTTTGAATTTTCTGTAAAGAATTCAGAATAACCGGCATAGACTCATTTATTTCAGATTATGCCGGTATGTATTCCGGCGTAGTTTATATGTCTATGATGAATGCCGGTTTTATGTGTGTTCCTATTGTACGCGGGCATCCAATATATAACTCAGTTTAACGTGTTGGAACATAGGTCTCTCGCACCATCAAAGGACAAAGGAAAAGGAAAAGCTGTTGAAGAATCAAAACATAAGTCTACTTCGAAGGTAACAATTCGGGATCATCCTATAAGCGACTCAACCAGCACTGATGATGATGATGATGAGAGGGAAAATCCACAAGAACCTGAACTAGCAGGTGGCTCATCCTCACTATCAGGTGGCTTAGGACAAACTGATGATGAAAAGGCACCCCCTCCTCACTTCCCTGATAAGTACGACTTGATTCCTGACAGCAATGATGGCAAACATTGGGGTCAACCGATAAACCCGCAACTATTATTTTCTTATAAAGACTCTTGGGCTCGTTGGATCTATCAAACTTATGTAAGACGTTTGTATGTTGTTATTATATTATTTATTTGTGATCAATTTAATTAAATTGGTTGTGTTTTTATAGGACCACAAGAAAGCATGGCGTGTTAGCCGCCATCAACAATCGGATGTGTGGCTTTTGGATGATGAGTGTCCGGTTGTGCAAGAAATAGTCAGAGCATCTGGGTTGTATCCTGCGATAGAGAAATACGTGGCCACTGATATCGTCACGGCAAACTATTTTTTAGAGAGGTTTTATGGTGAAACTGACACCATGCATTTTAATTTTGGGGAGATGACCATTATCCCTGAAGATGTCCAAAGGATAATAGGACTAGAGGTTCTTGGGAAACCGGTCAAGGTTGGAGACAACTCGAAGGACCTAGGGTGGGAAAAAATCTATGAGCTCACTGAAAAGTTGTTTGGATGGAACAAGGAAATCACGTTGGCAAATTTGTACAAGAAACAAACAGCTCAGACAAAGACTATAACATTCGTCAAACTCAATCAACTGTTTGGGAATACGAAGAACAAGGAATTGAATCCAGCACAAGCTCAACAAACTGCCGCTGCATATATGTTGTTCATTTTGGGAACCTCTATATTCCCTGACTCTAATGGTAATAGGGTGCATATGAACAACCTACAGTTCTTGGATCCGTTGGAAGACGTTCATAAGTATTCCTGGGGCACTGCTTTCTTAGCCCATTTTTTGGTAGAAATGCGTCGAGCTTCTAAAGCGAAAGGTCGTCAATTTAATGGGAATTTCACTGTGATTCAGGTATAGTCAAATACTTATTTTGTGATTGTTATCATTACATTTGTTAGTTTCCAACTATTTATTTTCTTATACATTTTATGGGCACAGGTGTGGGCTTATGAACACTTCCGAGATTTGTTCATAGGGTACAAAGGATTGGAGATTTGGCGTGATTATCAACCAAATATGGCGCTAGCTCATAAATACTTCTTCCGCAATACCCCCTCGCCTAACAAGAAACGGTTTTTAGAAATGAGATTGGCTTTGGACTCGTTTTCTGTGGCAGATGTTGCGTTTGACCCTTATAAGAATGTCAGAGGAGTTCACCTTCAGAGAAATGATAATGTTTCATTTTACAACGGACCGTTATTTCATCCAAAAGGATTTGTTATGCATAACCCTCTCCGCGTGATGCACCAACTCGGTTACAAGCAGAAAGATCTCACGGATACATCTTATCATAAATATTCTCATGACTTTACTAAATGCCAATCATATTATAGCCATACTCTGGTATGCTACGACCCAGAACCTCTGCTTGCACATTGGATCGAAAGGGAAGAAGAAGAACTTGTGCTAAATAGGGATGATTGGGAATTGGCTGAGAACGTTTTTGATAGTGAACCAACTTTACTAAGGGGACATCTACAGTACTCGCACCCTTATGTTGTACGTCCGGATACGGTAGAGGTCCCTCCACCACCAAAGACGTCCCCCTCCACAACTCCGATATCTGTACCCGGACTTCTACAGCTCGTTACATTGTTGGTGCGTTCATTACTATTCTCTTAATCTATATCTATCAACTTATAAAATTGTGCATACTAAATACATGTTTAAAAATTCCTTCATAGCATCAGCGTCTTGGAAATCTGTCAAAATTCATTAAGAAGAAGACCAAGAAAGGAGTGGTGCTGACTCTGAAAGAAATGGAGAAACTCGATGAAAAGATAGAAAAAATCGAAGATCCAAAAGCAAAAGACTTGTGGGGCGAACAGAAGAAGATGGCACACAAGAAGCCAAGAACTGAGTGATTGTTTGTTTCTTTTATAGTATTAGTTTGGTAAACTTTGAACATCTATTTTCATTTTATTTCGGTTTGGAACATCTTAACTTCACATTTGGTTTGTTTAAACCTTGCTTATGTTATTTTATGGTATTAGGTCTTTGCTTATGTTATTATATGTGTCTTGAAATCTGCTTTTTCTAAGTTTTTATTTTTCAATACCGGCATAGTATATATCGTGAGTTCTAAGCCGGATCTCTGTTTAGTTCAAGAAAGGAAAAAAAAATATAGTTCCGGCATGGTGTATAGCGCCACAGTCATGCCGGTACTCAAACTCTACCCTGTGAATCAACTATCTAGGTGTAGTACCGGCAGCGTTATGCATTTTTTTACAATGCCGGAAATGATAAAATTATATCTGTGTACTTATGGTGTTATTCCGGCACAAAAGAGAACATATATTGCAACGCCGGTATGATTACCGGCATAATAAAGTTTGAATCAAATCACATTGGCACGTACATGGCATATGGTTTAATGATTACAATTCAAACTTCCAAAAAAACAAAAGGTGGAGTATTAGTAAACCACATATTTACAAATTACTCATCATCGCTTCCACACGTATGAAGTTTCGACTCCTCCTCTTCAAGAGGTTTCTTTGATAAGGCCAAAGCATCCCATAATTGGTGATTCTCCTCATTCAATTCCATCTATCCCTTCCATATATTTGGATCTAGTTCCTTGTTTCTAACCATCCCACAAACAAGTGGCAATGGACAATTGTCCTTGAGTTTTAGAATGATGAAATGATTGCCGTTCACGTACGCCAAGACAACTCTTCTTGTCTTAAGGGATCCCTCGCATTTTTTCCACTTTGGTGTATATGTTGTGACTACGGTGGGTGTAAAATAATGAACAACACAATTAAATGTATCCGCTACTAGATGCCCACAAAGCGGCATCCTCATCCAATATTGAGTAGGAAGAAATTCCATCTCCTCCTTGGGTCCTAAAAGTTTAGCACACATATCATCAAACACCTCGTCGGGACCAATCAATTGCTCATAAAATCTCCTCTTCTTCACAAGTTGATCGGCCATCCTCATTATAGCATATCGGCATGGTGTCATTCCTTTACTAACAACCGTCTCGAAGATTCCTAATTGTTCGGTCACGGCATGATAGCCACAATTTCCATCTCCATCGACATCATCCGTGTACACAATAAACTCGCGAATAACCTCAGGAAGTTGGTGTATGTAAGACTCTATCTTCGTATGGTAGTGCCTATGAGTCCTACCCGTTTGCGCATCTTTAAACATCGTCATATTACCAACTTTTAGGTTAATTATATCCAAATCATCCTCTGCAATACCTACAATCCAAATGTCTTTGGTATTAGCCGGGAGAATATTCTTCCTTGGCCTACCCCTACCCCTTTTCCTTTGAACCTCCGATACATCGACTATTGGTGTAGGTTCGTAATCCTCACCTTGTTTCCCTTGGTTGCTTAATGTTGGTACCTTCGGTGGCCTTCCCCTTTTCCTTTGAACCTCGGATACATCAACTATTGGTGTAGGTTCGTAATCCTCACCTTGTTTCCCTTGGTTTCTTAATGTTGGTACCTTCGGAGGCCTTCCCCTTTTCCTTTGAACCTCGGATACATCAACTATTGGCGTAGGTTCGGAATGTTCACCTTGTTGCCCTTGGTTGGTTAATGTGGGTACCTTCGGCGGCCTACCCCTTTTCCTTTGAACCTAGGATACATCAACTATTGGTGTAGGTTCGGAATGTTCACTTTGTTGCCCTTGGTTGCTTAATGTGGGTACCTTAGGCGGCCTACCCATTTTCCTTTGAACCTCCGATACATCGACTATTGGTGACGGTTCGTAATGCTCACCTTTTTTCCCTTGGTTGCTTAATGTTGGTACCTTTGGAGGCCTACCCCTTTTCCTTTGAACCTCCGATACATCGACTATTGGTGTAGGTTCGGAACTCGTCGATTTTTGTTGACTTGATATCGGTTCCTTCCTCGGCCTACCCCTTTTGTTTGGAACGGGCTCTTCAGCGAATCTTGCTTCTGAAATCTCACTTGCACATATATCTCGTTTTTTAGTTGCCGCGAGTTCCTCTTCACGTCGACTCATTTCTTTTAATTCTTTTCTTTGTTTCTTCCTTTCAATTTTAGTTTGTGGTCTACCCGTCGGATATCCCTTTGTTGGCTCTTCACTTTGTGCTATCCATGGCCGTGTAATTAGTCTTAGTTGGCTCAACAATACTTGTCGGCTAGCCGAGTTGCCACGTGAGTAAGCTTCATAAAATTCTTGGGCCTCCTTTGTATCCCATGGTGATTGTCCGGGAACTTCGGTAGGGGGAAGGTCGAAAGATAATTGCTTCCAAAATGGATCAATAAAATCAATGGGTATCACTTCTTCATACTTCACAAGCATATGACGACACGGAATCCCCAATGAAGACATGTCGGGACAAATACACACATCACCCGGTTTTTCGTAATTTTTCTCATATTGCATTTGTCTCATCATATGTTTTATTGCCCATTTGGAGACGTTGAACTATATTCCTTGTAGCAACTTAATATGTGGAATAAATTTAGTCATCATATCCATTGATCTTTTCTCAAAAGCCTTCTTTATCCTATCAATATCAGCCTTAAAGTGTTGCTCTATTGCCTCGGTGACCGTAACCACGTTTCCTTGCCCGGAATCGATGAGATCTTTGAATCTCCCATGAGAGGACTCCGCTATACTAGTTGTTTCATTCCCGTAATGTCTATAACGATTTTTCCATGCACGCACAAATTTTTCCTTGAACTTATCCAACCAATTAACCCGATAATATGAAACGGCACTTGGATACACTTCGTTATATTTGGCAATAAACATGTTCAATCTCTTTTCATACATGTCCTCGGTAAGAGACCAATAAACTTTCTCCCAATCCTTTAGAAATTCCAACCACCTTTTATGATTTTCACCGTGTTCTTGGTCGACTCGCTCATTTATCTTTCCTCTTTCATTTTCTTCTTCTTCGGGTGACAATTTCTCTTTGCGAACATCTTCCTCCAGTCTAGCAACCATTATCTTCTTAATATCCGCATTAGAGGGTTCGAACAAAGCATGACAATGTTTTTTCACATTTTCACCAATATGATATGTACATAGGAAATTTTGTGCATCCGAATATACGTCGGATATGGCATTCATTAGTGTGGAAAATTGATCGGTTATGATGACCTTCGGTGATCGGTTTTCCGGGAAAAATAATTTCAATTGTCGCAATGCCCAATGATAATTGTAATCCTTCTCGTTTTCCATTAAACACCAAGCTAATGTGAATGTTACCTTGTCCGATGTTTTCCCCACGATGTTGAACAACGGCATGTTGTATTTGTTTGTCTTGTAGGTGCAGTCCATCATAAGAACATCACAACACATATGAGCCAATTGTGAAAGCAAAGGATGCGAAATGAATATTTGAAGCGGCTTCTCGTCCGGACCTCTTTTAATGATACGCGTGTAGTTGTGATCCCAAACTATCTTCTCAAATTCTTG
The DNA here is from genome assembly GCA_023529315.1 of Papaver bracteatum. Lineage (NCBI taxonomy): Eukaryota > Viridiplantae > Streptophyta > Magnoliopsida > Ranunculales > Papaveraceae > Papaver > Papaver bracteatum. Next base: position 331,046 of record JAJJWX010003234.1, on the reverse strand, counting down.
CATAACACTCCTCCCTTACCATTCCAACCTTTTAATGGTTGCTTGTGCGCTATAGATTGTACTTAGTGAAGAAACGTTTATCTTATCCTTTTCCTTGAAGGTTCGGAGAATCACTCTTGGTTTGATACATGCTTTTGTCATCATCTTGACATCCTCGAATTGATCAGGTTTTTGCTTCGCAACTAGGGAGTGACCTACGAAATCTTTCGGATCGGGGTGGTTGTGACGGCCAAACCACACCTTACATTCCCATTATTTTTCTTCTTATTTTTCTCCTCTTAGATAGAATACAAGCTTAAAGGGGCACTCATACTTCCTCGTAAATGTATTGTATACCCTCTTAGTCTTCTTTTCATATACATAATCCTTTCTCTTATGGCTATTCTCCTTGTATTTTCCTCTTCTCTCACAAACCATCTCAAAGCGAACAGCTGAATGCTGGCTATTCCTCACTAAGACACACATGTTCTGAAGAGCCGTCGATTTTGCCCAAGCAATTGCTTCATATTCATATTTTATTCCCTACATAAGGAAAAAAATGGGAGATTACAAGCAAATTCCAACATAAAGTTGTAACACCTAGGTGAAAGTATTGTTTGGTAACATACCCGAGGCATTTTATAGTATTCCGACGTATCCCGATGGAGCGGTTTGGAGACTGGTTGATCGCTGTATGTCACAATCTAAGGAATGAATGAAAAGAAAATTTGATTAGTTCAAAACCGGCATTGTATATGAGTAAAGTAAACTGCCGGGATTAAAGACCGGCATACATGGGAATTGACTTTCCATGCCAGTAGTAAAACCGGCTTCGTCGACGTCTAAGTTACCATGCCGGTTTACTAAACCGGCATAGTTAGTTCAAATATATGCCTGCCGGTGTTTAGGTTCAACACATCGAAAATTCCCGTATGTTTTTAACGCAAAACCGGCATCTTCGACGTCTAAGTTACCATGCCGGTTTCCTAAACCGGCATAGTATGTTCAAAGATATGCCTTGGTATTTAAGTTCAACATATTAGAAACTTCTGTATGTTTTTAACGAAAAACCTAATCTTCGACGTCTAAGTTACTATCTTAGGTTTACTAAACCGGCATAGTTAGTTCAAAGATATGCTACTTAGTTTTTAAGTTCAACATATCGAAACTTCTGTATGTTTTTAACCAAAACCGGCATTGTTAGTCAGTTACTCACACTGCCGGTTTGAATATTCCTAAGAATATTCGGTGGTTGGTAAAAAGTTTAAATGTGTACCGGCATGGAATCTTGGCTTGAACACTATGCCGGTTTGTGGTAGATCGGTTGTTTTTGTGTACCAGCATATATAATTGTATGAATACAATGCCGGTTATAGAAGTTCCGGCATGGTATTCATACATCGATCATGCCGGAACGATTGTTTTTGAAGACAGAAATGGCCGTTTCAAAAAATAACAAACTAATTTTCGACCTCTTGGAAGCATTACCTGTGTGTTAGGGTTGCTTGTATGCTGAACATGTTTACTTTCTTGAGTTGGTTCTTCACAAAACCCTTCATGGTAACGAAAATCATGATTCAAAGGTGTTGGTTCATCATACAACAATTGTGAGTTGTTATCATTAACCGAAGATTGTTGTTGTAATTGAGCTAAAGATTTAGCAGCTTCAAGTCTCTCATCACAATCATCTTCCATTTTCAAAAAAAAAAAAAATTCTACTCAATTTTTTTTTCACTCTTTCTACTCTCAACTAACCCACACAAATTCAAATAAACATAAAAACACTAATTATATCCCCCAATTCATTAAGATTTTACTAATCAGGATTAGTAACTAAGTATGATTAGTGAGGGTTAAATTAGGAATTAATAATTTAATTATATAAGGGGTAACCCAACTAGGATATTTGGATCCCTATTTTGTCATTTTGTTATATCCCCCAATTAGTTTCTATATCCCCAATTAATTGTTCCTTATTTATGCAATTAGTGTTAGTATTCCTGGAAGTGACTTTTGGAAAAACCATGACATGTGAACTATATTTAGTGAAAATGTAATGAGTGTAAATATTGGGAATGCAAGCTTTGAAATGTTGGAGGAAACTAATCAATACTTCGACATTTAGGCTGGAGATCTACTGAGCGTTCCTAACAGATTAAAACTCTGGAAATTGTTGACTGTTGAGTTTCATGTTCTTCGCCCAGAGGAACCTTTTTTGTTTATTTTTGTTAGTTATTACAAAAGAAAGCACAAATCACGATCATTAATGGGTTTGACCCTAAATAGATTGGGAGCGAAATCACAGATAAGGCCCGTATTACTATTTGTTAGCTCATTACAGTAGAACCCCCTGTAAATTTGATTGATTAATTTAGGGTTAATTTGCATTTCCTCCCCGACAAAAATCATAACTTGCGTTATCTCCCCTACAGAAATAAAATTAGTGAAACCTTCTCTCGTTATATTTTCCGTTCAAAACTGATTATCTTAGTCAGCAGTTTTGTACAGCTGGACTAAAATATACACGTGATGCTTAGCCGTCAAAAACACTATCATCTTCTCAATCTCATCTCCGTCCTTTTCTTTATTTCTGAAAAAAAAAAATACAATCTCTTCCCCAAACCATCAACAGCGGCCATGGGCGATTAAAAGTTCAGTAAGGATTTGATGCCGAGAAGAGCTACTGCTTCTTTTATCATATATATATATATATATTTTTTTTTTATCATCGACGTTGGTCTTCATAAGAAAAGGAAGAAACAAAAAAATCTGAACATGGGTTTTGTTTAATCGCGAGTTTCCTACGAGTTATGAGAAGATTCATACGGGTTTGGTGATGTTGATTCTGCAATAGCTTGGTTGAGTTCTAGATTGAAAAATCAGGGAGGAGAAATGGAGTTCTGGGCTGTAAAGATATGTAAGAAATTAGGGATTAGAATATGGATTTTACTGGAATTGCAAATTGATTTGAATCTGAAATTAAAACATGGGTTTGAATTTGAACCTGAAATTGGAAACATAATTGTTTGAACTAGTCATGATGGATGGAATTCTAGGGTTTGGATTGAAAGTTCAGACAATAATTGAATGATGGGTTTGATTTGATTGTGAAACAAGAAGGTTGTGAAGACTCAAATGATTTGAGTAGATTGGGTTTTATGTGGTTGGCAGCTAGAGTTCGAATGGGTAGAGTTTGTGGGTATGGAGGGGTCAAGACGGATGGTGCCGGAGAGTAGAGATGGGTGATGTTGTTTTCCAGTTGAGATGGAACAATTGAGTCTGAAGTAGAAGGAGATGGCAACTGAACAATGGCGGAGATTGAGAAGAAGACGGAGAGTGAGAAGATGATGGTTTTTTTTCTTCCTGTAATGATATGTGGATTTTGCTTACCGAAGTTTTGATTTTATTTTTAGTTGATTAAGCTCATCAAATGAAGAAAACGAAAACCATTTCCCAGATTTAGAACTATGGCGGTGGTGTTCAAGGCGATGGCGGTAGGAGTGGCGGAGGTGCTTTTGTAGTTCTGGTAATAAAGAAGCAGACGGATATTGAGAAGATGATGGTGTTTTTGACAGCTAAGCACCACGTGTATATTTTAGTCCAGCTGTACAAAACTGCTGACTATGATAACCAGTGTTTTTTTTTTTTTGATAACTTAAGAATTTTATTGATTGAAATTAATCAGGCGTGGAATACCTGGATAATAAGGAAGTAATAACCTGTTTATCATGACTGAACTCCTCAATAACTAATCTATTTTTCCTAACTGATTTTGAAATAGAGTCAGCTAACTGATTTAGAGATCTACTGACATGACTAACTTTTGCATACATAAAAGAGTCTAACAAAAGATTGATATCCCTCATAGTTTTCCTATTTTCCCATCTAACAAGAAGAGCATTAGTATTAATCGAGTTGACAACAACTTCTGCGTCAGCAACTATGTGAATCTTGTCAAGGTCCATTGCTTTTTCCCATTGAAGACACTCCAACATAGCTCTGCATTCTCCAGTTTCCGCATCTATCACTCCAGTTGCATGGGATCCTTTGAAACCGGAGCAATCACCTGCAATGTTATATAACACAATCCCAGAGCCACAGTCATTAGTGTCTTGGTCGAAAGAAGCATCAATAAAGAATTTAAAGACTTGTGATTCTTCTCTAGCATGCATATGGCAATTCGTTATAGGAGAACTAACTAGTGGTTCAGTATCTATCATTTGTGTTGGACTACAAACAATATTATCATGCTTATCAGAACTGAAACTTAGCAGGTAGTGTTTAATTTTTGAAGTAGTGATAGATGGGTTTAGAGACTTATCCTGAAAGACGCAATCACATCTTTCTTTCCATATTACTCAACTCCCTACCATCAAACGGGTTCTCCAGTTTTGCAGATCATCCGTGTTAGCGACTTGAACATTATGAAACCAAGAGATGATCCAGTCTCTAACTGAGTGACAGTTATTTTGGATTTGATCTATATTGACATTGAGCATCTTCCAAACTGCTCGAGCATGCTTGCATCTGATTAGAAGATGGTATAGTGTTTCGTCTTCTTGCTTACAAATCTCGCAGTGAGTTTCTAGGTTATCCATGGCCTGAGATAATCTTACTCTAGTAGGAACGATGCTCTTCAAACACTTCCATATAAACAACTTAATCCTATGTGGAAGTTCCATTTTCCATAGAGTTTTCCAAACAACAGCATGAATAGTATCGAGAGCTACCAGGTTATGCACTCTTGACTCCATAATCTTATTATATGAACTTTTAACTGAGAAATCACCATTCTTGCTAGGTATCCAACGTATAACATCTTCTTCATGTTGAGAGATCTGCATATTCTTAATTTTGTTCACTATGTCTGGGATGAATAACTCATTAAGTAGGGTAACATTCCAGTTATTTGTTCCACCAATTATCAGCTCACTGACAAAAGTATATTGCATGTGTGAAGGATGAAGAGGTTCAGCTTTGATATCCATTCCTATAATCCATCTGTCAATCCAAATTCTCGTGCCTTTGCCATTATTAACCTCCATCATATAATGTTGCTGAATAATACCAAGACCTAATTCGATGCCCTTCCATGACCAAGAGGAATTGTTTCTTGCACCTAAAAAATGTAGAAAGTCTTCATTTTTAAAGTATTTAGCTTTGAGAAGTTTTGAGAGCAAGTGATCAGAATTATGAAGTATTCTCCAGGACACTTTAGCTAAAAGAGCATGATTTAAAGTCTCCAAATCTCTGAAATCCAAACCACCCAAATCTTTTGAAATGCACATATTTTGCCAAGAAATAAGATTTAAGCCTTTGTTAGATTTAAAACCCCACCAAAACTTCCTTTGTATAGTGTCAAGTTTCCTCAAGAGAGTTTTAGGAATCTTAAAAGTACTCATTTGATACATAGGAATTGCATTCAGGACTGCCTTGACCATAGTTGTTCTTCCAGCTTGATGCATATTGATGCCCTGCCAGATTCCAAGTCTTCTTTCAAAAGAAGATTGTAACTCCTCAAAAGCCTTGACTTTGGACTTACCAATGATAAGTGGAGAGCCAAGGTATTTCTCATTTTTCTCCATAGTTTTAACTCCTAGTATATTACTGAGAGTATTACACACAGAAGGTTCCATATTGTTACTATAATGAACTGAAGATTTGTCAAAATTAATGACCTGACCAGATTGAGAACTAATATCCTGCAAGACTTGAAGGAGATTGTGCACACTGGTTAAATTTTCTTGAGTAAAAATGAGACAATCATCTGCAAATAGCAAATGATTAATTGGAGGAGCTCCCCTTGCTGCTGAAATACCTTTGATAGCTTTTGAAGAATGGGCTTCTAGAAGAGTTCTTGAAAACCATTCCATGGCAATGATAAAAATATAATGAGATAAGGGATCTCCTTGTGTTATACCCCTAGTTGGAGAGAATTCATCACATGGTGAACCATTCAGAATAACATATAAAGAAGTGGTGCTTATGCATTGATGTATCAGAATGCACCAATCATCACAAAATCCAAAACTTTGAAGAACTTTCAGGAGGAAAGGCCATTCTAACCTGTCAAATTCCTTGGACATATCCAATTTGAGAGCTAACCATCCAATTTCTCCTTCTTTTCTTTTCATAGAATGAATCAGTTCATGAGCAATCAAGGTATTATCATTTATCAACCTCCCTGAGACATAAGAAGCTTGATATGGATATATGATTCTGTCCATGAGTGGTTTCATTCTTGAGACAAGAATTTTGGATATTATCTTGTAGGAAGTATTGCATAGACCTATAGGTCTAAAATCTACAGGAGTGCTGGCTTTCTTATTTTTAGGAATGAGAGATATGTAAGTTTTGTTCAGCTATTTTGGTAGAAACTTGGAAGCAAAGAAATTTTTAACCATGTTGCAAACATTTTCACCAACTATGTTCCACTGTGACTTATAGAAACTAGCTTGGAAGCCTTCTGGACCTGGAGCTGACCAACTCTCCATACTTTTTAAGGTTTTCACAATCTCTTCATATGCAATCCCGTGAAAAACTCCCTTGTAAATGTAGCTTTCCCGGTTTTAGACCGACGAGAATATTTCTTCCCACCCTGAGTTCTCGTGTTGGAACACACAACACGTTGAGTGATCATCCAAACTCATAACATGTTGAGTAACACACTCTCAGGTCTCGTACAATCTACCAAAAATAACTCAAAAGAGTCCGAGAATGTTGTCACTCTGTTTCATCGTGAGGAGACCACGTACTTTCCCTTTTTACGAATTCGAATGTGTTACCATCCCTGTTTTGTCGAATCAAGTATATCCCATCCGAAAAACGCGATTAAATCTCACTCGGACCACTCCAAAATTAAAACGAAAGTTACGCCTGCTTACTGCAAAAGTTCCCGCCAATAGCAAGTAGGTGCCCCTTATCAATTTGGTTACCCTTATCCAAATGAGGGGTGCCTTTAGCAAATGTCCTCCGGGGGTGTTCCGAGCAACTTTTCGAGCCGAATTTTTCAACAATCTTTATTTCCAAAAAATACCTACAAACACACAAAGCACCATAATAAGGACAAAAACGAGTACTAACAATACGAAACATTGAGGAAAAATTAGACACATAAATGCGTCTATCAGTCCACGAGCTGGTGATGGAGATACCTCTCTTGCTGAATACGAATGCCATTCAATCTCCTTCCCTGCAAACCCATTCAATTCCAACAACAACCGTGGACTCTAAACATTCACATAAACCCATAAACCCAACCCACAAACCTGTTCTCACCTATGCACATAAATACTCAAATCCATGATTCATCGGCGGCAAGAAGATGATGCAATGATTGGTAAGAATGAAAATCAAGTTAAATTCTCTTCTTAAATCCACTTGAATTGTACAAATTAAATCTAATTTTGACAAATTAACACCCAAAATTTTCCCCAATTTCATTGATTGAATGAAGAAGAAGTTGTTTGGTGGAGTTGGTGACACAAGAGAAGAAGAGGCAGATATAGGTAATAATTCAATTGAAGAAGAAGAATATTGTTGCATCATTGAACCCAATCACCAACTTTGTTTCTTTATATCACGAGAAATTAAACAGAGAAAGAGGAAAAATGCAGAAAGAATGAGGAAAAGAGTGAAGGAAGATTATTATGTTTCTTATGAAACTAGGTTTCAAAGGCTAATAACGTAATTGCAAAATTAAATATTGACCAAGTCAATGGAAAAATACCAACAAAGTTAGAGATGACAGAATCACAAACGGTGTGGGAATTAAATATATAATGAAAAAAACGTGGGCATTTTCTTAAATGCCTTTCCCCACATAGGAATTTTTTAAAATTCCCTAAAATGTATCAATCGAGTCACTGATTAGCTATCTCCAATATTTCAATGATTTCAAAGATTTCATTAACATCGAATTCCTGGTTAAATTTTCACTAAATCTAGTTCTCTAGTGTATATTATTTTGAAAAGTAATACCATAAGATTTTTCTAAAAGTCACTTCCAAGATTAACAGATTGCTAACTCACTTGTTTATAATAGGCGGACCCGAAAGTAGTACCTAAAATTTAACACTACAATTTTAAGTTAAATGAAGGATTCATGACTCATGTCATGTTTGTGAGCTCTTTATCTAAGGGTGTATACCTAATCAAATTAGAGACTTAATTATCAAACATTAGGCCAGAATTGATGAGTGACAAGTAACAAATGTTTATAAAACAACTTTACCTGTATTGAATTTATATAGGCATATTGAAACATGGCTTTCCCTATTTATTTCCTATCCCCATTTTTCCTATTTCCCATCCCTTTCACAATTGTTAAAATCAATTTACTTTTCAATTCAGATTTTTCCTATGTACCACTCATTAAAAGTCAAATTAACTATGACTAAGACCATTATGACTTTTATTTGTCTTCTTGTTCGTGTATCATTGGAGCATTACTTCATCAGGAAGACGGTTTATCAAATGGTCCATAAATATAATGAAGAACATCTTCTCTCTGATTCAATCGGTTCTTGCATTCTTTTGTATTCCGTCAGCATAAAAAATTTGGAATTCCATCTCTTTTCCTTGTCGGAATTTTCAATTATGTACCTTTACAAACGTGTTATTTTTTTGTTACTTTTTGAATTTGATGTACTTGAGATCTATGTAATCTTGTTTCCATTAACGAAAATTGAATTATAAAAAAAAATAGGCATAGCTATAAACAGAAAACAGGACGAGTTAGGTGCTTAACTTTACCTATCCTAAACACTCACCTCTGTTCAAAGGTGAGACAGTTTAAAATGGAAATTTCACCACTGCCTACGACAAACACGAATGTCCATTCAAAAGTCATTCCAAATGAAGTTGAAAAATGACTTCTTTAATGGTACGTACAAAATACATTTTTTCATTAAAATAACCATAATTTGTTTGCCGTAATGAACATGTGTTAAAGGGACAGGACATTTTGTTAATGGGTCCAAAAACTCTACCAAACATGTTCACGAGTAAAAATGCTTGCTCCCCCGTGAGTTCGTTACAATAGTGACTAGTGAGTGTGTTTCTAAAGTTTATCTTCTTTCAGGAGTATCTCCCATCTAAAGTTGGATTTTGGAAGTATCGCAATTCTTCTTCTTCGTTTTTGACTAGGTCCTCCCCACCAATTACACCAATATGCTAGGTTAAACAAAAATTTCAAGCTAATGGTGGAGTGCACTAGCGATTGCGTGCATCATCGCATCAAAATCTTGCTTAACCCACCAAGCCACCAGTTACACCAAAACAGCTGGGATAAACAAAAATCTCAAGCTAAAGTACAATAAAACCGGGTTACACATTCAGATGATGATGATGAGTTCCATATATAATCCATTACCAACAACACATTACACATCAGACTTCTGATTTTTTTTTATCATGTCACCATCAGGGGATGATATGTTTGTTGACAGGACTCGCTCAAATATCCACAAAATGAAATATTTAATGAAGCCGGCAAGGATGAAGGAATCACAATCGTTGATTAAGTAGTAGAACGTGGAAGAAGTGTTGTCGTTTGTAATTTTAGTCTCTACAGAGAAGAAGAAGAATCAAAAGGTGTGTGGAGGACGAAGTCAGATCGAGTGTCATTGTCCCTCTTTCGTCACATAAAAGTAGTACTACTTCAACGCACTCGTTTATTACGGGCCTGTCATTTTTTTTGCCGAGAGAGTAACATCATTTTCTATCACTTGGACAATTTTGCCATCATTTTTTCTTCGTATTATCCAAATTGCCACGTTTTCTTCAAAACTACATGACCTCGTTATGAAAACCAAAATGGGTGCCAATTTACTGGGAGGTACCAAAATGCATATAAAACAAACTAAAAAATTATCTGTCTTATATGCATTTCAGTATTCTCCCGGGTAATCCGGCACCCCATTAACAATGTTGCAAAATTCAACAAGAGCATCATGTATGATAACCAGTTATGGTAAATACACACTAACCAAAAGGGCATTTTGGGAAACAGAAGATGAAGCAGACCAAACTCAGCCAGCATGAACCAGATGAAGTTAAAATTCCCAAAAATGAAAGAAGAAGAAATGGTCTTTCACTCGTCCTAGAAGCTATCAAACACTAGGCATATAACACAACATATATTAACTGCCAAAACCGTTTCCATGTCTAAAAATAAAAACACTCTCCACGAAAAATGCCTACAACTGAGTACCAAAGAAGTTCTTCCCGTTCAGCCTTTTTAGGCCGTTCGATTCTAAGTTTCCGAAGAAACCAGGTTGCTGTTGTTTCATCTTCTTCTTCTTCTTCTTCAATGGATTCCCACAATGATCAAGACACTCATGATCTTGAACTCTTTCAGAAACATACATCAGAACGATTTCTTCACCTTTCTAATGATCCCACCACCAGTCCCGACGGCGGAGGCGGTGACAATTTTCTTTCGCTCGGATGGCTTCGTAATCTCCTCGATGTGTATTTATGTTGCGAAGCTGAATTTAAAGCTGTTTTGATATTAGGACGCGAACCGTCTCAGTTCGTTAAACCGCCTTTGGATCGTTTGATTCCTGAATTGCTTGATCGTGCCGTGAAGGCGTTGGATTTCTGTAACGCGATTACGAATAGTATCGATTCGATTCTTCACTGGCAGAAACTGGCATTACTGGCTGTTTCAGTTCTTGAACAGGATTTGATCGGTGAAGGTCAACTTCGTCGCGTTAGAAAGGCGTTAACGTCTCTGGTGGCGTCGATGGCCGTAGATGATAAAGACGGTAGTAGTGCGAAAACGCCCGAACGGAATTGGTCATTTGGCAGAAGAGGAAACAACAGTGCCGCTCATGCTGCAAATCAAAATCCGAGATCGTTTTGGTGGGGTGTTTCAAGAAATTGGTCGGCTTCGAAACAGATTCAATCAATGTCAGCGAATTTAGTGGCTCCGCGGGGCGGTGAATCGACGGGGCTGGCGGTACCGGTTTACATGATGAGTACTGTGTTGGTGTTTGTAATGTGGGTTTTTGTTGCAGCGATTCCCTGTCAGGACAGGACTGGATTGTCGAATCATTTCCAAATTCCGCGGCAGCTTTCGTGGACGGGTCCGATAATTGGATTGCAGGATCGGATTTCCGATGAATGGAAGAAGAAGGAAAAGAAGGGTTCGGTTGGGTTGTTAGATGAGATTCAAAGGTTAGAGAAATGTAGTCAAGCGTTGATTGAATTGGCCGATACAGTTGAATATCCCATGGAAGCGGAACAAATGGACGAAATCAAAGCGCGAACGAATGAATTGTCGGAGATCTGTAGGAAGATGGAGGAAGGATTGGTTCCGTTGCAGCGTCAGGTTAGAGAAGTTTTTCACCGGATTGTCAGGAGCAGGGCTGAGGTTCTTGGGTTTGTGGATTCAACTGGTAAATCTTCACCTTTTATGTAGTAATAACAAAACTTAATTAAGTTGTGTTTGGGTTCGACATGCAGTTTGATAGATATTTGATTGTTAATAGTGGAGAACACAAAAACATATATGGATTGGTATTTTTTTTTTGTTTCTAGAAATTGAATTGGCTTGTGATATTGCCTCATTGATACTTTTCTTGGTTTCTGGTTTCGCCTTTTGCCGTTATTACAATTTTAATCTTGACTCCATGGGCATATATATATATATATATATATATATATTCTGTGACACTGGCTACATAGGTTGAACAATATGAATCTCTCCATATACTTAATTTTTTACAACAGAAGAGGATGAAGCAATACGATATTCATAATTTCATAGTTCTATTACCATTTCCTCAATATGCAGCGCAATCCATAGGTTCTCAGTTTAGATTAAAATCTGATTTCTCCATATACTTGCAGCCCCAGAGTGCTGAACATGACTACACTACACAACTAGGTATTGTTCAGTTGTTCAAATGTTCAAGCACTGGGTTTTTTACTCTTTCGCCTACCAGGTCTTAGCATCTGCTTGAAAAGTGCACTTTTTGGAACATTCCAATGCTCAATATGCCTGAAAAATGCTTACCTAGGTTAGTGAAAACATGATGAATGCAAACCTACTCAAACTATGTAGAGCTGATTAACATCGATCACGAATAACGTTCTCTAACCTGCAAACCCTTCCAGACTGTGGATCAAAATAGTACTCTGTATATCCAGTAGCTGCGGCAGAAGCAGGAACAAGCAAACAAGTCATGGAAATTGAAAATTACCAAAAGAAATTTCTGATAGAAGAATAGCAATCATGTCATAGACCAACTTACCAGAAAGAATGGGTCTCCATGGAAACAGTAAGGTACAGCTAAAACGCCAATGCCCAATTCCCTTAACCTGCAATTACATATGTAAGAATCATTGCCGGCAAAATTACAAACTAATGCAACATTTTTAAGCAACATCTTCTCAAGATGACATTGAAATTAAAAGTTGAACTCACATCAAAATCCTCCCACTTCATAAGTTTCATTTTTGAGTTTTCAACTAAGGACCCGAAATTCGAACAATTCCTTTTGAAACGACGAAGCCCTTTAAATGAACTAGCTGGGTCAGCAAATTCACACTCCTCTTCATATGCATCAAGTGTCAAATTCCCTGAAACAAAATAGAGATTCCGCGATAGACCACCAAAGATTGTCAAATTGCTTCAATAATCTAACGAAAACACTAGTGCATCAGTAGTTGTAATTAGCTTACCAGTGACGAAATAAGATCTTTCAAAATCTTCTTTGATGGTTTTGACAACCTGGGCACGCTCAATTACACCACCGGACTCATCATTTCCAACTAACTCAAGCTCATCTTTCCGAGCTTCACTAGAAGGAGGTTGTCGAATAAATGAAGCAGAGATTCCGAGTAGTTCTGATCCATACCAAGCAAGTTTGAGAAACACATTCTTATCTGAATCATTTGGACTACTAGTCGAAGAACTGGTTCTAGTGTTCTTTCCTGTACACTGAACACTGTAGAATTTCCGGGTATTTGTTTGTCGAAAGATGGCACCGCTGTTAACTGAATTAGTTTGAAGATTGTTAATGATGGAAAATGGAATGATTGAAGACATTTTCTGCTAACCAGAACTCAAGAAATTTTGTCACAGATTTTTGTTAGGTTTTGTCAAGATTGAATCAATTGGAGCCAGAAAAAAAAGAGGGGCCAAATTGTTGAAATAGTGGGGTCTCTTTTAATCTAAGCCATAGACTGTATAGAACCTTGTGGCTGCTTTCTTACTACACGAGTGGTTATTTACGGCTCATGTACTTATCATCGGCTTGATAATCAGGATCCCATAGGGATAAAATCAATTTGTTTGTTCATGTTTTAAATTTTGAAGTTTAACTCTTGACTTTAAGTTTTTTATATTATCATTAAAATAATCATCATTAAATAGGTTAAAACCTCTGTATTAAACAGTGGGATCTCTTCTAATCTTGTAGAAACTGAAAACATAGATGGAGATCACGGATTTAAGGTCAAAGGTAGGCTTTTCTTTGTACATGGAGGGTTTTCGCTGCTGTGCTTTCTGATAAGCAAACATTTGAATGCAAAAAAGGTTAGTAATTTGTTTAATGTAAGATGTCCAGTTATATATTTAGGTCATTTTAATTTTTATAACTTGTGAATTAACTAATTTTTATTTGTGCTGTTTGAATTTTCAGGTCATTTTATCCACACTTGTGAGGCAATTCATGGTCTGAAGCATCCATTGGCCAATGCAAGATGGGTATCCAAGGTGATGCTTGAATCTTTCAAAGCACATCCAAACTACAAGCCCAGGACTTCCCGGGACGAGGTAAAGAAGAATCACAAGGGCAGATTTTGGGTAGTTATTATTCATTCTTTGATAGTATAATCATTGCTCATGAGCTCATTCATTCAGTAAAAATTTCAAAAACAAAGAAAGGGTTTTTGGCTTTAAAATTAGATCCCTCAAAAATCTTTGATCACCTTTTATATAGAAGGCACTGACATCCTTTGGTTTCAATGATATATGGTTAAGAACTCTATTATTGGGGCTATGGGTGGAGGATGTTTTTGGGGGCTATTTTGCTAAGTGGAATCTAAATGTTATGTTTTAAATTTTGAAGTTTAACTCTTGACTTTAAGTTTTTTATATTATCATTAAAATAATCATCATTAAATAGGTTAAAACCTCTGTATTAAACAGTGGGATCTCTTCTAATCTGTAGGCTTTTCTTCCGGGCAGATAGATTACCGATAGTATAATCATTGCTCATGAGCTCATTCATTCAGTAAAAATTTCAAAAGCAAAGGGGAGATCACATATGTGTAAAATATCTAAAATACCCTCCATAATTTTAATTAATTCCTTTTATACCCCTCATTAACTACCTAATTAATAAAAAATAAACGAACGCCTTTTAAAACCCAAAAAACCGTCCCCCATTTTATTCCTCTTCTTCTTCTTTTCTTCTTCTTTCCTTTTCTTCTTTTCTTGTTCCATTGAACATTGTTCAACGATTAATCGTCGATTCAAAAAAAAATCGTCGTCGATTAAACTCATTCTATAAAACCATGAAGTAGAAGGAAAATCTAGGTCAATCCAGTCGAATCAACCTCCGACTGAAGCAGAGAAACCAAGTTCATTCACTGAAGATGAAAGTGAAGATCAAGTGTCGGTGAATGCAGAAGTTCCGGAAAATAAGCCGAATCTCCTTTATGACAAAGAATAAGGTATGAATTCAAAAACCCAGTCTTTATTTAAGCGTTTCGTTGCTTAATCAGTTAGTTTCGAAAATTTTAGGTTTGGAAAAACGGTTTCTGAAAATGCTTGCGGCTGGGAGTTCTTGTATTTCTAGCCGTAAATTAGATTAACGGTTGGGAAATGTCGATTTCCCAGCCGTATATAAATTACACGGTTGGGAAATATAAGAACTCCCAGAAGTAACTAAATCGACGTGTACGAGATGGAGGATTCCTAGCCGTAACCATTCGTATACGGCTAGGATATTCCTAGCCGTATGTTCTCCTGTGTACATATGTTTTTAGTAGTTTTAGTGTTAAGTATAGGTTTTCCCAACCGTGTATGTGTTTCCTGACCGTAATATCCAGTTTTCCAGCCGTATTGGTGCCATGTGTTGTACTGTGAACTAGCAATACACAGTCGGTTTGGTTTTCCTATCCATAATATGAAAACGTATAGGTTATCCATCCGTAATTCATTTTTCGGCTCGGTATATTAATAATGTCCCATCCGTAATTTGTTTTGTCGCCTAGGTCGATAAAAATTTTCATATCCGTGTTTAATTTTGCGTCTTAGACTCTCTATTTTTCCTAGCCGTGTTTCTTGTTTCGGTTAGGTTTTGTCAAATTTTCCCAGACGTTTTACTTATACACTTTTGGTTTTCCTGCCTTGTTTGTCTTGGAACAGAGGGAAAGAAAAGAAGAAGAAAAGATCCCAAGAAGTAACACCTTCTGGTGACCCGACTCCGCAACCTCGTCACTCAAAACCATTGGGTGTAGACGCAAGGAAAGCAATCGAAGTTGTGACTGCTGGAGAAAGGGAAGGTGGTGGAGATGGAGTTAGAGTCACTAGAGGAACTGAAGTTGGAGTTGCTGAGGGAACTGAAGTTGATGTTACTAAAGGAACTGAAGTTGATGTGACTGAAGTTGTTGGCACTTCTAGTAGTGGTGGAAACGAAGGTGTACTGGTTGTTACCGGAGGTACTGAAGTTGGCACTTTTAGTGGTGCTGCTGCTATTGATAAAGGTAAAGCCGTAGTCGAGGAGGGCACATAGGAGGGAAAGAAGGAGGGAAAGAAGAAGTATAAACCTAAGGCATCGACAAGAGAAGTAATTGATTCCATGCAGCCTTTACCTCCCAAGAGGAATGGGAGACCTTGGGGTAAGCCAAGAGATCGTTTCTCCTTGATTGGATACACTTCTTCATGGGCTTCTAGGGTTTGTGGCACAAAGGTAATAAATCAAATTACATATATGTTATATTCATTTTGTTATGGATTATTATTTTTACAACCAATTTTTTTTTTTTTGGTAGTTTCCGGATCAAGCTGTCCCAAAACTAAAGCACCAACAAGCAAAGTTTTGGCCGTTGGATGATGAGCATACAGATGTGCAAGTTTTGGTCAAAGCTTCGGGGTTGTGGTCTGGAATCGATGCTTTGCAGAAGACATATGATGTTGTCACAGTTTGTGGTTTTAGAGAAAGATTTTGGCCAGAAACCATGACTTTTCACCTCCCATTCGGCGAGATGACTATCACTCCGGATGACACAAAGAAAATCACTGGTCTAGCTTTGGAAGGAAAGGCAGTGTTTGAGGGTTTCAACAATTCCATGCCTTTTGATGAGCTTTGTGCCTTGGTGAAGAACTGTCTTGGGTAGAGTAAAGATGAAGCTGAAGAAGA
Organism: Papaver bracteatum; assembly: GCA_023529315.1. Classification (NCBI taxonomy): domain Eukaryota; kingdom Viridiplantae; phylum Streptophyta; class Magnoliopsida; order Ranunculales; family Papaveraceae; genus Papaver; species Papaver bracteatum. Next base: position 314,688 of record JAJJWX010003234.1, on the reverse strand, counting down.
GTTTGAGATTGGGTCTGGAGCAGCTCCTAGATCTAAGAGACCATGTAGTACATCAGGCGTAGTAAGTGAAGCAGTAAATATGTCACGCAAGATAAATTTGGTTCGTTTGAAGGCACAGTTTGGGGATTCTAGACGCAAGGCGGATAGTGGAATAGTGGTGATGGACGCAGAAAGAGCTAGACATACGGCTATAGCTTACTTGTTGCATGATCTTGGGACCGTCCTTTTCCCCGATTTCTAAGGCAATAAGGTAAATGCATGTTACTTGCAGTGGTTGAAGACTCTCAGTCTGGATAAGGAAACAAACGAGGTACCTAGGTACTCGTGTGGCACCATCCTCCTTGTTGATGTGTTGGAATGTCTTTGCAAAGCTTCAAGATGGAACAAAACACAAATTACGGGATGTGTTTCTCTTGTGCAGGTATCTTTTTGTTTTAATATAACAAATGTTTATTTGTGTGTAATAACTTATTTATAAACCAAATTTTTATTTTTTTGCCGTAGTCATGGGCTTACGACCATTTTAAAAGCTTGAGGCCTCCTCGGAATACATATTGAGCTATAGATAAACCTACTAGAGGGAGATATCCTTTTGGAGGGACCCAACACAAGGCTAAAGTGACGGAAATGGTCGACATGAGGAAAAAATTGGATGCTTTGACAATTGAAGATGTGGTTTTTGATCCGTATTTGAAACTTGATGAGGATGGTGAAGATGAATTTGATGATAGGGAATTTTATGATGTGGAAACCTATACGGGACCTTTGTTTCATGCACCCCGGTTCGTCATTTTAGATCCTCGTAGAACGCTCCGCCAAATCGGTATTGTCCAGACAATTGTGCCTGAAGAGACTCATTTTAAATTGAGCGTAGGAAACTCCCAATTTAAGGACAAACAGGTGAAATTGAACTATGAAAATTCACCGGAGATTGAACATTGGAATGATCGTTCCGAACAAGAAAACCAAATAAGTAGAAGACTCCTTGAAGCAGAACATGGTACTTCCCAAGCGGATGAGGATTACATGGACTGGTATAGAGGGTGGGCTCATCCTTATGTGGAAAATTTGGATCCGGAGGCGCGGAGACATTACAGGAATGCTGAGAAAGATAGTTCTAAGACACCAAGGAGTGAAGAAAATGATTGGCGGGAGATGGTGGTACGTATACTACTTCATATGTTTGTATATGATGTTTTTTTAAGAGCAAATTGCAAAAGGGTCATAATATTAAGACCCGATTTACAAAAGGGTCATACTGTTACAAACTATTAACAAAATGGTCATACTTCCGTTAAATAGGGAGTTAAGTGGTGACTCGCAGTTAAATATATCAATGAAATTACTTATATATCCTTCCCATTATTCTTCCATACATAATTTCAAATTTTGCCTTCATTATAGTTTTTTTGATGGTGGTGTTATTTGTAGGAGGTTCAGGGTTCAGGGTTCATGATTAAGGGTTCAGGGTTCATAAGAACGCATTCAGGATCGTTAGGGTTCAGGGTTCAGGATCGTAAGAACGCATATAGGATCGTAAGAACGCATTCAGTATCGTTACACTGCATTCACCCAAAGGGTTCATCGCTTCCCCTCTGGGGTTTAGCGAAAATTCTTAAGCTTCCGCCACCACCACCACCACCACCGTTTGAGCACCACCGCATCAACCCATTAGTTCAATGTGGAGGGTATTTTAAAGGAGGGTATTTTGGGAAAATTTAACACCGTTTTATTCAAAAGTGTTAAATCGGATGGAAGTGTGACCATTTTGTAAACGAAATACAAAAGTATGATCATTTTGTGAACGAATTACAAAAAGTATGACCATTCTGTAGATGTCCTTTTTTTAAATTATCTATGAATAATCTGAGTGCGTGTGTTTCATATGAAAAAAATAGGTCGAGCGAGTTAATTGGGTAGCCAGAGACCTCATCTGTTTGATTGATTTGGGTCAGGATTTAGCAGTAGCTGAGCTTAGATTAATGCGGAATCGAGTTAAAGGCATAATACTCCCTGAGAAAGGAGGTTTATATCCTGTTGAAGCACCAAAGAGATCTAAAAGGACCAGGTCTCCTTCTCCTAGCAATGACTCGGACACTCCCCCCCTAAGAAAGTTCAATCTAAGCAACGAAAAGTCGACCGAGGTGGTAGAGGTGAAAAAGGTGGAACGAGTGCTCGAGGTGCAAAAGGTGGAACAAGTACTCGAGGTGGTCGAGGTAGTTGACCAATTGCAAAAGTTAGCCGTGTTGTAACAAGTGCTCGAGGTGGACGTGGTGGAGGTAAAAAGGCTCCAACTCAAGGTGGGAGCGGTCGAGGTAGAAAATCTGTAGTTATAGAAGAAGTTGTGGAACCTCAGCCAAGGGACGATTTGGATGACTTTTTGGAAGCCACTTCTGAGGAGGGATCAAGTGAAAGTGAATGACAATTTACTTTTCATTATATTACTTCATGTCATGGAACATTTACTATCTAACACTTTTCTATTTAATTTTTTGTGATTTGGTTATGCATTTGGATGGATGAATTCTTAAAACTTTGCATTTATTAATGAATGTTAGTCTTTACAATTGTCAAATCTAAGAAAATTGAGGAATCAATCAAGATTCACAAATTTTTTTGTGCTATTTTGGCTAGGTCGATCCTTCACATAACCTAGCCGAAAGTGCATATAATCCTTGTCAAATTTAGTTGCACAGAAACGCGGATGGAAAGTCCCCACCCTAATAGGAAAACGGTTAGGAAATACCTGGCCGTGTGTTTCTCTGGATACTCAAACTTTAACTGAATCTTTGTTACGGCTACGTTTCCAAGACATTATATAATATGCGGTTGGGTTTCCTATCCGTAAAACTGACAGAAAAAATACCTCTGGTTTACGGCTTGGAAATTCAAATATATCCAGGCCGTATGCTTCCCTGTATACTCAAAATTTTACGGAACCTTTGTTACGACTACGTTTCCAAGCCGTGAATGTGTTTGCGGTTCGATTTCCTACACGTAAAACTGACAAAAAAATGGACCTCTAAATTACGGCTTGGACATTCAAATACATCTGGGACGTAAAATTGACACACCACAAATCCTGTTATTTATATAGAATAACGGCTGGGTATCTCCTTCAATTTCCAAGCCATAAATTCTTATAATTATGAATACCACATCATATCGACTAGTTTTTTGAATTTTGAAAAATAGATCCGTTTGAAGACTGATCTATAGAAGGTTCTAGATGTTCAACCTCTTATTTAAACTTGAAATAACTCCCATCTCCATATAACCACCCACTCCAAATCAAATTCACACCTTCTACACTAATAATCTCCACTAAAACTCATACAAAATCAATGCAATGTACTCAAAGGATAAACCCAACTTCACTTTGGAAGAAGACTTATCTCTTTGCAAGAATTTTGTACTATGCTATCCAAATAAGGGAGAAGAACGAAAGCAAGATGGTTTAGCCAGTAAATCGTCTTGGAGTAATATTTTTGAGAATTTTTGTGGTGAAATAGGTAACACTAACAACTGCGAAGGGGTTGAATTGTATCTTCGATTTTCAGACATACGCAAAAAAAGTAAAAGAATATATGGCTTTACGGCGTATGTGCAGCCAACTTCGACTTAGAGGTGAGACTGATAGAGAAGTCGCGTCTCAAGCTAAGAAGGAATGGAGAAAATGGAAAGGTTATGATTTCAACTTGGAAGCTCAATTCGCCATCATCAAAGACTTCTTAACACATCGAAAGGGATGTTATTAAAACCAACTTTGTAACGGGGATCTATTAAGTATGTAATGGGTTTTATTGTGGTCTAATTAATAAAATGTATTACTAATTTTCATGTTGAAAATGCAAAATTTCTCAGCATACAGATTAAATTACGGACGGGAAATATAAGAATTCCCAGCCGTAAAACAGACTCAGGAGATTCTCGTTGAATAACGGCTGTAAGTTCTTCACTTCCCATTCGTTGTTCTTGTTTACGACTGGGAAGTCATCATATCCAAGCCGTAATTGTTGGATTACGGTTGTGTCGACACAATTTCCCAGCCGTAACGACAAAAAATTCCAGATTTGTTCAGATTTTTTGACGGATTTGAATTGATGAAATTGATGTTGGGAGTTCATTATAAGATTATCTTGAGTTTTGGGATGAAGGGTTTTATCATTAAGCTTCAAAAAATTCAAAATAATTTCACCAAAATCATCATTTTTCATTCTTCAAAACTCAAAACAATCAAGTTTTGATTTGCAAAAAATTAATGTTTTGATTAGTCTAATTAATTCACTAACACTGATTAGTTAAGCTTAATCTATCTAATTATCACTAATCAAATTAAGGGTAGATTAGACATTATAAAAGATGATGGATAAGGGGTGCTATGGGTTGTTATTTCATGACCCCAAATAGCCCCCAAAAACCCAGCCATGGGTAGCCCCAATAATAGAGTTCATGGTTAAACCTTATAATGCAATGTTTTTCCACAACATCTTTCTCTATCCTCTTAAATGGTTATCCAGGACCAATTTTTACCAATTCAAGGGGAAGCCGATCCTCTCTCCCCATAGCTATTTCTTATCTCCATGGAAATTCTGTCTAGACTTCTTTATAAAGCCAACATCCAATATCCAAAAACCCTTTTCCAGTAGCAAGTACCGGGTCGGGTAGGAGACAATGTTAACTCCCGAAAATATGACATAGTTTTTACGCCGGCCTGTCAAAGACTTCTTTATAAAGCTATCACAAAGAAAAAAAATTTCGGGCTGAAAATCAATAACCAAGCACCGAATATCTCTCATTTTTTGTTCGATGATGATTGATTCCTTTCTACAAAAGCAATAACAGATATGGGAGAAAGGAAACTTTTTTTAATCTCTATTTTGCAATTTTTTGTCAACCGCTCTTTGCTTCTCGATGGACTTCTGATGTTCCATAAACTCCACCATGTTAAATCCACCAGAGCTTCCTCATTTTTAAGCTAATTTTCTAGCTAGTCTTGCATTGTTTCTCCATATTAATTTCTTTTACCATCATTGAGAACTAAGTTGGAATTTGGGTTTGCCGCTATATCTGGTGAAAATTTTGGGTTTGATGGACCTGCTGAAAATGATGAAGAATTTGGTGTTGAGGGAGAAGAATTGTATGGTGACCTTTCAGGTACTTGTTGATTAGCTGCTAACACGTCTGGATTATATTTGTTCAACACCTTCAAAATATGACAACAACTTTCAGAATTGGAAATTTTTGCTATTTTTTTGGTGCCATTCTGTATGAACCTGTCTTACAACATCATCACCATCCAAAAGACCACTCTCTCGGTCTCTTTTGGCATGCATTATCAGAGCAACATGGGAGGCGACTTCCTTATTTATACAACGAAGCATTGTGCCAACCCACTCGCATCACGATCATTTATCTTACTAGTAATACCCCATGTGCGATGCACATGCTTGAATTTGATTCTTTTAACAACACCAAATTTGATAATAATGAAGAAAAAAAATCTTAAAATAAAAATTTAATATTCTAGTTTGTACTCATTATGTAGATAATTCAAAGAGCTTTCCAAATATACTAATTTTACAAAAATCCGATATATATTTTTAAAGATATCTAAGTTTTAATTTTTTTGATCTATTTTTAAAACAATGGTATTCCTGTAAATATACAAACATTGATTAAAGACTTATTTAATAGGGATATTGTTGTCATGTGAAAAGGCTTCACCAAACAATTAACTCTTTTATTTATATTAGTATAAGATTATTTGAGGGTCAATTTAGACATTCCGCCGTGCTACACCAAAACCACCCAAAAAGGGGTCTTTTATTTATTATAGTATATTGTTGTCATGTGAAAAGGCTTCACCAAACAATTAACTCTTTTATTTATATTAGTATAAGATTATTTGAGGGTCAATTTAGACATTCCGCCGTGCTACACCAAAACCACCCAAAAATGGGTCTTTTCTTTATTATAGTATAAGATAAGATAAGATAAGATAAGATGGTTTGCTATGGATGTCTAAAAAATATCTTTTTCAACATAGTTGCTGAGCACCATCGATACAATTTTGGGTAAAATAAACATAGTTACGAAAAACGCTTTCAGCTTCAGCGATGTTGAATTTTGCACCCCTAACTTTTACCTTTTTACTTTTACTATTGCCTTGACTTTGAGATTGTGAACCCATATTACATGAAATTAAGGAGTGTAGAGAAGGTGTGATTAGTTAATCTTTTTTTAGATTAAAAGAATATTGAGAGATAAAAAAAGATAGATTTAGAAATTCTAGAGTGTTCAAATGAATTTGGACTTGGGTATTTATAAGATGGGAATTTCTAGTCGTTGGATGAGGAACTACTAAGCAATGATTTAATCAGCGAGCGACAACATGACTAATGCTGACACTATAATGACCAACGAGCGATATTAAGACCATATAACGATGAGCACTTTATCGCATTCCCGTATAACGATGAGCACTTTATCACACTCCCATCTTGTATGCCTGTGTGGAATATTTAATTTGACACATTGGTACATATGTTTACCACTTTGACATACACCCATGACGGGTGCAAAAGTAGCAAATTTTGGTGTTTGACATCGCATAAGAATAGGCTTACTAATTTTTTTTCATAAGACGTGCGGAAGTACTCCCTCCGTTCCATTTTACTTGACGTTGTAGAGTTTTTCACACAGATTAAGAAACAACATAGAAAGTAATTTTTTTTCCAAATCTGCCCTTATTAATAGCTTAATAAAAATTGTTTTTAGTTTCAATATTTGGTGTAATTTACGAATCCCGTTGTAATTTACTTGGGATAGAGTATTTATCCTCCATGTAGTGGATTTAAAAACTAGAATAATTATCCATCTACTAATTTCAATGAGAATTAATGGTATGGTATGATTCCAAAGCAAGGGAAAATTAGTGAGAATTTGGGAAAAAAACTTAAACACTCGTCTAAGTAAAATGGAACGGAAGGAGTAATTATTTTTTGTGAAAGTTAAATAGGAGGCAGTAAATTTTATCTTGAGGCAGTAAATTTCATCTTTCCTAAACTACAGGGACCAAACTCTAATTTTCCCGTTAATCTTCTCTCTCCGTACGCGCCCAAAGTTCTCGGTTTCTCAAGCCCTATTCCCAAAATTAAAATAAATTCATTTCCCATTTTTTCTTAACATTATTTTTCTAGGGATTCATTTTTTTTCTTTTCGTTCCCCCTTGTCTCTCTCTCTCTCTCGTAGAAGTAGAAATCTGAACTGAAGTTGTACATAGACGAAGAAGAAGAATTTATAGTGGAAAATAGTAGTAAATTGAAGCAATAGTGACTGGAAGTGAGAATGGCATCTACTTCTGGTACTAAAGAAACCGATGAACCTTCTTCTTCACCTGTAAAGGATTTGATTGATCATGTGTTTTCTTGGAGTATTGATGATATACTCAATGATGATCTCTACAGACACAAGGTAATCTATCTCTCTCTCTCTCTTTTCACTCATTTATCATTTTATAGCTTTCAAGTTTACTGGAATTTTGCCCTAGAAAAAGTAATTTCTAGTTTTGATTCATGATTAGTTCATGCAGATGATGTCGATTATGCTTGATTTATGCTTAATTAGAGAATTTTAGCCCCAATTTTAGAATTTCTTGACCTACACCACTATCACTATGTCTATTATCCAATTATGGATGTTCTACAGTGGGGCCTGTGTGGGTAGTGATGGGTGTTCTGGTGGTCTTGGTGGTCAACACAGGCTTAAATAGGGTGGATTACAGTATTAACTATAAACCTTGGTAGCAATTATATGAATCAATCTGCAAGGAATTAGAACATTGATATGGCCATTGATAAATCAGCAAGGCTTTAAGGTTGATTTGATTTTCATTTTCTTTTACCTGAACTGATTAGGTCGATCCCACTTTATTGGCCATTATTATTTCCAATTTATGATCTATCTTATGTTTACGTCTTTTAATGAATTCGGTGTTCATTTGTAACTTCTCATTGTGGGGTTTAGCTAACGTGTCGTAGTCATAGATGGATTTCGAGTACGATTAGTTGAATTTTGTATGTTCTATTTAAACATAGAAATCGTGTTTGCTTTTTTAGGTGGAAATGATCCCAAAGCGTTTTGAGTCCGTACAACATTATCTTGGCTCTTATACTATGCCGTTGCTGGAAGAAACTCGCATGGAGCTATGTTCACAAATGGAGTTTATGTCAGGCGTACCTCACGCTGAAGTAACCTCAGTAGAGGAGTCGAAGCTGCATGGGGGGTCATTCTTGTATTGCGTCAAGGTCAGCTCCTGGAGAAACCGGTATGGTGTATATGACAAAGAACCGTACAGTCCGAAACCTTCTGATAGTATGTTCTATTTATTTTGGGCAATACTGTACCTGAAGTTGCTTCGGACTTGCAGCGGTTTGGAAGCAGTTGGTCTTTGGCTTCAATTGTAGAAGATGTGAAAGAGTCCGATTCTGTAGGGCACGAAGACAGACTTATATGCTTTCAGGTAAAGACCTCAAATCCCATAAAGATTGAGATGAAGGAGGGCAGGAGCAAACCACTTTTTGTGGTGTTTTTGGTAAACTTGTCAACGAACACTAGAACATGGAAGGCGTTACATATGTTTCAAAACTTGAATGTTATCAAGGAAGTTCCGTGTGCCAATTCCATGGTAAGATATACCTACCACTCATTGAAGCCTTTAAACACTTCTCATAATGCGAACAAATAATTGATGCAATTACACAATTTGGCTTCACTTTTTAACCTCGGGCATTTGATATGAGAAACAAGATAGTATCTTTTTTTTTATGTTGGCTTTATGGTAATGCAGGTAAAGGAAAATTGTTGTCTCTGTTCTGCACAAGATGACAGGATTTGGGCTGGAAAAGTTGATTCACAATTATTAGTGGCTCTTAATGAATCTCAAAGAGCTGCGGTATTGGGTACTATATCTGTGGTGCAATGTAAACACAGGTCTTCTGTGAAACTTGTTTGGGGTCCACATGGGACAGGAAAAACCAAAACCATCAGTATATTGCTGTATAGCTTGCTAAGTATGAATTGTAGAGCACTTGCTTGTGCCCCAAAATATGTTGCCATTGCTGAACTTGCACTACGCATCTTAAACCTTCACAAAGATGCGTGTGAATCAAACTTGGAAAAGAACAAGTTAGGTTGTTCATTGGGGGACCTTCTCTTGTTCGGGAATGTGAATAGATTGGAGTTATGCGATGATCTTGGAAAGATTTATGTGGATAGTCTCGTGGAGTCTTTTGCTCCATTAACTGGTTGGAAGAAATTTTTCTATTCCATGGTGGATTTTCTTAAAGATTGTGTATCTCAGTATCGTTTGCTTTTGGAGAATGAAATAATTGCAGAGGTTCATGTAATTGAGAAAATTGGAACTAATTCTGAAGTCCAGGTGTCATTTCTCAAGTTTGCAAAAGACCAATTCAGAGCTTTAGTGGTACCACTCAAAAGAAGCATCAGAGTATTATGCACCCATCTCCCTAAAAGACTTATTTTGCCGGACAATTTCAAAAATATGGTTACTCTCTATGGTTTGCTTGAATCTTTCGAAATTTTGCTATCTCAAAGTCAGGTGGCTGACAAGGAATTAGAGGAAGTCTTTGCACAGCAAGAAAATTATTCCAAGGAGGCACAAGGAATTCTAGCATTTAATTATATTTCAGGCACATTAGACAAGATAAGAATTGAAAGTGTGCAGGCTCTAAGATCTATCAGTCATTCTCTTGGTGGTCGCCTTCCAACTTCTACCAACAGAAGTTTCTTAACCGAGTTCTGTGTGAAAAATTCATCCCTCATTTTTACCACAGTGTCAAATTCATATAATCTGTACGATGTGGACTTGGAACCACTGGATTTGTTGGTAATTGATGAAGCTGCTCAGTTGAAAGAGTGTGAATCAGTGATTCCCATGCAGCTTAAAGCTATATAACATGCTTTCCTAATTGGCGATGAGTGCCATCCACAAGCTAGGGTCAAAAGCAGGGTAAGTATAAGTTGTATAACATCAATTTTTTCGCTTTAAAATCATGTTTTCGTTCTTAATATTTTCCAATGCATTGTAACTTAGGTGTCTGTTGAAGCTGGCTTCGGAAGAAGTCTATTTGAAAGGTTGGGTTTGTTTGGGCATTTGGAGGACTTTCTCAACATGCAGTACAGAATGCATCCTAAAATAAGTTCTTTCCCAAATCGTAAATTTTATAAAAACCAGATTATAGATGCTCCAAGTGTTCTTAAAAATTCTCAACATAACTATCTACCAGGACCTATGTTTGGTCCCTATTCATTCATAAATATTTCTAATGGAAGGGAGGAGGCGGATGAAGCTGGGAATGGTATAAAAAATATGGTTGAGGTGGCAGTTATAGTGGCAATATTACGAAACCTTTATAAAGGTATGATCAGTCTTACTAAATTGATTGCAACTGCTTCTTTGTTATTTCATATATGGTTAAGCAGAAAATTCAATGTAGTTTTATATTTTTATTGTTCTTCCACTCTCATGCCTCAGAATTATTCAAAGTTTTAGTGAGATTCCGATAGATGTGATATACATTTTATTTCACATTTTTATTTTTTATTAAGGCTGTCTACAAAATTGTGGAATTGTTAAATCATGATTAGTCCATTTATTCTACTTACAAAAGGATGTTTTTAACCGTTCACAGCATGGGAAGGATCAACACATAGCTTAACGATTGGTATTATTTCCCCGTACGTTGCCCAAATTGCTGAAATAGAGAATAAAGTTGGTCAGAAATATGGGAAGCTAAAGGATTTTAAAGTGAAAGTGATGTCGGCTGATGGGTTCTATGGTGGCGAGGAAGATGTCATAATAATATCTACTGTCGGGTCTCATCATAGTTGGGAATCAGATGGGTTCCTGTCTAATCCGCAACGTGCTAATGTTGCTCTGACACGAGCTAGGTACAACTAGTGTGTTGTCCAAAAAAAATAATACTGTAGAAGATTTGTATATATGAATTTTGATTACACATCTTGTAGTCTTTCTTAACTTGTTGTGTGTTAACCTTTCAGGCACTGCCTTTGGATTTTGGGGAATGACAAAAAGTTGTGTAAAATTGGATGTTTCTGGGAAGATTTAATTTGTGATGCGAAGCAGCGGCAATGTTTTTTCGATGCTGATGAAGATGAAGAGCTAGTGAAAGCAATGATCAAGGCCAACAAAGATCTTGATCAGTTAGATAATTTACTTAATGAAGATAGTTTGCTTTTCAAAAGCGCATTGTGGAAGGTAAACTACTCCAAGATTAAATCGAATATCCACTATTTTGTTAGTTTCTACTCATTATTCATTGTTCTCGCCTCAAATTTACAGGTCCTGTTCAGCAATAACTTCAGGAAGTCATTTGGGAAGTTGAAGTCATCATAAACACAAAAGTCTGTAGTTAATTTATTGGTTAAACTTTCCAATGGTTGGCGTCCGAAGAAGTTTGAGGTTGAAACTTTATGTGGTACCTCTGTCCAGCTTGTGAAACAGTATAAGGTTGGGAGGGTTTATATCATTTCTAGCGTGGATATTGCAAAATATTCATGCTACACCCAAGTTTTGAAGATATGGGATATTTGACCTCTTGAGGAAATACCTATGCTATTGAAGAGTCTGGACAGCATATTCTCCATATACACTGACGATTATCTCAACCGCTGTAAGCTGGAACATATTAAGGGGTATGTATGCTATCTCTGATCTCAAAAAACACCAGTTTTTTTGATAGTAACGTCTCTTGAATTCTGCATTCAACTGTAGATGGTGAATAATAAATTGATAATCAATACTTAAATATCAATGTAGCAAATGTTAACAATATTTTTTACTATGGATGTTAGTAATATATGCACATATTTTTCATAATCTATTTTTGCAGGGATTTGGTTGTGCCAATCACCTGGAGAATAGATGATGAGGTCGTTAGATATAACAATACTAACAAGACTGAGTAAGTAGATAGTTCAAGTGACGTGGTATCAGATGGGTGATGTTACATTGAAAACTCAAAAGTGGGAGATAGTCTATTGCTCATGAAGTTCTACTCCTTATCAGCTGGTTTAGTGAACCATTTGCTATCGAGAAGTGATGGAAATGAGCTCGATCTTCCCTTTGAAGTAACAGATAAAGAATTAGATATCATTCTTTTCCCTAGGAGTACTTTCATTCTTGGCAGGTCTGGAATAGGGAAAACCACTGTCTTGACAATGAAGTTATTTCAAAAGAAGCAACAACACAAATTTTCTTCTAAAGGATTTGTGGATGCCATAGGAGATGGTGCTTTGAGTGCTCCATCTGGGAGTATGGTTGGGAATGAAACAAAAGGTAGTGTCTTACGGCAATTGCTCGTAACAGTCAGCCCAAAATTATGCTCTGCCGTTAAAAATCAAATTTCTAACTTGAAAAGGTATCATATTTCTTCTGTAGTGTCAGCTTTTAAATTTCTCTATTACATTGTTTTGTATGTTTGTCTTGACAATTGTGGTGCCTTTGTGGGTTTAAATGATACTGAAAATTATTTATCTTCACTTCAAGTATGAGTACTTTGTTGACTCTAATTAAATTCTTGTACTTTTAATACAGCTTTATCAGCGGTGGCAGGGCCTCAGCAGAACACAATTCCGTTGAGTTGCCTGGTGTCGATGATGCATTTCAATTTCGAGATATACCAGATTCTCTTAAAGACATTCCACCTGAAAGCTATCCACTTGTCATAACATTTCAGAAATTCTTAATGATGCTTGATGGAAGTATGGGAAATTCGTATTTTGATAGATTCCGCGATATCAGGGAACTTTCACAATCTAAAATTGCAACGTCAAGGTCATTTGTTTTGCCTGCTCTTATAAGAACGAAAGAGGTCAGTTATGAAAGATTCAACTCATTTTACTGGCCTCATTTTAATTGTCAGATGACCAAGAAGCTTGATTCATCTATGGTTTTTGTAGAGATAATTTCACACATAAAAGGTGGGCTGTTTGCTGGAAGGCTACCTGATGATAAACTTAGTCGGGAGGATTACGTATTATTATCCGGGGGATGGGTATCATCCATCAGTCGATTAAAAACTGGGTGTTAGGAGGGTGACAAAATGGATTTCATGTATATTGATGAAGTACAGGATCTCACCATGAGACAGATTGGTCTTTTTAAATATATTTGTAGAAATTTTGTGGAAGGATTCGTTTTTTCTGGTGATACTGCGCAAACTATTGCTGGTGGGGTTGATTTCAGATTTCAAGATGCAAGATCTTTGTTCTACAACGAGTTTATTTTGGATTCAGAAAGTGATGGCATGGGAAATACAAAAGGCATAGATCAATCTCATATCTCAGACATCTATCATTTGAACCAGAACTTCCGTACTCATGCAGGTGTTCTCAACTTGTCACATATTCTTCCCACACCTTATTGACAATTTAAGCCCCGAAACAAGCCTTATTTATGGAGAAGCACCAATTTGGCTTGAATCTGCAAATGGTGATAATGACATTACAACTATTTTTGGCAAAAGCGGTGAAAATGTTGGTAGGACTACTAGTGGATTTGGTCCAGAACAAGTCATTTTGGTACGTGATGATTCTGTGAGGAAGGAAATTGCTGAACATATTGGAAAACAAGCTCTTGTTCTGACTATAGCAGAATGCAAAGGCTTAGAATTTCAGGTATATTTTAGTGGCTTATGCTATTATTGTTGTTGTTCCTGATAGTGGCTTATGCTGTTCCATTAGATTTTATCTTATAGCTCGTTCGTTTGAGAGAATTGGAAACCTAAGAATTCAATTATAGGGTAATCCAGTTCTTGGAATTGGATTCAATTCCTAGAAATTCATGTTGGGTTGAGTTAATTTAATTATCTTTGTTTTTACCCCGGAATCCAATTCCATTGCACTATTGGACCAATGCAATGGAAATCTACTATCTTGGAGGGAATTGGATTCCTAGAAATTAAAATTTTCAATTACAAAAAGTTCATTTGCCCCTTCGGTTCAAGGAATTGGGTGCATTGCATTCCATAGGAATTGGATTATCCAGCATCCAATTCCTTGAAACGAACATGCTGTTAGTATTGTTTATTGTGTTTCATGAGTGTACACCACAGTGCATGATTCAGCCTGACATTGAATTTGTTGTTCATGTAGGATGTTTTGCTTTACAACTTTTTTGGAACGTCACCTTTAAAAAGTCAATGGAGAGTTATTTATGGGTATATGAAAGAACGAAATCTTCTCGACTCCAAAGATGTGAAATTTCCAAAATTTAGCATGGTGAAACACCAAATTCTGTGCTCTGAACTGAAGCATTTGTATGTTGCTATCACTTGTACTAGGCAGAGACTGTGGATCTGTGACAATATAGATGATTTTTCAAAGGCTATGTTTGATTTCCAATATAGAAGTTATGTCTTGTTCAAGTGAGAGAACTTGATGAATCACTTGTACATGCAATGCAAATTACGAGCAGCAAAGACGAATGGAGTTCACGCGGTATCAAGGTTAAATTTTGAACTTGAAGTTTAACTTGTTATACATTTTCATGAATACACAGTTTCTTTGCGGTATTTTAGCTAGTTTTCAGCTCCCCTTCCTAACATTTTTGCTACAAGGAATGTGTTAATCAATTTTTCAATGACTTTGTTTTACAATGGCATGGACTACACCATCAAATATACATCTGTTGGGTGTTTAGATGAAAGTGATTAGATACAGATTCGTTTGTAATGATAACCGCTCGAGTATTTCCTATTTTATCATATAAATTAGTTGCATTTTGAATGACCATGTTTTCCCCATCTTCCTTGCATCCATGCTATTAACTTATTACCTATTGTGCTCTGAAGATACTATTTTTACATGCTTAATTTCGTACAGTTACTGTATGAAGGTAATTTTGAGATGGCAACTATGTGCTTTGAAAGAGCTGGTCATTCATTCTTGGAGAAACTCGCTAGAGGTTCTGGTGTTCACATGCTTGGTTCTAATACTGAACTAGCTCGCGTTGCTCTTGTAGAGGCAGCTGAGATTTATGAATCAATTGGCAAGGCTGATTTTGCTGCCAAATGTTTCATGGAGTTAAAGGATTTCAAAAGAGCAGGTATCGACTATTTTCTTGTTGTACACTATGCATACTAGATAATTTCCTTACAATTTGTTTTTTTTTTTTTCACTTAGCGATCGTACTTCTAGAAATATGCTTGTTTAAACACGTATATTGTTGGATCAGTTTTTTTTTTTTTTAATTGAGTAAAAGATGCTGCATTCCATAAATTACCAAACAAACCTGTCTTTGTTAAACCTCAAGAGGACTGATCTGTCACACTTCGACTTATTAGCAGTTAATAGGATAGATTCGATTGAAGTTGTTTTAGGAATCATTTAGTGTACCGTCTCCTTCGTAAGTTTCGTGGCAAAATAATTCTGGTACTAACTGTAAAGCCAGTAAGATCAGGTGATTGCTTGTGTATGGATCTGAAATCATCCTTCCAGTCAGGTTATGTTCAGCTTGCTTATATTTTTAACTTCTTTCTATGTAACAGGTATGATTTATTTGGAAACTTGTGGGGAATCTAGGCTAGAAGATGCTGGTGACTGTTTCGGTCTTGCTGGATGTTGGTCTACTGCAGCTGATGTGTATTCTAGGTGTAACTGCTTTTCTAAGTGCTTGGTAGTTTGCACAAATGGTAATCTTTTTGAAAACGGTCTTCAGTTCATAGAGTATTGGAAAGAAAGTGCAAGGCTTAACCCTGATACAGCCAAAAGTCAAGATCTAATAGATATGGAACAAAGTTTTCTCAAGAGATGTGCCCTTTACTATCATAAACAGAATGATGCTATTAGTATGATGAAGTTTATCAAAGCCTTTAACTCGGTGGACATGATAAGAACATTTTTAAGGTCGCATGATTATTTTGATGAGCTCATCCACTTTGAAGCGGGGTCTGAAAATTTTATGGAAGCTGCTTTTGTTGCAAGAATGAAAGGGGATTGTCTTCTTGAGGCAGATATGTTAGAGAAGGCAGGGCACATAGTAGACGCGGCAGAGGTGATTCTATTTTATGTTCTTGGCAATTCTGTTTGGGAAGATGGAAACGAAGGGTGGCCCTTAAAAAACTTTCCGAACAAAGAAATACTTTTGGCAAAAGTTAAGTTAATGGCAAAAGGCAAAGATGATTTTCTTTACGAATTCGTTAGTACAGAGGCAAGCATATTATCAGACACCATTAGTAGATTGTCAGAGATGAACGACTGTTTAATTGCTTCACAAAGTGTCAAGAGTCTGCGTGGTGAAATTATTTCTTTGGGGAAAATCATTGATTACCATCTTGATTTAGCACCTTCAGAGTACGTTTGGGTAGATGATGTGGTCTTGAACACAATAGAGCATGTAGAGAATTCAATATCCAAGAACAGGGTCTCCATTGAAACATTGACTTACTTTTGGAATTTATGGAAGGAAAAGATAGTGAACATTTTGAAATATCTCAAGTCTCTTGGAGCTCAAGATAAACAAGACTATAAAAGCTATGAGGATTTCTGTTTGGGTTACTTAGGTTTGTATAAGCAGGAACTTAACCGAAGTTCCATTTACATTTTGCTGAACAATGATGCCTATTGGAGAAAAGAAATTGAGGACCGATTTCTTCGAAAGACTAGAGACTTACTCGGCATGAATGATCACCAATATGCATCCTCTGCTCGGAGCTATTGGTTTTCTACATTGCTCAGTCTATGTATGCAAGTATTGGAGAAGCTGAAAAGCCTCAATAAAATTTCTGGTATGTTCAAAATTGGCAAGGATTCTTACATACACTATAATAGCCCTTTTCGACAAGGAATGACCGCTCTTAACAGTTATCAAGTTGCAAGATCGGTAATAGAGTCCAAGATTCTGGACAAAAAGCTTCCAAGGGAACTGCTCAAGTGCTTCAAAGATTCGAAGCACGATTTCTTCGCGATATTTTGTATGAGGGACCCGAAACAGATGAATTTCAAACATATGATTGATCTGAGACTAACTGAGCTCTCTAAGGATTTAATCAAAGAAATCACCATTGAGATCATGAGCAGAAAAGGAAGGTTAACGTATGTGATGATGTGGAGTGTAGTCTTGCAGATTTTTATGTTCGGTTATCTAAGCGAAGAACTGTATCAAGTTATGATACAACGTTCGGATCTGTCTCCAGCCTGTAAATTTTTTATTAAGCAGTTGAAAGAGAGCAAGATCTCAGGATCGGTCTCAGTTTCTTTGGTCAGCAATTTTGAAAGATCATTACAAGAAACATTCAACCATGAATGGAAGAAAGACCTTGATTTGATGCCACCTTCCTGGTTTGTTTATTTTCTTGAGCGTCTCCTTTTCTTGGTTTCATCTTGGCATGGTTCCTTTTTCACATTAAAGTCTTCTGTCTGTGAAACAATTCCGTGGGGGAATCTAAGATGCAACTCAAGCTTGTTATCAGTAGCTGACTCAAAAGTTTTCTCAAGGAGGTCTTTCGATTTTATAGCATCCAAGATCAAAGAAATTTTATCTAGTAAGCTAGAATGGCTTTGGGAACTTGATTTTGACAGAGTGGCTTACTACCCTTTTCTGGTCTTGAAGTTGGTTCTCTTGGTTACTTTAATTTGTTTGAATTCTGGACAGCACTTTGATTTGTTGTACAGTCTACTTGGTAGATACGACATAATAACCGTACTGCCGCCAACGTTTGTTCTTATCCTTTAGAAAAGAGGCACAAGGCCATTCGATAAGCTGGTTGCAGAAGTTCTTGAAACATTTGGGGATCCTTTGGTCTGTTTGAGGTCAGGAGATATTCAGAGAGAATTATTGAGCCACAATGTCTTAGAGATAGATGTGGAATCATGGATTTGATTCACTCCCGAGAAGATATACTGGGAATACTATATCCAGAGAACTCAATATGCGCCAGAAATGATGAAATGGAGAATCGAAGTCCAAGTGATGGAAATGTTTGTTCCTCCAATTTTGACCATATGAGTTATACCGAATGTCCAACTGAGTCTGATGAAAATATTCCTGTTTACGAGATAGAAATGATAGAATTGAAGACTGAAACCGGGGAATTCAATTATGAGCGTTTCATGCAGTTGTTTACGAATACATCTCATGTCTACATGCATAAGAAAAGAATATTTGAGAACATCAGCTTTCATGATTGCAATCCACAGATGAAGGTTTGTTTCATGGTTCCTTGTTCTTTTTTATTTTCCTTTTCCAATAACAAAACTTCTAACACTTTTGGGTTTTTTTTTTTTTTTTTTCCTTTTCAGTTGGATATTTGCATTTGTTTCGTAGAATGTGTTGCTCCGGCTCTTAAAGATGTAAAATGGATGAGGGAACTAAAGCAGCTCTCTTTTGCATTAAGTGGCAGGTTAGTTATCTTGTGGTTTAGTTGAAGTCAAATTAGTATGGCAATACTAGTACTTTTCTACGATTTAGCTCGCATTTTTATGAGCATATTCAATTCTTTTGATCAACTGCATTTCTAAGCAGAGGTAAGCTCTAGCAAGGAATACCATATACGAATTAAGTCTCTCTCTGCATTGCAGACACTTCCTGACCAATGTATTTAGAGCATTTACTTACTGTCTGGTTCATAAAAGCATCTGCTATCTAGCTCTCTTAGGATCAATTTGTTGTGTTTGAGCATACTTGACTTTTTATTCACTGTGAGTCTGTGACTAATTTGTTTCAGTGATGAGGATCCCGATTTTCATTATGCAAAAATTGACGACTGCTTTAAGAAGTTGAGCCTGCCTCTGAGAATCAAACAATTTTTAATCGATGGTTTGTTTGGGATGATTATCAAAGATACTCCTTATAGCAAGAAAATCAAGAGTGAAGAAAAACAAAAGTCCAAGAAGCAGTCTGGAAAGAATAAAGGAAAGAAGAAGAAGTAGAAATATTTTGTTCGGCAGGAATGACAGCATACTCTTGATAGCATCTAAAAGTAAAACAATATTGAGATTCCATATAAGCAACGGCTTTCGGTTCCTTTGGGACCTGGCTTGAATATTGATGCATAGAGAAGGTGGATAGCAGTCACAGCACCCATTTTTCTTGTTAACGTGAACTTTCCTGGTTACTTTCGAAGCTATTACGTCTTTTCATGAAATGTTTAAAACCTTGGTCCTTTTTCTTTTGGTCGTTGAGGTATTATCGATTCTCATCAACAATGCAGTTGCTCAAGGTAAGCTCAGTGGATTTTGGGTGAAGGATGGAGGCACGGTGGTGTCCCATCTGCAGTTTGCAGATGACACGGTCATCTTCTTAGACGCAACAACAGTCGAGGTGAGAAGACTCCTTGTTATTCTGACAGTTTTTGAGATTTTAACAGGTCTTCGTTTGAACTTAGAGAAAAGCACAATGGTGAGCATTGCTGCTGATAATTTGGTGACCGAGTTAGCTTTGGAGTTGGGGTGCAAAGTTGAATCCATTCCTATTACGTATTTGGGTATGCCCATTGGTTCAAACAGACGAAGTGAATTGATATGGGAAGTAATTATTCAAAGGATGCAGAAAAAGCTAGCACCGTGGAAAAGAAGGTATTTGAATAAAGCTGGTAGGGTTGTGCTCATCAGGAGTTCTCTTGAGAGTCTAGCTGTGTATTACTTGTCTTTGCTTCATATGCCTGTGTCTGTTGAAAAGAAACTAAATTCGATAATGAGAAGGTTCCTTTGGGGTGAAGACGAGGAGAAGAAGAAGATGAGCTGGGTCTCTTTCAAGAAAATCTGTAAGCCGAGGCGGAAGGGTGGATTAGGCATTCACAGCTTCAGGTTAGTGAACAAATCCTTTTTAGCAAAATGGCACATTAGATACAGCAAGGAAAAGACGGCATTATGGAGAAGAATAGTTTGCGAAAAATCAAAAGCTGAAGAAGGGTGTTTGCTGCCGCTTCAAGTTAAAGAACCGGTCCAAAGAAGCATGTGGTTTGATATTTTGAGAGAGAATAATGTTTTGATTGATTCTGTGAAGGTAATGGTAAAAGATGGCCTATTATTAAGATTCTGGAAGGACATCTGGTGCGAAAAGAAGCCTTTCAAGGAGAAATATTCGAGATTATACAAGATCAGCACTCAAAAATTGGCTACTGTGGGCGAAATTTGCAACAACAATAGGGTGTTTAGATTCTGTAGAAACTTGAATCCGGCGGAAAGCATCGACCTGTTGGAGTTGACGTTTGAAATCAGGTTTGTAGTTCTTTCCCGGGGAGAAGATGATTGCATTGATGGTGTTAATTCTGCAAAAGACTTGTACATGAGTTTAACGGATGAAATGCCGGACTGGGATGCTCATCGGATTTTATTGAATAACTGCGTCCCTCCCAAAGTTCTTTTTCTTTGCTGGGAGCTCTTCATAACTCCATTCCAACAAGATTTATGTTGCAACAGAGGAGGATAGTAATTCAATCAAATTTGTGTCTTTTCTGCAATTCGGAGGTGGAAAATATGGGGCATCTTTTCATTCATTGCGCGGTGATTACAAAGCTTTGGGAGTATTTTATAGCTTCGATGAAGGTTAACTGGGTAATGCCACAACAGTTCAAAATGATGATGCTAGGCTGGAGGTTGGAAAGAGCGTCTGCAAGGAAAATGATATTTGTTTATTATGCTGTCGTTTATTTTCTTAATTTTGAGATTCAATGTCTTGTTGTATCGTTATCAGTTGGTATCTCCCCTTTTTCCCAGTGATGTTGATTGTTGTCGGTCTTCTTAATCGGCAGTTTCTTCTTATTATTAATTTTGTAATTCCATTTCTTGTTCTAGATGGAATTGATTGTTAGTAGTGAGGTGATGTAGATTGGTTGTTGAAATCAGTATCTTCAATCTGGTTGATTTTAGTGAAATGATGTAGATCGGTTGATGAAAATCTGTTTCATAGATCTGGTTAATAGTAGTGATTTGATGTAGATCGGTTGATGAAAATTTGTATCATCGATCTGGTTGGTGTAATGGCGCCGCTTGATTTCCGGCGTCACTGTAGCTTTTTGCTTCTGCAAGTTTCAGGAGGAAAAAAAAAAAAAAAACTATTTTTATTTCAATCTTAGTAAAGGGCCGGCATGTTTTGGTAGAGGGGCGGCATGTGTGATACCAATGTCCATCATATTGGTTAGGGGGTGTCCTATAGGGTTGTAGATTGACTAGTTTATCCTTTTCACCTCTAATGGTCTAATTTACCCTTGTTTTTTTGATTGAAAAAACTGAATAGTCCTCCATCCTATAAACCTAATTATGTGAAGAATCAAAATCATTTTTTTTTTGTTTCATCTTCTCCACTTCCATTGTAACCGTAAGCACCACCTCCATTAAAGTTTGAAAATTCATCGTCTTCGATTAATCGGCGATTCGAAAAATTTATAATCGTTGATTGAAGTCTACATTATAGATGACGAATAAGAAGAAAGTTGACGAAGATTGTAGCGATTCCAATCAAGCAAATGTTCCATTAGGTGAAGAACAAAAATCTCAACTCCAAACCCCTCCACCGATTCGAATTACGTACATGAGGTATGTTTTGCGGAACCCATTTAGGGTTTAATTTGTTCATTTTCATTTCAATTTCTATCAAATATTAGGGTTTTAGGTGAAAATCAAGTTTTCATAACCTGGGTTTTGGTTAGATACGGTTGAAATTAGTTAATTTTTTGAACCGTATGAAGCTGATACGGTTGGTAATAATTGAACATTTAAGAAATACGAACCGTATGTTCTTGAGTTTCAGAAAAAAATTCCAGTTAAGGTTGCTAATGTCATTGAGTTACCAACCGCTTTTCTCTCTGCATGTTAAAATGTTTACCTACGGTGCTTAAGCCATCGTTAGTTACCAACCGTATTTATCTGGTGAAAATGTATATTTTTTTCCTACGGTGCTTAATACAATGTTCTTTACCAACCGTGTATTTCCTACGGTGCATATTTTATGTTTTTGATCAACCGTATTTTATCCTGTGGTTTGGATACTTGTTTGTGAATTTTATGTACGGTTGATAACGATGATATAGTTACCAACCGATTTTATATACTGGCGTGTTTAGGTGTTATGTTTGACCGTATCGTTGATACTGGTTTGAAACGATAGTAAAGTTACAAACCGTAGGAATAACTTGTTTGTTAGTTTGTAACACATTGTTTGTTCAACCCTTAGGAATTCATTTAAATTATTACTTGTGTAGGAATCCTGATAGGGTGAAGAAAAAGAAAGGGAATAACTTAACTCCGATTGATCATACACCCACCCCTCGTGGTGACAAGCATTTAGGGGTAGATCATAGAGGTGTCCCCAAGAATGTGAAGAAGAAGAAGAAGAATCAATTTGAGATTAGGCTTAGAGAACCATTTGTCGGTAACTCTGATGTTGAATTAGAAGGAGCTGAACCTAATGATCAAGAAATTGAAGAGGTAGGAGTTGAAAAGAACCTTGAAGAAGGAAATGGTGAAGATGAGGAAGAGGGAGGAGGTAATGAAGATGAGGAAGCGGAAGCAAATGATGACGATGAGGAAGAGGAAGCAAATGATGATGAAGGAGTACAAAAAAAGGGGAAAGAAATTGTTGTAGCTACAACTCCAGCTCCAGATAAACCAAGGAAAGAAAAGAAGCCGAGAAAGGAACCTGCACCAAAAGGGTTGCATATTCCTAAAGGAAAAGACCTGTTGTTGCCAAGGAAGAAGAATAAAAGACCTTGGGGCGAGGCACCAGATAAGTACTCAATCTTATTTGGTTATACCAATTCCTGGGCCGCAAAAGTCTGTGAGACTAGGGTATGTTTCTCTTAACACATTGTTTTGTTTTAAGTTATTTTTTATTTATTTTTATTTTATGTATATTTCATTAATCTCAGTTTAACAAAATATGTTTGTATGTTTTTAAGGATCATGAAATGGCAAACAAATTGGTCAAGCATCAAAGATCTAGTCATTGGCCTTTCGGTGAGGAATGTGGTGATGTTCGTACTCTAGTGACAAGTTCAGGATTAGGGCATGGAATTCTGAATACCCAATCGGAGTATGATAGTATAACGGTATCTGCCTTCAGGGAACGATATTGGCCAGAAACCGATACTTTTCACTTCCCATTTGGAGAGATGACAATAATACCTGACGATGTGAAGCAAATTCTTGACTTGGAAGTTGAAGGAACATCTTTGTATGAAGGTTTTGATAACAACATGTCTTGGACTGATCTTTACAGCCTTGTTGAAGAAACCCTTGGGTGGGGTAAAGACGAGACCGAGATGGAGTTTATGTTGGCTGGTGGTTATGACCCTTCGGAACCAAACAAGATTAACAAGGTAAAGAAGTTGTTGTTGAAAAATTTGAGGACGAAGTTTGGAGACACCCTCAGAAAGAAATTGGAAGGTGAGGTGATAGATGACACAAGGGTTAGGCGTACATCCACCGCATATTTGTTGTATTCTATTGGGACTGTATTCATGCCCGATAACTCGGGAAATAGGGTGAATGTCCATTACCTACAATTGTTGAAGAATTTGAAGAAGACCAGAGAGTATTCGTGGGGCACCGCCACGCTTGCATATCTACTTGAAAGTCTAAGAAAGGCCTCGAGGGCTGGAGCTACTGAAATTGCTGGGAATGTTGCGCTTCTAATGGTAAGTTTGGTTACATTTTATCATTTTTTAATTTTATTATTGTTTGTTATATTTATCTTTTGTATTCATGTCCCAACTTCTTAAATTGTTTTATATTTTTCTAGGCATGGGTGTATGACCACTTTCCGAGCTTGAGACCTCCTACTGAATGGGAAGAAGATGATGACAGATGTACAGGAAAGAAGTTTATGTTCACTGGTAGACAAAAAAGGAACAAAGAAAAGAGGCTCATTCAAGTGGTGACGCTGATGCGATAGGGTAGATATAAAAATTCCTTTTTTTCTATTTATCTCGTGCAGTTGGAGACGTGTATGCTTCTTGACTTAATTTGATGTGTCATATAGGTTTTAAGTTAATGTCCCATGTTTTGTGGCCAATTTGTTTTACGGTATTGGAGGTTCTCGTGTTTTTTTTATCTTAAGTCTGTTAATTTTAATAGGTCTTCTAAAAGCCCCTGTAAGTCTTTCCAATATTGTATTTTTCTTGTGAGTCCCCGTATTTTGACCTTTTTTGCCGCACGTTTGACACCAAGTTCCCCACCATCCTAAGCCACATCTGTTCTTGACGATGATTAAATATGCCGGATAAATTTGCCAGCCCGGGTGAGTAACAATACCTTATATAAATTCTCCTCTATTCTTATAAATTTATATATCTCATCTATATTGATCTTCTAGCTCACCTAAACCACCCACATAAATAATATTTCTAGTCCGGCTAGTCCGGTTTGTAGTGTAATTTGGATTGAATTATAATTCTACTTTGTAAATGCTATTTTTATTTATTTATTGAAGCATTTTGTAAGTGCTATTTTATAAAGTACAACCGTTTTTTAATTTTGCATATTTGCAATTCAGTTGTATTATTCCCATCCTTGTTATCACAAATCTCTTCATTCAGCAAACCCCATTTCACATTTACTTCTTATCTTCAAAATGACTATCCTAGCTTGGAATTGCCAGGGCATAAACCTTTCGCCCTCAATTCAACACTTAAAAGGATTGGTCTCTCTTCACAAACCCAACATTTTGTTTTTGTATGAAACTTTAGCTAACAATCAACATATGAAAAACTTATCACAATCCCTTCAGTTCCATAATTACTTCTCAGTCCCAAAAATTGGAAGGCGAGGCGGGCTCTGTTTAATGTGGAAAGATTCCATTGATTTCCGGATTTTATTTCACTTACAAAAATTCATTCATACAATAGTTACACCACCATCCCCTGGACAACCTTGGCTCTGCACGGGTATTTATGGCCCGCCGCACCCAGATATCAGGACAAATCTATGGAGAGAATTTCCAACAATCTTCAACAACATCAACCCATCTACACCATGGCTTTTATTAGGAGACTTTAACGACGTCTTAGATCAATCAGAAAAAAAGGAGGAAGACACGTAACCTATGCTCAATCTCAACCTCTCCTCTCTCTAATGGACCAAATGGGATTTATTGATTTGGGGTTCCGAGGAGACCCCTATACCTGGACAAACAATCAAATGGGTCAGGATAACATTCTTGAAAGACTAGATAGAGCAATGGCGACCCAACATTGGAGGACGACAAATCCGCATGCAGCAGTTACTCATCTCCCAAGAATAGCATCTGATCACGGCCCAATACTTCTACAAGAGAAAGCAATGGACTGGAAAGGAACAAAAAAATACAAATTTGAACACTTATGGCTCTCTCATCCACAGTTCAAACAAGTGGTGGAAACAGCTTGGGAACAACAACGAGATACTGAACCTACCCTTGATCTTCAACTAAAACTCATATCAACTGGGCAAACTCTATTGGAATGGAACAAATAAACTTTTGGCCACCTACTAACCATGATCAAGAAATCAACAGCCAAAATAAAACATGCTCAACATCAATGTGCTACACAATCAGGCGGCGATCTGGAATTTTGGTTGATCCAAGAAAAACGACTAAGAACTGATCATGATGAGATACTACAATGTCATGCGACATACTGGCAGAAAAGATCCAGAATATAATGGTTGCAATCAGGAGATCTTAATACAAACTTTTTCCATACTAAAGACACCATTCACAGAGCCTGCAACAATATACAACAACTACAAGACCCACAAAACAACTGGGTTGACAAGAAGGAAGACTTTGGTCAACTCATTCTGGATCATTACTCTCAACAATATATAGCCCCACCTACGGTGATAAATGAAGATATTTTCACAAATATTAGGCCAAGATTAACTCCCAGACAATCAGACCTGCTCACGAAGGAAATAACTACAGCAGAAATCAAACAAGCTCTTTTCTCCATAAACTCTGAAAGTGCTCCTGGTTTAGATGGCTACACAAGTAAGTTTTTCAAAGTTTTCTGGGAAACAACTCATTCTCAATTGATAGCAATGGTTCGAAGTTTCTTTAAAAATCTAAACATACATCCTCTCATGAATCACACAAACATAACACTAATACCTAAAATAAACCATCCTTCAAAACCTTCACAGTTTAGACCCATAGCACTGTGTAACGTCACATATAAAATCATTTCAAAAATCCTAGTCAACCGAATTAGACCCCATCTTCCTTTCTTAATAAGCCCATACCAAAGTGCCTTCGTGCCACAAAGATCAATCCACGATAACATAGCAATTGCTGGAGAACTCTTCCACCATATCAGAACCTCAAACCTCACCAAGGATCCAAAAATAGCTCTCAAACTAGATATCCAAAAAGCCTATGATAGTTTAGACTGGGGTTTCATCAAAACTTCCTTTACGAAACTGATATTTCCTTCATCCTTTATAGATTACATTATGCTATGTGTCACATCAGTTACTTATTCGATCAACATAAATGGTACTCCCCATGGCTACATTAACCCAACAAGAGGTATCATACAAGGCGACCCATTATCCTCCTATATTTACATCATATGTGCTGAAATCTTATCTACAAATTTGGGAAACCTCGAAAACCAAAAGTTAATTCAGGGAATAAACATTTCAAAAAAAGCACCATCCATTTCTCATCTAATGTATGCGGATGATATACTAATTACCTATAAAGCCTAAAATCAGAGCAACCATCACCTTAAAACCCTTCTTCAAGCTTATGGAAATTCTGAAGGACAGGTAATTAATACCTCCAAATCGGTAATAATTCACCACCCAAGACTAGACCCAATCAAGGTAACTGAACTACAACAATTTTTCGATATGTCAACAACATCAAAACCTCCTACCTATCTAGGCATCCAATTCAAACAAGGAAGAACATCCAATCAAACCTTTGCACCCCTTCTACAAAGATTAGCCCGAAAAGCTAAAGGATGGATGAAAAAATGCCCAACTCCAGCTGGAAGACTCACTCTTATCAAAACTTCTCTTACCCCCACCACAAACCACATTATGCAAACACAAAAGCTACCCAATACTGTTCACAAACAAATAGATCGTATCACTAGGAATGTTTTCTGGGGACATGACTCAACAATCAAAAAGCTTCACCCTATAGGCTGGGATAAAGTAACAAAACCATTATCCGAAGGGGGGTTAGGCATAAGGAAAGCAAGTGATCATAATGAGGCTCTACTCATGAAAAGAATTTGGAATTTGCATGAACAACCTAACTCCATTTGCGGAAGTCTCTTCAGTGCAAAATATCTTGATCAACAACCTATTCTACAAGGAATTCATACCATACCTTCCTCTTCCAGTCCCCTATGGAGACAACTAGCTTCAATTGTCCCTGCCATGCAAAAACTGATTTTCCATCAAATTGGAAATGGGTTATCAACTCCAGTAGAAGCCAATTGGATCCCACACTCAACACCTCCAGACCCAACTCAACTCTACCCAATCCGAATGGTAGCAGATTTCATCGACCCATTCTCCCATACCTGGAATCAAGAAAAATTAAACACCCTTCCAAATCCTATTTCCCAAAAAATCATAAACATCCACCTTCCCCAAAACAACACACAAGATAAAATTATCTGGCCACACTCAAAATCTGGAATTTACACTACATCTTCGGGATACAAATGTCTAACCCATGGTCAACCAATTCATACCCCTCTTCCACCCACCAAATTCCTATGACTTTACCATGTCCACCAAAAATTTGGCTTTTCTTATGGAAAGCAATCAATGAAGGATTACCAACCTTCTCTCTCCTACATCATATCCACTTGACCAACTCTGAAATATGCCCTAGATGCAATGCTGATCCTGAATTAGCGAGTCATCTTCTTATCCATTGTCCAACGGCGATTACTTCCTGAAACACCCTGATCAATCAACTTACAAATACACAAAACTCCAACTGCTCCCTTACTCTCACCTTAACCCCTCACACAACCATCTCCCAAATCCTACAACAATCGGCACCAACATCTGTAATCTCTTCTTTTTGCTTCCTTTTTTGGACCCTATGGTTAGCTAGGAATGACCTAATATACCGCCAAAAACAAACAACTTCAGCCGAAATCTTAATCTTGGCTCAAAATCTACAACAAGAATTCACCGCGGCACAAGATTCCCTACTACCGATCCTACCGGGAGATGCACCGACATATAGCCATCCAAGAGGAGAGAAAAGAATATCTACGATATCAGTAGGATGGTCAATTCCAAAAATCAACTGGATTAAGATTAACACAGATGGAGCAGCCAGAGGGCACCCAGGTTTTGCAGGAGCAGGATTCATCTGCAGAGATTCTGATGCACAAACTTTAATGGCTCTAGCTCAACCTTTAGGAATTACGACTGCCTTAACCGCTGAAACTTGGGCTCTTCTTTTAGCTTCAAGAACGGCAACAGAAAGACAATGGCCAAAAGTTCTCTTTGAAACCGACTCAGAAAATCTTTTGCGCTTCATCACATCCTCTACCCCACCTCCTTGGCACATCTCAGGGATGATTGAGGAAATAAAGAAGAGATTCAGACAGATCCCACAGGTGGCCATTCAACACAACTACAGGGAAGGAAACCAAGCAGCAGACGGTTTGGCGAATCATGCAGCAAACAGAAGCCAAATAGGAAACTTATCAACCAAAATATGGGACCAGGCAATCCCGTTTTTTATTAATCAAATTCTATTTCTTGATTCAGTGGGTACCACATACCCACGACAAATTGTAACCTAATCTCCTATTAATAAAATGCATGCTTCAAAAAAAAAAAAATGTGTAAAGGCATCAAAACTAGTCATAAAAACCCAAAATGACCAAACTTGTGGTACAAAAACCCCACTCAAATGTTGGGATATATTAAAATTCCATCTTTAACTAAATTGATACAAAAACCCTAAATTTTAAAAAATTGATACAAAAATCCCAAATTTCAAAATTGGTTTCATCAAATTTTATGATGAAATCAAAATTTGGTTTCATCAAATTCTTTGGGGTTTCATCAAATTTTATGATTAAACCAAATTTTGAATTCATCAAAATTTGTTTTTTGGGGTTTTTGTGTTACTTTTGTTTTTGCGGATTTTTTATAGATAAATAGTGACACCTTTGGAGTTATAACTCGCGGACGCAAGGCATACCAGGTAAAAGTTTTAACTACGTACCATAAACCACCGGTAAAGTTCATTACATTATTATTTATATTTATTTTGAACAGTATACAAGTGGTATCTAGCTCAGACTCATACGAAATTAGTCTACATAAATAATAATATATTAGTTTAGTGGATTTTATTATCCTGGCTAAACACATGACCAACCTAATTGCTTCCCCATAACTAAACTACACAATTCTATTCTCCCCCTGTTGCTCGCCGTTGGCTCGTTTAAGCTACAACACTATTCAACTCTCCGTAACTCCAGAGTTTAGAGACTATAGAAACAAATAAATTTGTACACCACCTTTAAAATAAGAAAAACAAAACAATGTCTTACAACTTGGTGCCTTCCCTTTATCCATAACTATATGTGGAATTCCATAGATCCATATCTTGATTAGTTTCCTCCAACATTTCGAAAATTCCATCGCCAACAAAGTTTTGTCATT
This sequence comes from Papaver bracteatum, assembly GCA_023529315.1. Lineage (NCBI taxonomy): Eukaryota > Viridiplantae > Streptophyta > Magnoliopsida > Ranunculales > Papaveraceae > Papaver > Papaver bracteatum. Next base: position 285,009 of record JAJJWX010003234.1, on the reverse strand, counting down.
ACGTTTTTTACTAAATTTAGTTCTCTAATATCGTACACTCTTTTTTTCTTTCTCTGAAAAAGTAATGGAATATGATATGCTTTTGCTAGAAAATGCTTCCAAGAATAGGGATTGCTAACTCACTCATATAGATAAGACACCTACACACGAAAATCCTTTGCAAAATTGAACATTATAGTTTTATGTTAAATGAAGTTTTTAGTACTCATGTCATGCTTGTGAGGTATTAAAGGGAGTACGGTCTACCTAACCAATTAGAGACTTGACTATTAATTTCAGGCCAGATGCAATATGTTAACTTGTATTGAAATTACATAGACACGCATGACCCAACTCTCTGAGACACTTCAAACTGGGTGAGTGCACCATATCAAGATCTTGCCTAAAGCAGCGACCCACCAATTACACCAAAGAACTGGGTTAAACATACAATAAAACGGCTTAACATTTCATAATGACGAGGTCAATTAGTTATTTTTTTGGATTGAAAGTGATAAATTTATTAGAGAAAAGAATATACAGAAGCTACGAGAGGAAGATTATAAAAATTAATTGTTTTCCCTCTATAACCTAATTCTACTAACAAAACAGGAAATGACAACTCATATATTGGTCGTTGCTGGCTTGGAAACGACTCCTCATAGTCATGGTGGTTGCCTTTAGAAGCGGTTGTTACTGTTTGGTAAATAACTTAATTAATAAATTGATGCTATGTAAATGAAAGTGCAAAAAAGCTGGAATAGCTCAGCTGGTTAGAGTGTGTGGCCCTTAACCACAAGGTCACAGGTTCAATCCCTGTTTCTAGCGATAGTGTTTGTATGTTTATTAGCTGGACCTAAGAAAATCTGAAACTCTTTCGTTTATTGGCTAGGATGGAAGCCCGAATCTCAATATCCCTGTTTCTAGCGATAGTGTTTGTATGTTTATTAGATGGACCTAAGAAAATCTGAAACTCTTTCGTTTATTGGCTAGGATGGAAGCCCGAATCTCAATAGCGAAACTACTCTAAGCCTCTTAAGTCCTTTAGAGCATCTCCAATGTTAGGGTGGAGGTGATTCTATGTGGAGGTCTAAATATCACATTTTTTATGGAGGTCATTTACATATGGACAAAGCAAATAAAGATAACACCTTTCACCCCAAAAAATCATCTCCAATCCTCAAGGTTTTATCTAACAACTTCATAATTAATCTAGAAACAAATTGATGATGTGGACTTAGACCCAATGTCATGGAGAAGGTCTTATTTACACTTTCTCTTCCACCCCCACATAATTATGTCACAATTTTCTAAGACCTTAACCCTTGCATTGGAGATGGAATTTTGGTACAAAATGTCAATAGCGAAACTACTCTAAGCCTCTTAAGTCCTTTAGAGCATCTCCAATGTTAGGGTGGAGGTGATTCTATGTGGAGGTCTAAATATCACATTTTTTATGGAGGTCATTTACATATGGACAAAGCAAATAAAGATAACACCTTTCACCCCAAAAAATCATCTCCAATCCTCAAGGTTTTATCTAACAACTTCATAATTAATCTAGAAACAAATTGATGATGTGGACTTAGACCCAATGTCATGGAGAAGGTCTTATTTACACTTTCTCTTCCACCCCCACATAATTATGTCACAATTTTCTAAGACCTTAACCCTTGCATTGGAGATGGAATTTTGGTACAAAATGTCTTAAATCCTAGGTGGCATGGTTTTTTATGACCTCTACCCCTTGTATTGGAGATGCTCTTAGAAACTGGGAAGCTATGTTGTAAAAGGCGCTAGGCAAGCTGAGGCGCCAAGCCCACCCTTTTCTCCAATCCTCAGGCGGGGCCTTTTTTTTAAGAAAAAAATTGATGAAATAAAGTATAATTTGGAGCCTTTCCATGGACTTTTTTTTTGCCAAACGCCTAGTGCGCCTATGGCGCTTAAGCCCCAAAGGCGCTCGCCTCTTACAACATAGCTGGGAAGTATTGAAACTTCTTGGCACTAATTAAATTCGTAAATTAATTAATTTGGGGAATTCTATTTATTCATGCCATGATGATTCATCACCAACACTTCTGATCAGTAATCAGTTACAACTAATTGGCATGAATGGACTGGGATTGTGAATTCGTTAGTGTTGAACTGTTATATACTTCTACTGTGTTTGGAGGATTGGATTTAAACTACTCAAATTTCAGTTTATTAAATCTAAAGCGAGTAGTCATAAGATTGCTAAAGTGGAGACCGAAGAAACAAATAAAGTAAAATTCCCAAACATTTTCCAAGCCCTGCCAAGCCCCGGGAATTTGAAAGTGTTTAAGTGACCATCTCAAGTGTAAGAAGTTTTAAGAAGAGTAAATAATCATTAAACTTGAGGTGACTGCACCCAGCAATTGCATTTCAGCAAGGACCTAATAATCAGATATAAAAAACAAACGAAAAAGATAGCTGAGTTAACTGCAACAAAATAAAATTACTAAAATGTGCATAAAATAGGATTGTTACCTGAGTTAACTGCAACTAATTAAGTATCCACATCTTTCTGCAGTGCATCGGAGGAATCCCATAATAATAGTGCATGTACACTTTCAGTATTAACTTTTAGATCTCTCCACCTTTCATACTTTTTGTCATACATAACTAAACCTACTTTTGTATCCATCAAAATCTCACCATTGTCAAGATGCAAACTTGGACGCGTGAAAGAACAATAGATAAGAGTACTGAATAGTTTAGTCCAAGCAGCGACGGAACCAGGAATTTGTGTTCGGGTGGGCTAATCTTTTTTTTTTTTTTGCGTACAGCCAGATTATAGCAATCTAAATGCCTCAAATATAAACACAGTGATAAAAATACTGCATGCTGCTTATCATTTTCTGTAAAGTAAGGTATAGCCCAGTGAAATACTTAAAATTGCAAAGACAATATATATAATAAAAATAAATATTATTATCTGAAATGCGGCCGAAGGCCGCCCGAATTTTTGAATTTATAAAATGTTACTTCTATATCTTTGTATAGTTTTCAAATCAACTCATGAAATTAAAAACCGATACATCAGAATAGTTAAAATGTCAAATTTTTGTCATTGTTTGTGAAAAGAAAAGGGGGGAAATATTATGTAATAAATTTTGATATTTGGGCTACTTTTTAATTTACGTACGCATGGACCAAGTTTTAGAATATTTGGAAACAACATGGGCTGGATAGATCAAATTGTGATGGAGTGGGAGTAAATTTCACCGTTGAATTTAATTTCTAAGCACTAACCGAAACGGAAGAGGACGCAAAAGTTTAAAAGAAGAAAAAAGCGCAACATAACAATAAAATTGATATAAAAGTCGTATGAATATGTCATACTAATGGGCTAATGAAAAGTTTTACCTTGGGATAATCCGTAGTTATATGAATCCGTTGACCCTCACCTATGTCACTGGTGTTTTAAGTTTTAACCTAAAAACTAAAAAGAAACGCAAGATGAGAAGAAAAAAAGGTAGGAGAGAGTCAACATAAGACTTTTCTTGTATGTTTGTATAGACAGAGAGTTATTATAGGGATACGTGGCGTGTGGTTTCTCATTTTTGTATAGACAGAGAGTTTATTTTTGGCTAACTATAATTTTGACCTGGGATTTTTCATTTTTTTATTACAAATAAGCTGGCTAAAAAGGAGTTTCTCATATTCTAGGGGGGGCTGCAGCCTGGGTAAGCCACCCCCTAGTACCGTCCCTGATTCCAAGAGTCATTCACTTCATAATCCTTTTTTTTATTTATCAGAAACGAAGATGAATTAAGAGAAAGAAGAATATACAAAGAGTTCTACAAGTGGTAGATGAAAAAGGAAACTGAAAACAACAGAAAACAAAGAACTACAAGAAAATAGCCTGCCCGTTAGACAACATCGAATTGGCAAAGTTCAAATGAACTCCATGACCTGCAGCAGCTTCCCATGTTAGGACTGATGATCTTGCTTCAAAGATGAGATCATCATCTGTTTTGAATAGATAATTATCTTCAAACCTTCTACAATTTCTTTCTCTCCATATCGTGTTTACAATCGCAGCCGGGATTAATCTCCAAATGAAATTGCCTGAATTGGAAAATTGGCTAGTATGCCATGTCTCAGCCAATGTCTGCATCATTCCCGGCATAACCCAAGTCCAACCAGAACTTGGTGTTAAGTTACACCAAATCTTATAAGAAATTTTCAATGTAAGAAAAGATGGTCCTGAGATTCCAAATCTCCACCGCACATAGCACAATTAGTATAAAGATGCATACCTTTCCGTTGTAGTATATCGATAGTGTTCAGTTTGCCGTGAACCAAACACCACATCAGAAAACAAATTTTTGGAGGGATTTCCAGTTTCCATATGAACTGAGATGGAAAGTGAGACACTCCATGTTCCACAACTAACTGAGAATACAATGTTTTTACGGAAAACACACCTGAAGGATGAAGTTTCCACCTCCTTGTGTCTGCCAGGCCATCACGAGTAGGGGGCATATCACCGATTGTTGTAATGAGAACAACATATTCTTGAGATTCTGCCAAAGTGAGTAGCCGCCTGAAATTAAATTTCCAATTACCTTCAGCTGAAATCATATCTGCAATGTATGCGTTTTTGTGCCTTGACAGTTTGTATAGATTTGGACAAGTAGTAGATAATGGTTGCTGCCCACACCAACAATCATTCCAGAAAGCAATGGTTGTTCCTGAATGAATGAATAGTGCTGAATGTGCACTAACATAACCTGTAACATCAGCAATAACCCGCCAACAAGACACCCCATAAGTATGGCTAATTTTTCCGGGGATCCAATGAGAAAATTCATTCCCGTACTTGTCTACTATTATCTTATACCAAAGCTTGTTCTTTTCGACGCCAAATCTCTAACACCATTTAGCCAACAAAGCTAAATTCATAATTTCAGGTTGCATACTCCTAGTCCACCTCTAGATTTGGTTGCACGAAGCAAGTCCCAGTTTACTAAATGGGAAATTTTCGCACCATCCTTGTATTCCCATAAAAAATTCTGCATCTTCTTTTCAAGAATCTTAATGACAGAGATTGGAGCTTTAAATAGAGAAAAGTAGTAGGTTGGTAGAGAAGATAAAATACATTTTAAGAGAGCAAGCTTACCTCCCTTCGATAATGAAATACGCCTCCAAACTGAAATCCTAGCATCAAACTTTTCTATAATTGGGTCCCAAATGCTTATAGAGCCAGATTTAGCACCAAGTGGCATTCCCAAATACATAAAATGTAGCGAGTCAACTGCACATCCTAATTCTTCTGCCCAATGAGTTAGGTTAGGAACTTCTCCAATGGCAATTAGTCTTGTTTTCAAAGTGTTAACCTTTAGGCCAGCTATGAACTCGAAACAATGCAATGCTGAAAATAAATTGTGTAACTCTTCCTTTTTATCATCCAAAAAGAAGATTGTGTCATCCGCATAATGAAGATGATTAACAACAATACTAGTTGGAGAAACCGAAAACCCGCTGAAAAGACCTTGATTGGCTGCTTTATCCATGAATCTAGAAAAACCTTCCATACCAATATTAAATAAAAGCGGTGAGACCGAAAAACCTTGTCTAACACCTCATGAACTGGTGAAGTAGCCGAAAGAAGACCCATTGATAAGAATCGAGAATGATGAACTTGAGTAACAAAACCATATCCAATTGCACCATTTCCTACTAAATCCAATTTGAACAAGGGCAAATTCAAGATATCTCCAATTGATTCGATCAAACGCCTTTTCAAGATCAATTTTGCATACATTACCCGGATTTCCATACCTTAGCCTTGAATCCACCAATTCTTTGGCAATAAGGGTGCCATCAATTATTTGTCTGCCTTCAATATAAGCACATTGCACAGGAGAAATAAACTTATCCATAACCAGCTTTAACCTTAAAGCTAACACTTTAGCAATAATCTTGTAAACACTAGTAAGCAGACAAATTGGTCGACAATCCTTTATAATCTCAATATGATCTTTTTAGGCACTAGAGTGATGAAAGTAGAGTTGTGTTTAGAGTTAATAGTACTTGTAGTGCAGAATTCATTCAAAGTACCCATAATATCATCCTTGATAAAGTGTCAACAATTCTGAAAGAATATGATAGGGAAACCATCTGGGCCTGGGGCTTTGTCATTCCCTAAATATGGAATAGCATGCATAACCTCCTCTTCAGTAAAATCAGATTCTAAGATATTAGCTTCTGTAGAGATAATTGAATCAAACTCAATCCCTTCCAAATCAGGTCGAATGAGTTCTTCCTCGGTAAATAGAGATTTGTAGTAACCTACAATATGTTCTTGCATCCTTCTTCTGTAAGACACCAATTCATCTCCAATATAGAGTTGCCTGATTCTGTTGTATCTACGTCTAGCATAGGCATTGTTGATGAAGAAAGAAGTGTTTCTGTCACCTTCCTGCAACCACTTCGTATTAGATTTAATTTTCCACGAAGTGTCCTCCATTTTAGAAACCCTTTCAAAATCCGCCTTGTATTGAAGATATATATTCCGCTTCTCTTCAGAAAGAATATTATCTTCGGCGAATCCATCAAGAGTTTGAATTTCAGAGAGAATAGTCTTCAGTTTAGTGTCAGTATGTCCAAAAACCTCTTTGTTCCATACTTTTAGCTTTTCTTTAAGTGCTTGCATCTTCAACCAGAGTACAGTGCTAGGAGTACCTGCAAAACAAAAAGAAAGCCACCAATCTTCGAGTAATTGTAAGAAACCATTCTCCAAGAACCACATAACTTCAAACCTGAAAGGACTAGGTCCCCAAGCGGGATCAGAAATATCTAAAAGGAGTGGAATGTGATCTGAGGTAGGTCTGGCTTTGGATAATTGGGTAACAAAAGGGTAATGTTGTTCAAAGGATGGGGAAATAAGTAATCTATCCAATCTGTACATAACTGGATTTTCTTTTCCATTTGACCAAGTATATCTTGCACCCTTGAGAAGTAAGTCAATAAGATCATGTTCGTCTTTGAACTTATTAAACTTCTTCATACTTCTTGTGATCTTGTTACAATTCTTTTTTTCCGAACACTTGGTTATTGTATTAAAATCACCACCAATACACCATGGAAGATTTGACCAATATCTGCATACTGTGTCGAGCTCGATCCAAAATTCAGTTCTGTCAACTGGATTATTTGGCCCATAAACATTCGTAAGTAGCCACTGAAAATTATCAAGTTTGTTTGTGCAATGTATAGAGATTGTATACTCTTCCACAAGTGAGTCACTAACTTCCACTAAATATCTATCCCAGAGAATTAGCATCCCCCTGAACTTCCTATTGATTGTTGCATTGTCCAACCTACATTCTTGTAGCCACAAATCTGCTTAATATCCCCAGGAGTACACTACATCATTTTGGTTTCTTGGAGTATAATGATAGGAGCTCTTATCATTTGTAACATCTTATGAACCATTGTTCTTCTACTACTTGAGTTTAAACCTTTAACATTCCAAGTCAGGATTTTTAGACTCATCTCGAACAAAATTTACCCCTAGAAGTAACCGAACTTCTTGGACTTATTGGAGAAGAAGCAATAACCTCGACCGACATACCAAGTCTCTTAAGTTCATTACGTAGTTTTAGTGGTATCACTGCCTGTGAATCAATGACCGATTCTGGAGTAGGAGAGCAAGCATCATCTATAACATCTGTTGTTGATGGCTCATATCCAGGTGGGTATTCTGGTGTGAAAAGAAAATCAGTATCTTCTCCAGTCATGAAAGTATTTTCTAAACCCATAAGAGTCAAACAAAATTGCCTCTCTTCATGCATAGAGATAATTTCCTCACCTTCAAGACTAATTGTGCGTTGCACTGCGAAGTCTTTTTGAATTTGCTTCTTTATTGGCACAATGGGTATAGGTTTGAGCACTGGAACAAATGTTTTTACCTTAGAAACTAGGAAATTTCTAGTATGATTCGGCATATATTGAAAGCTTATGCCAAGTTTGATACCCAGATCGAAAAGAAGATTAACTTCATTCATGATCCAGGTAGGTATAATTAACTGATGAACCTTTGTTAGACTTATGAGGTAATGAGTAAAGCTGGGTTTCTTGGGTTTATGGTTATAAACTGTCAAAGGTAGGATAAAAGACGATGGTTGAATTGATGTAGGGCTTGGAAAAGATATGAGTTCTTCTATGAAGGTATTGAGAGGTGAAAATGACAGAGTCATACCAGTTGTGTTGGTATTTGTTGAACGTTGGGGTTGGATAATTAGTTTTGGGGATACAGGTTCTACATAGGTTTCAGGGATATCAATTCTGAACGATGCAGGTATAGATACATCATCCACTTCCATGTCAGTATCTACCTCATGTGTTACAGCCACATTATGCATTACGGCCACATTAGATGCCATCTCAGCTGCGGCAGATGCTTCTTCAACTGTGATACTCGAGAATTTATTTATAAATGTTGAATAATTAACCTGCTGCCAAACTTTCACGGGCCTAGACTTGGACTTTTTGTTCTTACGTCTTTTCTTCCTGGACTTTCAGTGCACGATATCCTTATATATATTAGGATCCGTAGAATCAGTTGGAGAATTTGTATTCCACAAATTTTTAGCAGACAATAATGAAGAAACAGTTGAACCCTGGCTAAGATGAAGAAACTTTCTCTTTTTGACCCTGTTTGTTTCCGAAGAATCTTGTGTATCTGATATGCTTTTGAATTTTGGTTCCGTGTACACAAGAGGTGTGATAAGAAAACTGCAGTCAACTGTAGTGGACTTTCCTGTAATAATGACATGGGCGGTGAACATCTTCTTTCCAGAGAAGATCTTGATTACTCTAGGGATAGAGTTGATTCCATTAAGATTCCTAATTTTCAATCGCATGGCTCGCAAATTAGTGAGTTTTAGGGTTGAAGGATTAATCAAGAGTAACTGCCCGCAAATTTTTCCAATTGCATGAATAAGTTTTATGGACCATAATTGGAATGGAATTCCCAAAATTTTGATATTGAAATCATAGTGATGTGCAGCTGTGGAGCCCCAAATCTGTTGATGCCATCCAAACACAGAGTAGGTGGTATTGTGAACAGAAAATTTGAATTCCAAATTCGCTCTGGAGAAGTCCTCATCCACATAAAAAATTGCTTGTGAAGATTTTATTGGAAACAATTCAAAGGCTTTTTGAATATGTAACTCTGTACAGAAAAATCTCCCTAAACTCGACCATGACTTGACTTTTCCAGATAAAGAGATGATGAATGCATTATTCCAGCCACCTAAATTGGTTTGAGCCTGATCAATGTGGATGAACTGGACAAACTTCGAATTCTTAGCGATGATAGTACATGGGGAAGAAAATCTATCACAGATAAATGGAGAACGTGGATTGGGTTGTTGAGGTATGGTGGTGGAATTCCTATTCTGAGAGAACATGGATTGAGCATAGGATGTATTTGTTTTAGTGTATCTTTCTGGCTGTGTTTGAAGTTTGGGTAGATTCAATATATTGGGTTTAGTGTTTGATATTGAAGCAGAAAAGTTAATGATGGATTCCATCGCAGAAGCCATTGCAAACCATCCTTCAAAACGAATTCCAGCTGGAACATAAATTGAAATCGGGTAAGCTTTTGGGTGCGGTCTAGATAGAGTTATATGAAGATAATATCCTTTTTCATTATGAAGTTTCGTTGCAGAAAACCATTTTTGGTTATCTTCATGCTTCCAGACCATCCTTCCTAGATCCCCATTCTTTGCAGCTTCTTGGAAGAGCCTCTGTAAATCAACGGCAAGACTAAAAGAAAAAATTCCATTCAATTTTCCATGTGAATGAAATTCCGTGAGGGTAATGGATGAATAGGGAATGGTGGAACTACAGGATATTCTAAAAAACTTCCTATCTATGGTGATGAATCGTTGTTCTGAAGGCATAGTAGGGTTGAAAAAAAGGTAGGAGCCTAATGGATCTAAGGGAACTAAAGGATCTAAGGGATCTAATCACTAACAGGGATGAAGATCTTTAAAGTTTTGGAGAATGGTTTTGGAGAGAGAAAACATTTTTGAGTCAACATTAGGTTTTCTCATGTCTTTATCTGGAGGAAGACCAAACTAACCATCACATTCACTCCATAATCCTGCATTACCCATATATCAGTGAGGGAGTTTTCGGCATCGATAGCCAAACAAAGGCGACCTCCTAATACTCCCACACTTGTATCAAGGTTGTCGTACAGGGCATCTGATTGTTCTCTCTCAATCTTCTTTAATGGAAAATCTAGTTTTGGATATGGAAAATCTCACTACACCAAAACAGCAATTTAGGGACGTTTATAAACGTTGCACATAACTTTTGCAACGGAAATAAACGTTGGCAAAACTGCGTTGCGCATTTTTGTGCAACACATTTTATCAATTACACAAATTAATTTGTACAACCCTTATAAACGTTGCACAACTGTTGCACCTTATCTTATTTGTGCAACTTATAAATAATTTGTGCAACGGATATTATATATAGAATAACACTTTTGTGGGTCCCATTTTGATTTTGCCAACGTTTTATTTATTTGGTTACAGTTACATCCGTTGCTCATTTCCGGTAATTTGTGCAACGTATAATTGTACAACGTTTATATCCGTTGCAAATTAATTTTCAGATTAAAAAAAATATTACCGCCGGTGTATTTTCCGGCATATTTCTGCTCCTGAATTGCAATCGACCAAGAACAATTATTGATCATCACAATCCATCTAGAATGATTCATATATCAACAAATTAAGTAGCTAGATAGTATCCAAATAATTTTCAGGCGTTTTGTGCAACATAATTATGGGAAGTCTAATCTGAGTTTGATATCCATGTTGATTACTGTTTTGTGCAAACATACGGTTGATTATCAGAATCGATCGACAATCCAAGTTCCCGAAACTATCCCAAGTGAAAAAAAAAATGCATTAAAAAGACTAATCTTCAGATGTTTACATGTTGCAATATAAAAAACATGAGTTCATAGTGAGTATTGCATACATATATGTGATACAAAACATCCTTGTAAACAAACCAAAGATGTAGAACTGCCAACTAAAATAATGTGTGCAGTCAATTGAAATAACAGATAATCACCTGTATACCGGAATTATCGGAAACTCAAGAAACTCGAACTTAGAATTCTACGCACCTGGTTGAAAGACAACCAATGTCCTTTGCATCTTATATGTAAGTTTATACATGTGTTTGCAGATTTGTGTTCACAAGGGTATGGATAATCAATCTCCTCGACTCACACCAGATCAAAGTACCAGTTTCCAACAGATTGTGCAACACCCTGCATTAAGGACATAGAATTGTTGTGAGCCAGCATGTTATGATTCATGTTCTCAAATGCATCATTTATGAAGGTATTATTATCATGTGGTTGTACTATATTCAACAATGAAAGTAGCTAGACTTGACACATTCACTTTTTTTTTATAACAAGAGAATCATCAGCGAACCAAGTCTCCCGTCTCTCGGTTTGACAATGAGCAAAACATGAATTTATGGATACTCCATTTTTCATTTTCCTTGATAACTGGTGATATTTGCACCTAAGCCACTCTAACTGCTCTCTTTCCTAGTGTCCTCCATGATTGGTTCCTCGTCTTCCAACTCTGCAGGGCCGGTGGATGCTTCAGCTGTTGGTACTCCAAACATAACATTATCATGAGCATCCTTAATTTGCTCCCCCCTTCTTGACTACTCAATTCATACATAAGTTGAATCAGCATATCATGTCTTCCATTTGACAATGAAATTATGATAAACCAGAAAACATAATGATGTCTATACCTCTATTGCAGAAAACCGGAAAGTTTGGCCGGATTTCTTGACCAAGTTTGCCTCATCTTCTGCCGCTGTATATTACAAAATAAGAGTTTGTCAACAAACTTTCATCTGCAAGGTTAGTGAACAAGAAAACACAATGATGTCAACTGCAGAACACAATGTATTCAGAAAGAGGGTAAACAATACAGGGAAAAATGTGCGTGCATATTTCGAACATTATATCTATGTGATATGGAAATAATTTGCAAACATGGATATATCTAAGATTTCAAATGGCCCATCAATAAAACATGTATGTATCGCTATCAAATATTGACGATTAGTTCGGTCAAAAGAAACTGTGAGAGCCAGCGAAATAGTAAACACAGTTAAGGAAGAATGATGGATGAATATAAGAATCATATCCCGATGTCATACCTGTTTGTACGAGTTGAAGCTTCATCTTAGCTCAAACTCTTTCTGCTGCACTCTGTTAACAAAACAATAAGGTCAATTCATTTTTTGTTCAATAGAATAATAAAATCCAGCAACACCAAATACGAAAACCATGAACGAAGTATAAACTGTTGAAATAAAGACAAGAGTTTATTACTTGAGCAGACTTTAATAATTCCTTACTAACATTGTATTGCAACTTTTGTAGCATAATTCTACCCTCAACATCCATTGCCTCTCAATGTAATATTTAATAACAACAAATAAATCTTACATAAATAATTTGCATTTTCATCAAAAAGCCTGCCAATTCTAACTAACGCTCTTAAGCGCCTAAACCTGACGACCCCTAGAACCTAGATATTTTTTAAATTAAATTTTCTCATTGATAAAACAAGAACCTAGAGTGTCGACTAGCTGCCAAAAACACAATTCAATATCTCAAAGTTTCAGCTTTCAATCCAACTGCTATGGTAATATAACCGACACAAGTGATTTCTTCTTATAAAGAATTAGCATTCATAGAACCAATATATAGGATTATTGGTTAACTAGAGAACTTTCAGTAAAAACATAACATTTAAGAACCCAATATAATTATTCTACAGGACAAATTGAGCACCAATCAGTTCTGTGACATAAACACTTATATACTGACCATTTCAGCATATCCTTTGAACAACATGGCTAAACTATTGCTGAGATAGAAACTATCAAAGATAGACATTTCAACTGAGCTAAACTATCATTTTGGGTGTGTACTAAAAAAGATAAAGTATAGGCGACCAAAATTATACAAATACAGTTTCATGAGTGGACGTTTCATACCTCTGTCATCATCTGGGCTTGCATTCCAATTTCCTCAGTGAATATGTTACGGTTTGCTCCAAATGCATCACATATCTTCATGAGTTTGGCCTCATCTCTTTCTCCAGGATATTTAGTATCAGCATCAATTTTAACCGCATCATAAGCTTCATGAAATAGGTTTCCTAGTCCAAAACAATCTTACGAGATGTCAATAACGTAGCTCGAAGCTTAGAGTGTGAAAGGGATATCAACAATTGGTTTGTTACTGAATGAATAACTACCTAGAGCATCACGATAATGTATAAGAAGATTAAGCTCAACACCAACAGCTAGTTCAACCACATAGAAAGTAAACTCTTTAGATGTTACTCTAACTTGAGCTACCTGATCATCAAATAAGGAAAGCATACACAAGTGTTCAGAAAATTAAGAGAATGTCAAACATGCTACATAACCACACAACCAGTTCCAAGCACACCAATGAATACATATAAATAATCAACAAACTACATCAGTTTCAAAGAAAGCAGAAGTAACTATACCACTATCATATCCAATAGAAATAGATCCACCACCAACAAGAGCAGGTCCAGTCACTATCACTGAAGCTACCACGAGAAACAAAAACAACCACACATAACTCCGACAACTGCAGAACCACCAGCTTCACCATCAAACTACCAAAAACAATCACGAGAAGCCAAATATCACCACTCACTAACACCTGAAGTTAAAGAACAAAGACAGAGAACCAACCAAAACCATTAAAACTAAGTGTTTCTCTGAGGCCTTTGGTCAAACATGTATACTACACTATACTTAGTGAACTATATGATCAATAAAATGCCTTAGATTCAAAATAAAGTAACTTGTAAATAAAATAACAAACTAAACTAAAGTAATCCATCTTCATCATCAACATGAAAAATAAAAATAAAAATCTAGATTCATCTTTAATCACAATATCACCAGCAACACATCTCAAAAACCAACCTAGGGCTTTCAAAACACATCATAACCTCCCAATATGATACTAAATAAAAGTGCACCGATTTTCTTATGAAGGAAACAAATATTCACTAATGGAGTTGGCGTTTCAGAAAAAAATTTATATATCAAAAAAAAAAAAAAAAAAAAACTTTGAAGAGCTGAACTAGAAGGTTGGTTTCAAAATTACCAGAATCAATTGTTAGGGCTAATGCTTTTGTATAATATTGGAACCCTAAAAATGGATTTTTCCGTTTAAACCCAAAACACTAAAAATGGAGTTTTCTAATTAAACCCAAAACAGATTTGAGAAGAAAAAAACAACATATTTGAATCCGTGCGATTAACTAAGAAAGTTAAATATAACATTAAATACAAGAACCCCTAAGTTTCAGGACGTCGATTGGTGATTTTTCAACGAAACCTGTAGTGATGAGTGTATTTTCAGTTTCTTCATCATCGGCATATTTCCTTTCACTCTCATCTCTATATTTTTCAGCCTTTAGTTTCTTCCCACTTTGACCTCTCTAGAGTTCACTGATGAGTGTTATAGTCGTAGTATATAGATTCAGTAGTATACTTTTGAAAAAGGGTTTAGAAGTGAGGCTTTGATTTCAAGTTTTTTAGCGGAAATCTTAGAAAATCTCAGAGTTCCCAGTTTAGAAGAGAGAAGATGAGTTTCTAAAAGAGAGAGAAAAATATCCTAGATCCGTTATTGAGAACTCTAAAAACTTTTTTTTTTTAATAAATAAGTAAAACCAAAATCAGAAAAAAAAAACTTTATATATAATTACTAAAAACCCATGAAACTACGCATGATGTACAACGGTTTTAGGCATTTCAAAAACGTTGCTCTAATAATTTTCTTTAATAAATCAAAACTATATATTTTGTGCAACGTATTTATTGGTGCGCAACGGATATTAACGTTTCAAAGTGTGCAACGTCTATATCTGTTGCGCACCTCTGAAAATAAAGTGTTGCTAAAACCAGGATATGGTGTAGTGTCTGCAAGTTTCTTGTTGTTAATATCAAAAAAATCCGCAAGTTTCTTGTTGTTAATATCAAAGTAGATAATAACTCGGTTGAGGGTTATTCCAAAACCTGTCCAGTGAAGAGATCCATTTAAAAGAAAACCCGAACCTCTTTCTCCAAAAGGAAACACGTAAGAGTTTTGTTGTCGAACGCTTGTCCATGAATTTGATCTTAATGTATAGACATCAACTGAACTGAATCTACGTATCTTACAATCTCTTACCTTTACCACCTTGTAATCGCGGATGTTACTATCATAACCAAATCCAATCTGTTCTATCTTATGACTTCATAGAAGTATACCCACAATAACTCGGTTGAGGGATTACATAGAGGTATACCCACAAAACCTATACAAAAACTTCTAAAACCATCAATCTTCCTCCCCCGAAGACGATACGGCATCCAAGTATTCCGGGTTATCCTTCGGGATTCTTTCTGCCAAGAAGTGATAGCTTGCATCGAAAGAAAATGCTTCCCCATTTTCCTCCAAGTAGCGCGCTTTCAAGACTTCATGCTACAAAACCAAACTTACATTTGTTAGTGGTTTTTCGTTGGAAGATAAAACAAAATTTGGTTACGTAAAATAAACCATAAAAACACTTAAAAATTGTTTAATGGACAAGTTGAAGGGGCGAGCGTTGAAAATCCGGGGTTGGAGAGCTAAAAAAGAGAGTATCGCATTTTCGATTACTAGGTGCCTAGCGTGGACTTGTTGAATACTTCTTGCATTAGGATTCCCAAACTCGCCGCTAAATTTGTTGTGTACCCTAGCCCAAAAGGTTGTGGAATCCTCCCTTTCGGAGGATTGGCGTCTAAGTAGATTTTCCGCATACCATGCTTTGGTGATTGCCAATCTTTATTTGAATCAAACGATGCCATTGTTGTTTGTAGAGAGCTATTGAGTGAGTTCGATGGAGTGTATGATGATATGATCTTTGGAGAGTATATGGAACTATTTGTATGTTGTTTTGTAGATATAAATAGTAAATTTATAGGATGGTGGCAAAATTTGGCCGTTATAGTGCCCAAGTACAAGTCAATCAATGAAATTGTACTTGCAAAAAATTTGAATTTAGAATACGCCGGCGAGGTATGTTTTCTCCAAGATGCCGACGAAATCAGACCAGCAGGGTCCTAAATTTGTTACCATGCCGGTCGTGTAATATTTTAGGCATCAGGAGAAGTTTTTTTTGCCACAAACCCGCCAGAACTGTATTGGTTCACTACCATGCCGGCCACGATTCAGCCGGAGGAGTCCTAAATTTGTTACCGTGCCGGCAAGGTATCTTTTAGGCATCAGGAGAAATGTTTTTTTTTAACAAAACCGTCGGAACTATATTGGGTCAATACATTGCCGGCCAACACTCAGCCGGAATGGTTTGCATTTTACTTCCTTGCCGGTCGTTTAAGATTTTAGGCATCAGGAGAAAGGTTTCTTTTCCACGCATAGCCAGCATGGTCTATAACATATGACCTTGCCGGCTAGTAAACATCCGGCTTTATAGCAAGCGTATTACATGGACGGCCCTGGTAACTACACAATTTCCTTTGTCAGGATCGGCTTTTTTACAATTAACAACCTTGCCGTCCATGGGATAGCCGGGAGGGAAATTTAAAGGAAGCATTCCGGCATATGTATTAAAACTTTACGTAGCTAAACCAACCATTCATTCAACAACTAGAAATCCAATACTTTTTGTCCAAAATGAAAACACGTCCCATAAACCTTAAAAAACATTTGTCCACACCATTAAATTAAACATTTGTCCACCAAAACATAAAAAAATAAACTACGAAAGCATTCATTGACCACGACAACGTCCACGTCGAGCACGGTCCCGTTTTGGAGCATTACCTTCACCACCACGACCATTGCTGCTACCTTCACCACCACCACCACCACTGCTGCTACGAGTCCTCTTTTTATAAGCCTTCATCTTGGCTTGTGCTTATATCCTAGATTTTTGTTCAGCCTTTACTTGAGCCTCAATTTGCTTGAACAATATATGGGCATCCTCACTGTCAACATTGTTAACAATGTCAATGTGCTTGGTTTGCTCTTCAATCGACAAAGGCTCTCCTCTGTCTCTCGCGCAACACAACACCTTTGCAAAGGTCTTCAAATGCTCCTTTTATTTTCAGTTAAACAACAAACAATTAATAGAATGATTCGGTAATGCAATCAATCTTAAAATAGTAAGATCAACTCTAAATATACTTACAAAGAACTTAAGCAATGTCGCTGGGTCTTTTTCTTCAAACTTATTCTTTAGAGCCAGTTCTTCAACAGTCATTTTCCTAATCACAGTAGGACGAGCCCAATCCAAGTACCACACCATGTATTTCTCAGTAGCTTCATGACCGGTGGTCACGTCGTCCAAAAGAGTCACATCGATTTGACGGCGACGTCTATCGTCCCAATGTTCTTGAGTTGGCGCTGGATTGTAAGCGACGTTCATACCTTTTTGGGACGTGGTGCAGTTAGCCTGGTTCACAGTTAAGAACGTCTTATCTTCATCGAAATGAGCACAAAAACCCGAGTCACCCGACCTAACCGACACAAAAATCACCGAACCAACCCGAACCCGAGACATTCAATGCTCCTGGACGGTAATTGTATTAGAAAACCGATCAATTTCTGGTGATATGCGGTTGTGCATGTACACCGACCGACCCTATCCATAACCGACCGATCATAACTAATACTACTCATTGATCTAGGTTATAACCCTCTCACAGTCTAACAGAAGAGGCGAGCGGCAGATAAACATATTCATCTTATTCTTTATTTTTTTTCTCTCTCTTTTCTGGTATACCAAAACCTACATCATCCCCAGCAGCATTCAACCACACTTTCATCTCGTACTCGCAGCAGAACAGTGACAACACTGCACCTTCTTCTCGTACTCAATCAACATCTTCATCTTCTCGAAACTAATAGATTTTTGTTATATTTTTTCAAAAATTGAAACCCTGGGTAGTTGGGTTTCACATATTTTCATTTTTTTTTCTTATTATTGGGTTCAATTTGAACAATTTAGATATTGTTACTCATCGGTTTAGTTTAATTTTGAATTCTGCTTGTATGGGTAATGGGTTTATATTTTAGTGAATAAGGGTTTCAAATTGTTGAAATTTTGTGGTTTTTCGTTTCGCAGCTGTTGCTAATGTATTATGTATAATTAATTAATTAATCATTCATTGATGTGTATTAGTATTGCTACTGTTTAAAATGCTACGCGTTGTGTTTAATCGAATTGTGTTGAATCGAATGGTGTTGTAGTTTTCTTGTTTCAGTACGAACATCAAACACCATTTAATAAAGATCGGGTAAACCGATCACCGACCTGGTCCGGCAAATAAATAATCGGGCGGTTTATAACCGATCCGAACTTGAGCTCACTCCCTAGGTGGGGATCCACCATAAAAAATCGACCTGTACGGTGTGTTGGTCGTAAATTTTGAAACCCGATATAACCCGACCGCTGTGCAGCCCTATGTAACCCAATTGTCGCATAACCCGATGTGGATCGTACATTGAAAATCCTTCAAACACAGTCATCAAGGGTCCATAGTATAATGCAACAACTTCATTTCTAGGATGGATTAAACCTTGATTTCTAGCATCCCGATACGGATCCAATATCACCTCGAAACCTGGACGTGATTGGAGTATTATAAGTCGGAAATTTCGTAAGAACGAAGAATCCATCCATTTACAGATAAGATTCCTTCGGAATATTCCCCGAAACATTAAACAAACCCTATTCGGGCATATTGTATGCATACCCTGACTCCGAGATCGAAACCTGGCCGTGAGTGGACAACCATAAGTCGGAAACTTCGTAAGAACGGTGAATCCATCCATTTAAAGGTAAGATTCCTTCGGAATATTCCTCGAAACATTAAACAAACCCTATTCTAGCATATTGTATGCATACCATGGCTCCGAGATCGAAACCAAGCCGTGAGTGGACTACTATAAGTCTGAAATTTCGTAAGAACGATGAATCCATCCATTTACAAGTAAGATTCCTTTGGAATATTCCCTGAAACATTAAACCAACCCTATTTTGGCATATTGTATGCAAACCCTGGCTCCGAGATCGAAACCTGGCCGTCACTGGACTACTATTAGTCGGAAATTTCGTAAGAACGATGAATCCATCCATTTACAGGAAAGATTCCTTCGGAATATTCTCCGAAACAGCAAACCAACCCTATTCTAGCATATTTTAGGCAAACCCTGGCTCCGAGATCGAAACCAAGCCGTGTGTGGACTACTATAAGTCTAAGACTTTGTAAGAACAATGAATCCATCCATTTACAGGTAAGATTCCTTTGGAATATTCCCCAAAACATTAAACCAACCCTATTCTGGCATATTGTATGCAAACCCTGGCTTCGAGATCGAAACTTGGCCGTCAGTGGACTACTATTAGTCGGAAATTTCGTAAGAACGATGAATCCATCCATTTACAAGTAAGATTTCTTTGGAATATTCCCCGAAACATGAAACCAAACCTATTCTAACATATTGTATGCAAACCCTGGCTCCGAGATCGAAACCTGGCCAGGAGCGGACTAGTATAAGTCTGAGAGTTCGTAAGAACAATGAATCCATCCATTTACAGGTAAGATTCCTTTAGAATATTCCCCGAAACATTAAACAAACCCTATTCTGGCATATTGTATGCAAACCCTGGCTGCGAGATCGAAACCTGGCCGTTAGTGGACTACTATTAGTCGAAAATTTCGTAAGAACGATGAATCCATCCATTTACAGGTAATATTCCTTTGGACTAATCCCCGAAACATTAAACAAACCCTATTCTATCATATTATATGCAAACCCTGGCTCCGAGATCGAAACATGGCCGTCAAGGCACTACTATAAGTCGAGAATTTCGTAAGAATGATGAATCCATCCATCCATTTACAGGTAAGATTCCCCTGGAATATTCCCCGAAACATTAAACCAACCCTATTCTAGCATATTGTATGCAAACCCTGGCTCTGAGATCGAAACCTGGCCAGGAGCGGACTAGTATAAGTCTGAGAGTTCGTAAGAACAATGAATCCATCCATATACAGGTAAGATTCCTTTAGAATATTCCCCGAAACATTAAACAAACCCTATTCTGGCATATTGTATGCAAACCATGGCTCCGAGATCGAAACTTGGCCGTTAGTGGACTATTATTAGTCGAAAATTTCGTAAGAATGATGAATCCATCCATTTACAGGTAAGATTCCTTTGGAATATTCCCCGAAACATGAAACCAACCCTATTCTAGCATATTGTATGCAAACCCTGGCTCCGAGATCGAAACCTGGCCAGGAGCGGACTAGTATAATTCTGAGAGTTCGTAAGAACAATGAATCCATCCATTTACAGGTAAGATTCCTTTAGAATATTCCCCAAAACATTAAACAAACCCTATTCTAGCATATTGTATGCAAACCCTGGCTCCGAGATCGAAACCTGGCCATTAGTGGACTACTATTAGTCGAAAATTTCTTAAGAACGATGAATCCATCCATTTACAGCTAAGATTCCTTTGGAATAATCCCCGAAACATTAAACAAACCCTATTCTAGCATATTATATGCAAACCCTGGCTCCGAGATCGAAACATGGCCGTCAGGGCACTACTATAAGTCGAAAATTTCATAAGAATGATGAATCCATCCATCCATTTACAGGTAAGATTCCCCTGGAATATTCCCCGAAATATTAAACCAACCCTATTCTAGCATATTGTATGAAAACCCTGGCTCCGAGATCGAAACCTGGCCAGGAGAGGACTAGTATAAGTCTGAGAGTTCATAAGAACAATGAATCCATCCATTTACAGGTAAGATTCCTTTAGAATATTCCCCGAAACATTAAACAAACCCTATTCTGGCATATTGTTTGCAAACCCTGGCTCCGAGATCGAAACCTGGCCGTTAGTGGACTACTATTAGTCGAAAATTTCGTATGAACGATGAATCCATCCATTTACAGGTAAGATTCCTTTGGAATAATCCCCGAAACATTAAACAAACCCTATTCTAGCATATTGTATGCAAACCTTGGCTCCGAGATCGAAACCTGGCCATCAGGGGACTATTATAAGTCAAAAATTTCGTAAGAATGATGAATCCATCCATCCATTTACAAGTAAGATTCCATTGGAATATTCCCCGAAACATTAAAAAAACCCTATTCTGGCATATTATATGCAAACCCTGGCTCTGGGATCGAAACCTGGCCATCAGTGGACTACTATAAGTCAAAAATTTTATAAGAACGATGAATCCATCCATCCATTTACAGGTAAGATTTCTTTGTAATATTCCATGAAACATTAAACCAACCCTATTCTAGAATATTGTATGCAAACCCTTGCTCCAAGATCGAAACCTAACCATTAGTGGACTACTATAAGTCAGAAATTTCATAAGAACGATGAATCCATCCATTTACAGGTAAGATTGTTTTGGAATATTCCTCGAAACATTAAACAAACCTTATTCAGGCATATTATATGCAAATCATGGATCCGAGATCGAAACCTGTCTAGAAGCAGACTAGTATAGGTTTGAGAGTTCGTAAGAACGATGAATACAACTATTTACGGGTAAGAGTCCACGAGAATATTCTCAGAAACCTTAAACACACACAAATTCATCAACTTCGAGAAAAAAACTGGCTTCGAGATCGAAACATGGCCATGAGCGGACTACTATAAGTCTAAAAGTTCGCAAAGACGATGAATACAACCATTTATGGGTAAGATTCCATGGGAATATTCTCAAAAACCTTAAATACACACAAATTCGTCAACTTTGATATGGAAACTAGCTCCGGGATCGAAACCTGGCCATGAGCGGACTACTATAAGTCCGAAAGTTCGCAAAGACAATGAATCCAACCATTTATGGGTAAGATTCCATGGGAAGATTCTCAAAAACCTTAAACACACACAAATTCGTTAACTTTGAGAAATAAACTGGCACCGAAATCGAAACTTGGCCATGAGTGGACTACTATAAGTCTGAGACTTTGTAAGAACAATGAATCCATCCATTTACAGGTAAGATTCCTTTGGAATATTCCCCAAAACATTAAACCAACCCTATTCTGGCATATTGTATACAAACCATGGCTTCGAGATCGAAACCTGGCCGTCAGTGGACTACTATTAGTCGGAAATTTCGTAAAAACGATGAATCCATCCATTTACAGGTAAGATTCCTTTGGAATATTCCCCGAAACATGAAACCAACCCTATTCTAGCATATTGTATGCAAACCCTGGCTCCGAGATCGAAACCTGGACAGGAGCGGACTAGTATAAGTCTGAGAGTTCGTAAGAACAATGAATCCATCCATTTACAGGTAAGATTCCTTTAGAATACTCCCCGAAACATTAAACAAACCCTATTCTGGCATATTGTATACAAACCCTGGCTCTGAGATCGAAACCTGGCCATTAGTGGACTACTATTAGTCGAAAATTTCGTATGAACGATGAATCCATCCATTTACAGGTAAGATTCCTTTGGAATAATCCCCGAAACATTAAACAAACCCTATTCTAGCATATTGTATGCAAACCCTGGCTCCGAGATCGAAACCTGGCCGTCAGGGCACTACTATAAGTCGAAAATTTCGTAAGAATGATGAATCCATCCATCCATTTAAGGTAAGATTCCATTGGAATATTCCCCGAAACATTAAACCAACCCTATTCTAGCATATTGTATGCAAACCCTGGCTCCGAGATCGAAACCTGGCCAGGAGCGAACTAGTATAAGTCTGAGAGTTTGTAAGAACAATGAATCCATCCATTTACAGGTAAGATTCCTTTAGAATATTCCCCGAAACATTAAACAAACCCTATTCTGGCATATTGTATGCAAACCCTGGCTCTGTGATCGAAACCTGGCTGTTAGTGGACTACTATTAGTCGAAAATTTTGTAAGAACGATGAATCCATCCATTTACAGGTAAGATTCTTTTGGAATAATCCCCGAAACATTAAACAAACCCTATTCTAGCATATTGTATGCAAACCATGGCTCCGAGATCGAAACCTGGCCATCAGGGGACTACTATAATTCGAAAATTTCGTAAGAATGATGAATCCATCCATCTATTTACAAGTAAGATTCCATTGTAATATTCCCCGAAACATTAAAAAAAACCTATTCTGGCATATTATATGCAAACCCTGGCTCCGGGATCGAAACATGGCCATAAGTGGACTACTATAAGTCCAAAATTTTATAAGAACGATGAATCCATCCATCCATTTACAGGTAAGATTCCTTTGGAATATTCCACGAAACATTAAACCAACCCTATTCTGGAATATTGTATGCAAACCCTTGCTCCAAAATAGAAACCTAGCCATTAGTGGACTACTATAAGTTGGAAATTTCGTAAGAACGATGAATCCATCCATTTACAAGTAAGATTCTTTTGGAATATTCCCCAAAACATTAAACAAACCTTATTCTGGCATATTGTATGCAAACCCTAGCTTCGAGATCGAAACCTAGCTAGAAGCGGACTAGTATAGGTTTGAGAGTTCGTAAGAACGATGAATACAACTATTTACGGGTAAGAGTCCACGAGAATATTCTCATAAACCTTAAACACACACAAATTCATCAACTTCGGGAAAACAACTGGCTCCGAGATCAAAACCTGGCCATGAGCGGACTACTATAAGTCTAAAAGTTCGCAAAGCCGATGAATACAACCATTTATGGGTAAGATTCCATGGGAATATTCTCAAAAACCTTAAATACACACAAATTCATCAACTTTGATATAGAAACTAGCTCCGGGATCGAAACCTGGCCATGAGCGGACTACTATAAGTCCGAAAGTTCACAAAGACAATGAATCCAACCATTTATGGGTAAGATTCCATGGGAAGATTCTCAGAAACCTTAAACACACACAAATTCGTTAACTTCGAGAAATAAACTGGCACCGAAATCGAAACTTGGCCATGAGTGGACTACTATAAGTCTGAAAGTTCGCAAAGACGATGAATCCACCCATTTACGGGTAAGATTCCATGGGAATATTAGAAACCTTAAACACACACAAATTTGTATACTTCGAGAAACAAACTTGCTCCAAGATCGAAACTGAATAGTGATGACAAATGTTTTTTGCAGAAGTGAAAAATTTAGCAGAAATGAAAAATTATTTAGCAGAAGTGAGAAATATTTTAGCAGAAGTGAATAAAATTTAGCAAAAGTGAGAAAAATTTAGCAGAAGTGTTTATACCTCAATGACAACTCTTATAAAGGTTGTCAATAGCGATGAAAAGAAAATTTAGCAGAAGTGAGAAGTTTTTTGCAGAAGTGAATAAAATTTAGCAGAAATGAGAAAAATTTAGCAGAATTGGGATTTTTTTCGCAGAAGTGAGAAAATTTTAGCAGAAGTTTTTATACCTCTACGACGACTCTTAAGGGGGTTTTAGAAGGTCTACTTATCCATTTGTTCTTATCTTTTCCATCTCCCATCATAGCCATCCATTTACATCATAACCGTCCATTTATTTTATTTCCTTAACATTTTTTCCTTATCATGTTTTTATAAAAGTACATGTAAAATATAAGCAGACATGTAAATGTGGAAGGGTGGTTGAAATCCAAGTCTTAGACAGAGGAGGTTTAGGTTCGATTCACCTTAGCCTCATTTTTTTTTCAAAATCAATTTATCATTTTACAATCCTTGTAAAGGTTGTGAATATTGATCAGAAAAAAAATCACAAATCTACCAATATTGTGAAGCCGGAAGGATGGTTGATGACTTGTGCGAAAATACAGTATGCATGGGTACAAATCTTTACCAAGAACATTTTTAAAAATAATATTTGTTTTATCTTTAACAACCCTTGTGGAAGTTGTTATACAATGATTCACTACTTTTACGGTATGAGTTGTTAAATTCTAGAGGTGGTAACTACTCTGTGCAACTCTATTTACACAAACGTAGTGGTTTAGATTCTCATCACTACTCTTTGGTCCTCTCTGGTCCTAAGAGTTGGACGTTTGTTTGACAACTTTTGTTTGGAAAAGGTTATAAAACATTCCACCTTTTACGACTTAAAAAATACGAGTTGTCAATCTATAGTTGTAGATCACTATTTTTCCCGTAGTGAGAAGGAATTTGTTCATAAATCAAGATCCAATAAGGACGGGATGGTGTGATTGAACCTGGAATTAAACGATGGTTTATTGTTCGGGTTGAGAAATGTGTTTTGAAGATAATGTTTCAACCAGTGTTTACACAAATATGGATTTGTGATGTGATTTACAAATTGGAGGTTCAACTTGGTAGAAGTGTATGTTATATGTTTTGGTTTTATGATGTAGTATGGGATGCAGAATAAGGCTGAATGAGGTGGAATACGTATTTACTTCTTGAAGAGTGTTAGTAATCATAAACTATAAAGAATGGGTTACAAAGTTTGAAGAAAGGATGGGGCTGTGAGGTCTCATGTAGAAGCAAGTCCAGCAACGCTTCGAAGTTATGCACGAGATGTTATAAATTTATGTTCTTAAGTCTATGTTAAAGTATTCTTGACGGCTTGCACGTAATTTTAAGAATGTGCCCGATCTCAAAAGAATGTACCATGGTAATATGGGCATTCACACGGTATATATTCTGAGCAAGTATGTTGGATATGATGGTGGTAAAAAGTATGTCAGATTGGTGATGGCTTGGGAATCTTTCAAAGGATTAAGCTTTTTAATCACAGTGGAGATGTATGATGGTTTGTTTCAGATACACGGTAATCATGACATGTGTTGGAGTATGATATTAAAATCCATTCTTCCTTTATGGATTAGAGTTCAATATGTTGTTAGCTTACTGATTAGGTAGAGCTAGCAATGATTCTTATGGATAGTTCTCTTAGTGATCTATGGTGGAGTCAGTGCAAGGATTCGTTGATGGTGATTGAATATTTTCATGGTGTTTGTGAAACATGATCAATTTCACAAGTGTTCTTTTGTAGAAGATGGTTTGAAGAGTTTTATCAATGTCGTGGTGTTTTGGTCGAAGAGATGGTTCTATGAAGATGGAATTTCAGGTTTGATCTTCAACAATAATTATACAGGTATATAGAGATGGTGGGAAACCGTATGAAGGTGATTCTTTGTTTGATCATCTCATGCTTGATAACATGATCCGAGGTGGAGAATTGTGGGATTTTACCAGTGGTTAAGAGTAGGAGCTTTGGTTAAACTCTACCATGCATAAACTTATTCCTAAAGTTTAGGAAAACTTGTTCCCAAAGTTAGGGTTTCTTAAGGGCCAAGTTAGTTTCTCTATATAAAGGATTAGAATTAGAGGAGTAGAGATAATCCAACCTAGAAGAGTGGTAAAACCTTGTGATTAGGTTTTTGGTCTCTTTGTTAGAGAGGATCAAGTGCTACCGTGAAGGTCAATATCGATGTTAGAGAAAAACTTGTAGAGAGAGGATTTTGGTGTTCTAGTGTGTCGGGTTTAGAGCTTTGCCCTAAACCAAGTTTCTAGTTGCCATGTTTCTCCTCTGTTAGTAGCAGTTATGAAGACGATGTAGAAGAGAAGACATGAGGCTGGTTAATTTGGCGAATGTTAGAGAGTTGATTTCTATGGTTTCTCTAATGGTGTTCTCGGGTATGTCTTGTTAACTCTTTGGATCTTGTTTTGGTTTGCGGAAAGAGCATGTAATGGTCTTTGATTAATGGAAGTTTTTCTGGTGTTGTTGGCCGTGGACGTAGCTTGTAAAGGTGAACCACGTATATCTTGTGTTGTGTGGTTGTTTATTTTCTGTCTCCCTTATTACTTCTCCCATGTTTGGTTCAAATCACCAATTGCTCTTTGTGATCTTGTGATTTGAACCAATTGGTTTATTACTCCGCTGATCAATTTCGGTTTATTACTCCGCTGATCAATTTCATTAGTTAATTCTCTCTTATTACTTTTCGGTTTTTTTTTTCCAACACCCTATACTGCTCCTTGAAAATTCATCACCACCTCTTGCCACTCCAAATAGAACTCCATCTTAAATGAAACCCATCACTGCTACAACTTGATACATCTCATCAAACCCATCACCACCTCATGTTACAACAACGCTTGTACTGCATCTTAAAAATTCATCACCACCTCTTGCTACCACTAAATGAAACCCCTCACTGTTACAACTTGACAGATCTTCTCTTGATACATCTCATCAAACCATCACCACCTCTTGTTACCTTATAAACCTACAAAACACCTTGATGCTTCACCTTGATAAATCGTCACCGCCTCTTACAAACCCAAATTAAACCCCATTTTGTTACCATAATCGCCACTATCATAATACAGCCTCTACCAAAAATCATCACCACTAGCAGATTTGCAACCCCAAACTCTAAAGCACGTCTACAAATTTCAGATCAACTAATGCAAAACACAGATCCGTGACTTCATCAAACCAAGAAGTCACAGAAGCTGGAAGAAAAAAAGGTTAAAATATCTAAAAAAAACCGAAAAAAAGAAAGAAATTGAAACTGAAAAAAAGTCAGAGGAGTGACAACTAGAGACTTAATTAATTTTAGGCCAGATTAGTGACAATTACAAAGGACAGATGTTTGTGAGTTCTTTATTAAAGGGCATACCTAGTCAATTAGAGACTTAACTAATTTTAGGCCAGATGAGTGACAACTAGAAGGTGTTAACTTGTACTGAAATTACATAGGCATCAAGGCAAGACGATGGAGTGGGTGATTAACAATACCTATCCATAGGCACGCATGACTTAACTCTCTTGACTCTTGAGACACTTCAAAGGGTTAAATTTCACCTCCATATGTTCCTACCTTCACTTGGAATACAATCTGGCGACACATTACCTCATAAAAAACCTTGAACACATATTGTACTCTCTGATCCTATTTCAAATTTATAGGTTGTCAATAGATCCTTTACCAAAAGTTGACATCTTCTACATTGAATATTTATAAAAAAAAAATTATGGTATTATGGATCGTTACTTTCTAAGATTTTAGTTTTCAAAATTGGTCTCTTCAAGTCCCACGACTTTCTAAGTTTATATATCCAGTTTGTTTTTAACATTTTAGTTAGCCATATTATGTTTGTTACTAACTTTAAACTTGATGTCATCTTCTACTGTGAACTTTATGTGATTTCAGAATCTAAATAGTTATACCTCTTTCATACGTATCAAGTAATCCATCGTATATCCCAACAATTCTTCTACAACAATCCCTTTCTTTTTCCGTTTTCGGACCATCGGTAGCCATTATTATCAAACGCAATCTGTCTAATTTTTATTGATGTTATGTATTTGCAATGTTCATTTTTCTTATATAAATAGATTGTGGAAAAACTAAAACAAAAAAGAACATAAGTATTTCATCGGGTCTAAGTTACCATATCCAAAATACTACGGACACTGCTTCTGGTGCCTTGTTTATTCAAATTCATCGTTGCATTCTAGACATTACATGCAATACCAATCATTGGCGAAGTGAGATATTGCGCAAGTGTGGTCAATGTATCCCTTACATACATGTAATAATAACAACACGTCAATTTTTTTCAAGGTGTCCAGTTGTAAATGGTATGAATCTAATGGATTTGAATTGTACCTCAATCTTAGATATCACCTTCTTCTCACATAACATAGCAATTGAGGAAGGAAAAATCTTGACCACTCTTTACATAGGCAGAGTTAGCCAAACTATGTTTTGAAATTATCTTACGTGGAAATTATTATTAATCCATATTTTAGTTGGCTCCTATCGAAGCCGATCTAATTAGTCCTATAGAAAGTTAATCTTAATTTTTTGGCCTTATTTCTTGACCAAATTATTGAAGTATTCTCAGTCATGTTCTTCTTTGTGTGATCTACCCATCTGTATCTACTCTACCTTATAACCCAGTGAATGAAACCTATACATATTGATCCGTAATATGATATTGTTAATTTGTAATCAAGAGGTCGCATGATTTGAGAATGTAAAATATAAAAAATATTCTATAAACATCGGAGGAGAAATTTAGATTTATGATTTAGAGTTTTTTATGATGATTTTGATGAACAAACAAATATTTTCAAACAGTTGTTGTCTTTGTAGGTAGTTGTCGTGAAACAACTCGACATTGATGATCTTTCAGGAAAAAAAAAATAGTACTTGAGAGAGCGATAATGTTCTCTTATGCGGGCACACCAATTACCTTTATATAATACGAATACAGTTTCAGTGATCCAACAGTCATGATCATATTGTCTTATACGTTCCGGTATCATCCTCGAAATATTTTATTTTTTTCCTTATTAATGGTGCTAAAAAAAACCAATTACATCTTTCACAATACAATGTTGCATGTTTTGTGAAGATTTTTTTTACTTGGTCAATAAAACTCACTAAAAAATAAAAACTATTATTATCTACTACTATTACCAACACCCACCACCATAAAAACCATCCACTTCCACTATTTCTTCCGCTAATAGTAATGTTACCGCCTCCACCATTCACAAACACCCGCCACCGTTTATATTAACCCTACTTCCACTACCACCATTAGAAATAATATAGCTTTTAGTACAATTATTTATTAGTAAAATTATGTATTTATGTTAGATTATTAAAGGGACATTTATAATAGAAATTTAATTAATCATCCTGAACAGTCGATGAGACACTAATTAATAAAGTATTTAAAAATGGTTAAGTTAAACAAACCCCAGCGATAAATTTATCTTTGCCAAGGACAAATCCTGACCACTCTTTACATTGACAAATCGATAATAAATAATTTCATATGTTCTGATCTTGATTCTTATCGTTCATTTAGTTATTACATAAGATGGAAATTCATTGCACCAATTTTTTTAAATGGACATGTGTTTTATCATGTTTATTTTAACATTAGAATGATCAACCACGTTTTATACTTTATAATATAACGTTGCATTGAAAAATTAGCATAATATGTTTTTGTTCACCAATACCCGCCACCACCATAAAACCATATGAATCCATTTTTTTATCCACCACCACCTAGTGGCAGAGCTAAGGGTTGACTAACCTGGCTTTAACCCCTTAAATTTTTAATAACTACATGAATTTTTTAGTTTATTTTATAAATAATATTTTGTCCATATATATTTATGGTTTAGTCCACAAAGTTTACTTGTTTCTTAAAAAAAAAAAAAAGGCCTCCTCAATGTCAATTTTTGATTCCACCACTGCCACCATCACTGCCGCCCACCCCATGTAGGTTATTGGACGCAATTCTAATTTTCAATCACAAATGCCATGTATGAGGTTTAGATTGAACAAAATGTCGTCAATTGATTGGTTTCATTATTTTTTTTCCGTGTATATATTTTTTTTGTATTCCAATCAATTTTATTTTAACATTAAAAAATCATGATTTATATGATATAGTACCAAAGATAACAGGGGAACCATTTGGGTGATCCAACTACGATCATGAAAATATTATCTTGTATGATATCATCCCGGAAATATATGGTACATTCCTTTATCAAAAGTGTTAAAAACAACCAACCACATCTTCCACACTACGATATTATCGATGTTGTAACGACAACATAAAATTAGTATTGTCAATCACTACTCACCAGCACTCACCGTCACTACTTCTTCCACCACAACCTAGGGGCAAAGCCAAGATTTTGAGGAAAGAGGGAGAAAAAACTCTTGGCAAGTTGGATACATGTGAAAAATGGACTTCGTATCCCACTTTATGATAAAAGAACAAAAATAAATATAATTGTGCTTGGAGCCACCCTTAACCACCACTAATCTTTCGGCCTCCACCTCTTCTACTACTCATTGTCGCCAAAAATGTCTATTGATATTATTTATCAAAATTACTTATTAATAGAGATACATATTATAATTAACAAGCCTCTAACCCGGTGCATACGCACCTAGAGTGTGTAAAGCGTTTGTGTGTAAAAGTCGCATTAACTAACCCCTACATGATATAATTTGTACTGCAACCTCATCAAATTTCAACTCCGTACTTAGTTTGTGATGAAACGGCATGCAACAAAGGAAAAGTGCACCTTGATTTGTGTGCTGAGATGACGTGAAGCAAAGGCAAAGTATAGAAGTATATGTTGCACCCGTCGATGTAAAAGCAAACATCGAATTGCATTTTCTAATGTTGTTCCAGAATTTTTTTCTGACATTGGTCAGCTTTTATAGTCCAAAATTTCCTTCTAAAATGGAGGAAATTCTATCACCAGATGTAATCTTTTCTTCTTGACGACATATCAAACATTTGGGATTTGAGGTTTTCTTGCTTTTATAATTTCTTTCTTCATACTGTAACATGGATCCATAATACGAACTTATTTTGTTTTGCCAATAAAGCAGCTACCTGTGATATAGTTGGTAAGTTGTAATGGACATGCATCTTTTTATCTCTTTCCAAGGACCCTCAATCTGACTTGTGCCTTTTCAGATTCTTCATGACTATCTCTTGTCATTCAGAACCCCTCTGCAAAAGGATTAGTTCCCCCTACCGATAATTTCCCTCTTTCTACTCAAAAAAATTGAGTATGCCTCAAAACTGGTTTCAATTCCATATATTTGTGAAGTGCTAACAAAACAGGAAATAACAAATCTCATATAGGTCGTTTTTGTGAGTTGGACCCAGTTAAACGTTTAACTTTAACCCAGTAAGGGTAGGTATTGTATGTGTAACCAGGTAAGGTTCTTTGGTGTCTTGGGGTGTGTTAAGGATAGTCTCACACCGCCTAAATTCCATATATTTGTGAAGTGCTAACAAAACAGGAAATAACAAATCTCATATAGGTCGTTTTTGGCTTGGAAACAGTCCTCATAGTAGTGCCTTTAGATCGCTATAGTCCCTGGTTGGGCATAATAAGTAATAACTTTTATAAACTCGAGTCTCTGTAAAGGTAATAACAAAAATGCTGGAATAACTCAGCTGGTTGGATCGTGTGGCCCTTAACCATAAGGTTACATGTGCAATCCCTGTTTCTAGCGTTTTTTTGTTTTTTGTGGTTCAATCCCTGTTTCTAGCGTTTTTTTTTGTTTTTTTGACTGAACTTGAAGAGGCTGAGTATTGGAGAGATTAAATTTAGAAATAGAGACCCCAGTATGCCAAGCCAGCATTGTTTTCCCAGAAGCTTCACTTGGTTGTTTCCTTATTCCTTGCGGGAAACGTAATTGCTAAATTCAGAACTCGGTGCGTAAAACTCGTTTAATTATTACCTTTCTAAGATTATGCAGTTCCCTTCAAAGGTGCATCTTGTGAGTCCTTGTCTGTGGTGCGAACCTTTTCTCAAGAGCTTCCCAGACTTAGTGAGATGTTGACAAACCAAGAACACGACTCAATACACTCTCTGTTAGAAGGCTCTTGAATGCTTCCATAACTTTGTAGTTTGTATCCTTTTAAAATAAGCATGCACTGTGTTGTCCACGGTAGAATATTTTTTTTTTTTGATAGGTAAAGAATTTGGTGCTAGCGAGTTTCGGACTTAGGTCCCTGGTATTATCTGATAAGACCACGTGTGGAGCCAGTATCAATATATATAGTGGACTTTGAGGGCAAAGTCCCATTTAAGGAGGGTGGAATGATAAGACCACGTTTTATGGAATATGTCAACGGTGTTGACCCGATGCGTCACTCAAGCATATTTGGCATATATGATTCTTTATACGGGTCAAGTCTTTCATGATTGTGGAAGCCACCCTGGCTAGCAAGTGAAGGGCACATCGAGCACACAAGTCCAATGGAGACACAAGGCATTGGATAAGCATAAATTATTTATTATTAGAAATAATATATTTATTTAGGTATCTTATTATCTTTTAAAGTATTTAATTATTTTATTTAGAGTTTATATTTGTTTGGAATAGTATTTTAGGAGTAGTATTGTTTTCTTATTTTCCAAGTAATGTAGCCTATAAATAGGCCTTATCAATTGATTAATCACAACAAGAAAATTATTAAACAAATTGCTACCCTTTGGTTTATTGATTTCTTTGAATCATGACCTTTTGAGCTTGAGCTGTTGGCCGTTGGTTAAGAAATAAATCCGCCATCATCATCATCCATCACTACCACCACTTTCACCGTTTTCATCATTAAAAAAAAAAAAAAAAAAAAAAAACTATCTATCGGTGCTTATATTCAACTGCACAGTTATCTGGTGTTGAGAAGTATCATCGTGGCGTCAATTGCTTCAGTTAATATAGGTGCAGTTGCTTTGTTCAAATCGAAGAGATCAAACACGTGAAGGTCAACGCTGTTATTGGATTTGTTCGTAGTCAAGGCTTATCATTACAAAGGTCAGGGGGAAATTATTGTCTGGTTGGTTCAGTTAATTTTAGTTTGCATATTTATTGGTTTTCCCTATTTCCCGCCCTATTTTTCCTATTTCACATCCATTCATAATTTCTAAAATCAATTTACATTTCACTTTTGATTTTTACTATGTACCACTCCCAAGAGTCACTTTGACTAAACAATTACCATTTTAGTTTATCTTCTTTACCGATCTCTCATTTTCACCGAACAAAACAAAAAACTAAGATTCCCGTTAATTATTATTTTAAAACTAGCTAAGTTACTGATTAACGTAATCCATAGTCTTTTTAATCATCGACCGAAAGTTTTTTAATCACTGATGATGTTCGATCGGTAAAATCACTGATGATGTTCGATCGGTAACTTTCCTATAATATTTGAAGAACCCGTCATTCAATTAGGGACGAACGTTAATGATTATGATCGTCCATTTTTGGAGGACAATTGATAGTTTCAGTAACCGGACGACTACTAAAGACGGTAGTTGATCAGTTCTGATCAAATAATTCATTATCACTTTATCATTTTTAACGGGATCAATAACAATCAATAATGGTAAAGAACGACCAATTGTTAAGAAGACTCACAACAGCCGTCAATGACCTCTTCCACTCAACTTTGAGAGATTGTAGTTTTTGTAATTAATTGAATCCATGAAGGGCAGGTATTGGGATCCGCTGATTTTAGGATTCTATGTGAGAAACTCATTGGCTTGTGTTTGATGCTCAACATCATTCATGCGGTTATCATTTGGCAAGAAGGAAAATAATGAATAAACAAACTTAGAAAATTGTGATTGAAGGTGGAGGCAGATTGTAGTAAAGAAAGTGTGATCAGAGGTGGAGACGGATTGTAGAGATGGAGAAAAGAAATAGTCGTCGGTGATTGAGATGGGGAAGAAGAAGTGATGTTATAACTTAGGGTTTTTGTATTGTGTAGTTGTTGCCTGTTGGGTAATTTTATTATTGGGTTTAAATAAAATGCCAAGGGATGATGTTTAGGATATATAAAAATGTATTTGAGTGGTACTTAGGATTATTGGGGATGGGATTTTATGTGGATAGGAAATAGGGAAAGTGGGGATGGGAAATAGGGAAAACCTATTTATTTGTTTAGTTCAGTTTGATTTAGTTTGCATACTTTTTCTGTCGGGATCATTCAAGTTTTTTCTTCCCATCGTCCAATACTCCTACATGCATCACTGCGTACCATCACATGTGGAGCCAACATATCTTCACCATCACTTAGGAAACCCTAATCCTAAATAGCCACTAACTGCATCTTGCACGTGTCTACCCGATCTGTTTTATTTTTTCCATATTAGTTCCCAAAAGTTACATCTGTAAACTATAGCCAGCCCCAGCAGCGGTACCCACGTAAACCACAGTTAAGTCCATCAACCGTGAAAACAATAGTTTCCGGTTAATCCAATATGTACATACCAGTGCAGCAACACAAAAAGGTTGTTATGCCAACAATTTGACGCAAGAGATCCGAAGGGTTGGTTATTCCAAGCACAATAAATTTTGAATTCCATAAAATTTCGTCGGATCACTTTGTGAATGTAGCTACTGATCACCTTATTGGTAGTCCGTTCAAATGGTACAAGTGGATGCAAGATTATATTTCAGGTTCTTGGAAGAATTTTTGTTTTGCTTTATTAAAGCGTTTCGGAAGTGATGATCCATCTCTTGTGTCGGCTAACTTGCAACGAAATTTAGACGACAACCGTGCTTATTGGAGATTCGCATTCCAAGACTTTAAGGAGCGTCAAAGAGATAAAATTGTTAAACCACATGCAACTATATCTGATTGTTCCATCATTGAAACTTCAAAATCCAGTGAACCGATTAAAATTTCAGATACGGTCAATATTCCTCTGGAAGTTGTCGAAAAAGAAAACCAGGTTATGGGTGCGACAGAAACGGACCTTGGGGGCAAGGTCCTATTTAAGGAGGGTGGAATGATAAGACCACGTTTTATGGAACATGTCAACGGTGTTGACTCGATGCGTCACTCAAGCATATTTGGCATATATGATTCTTTATATGGGTCAAGTCTTTCAAGATTGTGGAAGCCACCCTGGCTCGCAAGTGAAGGGCGCAACGAGCACACAAGTCCAATGGAGGCACAAGGCATTGGATAAGCATAAATTATTTATTACTAGAGATAATATATTTATTTAGATATTTTATTATATTTTATGTATTTAATTAATTAATTTAGAGTTTATATTTGTTTGGAATAGTATTTTAGGAATAGTATTGTTTTCTTATTTTCCAAGTAATGTAGCCTATAAATAGGCCTTATCAATTGATTAATCACAACAAGAAAATTATTAAACAAATTGCTACCTTTTGGTTTATTGATTTCTTTAAATCATGACCTTTTGAGCTTGAGCTGCTGGCCGTTGGTTAAGAAACAAATCGTTTCTTATCATTATCAACCAATGACTTTATTATAGTGACACTAGTCCACAGTATATAATTTATGTCACTAAGTTCGACATTATGTGTGTCATCGGTATTTGTTTAAGCAGACCGCGTTTAAAATTTAACGCTGAGTTTGCTCATCAAGACAAATGATATATTATTCATCATATACCACGGATTAATTTGATACTTGGTGCATTTGGTACAATGTATTCTGCTGCTGTAAACACGTTTGTTTCCTTTTAATTGGAATAATCACTTGATCTCAGAGACATAGAAAAGTAGATAATGCGTACGGCAGTTTTACATTAGAAATATATATTGTAGAAGGAGAAGCCACAATTATTGGTAACAGTAGGAGGTGAAAAGAAACACACAACAACTGGAAAATAAAATAACGGTGAACAGTATGATAGTGGTTCTCATCCTCGTGATGCTCAACATGTTTGTCAATATCTAACAATACCTCTCTTCTTCATCACCAAAGTTGCGTGATCCACAGCTTCAACCAGTTAGCCTATAATTTGGTAATTGAAGGGACTTGACCGGCATCTATCCGCTGGATATCCTCTACGAGAGTTCTGTAATGCCTCTCTACTTCCTCGGAAGATTTCCCTCCCACCGCATTGGCTATGTTTTGCCAGCGGTCAGGCGTGTCCTTGATATATTTGACTAAGGCCATTTCAAAAGATTTATTTTCCTCCCATGTCCAAGATGAGCTTGAGCTACCTTTAGAAGCCATCAGTTACTTACCTGGATGTTAAATTAAATAAGCAGACAGTGGTTCTAAATCAAAATCATGCGAAAAGAAAACACATACATACAACAGAGCTATACAGGAGAAAAAACTGATATCAAGATAGAACGGTGTTTGGTACGTGGTGAAGATATTAATAGAAATGAGATTCGAAGAGGAGGAAGAGCTGCACAACAAACCTCTTTCTAGCTGCTACGAAAGATTGACACCCGGAACAGCTGGCCATAGAGTCTCCTATTTATGCACAATGGAAGTTGGAGATGGCGGGGTGTGAATGTGAATTTTGGAAAAAAGAAAGGGGTATAGTACTGTTTTCTTCTAATTTGAGGACATTTTTCTGGTACATCACGTGAATTTTTAGTTTTATATGGTGTACTCTTCTTTGGAATTATCGAATTGAATGGTTTCCATGTTTTTTTGTTAGATTTGCTTGATTTGCTTTCATCACATTAGGGAAAAAGTTCACAATCTGCTGACGCAGAATTCTGTTGGACCGTATGGCCAATCTGCCTAACTAATATGACGGATGATAACCATGGTGTTGATGGACTACAAAGCCGTCCAATGAATATCATGTTGAGATTATTAGTCCCACATTGTCCGGGTATATAAGATCCTGCGGTTTATAATTCCTTAGGGCCTCTCCACTCATTTCCAATTAGTTTTGAGTTGGATGTTCGTATTCTATCATGGTATCAGAACAGGCTATTTGCGACGCGTTATTTGGCCGCGCCTTTACTCCGCGTCACCCGATTTAATTGTCCACGTGTTAGACCTAACGAGAGCAGGCTATTTGCACGATTTAATTGTCCACGTGTTAGACCCAACGAGGCTACACGTGAGGGGACGTAGTGAGAATATTAGTCCACGTACGTGTTAGACCCAACGAAACTACACGTGAGGGGGCGTGTTGAGATTATTAGTCCCACATTGTCTGAGAATCTTATAATCCCTTAGGACCTCTCCACTCATTGTTGCCAATTAAATTTGAGTTAGATGCCCGTATTCTAACATATTATGCCTCAATCTTCCATTTTATTCTCTGTTTTGATCTTGTTGTTTTATTCTCTGTTTTGATCTTGTTGTTTCCTAATCAATATTAGTGATCCTGATAAATTTCAATCTAGTGGTACGTTATTGAAGATATCATTGTGCTCTCAGAACAGATTAGTGCTACCAATTATTTGGCGCATAATCTCGCAAAGTACCCAACACACCAAGATTTAAATGAAAGGTGGACTTCTCCAACACCTCCTCCCTTCTTCTCTCTACTTGCTGACCACTTGTTTGTTTTTGTTTTTTCTTTCAAAATATCAAATAAAATAAAAGAATCCAGTGGTACCTTATGATCTAGTATTAGAGTATATTATTTATTATGACATCATAATTATTTTTTTATCAATTATTGAATTCTTAGTATCATTGTAGGCTAGACGACGAAGACATCAAGCTGACTGTTGAGATCAAAATCAAAGACCAAACACAAAAAAAAAAAAAGATCAAATTTGAGTTTAGTTCGTGGTGCCACGCTACGGTAGTGGAGCATATTTAATCGAGCGGGAGTATAGACTTCGTTTGTTGTGGAGCGAAGTTATAAAGTTCGTCCCACTGAGACGTACATATACATTACGTGTGTTGTGGGGCGTTGAAGAAATATACGCATGTTATGGAGCGTATTTATAATTCACGCCGGAATAAAGGACGAAGATATTATTCACCCCAGATGGGGCGTTTGCTCATATACACGCCTGAAAGCAGACGAGCATTATATATCCGCTCACTGTATGCGTATCAATGGGAAGAATGTTTTTGGTCCATCTCTAGAGCCCTACTTTCATCATTGGCCGTTAGATCCGGGGCACATTTAGAACAAAAATTGTCGAGCATAACTTTAACCCTTTTTTTTTTAATAAGAAAGGAAAATATATTAAAAATAATCATTGAATGTTTACATTCAGTTCATCTCTGAATAGAGATTTTAACCAAAATGGATAATCAGAAAACCAAGCTTGATTAATCCTACCAATTCTTGCTTTTTTGGCTAGGCTATTAGCAATTTCATTCGACTCTCTATGCACATAAGTGCACCTCCATTCCCTGAAACTAACTAAAAGACTTCTACAGTCCTGAATGACATTATTATTCGTCCATCTAATACTAGAAAAATCACCATTGATAGCTTTTACTACACTCTGGCAATCACCCTCCAAGTGTAGCTTTTCCACAGCTGAATCTCTTTCCCACTTAATTGCCGCCAGTGCTGCTAGAGATTCAGATCGTTCCTCATCTTGAGATATACGTGAGAAGGATTGAGCTCCACCAAATTTCCCTGCATCAGAAAACAACACTAGTCATATACCCATATAATTATTTGCTTTCAAATAGGCTGCATCAAAGTTAATCTTATAGAAACCATTCTCTGGTAATTTCCAAGGAATTATATTCCTAGTTAGATTCACATCAATTCTTGTGTTACTGCATTTTAAACAATTCTCATTCCAGTCAGTAATATCTTTGTTAACTTGTGCCACTAGTTGAGAAACTTGGATTGATCCATTGTCAAATACTACAGAACATCTAAGATTCCAGATGTGCCATATGGCAAATCCCACAAATTGAACAAATTTATCCTTTTCTTCCTTGGATACATTACTGGTATGGAACCAGCTAGTTATCCAACCCTGCAAATTGACATTAGTAATACTTCCTGTAATGTTAACATCAAGAGTAAACCAAAGCCTTTTAGTGACATCACAATTAATGAAGAGATGATTAGAAGTTTCAACTTCCTATTTACAGAATGGGAATTCACTACTTATATCAGCAACAAACCTTGTAGGATCAGAATTTCAAAAGAAGGACACATTTACGAAGTTTGATCAACAACACGTTGTGAATATCGCAGGATAATTTGAAAAATGACGTAACAGATGACGATGGCAGAAACATGAGAAAAGCGTGATGATTCTGCGAAGTTTAGAGTGTTTGCGAAGATTAGAATTAGACCTCTTGTGAGAATACCGCAAGTCAGATCTGAAATTAAAGGACAGCTTAGATGTCATCCACTATGTAATTACCCTACATAAGAAGCCGAATAGGCATAAGGAGAGAGAGATCTTTTTCAAGTGTTGAGCAAGTCATTAGGAGAGAGAAGGTCCAGAAAAGTTGTTAATTTCTTGGTTTCATTTATTTCCTTTCTTGTAAAATTTAGAAGATTAATCAATAAAGATTGTGATTGTTCATCTTAAAATGACTTAATTGTATGAATTCTTGTGAGGGGTGTAGTGTGGGACTTCCTGCTACTACATATCGGCGCTAGAAACAGGGAGGTGTTTGTTTTGAAGATCAAGATTGAAATTTTGATTTGGGAGAATTTGGAATAATTAGTGAATAATTTCATATAATTTTCAGTAATTCATTAAGATTGAAGAAATGGCTAGAAGAAGAAATGCTTCAATACAACCAATAACTGTTAGAATGAGTAAGAGACTTGCTGGAGAAATAAGGGATGAAGTTGGAGAATCTTCAAGAATGAACGCAATAAATAATGGAGAAAATCAAGTTCAACAACCAATTCAGCGTATGCCAACGCAAAATAGAACTATGGATCATGATAGAGTGAGTATACATACATGGCAATCAGATTCAGCAGATGAAGAGCAACAGTTAAGAAACGATAAACGAGTAGAGGGAGATCAGGAAGCTGTTGGAGGAATAATTCAGGGAAACGAAGAGATTGAAGCATTAGAGGCATTGAGACAAAGAATACATGAAGAAAGTAGAATAGAAGAAGAAGAACGTGCAAATTTGACAAGATAAAATCATGAGTGGAGGATGGAAAATACGAGACTACAAAATAAAAGATCAAGAAGTACTACAAGGTCAAATTCAAGATCAATTAGAAGAGAAGTAAGGCGAAATTCACCTGAAGAAAATGTTGATGGAAATATTCGACAAGAGGTACAAAATCCAAATGAAGAACATCGTGAAAATAGAGAAATGATTTAAGATCGCTACATTCCACATGGAGAAACTCTTTAAAATAGGCAACATCAAGAGCGAAATAACAAAGATGGTGAAGGAAATCAGGAAGAAGGTAGGAGAATATTGCATGGGATAAAAAATCGCCGAAATCGACAAGAAATTGAAGACGAAATCGAGAGACATTATGATAAAGAAACACGTCTAACTTGAGAAAGAGAAAGATTGAGAGCAGAAATGGAAGAACAAGAACTTCAAGTGGGAATACGCCAAAATAACCATGAAAATCGAGAAAGGAGGCATGAACAAAACCGCAATAATCGTAACATCAATCAAGAATATGATAGAGTAAAAAGGAGAGCTGAAAGACAACAAAGAGAATTGATAAGGGATGATCAAATTCGCAGCGGGGAAAATGAAAGGCAAAATAATATGCGAATACATGAAAGAAACGAGAGAGGAGATCGCAGAGAAAGGAAAGAAGAAAATGATGAAGAGGAAAGAGAAAGGCAAAATAGGCATGAACGCAGGAGAAGAGAAGTGGAATTAAAAAGACCAATGGATCAAAACCCTAGTGTAAATGAACAAATATTTAGAAAATCGGCAGAGATGAGAGGAATGCTAAATAACAGAAGAGACGGAGGAAGAAGGCAATTATATGAGGCCATTGAAGAAGCTGCAAAAACTCCATTCACACAAGAAGTACAATTTTGAGGAATACCCCCAAAATGCAATCTTCCTGCGTTAACTAGCATTTTTGACGGAAAGACATGTCCAATTCAACACATCAAGGCGTATGTGAGGTGTATGTTACAGTGGGAAAATCATGATGTTGTATTGTGCAAGTATTTTGCATATAGTTTAACAGGGGAGGCACTGAAATGGTTCGAGGGTTTTCCCAAGAAAACGATATCATCTTTCAACCACTTGCAAACTACGTTCTTAGGGGCTTATATAAGTAACAACTTTTCGCGACCAGGGATTGAAGATGTATTTGGATTAAAGTAGAGAATTGGAGAAATTTTGAATCATCTAACCATAAGGTGGAAGACAATGTGTGGTGAGATAGATGGTCGTGTGGATGAGAGATATCTCATTTTATCATTCATCAACGGAATGTTCACAACCGATATGCTATATATTCAAATTTTTAGAGTCAATAATACAATCACAATGACTAAGTTGCGGGAGATAGCTGCAGGAGGAGTATATTTCCCTTGAAGAAAAACAGAATGAAATGGAATCATATCCAGTAGCGAATACAAGCTCAAGAATAGCAATGAATGCGAGTTTGCTACCAAAATTGATAAACACAGTGGCGAGCACTTCGCAGGTCCAATAAGAAAATAGTATGGAGAATAGTCAGCAGAAAATAGTTACTATGGGAAGTCGTGACCAGGAATAATTTGAGAGAGATAGAAACTTCTATATCCGAGGTGGAAATAACAAAACCCAAAGACTTGATCAGCCGCAAGAAAGTTATGGAGGACAAAGACAAAATTATCATAGAGGATCAGGAAGTCAAAAAATGATATGGGAAAAAATCAAGATGCCACCTTTGAATACTAGTGTGGAAAATTTTTGTGAAGCCATAATTCTGATGGAGAACATACCAACCCCCTGGAACATGGGAAAGAACCACTTCCAAATTACAGAAGTCAAGAATTTTGCTCTTATCATCACTTTCATGGACATTCTACAAATGACTGCAGGAACATAAAGAGAATCATTCTCAGAATGATAGACCATGGAAAATTAAATCATTTCCTAATAGGGAACCCTCAATCTCAACTCTTACCACCACTACCAAAAATTCGCAGAGTAAATGCAACAAAAGGAGGAGAAACATTTGTCATAGAAGTTAGAGCGAAGACGAAGAATCTGTTTTGTAAATCTATTGTACATTCGTACAAAACAATCGAAGATTTCTATGACAATGTCCTAAGCAGAGTTTTCGCAAGAGATGCCGAGGGGAAAAAATAATGAATATTGTGAAGAGTGGCAAAAGCAGACTATTTCTTTCACTGCACAATAAGTACCTGAGCCTGGCGAAATGCACGACAATCCATTAGTGGTGAGACTAGATATAAACCCAAAACAAAGAGAAGATGAAGAAAAATATGAGGATGATGAAGCCTAAGATTCATGGGAAATCAATAGAATTTTAATTGATAGTGGGAGTTCTGTGGATATCCTGTTCTATCATACTTACAAGACGATGGGAGGAAGAGATGAGGATCTAGTACCTTCAACCTATAAAATCTATGGTTTTAATTGTACTTCCAATAAACCCAGGGGGAAATAACCATATGAATTCCACTGAAGGGGATATCTTCTAAAATTCTATTCTGTGTTTTCGACATTGAATCTCCATACAATGCCTTAATTGGCCGACCTTGGCTACATGGGATTCTAGGCATGGCATCAACTTTCCACCAGTGCGTCAAGTTTCCTC
Organism: Papaver bracteatum; assembly: GCA_023529315.1. Classification (NCBI taxonomy): domain Eukaryota; kingdom Viridiplantae; phylum Streptophyta; class Magnoliopsida; order Ranunculales; family Papaveraceae; genus Papaver; species Papaver bracteatum. The sequence continues at coordinate 241,913 of JAJJWX010003234.1, read as the reverse complement.
ACCCCAGTGGTACTGGAGTCATAAAAGGAGATTGGGTATAGGGAAAAAATGTTATGAGATTGATATGGAATCATGTGAGGAATGAGCTGCCAAGAAGGAGAATTGGAAGTATAACATTAAACAAAGAAAAAGAAGTAAGAGATTGATGGTTGATGCAATAGAGAAAATAGAAGAAGGGATACTGTGAAGTCATTACATGTTGAAAACAACTAGTGGCGAAAATTTCGCCGAAGATGAGAAAGTAGCAAAAAACTTCGCGGAAGCAGAAAGCAGTAAAGGTAAAAAATTTAAACTGTGAAATGAAAGAAATATTGAGTAAAAAGAAAAAGATATATGATTGATTTGTTGCAAAAAAATTTCAAACATATATTTTGCTTAATGATAAAAATGAGATTGAGAAATTACAGCAAATATGAAATACAAAAGAATAATCCTTAGAATGGGACGAACCTTTATGGCGAACACCCTAGTTCGCGAATAAAATTTCGAAAGAGGCAAATGTAAGACCTAAAGTGCGTCATAGAAGGGGGTATTTGTTGCATGGCTCGGGGATAAGGTTATACCGCTGCTGGAAACTGAGTCATGGAGATTTTGGGTCAATGAAATCCCATCCAGGAGAGGCACCATGGATTCTCAACTTGAGCATATGATTTGAGTTGGGCGACTAAGGTAATAAGGACTCTCCTAAGGAGTGCAAAGTATGATAAAGGCGCCGAGGTACACGGTTGATCCAAGAGTGCCCGGGGAGTATGAAACTACCCTGGACGTTCTTGGCATGTCTTGACTATGATGTACTCGCCCCGAAGAAAACCCCACTTAGGGTGCAGTTTCATAACCATAATCCATATAGGCAAAAGGGATAAGAGGCTACGAAAACACCTGGTTTTTGTTAATATTGGATAAGAGGAGCTAGTCTTGTGTGGCAGAAGAACGTATCCTTGAAAGGGAAACCAGGGGGAGATAAGGGCGGCACCCTCCATTAGGGAGCTGATAAGTGTCTCAAGACGCAAATGTCATGAGGCTTTTTACTCACGGGAGCATTAATACTTGTCATAATATGAGATCAATGGGTCATTACATGCAAGTGTAAAGACGTCCTGTGATTTCGTCACAAGACGAAAATATCATGGGGCTTTAATTTCGCAAGAAATTTTAGGCCTATCATATTGTCGCAGCATAAATAACAAAAGAACCAAAAGTTAAGGAAAGATCAATGGGTTTCTGTATGAAAGTACAGAGACGTCCTGCGATCTTGTCGTAATGAAAAAATGTGGCAAAATAAGACCTTTACTTAGGAAGGAAAAATAAGACCACATAAGAATACAAGAAAAAATGAAATCTTAAAATTTATGATTGCGAGATTATGCAAATATAATTGCGAGATTGTCGCAAATTATTTCACTGAACAAAGGAAACTTGCTCAATCTCTAATCTGAATACAAATAACAGAGGCAAGTTTGAGAATGAATAGAATGAGTTAAATGTTATTTGTCTCCACATGATAGATTTACGCATAAGGTAAAAAATTAATTGTATTTTGATTAGTCATATTGCAAGAGATAAATTTTTTTCTAACACATACAGGATGAAACAAAAGAAATATAGTTTATATTGAAGATTGGAGAAATTCGCAGTGATATATTACAAGAATAAAAGAATAAAGAACGAATGTACAAGTTTTGCAAAAAATCGAATAAGGAAGGAAAATCTATTTCTTGCTTGATTCTTCACTGTCTCCATCAGATTCTTCACCATATGTTTTTTTCCTTATCTTCATCAGATTCTTCATCAGACTCTTCTTCTCCATCTTCTTCAGATTCTGCATCTTCTTCTTTAGATTCTTCTTCTTCATCAGATTCACTATTAGAGATGACCGAATTAGGAACATTCTCTTGAGCTTTGTCTAAGAGACAAGGATATTTGGAGTGAGGAATCTTGTTGTCATCACAGACCTTCTTAATGGTATCATTACGGAAAGAAATTGCATCATTCTCAAAATTTGCAATGGTGATCTTCATTTGACTCTTCATTCTTGAACATTTCTCCTTGCGAGAAGAAAGATCCTTTGCGGGATTCCCTTTATCAGCTTCCAACTCTTCGATTCTTTGGAGAAGTCTTCCTTCAGATTCTGCGAACAAATAACAACAAATTAGTAAAATAGTGGAGATTTAGTTAAAGAAAAGGGGTAGACAAATAATAATAATAACCTTCTCTGTCAGAAATCATATCCTTTATCAGGGATGAGTGCTCAGTTTGAAGACTAACGTTTACACCTAGATTATTCATAGCATCATCAATAATTTTCGTAGCCCAAGTAAATTCATCATCATGATTTATAATAAGGCGGGAGCGAACTTGATTTTCCCTCTCAATAAGAGTAGATTTTTCGCAGATAAGCCTGTCTCTTTCAATTTGAACTTCAAGAAGAGTCTTATGGAAATCCGCTAAAGTTTGAGCACCTTGCTTAGCGATACGGTCTTTATCGTCAATAAGGCTACTGTTCTTGATTCTTAATATATTAATATCCTCTTTTGAGTTAACATAAAAATGTTTAAATTTATTGGCCAAACCTAAGATGGACTTATGTTCAATTTCTAGGAGGCGAAGTTTGGATCTGAGTTCATCTATAGAAAGGGATTTAATTTTGTCATTTGAAAAACTATTCAAAGAATTATTAAGATGATCAAGAAGGGTGTTATCATCCATATGATGGGGAAATGAGTGAAGAAGAATAGCTTCATCAGAAAGACCACAAACGTCTGCGAAATGATAACTCATATAAGAAAAGATAATGAAAAAACAAAATAAAGAAAAAGAAGAAAAAGTTCAATACCATAGAGTTGCTTATTGGCATTTTGAAGACTAGATATTTTTTTCTTCTGAGTGGAATTTTCAGATTCCAATTGCTTGTTCTTCTCGCGAATACTAATAGCTTCATCTTCAAGTTCTTCATTCCTTTTGCGAAGATTGACGGCTTTAGTTTCTAATTCTTCGTTTTTCTTGCGAAATTGAGCACTTTTCTTTTCAAAATCCGCACGCCTTTTTTCCAAATATGAGGCAACAACAAAAAAAGCTTTTCAATTCTATAATCGAACAAGGAAAATCGTCAAAACATAGTGTAGTTGCGAATCGAACTTGCGAATAAGAAAAAGAATAAAAACATGCCAGAATACCAAGTGAATTCAAGAAGATGGGAGTCACTGATCTAGAGACTTCGCGAAGGGAATCATTGCCAACTAATAAAGCAGCATCACAGATATTCGTAAGTGCTTTACATGTGTTGGTAAGTTGATAATTTCCCATCCCTTGCATGGAATCAGGAAAGATGTTGGATAGTTGGGTCATGGAAGATTCAATGTGGAGAATCTTCTTTTGCGAAAGAGGCATCAACATCATTATCATCATCATCAGCGGAATTTTCGCCAGAATAAGAGTTTGAAGGAGAGGGAGATTGGAATCTTTGTCTCTTTGAAGGAGGTGCATTGGATTTTCCTTTGCGAGTAGAACTTTTTCCTTTACCCCTAGTCCTCACAGTTTTGGCAGATTCTTCTCTTTCAGCAATAACATTTACACACAGATAAAGATAAGAAATATAGGCAACAATATATTGTAAAGAATCATGAAAGAATATTTCTTACTTCATATGTAATTTATCGAAGAGCTGATAAAGTACTGACTTTCCCAGTTTTGTTATAGCTTGCTTTCAACCGTTCAATCAGATAATTTCACAAGAACATGAAAATATTGGAGTGGTCTGCAAAATTATGTATGAGAGTGAAGAGAATAACAACTCAAGCGAAGTTTGGAAATACACCTATGCTTCCTTTTCCGGCCAGCTAAATACCCATGGTTGATACGCTGCGAGATTCGCAGGTAAAACATGAGAGTCGAAGATGTACGGACCCTCTAGGATTAAGGAGAAGATACACCACTTATCATCATTAGAATTACGTGGAGTTGTATTATTTCCAGGATACCAATCAATGTCTTGCATGAGTATTTTGTCATCAGCAACATCATCTTTCTTCTTTAAACGAACGCCCAAACAAGTATTATCTCTCTTCATGGGGATTATCTCATAATTCGCAAAGAAATTTTCTACAGTGTACTTCGCAGGAACAATTCCAACTCCGGCGAACTTAGGATTTTTAACTTCTGAAGAATAAAGAGATCCCTTACCAGCACCACGATTGGCGAACTCGAGCATTAGACGAATGAAATCCCCGCTCAATTGATATACAGCTCGCGAAAACTTCGCATGGGAAAGTATTTCATAAAATAAGGGAAGTTCAGGATTATAAAGGGGAATAGGAAGGCCAGCGAGAAGCTGACCTAGCGATACTTTGATCTTCTTATGATTGCAAGGATGATTAGAAAATAATTTAGCAGAAAGCTCATATTTAAGGTTTTGACCAGGAATGGGAGATAAAGTAAAACCTCTAGTTTGAAGTTTCTTTCGAACTTCTTCAAAGGCAATCTCATTTTTACGACCGGCTGGAGGCATTTTTAGTTTGGGAATTAAGATAGGTAATAAAAATCAAAAGAAGAAGAATCACGAAAAATTACAGTAGCAGAAACGGAATTTATGGAAGAACTGTAAGATTGCAGAGAAGATGAGAAGAAAGTAAAAAGAACAGAAGAGAAGAATAGGGAGAATATATATAGAGAGTAGAAATTCTCGAGAAGGTAAGTGCATTTAATGCGAAAAGTGGACGTGAGCGATTAAAAAGCAACGGTTAAAAAAGACGTGTCAATATATGGATGTAAGAAGAAATACGTGTAACAAAATTCACGCAAAATACGGAATCGTGTCAGTAGAGAAGAATATGAAAAGATGAACAGTTGCAGAATTTTTAAGAACGGTTTCTCAAGACATTCCCCCCTTCGAAGAGAAGACATGAAAAGAGGCAACATGTAGGATCAGAATATCGCAATAAGGACATATTTGCGAAGTTTGATCAACAACACGTTGCGAATATCGCATGATAATTTGAAGAATGACGTAGCAGATGACGATGGCAGAAACATGAGAAAAGCGTGATGATTCTTCAAAGTTTAGAGTGTTTTCGAAGATTAACATTCGAACTCTTGCGAGAATACCGAAAGTCAGATCCGAAATTAAAGGACAACTTAGCTTTCATCCACTATGTAATTAACCTATATAAGAAGCTGAATAGGCATACGGGGAGATAGATCTTTTTCAAGTGTTGAGCAAGTCATTAGGAGAGAGAAGGTCTAGAAAATTTGTTAATTTCTTAGCTTCATTTCTTTCCTTTCTTGTAAAATTTAGAAGATTAATCAATAAAGATTGTGATTGTTCATCTTAAAATGACTTAATTGTATGAATTCTTGTGAGGGGTGTAGTGTGGGATTTCCTGCTACTACAAACCTAGAGATTTTACTTCTCACAGAAACATAATCATGTAAACATTTCTAAAGATGATGTTTATCTTTTATGGAAGGTTAAGCTTCCATAAATCTTTCTAGGGGAAAGGAGCATTACATGTACCATGAATTTCCCTCATAATGCAATTATAAGAAGATTTCACACTAAATTTACCATTATGAGCAGGAGTCCATCTTAGAATATCCTTTCCAGTACAGGGAATCCTGATTTTAATAACAGTATTACTGTCAAACAGACAGTTCAGAGTATCTACATTCCACTCTTTTTTTTTCCAGCACAATCAGTTGATTCACTGAAGTCATAGCATTAGAAGCAAAATTACTATTAAGAAGATTATCTATGGTTGGAACCCATTTTTACTTCCCTATATCAATGGAAGTACCATCCCCTATCTCCCAAAAATAATATTTCTTAATCAACTCTAGACCTATGCATATGCCCTTCCACACCCAAGAAACACTTTCAGTACAAACAAAATGCAAAGGACTATAATCTGGAAAGTATTTATGTTTAAGTATTTGAACCCACAAAGCATCATGATCAGTTAGCATCCTCCATGCTAACTTATCAAGCAATGAAGTATTTAATTGTTCAGTTTTTATAATATTCAGACCACCCAGATCAATTGGTTTAGCAACATTATCCCAATTACAGAGATTACTCCCTCTAGCAGACTTCTTATTATTCCAGAAAAACCTTCTTTGAACAACATCTAACTTGTCTATCATCTTCTTAGGCATATGGAAAACAACTAAGTGATGAGAATCTAGTGTGCCTAAGGTTGATTTAATAAGGACAGTTCTACCTAGTTGGTTTAAGTATTTTTCTTGCCAGTTATCTAACCTTTTATCACAAGATTCTTCTAAGTGCTTAAAAGACTCCATTTTGTTTCTTTGAAGAAGTAATGGAACTCCTAAATATTTATCATCTAGTCCAAGATTCTTAATTTTCAAAACATCTAAAATTTGAGATTTAATTCTAAGTTCAATCTTGGGACTAAAGGAAATCCCAGGTTTCTCAAAATTGATGGCCTGAACAGAAAATTTACTAAACCTATCAAGCATGCTTTCTAAATTTTTGGCACTTTAATACTAGCCCTAGTAAAGACAAGACAATCATCAGCAAAAAATAAGTGACTTACTGATGGGATGGTTGTAGTCACTTTGATACCCTGAATTTCATTTTTCCTCTCTGCATCAATAAGCAATTTAGATAGAACATCCACACAGATTATGAACAAATAGGGGGACAAGGGGTCTCCTTGTCTAAGCCACTTTGAGGGATAGTAAACCTCACCAGGACAGCCATTAAGCAATATAGAATTTGAAACTGTAGATATACATTACTCAATAAGGTTACACCAATGTTCATGAAATCTTAGTTTTTTCAAAATATTGATTAGGAACTTCCATTCAATTCTATCAAAAGCCTTGGACATATCTAATTTCATGGCCATTAAACCATATTTGGTTTTTTTTTCCTCATTGTGTCAACTATCTCATGAGCTATAACTATATTGTATGTTATTTTCCTAGAGGATAAGAAGGTTGCCTGATAAGGACTAATGAATTTATCCATCACAGTTTTCAGTCTACTGTCTAAGAGTTTAGATATAATCTTATGACTAGTATTACTTAAACTAATAGGCCTAAAATCAGCAGGGGTCTTAGGGGCATTACTTTTAGGGATAAGAGACACAAAGTTGTGATTTATCTGCTTAAGCATATAACCTGAATGGAAGAAACTTTTTACTATAGCTATAGTATTAGGGCCCACAGTGTCCCATATTTGATGATAGAAACCAGGAGGGTAGCCATCAGGGCCAGGGATGGTCCAAGGTTGCATCTGCCATACCATAGACTTAATCTCCTCATCAAAAAGAGGATGAATCAAAAAATTGTTCTCTTCATCAGAAATACAGGGAATCAAAACATCAAGGAAACTACTATCACTGACAGGGTTTGTAGTTCTACTCATTTTACTAAAATGGTCTCTTAGTTCAGTTGCTATCATTCCTTTATCAGTTAGCCAAATTCCTATGGTACTTTTCAAACATTCAATTTGTGTTCTTCTTTTCCTAAATTTGACTTTATCATGAAAGTACTTAGTATTTTATCATCAAAAGACAACACATTTTCTTTAGCTCTTTGCATATAATAATCTTGTCTAACAACATGCCAATGTTTCAAATCATCTTTTAATTTCTTCTTAAGTAAGCTATTAGAAGTATCATGCATATTAGTATTGATGTTATCAAGTTGATCTTGAATGTCATTTATATGAGATTGAAAATTACCAAAAGAACTTATATTTCATTGTCTAAGTGCCACTTTAACATTATAGAGAAATCTAGTGTGTTTATAGGCTGTAGACCCATTTTCACTAGTTGTCCAAATTTCCTTGATTAGCTCCTTACAACTGTTGTCACTAAACCAGCACCTATTAAAACTTAAAGGTATTTAAGTGTTGTTATCTTCCCTAGAGGTCACAAGAAGAATAGGAAAATGGTCACTAGCTAAACTTAATAAGTGATAAATTATGGCATTAGGGAAATAATCTATCCATGCATGATTAACAAGGGCTCTATCAAGTCTCTCAAGAATAATAGAGTCATTACTCCTATGATTACTCCAAGTAAAAGGGTTACCTATGTAATTCAGATCAAAAAGGTCTAAATGATATAAATGATCTTTAACGTCATCAAGTTGACTCTGAGGAATAGTGTTGCCACCAAACTTTTCCTCCTGCCTCATGATAAAATTTGAATCACCAATAACAATCCAAGGACAAGAGTATCTATTATCCAGACTATCCAGATAAACCCATTGCATATCCCACCCAATATCACTTAAAGCACCATAAATACAGTTCAACAAAGTGTGACCACTTCTTGAGTCCATATTAACAAGCACAGATATAAAATTGAAATTCATATCAACCAAATCAATACGAATTCCATCTTTCCATAACAAAAACAACCCACCAGAACCCCCTATAGGATTAACATATAGATAATTCATATAATTATAGGAATAAGTATATTTTTCCATTTTCTGGTTCATAGTCTTAGTCTCACACAAAAATATTATATCAGGATCATTGGCCCTAATCAACTCTCCCAAATGTTGTCTAGTAATTTTATCTCCAATACCCTGGACATTCCAGGACAAAATTTTAATATTTCTCAAATTTAGGTCATAAACAAACCCAATTCTACCAACAAATTTCAGAGACATCCAATTATAGAAATCAAACCAGTAAAAATCTTGAGGACAAAGAAAATTAAAACAATTTGTTGAAATAACAACTGAATTAAAAGGGTTACTAAGAAGGTTGCATACCTGATTTGTAGCTCTCATTCGCATTTCAGCAGTATTCAGGTGGTATGTTCCTTCACTTCTTCCTTCATATTCAGCATCTGTCATATTCAAGTCCTCTCCATTATAAGTTTCAATAGAATTATCTACATGACGAACTCCATCATCCTTAGCAGTAGATGTCCCCTCTTGCTGCTCCAACTTATTATTCAACAGAACATAGTTGTCTTCAATCTAATCATCTTTGGTTCTTTTATTTTTTTTGTGGGTCGGATCTATCTTCAATTTCACAACCCAATCCATTGGATTCCTCATTCGACCCATCAGTTACCCATTTATTTTTTCTTTTGGAGCATTTCTGCAACCATGTGAGCATGTTTTGCTTGTAGGTCTTCAAACTCCCTCTCTGTAAAGCCATAAATATAAATATCCCAAGATGTATCTTCATAGGTTTTCTCATTATGATCTAGAACATAACAGTGAGGACAAATTTTTTTGGGTTGTTTCCCAAAGTGATACTTAACCCATACTTTCTATTTGACATCATTAAAAATCCACACACCCTTATTAAGTGTCTTACTGAGATCAACCAACACCTTAATTGTAGCAACCCTTCCTCTGATAGTTACTGTTTTCAAACCCTCAACTTCAATCTTTTGGCCGATATCAAGGATTAGTTTCTCAATGATTCCTTGGTAAATATGCTCAAGAGCAAGATTGCACAAGACCACTAAAAAAATTTGATGAATAACTTGTAGTTCTCCAGGGGAATTGAATTATCATATTCTTGAAGAACTATGAGCATAAAGTCTATTACCCAAGGAACCCTTTTACGCTCTTCCTTCATTTCTTCATTAGTCTTGAACTTGAAGATAAAAAGATTTTGACCCATATGGCTAACTTCAACCTTCTTATACCTTCTCCATATAATATTCACTTCCTTCAAGACAACCTCATAATCAACTTCATCCTTATGGACAATCTTTCCTATGAGACAGTTACACCATTTCTTAGATGCTTCATTGATCTCTCCCTCCGAGATGATACTACTTCTTGAATTTTTGATTTGATTTAGGTTGAGATTGGTTTCCTTCAACCGTCTGGAGAGAGCAGTTAATTGCATGTTATTAGGTGCCGCCATTTTTCTTTTGAGTTTACTGCTTATTGAATGTTTTTGCGAATGATATGAGAGATCCTTCTTCTTGATCTTTTTATAGCAAAAATTAGGTTTAGGGTTTGACTCAATCCAAAACCACCTACCAAACTTATTCCATTTTCCATATTTTTCACACCAATTTTCATCAAGAAATTTCGGAAAAAATATTGACTCTAAGAAACGTAACCGATAATTCAAAATTTTGAAAACCAAGATTTGCGCTTTCACCATTGACGAACTATCGATTTTACCCCTTAAAATGCTAAGTGTACATGGATGATCTTGATTCCAGATTATCGGATTATGATTTTGTAAACATCTAAATCTATATGTGACAGCAAATCCTACTGATTTGTGCATCATGTATAAAGACAATAGAAGAGCAAATACCACCACTGCGAGTTTCCTTGTACCACTCTTTGAGAACTTGAAAATTTCCATGACAGATGAAGAATTACCACTATTTCCAGGGAAGATTGAAATTCCCCTACACCACTCTTTCGAAAAACCACCACTGGAACACCACTGAAACACTACTTGATAGCTGCAAAGCAGGTAAAAAAAGATTAGTTATCCATAAAGAGCTTAAGAATAAAACTTGTTTTCAATAATTTTTTTTAAAGAAATGAAACATAAGAGATTAACATGATTAAAAAATATAAATCCAAATGAAAGAACAAGAAGCCTTATTTCAAAATCAAACCATAAAAGATCAGATCAAACCATAAAAATGGAGTAATCATCAAAAAATTTAAAATCGCTTTTTGGAAGTGGGTTGACTCAACAATCGCCCGACCCTCAGAGCTCACACCGTCTAAAGCATCGGTCATATAACTTTAACTCTATGGATATACTTTAGAAATTCTTGTGCTCCGTCCTCCTCTCTCTGTTAGTCTTCTTCTCTATGCATGTTCCATATCCACAGAAAACTATGCATGGCTAAAAATTAGAAGATCGATCTCCATATCCAAGTTTGTAGACAGGAATTAGCTTTGTTTTGTTCTTTTTATATGATTGATTTCTTCTACTTCTGTTTCTTAATCTTCAAAAGAAAAGAAAAAACTTTTCTATTTAATTACCGAATGGATGTCGTTGCTAGTAAGTGTGTTATATTCATGTTAGTTAAGTGTCCGTACGGTTCCGTTAGAGTCCGTATAGTTCTTGGTTTTCCGTCAGTTAAGTACAGCTGTCTGTGACAGTCTGTCACTGTTTTGTCAGCCTATATTATGGATTGTACTCTCTCTCTGCTACTGTATCTTTTATGCTGTGAATAATTCAATCACTTTCGTTTACTCATTTCATCATGGTATCAGAGCCGATCTGGGCCTGATAACCTTTTCCTTGCTTCCGCCATTAAACTTGCAAATTATAAGCTTCAACAACTCTTTTTGTTTTTTTTCTCTTGATTTGTCATGGAATCAAGCATCACTAAGGTACCTTTGAATACAATTTCTAGTATTGTACCTTCAAAACTCCAGGAGCACAATTTCCTTACTTGGAAAGGTCTAATTCTTCCCTTATTCAAACGATACAATGTTCTTGGGTATATTGATGGAACAAAAATGTGTCCAAACAAGTTTGTTTATGCTCAAAGAAATGCTGCTCCTGAAGACACAATCAATCCAGCTTGGCTTAAATGGAATGAAGAGGATAAAACACTCATTCTCTGGATCCAGTCGACAATTTCTGAAAGTGTAATCTCTTATGTCGCTGGTCCTACTACCTCCTATGAACTTTGGCAATCTATTGAACAAAGATTTGCTGCGATCTCCTCAACTCACATCATTCAACTCAGAACAAGACTCTCTTCCATTAAACAAGGTAACAGTACCATGATTGATTATCTTAATTCGATCAAGAAAATTTTTGATTCTTTATCTGCTGCTGGATCACCAATTTGTGAGTCTGAGATGATTGTCAGTGTTCTTAATGGTCTAAGTTCCAACTTTGATTCTTTCTCTACATCCATCCGTGTTAGAAATCCACCTGTGACTTTAGGTGAATTACATAATCTTCTGTTGAGTGAAGATATTGTTATAGCAGAAAGATCAAAATCTGTTGCCAATTCTGAAGAAGCAAAAGATTTTGCTGTTTTCAAAGCTCAAAAATATTTTCCTCAAAATAACAATTTCAGATCTCATTCTCAATACTATTCAAGACCTCAATATCGTCCTTCTCCCTCACCAACCGCATATTACCCTCCAACCTCATCTGCATCTTCCTTTTCTAACAAACATTAAACCACCAATCCATTTACTCAACCACCAAATCCATCTCCCAACCCTTCTCCCTCTTCTGGAGGTTCTTTCAATATGAAACCACACAAACCTACATGTAAAATTTGCTTCATATTTGGACACTCATCTATATAATGCAATCAACGTATGAACTTTTCATATCAAGGTCGTCCAATTCCATCAAACATTCATGCCATGATGGCTACTGTAGATGTTCTTGGTGACAACCCATGGTATTGTGACTCTGGTGCTACTGCACATATTACTTCTGATGCCTCAGATTTACAAGAGTTTCATTCTTAAAGTGGTACTGAACAAATTACTACAGCCAGTGGAGAAGGTATGGCCATCTCAGACATAGGTACTTCTACTAAATTCTTGTCTAATACTTCAGTTAAACTACCTAGATTGCTTCATGTTCCTACTGCTTCTCATAAATTACTCTCACTACATAAGTTTACAAAGGATAATAACTATAGTATAACCTTTGAGGGTGACAACTTCTCTGTGAAGGATCTCAAATCTGGGAGGAACATTTTCCAAGGGCAGAGTGATCAAGGTTTATATCCAATTCATTTTACACCAACAAATGCTATTTATGCTGAAACAACACCTGCTATCTCTGCTGAGGCTTCATCAACATATCCAACTTTTTCTGCTATCAAAGTGTCTTCTCAACTACTTCATAAAAGACTAGGTCATCCATCCTTTCAATCCATGCAAAGAATTACTCATCTGTTTCCAGATACATTATCAAATAAACCTTTTGTTTGTAATGATTGTCAACTAGGTAGAGCTCATAAGCTACCTTTTTATGTTTCTCAGTCTGAGTCCACCTCACCAATGCAATTGTTGCACATGGATCTTTGGGGACCTTGTCCTGTAATGTCTTGTAATGGTTTTTCTTACTACTGCAACATCATTGATGATTACAGTAAGTATTGTTGGGTATTTCCCTTAATAAGAAAATCAGACTTCATTACAATTTTTAATAATTTCAAACTTCAAGTTGAGAATTACTTTGATTTTCCTGTCAAAGACTTGGGTCCTATTCATTATTTTCTGGGCTTAGAGATCAAACGCCACAATTCTGCTATGCATCTATCTCAAACAAAGTATATTATTGATCTCTTAAAGAAGACAAACATGTTAGATGCCAAGCCTTGCTCTTCTCCAGCAATTGCAGACACCAAAATGAGTAAATTTGAAGGTGATCTTCTTCCAGATGCTTCAGACTATAGGTCACTTGTTGGTGCTTTGCATTATGTTACTTGGACCAGACCAGAAATATGCTATGCTGTTAATCAGGTTTGTCAGCACATGAGTCAACCTACTACTGTTCATCTTGTTGCAGCTAAACGTATTCTCAGATATCTCAAGGGTACTCTTGATCATGGCATTGTCTTGCAACAAGGTCTCACAGCGTTATCCTCTTATTATGATTCTGACTGGGCTGGTAACCCAGATGATAGACGCTCTACAAGTGGCTTCTGTGTTTTCTTTGGTGGTAGTCCTATCTCATGGTCGTCTAAGAAGCAAACTACTGTTGCTCGCAGTTCAACTGAAGCTGAATATAGATCTTTAGCTTACACAACTGCTGAGGTTCTTTGGGTCTGTCAACTCCTCAAGGATTTCAATATTTTTCTCTCTACATCTCCTTCTCTTGGCTGTGACAATAAGAGCTCTATTTCAGTCGCAACTAATCCTACATTACACAATCGTATGAAGCATGTAGCTATTGACTATCATTTTATCAGGGAGTTAATTCAGAACAAGGTGCTTTGCATTTACTATGTCTCCACCAAGTCTATTGTTGCCGATATTTTCACCAAATGACTAAGTGCATCACGTTTTGAGTTTTTGCGAGACAAGCTGAAAGTTTGTTCCCTTCCTCAGCTTGCGGGGGGATAGTAAGTGTGTTATATTCATGTTAGTTAAGTGTCCGTACGGTTCTGTTAGAGTCCGTACAGTTCTTGGTTTTCCGTCAGTTAAGTACAGCTGTCTGTGACAGTCTGTCACTGTTTTGTCAGCCTATATTATGGCTTGTACTCTCTCTCTGCTACTGTATCTTTTGTGCTGTGAATAATTCAATCACTTTCGTTTACTCATTTCATCAGTTGCTTCCTCAAATTTCTTGTCTTGATTTCGAGGAATTTCTTCCCAGTTTATAGCTTTGAACCTTTAGGTTTTGAATTTGACAGTTAAATCCAATTTAGAATCTGACCTATAAACTGTGATTTTCAATCGAATTTTGTTACCTGAATTGGGCGGCCTTAAAACGTACGCCTGAATGGATCGTATATATTTCGTTTGTCTCAATGGGGCGAGCTTATAATGACCACCTGTCATCAGGTGTACATTTTACCAACGCCTGTTCGGGCGTACATTTTACCAACACCTAATTTGAGCGTAAATTATATACACACCTCACCAACGGCACGAGGAATATAAATCCGTTTCATGTGAAACGTAACTAAAAGATCGCCTATTAACAAACGTACTTTATAACTTCGCTCGACTAAATTTGGTTTTGGTCTGGGTTTCAGACCAAATATACTCTGAGATTTGGTTTTAGTCTAGGTTATAGTCTTTAGTCCGTTCGATTATGTCTACTTTTTGGACCAGATTTATGGTTTTACTCATCCACTGTGGTTGCTCTAAGGAATTAATTTAAGCAACGGGTTTGGGAGATGAAATTGTCCGTTGATATAATTGCTAGTGAAAGTACATTCATTCAAAACCACAAATAGAGATGAGAGCATAAACGTAAGGGATTGTGTGGCCAGTAGGCTTTTTAGGGATCCTATTGATTGATTTTTCATTTTACTTTAACAAGTTGCCTTTTTAGACTAGTTTTTCATTTTGTTTTCCTTCGTAGTTGTGATTGGTGATTTGTGTTAACATCATTCAGGAGAAATAAAAAAAAGACTTCAGTTAACTGACACAGTATTTCATCACAAGTGTCATTCTTTTAGCTTTCCCTTCTATTGCATTTACGTACTAACATAATTATCTGCATGATTCACTCCACCAGAATATAGTGGAGTTTCCATTTCTGATTTCTAGAGTAGACATATCTTCATCTTATGAATTCCTTTCCAAATTTCTCTTCCAACAAGTCTTCAACATTCCCCCCCCATCTTTTCCTGAATTGTTCTTCTACATAATGTTGTTATTTCCTTTTTTTTTTTTTTTTTTTTTTTGATTGGTAAAGAATGTTATGTTAATGTTAGTTTGTTAGTGTTTGAGCGGAGACTTATTGTTTGAGAGTCGGGGCTCTAATCAAGCATGGTTAATGTTGTTATTTCCTTGTTGTATGTTAGAATACGGGCATCCAAATCAAAGCCAATTAGTTTTGAGTTAGATGCCTATATTCTAACATGGTATCAGAGCAGGCTATTTGCGACGAGTCATTTGACCGCGCCTTTAGTCCGCGTCACCCGATTTAATTATCCACGTGAACGAGGCTGCACATAAGGGGGCGTATTGGGCTTATTAGTCCCACATTGTCTGGGGATCTAAGATCCTGCGGTTTATAATATCTTAGGGCCTCTCCACTCTTTTCCAATTGGCTTTGAGTTAGATGAATGTGAGCGGTTTATAATCCCTACGAGGATATATGTGAGTGGTATAAATTCCCTTGTATACGATCCACGTGTTAAGAGGCTTAAATCGCCCTTACCCGTGAAGGGGAGTGTTGGGAATTAAATAGTCCCACATCGCCTAAAACACCTAGCCTCTATACACATATAACACTATGTGCCTCTCCACTTATTGTCAATTGGTTTTGAGTTGGATGCCCGTATTCTAACACTGTACATCCAATACCATTTTTCTAATAATGTTTTGTTGGTTAATCTCAAATTTCTGATAGCTAACCTCCAATAATGTTTTTGCAAATGCTTCTTGCTTACATATTCTCTCCCATGCTACCCAACATTTTTTTTTCTATCAGCTATTGATACCCCGCAAGAAGTCCCTCATAAGTTTGATGAACTTTATTTCTATCTCCACTGGCAAAGGGAATATTGACATATAATAGATAAAGAGACTTGACAATGTGCTTTTGATGTCTAGTTACTCCAGTTGGTCAGGGACTAAATCTCAAATTCAATACTTCATTTGGTTAGGGGCTAATCCAGTCTGATATCATCCCCACAAGTCGGGGTTCCAAATTTTGCCGGACTCAAACATATGCGAGTCAGATGTGTTAGATTTCGAGTCAGACAAAACAAAAGACACTCAGTACAATTCAATGGAGAATTTACCTTTAGAAATCGCCGAAAATATACTTTCTCGCTTGCCTATGGTCTTAAAGATACAATCTAGAGAAGTATGCAAAATATGGCGAACTTTGGTAACTAAACCCAAGAGGGGTTTAATTTACGGGATTTCACACCACAATGCAACCGAACTGGAAGCACAATTCTACTGCTCAGAACAATATAATGATAAGTTTGATGATAACTACTTGGGTGCACTTATAAAGTTAGAGCATCGTATAATCATCCCATCATCATCATCGTACCAAAGTTTCATGGTTGGTTCTTGTCACGATTTAGTTTTTTATGCCAGTTACACCATGTAGGGAAGTTGCGAAAGAAGAATCTATATTTGCAATCCCGTAAATGGAGAGAAAATTTAACTTCCAACAATTTACGAAAAGGATTACATTGAACATTCGATTGGATTCAGTTACAGTCGTTTACATGACGAGTACAAGGTTGTCAGAACTGTACACGACTTTCTTAGGCAGGAACAAACAATTCAGGTGTATACCCTCCAACATGGTGGTGCTGGTACTGAGTCCGGAAATATAAAAAATAAGACTAGATAACTGCTGCAGCAGTGGAGTCCGACAGATAAATAGCGGTAAAATATCTGGAGGTGCCATTTTGATTATCGAAATATCTTAATGAATCTATCAAAAAAATAACAAAGAAAACCGACAGACACAACACAGGTGGGCTTCTGCTAAACTCCCAAGGGTCGGGGTCCATTGGTGACTACAAATTCCGAGAGTATGTGAGGAGACAAGTTAGAGTAGTATTCCAAGTGTATTTACTACTGTTTTATCTTAGAAAGGATTGTTACCCTTACATTTCCTTTTCTAGTAACTTAGAATATGCTCATTGGATGCCTTAGGATATAATAAAAAGATGCTTTAGGGATGTGTCATTTCTTTCCTTTGTAGTCCTATAAATGTTTCATTGTATTGTCTCTTTGAGACACAATTCATTAATACAACAATCTAATTTCTTCACAATGTAGATTCTATCATGTTATCGAATCCAGTGAGAAACCTGAGTCATTTCTCCAATCCCGTGACATCTTTAAACCCTAAAATCAAGTCCTAAATTATCTCTATCATCAACTATGAAGCTGAAATCGTTACCAATTTTATTTACTTTTCCTTGATTATCTCAAATATGAAATCTCAATATTTACCAGAACTTATCGAGTCATGAAGTTGGAAATCAAAGTCACGGCTAACCGTTACTACTTTACAGGAAACTATTCCTCTCAACTTCGTCTTTCATAGATAAGTTTCAATAAAAACAATTATCAAATAAAGTCCTCTTTCAAACCTAAACCTCTTAATACCCTTAAACACCAAAAAATCAGATCAACAAAATCTCTTACAAACCCCAAAATAAGTCTCTTCTTTCTTGATTATTTATTAACTGTGTGCATATCTCACACAAACCCTCTCAAATTTCAGATTTACCATCCTAAAAGCTTCTTCACTACTGATTTCAAACCACAAATTCAAATCTAACAAAAATAAAATAAAATCAAACTCGAAAAATTGTAGCAAATCTGATTTAGTTTCTTTACAAGTTTAATGATCTTCCGCTGCATCTCTGATGATGAGGGAGAGGTTATTATTGAAGGTCAATGGTTACTTTTGATGGTATTGATGATTGAATAGAAGATTGGTGTTTTTCCTGTTACAGTTCTTGCACATCAAATCAAGTCTATTGAAAAAAGGTTCCTATAGAAGGTGATATATATATCTATCTCTCCTTGACTGATTTCTGTAAAATATTTTGTTACATGTTCAGAAATTTCTTTCAAATCGCAGAGAAAAAGAAGAAATTAAACCCTTCATATCTCATTTTTACTTATCAATTCAGTCAGTTAACACTCAACATTTTGTTCCCAATGCTCAGTTAGTCGACATATATCTCTTGATGGCTGTAAGATTTTTGTGGTTGTTGACACTCTTGGAAAGCAATCAACACCAACTAGATAGCCACTATTAACTAGCAATACATTTCAAAATCAGTTAAACAACAATACCATTACCAGACTTTTTCATTATCAGAATTATCACTTTTATGATAACTTTTCAATACCAATTTATCATATCGTAATACCTAGATTGTTTGGTATCAGTTGTTTCTGGTTGAGAAAAACTTTAGTTTTTTCTCTTATTGTTTGGTATCAGTTGTTTAGGCATAACGAAATTACGGTGCAATTGCGATAC
The DNA here is from genome assembly GCA_023529315.1 of Papaver bracteatum. Lineage (NCBI taxonomy): Eukaryota > Viridiplantae > Streptophyta > Magnoliopsida > Ranunculales > Papaveraceae > Papaver > Papaver bracteatum. The sequence goes on along the minus strand of JAJJWX010003234.1, from coordinate 223,306 downwards.
TTTAATGTCTATGTTAATTTGTTTAAATTGCTTCCGGTAAAGATAAATAATTATACAAGTTCATTTATTTGGTTTGTATGAATTGTTTATGACTTAAAAAAAAACTTCGGGATCATTAGTTTAGTCCAATTCGATTCTGATCTTAGTTAGACTTATCAAAGTGGAAAATTTGGTTATTCAAGTCTAACTGAATGCCTTAACAAGAAATACTAGTTAACTAACCTAGTACTTGTCATGTTTAAAGTGAAAGGTCTAAGTTATTGTTTGAATAACTAGAGCTTGATGAGAAAAATAAAGTTAATTATGATATTTATTTTGGTCTTATCGAACAAATGGTTGTATTTGTGCAATAGGTTTAGCAAAATAACTAAGGTGCTTAGTCAATTTTTAATTTCTAAACTATTAGGGAAAATTTCTTCGAGAAATTGTTTCCTTGATAACATATCAAAATAAAATTACTTTGTAGTTTCGGTTATGATATTGGATATTTAAAATGGTATGTGAAACCTTCGTGTTTAACTCTTATAGGTTATGCAAGTCTTTTGGATTTGTAAGATCCTTTCGGTTTGTCTTTTGTTTGCTCGTACCTTTTTCATTTTGTGACATAATGGGAGAGCAATATATGGAGTAAACAAGTGATATGGATTCACTAAGGAAAGGACAATGGTGCTACAACATTATATCTAATGAAAGAGTAAAGCATTGACTAAGGGGGAGAAACATATCATATGATCCTTCTAGTTATTTGGACTAAAAAAGGGAAATAACAAAGACATGCGGATTGAAAATCTACCTATCTCACCTTTGGAGTGTTAGCTTTGTTATTATAATGTCAACAACGACAATTAAGGTTTGAATTTATGCAGGTTATTGTGCTGTTGAAACTTGGAATCAAGTGTATGTATAATGAATTCTTGTAATTTATTTATCCATATGATGTAAGAGTTTTGTCACTAAAATTGACAAAGGGGGATATTGTTGGAGCATTGCTCGGTTGAACCTACCAAGAGTTGGTATGTCAAGTTTGGTTATCATATTATAGTGAACCGAAACTCATTTAAAGAGTCACTTGATTACTAGAGTCAACTTCGTATAGGTTATCGAGAAAGTTATTAGGATATGAGACATACAAGTATTACTCGAAGACTTGAAGAATGAGAAGAATTAAAGAACTACATCAACAACATTATCCTTCCTCTTGAGGTTAGTAATATTTTAACTTGAACTGTTTCATTCCTAACGTATCTTTCAAGTTATGCATAATGAAAACATAAGTGCGAAGCTGTGAATGATTATACTCTAGTTAGATATAATATTAAGGAATTATAATACGAAAAGATAAAATTTATCTTTGAACTTCGTATATAAGACATCGACATAATCGTATGAATGCTATTGTGATTTTGTATGGGTATGGGTATGGGTGAAGATTTTGTCCTAGGAAACAATGTTTTACATTCGTTTAAAGTATATTCATAAACTTGTTTTATGAATTGAAACGAAAACCGCTAGGCTTATTGGTATTGTATTTCATTGTGAATCTTTGGATTACCAATATGTGTGTTTAGTATAACCATTCATAACTTGTTTATGTATCTTGGTAAAACTAATCACAAGGCCTGATTTTTGTATTGGTATGACTTTTATTAGTGAAACCGATCTTAAGTAATCACCTAAGATGGTATGATCGATATTTTGTAATTCGTGTGACCAACTCTAGACATTGGGTAACCGATCCTAGTAAGAGGTGTTCCCGATCATAAGTATGTGGAATCGATCCTTGTAAGAGGTGTAATAAGTCTTAGTAATTGGTGTAACAGGTCCTATGACTTGTGCAACCGATCACAAGTAAATACCATAATGGTGTAGTAACGGATCCTGGTACTTAATCAACCAATTTTTTGGAAACTAGTGTGACTGATCCTAGTACCCAGATGGAGGTAGAACCGTTAAACCCATGATTGGTGATTTGATATGATAATCAATCACATAGTTCTTGGAAGTCAGATGAACCAATTCTAAACTTGTTTGGAAGTGTGGAAAATCGGTTCCAAGATTGTAAATATGAAAAAGGATTTACAAAGTAAAGATGTCGACATAATTTGAACATGTGCAGTAATTCTTATCTATTATTGTTCAAAGATATTCCTTAATAACTAAAGGAAAATCCCGGATCGAAATAAATTGAGAATCTTTTAATTAAGGTTTTCTTGGTTTTATATGCTTTTAATTTCCAGCAATTAAATGCATATCTTTAGAAAATAAAAATTAGTAATGTGCATTTACTTATTGGAGATTTTCTACTGAGATTTCGGTCAATATTTGGATAGAGCATTTCCAGGAATTATGAAAACATATTTTGACTTTATTGCATATCTTTGAGAATATTCGGTTTGGGAAATTCGTTGGTTTCCAAACTTCCTTGGTATATAAATATTGAAGTTTGCATTTATATCAAACTAATCCGCAGAGCTAGCAAAATTATCTAGTTGTTTTATTACTTGCGGAGACGTCTATTCGGAGAGGAAAGTAACCTAATTAGCCGAAATCTCTTACGATCGCTCATTTTAAAGACTTCTTTGGGATTGAGAAGCTCTACGAGTACCATTGGTGGGAAATAGATAATTGCAATTTATCATTAGTTTTCGATTGATTTGATTGACTAATGGTTGTTGAACTTTGATTGCACCTAGTTTGTTTATGCTTAGGAATCTTCTCCTCTAATATAAAATTCACTCAAACTAGATCAAAATATGAACAGGGATCTTTGGAGCTGTTTGTAGATCTAAAGAAGTCTTGTGATAATCCATAGTTAACATACTCCATTCTGTGTGTGATTGATCACAAGAGATTCAAGTTGTCTGTGTGCAGGTGTTTGTGGAAGATCTAAGAAGATTTGAAGACAAATAAGATTTATATTTGGGTTCATGTGCACAAAACTTGATTGGATGGGGATCCAACTATAATCGGTTTATCTTTTGATAGATTAGATTGATTATTTGTGTAGATACAAGATCATATTATTGATTGCATAGTCTAAACAATTACTTTGATAGTTCTTGAATAGATTGATCTAAAAACCCGACAAAGGAGTTTATTGGGATAAATGGAAGAGCCTTTTGTCAAACTCATATCACGTTGGTTGAAAAGACTTGTTACCGAACAAATTTTTTGTTCATTTACTGTTTGGAATACAAACCAAAGAAATTATTCCAAGTGCGTAATTTATTACAAGTTGGAGGCGCATGGATACTGAGGAAAATAGGTGAACTATAGGTTTAGTTGCTTGGTCTCAACTATACGAAGTTGGTTTAGATTTTAATAGCGGCTTAATTCTGAGATTATTCAATTCTGGACAAGGTCTCGGGGTTTTTATGCATTTGTGGTTTCCTCGTTAAAAAAATATTGTTGTATCTTTTACTTTTCTATTTTCGCAATTATAATTGGTTTATTATAATAAGAAGTAAAATACACAAACGTTAATTCCTACTTACTTGATATCAATCCTATAGTGTTTGGTTAAGTCCGAACCTATTATCAAGTAATCATACTTCATTTTTGTATTGTCTTGATCTATCCATAGACGATCACATGAAGTGTCAAACGATTATTTGTATTGTCTCGACTCAGTCCATAGACAATCACTTTTGGAGAAAAGACCTATATGTGGAAAAGTTTTAGATTGAGGTATATTTGGGTATCCTCGTCTTTTCAAAATTAGTTGAGGATATCTTGACTACGCTCTTGGTAGGTTTGGTTTTTTTTATTTTATTTAGAGGAAATGGATAAAATGGTTTCTTTCTACAAAGGTTGCAATGACTATCAATTGTACTGCATCGAATTTATTCCGAAGTAGCAAGGGTATCAAGCAAGGGGATCTGATATCTCATTTTTTATTATTATAATGGTTGAAGTGCTCTTTCTGATGATAAAGAAATTTGCTAGTATGAAATTAATTGTGGGGTTTAAGTCATGCTAGTGGTATAAATCATCTGCAATTTGCAGATTGATATTGTTTTCCAATGATGATGTGACGTAACTTCAAAATCTAAACATATTGTTATCCTTTGAGCTAATTTTTAGAGAAGAGTGTGTTATCCCCAGTTGGCAATGCTGTCAATATCGCTGAGCGTGCATTGATATTTCGAACATTGAGGACAATGTTAGATTTAAGTTTGGGGGTATGGAAGAAATATTTTAATTGTATTATAAAACTCCAAAGTTTAGAAACTTGTGTCAATTTAGGATAACACTAACCAATCCAAGTGGATGGAAACATCTAGGTTGTAGGGAACGAGTTAAGGGACCAAAAAAAAAGTCTATTCAATAAAAGGACAGAGCTCAAGTATTAATAATAACATGGTAGTTTCACCGTATCTCGGAGTCGTTATATCACTTTTTTCTTTTATTTTTATAAACTTTTTTGTTTCTCTAATTGATTTGGTGGGTCACTAATATCGCCTTGATTTCCGCTGGGATGAAGTAGAGAGATTCAGATATTAGGGAAAAAAAAAAGACCATTTTATCCAAGATCAAGGTTCAATGAGACAACTAATTTATGGTGATATGCAGAAAGCACTATCTTTGTCCCTCCCTATGGTGTAACCGTGTGATAGTGTTGCCTGCATGATTTATGATGATCTGTCGAGACCTTAATAAGTTCCATGGATTTTTTTAAAGCGGGGTGTGGCAGGACACTCTTAATGGACTCACCTATGTGGATGTTGTAAGTGGGGGACGCTTCCTATGAGAATTTGAGATAATTCTCTAGAGACATTCATTAAGTCCGATATTTAGCCCACGGCCAAAACGGGCACAACAGCAAGAGCTTGACAGCTTTTCCTTGAGACATCAAAGTGTGGTTGTTATTTCTGAATTGCATTCACTGTTGGCGGTTCAAGACATTGTGTTCATCATTACATCAAGCAGTTCTGGTAACCTGTCAATAAGTTAAGGTTCAATCTCAGGGACACCTTAGCCTAATTTTGTTGTCTTCTGTTTTCTCGTGCTTTATCGATATGTTTTAGCATTCATGTGGGGGATTATTAGAGAAAACGGATTTTGTATTAAAACAAAAAGTGCATGGACCATGTTTTGATCCCTAGACCAATTGCCCACTAGTTGTTTTTTCATTTGAATGGATAAAACATTAGTCCCACATAAACTAAAATATTAAGAGTTTTAGACTTAAATACCATGGGTCTTTCCTAAAGGGCATGGCCCTTTGGGTCTACACACTTTTGTGTGAGGGGGAAGACCTAGACTACGGCAAGGTTGCCTCTCCCGTACGCGCGGTGCTTCTCACAGAAGCACGCACGCCGCCGCCATCCGTCCGGTCGGGCGGGCCGAGCTCGGGCTTGGGCGTGGGTTCATTAGACCCTACCTTTTTACTGAAATTTTTCACACGAGCTTTCCACACATGTAGAAGAATCTTAATCCTTGTTTGTACGTGTTTGGCTTGGCTTCTATGTGTGTCTTGCGTGCTTCTGGCAAAAAGCAAAACCAAATCTGCAAAGTTGTTTTCTGTATCTAACAAAAGCAAAAGTCATTTTCTGCAAAAGCTGTTTTCTGTACCTGACAAAAGAAAAACAGTTTTCTGCAAAAGCTGTTCCTATTTTCTATGCTTTTTATCTATCACGCGTGGGAATCTTTATGGTTAATAACAAGTCATTTTTTGGTTGAGTATATCAGGAGTTTTGAAAACACACAGTAGAGGAAAAATTGCTTCTTTCTCTATTAGTTCTTCTCTTCTACTGTTTTGTTTCTCTTCTACTGTCACTTTTTTCATTTCTTCATCCATCTCTTCCAAGCTCTTAGAAAGCTCTTAGAGTGCTCTCTTTGTATGCTACATTGAGGAGTGCTACCAGTAGTTGTATCCTGTAGGTGACTTGCCAACTGCTTTAGCATCTCAAAGGAGTAGCAGGCAATATTACCTTTAGGTCAGCGTATCTCATACACGCCTATACTAGTTCACGGTACCATCATCAGTGCATCTCACGGAACATCAGTCAAGCGTCGGTTCGAGCTAAGTATTTTTTTCTCAGTTAAATACGAATGTTGTCATTATTTCCAACATAAACTTCTACTGTTTAGAGCATATATGATTTAAACTACAAAAATTTCAGTTTATTAAATTTAAAGCGAGTAGTCATACGATTCCTAAAGTGGAACCCAAAGTAAATAAAAGTGAAATTCTAAAACAATTTTAAAGCTCTAACCTGCTACCAAGCCCCAAGAACTTGAGTGACCATTTCAAGAGTAAGAATTAAGAAGAGTAATCTCGTCAGCGCCTCCATCAATGAGTAAGCTTGAGTAAAACTGCATCCAGCAACATTGCATTTAAGCAAGGAATTTATAATTAGAAATTCAGATATAAAAAATTATATATTGCACTGACGAACGATAAAAATCATCTTCAGTTGCGTAATACATCAAAAATTAATGTTCTTACCTGAATCAAGTGAAACTAAAGAATCCGCATACTCTGCAATTCACTCCGCATCGGACGATCCCCAAAATAGCAGTGCATGTAAGCTTTGAAGATTAACCTTTATATCTTTACACCTTTCATTCTTTTTTTCAAACAAAACTAAACCAACTTCTGTATCCATCAAAACCTCACCATTGTCGAGACGCAAACTTGGTCGTGTAAAAGAACAATAGATTAGAGTACTGAATAGTTTAGTCCAGGAGTCACTCACTCCATAATCCTGCATTACCCATATATCAGTGCGGGAGTTACCAACATCTATAGCAAAACATAGGCGATATCCTAGTACTCCCACACTTGTAACAAGATTGTTGTACAGGACACTTGAATAGTTTTCTCTCCCAAGTTTACTTAGTGGAAAATCTAGTTCCGGGAGTGGAAAGTCTGCAAGTTTCTCATTGTTAATATCGAAGTAGACTATAACTCGGCAGAGGGTCATTGTAAAACCCGACCAGTGAAGAGCTCCATGAAAAAGAAAACCTGAACCTCTTTCTCCTCCAGAAGGAAACACGTAAGAGTTTGGATGTTGAGAAGTTTTCCATGAATTTGATCTTAATGCATAAACGTCAACTTCTTGTTCAGGCTAATATATCTTGTAATCTCTTATTCCTACAACCTTGTAATCATCAATGTTACTATCGTAACCAAATCCAATAATCTTATCCTTACGACTATATAATCTTTCTTGATATTCTCCAGTTGATGGGTTCCATAGACAAATTGTTTCTTGAGTTCTTGTTTCATTGGTGTCACCCTTAAACCTGCTAAAAGAAATAATAAAACAATAGAAGCCATTACAGGAACCTATAATTTCCATATTACTATTGTTATTTGCAAACGGAAAAACCCTCCGAACAGCTTCAGAATATACAATTTTGGGTGATTTTCCAGAAGCCGCCGATGAAATAATGGAACCATCATCTACAGAATAAATCACGGGTCTCCATGAATCCTTTTTGTGTACTATGAATCTATGGTTGAAAGTATGATTAAGGTGCATCTTAATAAAATTAGGGTTGGAAAGTTGAAAGCACCATACCTTACATACACACCTACAGATTCCAATAGAGTTCACCGGAAACCTGACAAAAATTTCTGCCTGAATCTCTTTTGGTAGGCTTGATATGGGAAACATCATTGAAGTTGAATGCACCGTAATGAGCTTCTTCCGGTATGTATTTCGTTTGTTTTTCCGTGATCGATTTTATTGTTTTTCGGTGATTTATTACGGGGACTTATAAAACTAAGAATTCGTCCCGAGGAAAATAAACAGAAAACAGAAAATAATATGGGGTCCGATCCTTCAACACATGGGTTATGGCCTTACAGGCCTATGTCTAGGATACATGGTTTCCTCTATGTGACTTGAAGCGAATTTGTGAGACTGGTCTTGGAGTTGTTTCCCAATGTTGCCTGACAAAGCATGTCTTTTAGGTGAGCAAACAATACCTGGCAAATGTAGCCCTTAAGATAAATGCAAAGGTTGGTGGACAAAATACTCCACCGGTTGATGGATTTTCAAGGCGTACCAGTGGCCAACCATTATCTTGGTGTTGATGTTTTCCATCCGTGACCAGGAGAGGATTCAAGCCAGGTTTACTTGTGCGTACACACCCAAATGCAAGAAAGTTTCACGGGATAAGATATCTATCTTGATTTCTTATGGTAAATTCAAAGAATTTTTTTGTTACGAGGATTAAGCAAAGCAATAAGGAGGATTGCTTGGAAGGTGAGGTTTCGGCAAAAGGTATTTACTTGAAGTTAACAGAGACCGAACCAGATTGGGAGGGACATACAATTTTAGCCAGTAAGCAAGTACCTCCAAAAGTCTTGTTCTTATTCTGGGCATCTCTCTTGGGAGCTATTCCTACTCGTCACATGTTAAGAAGTAGGGGGATTACGATACAATCGAACTTGTGCCTATATTGCAACGTTTGTGTAGAAACGGTGGAACATTTATTCATCCATTGCAGTGAGATTTCAAAAATCTGGGAATACTTCATGAACGCGATGAAAGTGAAGTGGGTGATGCCTGGAAGCTTTACGCCCCTGATGCTTAGCTAGAAGTTGGTTGGAACATCAGATAGAGCAAAGACGGTATGGAAGCTACTGCCTTTTTCTATTTGTTGGGAGGTATGGAATGAACGCAACAGGAGAGTACATGGAGGAAAGGCGAAATCGTTGTATGAAATTCAGATAGCCGTAAAGCAATGGATTTATTTATGGAGTTCGCACGATGAAACCTTCAAAAATTTATCTGCAAGCCAAATCATATCGCTATGGGAGGATGTCTTAAATATGTAGTCACTTTTTATTCGTTTTCCTGGGTTGGTCTTTCCACCATGTACATTCTTCCTATTTTTGTTTTTCAATATACACTTCCTTTTCAAAAAAAAAAAGGTTAAGTCCCACGTCCAAGTCGTATACTTTTTATAGCCTCCCATAGGTTCCATGAACCATTCTCTATGGCAGTAGACAAGTCCATTTTAAGGAAAAAAAAACAGATCCATTAAACGCCTAAACAACGAGTTTATGTTGTAAATCATTAGGATTAGGAGTCTGACTAGATAAAGTTTCTCTCCCGCCCATTCGAATTTTAAAATATAGACCAACGGCTATAGTACAGGTATAAAGAATCATTCTTTACGGCAAGCGCAATTTTGGCAAACAATAAATCTTTGAGAATGGTAATCAGCTTTACTCTGCCAAATCTCTCCCTGTACAATATTGACATGAGCATTGTGTAAACATAAAAGGTGTAAAAATAGTCCGTATGTGGTCTTCATGGGCACCGCATGTTTGTAAGAAACACCAAAAGTACAGTCATATTGTTTTAAACATCCGCTATCGCCACAAATAAGCCACGGCATTAGCTCTTGATCATAATATGCAGTTGTGTATCTTACAATTAAACGTCTTGCATATACAAAAAAAAGATGAATAAATGTAAGAAGTACATTGTTTAATTGCTTACTATTTTTTTCCTGAAAACCAAGGTTGCCACACTGTATGTTGCCATTGGTTTTCAGCAACAATGGCTTAATCCACCAACTGACCAAAGGACGTACCTAGCTAGTCAAGATTAAATAGCACGTTTTTTTTCTTCTTTTTGATTGAAAAAGAGAAAATAGATTAGGGTTAAAAGGCAAAATGCCCCAATTTCGGGTATCAGCTTGTTAAAATGCCCCGAACGTTAAAAAAAAAAGTCAAAATGCCCCAAAACGTTAGTTATGCATTAAGCGGGAGATATCTGGTCAAATCGGGGCATGTTGACTAGTCAACACCCGAGTTAAATTTCAAATTTACCCTTCCTAATAATTCGTGTGAACCCGTACGTGTGAAAAAAAGGCTTATCTTATCTTCATCGAGCTTCATCCACAGAAACTAAAAACCTGAAAGAGAAAGTTAGGCAGAGAGAGAGATGGATTTCGAGAGGGATTGAGATGGGTTTCGAGAGGGAGGGTGAATACTAAACTAAACTTTGAAGATCGAGAGAGATTGGTCGAGAGGTTGACAGATCGAGAAAGATAGGTCGACAGAGAGACATATCGAGATATTTTGCTAATGGTGTGAAGAACTGAACTGTAAAATTTACTGAAAAAGGTAAGTAATCTAAATTTGAAATGGTTTTTTGACCTCTGTTGATCGTTATATAGTATTTCCAGTAATCGTTGCTTTGAATCTATGTTTAAAAAAAAAATTAGGGTTTATAAAATTGGGAATTTCAATTTTTGAAATTAGGTGTTTTTTTTTCTTTGTGAAAAGGGTTTATAACTGATTAGGGTTATATTGTTCTATGGTTCTGAATCTATGTTTATAGAATTAGCGTTTATAAAATTGAGAATCCATTGAGAATTTCATTTTTTCAGAGATTAGGGATGTGGGTATACCAAAATTATGTATTAGGGTTTATAAAATGTTGATTCTATTTTGTTTATTTTTTGTATTTGTAGTTTTGATCATGATTATTGATTTTTTTTTTTTTTTTTTTTTGTTGAAATTATGTGGAAGTAAAACAAACATGATTTTGAAACTAGTGTTGATTTATAGGTTGGGAACCTGCCAAACTTCTTTTCTTGATCAATTTGATAAAAAATAATGCAGGGTCATAGACACAGCACCTCTCTTTTCCAAATCAACTTTTAGTGTGTTGGAGCATTGTAATGGTTACAGGGGAGGGGACTATCCAACTAGGAAATGTTGTTAATGGATTAATGGATTTAAGCAGGAATACTGTGGAATCTCACGTTTGTTAGTCACAGGAAATGCTTTAATGAACTGTTTATATATGGTGTCTCTCACTTGTTAGTTCGTATTTCCAATTTAGTCTGGAAGACTTTTCTTGGCATGAGGCTTTATAAGTCGGCAACTGAAAGAAGTTATAGCTGCTATTTTTCAAAAGTCTTTGAATGTACTTTTAGTGCAAAAGGGAAATGTAGATGCAGTGCAAAAGGGAAATGTAGTATTCACTTTGCTCGCTTCATTTCATGTCAAAAAGGCTATGATATAGCCAAGTTTCTGATCTGTTTTTTTTTTTTTGTATTTGTAGTTTTGATCATGATTATTGATCGTTTTTTTTTTTGTGTTTCAATGTTTCAGAATGGCTATTGAAGATAGGGATTTCTGGATAACTGATATAGGTGGGAGATTTAAGGACATGCATTTTTATGATTGTAAAGCTGGTACAAGTGGAGACAAATTCATGGCTATGATAAAGGAAAGGTTGGTAAATGAACAAGGTATGGATCCTGGACTTGAATTGTTTTTATTTAATGATGTTGATGGGAATGCATGTGATAAGTGTGAAGATGAAGAAATGTTTCAATCATTTTGGAAGAAAGGGAAACCCAATCAAAGCAATTTTGTAAGATTGTGGATTACAAGAATTATTCCTACAACAGTAGAATGGGGTTTTTGTTGTGATACTGCTAGTGTTAGTGGTGTTAGTTGTATGACTGAGGTGATAAGTCCAGTGAAGAAGAAATTAGCTAGTAAAAGGGTTCAGGTTAGGAGGAGTCCAAGACTTAATAAACAGGATAACAACCATGTTAAGAAGCCTAATATGAGACCAACAAGACTTGATTTTGTGCATGAAGAGCAAGGTGTTCCAACACAAGCATCTGTTGCAGACAACCAAGAACAGGGGTATGGAGATATTCCAACACAAGCATCTATTGCAGACAACCAAGAACAGGGGTTTGAAGATGACCAGGTGAATTTGCCTAATGTACATACAGATGAGTGTCATCCTGATGATAGGCCTGAGTTTCTATTCAAGGAACATGCATATGAAGAAGCAGAGGAGGGTGAAGATGAAAGTGAATATGAAGAAACACAAGAAAAGTTTATTTATGAAGATTGGGTGTCTTTGTGTTCTAGGGGTATAGATGTTGGTAATGAGCCTGATGATTGTAATGAAGATTTCAATCAAGGTGGTTATTATGAAGAGAAGAATGCACTAGTGAATGAAACTTCACATGATTTGGTTCCCATATATGATGTCACCCAAGAGGATGAAACTAAGTGGGAACATGAATTTGGACAACATTTAAAGGAAGAAGAAAGACTGGAAATGATAAATGAAAACATTCCTGAAATTGAACCTGGGGAAATAAGTTCGGGTATGGATTTTGGATCAATAGAAGCTTATAGAGATCATTTAAGGGAATATTCAGTGTTGAAACATAGGGATTTTAAAGTGAAGAAGGGAGATAGGACTAGACATTATGCATATTGTGTGAACAAGGATTCCCAAGGATGTGAATGGAAAGTGAATGCAAGGCTTTGTCCAAAGGAAGGCACAATCAAAGTAAGAGACTGTAACATGAAACACACTTGTAAAAATCTCAATGCAAACCACAGCAGAAAATGCAATGCAAAATTTGTAGCCAAGTATTTGTTGAAGACTATGGATGTGGGTTCACCAGTGGACAAGGCAGATCATATAGCCAAGAAGATCATTAGTCCGAAGTTGCAAACTGACATACCATATTGGGTTGCCAATGATGCAAGAGTAAGTTTCCATGTTTTTAATGCTTGTCTCAGTTATTTTTGGTTTAACTTGTTGTATGTGTGAAATGTTAATAGTTGGTTTGTCTATATGTGTGAAATGTTAATATTTGGTTTATTTGTGTACACAGAAATTGGTTTTAGCAGAGTTGAAGGGAACTTTTGAGAGTTCTTACACAAAAGCACCACAACTGCTCACAGCTGCTACTTCTTTGAACCCAAACAGCATAGGTCATTTCAGTTGGACCAAAGAGGGTGAAGATAACAGATTTGAGTCTGTCATTTTAGCCTATGATGCACAGATAAAGGGGTTTTTGAATGGTTGTAGAAAGGTAATTGGCTTAGATGGAGCTCACCTAAATGGTAAGTTAGGTGGTGCAATGATTTCAACCACTGGTATAGATGGTCAGAATGGAGTATTTCCAATTTGTGTGATAATTACTAAAAGTGAAACTGAAGAAAACTGGTTCCTGATGTTGAAATAATTGAGGAAAAGGATTCCAGATATGGATGGACTTACCTTTATTTCTGACAGAATGAAGGGCATACTGGAATCAGTTAAAAGGTTGTTTCCTTTGTCCAATCATAGATACTTCCTAAGGTAAATGGATTTTATGATTTTATTTCCCTTATTCACACATTTGTAATTGTATCTATGTTAATGTTTGGGTTGTTTGTTGTTTTTTTCAGGCATCTATACTTGAATTTCATGACCAAGGGATTCAGGAATCCAAGACTAACATACCTTCTTTGGCAGGCTGCCAAGGCATACAAATATAAACACTGGGAGGTAATGTCTGTATGATAATGAATGAATTGTCATGTTCCTATAGTAGTGAATGAATTGTCATGTGTTTAGTTAAATGATTTAACTTAGATACTCTACATATTTTCTAGGAGGCCATGCAAGAAATGGCAGGGATAGATCCCAAAGCATACCAGTACCTGATTGATGCAGATCCAAAGTCTTGGGCTAGATCATGGTTTCCTCATTATGTTGCTTGTGAACACATCTACTCCAACTTTTCAGAAAGTTTTAATAACATGGCCCTTAAGATCAGAGACAAGCCTCTCACTGAGTTGGTTGATATGTACACACACTTGGTGATGGTGCTCTTTTCAAATAGAAGAAAGCTTGCTTTAACTTGGCAATTGGGTAATATTGTTCCTGCTGGAAAGGATCTCATTGAGGTGATGTCCAATCTTAGAGGTAACTATGAGTGTGTTCCTTCTGAAGAGCTGAAAGTGTATAAGGTGACCAACAAAGCTACTGGAAAAGTTTTTGTGGTAAAAGTAGAACAACAAACTTGTACATGTAGACAGTGGCAGTTGAGGCAGTTCCCTTGCCTACATGATGTAAAAGCCTTGTTCCCTTTGAATCCTGATTGGGCCCAGTAAGTAAATTTACATCAATAATGTTGTTGTGGTTTGCTTTTTTAAATTGAATATTGATCATTGCTTCAATAATGTGCAGGTATTGCAGTAAGTACTACATCGTTGACCTCTATAGGACCACCTACTCATGGTCAATAACCCCATTGGGGGACATTGATGAGTATGAAAATAAGGTTTGTCTACATTTCAAATGCTTTAACTTTTTCTAGTGTCTCATATTTTTGTTTTCAGAATCTTTTTATTGAATAATGCTATCTACTTTTGTCCTTTTACTTTATTGTATCATTACTTTTTTCATTATTCTCTAGATCTGTGCATTTAAAGTATACTAACCCTAACTTTCTTTTGTTTGCAGACTGATATCAACATTATACATCCACACAGATTGAGAGATAGAGGAAGACCTTGTGTCAAAAGAAAGAAGTCCTGGTATGAGAAGAACAAGCATCGCAAAAGAGTAACAAAGTGCAGTGTATGTAAAGGTCTTGATCATAACATCCTAACCTGTCAAGGTCCTCCAGTTGGGTCTAACCCCAAGAAGAAAGGAGTTAGAATGGAGTGTTCTGTTAATGGGGATGAGTTTTGTATTACTGGTGCACCAACAAAGAAGATGAGGAAGGCCTTGTCTGCACCAACTACTGCAACAACATCTGCATCAAAGAAAGCAACATCTGCACCATTGTCAAAGGGCAAAGCAACTGCCACAACACCATCTACTTCTTCAGCTGCTTCCCATAAAAAGGGTAAGAAGACAACTGCACCATCCTCCTCCACTGCACCCAAAAGGAAGGTACCACATCCATCTACTTCTTCTACACCTTCATCTGCCTGTTTTAACCAGATTTATCATGGTACTGTCAACATTTCCAGCCAAACAATCAACCTTTGTGAACCACCATCAAAAAGGGTTAGAAAGCCTAACTCTAAATATCAGTAATATCAGAACCAATGTGAAATGTTGGGTTTCTATTTTCCCTTATTTCTTTTAGAATTTCTAGACTTATGAAGTTTGTAATGGCAGACATATTAGTAGTGAGTTATGTTTTAAGAGTGATGACAATATTTTCTTTATGAATATAATGGTTTTAAAAGTATGGAGACAGTGATGCTTTTATTTGATAACTGCAAACTAACATTACATTTAGAAAATATTCCAATCTATTACATTAAATTTTTTGACATGAGTTAACTTCTAATTCTGCACTTTATTTTCACTTTATCTTTAAATTGTGCACAAATTTGATTTTCAGAATTTTCAAATTGCTTTTCTTTTTCCACACAGATTGCATCAGAAACCCATTGGAAATCTTCACACTTGCTGCATTTTAGGTACCCAATACCATAATTCCATGATGTTTGAGCTATATTTAACATCCTCACCTTAGTTGAATGGCATTTGGGGTTGATACAAGGAGTCTGTGACCAAGGACAGTCAGCAAATCTGTGACCACCAGCACAAGCAGCACAACCTCCATTAAACTGAGGTGCCATGGATTTTATTGTAGCAGTAGCTTCATCAAACCATTCAAAATATGAACACATAGGATTAGAACAAGAAAAGAATTTCTTCCCTGAATTGACACCATCTTTTACCTTTAGAAGCTTTCGAATTCCATTACAAGGAACTAGTTTACATCGTGAGTAAATCCAAGGACAATCCATGGATTCATGGTTTGTTTCACTGCACATTCCACATTCCTGCATTTTAGTGCTTGAGCTTGAGGTAGCCATTAATGGTGATGAAGAAACCTCATATACTGTAAATTTGTTTTTAGAGGACCACAATATATAAGACAGGGTGGGGTAAAAATGGTCGTTACACCAACGGGAAAAAACTGGCCAATGGTCGGAATCTGTCACCGTCTGTTTCATTGCCTTGGACACGTGTCGCAATCCAATCATTTAGGACATGGTCGTAATTTTCAGAAATTTAAGTACCCAAGTTGGTAAAATTACATGACATGTGCGAGTCACGTGTGTCGTAGATTCGTTAAATCTAGACATGAAGGATATAAACGTAATATCACCACACGTGCGGTACACATGTGCCCCATTTTTGACCTCTTAACTCTGGCTAACGGCAAAACTAACGTTTTGGGGCATTTTGACTATTTTTTTAACGTTCGGGGAATTTTAACAAGCTGATACCCGAAATTGGGGCATTTTGCCTTTTAACCCAATAGATTAAAAATAAAAATGTACAAAGGATATTCAACAGGTAGAAAAAGAAAGAAAAAAAGAAGAGACACTTAGTAGAATACAGTGTCTCAATTGAGCACCGAATTTGAGAAATTGGCATGGACTAACTAAGACCTTGATGATTCTATTTTACAACATGAGTACGTGGTTTTGATGGATCGTGCCAAGTACATAACCATTAACGGCGATGGTCGCTGCGTAGATTTTATATGGGTTATTTTTCTGATATAATTTTCTGTATGAAAATGTATGTTGCAGAAATCAAAATTGTAAGCACTGATAATTTGCTATATGAAAATATATGTTGCAGAACTCAAAAGTATAAGCACTGCAAATTCTAGTGCAATATATAATTTTAACCTCCTGACTTGTCTGGCTCAGAACTTGTTACCTCCTGACTGGCTGACTCAACACAGAAAATCTATCCTGATTCCTGTGTTTGTTATGAAATAACAACATCACATTTAACCATTTTACATATAGTTCATTGAGATGTTACGCATGTGTGCTAGTACTTGACTACTACAAAAATTATCAAAAAAATGGAAAGATTAATTATACTGTTAGATCAAATATAATGACGCAGCACGACAACAAAATATTTTCCAGCATACAACATTCAAATAATACACATTAGATAACCAAGTTTTAAGTTTGTGAACAACTTATATCGAAGAGTTAGGTTGGTCACAATATATATATGACCCCCACCTTATACAAGTGCCACTATAAATATTTAGTTTGTTGTATGTTTCTTGGTATTGCATTTCAATTCGATCAATATTATCATTCTTGTTGCTTTACAAGGTATAACCTATATTGTTTCCATTTTTTTAAGAGTTAAATATGTAGTGATGTTTTTATTTACTTCTCGACACTGGTTTTAAGAATTCAACCGGCGATTGTAGATTGTTTATATTATTCTCATGTAGATCGGTGAATATGGCTAATCTCTGTTTCTATATTTCAATTACTGCGGCATACCTCATCTTGGTGATTCTGATACACCAAAGTTTCGCACTAACAGATTCTTCTTATGGTAATTATGCATCTCTCATATGTCATGTTACGTTCTTCTTACATTTATTATTAGATCTAGGGAACTCATTTTTTCATGACGCTAAGGATCGAGAAAGAGAAAGGAGAGCATAAACGCGGAAGCATAAAAGACTACATTGATAATAATTTTGGTATCTCTTTCTCATTAATTCTTCAAGATATTTATACAATCACAAGACTTGATTTTCAAGACAATTCCTAATATAACTCTCACCACTTAAAGTGCATATCTCATAAATATAGACTCTCATATATTATTTCATAATATTCTCCCTCAAGATGGAGCATTAGATCACGAATGCCCATCTTGGACAAAAGAAATTTAAACTGAGCTTTTCCTAACACTTTTGTGCAAAAGAATTTTTTTTTAAAATCTTCCAGTTTAGATCCTCATCGAAGTTTTTGGACATTTCGGTCCCGATTGTAGTTTAAGGACATTACGGTCCCATCTTCATAGTTTAAGGACATTCGGTCCCCTTCGTAGTTTAAGGACATTACGATCCCATCTTCATAGTTTAAGGACATAATGTCTGACTTTGACTGTTTGACTGTCTAACTTTGACTGACTGTTGGACTTATGCAGTTGACTTTGACTGACTATTTGACTTCCGTCGTTGACTTTGACTGTTGACCTTGACATGTTGACTTTTTGTCACTGATTTTGACTGTTGACTTTTGCATGTTGACTTGGACTTTTGACTTTGGTTTTCTTATTTAATATGAACATGTATAGAACTTTATTGTATGGGAATAACTATAACATGTTTAGATAATCAAAATGTTTGAATTTTATGCTCTTTAGCTATCACCACAGTGATACTAAAGTATTATGTTATATTAATATGTCATTGTAAGTCTATATCGTTTTGTGCAATCACATAAGAATAATTTTCACCCACAGGAGATGTTTGTTCACGTGTTTGTATATAAAACATCAAGAAATTAACCATTTAGTCATACATATTAGAATGAAAAGTTACCCACATGTAACTCTAATTCACATGTTTGAATAAATATTATGATTATGTATGTAACCATGAAAGGCATAATGTCCACAGATGTTTGTCTTTGCTTGCTTATATATATGTGAATGTTTATGTATGTAACCATGAAAGGCATAATGTCCACAGATGTTTGTCTTTGCTTGCTTATATATGTGTGAATTGTTTTTTATGACTTTCTAACATAATTGTTGTTTTATTAAGAATCTACCCACATGAGTTTCTTAATTTATGTGTGTGTGAGTTTGACTTTGTGTATCTTTGTCAAATTTTACAGCTTCTAGTTCTAAGTCTTTGCATTCGTATACTTCTTCTATCCCATTCTTCAATGGCACCAACTTCTTAGAATGGAAAGAGAATGTTGAGTTCACTTTGGGTGTGCAGAATATTGACCTTGCTCTCCAAATTGAAAAGCCAATTATAGATGATAGGAGTTCCCCTAAAGATAAGGATATCTTGAAAAAGTGGGAGAGAAGTGATAGGCTGAGCATAGAGCTGATGTGAATGCACATTGATGCAAACATTAAAGAATCGCTTCCCAAACAACCTAAAAATTCTAAGGACTTTATGGAAATCGTAAAGGAACGCTTTAAGACAGCAAATAAGTCTCTAGATGGGAAATTGATGGCTGATCTTACAACCATGAAGTATACCGGTGTAAGGTCAATGCACCAACACGTGATAGAAATGCGTAGCATTGCTGCTAAGCTCACTGAGATGAAATTAACTATGGATGAGAACTTTCTTGTCCAATTCATTCTTAACTCGCTACCACCAAAATATGCCCCCTTTCAAGTGCATTACAACACTATTAAGGAAAAGTGGACTGCAAATGAACTGGGAAACATGTTGGTTCAAGAGGAAGATAGGCTAAACCATCAAGGTCTTGATCAAGCGCATTTTGTCAATAGAGGAGTGAACAATAAGCGTAAGCCTGAAAAGGGAAATAAGGGAGCACCGCAGAATAATTCTGTTCAACCTGAAAAGAAGAAGGCAAAGAAAGATGAAAATAAGTGTCGTTTCTGTAAGAAACCTGGTCATTTTCAGAAAGATTGCACTAAGCGTCAAAAATGGTTCGAAAAGAAAGGTAATCCTTTGGGATTCGTAAGCTATTTTGAAACAAATTTGACTGTTAAAGAATCTTGTTTATCATGGTGGTTGGATTCTGGTGCTAATGTTCATGTTTCTAATTCAATGCAGGGATACCTTTCAACCCAACTCACAAACCAGAATGAAAACTTCCTTTTTATGGGCAATGGCAATAAAGCCCCAGTTAATGCTGTAGGCACCTACCGTTTGATTCTAGATCATGGATACTTTGTTGATTTAGAAAACACTCTTTATGTTCCAACTATTTTTCGCAATTTAATTTCAGTTTCTCAACTAGATAGACAAGGTTTTAAATTTCAAATTGCCAATGGATGTTTTAGTTTGTTCAAAGATTTTAAAGTTATTGGTTGTGGTTATCTTTCTAATGGTCTTTACAAGTTAAATTTATCA
Source organism: Papaver bracteatum (assembly GCA_023529315.1). Lineage (NCBI taxonomy): Eukaryota > Viridiplantae > Streptophyta > Magnoliopsida > Ranunculales > Papaveraceae > Papaver > Papaver bracteatum. The sequence goes on along the minus strand of JAJJWX010003234.1, from coordinate 203,653 downwards.
TCATCATCAATACCTGGAACCTATTTAACCATGCATCACAATGATAGAACTGAACATGCTGATGGTAATTCCTCATTCTTGTGGCATAAGAAGCTGGGACACATATCTCGTGAAAATCTTCAAAGATTGGTAAAAGATGGGATTCTACAGAACCTTGATTTTACTGATTATAAAAGTTGTGTGGATTGTATTAAAGGCAAGATGACAAAACACACAAAGAAAGGTGCCACAAGAAGTTCTGAACTCCTTGAAATAATACATACAGATATTTGTGGACCCTTCGACATTCCAACTTTTGGAGGAGAAAAATATTGCATCACCTTTATTGATGATTTTTCACGTTATTGTTATCTTTACTTATTACATGATAAATCTCAAGATGTGAATGCTATGGAGCAATTCATTACCGAAGTTGAGAGGCAATTAGAAAAGAAGGTGAAAATCATTAGGTCTGATAGGGGTGGAGAGTATTATGGAAGGTATGACGAGACATGACAACATCCTGGACCTTTCGCTTTACTTCTTCAAAAGCTTGGAATTGTGGCTCAATACACAACGCCAGGTTCACCTTGGAAGAATGGTGTAGCATAAAGGCGAAATCGTACTATAATGGAAATGGTTAGAATCATGATTATTCATGCGAGTTTACCCTTAAGTTTGTGGATGTATGCTCTTCGTTATGTTGTGTACATTTTAAATAGAGTTCCAATCAAAGCAGTTCCAAATACTCCTTTTGAATTGTGGAAGGGCTGGAAACCTAGTTTAAAACACCTGGAAGTTTGGGGTTGTTCAGCAGAAGCGAAAGTTTATAATCCCAAAGAAAATAAATTGGATATGAAAACTGTTAGCGGTTACTTTATTGGTTTTCCTGAAAAATCCAAAGGGTATATTATTTATTGTCCTAACCATAGTATGAGAATTGTTGAAACTGGAAATGCAAAATTCATTAAGGATGGCGAAGTTAGTGTCAGTACACCAGTGCAAGAAAAATTTGTTCAAGAAATCAGAGTAATAATCCCTTTACCTCAGATTTCTACTGATATTGTGACTCCACCGGTTGTAAAACCGATGGATGAGGGAGAAATACAAATAATGTCACCGGAGCTTCATGATGAGACTATTTCCACTGAAGAAATTATAGAACAACCACAAGAACTAGCCTTAATAATTTCTACCAGAGAACGAAAAAAGGCTATTTTTGATGATTATGTGGTTTATCTACAAGAATCGGATTTTGATTTAGGGGTTATGAAAGATCCAGTTTCTTATTCACAAGCTATCAAGTGTAGTAATTCTGATAAATGGATTAATGCTACGAAAGTAGAGAAAAAAATCGATGCATGATAATGAAGTCTGGGAATACGTTGAATTGCCTGAAGGACACAAAGCAATCGGGTGTAAATGGGTCTTTAAGACCAAACGCGATGCTAATGGCAATATTCAATATTATAAATCTATACTTGTAGCCAAAGGTTTCACTCAGAAAGATGGCATTGATTACAAAGATACCTTTTCTCCCGTGTCAAAGAAAGACTCTCTCGGAATTATTCTGGCATTAGTAGCTCAATATGACCTTGAGTTACATCAAATGGATGTGAAAACGGCTTTTCTTAATGGTGATCTTGTGGAAGATATTTACATGTGTCAACCTGAATGTTTTTTCCTAGAAGGATAGGAACACATGGTCTGCAAACTTAAGAAATCAATTTATGGACTTAAGCAAGCCTCCAGGCAATGGTATCTAAAATTCAACGAAACAATTCAAAAATTTGGTTTTGAAGAAAATGATGTAGATCCATGCATATATCTCAAGATCAGTGGGAGGAAGTTCATATTTTTGGTATTGTATGTAGATGACATACTACTTGAGAGTAGTGATCTTGGTCTTATACATGAAACTAAGGAATATCTCTCGAAGAATTTTGAAATGAAAGATATGGGTGAGGCTTCTTATGTGATTGAGATAGAAATAACCCGTGATAGATCACTTGGAACATTATCAATCTCACAGAAAGCATATATCGAAAGAATTCTAGAAAGGTTTGATATGAGTGCATGTAAGGCAAGTATAGTTCCGGTTTCTAAAGGAGACAAGTTTGGACTCAATCTTTGTCCTAAGAATGAACTGGAACGTAATCAAATGGATAAAATCCCTTATGCTTCTGTGGTGGGAAGTTTAATGTATGCTCAAGTTTGCACACGACCAGATATCAGCTATATAGTTGGTATGCTGGGAAGATACCTTGTGAATCCTGGAATGGAACACTGGAAAGCTGCAAAGAAATTTTTAAGGTACCTACAAGGAACGAAGGATCATCGTCTCACATTTACGAAGTCAGATCAATTTGAGTTGGTTGGCTATACAGATTCCGATTTCATGGGATGTAATGATACTTGAAAGAGCACTTTTGGATATCTTTTTCTATTAGCTGGAGGAGCAATAGCATGGAAAAGTGCATAAGAGTCTATTCTCACTGGATCAACAATGGAAGATGAATTCGTAGCATGTTATGAGGCTACAAATCACTGTTCATGGTTGCGAAATTTCATATCAATGTTTGGAGACCTAAATTTTGCCTCCGCACTTGTGATAATGCCGCATCAGTATTCTTTTCAAAGCACGCTAGATATACTAAGGGTTCAAGACACATGGATCTAATGTACCTATGCGTGAAACAAGTTGTTCAGATGAAAAAGTAGTTCATTGAACACATAGGCACAAAACTTATGATTGCAGATGCATTTACGAAGGCGTTGCCTCCTAAGACATTTTGGAACATGTTGCAAACATGGGTCTTGAGGGAGTAACAAACAACTAGTTTCACTTAGACTTTTTCTTATGTTAGAACACTTATTGAGATCTTATTATTGTTGTTATTCTTAACTTATTTCTGTATCCACTTTAGTATACTTTTATGTTATTGGATGAATGTTACATAAATTGTTTTCTTTTGAAGACATTAATGGACCATTATGATATCCCCATTTAAGGCCTGATTAAGTAAGTTGCTTGTGTTGTGGTACATGGAAGGAAACATGTTGATAACAGGACAACGTGCCACAGCCATGACTCGCATAAGTGATTTACTTGGTTAAGGTATTACGTTTAACCATTAAATTTGTTTAGCAATTATGGGCGCTTATGTTTTTCTATAATTAACTGTTAAATAAATTATCACATGGACCAGTGGGAGAATGTAAGAATATTTCTCTAGATAGAAATATCTTGTGGGCCCATGTAATAACTTTGGTTAATTAAGAATATTGCTAAATATTTCGGTTACCATTCTAGGGGATTAATTCCTATTAACTCTTCCTTGATGGACGGTCGAGATTGATTGCCAACTCTAACCCTAGGAAACTTGGTCCTCCTTCTACCTATTAAAGGAACTCAATAGCCATTAGTATTGGTTCGAGAATTTTATTATTCATTACACCAAAAGGGTCAAGAAGGAGAAACCAAGATATTCCATTGTATTCTGTTCTACGGGTGTGCTTGCAGCCTTGGAGGATTTCTTGGATTCAATCAATGGCTTAATCGGGTATTCTATTTTAACACTATTGGAAACTACTGGGCTGCAATGAAGATGAAAAACAGAAACAGATTGTGGTTGTACTCTAAAACTTTCAAGGCTCTGGATGATTTCTTTTAGACAAATATTTCTACCCTCCCAATGAATTGGCGATTGCAACAGGTATGTGAAATACTGCCTTCAGGATACAATGAAAGCCCTACAACCGGAAATTAGATTCAAGGTTTGCACCCCTTGACCCAATCAAGAACACATGTAAAACATATTCTGATGATGCTTTGTTTAAGAAAGAAAAACAGAAGAGGTTTTCGATTGATATGAAAACGACTCTGGGAGATGCTACTTATAGAGGTTTTCACGTCTGTTGGAAACATACAATTTTCTCTTCACGAAACGTCAGGTCCCTTCATCAACAGACATTAATGGTGTCTGTTGGATTTAGAATTTTCTGGAAACGTTTTCTAACTGTCCAAACAGTTATGTATCAAAAACATTTTCAGGAAACGCCCCCCAGGACCCCCCTTCATAGCGCAATTGAAAATATTCCAACAAACACAACTATGCATATTGTGATTATCATATAGTTCAAAGATCCGACCGTTATGTATATATAAATAAAACTTGGATTATATGCAGAAATAGGCCTCGTCTGAACCCTCACTTTCATTCCTAGGCCACTTTTTTTATTTCTTGCTAGACTAGGCAAGTTATATGGTTTCCATCCAATTTAACCATCTCGGTCAATTTATCGCGTTGACTTGTCAATATCTCGCCAAAATATCATATGAGGATATATCACAGATATGGTAAGATTACCAAAGTGTCCTTCACACGTGTGTGTCAGTCACATGTGATAAGATGTCCACCTGCCTCGATAGGATCTCCACGTATTGCTATCTGAGAGCCCGATCTAACTATCACGATATCTCGAGGATTAATTCAACGGCCATGATAGTTCTTCATTGTTAACCAATCAAATTACAAAGCAAAAGAATTAAAACATTTTAAGACCAGCAAGCACAAATTAAAATTCTCTTGCTATTCCCATAAAATTCCTCTATATTCCACAAAAAATTGAGCAAAAAAAGTAAAAAAAATCTGAATCGTTCATCGTTGTCTCACCATTTCATTGTACTGATTCAATGACTCTTGTCTCTGTAATCTCATTTCTTCATTGAATTTGTTAATAAACGCTTCAACTCTCCGATTCAATTCATCTTGACTCAATGACGGTTCTTTCTTATGACTCCTATGAAGCTTACCTGAAGATGAAATAGGAGATGAATCAGATGATTCATTATTATTATTACATCTTTCAGTAAATGTCTCTGATTTCTTCATAAACTTTGGTGTCAATTGATCTTGTTGATGGTGACGATCTTCCCATGTATCCGATTTCTTCAAGTGTCGTGTTAATGGCATTGATCGTCCATCTGTAATCACCTTCCATGTCGTCTCCAGTGTCTCATGTCTCTTCGGTTTCGTCACTCCTAATGTCTTTCTACCTGAAAATTTAACCACAAATCCGATTTAGAACCACACCATTTTCATTTATAGGAAAAATTAAACAGAAAATTTAATCAACCCACTGATGTTGAACAAAACCTGTGTTGTTAACCAATCCAAACCAGTACAAAACAAAATCATCACGTCCATATCTGGAATGTATAAATTGGGCAGGAGCAGGACCATCAAGTACTACTACGTTAACTTGGAGTGGGAATTGAAGAGCAGCCTGTTCGACTGCCATGTATCTTAGAAATGGTCTGTTTGGACCCGTAATTACAAGATTACGCAAGTCCCTCCTCAATAATTGTTTCCTGCACAACCGGTGTAGCTGGTGTCCCAGGCCTTGCAATGGAACCTCTCTCATGCCCTCGAGTAGATATTCAATCTCTAGATGAGGAATAAGTGGTTGTCGTGGTTGCGGACTTATGGTGATGGTGGCTGTTGTGGTGCTTGTTATCCTCGTTGTTCCTGTGCTGGTGTTGGTGGTGGCTCTTGTTGTTATTGTGGTATTGGTGGTGGTTGTTGAACTTATTGTGGTTGTGGTGGCGATGGTAACTGAATCACATAAACAGAAAGTAAACTCTGTTCATTAACATTTCTTAATCACAGCCCCTAAACCTCTTATGCTAGCATCATCTTCATCAACAAATGGCACATATAGATCTTGAGAACCATGAACATCATGATGATGATGTGCTTCACCAACAACATCAAAAGCCATTGCCATATAAACTCAAAAAGTAACAGTAAATGTAATTTTTAAAACAAAAATGATAAATCTATATGATTCGCTAACATCTAAGTTAAGATTCATTGATCTCGTACTGCTGCTGCTCTGCTGGAGCTCGTGTTCAACAATCCACTTCAGAAATCAACTAAGCTTGTATTGACGGATTTAGATCTGGTCAGAAGTAAGACACATCTGGTTGGGTCGAAATAACCGATTCAAAGGACTGTCTTGTCATTTTAAGTGCACCTAACGGTGCTAACTTTCCATCCATCACTTTTGGTCAAAACTTGCCTAGTCTAGCAATAAATAAAAAAAGTGGCCTAGATTTGAAAAGCACCAAAAAAACAGGCCAATTTCTGTAAAAAAACGTCAGGTCCCTTCATCAACAGACATTAATGGTGTCTGTTGGATTTAGAATTTTCTGGAAACGTTTTCTAACTGTCCAAACAGTTATGTATCAAAAACGTTTTCTGGAAACGCCCCCCAGGACCCCCCTTCGTAGCGCAATTGAAAATATTCCAACAAACACAACTATGCACATTGTGATTATCATATAGTTCAAAGATCCGACCGTTATGTATATATAAATAAAACTTATACAGATTTCTACAAAGAAATTCCTTCACTGGATTGTTAGACGTTCTCGCTCATGTCCCACTCCGTGTCCTGTAAGTAAAATACCCAACATCTCTAATAGCGTTTTTTTCCTTATTTTTCTTCTCATATGTAAATCCTGATGGAATTGTAAATTTTGTTGAATATGCTCAGATACATTCAATTGAACTACTTCAGTGGTGTCCTCCCATATCAGATTATTAATGTACCGAAACTAAGGTAAAACTTACAGATTTTGAGTTTTAAACTCTTTCTTAATTTCATCAGTGTTGTCATGTACAAAAAATTACATACTAGGCTAATTTACCCAAGTCTATGTTGTTTCTTATTTCTTTCTTTCAGGATAGAAGGTAATGACTTCTATGATCCGTTTATACCTATTCTTGGACCTGGTGACCCTTTTTTCGACGCTACACCACCCGTAGGCAGATGATTGCTCACGGAGGGCGAAATGATGCTACTTTAGATTTTTTTTTTCATCTGTTGAAACTGTATACTCCTGTATACTCGATATGTATGTTATATCGTTTTATCTTTCTTTTACTATTTACGGCATGTCTTGTTCTTCTTCTTCCCCTTATGATTGAGTTATCTATATGACGAGGCAACTGAGAATAGTGTAATGGAATTGCTTTAGTTTTCTTATTTCGAAATGATTGATATTTCAATCTTAAATATTATGTAAATCGCCTGTTAAGCCATTTTCATGCAGTGTCTATATATGTACTTAGGGATGTTTAATTTCTTCACATTAAGAACTAAGCAAATTGTAGTAAATTGGGATTCTATATTACCTCCCTATTAGCTATTTTTCTGGGTCTAGGTTCCTGTTTCATTCCGTGTCTTCTGTATTTTTGTTGGCTCGATTTCTGATGGCTTTGCATTAGTCTATATAATTTTGTCGATCAAGAAAAAGATCTAAGTTAATAAATATATTTGCTTAGTCCATTAATCTATACATTCAAGGAATGCACTTGAAAATCCATGAGTCGGGTATTTTCCATTCATAACCGGCACTATTCCAAAAGGAAACAGTCGTTTAGGCTACTATTCCAGCTGGTTAGAGCGTGTGGCCCTTAACTACAAGGTCAGAGGTTCAATCCCTGTTTCTAGGGTTCTTTTCTTTTCTTTCCAGTACTTCATTTACACCGCACCGTTATTTGTTTTGCTTTTGAAGCATTCATAATTTGTTTTGCGTTTTAACAGAAAAATCACCGTTGGCAGCTGGTTTCCATCTAATTGTGTCCTTACCAGTTTCAGGGATACTAATATCCAGGATAGCATGGAAAATATTAATTACTATCGAGAAGAGCATGCAGAGTAGTGACATCCCAGATTCCCAGGTTTTAGTTTCTTGGTTGATCAGCTGATGATCGACATACTGGATATTGGCCGACACAGAATTAAAGATTTGATGATCTTCAACTTAGTAATATGGTTTGCGCATTAAAATTTTGTTGGTTGTTGTTGGAGTTTTGTGGCTCAAATACACACATGTGAGTCACACATGGGATAGCTAAGGATAGTCCCACATGGAGGAAGACAAGTTCCATATGGTGATATATAAGCTAGAAATTCTCCCTACATAGTACCAAGGCCTTTTGGATGAAAACCCCACACCTAACCTCAAGGTGGTCAAGTGGGGACAGTATCGGTGCTATGTGGCCGTGCCCGGAGAGGGTGCAGCGGTCCGTGGAGGTCCTACAAAATGGTATCGGAGCTCCGGGTAAAAGCGATCTACGATGGCGGCAAAGTATGAGATTGAGAAATTTGATGGAAGAAATGATTTCAATTTATGGAGGCTAAAGATGAGGGATGTTTTGGTGCAACAAGGTTTGGTGAAAACTTTGAAAGGGAAAACGGCTCTAGCAGAAACATTGAAGGAAGAAGAAAAAGAAGAACTCATGGAGAAAGCACATGGATTAATTCTATTGTGTTTGAGCAACGAGGTCTTGAGAGAAGTGGCGGCGGAAACGACACCGGACGGGCTATGGAACAAGTTGGAGAAAAGGTATATGACTAAATCCGTAACTAATCGTTTATATCTTAAGAAGAAATTACATACTCTTAAAATGCATGAAGGAACGTCTATTATAAATCATATTGATGATTATAATAAAATTCTCTTGGATTTGGCAAATATTGAGGTCAAAATTGAAGATGAAGACCAAGCTTTGGGTTTGCTTTGTTCCTTACCACCATCTTATGAAAATTTTGTTGATACCGTAATGTATGGAAAAAATACAATTTCCATGGAAGACGTTAAAGCGGCTTTGAACTATAAGGAGTTAAAGAAGACGGGTATCGACGGTAAAGATAATTCGGGAGATGGGTTGTTCGTTAGAGGAAGAGGAAACCAAAAAGGCGGATTTGATAGGAGTAGATCAAAGTCAAGGTCTAAATCAAAATCTGGTAAATTCTATTGCTTTCATTGTAAGGAAAAGGGGCATTTCTGGAAGGATTGTCCAAAATTGAAGAATGTCGAGAAGAATACTAACCAAGGCACCGCAGCAAATGTTGAAGCAGAAAGTGATGATGGAGCGGTTCTCACGGTTCATACCGAAAGCTCGGAGAACGGGTGGATTCTTGATTCGGGGTGTACTTTTCACATGTGTTCTCATAAAGAGTGGTTTACTACTTATCAAGCTAGAGAAGGTGGTAAAGTTCTTATGGGAAACAATGTCACTTGTAAAGTGGTGGGTGTAGGTACAATTCAAATTAAGATGTATAACGGTATGGTGAGGACTTTAACTAAAGTTAGGCATGTTACGGACCTGAGAAGAAATCTTATTTCTTTGGGTATGCTTGATTCAAATGGCTGCAAGTATCAAGGTGAAGGTGGAGTTATTCGTGTCTCAAGAGGAAGTCTTATAATTATGAAGGGCGAGAGAATTAATGGTCTTTATACGCTGCAAGGTACTACTGTGACGGGTGATGCAGCTGTATGTTCTTCAAGTTCTGATGATGATGATACTACCAAGTTGTGGCATATGCGGCTAGGGCATATGAGCGAGAGGGGTTGGCTGTTTTGAGCAAGCAGGGATTGCTTTGTGGTCATAAAACAGGCAAGCTTGATTTCTGTGAACATTGTGTCTTTGGAAAGCAGTGTAGAGTCAAGTTTAGTAAAACTATTCATAACACCAAAGGTATTCTAGATTATATTCATTCTGATCTTTGGGGTCCTTCTCGGGTCGACATGGTGGTGGTAGATATATGCTGATGTTCATTGATGATTTCTCAAGGAAAGTATGGGTATTCATACTTAAACACAAAGATGAAACTTTTGTCAAGTTCAAGCAATGGAAGACTATGGTTGAGAAGTAAACCGGAAGACAAATCAAGTGCTTGAGGACAGACAATGGTTTGGAATTTTGTGGGGGTGAGTTCAATGAGTTCTGCAAGGAGCAAGGGATTGTGAGACACCGCACAGTCAGAAAAACACCACAGCAAAATGGTGTTGCAGAAAGGATGAACAGAACCATAATGGAGAAGGCACGGTGCATGCTCTCCAATGCCGGGTTACTGAAGCAGTTTTGGGCAGAAGCAGCAAACACATCAGCTTATTTAGTGAACATATCTCCATCGACTGCCATTGAGTGCAAGACTCCAAATGAAGTTTGGACTGGTTCGCATGCTAACTATGAAGACTTGAAGATATTCGGATGTCCAGCCTATGCTCATGTGAATGAGGGGAATCTAGAGCCTAGAGCAAAGAAGTGTATATTTCTTGGGTATGCAAAGGGCGTGAAAGGCTACAGGTTATGGTGTCCAGCAGAAAGATCAAACAAGTTTCTTATCAGCAGAGATGTGAAGTTTGATGAGCAATCGATGTTGAAGCCAAAGAATGAAGAACTAGATGGAAAATCTAAAGAGGGTGTTAGTGATAAGGTGGAGCTTGGTGACAAGGTGGAACTTGAGGTGCAAGTTCAAGGAAGCAATAAGACTGTTGTTTCTTATGATGATGATGATCAAGATATTGTGCAAGAACCTTCCCAGGAAGAAGAAGCACAAGGTCATCAGTACAATCTTGCAAGAGACAGAGAGAGGAGTCAAGTTAAAGCACCTCAGAGATACGGCCATGCTGATTTGGTTGCATATGCATTTGCAGTGGGTGAGAGCATAGATAGGGATGATCCAACAACCTATGAATAAGCAATCGGTGATGAAGAATCAGCAGAATGGGGAGCATCTGAAATTGAAGAAATTGAGTCTCTTGACAAGAATGGCACTTGGGAGATAGTTGCAAGACCAAAAGGGCAGAATATTGTTGGAAGCAAATGGGTCTTCAAGAAGAAACAAGGTACTTCAGATGGTGAAGGAAAAAGGTACAAGGCAAGGCTTGTGGCAAAGGGGTTTACGCAAAGAGAAGGCATTGACTACAATGAGGTATTCTCTCCTGTTGTTAAACATAGTTCTATTAGAACATTGCTTGCTATAGTTGCTTTGAAAGATCTAGAATTGGAACAACTAGATGTTAAGACGGCTTTCCTTCATGGTGATTTGGAAGAGCGTATTTATATGCAACAACCAAAGGGGTTTGAAGTTCCTGGCAAAGAAGACCATGTATGTTTGTTGAAGAAATCTTTGTATGGTTTGAAGCAATCTCCAAGGCAGTGGTATAAACGTTTTGATACGTTTATGGTGGCAAATGGCTATGACAGGAGTAAGTATGATAGTTGTGTATATCATAAGAAACTCCAAGATGGTTCATTTGTGTATTTACTCTTGTATGTTGATGATATGTTGATTGCTTGCAAAGACATTTCAGAGATACAGAAGCTGAAGGATCGGTTGAGTAGTGAGTTTGAGATGAAGGATTTGGGCGCTGCAAAGAAGATATTGGGAATGGATATTCATAGAAACCGAGCTGAAGGCAAATTGCATTTGTCCCAGAAGGCTTACATCGATAAGGTGTTGGAGCGGTTTGGTATGAAAGATGCAAAACCAGTAAGTACTCCTTTGGCATCTCATTTTAAACTTTCTAGAAAGCAATCACCTCAAACTACAGATGAGGCAGAGTATATGTCTCGAGTTCCATATGCAAGCGCAGTTGGTAGCATCATGTATGCTATGGTTTGTACAAGGCCGGATATCGCACAAGCTGTGAGTGTGGTAAGTAGATACATGGGAATTCCCGGGAAGGCTCATTGGCAAGCTGTAAAGTGGATTTTGAAGTATCTAAGGGAAAGTACAAATGTTGGTTTAGTGTTTGATAAACACTATAGTGATTCAACGAATGTTGTGGGTTATGTTGATTCTGATTATGCAGGTGATCTTGATAGAAGAAGGTCATTGACAGGTTATACTTTTACATTGTGTGGTAGTACTATCACTTGGAGATCGGTTTTGCAAAGCACAGTTGCATTGTCTACAACTGAGGCAGAGTACATGGCATACGCGGAAGCAGTGAAGGAAGGTATATGGTTGATGGGTTTGGTTGGTGATTTGGGTTTCAAGCAAGAGAATGCAACTTTGTTCTGTGACAGTCAAAGTGCCATTCACTTGACCAAGAACCAGATGTATCATGAGAGAACGAAGCACATCGATGTCAGATATCATTTTATCAAGGATGCAAAAGAGGAAGGTAGGATAGCGATGCTAAAGGTTCCTACAACGGATAACCCCAGCAGACATGTTGACAAAGCCGGTTCCAAGTATCAAGTTCAAGCATTGCTTGGACTTGGTTGGTGTCAACAGATGTTGAGATCCCTTGAGGGGCTGAGCGAAGACGATGATGATGATTGGTTATGGTATTCAAGTCAAGGTGGAGATTTGTAACACATGTGCCTTGAATAAGGTGGCTTAGTATTGGATTCTAGATGGTCTAATTTCTAGAAAGTCTAACTCTCTAGATGGTCTAATTTCTTAGTTTTCAAAAAGAGAAGGTAGACTAATTCTCTTGATTGTTTTCAAAAAGGGTTAGCCCATTTGTTTTTTGTGCAAGGGAAGGTGGGCATGAGAACCTATATATACCTTCATTAGTTAGCATTTAAAATCATCCCAAGTATCAGAAAGATACTAAGAGTTCCAAAGAGAGAAAGAGTAGTGTTCTTAAGAGAGAGTAAGGTCTTGTTCTTGAGAGGAGTGTATACTCTTGTAACCTTGTTCCAATCATAGTGCAACGTTATCGTCGTCTTCCAAAGTGGATGTAGATCATCTTGATCGAACCACTATAAATCCTTGTGTCGTGTGTGTGTCTGTTTTACATTTGTTTTTCATTTCTATTTCAATTCTCGATTGATTGTGCTTGGAAGAGCCATTGGTCATAACAAATTGGTATCAGAGCAAGGTGGAGCTACCGGGAGTCGGACTGAAGAGTGGTTATGGAATGCCGGTAGTCAGAAGGTCGCAGGTGGAGCCGGGAAACTCAAAAGTATGAGAGTAGTGTTCCAAGAGCATCTGGTGGCAGTAACTATTGTCCGATTGGTAGCATACGGACGGAGGTGGCGAGGTGGTGTGTATTCTCTCCAAGGTGGAGATTGTTGGAGTTGTGTGGCTCAAATACACACATGTGAGTCACACATGGGATAGCTAAGGATAGTCCCACATGGAGGAAGACAAGTTCCATATGGTGATATATAAGCTAGAAATTCTCCCTACATAGTACCGAGGCCTTTTGGATGAAAACCCCACACCTAACCTCAAGGTGGTCAAGTGGGGACAGTATCGGTGCTATGTGTCCGTGCCCGGAGAGGGTGCGGCGGTCCGTGGAGGTCCTACAGTTGTCTAGACTGGTATGTCATATATCATGGAGCCTATATTTAAGACCATGAGATGAGATCTGAGACTGAAGACGAGGTTCTCAAAAAGAGCCAGGCATAGACTCTGGCCCATAAAAAAAGAGGCTAATAAGCCTATTGAACGAGACCCAAGAGACTCTATGTATGTATCTGTTGTGTCCACAAAATGTCCGATAAGGCGTTCAACTAGGGTTTATCTTATTAGCTCTTAATTTCAAGTTAGGGTTTTACAGGATTTGCCTACAAAAAAACAATTTCTTCCTTTCCGGCAGCAATGTCAAACTTTCCGGAAGAGATTCTACAAGAGATCTTCATCATATTGCCGGTGAAGTCTCTTTGCCGATTTAGGTGCAGCGTAAATAAGGCTTTGTTTTCGTTAACTCGTAGTCGTAGTTTTATGATTATGCACCAAAATCTCAAAAGTAACATAGAAAACAATGCTAGTCTTCTATTTTGGAAGAAGGAATGTATGTATTCCACCGATCAAAAAAAAAAGAATGTATGTATTCCGCAGATTATAATTCACTGTCATCGTTATTTCCATTGTGGCGGCAAATAACTGCCAATCGGATTGATTACCCTTTCAAATCTCAAGGTAATTATGTGGATTTTATATGTTACCATAATGGTTTGCTTTGCGTAGGTTGTAGCACTGAGAGTGTCAGTGGTAACCCTGAGGATGAAGTACATCTCTGGAATTCTTTAACTAACGAGTACAAGAAAGTGCCAGCTGCACCACGAAACCTTTTAAACAGTATTGACTTAGGTGTTTACGGCTTAGCTTATGATAACAATATTGACACTTACAAATTGGCACGGATTGTCGATTTTAATGGTCAGTCAGATAGTTCTGAAGTTGATATATATAAATTAGGATCAAACTCATGGAAAAGCATTCAAAACATACCTTACTATTTTCAGTATCAATACACATATTATCATGGGGTACCCTGCAACGGAGCTCTTCATTGGCATGCATTTACCATTGGTGAACATTCATAAATTCTAATCTCTTTTGATATTGCCAATGAGAATTTTGGGGAAGTTGTACTACCGAAAGAGCCTTTGGAAGAGAATAAGTACCACGATATATGTACCAGAGTGTTGGGAGGTTACCTTTGTGTACTTTTTCATTGGCTTGATGGTGGCATTGATGTATGGATGATGCAAGACTATGGAGTAAGAGAATCTTGGACCAAAAATTTCTCCATCACCCAAGAGAGCCTCAAGGCAATTCGGGTTTATTCATATAATGATTTTTATTCTGCATTATTTTGGAGATTCAAGAACAATGAGATTTTAATAAAAGGCAATTCGGGTTTATTCATATATGACATAAAGAGTAATAAAAGATACAAGGAATTGCTGGTACCTGACATATTAAAGGGAACACTTATCGTAGTGGGAAAGTATATCCCTATCCTAGTTTCACTTTAACTAATGAAGGTACACAAGGGGCCGGGAAAGTCAGCGATAATATGAGCAGAAACTTGAGAAGAAAATTGTTACTGATGAAAGGTAAGCATCAAGTGTTGTAAAGAAAATTCCAAAATTGAACAACAAAGCTGGAATAGCTTAGCTGGTTAGAGTGTATGGCCCTTGAACACAAGGTCACAGGTTCTATCCCGCTTTCTAGCGTAGCGTAATGGCATATCTGCACAGAATGCCAGTTTTTAATTTTATTGTATTTTTATCATCTTCTTTTTTTTGGGTTTTTCTTTGTAGAAATGCCAATCTTTAGTTTAAACTCCTCCTGCAATACCCACGCATTGGTGCAACTTTTTTTAGTGGCATATCTGCAGAGAATGCCAATCTTTAGTTTAAACAAGAGGATCGTTAGCTGAGCAATTGGATTCAGAATTTTGTTTTAAAATGCATCGCAAAGATATGCGCCGTGTCGTGTGGATTTATATGATCGGACAATATAATACTGGCTAATTAATGCGCGTTTGAAAGTTCTTACGTGGCTAGATAATCTTTGTGATTTTTTTTCTTTTCCAAATTACTAAATTTTTGTGTGTTCATAGATTCAATCCCTCTGTTTCTAGCGTGTTTTTTTTTTTTTTTCCTTCTTCGGTAGTTCATCTACGCGGCACATTTCGGTAAAGCTCTATTATTTTTCCCTTTCCAAGAAATAATCCTATATCATTACTGGAGGTACCAATAGGTCACGGCTTCAACCCCTCTTTCTTTCCTGCGATGTATACATTTCTTTTTTTACAACGTCGTGTTTGTAAAATTCAGATGTCAAATCTACAAAAGTAAAAATAAAAATTAACAAAAATGAAATTAAAACAGTATGCAGGGTGGTTGAGATTCGTATAATCTTTCAACTTTAATATCAGGGATCTGAATTTGAATAGGGTGCATGCACCGGAGAGTTTTTATGATTTTTTCCTTTTAATTTGATCTCGGATTCGCAGGTCTTATGACTCAGGACGCAGTTACGCGTTAAAAAGATTTTTCTTGGTAGATTTGGGTTTTCCATAAAGAATATGGTTCATGAAACCTATAAGAAGAGCGATCGTTGATGGGATTCTCTAACTCATTTCTTAAACTCCTTAGCAATGTTATGTTCCAGGTTCAGCAAGATGCAAGAATATGGGTATCATGGACAAAACGCTTCAGAATAACCACATCTGTTACCAAAACCTATGCTTATTTCGCGACTAGTGTGTGATTTTGAGAGTGAATATTTCTCTACTCCAGTACTCCTAATACAAGATCAACACCATGAGTTCTCGCTGCTTCATTCTCTTTATCATTTGGATGATAATACATTAAGAATCATCAGAATCACACGTATGTACCAGAGTAAGTGGCATCAGGCTAGTCTATATATATACGACTAGCCTGGTACCACTTAACTGATCAGTTACATATGTGATCAAGCCAAAGCCGAAAAACAAGGGAATTCAAGAAATTCATTCAAAAGGCATGTGAACTTAAATGAGGTACGAAATACCTTATGACAATACATTATAGCTTGATGTACCTTAGCATTTAGCTGTTAGCTATAAGGTTGGAGGAGGTTTGGAAAAGATTAGTTGCCTAATGGGATCCTTTGAAATTTTGAATGGGCAGGGGAGAATCTTTGCCTATTCTCTTGACCCTCATCTCAGTTTCTTAATGATTCACAACATAAATTAGTTGTTTAAGCCTTTTAAGAAATATATTGTTTGCTTAAAATCAGCTTCCCATAGAGAATGGTTCGTGAACCTTTAGGATATAAAAATTAAATGACACTGGAGATGAGAGTCTTCACCTTTTATTATTGCTTTGCTTATTTCTAGAAAAAAATTCTTAGACACCTTACTGTTTTAGAAGAAGTAGAAGTCCACAGAGTCGCAAGGTTTCCAGAAAAGATTGAATCGGTGGGTTTGGATGTAGAATTTCAAAAGTGGAATTTATGGGTTCAGGGGATTTGGTAGAATTATGTTTCTCTCAGTACGTTTGGTTGCCCAAATCCTTGGAATCATGTTTCCTACGGGATTCAGTTTTCTAGCAAATCCTCCATATGAAGTCCGACCCCTCCCCCTTAAGATTTGCTGGGAAACTTATCAATGGATTTATGGACCCACTTTTTTTTTAACTTTAACCCCATATATATATACAATTTTAAGATTTGAGGGTAATGTCAAACGGTACAAAGACTTTAAAACAAGAAAACTCTATAATTCCTAGGAATTTCAATTGATTTACCAAACACGCAAGGGATTTATATGAATCCAAAGATTTATAATCCCATGGGATTATAAATTCTAGGAAACTGTGAATTCTGCAAACAAACCCACCATAAGTTTTCAAACCGACCCAAAAAATTTCACAGCTGGATAAGATATTTATCTTCGGATATTTTTTTAATTCTTGTAAATAGTTATACACAAATGAGGTTTCCGAGATTTTATTTTCTTGGAATAAGGGAAGCGATAATAAGGTGGAGATTATCATCTTTAGTGTCATAATAATTCTTGATCCTATTGGTTCCATCAGCCATTCTGTATGGCAAGTCCATTTTAAGCAAACAATTAAATTTTTGAAATGCCAAATTAAACAACCTGTTATAAACGAAAGTTTATTAGGTAGATGCCCACTTTAGTGGGACCCTATTACTTGGGCACCAAGTACGTAAACTCTATAAATAGAGTCTCAAACCTTTGTAAACTGATGCACATTAATAGAATTTCTCCCTCTCTTCTTCCCCTCTACTTTGTGTCTCTTTCTATCTTTCTTTAGTTTACAACACGTTATCACGCACGTTGTTCTACCAACTGAAAGCACAGACATCAACATCTATATATTTTTTTTATTATTTTGGTTTAGTTTTTCGTTTCTTTTTATATTTATTATAAAAGGATTCTAACTAAAATCTTGTTGGCTATGTTATAGGTCCGACGCGAAATAAGCATAGAAGTGATCCTATTGGATCCCCAACCTACAGTAACAACAATGGGTTTCATGGGTGTAATCTAACTGAAGCTTCCCAATCGATTTTTATATTATTTTATTGATTTTTTTTTTGTTGACTTATTCGGTGTTTTCTGCATGAAAAAAAACGAATCTACACAGTGACGATATGGCCCATAGGGTGCTACACCAACTTATGGGATTAATATTGGCTGGACGAAGACTACGGTTAGGGTTTATTATTTATTTTTAATAATAAAGTATAATGATTTGATGTTACTGTATATCATTGCATATGGGTGATCACTTTGTAAATAAATTTGATTTTCTTTCTTCTCTAAATTTTTTTTTTCTTAGAGAAAGAAAAAATAGTTTACAATTTCTATTTCTTTAATGAAATTGTAATCACCAAAGATTGGTGTTATCGCAATATATTTACCTTTATGGTAAATAATCACGTGCATGGTTGAAAAACCTCCGGCCAATTAATTTGGTATCTTTATCCATTTGGATTTAGATCATGTGATTTTATCTGTGGTTTTTATTTCTTTACAAGAAACCATACATGGACCACAAAAGTGGATTTTTCCATTGTGATGACAAAAACGATGATTTTTTTATATTTTGTCGATACAAATTTGGTAAATCGTAGTTCGAAAACGAACTTGCACCGTCAAATATGGTTTTACTAAATTATAAACTATTGACTTCTATTTGTCTAAGAAAACCATTCAACAACCACAAAGTGGATTTTCTCTAAAAATCATGACGATAATGATTTCTATATTTTCTCAAAGAAATCAATTAGCCAATTAAGTTTGGTTTTTCCCTGTCAATCTTAAAGGGAAGTAGCCATAAAATATCGTTATTACAAGTACCAATAAAAAGAGGAATTGCGGCATTCCTTAGGGATATTGAGCAATTATTGTTTCCTAATGATAATCTCCAAAATTCAGATTATTCCACTTGTTGGAATACCGAAAGACACATAAGATCAAATGGTGCACCCAGCTTGATTAGCCAATATTATAGTCCTTGTAGTGACTAAATTGATCTTGAAATTAATATTTATTTTTTTCATAAAGAAGTGTCCACAATTTTTATTTGTTAATCTTTTTGGAGTTTTATTTGCATATTATATATGTTTTTGGTTGTAATCACAAAAATCCATGGTTGATGGTAAATATGTATGTCTATTAAGACTACATTTTTTTCCGACAGACATATTTCATGAGTATGTCCTCGATTTAATCGGATAATACTCTACGAAACTTGTTTTCGTATATGAGATGACAATTTCCGCCAGAATCAGGGGGAGACTCTATGCTATTAGAGGTTGCCATTAATTAAATTAAAGGTTATATCACTTCTCTCCTATCATGATCAAATCGAAAAAGGCTGTCATTAAATAGGCATGAAAAATCTCATTTAGCTTTCCAATAAGCTTATGCCGTTTTAAAAGGCAAATCCAATCACATCTAGCAAACAGTAGCATTTTTATATAGGCTACAAATATGCTCCAACAATCTATGATCATACGATTCACATTCTCAAAATTAATATCTCCCCATTTGAATAATAGGAGATTATAACGCCTGTGGGCACTGGTACCAGTAAATTTTGAATTTTTCAAAGTATGCATACATTTGGGAATTATGTGGGATCGTAGTAAGCTATAAATTGTCGAATATTCTTTTATATTAGCTTTTGAAATAATAAATGATGGTGGTTGTGAACCCCTACCTCTGCAGAGGAATATCGACATATGTGATTGGTTAGCATCCAATCCAAATTAGATTGGATTAGTTTCTCAATAACGCAATTTTGGATCCAAAACTTACACCTTAAAATTTCCAAGCCTATTACTTACAGGTTAGTGTAGATATAACGCGTTATACGAGAAATATGTTCCTTTTCAGGACGATTTCAGGGTTTTATTTCTGTTCAAACCCGAGGATTGATTCAATAAATTTTTGTTCCCTATGTATAATGCTTTTGGCATGGTAGTCCTTGAAGGACTCATATTGCATTTACACAAGACATGTGATTGGGAACATATTTAAATTTGTAATTCTTGTATGATTGAAATTATATTCAGACAGCCACCTGACTCGATTGTGTTAGGTTTTAACAATCCTTTCCGTGTTTTTAGAAATTTGGTACAAAACCAAAAATCCGGATTAATTAGTTGATGACTTCAATATTATAGGTCTCTTGAGGAGTCCTTAAAAACACAAAAATCCATGCTTTAGCAGCATAAATATTATTTTTCTTAAATCTGCAGTTAAAATATTATGCTTGCTTAAAACTTGTCTATAATATAGAGACCATAGTTGTGATTTTGATGCTCATTTTCTGTAACACTCATATAGTTGAGTTAGCATCCATAAATCCTCAAAAGTTGTATTCTTTTTCCTTTATTTCAGGTTTTGCCCCATGTGGTTTTCCTGACAAGGTTTTAACGAGGCAACATGACATTTCTTTTAGTTTATTTAAAAATGTTGATATTTGTGCTCTTTTTCTTTTGTCCGTATATTTTTTACCGTTGGGTTTTTAATGGCAAGGTTTTAGTGAGGCAAATTATTTAACATGGTGGTCATCCAAGGGGGAGTTATATCAAATTTTGGTTATTTGGTGGATTCCCACCATTCACTAGGTCATTTTGCTAGACCACAATCTCCTATGAATTTGGGTATTATTATAATCCATATATGGTATGATCACAACTTTTGTTCACATATGCAACTGTAACTAAATATTGGCACTTCGTTGAAGAAATTACATCAACTACTTCCGCAAATCATCTTCGAGAAGCTAGCAATCCAAGAAGCAAGTCCTCAATGTATTTAAAGATGCGTGAAGACTCGAGAACACTACCATTAGAAGACTAACAACAAAAGAAGACTTCATTAACTGGCATATTTCTCACTAAAGCATTGTTATCTCCACAATTCAAGAAATTCGTTTATTGAAATTGGGAAGTGTCGACTCGAAGATATGGAATCCAAGATTTAACAAAAGTACTTATCAGGGGGAGCATCCTAGGAAAAGGTATTTTACTGGACTATCTAGTTGTACTCTTTTTTTCCTTCGTCAAGGTTTTGTCCCACTGGGTTTTCCTTGTCAATGTTTTAATGAGGCAACATATGCATGTCCAACTCTATTCTAAGTTTTCTCATAACTGTACTCTTTTCCCTTCGATCAGGTTTTGTCCCTTTGGATTTTCCTAACAAGGTTTTAATGAGGCAATTACTTAGATACAATGGTCATCTAGGGGGAGTGTTATAAACGGAAGTTTATTAGGTAGATGCCCACTTTAGTGGGACCCTATTACTTGGGCACCAAGTACGTAAACTCTATAAATAGAGTCTCAAATCTTTGTAAACTGATGCACATTAATAGAATTTCTCCCTCTCTTCTTACCATCTACTTTGTGTATCTTTCTCTCTTTCTCTAGTTTACAACACAACCAATCTGTGTTGCTATTAGAAACTAAAATGACACAAATCATTACAGTGGGTCATTATCGTGAAAGTTCAGATCGAATTAAATTGAGAGGTTAAAGATTGAGTTACTTTTTTTCTTTAATTTGATTATATATAGTTTGTAATTATAGGATCAGAACTACATAAGTGTTTGATCTCCATGAATAATGAGGTTTCACTAGTTTGGTCTCATCGGACAAAAATATAGGCAGCCAGACAACAATGAAGGAGTTATAAATGAGAATCAGGGCCAGCAAGGCGCACAAAAATGTTCGACAGAACAACCCTTAAAGACCAGTCCATCCTGCACTGGAAAGAATAATGAACGGAAATAATAATCCCACATCAGTTAGACAGGAATAATGAGAATCAGGAGGTATCGTATACTAGTTGTAACTACTTAAGAGAGATTTATTATCTCTGATCCATCATTCTGTGGGTAATCCATCATTAAGCATGAACAGTGCAGTTGATATAAGAACAGTGGTGCAGCCGGCAGTGGTGCTAACCATCTTCCTACTGATGATGGTCCATATTATTAGCTCAGAAGATTTTCTTCATTCAAACAACAACCCTCCTATCCTAAATCATTCAATATCTTCATCTATAATCCAACTTCATCACTGGTTTCATATCAAACCTTTTGTGAGCTTCAACAAGGTACGCTGCTTATGGAAAGTTCAAAAATTCAAAGTTTTTTGGCTCTCAACCATCAGTCAATCAATCTCCGTAATCTTAGCCTGAGTTACAGTCATCACAGCCTGTCACATTTATTTTCTATATACTTGAATCTTTTTTATTCTTTTGTAAACCTAGCAACGGATTTTTTCTCTCTCATGTTCCCCTACAGGCGACGAATTCCCGTGATTGGAATTTCATTCCAGTCACGGATTCAACATGGGATTGATTGCTAGCATTTTCATCTCGCGTTTCCTTTTGATTTCTTTAACACGTTTTTCCCTAGTTTTCATTAATTTTTCAAAAAAATTCTGCTGCATTTTGGTTTCTCTTAGGTTTCAGAGGGTTTTTATCTTTTTAGGTTTTTTTTTTTGTTGTTCTTTTTATAATGTCGAGATTCACAAGATCATCTTCAACGCATACTACCACGGTTTCATCTTCACCTCAGACTTCTTCCACCTCTACCACGACTACCACGGCCTGGCCTTCCACTTCTACCACGGCCTTGCCTTCTGCATCTTCTTTCGACAACTTCCATTGCCCTTTCAAATGTCTCCATGACTGCCCTGATGGTGTTCATGGAAGGGGTTATTTAAAGGTTCTTTTCTGAAACACCTTCATGATAGACACCTTTCTTCGGATGACAATAAAACCATGGTTCGTGAACTGATTTCCAAAGATTTGAAGGTCTACCTCGAACTGGAGAAGACACTCCGTTTGCTTCGTATGTGGTTTTGTAGCAAATGTATGTATCTACATGCTATGTTGAAATCATGCAAGGGGCGAGGTACGATTTTTCATGAATTCATCTCAGGTCCTGGTGATGGGGAATGTCTGATTCATGGTGTGGACAAGCCTGAGGCGACAACGGAAGCTGTGCAGGACGACAGTTTTGAGTTTTCGCAGGCTACAGATGAAGCTGTTTCACAAGTTACAGGGGAAGCTGTTTTGCTTAGTACAACTGTTGCGAACTCAGGGAGTGGAGAAGCTGGTTTGTTTGGTATGACTGTTGAGAACTCAGAGGGTGTGGATGTTGTGGAGTTTATATCTACATATTTGCTCAACAAAGCTTTTTAACGGCAAATTCCTATAGTGGCGTGCATCCCCCACAAATGTAGGCTTGCATTTTCCAAAGCTCTGAAGGTTTGCCTTGACAGGGTTATAGCGAGTCCAGGTTGTTCCTCTGCTTGGATTCGTTTGCTTTTCTACCCATATGTACTCTTTCTCTTTACCAACCTAAGAGTTCTGCTGAACGCAAGTTGGGCAATCGCAAACGGATGCAGGTGGCAGCTATTTTACAAGCGCTCAATGATTGGAGAGAGCCTAACGATTGTTTTGTTTTGATCAACAAACGACTGCAGCATCCTTTGTCGTGGGGTTCTAAGAATGCTGACGTGAAGAAGATGAAACAGAAAAAGCAAGCAGCTGCTATTTTTGCTTGTCGGGAGAAGATTAATTCGGGTCATTTCACAGCATCTACACGGGTTCTGTCTTCATCCGGCGTTGCCCCTTACGACGATAAGACATATCTTGATTTGCTATAAAAACACCCCTTAGCTTATTCACTTGAGGTTCCAACAGATGATATGGTGGTGGATCCCATCTTTGTGGATTCCAAGGAAGTTTTGGGAGCTATTAAGAGTTTCTCGAAAGGTACGTCGTGTGGTCGGGATGGCATACGGGCACAACACCTAGTTGATGCCCTTAGTGGAGCGGCAGCAGCAGTAGTGGATGATTTACTTGTTTCTATCTCTAGGGTTGTCAACCTTTGGTTGTCTGGTAAATGCCCTAGTGTTTTGGGTGAATTCATTGCTAGCGCTCCTTTGACTCATTTGCTTAAGCCGGGTGGAGATCTTCGGCCTATTGCAGTTGGCACAGTTTGGCGGAGACTAGTTTCTAAGGTGGTTTCCTTTGCTGTTAGGAAAGACATGACTTCCTATTTAGGAGATTACCAATTTGGGGTTGGTGTTTCTGTTGGAGGTGAAGGTATTTTACATGCTGTAAATCGCCTATTAGAGTTGAAGGGTCATTCAGCTGATACGTCAATATTACTAATTGACTTTTCTAATTCCTTCAAGATGGTGAGTAGATCTCAGCTCATCAAAGAAGTTCGTCTCCACTGTCTAGGTATCTCTCGCTGGGTAGAATTTTGTTATTTACATTCGGCTAAGCTTTATTATGCCCAATATATTTTATCCTCTTCTCTTGGTGTGCAACAAGGTGACCCTCTCGGAACCTTGTTATTTCAATTGACACTTCACCCCTTAGTGAAGTCTATCGCGTCTCGATGCAAACTTGACTTGCATGCTTGGTAACTGGATGATGGTACGATAGTTGGGGATACTCTAGAGGTAGCCAAGGCTTTGCTCATAATTCAAACTGAAGAACCAGATAGGGGTTTTAATTTTAACATAAGGAAGACAAATGACTTTTGTCCTTCTCTTGATCCTAGGAATACAATGGATGGTGTCTTTTTTTCGGATATTGGTAGGCCTTCTAAGGGCGTCAAATTTTTCGGTGGCCCAGTAAGTTTAGACATGAAATTTATTAGTGACATGATGTTGAATAGGGTGTACAAAACAGTTCAACTAATGAACGCGATCAAGAAACATAAGGACCCTCAAAGTGAGATGCTTTTGCTTCGCAACTCTACTAGCGTGTCTAAACTTTATTTTTCTATGAGAACTACCAATCCTGCTGCAATACAGCGGGCTATCAATCTCTTTGATGGCCAGCTTTTTCAGTATTTGAGGCTTATGATCACTGGAGATGGTGTAGGTTTTGGTCCTTTACAAAAGAGATTGGCTAACTTACATATTAAGGATGGAATACTTGGAATTTATACCATGGTGGATACTCGTACTTACTGTTATCTTGCTTCTCGAAGTCAGACTACTTCAGTATAGAAGACGATCCTTGGTAACTATTATCAGCATACAAAGGTGTAGCCTATCAGTTGGCTCTTCAGACCTTCGCCTAGGTATGTGGATTACCATCTACTTACTGTGTCGATGACTCTGCCCCCCCTTCGATGCATTCCCTGGAAGTTCCATGCATTCCCTGGAAGTTAACAAATCCTACACCTATTCCATATGTATGAAAGAGATTCCATCTTATGGCAATGTAATCGTATCAAGCATGCTCAGGACTATCTTTTGGCGGTACCCATCAGCGGGATCAACCAATGTCTTGGACCTAGACAATTTAGAGTCGTGCTTTGCTATCGTTAGGGTATTCCTATGTTTGCTGAGAATAGCTTGTGTCCAAGTTGTAACAAGTATATGGATATTTTCGGAGATCACGCGCTTCATTGTGCTAAAGATATTGGTTATAAATTTCGTCATGATGTGGTTCGTTATGCTATCGTTGACATTTGTTACAAATCCAATGTACCTGCACGCAAGGAGGGTTATCTTGGTCTTCAGTTAGATGATGGTAAAGACCTAAAACCTGCTTATATTCTCTTCCTCAACTGGGAAAACGGGCAAGACGTTTGTATGGATGTTACAGGTGTCTCTCCTTTAACTGGTGATGGTGTCCGTTCCTTCGCCCCTGGAAAGGTTATTTCTGGTGTGGTTTATCGCAAACGGGACAAATACTTGGACAAGTGCGTGGCTCATGGATACGGTTTGGGTGTACTAGCCTTCACCACCTTGGGGGATCTTGGTGAGGACACTTTCATTTTTTTTAAGCGTTTAAGGAACTATTTAGTTAGTAATGATGCTAGTAGTGGTTTTGGTAGTTTTATTTTCTATCGGTTAGGTGTCACTATTCAAAGAGGAGTTGGGGCCCAGCTTGTTGCTAGGTTGCCAACTAAGAGCTCTGTGTAATTTTTGTAAACCAAATAAAAAATCTTTTATTTTCTGTAAAAGTAAAATGTTCAAGGAAAGTGGTACTTAGCTTATGGGCTAGAACTATTTTTAGTTATAAAAAAGACTCATTTGGAAAATATCTTTTCAAAGATTACCGGTTCCCTCCTAGGAAAAGATCCTCTTTTATCACAAAGAATAAACAAGTTTTTAATGTGCAGTATATATTCTTCATGAAGTATTGTGAAGACTCATTCATCCAATATCTTGGGTTTACGCAACAAGCTGCTTTCCCTATAAAGATCAAATTCAATATGTCTACTTTTCAGATGATCATATCAACATGTTGTCTCGAAAACTCTGACATGCTAATATCGATTTATCTGCAACCACAAGAAGAACTGTTGGTTCATCCAAAAATATTAGTCAAGATGCGGATGTGTGGATGTACGATATACTAGGGAAACTTATGAAGAAAGAAAAGATGAAGATGAGAGTCATTAGATCTGAGATTAATACTCTTTGGGGCAGATATCGGAACAAAGAAATAAGAGTTATGGGTCATAATCTAATGCTTGTCAAACTAAACAATGAACAAGAACGGGATGAATTGATTGTTGACGGGCCTTGGTTAATATATGGGGTGCTATTCCATGTCCAAAAATATTCTTTAAACATTTCACTTAACGACTACACTTTCAAGAACCAAATATTTACTCTGCATTTTAAATATCTCAGGCTAGAGCATATGAATATAGTTGTTATTGATTAAGCCATAGGTTTTATGAGGACTATGATCTCTACTAATCTAAGGAACTGCAGGCCTTGAGCAGGAAATACAATTAAAGAAAGAATAGAGATTGATCTTAAAAAGCCTCTTCATAGAGGAGGCTGGTGGAAGACCATCTCTGATGAAGATGTGTGGATTCGTTATCACTGGGATCTCCAGCCAAAGAATATATGTCCTAAGTGTTTTGTTATTGATAATGTGGATGATAGATGCGAACACACTGCTGGTCTTCTTTATTTAGACAGTTTGTCTACTTCATAATATGAAACTTGGCTCAATGAAACTGCTGATGAGGAACATGTTGAGCAAATCCAAAATGAAGAAAATATTGCTATGGAAGAAGAAGAGGTGGTTGTATCAGCCATTGATGAACCCAAAAATGTCAAAAGAATGAGAAACTCTTCTCTTAATCAAGAGCCCTTGATGAATCCCCATAACATTCATATTCAACCACCAAACAATCTGAATATTGATGTTACTAATATGGTCCAGCAAACATCATCAATGATGGTTACGGAAAACTCAACTGCCATTGTGTCTGCTCCCATGAATGATGGTGTCGGAGATTCAATTCAGGTATACACAAAACTTAGTACTTGCATTTATTTTATCTATTTCTCGTTTTTCAAAACTGCATTATATTTTACTTTTTCTTGTAACACTTTAGTCAGCATGAAAATCATCGCATGTAATTGCCAAGGTTTTAATGACGTTAAAACTAGGAACCATATTAGAAATATCTCTAAAACCCATAACCCCGATATTATTTTCCTGCCAGAAACAAAAATTAGTACATACAAAATCATTAAGCTAGCTAAATGTCTAGATTTTTCGAATAAAGTCTTTCAACCTTCAATTGGTCTCTCTGGTGGTCTCCTTCTTCTTTGGATGGATGGTTTTACTCTAGATATTGTATATTCTTCAAAAAATATGATTCATTGCCTCGTTACTCATGATCCTTCAAAGCCGGAGTGGTTTCTTTCCTGTGTTTATGGCTCTTGTAAACCTAATGAAAAAAAAAGATCAATGGAATTTTATTAGGGAAATAGGATTAGAAATTAGTCAGTCGTGGGTTCTGATTGGAGATTTGAATATTATTCTTGATCCTAGTGATAGAATCAACAGTAAAAACTAGTCTATCTCAACCTCTCCATTAATTCTTAAATGCATAGAAGAAGCAGGTCTTTCTGACTTAAGTTATAATGGTACTCCCTTTACTTGGTCGAATAATAAGCATGGTACTGGTAGTATTAAAAGTAGGTTAGATAGAGGTCTAACCAATGATAATTGGCTTATTTCTTTTCCTGATTCAAATTTAATTCATTTAATACATCTGGCCTCTGATCATACACCTATTTGTCTAAACTTATATAAACCTGATAGTCATACTAGCAGAAATTGGAAAAAATTTGGTGTTTGGTTAAAAGACAATTCGTGTACGAATCAAATTAAACAAGCTTGGAGCTCAAGTATAGAAGGCAGTGCTGCTCATAATATCAATCAAAAGTTGAAGCTCAGAAGAAGATTACTGAGTGTCTGGAACAGAAATACTTTTGGCAACATCGACACTAATATTAAAGAGCTCTATTCAGAATTGGACAACATTCGCCTTTCCAGTGTTCACTCCAATAT
The DNA here is from genome assembly GCA_023529315.1 of Papaver bracteatum. Lineage (NCBI taxonomy): Eukaryota > Viridiplantae > Streptophyta > Magnoliopsida > Ranunculales > Papaveraceae > Papaver > Papaver bracteatum. The sequence continues at coordinate 175,725 of JAJJWX010003234.1, read as the reverse complement.
GTCATATGAAATCATCAGAGTTGAAAAAGAGATAGAAAAATGGTAAGAGACGAAAAAAGAATTTTGGATGCAGAAAAATAAAGATACATTCTTCAAAGAGGTGGATTACAACTCAAGTTTTCATCATGCTAATGCAAATAGACATTGATCAAGAAACGGGATTGCTGCTCTTCGGGATACTTCTGGGAATTGGGTTAATGACAAAGAGTCTTTATCTATTCTCTTAACACATCATTTCCAAGGAATTAGTTCGACCTCGTGTCCAACTATTGATGATAATTTTCTCCGTCATGTTCAAACAGTTATTACTGCAGATGATAATACTATACTCATTGCAATTCCTTCAGAGACAAAAATTCTTGATACCCTAAAAAGCATGGATCCATGGAAAACACCAGGCCCTGATGGTTTTCCTCCCGGGTTCTACTTATCTCAGTGGGAAATAGTTAAAGATAATCTGGTTTTAATGATTCAAAATTTCTTCAGAAGTGGTTTTATTTCTAAAAGATTGAACCAAACAAGACTCATGCTTGTGCCAAAAGTCAAGATGCCTAGTTCTCCAGCAGATTACCGTCATATAGCTCTATGTAATACTTTATATAAACTCATATCCAAACTGATGGCGAGAAGAATGAAGTTTGTCCTCACAAAAGTTATCTCTCCTCTACAATTAGCATATGTCCCTGGAAGACTTATCTCAGATAACATATCTCTTGCGCATGAGATTATCCATACTCTTAAAAAAAAAGGGTGATAGTTATCTTGCTCTTAAGTTGGAAATGTCGAAGGCCTTCGACATATTAGAGTGGGACTTTATCATAGAAGTTATGAAGCGAATGGGGTTCTGCTAGGAATGGTGTTCTTTTATTTATCAGTGTATTTGAACCACTGAAATTTCAGTTCTCTTAAATGGATCTCCATGTAGTCCTTTTAAACCTACTCGTGGTATTCGACAAGGAGAACCAATCTCTCCTTACTTGTTCATAATATCTATGGAGGCATTCTCAAGAGCGATGGTGGCATCTGAGTTCTCAAAAAGCATTAGTGGAATTAAAATTGCTAGAAGGGCACCTCCTATAAGCCATTTGTTATTTGCTGACGATTGCCTTATCTTTTTTTAAAGCCAATTTGGATAATATCAACAGTATGCAAAACATTCTTAATTCTTTTAACTCAAGCTCAGGCCAGGTGCTAAATTATCAAAAATCAAGTATCAGTTTCAGTAAGAATATTAGTGCAGAGGCAGCTCCTACTATCACAAGGATCCTAAATGTAAAGAAGATGGGTTCTGAAGAAAAGTACTTAGGTATTCCATTATTTCATAACAAAAAGAAGAGAATTTCGTTCAAAAATCTGGGAGTAAACATGGAAAGAAGATTGTCTAAATGGAGAGGTACAACTCAGTCACAAGCTGGAAAAAGTATAATGGTACTGTTTATAGGTGAAAATAGTTTCCGCTGATTTTGGTAATTGCAGGTGTGAAGGTGAGAAACTGTTTCGACCCTAAACAATGTAATGCAAGGGAGTACTTAAGATTCGAGAGATCAATCTGTACAAGTCCGGCCTAAACCAAGAAATGGTCGTTCCAGACTTGCTTCGGTCACAAAGAGGAGGAGAATGGGTTGGTTTTTGGGAGGGAAGCAAGGATAGTGGTGAGACCAGAATAGTTGATTCTGGAAGAATAGTTGGGTTTCTACGACTTGTTATCAAAAGAGCAAGAGAGCTCACGAGGAGAGCTAGCAAGTAAGTATTTCTGAGTGTTGTCTTGTCCGAATGAACTTGTTTTTCAAGGGAAATAGGAAAGACCTATTTATACAAGTCGAGGTAGAAACGTACCCTGGTCTCATTAAGGAGTGGGGAAGTAAATGGGAGGAGGTGGTAACCGTATGCATGGAATTGATGTCCCATAAAGTGGTTAACGCATGAAACTGGTTTTCATGAAACTGTTAACATTATAGAATTGATGTTCCTTAAGGTTGTTAACTAACGGCTTTATGTCCCATGAACATTTCCCACATAAGTCCCGTATTTACTAGGCGCCTCACCCTTATGACACTTCCTTATGAAGGGCGTAGTGTACGCCGCACGCTGTAGACCACCAAACCCATATCCAAAGAGAATCCCCAAGTTTGTGTTGATGTCTCGAATGTTTTTGGAAAACATGTAACACGATGTTGTGGCTTGGCAAGTCAAGCTCGGGGAACTTGCTAGCCTGGTGACCTTCGACGGTCGAGATGTTACATCTTGAGAGGAGGGGCAACCGTTGATCGTTACACGACTTCGTTTTGGTAGCCGCGTAGTGAACAGGGTGGCACAGATGGGGTGTATTTAGAATTGGCATGAGGGGCCAAGGGTTCTCCATGGGCGTATGGCATGGCTAGGGCCAAGGCGAGGGCGCTTGGCTTGGCATGACGTGACTAGCATGGCTAGGGCCAAGGTAAATAGCGTTTGGCATGGCGCGGCTAGCTTGGCTATGTTTGGTTTAGCTTGGCATGTGGGGATAAGGGTTTGCCATAGGCGTACGGCTTGGCTTGGCATGACGTGACTAGCATGGTTAGGGACAAGGCAAAGTGCGTTTGGCATGGCGCGATTAGCTTGGATAGGTTTGGTTTGGATTGGCATGTGTGTCCAAGGGGTAGCCATGGGCGTATGGATTGACTAGATTTGGCTAGGTGCATGACCAAGCTAGGGTATTGGGGAAAAGGTCGTGAGGGGACCTTAGACGGCCAGGATTTGCTCCTGGGATTGAAGGGAAACCGTTGATTATTGCACGCCTTCACTTTGGTAGCCGCATGGGGAAGGCCAGCATAGTGACGCGGCATGAGGGGCCATGGCGAGACGTGTTTGGCATGGAACGGCCGGAGTGGCTAGATTTGGCTAAGTGCGTGACCAAGATAGGTTTTCGGGCCAAAGGTCATGAGGGGACCTTAGACGACCATGATTTGCTCCTGGAATTGAATGGAAACCGTCGATTGTTGCACGCCTTCACTTAGGTAGCCGCATGGGGAAGGCCAACATCGTGCGGCATGAGGGTCCATGGAGAGACGTGTTAGGCATGGCGCGGCCGGCGTGGCTATCTTTGGCTAAGTGTGTGACCAAGCTAGGGTTTCGGGCCAAAGGTCATGAGGGGACCTTAGACGGCCATGATTTGCTCCTTGGATTGAAGGGAAACCGTTGATTATTGTACACCTTCACTTTGGTAGCCGCATGGGGAAGGCCAGCATGGTTGCGCGGCATGAGCGGCCATGGCGAGACATGTTTGGCATGGCACGTCCGGCATGGCTTGCTTTGGCTAAGTGCGTGACCAATCTAGGCTTTTGGGCCAAAGGTCATGAGGGGACCTTAAACGGCCAGGATTTGCTCCAGGGATTGAAGGGCAACCATTGATTATCGCACGACTTCACTTTGATAGACGCATGGGGAAGACCAGCATGGTAGTGCGGCATGATGGGCCATGGCGAGACGTGTTTGGCATGGCGCGATCGGTGTGTCTGGCATGATTTTCCATTGGCACAGAGGTGCGTCTAGCATGGTTGGCATGCCTTGGCGTGGTCGGTGTGGCGGGCATGATTTTCCATTGGCACAGAGGTGCAGCTAGCATGGTTGGCATTTCTTGGCACGGTCGGTGTGGCTGGCATGATTTGCTATTGGAACATAGGTGCGTCCAGCATGGTTGGCATGCCTTGGCACATTCGGTGTGGCTGGCATGATTTTCCATTGGCACAGAGGTGCGGCTAGCATGGTTGGCATTCCTTGGATCGGTCGGTGTGGCTGGAATGATTTTCCATTGGCACAAAGGTGTGGCTAGCATGGTTGGTATGCCTTGGCGTGGTCGGTGTGGATGGCATGATTTTCCATTGGCATAGAGGTGCGGATAGCATGGTTTGCATGCCTTGGCGTGGTCGGTGTGGCTGTCATGATTTTCCATTGGAACAGAGGTACGGCTAGCATGATTGGCTTGCCTTGGCGCGGTCGGTGTGGCTGGCATGATTTCCCATTGGCACAAGTGGGAATTAGGGTTTGGCTCGTCATAACCCTAATTTGAAAAATATACCCGGGTAATTATTTTTGAGACACATTAAAGATTTCAGTAAATGTGCCTCGTAAATGCTTGTTGCTTTAAATGTTGTGACATTACTGTCTGCTAGGGTTTAGTGTTTTACGATTTTAACCCTAAGCTAAAAACCACCATCAACATTAATTCCCCTGCTTAGCTCAAAACAGGTGCCTTGTTGCGAGGTAAGCATATGATGGTGACAGACAAGGACATAATCGAGGTGTAAATCATTGCATCGATGGTCAGGAGAATCTGACTAACCTTTTTGAGTTGTAAGGAGAGTTTTGGCTTGCGGCCCTACGTAAGTTGTAATGGGATTGTAGACCGTGGAGTTGTGAGTAGAAAGTTACCGGCTTGGTATAGTCGTTCATATCCAAGGCAAAGGGGGTGCGGTCTTGGGAGGCGACACAACTGGGTAGCTTGGCTCGAGGGGGCCAAGGGGTGGCGTGGTCCTGGCCGTGGAAATGTCAAACATGAGCAACTAGGAATGGCAGGGCCATGATGATGGAGCGAGGTCTTGTCTAGGGCTGCGACGATGGAGTGCACGGGCGGCTAGGCGCGGTGGGACCGCGATGATGGAACGAGATCTTGGCTAGGGCCGAGGCGATGGCATGCACAGGCGGCTAGGTGCGGTGGGGCCGCGATGATGGTGCGAGGTCTTGTCTAGAGCCACGGAGATGGCATGCATGGTCGGATGGGCGCGGTGGGGCCGCGATGATGGAGCGAGGGCTTGGCTAAGGCCACGACAATGGCATACATGGGAGGCTAGGCACGGTGGGGCCGTGGTATGGTGTGATGGGGCCGTGATATGGCATGAGTGGTCTTGGACATGGAAATTGGTCTTTGCGGGACCGGTTTCCTCTTTTCCATTATTGGCTCAAAATAGGAAATCCTTTCTTTGTTCAAACTCCCACGTACCATGTATATGTAAAAGGGAAGGCCGGATCTCTTTTGTTTCACGCCTCTTTATTCCTCCCTGCCGTGCGACAACAGTAAAACAGAGTGGACGAGCAAATCCCAGGTATGTCTTCCAACACTTCCCTTTAACTAGTATTTTTTTTGCTGGTGTAGACCGTAGTTGTAGGCGTACCTTTTCATGACCTTGTAGAAATATTGGCGGGAATCTTTGGTATTTTTTGCCCTAGCTTGTCGTGACACTTAGGCATGAATACCATAGTAATGTTGACCTCCCCTACTCACTGTGCAAGGTAGACACGTGATTGTAATGTCCCTGTCTCCTCAAAAAAACCTAGCCTTTTAGGGTTTTCTCCTTGTTTTGGTATGACTGTGTACATAGTTCCCATGGTGGGGCGCACCTCCCCAGTTGGACGAGAATTCCATATTGCAGGGTATAACCTTGAAACAGACTGGCTTACGTCTTGGAAAAATAACTTCCGTGCATTTTCCGTAATAATTTCTCCTCGTATTGTTTCGTTGCAGTTGTTTGGAAAGAGGAAGTGTTGTGAGAGAATCTTTGTTATGTCGCCGCTTGAGAAAAAGTTTGCCATACCGAAGGATGTTGGTAGCTCCAAGCCAAACGTGGATGGTGAATTCTTCACGATAATCTCTGCTAGGAGAAGTCCTCTTAAGCATGTTCCACTACTTCTGACCGTCCCGTAGAGTGAGGGAGGTGATCGGTCGGTTCCTACCTGGGATGTGATATGGTTTTGTCTTCATAGGAAAGAGTATTCCACTTCTTTTATTGATTTCAAAGCCCCAGTGAGCCCATTGCGTTCCTTCAAGAAATGGATGCGGTTCATGATGAGCCAAGAGCATGTAAGCACCAATTTTACCAAGGCGCAAATCATTGATGCTGTTGTAGATTCCGCAGTGCTTCAGATTAGGAGAGATACTCCAGGCTTGGTCTCTTTTGTTTCCATATGGTTTCCGGACACCCACACGGCCGTATGTAGATGGGGTGAAATGACTCTTTCCTTGGAGAGCGTGGCTATACTGCTGAATCTTCCCGTAATTGGAAACCTTGATGTTAAGTTGTCCGCATATGAATAAGAGATGCATGACGCCCTGGTCGCGAAATAAAAAGGATTCATTCGGAAAGAGAATGAGACAAAGTGCTTCTATGACTGGTGGGTGTCTCAGTGGTTTCCTGACGCGTTAGAGTCGAACCATAAGAAAAGTACACTTCATGTTTCGGCGTTCTTGGTTTTTGGCTATCTAGAGATATTTTTGATGACGACTCGGACTAGAAAGAGATAAGACATGTACTTATTAATTTTGCCATAAAATTGGCAAAAGGTGTCGTTCTCCCCATTGGTGGTATGTTTCTTGGTTCTCTGTATGTACACTTGGATCAACTGGTTTCAAATATGCTTGTCTCGAACGGATACATGAAAGTTTATTCATATGTTCATTTCTCCTTTCTCCAATCATGGCTATGGGAGAACTTCGAGAAGTATTCCCCAAAACCGTTGGCTATACTTCCTGAGTCTTGGGGTGGCTCGAGGATACTGCGCTGGTTGAACAGGCACCCCAAGACTGGTTCGAGCCTGGTTGGACCTATTGACAACTCGCACGCAGTTAATTTCTGTCCATGGGCTCCGTTGCATGGGTCTATGACTCAGGTCACCACCTTTTCTCATGTTCCAAACATGTCTTTGATTTCTGATAAAGAGGGCCTGAGTGTCGGAGAAATGGTATTCATGCGGAGCTGCATGCATGCCTGGTCACGTACCGTCTTTCTTCCGAGGATATTGCAAAGCAACATCTTACAACATCGATAAAGCGGCTCAGCACATGGGATTTGATCAAGGGGTCCCACTTGTTCGTCAGCGGTCATTCCGGAAGTCCTGTTGTCGACTGTTCTTGATGCCGGTGCTCTCGCGTCGGGTAAAATTCTCCATTTCCTGCTCTCGGAACGGAATCCATTAACAACCTCCAAGTATAACGCATTCTGGCAGAGTGAATTTCTCATCATCGATGGATTTGTGAAAGCCGTAGTGGAGAACACTCGTGGTAGGCCTTCTGCCGAAATTTTAGCAAAATATCCGTTGTTGAGGAATACTCCTTTAACCAAAAGGAAACCCTTCGGTCTGGTCGTGGACAGTCCCCAAGTGAAGGAGCGAAGGTCTAGAAATCGTGATGGTGGTCTTCAGTCGGGTCTGGAGGCCCTCCTGACTTTTAGCTCTTCCAATATGCGAGTACGTATAATTTTCTTCCTAACTTAGTCGAATTACATATGCCTCTGTCTCATTCTTGAGTGTCAATCCTTGTGCCTTTCCCAGGGTCTTAGTAGTATGAACGCCTTTGCTAAACTTGCACGTAGTCAGAAAACAACACCTCTTGAGACAGAAGGCAGCGATGCTGAGCCTACCCATGACAGAGGGGAATCCGAGAAGGATGAAAGCTCGGAGTCCAGAGATGGCGGGAGTAGTTCTTCCGATAGCAGCGATGAATATTCTTCTAGTCAGTCTGAAACCGAATAGGTGAGTCCCCTCCATGTTTTTCTTTTTGCAGTAAAACTTAAAATTTGATTTTTAGGAGGAAACCGTTACTGGGATGATCTTGAAGTGGAAGACCACCAGAGTAAAGACGTAGCCGTACTTTCCACTGCGGAAATTGTGCCAGCTAGTGACTTGTACATGGAGATTTATCGTCCTGAGGGCGTTGTCGTGACTCAGGTGGGGGAGAGCATTTCGGGGGGTGAAATCGTAGTTAGGGATCTCCTACCAATTGCTGATTCAGTTGCAGGCGCCACCTTCAATCCCCCGTATCTGGCCCCTTTCCTAGGTTATGTGTTGATTGGTGGATTTAGCGTCCCAGCTAAACATGCGACCTTGTACACCAAAATTTGGGAAAGCTACGGTCACATTTCCATGACTAATAAGATCACTAGTCTACATGCGTTGGTTAAGCGTGTGGAGGAATCCTTGTCTTCGATTGATTAGATGTGCAATGTGACTGGTCATACAGTTTCTGAGGATGTAATCTCGAGCTGGAAGTTCCATCGTGACATGTGTATGGGCTTCGAATTCAACGTTCCTTAGTTCGTTGAAGGTCTCTCTGATGTTGAAAGGTCTTTGGCCAGAGCAGTTGAAGGTCCTTCCGCATATATGATGAAGAAGTAGGAAGCGGAATTCAAGAAGTTGTGCAGTAAGCTGAAGCTTAAGAGGGTGGCTCTCCAGAGCATAAGGGAGGCCTTTTCCAAAAGGAGCAAACCCCTGCTGAAAAAATCTCCTTGAATATATTTCTGTCTTTTAGACCTCTTATCTTTAGTTTTTCTTTTTTTTTTTTGATGGAAAAAGAGACGCCGGGTTTATGGTTTTTGATTTTCTGGTTTTCTTGGGTTGATGGAAAAAATTTACCTTGACAGTTTTGGATTATATATGTTTTTTTTGAATGAAACATTTAGAATTGAACTGTCTTGGTTATGATTGAAAGTAGCACAGATATCCCATGAAAAACCTTAGAACCGTGTGTTGGTAGATGACATGGGGTAAACTATGTATCTTGTCTTGAAAACTTGAAATAGCAAACCACGTATCTTGTGTAGGTAAGACTTACTTGGTTTTTAGGTCTCTCCTGATGAAAAGTGAACCTTCCGGGTGTAAGACCGAGTTTTATGGGAAACACCGCCATGGGAAGTCCCAGTCGTTATTGAGTTGTCTGATAACTGAGCCGTTGATCCTTGGGCGAATCGTCTGCCTCTATCTTATGGGAAGTCCCCAGTCAGTACTAAGTTTTAGGTCTCCGGATGAAAAGTGAACCTTCCGGGTGCAAGACCGAGTTTTAATGGAAACACCGCCAAGGAAAGTCCCCAGTCGTGTCATGACTGATAATCGAGTCGTCGAGTAACTGATTCGGAGTGGATTGCCTTCCCCTACCATCTTGACGTCTAGGTCGAAGAACGAGATCGACAGTCTAAAGTTGACATTGTAACCGATAGATCAATCCTCCCGCTGTGGTCGCCAATTGTTTATAGGTAAAAACAGTTTCTGCTGATTTTGGCAATTGCGGGTGTGAAGGTGAGAAACTGTTTAAAAAAACAATGTACTGCAAGGGAGTACTTTAGATTCGAGAGATCAATCTGTATAAGTCCATCCAAAACCAAGAAATGGCCGTTCCAGACTTGCTTCAGTCACAAAGAGGAGGAGAATTGGTTGGTTTTGGGGAGGGAAGCAAGGAGAGTGGTGAGACCAGAATAGTTGATTCTGGAAGAGCAGTTGGGTTTCTACGACTTTTTATCAGAAGAGTAAGAGAGATCACGAGGAGAGATAGCAAGTAAGTATTTCTGAGTGTTGTCTTGTCCGAATGAACTTGTTGTTCAAAGGTAAATAGGTAAGACCTATTTATACAAGTCGAGGTAGAAACGTACCCTGGTCTCACTAAGGAGTCACTAGTTGTTTTTTACCACTTAGTCAGATGTAAAAATGAAAGACATTTTGAGGTATATCACTAGTGGAGGCAGTAATCAATTTAAAAAATTAAGTGTAAACTTCTACACATTATAAATTTAGAGATATATCAATTGTATAGAAGTCCATTAATTCATTACGTCAAAATTAGAATTAACAAGCTGTTAAACCGCAAGGACTTCCAAAACAAATACAGTTGCTTATGTAAGTCTATGTCCACCAGTGGCACAGTACTATCTAGTAGACTGTACACAACGGCGTCCCTAAAGAAATAGCGATGACTACTTTGAGAAATCAATTCTCCTAGCAACTGACATTCCTCCACTCACGAAAGAAAGCAATCCCAACCACATTTGGTTATCAAGATCAGATCTATAGTCCATATCCAGTGGTTATCAAGCATACCCAACGTAGAGTTATAATTATTTAAGAACACCACAAACATGATAATGCATGCGAATCATACTAAATGGTGTATGTAAGCATCCTAAAATCTGCGTTAGTTTGTAGTCGTAACATTCAAACCATCCACAAAACAAATATGTCCCAACCACCATTAATAATATTATGGTTTGAAATGATGATTCCACCCATAATTAACAACAATGATAGAACTGTATCAAATGCCGAGTGCAAATTCAAAATAAATCACAAAGCTAACTATATATGGCTTATAGTAAAATGGGGGTGTATCCATATTCTCACTGAGATGCTGTATATTTTAAAGAGCTCAATGTTTTTTTATAGTTTGTATGTAAGACGAGAACAAAATAAGAATAGTGAAAGAAAACCACTCAAATTTAAACGGAATTTTCCCTTGAGTATTAGTTTCTGAAGCTAAATGAATGTGAAGATCATTTTTCAAGCATCTAAGCAAGGTTAGTGTTTGTAGACATCCGAGGAGATATTGAACAAAATTAGTGAGACAATTTGTGCACAACCAAACCCATTTCACAATTCAAAGAACATCTAATTACTACTTCCTCAATCTTTTTACTATCTTGCCTCCACTTACTTCTCTTCACATTGCCTCGAGCTGGAAAATACGGGCTTGCAACTTGTCATCTACAAGTCTTCCTTCAGCCTTTTTCCTTCTCCCTTGTGCTCTCTCAGGTGAGAAGGAGATCTCTGATCGACGATACCTTGATCATCGTGAATCCTTATCTGATTGTTCGGCTTGGGAGACTACCCTTAAGCGAATAGGTTTGAAAATCTCCCCTCACTTAGGGTTGATGACTGGGAGATTCTCGGTCTCACAGTTTGCTTTTTTTTCGTTTTCTCTTTTCAGTTCTCGTATGTGTTTTGGATCAACATCGGATGATCCCTAGGTTGGGATATCCTCCTGATTTAGGGATCCCCTACTTCCCTTGGGAAAGCGATCCGCTATTTCCTCGTTAGAGGTGTCATGGATATTGACTCGTTCATCGTCTTGAAAATTTTCAAAGGGATTCTTCTCCTCGTGGGTCTCTTCGGCCATGATGCTGGGCGCCTTCTTTTTCGCCTTTCGCTTCAACCTCTGGTTTCTCCGTTCTAGGCTCCTATTTTGTTTTTCCAATTGTTGCATGCTCTCATCCTACGCTTCTTGGGATTTTAGGATGGCTTTAATTGTAGCACTAGTATCGTCTGAGACAGATTTACTACTTTTCTTAGGTTCATTGTTTACTATCTGCCTTGGAAAACGATCCAACCCTCCTGGTTGAGTTAGATGAATATCATCTTGGCCCTAGAAGGGAATTTCATCTCCGTCTGAGCTAGAGTTATCTGTTAACCCTTCCCGATATTGGTTATCAGGTTGTCCCTCTCCTTGGAGTGCACCGTTCTGCCGGGTTTCACCGGGTTCCATCTCCTCTAGTCCTTCTAACTGGGCTCCACTATTTTCACCTTGGTTCGTGCGAGTTGATCGCCTCGTCACCATCGCCTTACCTGCGATTCATGCAAAAATACTCAATTTGTCTTTTCATTTAGAAAAGTGGGACCCTAGATTTGCAGGTCATGTTCAACTGCTAAGTCATAATTTAAACTGGACAAATAAGTACAGGAAGACTTTAAAGCGAATTTTGGAGACATGTGAAAATGTCAAAACATTCTCTTCTTGCATAGGACCTCATTGATGGAAAAAGATATTTCGTCGGTTTTACTTCTCAAGAGAAAGTACCTATATCCATACGTCATTCTTATGCAAGTAAAAATCAAAACATGATGATGAAGTACACCTTTCCATTTTTAGGAAGTATTTTTCATCATCCTTTGAACCGTTGATTTTGAACAAACCTTGAGTTTGACGAGTGATTATATACTTATTAACCCTTCCCCTTGGCTTAGAGTTGGATTTTTAAGAAGAAGATTGTGGGTTATTTCGAGTTTTCTTATAAGATAGAAGACATTATGAATAGTTTGTCTTTTCAACTTTCATAAGAAGATATGCTCTTCATGGAGTTGACTGACTAAGCCCTTCCCAGCTCTTTCACGGAGGAGATCGCTTAAGTGCCGGCAGTTTGAAAACCTCGTTTTCACTACTATATTCGACTCTCCTGAGCCCCTTGAGGAAGGCAAGTAAAATTGAAAATTACGAAGAGTACGAGTAAAATATATTCTCGAAGGTGGAGAATATTATGAACAGTTCATCTTTTCAACTTTCATAAGACGATATTCTCTTCATGGAGTTGACTGAGTAAGCTCTTCCCAGCTCCTTCACGGAGGAGATCGCTTAAGTGCCGAAGTTTTTAGAGAACTTCGTTTTCACTACGATTTTCTACTCTCCTTAGCATCTTGAGGAAGATGAGAAAAATCTTAAAGGAAAAAACTGAAAATCTTAAAAAAATAATTAAAGAACAAGTAGATCTATTGATTTTTAGGCTTCTCGACTTCACAGATCGTAAGAACCGTGTTGAGTCCGAGCTATACTCATGGATCTTAACAGAATGCTACACAGTGGTACGAAATCCACCTTTATTACAGAAAGTTTGAAAATGATATAGAGCTGTTATTAGGGAGGTAGATTATATCTTCATACCTCCCTGTTTCTAGCGCCAAAATGTAGTTGCATCTTTTCTGATGACTACATCCGTACAAATGAAAAGACTATAATCTATCTAACATTCAAGATAAGAAGATAAATAATATCTAAAGAACATGAAAGTAAAGATTAACACAAGCATAGAACGTGGTTCGGCCATGGAGACCTACATCCACGAGAGAGAAGATGTTTTCTTTATTAATCATAAGGACTTACCCTTGAAAGAGCTTCAAATCTCACTAAGATCTCTCACTTTCTCTCTTTCTATATATCTCTCAGGAATTCTCGGTAGAAAGACCATCTAAGAATACATCAACTAACATGTCCATCTCCCGATACATAGACTGGTATTTATAGACAAAATAAACTCTTGAAGGTCAGGCCTCGCCGAGCTCCTGGAGTCATCATTCGTCGTCTTCATCGCTTCGGACTGGTTCTATACTATCCCTTGTGATGGTATGCTAAGTTCTCATCTCCGAGTTATCTCGCCCCATTCGTCATCGTGAAGCTCTTCTTTGGAGATCCTCATGCTACTTCATCTACGAGTTATAGTATAGGTAGTCCGATCCTTCTTTTGTGATATAGACTCGCCCTCACCTCCTCTAATCCTTAATTAAATGCGGTGCTACTTTTTTGACTTGACCGTCTGAATTGATTATACCATTCCTCACAGGCGTCGTTCATGCGATGTGTGTGGCAGGTGTCTTGATTCAGACGAGATAAGCTTTATAGATTATGATTCGGTGCTCCTACCTTATCATTTCATCATGAAACCATCTCTGGATGTTGGCACGTGGCCATCGGGTATTTTACCCTCACAAGATTATTATTAAATACAAAAGAAACAATACTTATTTGATTAATTTACCGAAGAATATTAGGCTAAAAGTACCTATGATCCTCCAAGTGGATTGTTTTCACCAAAGACATTGCGATATTGAAATCTCCATGGAAAAAATATCTTCTTCTATACCTCGAAGTCTAGTGATTTCCATAGTTTTTAACTAATAATAAAACACTAATGGAAAAACAAATTAAATAAGCACCCATCACCGGAAAACAATGATTCTGCATTTCAAATAAATGGTTTTGTGTTGACATACTCATACCGACTGAGACACCTAGAACTAGAAGGATAACAAGCAGCAGCATTATTAACAGAGAGATATCTTCGTTTTATCGGATTTAGAGAACCAGGAATTTTTTACTCAAGAAAATATCAAAAGTTTGATGTTAATATTAACAACCGAACACATGGATATACAGAAACAGATACAGACTCATAGGAACCATGTGGCGTGCGCTAGTGATAGTAGAGTAATGAATTTGATGGTCTGCAATGTAGCAAAGGAAAAATAATACATGGACACGTCCATATTTCAACACGACCAATTTGCACATGCGTGCGTGTGTTCGGTGGGAAAATGAGATTTCCCTAGAACTTCCCAAATTGTTCTCTATTTTATTGACTAATATTTATGCATTCCATAATAATATCCGTCCGTAACAAAGCAGTCCTAAAATATGCAGTTTTACTTAAAACTACATTAGATTAGATTTATGTACATGGAATTTTGGACATTATTAAAGATTTTGGTATGCATTCAGGTCAGCTTCTTAATTTTCAGAAATCATGTGTTCATTTTAGTAACAATCTAAGTCCTACTGTCTGTGCTGACTTAGCAAAAGAACTTAACATGAGCATTGTTAGTGACTCTGATACCTATCTAGGAGCCCCTCTTCTTCTAGGAAGAGACAAGAAAAAAGCTTTCAGTCCCATAGCTCAATCTTTTGAAGCCAGGTTGAACAATTGGAGTGGCTCATCTTTGAACCACTCTGGTAGAACTACCATGATTAAATCTGTCCTGAATTCTCTTCCAACTCATCAAATGGGTTGTTTTAAAATCCCAAAAAATATCATTAGCAGGTTGGATTCTTTACAGACTCACTTTTGGTGGGGGCATAAAGGCAACAAAGGTGTTTGCTTAATTTCTTGGATTAGTCTTTGCATTTCTAAATCCTTAGGAGGTATTGCCTTCAGAAACTTGGAAACTTTTAACCAAGCCTTAATTGCTAAAATTGCCTGGAAAATCTGTACCAATCCAGATGACCTTAGCACCCAAAATTTAAAAGCTAAATATTCTAAGGATAAAGAATTCTTACTGCAAGATAAGCTGAATGATAAATGTTCTTGGATTTGGAGAGGCATTTTTGATGCTATAGCTTTCATAAGGATTAACACTTGTTGGTCTGGTAGAGATGGAAATAAGATTAGAATATGGCAAGATAAATGGGTTATAGGATTACATCATCCCCCTGTACCTAATGATACTACCAGTTTTGCTTCTGCTTATACCTTTGTTTGTGAGCTTTTTCTTCCTAATACTAGAACTTGGAACATTGGCTTACTGGAAAATTTGTTTCCTGCTGAAACTGTTAATCTCATCTTTAATATGCATGTCCCTGTCAGAGGGGAAGATACTCTGGTTTGGATGCCAAACAGTCAGGGTACTTTCACAGTCAAAAGTGCTTACAATACGTTAATAAATTCCCATAATTCTGTGGTTCTTAATACCAGTCCTGTCAATTCTACGGTTTGGAAAACTCTTTGGAAAACTAAACTTCCTCATAGAGTTAAGTTTTTTACTTGGAAATGCTTGAGAAACATTATACCTACAAGGGATAAATTCTCTAGGTATAAACAGGATATTGATATGCACTGTAGTATGTGCAATGCTCCTTATGAAACGACTGAACACCTGTTTGTTGAATGCCCCTTTGTTAGAAATATTTGGCTTGGTATGAGCATTTATGTTTCTGATGTTTTTAATGATCATACTGATATATTACACTGGATTGTTAGTTGGTTTTCTGCAGGGGTAAATGGAACGATAGGCAATACTGAACTAAGGGAGTATCACCTTTATACTCTTATGATAACCATATGGATGATTTGGATGGACAGATGTTTTGTAATTTTCCAAAATACTAAGCCTAACAGTATCAATACAATAGAACGTATTAAATATCTTGTTGCTCAATGTTGTCCTGTGACTAATCATGCAGAGAATGTTCAGAATGCTCAGCCAATCACTATTCCAAAATGGGATCCACCTGATCCGAATTTTCTTAAGATAAATATAGATGCCTCATACAAAAAAGAAACTAATACTGCAATCATTGGACTCATTGTGCGCAATTGTGCAGGTGAATGCTCTGGAGCAAAAGGGCAATCTATCAATGCAAGGTTGAATAAAGATCATGAAGCTGAGCACCTGGAATATCTGGCCATGAAAGTTGTAGTGGAATGGGCTAGTTCTATGGGGATTCAGCGAGTAGTTTTTGAGTCGGATAATGAACTCCTAATAAGATCAATCAATGAGAACAATCCCTGTGTCCATTGGTTGAATCACTCTTTTATCTTAGATATTCAAGTTTATTTCCAGAACAATTCTAATTGGTCTTGTAAGTCTATTTCTAGAGATAAGAATAGAGTAGCAGATCTAATTGCTAAGAAAGCTAGGCTAGGAAATCTTAATTTTGAATATTATAGCAATTTCCCTTCAGACATTTGCAGCAGGATTAGTGAGGACAAACAATCTGTATCGGTTCTTTCTTAACTCTTAATAAAATCATCTTTTGAATCAAAAAAAAAAAAAAAAAAAATTTGATTTGATTTGATTTGATTTGATTGATTGTTGGTCAGCATAACTAGATTAGATTAGATTAGATTGATTGTTGGTCGGCCTATACTGCTGTAGCAGTAATCTAATCTTACCAATTCCATATGTTACTCGATAAAAAAATCTTAGGCGAAGAGGTTTGCAGAATTCGCAATCATCTGGAGCATGTGGCTGTTAAAACTGCCATTTTCTAAGGTTGTTGTGCGCTTCAATCGTAATTTAATTAATAATTTAACAAATATATGGTTAGAATCTTTCTGAATAACCAGCAAATCATATTGAGATATGTCACCCAATTTTCATGCTCAACTATTAACATCGTGGAATCCAACTTGTTTGAGATATATACGACTCCCATCTTTCAAGATAACTATTAGTATCGGGGAAGCCAACTTCCATCGTGGTCGGCATTTCATTAATATTATCCACTGCATATCATATCGAGGCCTGCATTTTCAATACAAGCAAGGTTGAGCTAAAGAACACCAGCATGCCAGCATCATTCAAGAATATTTGACAATATGACAGTTTACAATTGGGACACTACTATAGAACAGGCGATTGGATCCATTTATAATCGTTCAAGCAACGAATTCAAAAAAAAGCAACGAGTTCAAGGTTGTTAGAATTCTGCTCGATCACCAGGATGGAACCATTCAGGTGTACACACTCTCTTGGGTGGTACTGCGTGGAGCAACAGTAATATTGTTTTAAACCCAACTTGGGCATTGTTTCGCCAATAATTAAAGCCCGAGTCCACAATAGAGGGCCTGTGAGTGTAATCGGGCTGGACCCAAATTCAGTCCCGATGAATCACCCCGTACTTTTGTTGACACTGAGAATAATCCCACATCGGGAATCATAAGGCAAAAGATATCGCATATATTGAATCGTTGCTACCAGTTAGCTCAATCAATTGGCTTGGTGTGAGTGGTTGAAATGCTAAATCTGGTCACTCGCAACCGCAATAAATATTGCCATAAATAAAGATGGTAAGCCCCAAAGGCTTTGGGAATCTGTCTTTGCCCCGTTGCCCTGCTGGGTTTGGCCGAGTTCCACAAAACCAGGGAACAAACCAGGGACTGTTGAATATTCAACACCAACTTAGTCAAGTGTTCACACTTATCTAGATTAACCTAGAAATATCTAGGATGTCTAGAGTCAATGTTAGACAATTAACATGTGTAAAATGAGTGTTCTAGAGTTAGCCAAATCAAATAAGAATACTAGATTGTCTAGTAGTTGGTTTGGTGGAAACCTCCATGGTAGGTAAGCCTCCATAGGCATAGTTGGTAGCCTCCATAGGCATAGTTCTCTTCTTCTTTTTGTATCCTATAAATAGGCATGTTGTATTCATTTGTAAGTAAGCAATCAAGGATCAATCAATACAAGGTTCAAGTTACAAAGTCCTTGCTTCCACCCTCACTACTAGAGTTCTAGGAGCTCTATACGAGCAACACCACTATGCTCGTATATCTCCGAAACGTATATCTCCGAAAACATTATCAAGGGTTCTAAGTTCTTGATAAAAGTATAAATTTTAACTTGGTATCAGAGCTCGTTCGATCCGAAATGGGCGTAAAAGTTTCCGCTACGAATTGATGGGTGTCAAAGCTTTCGACTTAAGAATATATGAAGTTTAAGAAGAAGAAGATGCAAACACCACTAAGAAGATTTCAACCATTCCAACTGTCAAAAAAAAAAAAAAAAAAAAAACCTTCACAGGAGCAAAAACGCCTCCATGTGAAAAAAAGAAAAGAAGAGAAGAAAAAAAAATCACTTTATGATAAGTGACCAGAAGACAAGTTTGAGGGAAGAAAGCAATAATTTGCCTCCTCAACTGTTTACAAAGTTCTAAAGGCAATTGTGGGAAGAGTGCACCAAGGATTGCCTCCACAATCGTTCAAGAGTTTTAGAAGCCGATATCGAGAAAACGTCAACAATGAATGCCTCCATATATTGAGGGAAGAGAGCATCAAATGATCGCCTACTCATATTGTGGGAAGAGAGCCTCAATGTGACGACCTACTCAATGGGGTCTCCATGAAAAAAAAAAAGATAAAAGAAAAGAAGAAAGGGTCACTTCCTAATAAGTGATCAGAGAAGGATTTGAGGGTAAGAACAATAAGTGATTGTTTCCTCAAATCGGGAAGAAAAAAAAAAGGATATTGAGGGTAAGAGCAACATATTGCTTCCTCAATTGTCGAAGAAAAGCATGGCATGTTTGTCACGAGATACTAAATCATACTCGTGATAAGAAGAAGAACAAAAAAAAAACAACGGCGGTACGTGGCGGCAAACATAAAGAGTTTACTGCGAGCGAAGCAATCATGAGGAGCTAAGAAGCCGCAAACGGAGATTGGGTGAATATCAAAAAACAGAGCCATTACAAATTACGGGGGAGTGTTGGAATTACCTAATTTGTAATGTCTAAATGGGTTTGCAGGTGTTTGTTTAAATAGTACAAACCAAAGTGTGACAATTATGTCATAGCGTGGAAAATCTGTTACGAATTCAGAAATGTGGCAAATCTGGATAAAGTGGCAAATTTGTAACATCAAATAACAAGAAGAAAAATAGTTAGAGCTTGTGGCAGAAACTTGACGAAATGAAAGATTGTGAGAGAATCTGGATAACCAAAGAAGTGTCACAGTTTTCGAACAAAAGCGTGACTGGAACAAAGATGAATAGAAGAAGAAACAACAAAAATGTTGTGAAGAAACGGAAGCAATCACCAAGTGGTGATGGGATAGAGAACAACAGAAGTGGGTGAAAATCCTATGAGTTGTCTAAAGAGTACAAGAAGTATTTTACTGAAACGAAGAGGACCGCAATGTCCCTAAACTACGATGGAACCCGTATGTTCTAAAACTACAAAGAGGACCGAAATGTCCCTAAACTACGAAGAGGACCATAATGTCCTTAAACTTCCGAAGAGGACCGAAACGTCCTTAAACTATAAAGAGGACCGAAACATCCTTAAACTATGAAGGGGACCGAAACGTCTACGATAAAGAGAAGTTGGAAAGTTGGTGTTGAGGGGGAGTGTTGAATATTCAACACCAACTTAGTCAAGTGTTCACACTTATCTAGATTAACCTAGAAATATCTAGGATGTCTAGAGTCAATGTTAGACAATTAACATGTGTAAAATGAGTGTTCTAGAGTTAGACAAATCAAATAAGAATACTAGATTGTCTAGTAGTTGGTTTGGTGGAAACCTCCATGGTAGGTAAGCCTCCATAGGCATAGTTGTTAGCCTCCATAGGCATAGTTGGTAGCCTCCATAGGCATAGTTCTCTTCTTCTTTTTGTATCCTATAAATAGGCATGTTGTATTCATTTGTAAGTAAGCAATCAAGAATCAATCAATACAAGGTTCAAGTTACAAAGTCCTTGCTTCCACCCTCACTACTAGAGTTCTAGGAGCTCTATACGAGCAACACCACTATGCTCGTATATCTCCGAAAACATTATCAAGGGTTCTAAGTTCGGTCCCACATCGGGAATCATAAGGCAAAAGATATCGCATATATTGAATCGTTGCTACCAGTTAGCTCAATCAATTGGCTTGGTGTGAGTGGTTGAAATGCTAAATCTGGTCACTCGCAACCGCAATAAATATTGCCATAAATAAAGATGGTAAGCCCCAAAGGCCTTGGGAATCTGTCTTTGCCCCGTTGCCCTGCTGGGTTTGGCCGAGTTCCACAAAACCAGGGAACAAACCAGGGACAGTGTACCAGCTTAGCCACAGGATACCACATCTAAATGGGGGTGACTACGTCTAAGCCACCAGACCTTGCCGGTTGGTTTTTAATGTATTGTACGCTCAAGCCAATTGGCGCCTTCTCCTACCTGGTCTCGGCCACAGTCATCTTCTAGTTTGAATTTGATTTTCCCTGACCTTGAACTGGAGATGAATTTAGTTTCTGTAACCTTAACATGGATAAGATGTATCAACTCCATTGTTTCGTTGACAATGTTTATCAACAAGGTTACATTTATCTTAGAGTCCGAATCCTTCAATTTACATGCAAGCATCATCCATTTCTCTATTTGGATCTCGAATCCTTAGCAGCCACGTATGATGAAGATCTGTTTCACCAAGAGCTCTCACAGTTTTCTTAACATTACCCATCCCTTCGCCATCTCCCATTAACAAAACGGCATGGCAGCATGCAAACTAGGACCATCTCTATAGTTCATCCAGTAAACAGCCTCCTTCTGACTTTACAGGGGAACATACACAAAGACCCAATGCTTTTTGCTTTAGATTTGATAGGGCGAATGCAGGAAGATACACCAAGACCTAATGTTTTTTGCTTTAGTTTTGGTAGGGGTGTGCCAGGCGTTTGCAGTAGTGCCAGAATTTAAGTTGCGTTGCATAACTTAGAATTTCTTATTTGATTCATCTCAAGAGAAGAAACACGTAGTTACATATAGTAAGCTGCCGTATAAGTAGGGTGTGAGAAAAGAGTGTATTATGTGACTCATAACACGCAAGTTTCAATTTCGCAGTTACATATAGTTACTGGTATTTGGATTTACAAAAACGAGGCTTAACTGGGAACTAAGGATAGCATTTTTCATGCTATTGGAGAAGTTGAAATGTCTTTGTTTTTATTATGCCCTC
The DNA here is from genome assembly GCA_023529315.1 of Papaver bracteatum. Lineage (NCBI taxonomy): Eukaryota > Viridiplantae > Streptophyta > Magnoliopsida > Ranunculales > Papaveraceae > Papaver > Papaver bracteatum. The sequence goes on along the minus strand of JAJJWX010003234.1, from coordinate 154,965 downwards.
CCCAAAAGACGAATTAATGATTTGATTCAACCTGGCAAGGAATTTTTGTGTGTGGATGATTGCCGTTGCCAAGAAGTACACCGGAAAAGTGGGACAAGCTTTGTTACTGACGTGCACTTCACCCTATCAGAAGACAATGATACACTCATATTATAGATATCTTGTCCACCGAATGCCAACCTTGCAAGAATGGAGTATTTATATACTTATGTACAAAGTTTAAATGCTGTAGTTGCGAGGCTGTAAATATTAGCTGTACCATGTCTTAGATTGTGTTGTTAATCCTATCTTCTGTAGCCGCCTTCCATCCTAAAACAAAATTTGCAGTCCTTTGGAAAAAATGATTTTTATTCTGGCTGGTACATTATTTTATCTAGGTGAGTATTTAGAGTGGCTTTAATATGACAACCCTGCTCGAAGGTTTATAATGACTGGTCGACTAGCCTAATCATTGGCTTCTAACACCAGAAAACACGAGATATGAATCTGTATTAGTTAAAAATTCTTATAAAACAGTTGAGGTCTTCATTCTTTTTTCATTTTTTTAATGGTGGCTATATTTCAGTCGTTTTCCTTTTAGATGCATTTGCTCAACTTTTAGAGGTTAGGGGTGACGCGGATTCAAATCCTCCCGACAATGGAATTTGTTTAATTTTTTATTTTTTTGCAGCTAACACATTCATTCCATTTTGGGAAATTGAAAAACTCATACTGACCTAGTAATATTTGTACCGCAGTAGTGTTATCTTGAGAATTATTGTTGTTTTTCAAACATTAATATATTTTTCATACATAATTGTTGAGAAATTATGGAGTTGCAGAACTTGGGTGATATTATTATGACTGAACTTTACACCAAATCATCCACTAGTTTCGTTGTTTGTCCTTAAACCTGTACTCCTTGAAGGTGGGGTTTATGGGTTCGTTGAAACTTGGATTTATTTGTCACGTAGGCACAGCTGAGAGCTAGCCTAGATGAGATCTGAGTCGAAAATGATAGTTGAAATGGTTATTGTTTCTTTGACAATGTAAATACATATAGTGGTCAACATTTGGAGTCCGAATCCTTCAATTCACATGCAAACACTATCCATTTCTCTATTTGGGTCTCGAATCCTTAGCAGCCACGTATGATGAAGATCTGTTCAATTGCTTCACCCATCCCTTCGCCACCTCATATTAACAAAACGGGTATGGCAGCAAGCAAATTAGGACCATCTCTATAGTTCATCCAGTAACATACACAAAGATTCAATGTTTTTTGCTGTAGATTTGCTAGGGGTGTGTCAGGCGTTTGCAGTAATGCAACACAGGCTACACACGAGAAACCCAGCAGCAGGCTACTGTTGTGGAAACCCCCCCATGAAAAAATTAATTTAATACAATGCCGTCCGTTGGACAAGCATAAGCAGAAATACTACACTTGATCTTAGCCAATAGGCTGAGGAGAAAGGTATGCTTATTCTGAATTATAACATTTGATTTCATACTGTCTCGTTTCCACTCCTTCGCTTTAACTAATCTGTGTGGGACCGAATCCTATAGACAAGTTTAGTTTACTAGGGAACTGAGATGAGTTCATGGGCGTGGTATCAGAATTTAAGTTGCATTGTATAAATTAGAATTTTCCGTTTGATTCATCTCAAGAGGAAAAATGCGTAGTTACATATTCTGCGTTATAGGTAGGGTGTGAAAATAGAGTGTATTCTGTGACTGATAAACATGCAAGTTACAATTACGCAGGGTGTCAAGTTTACTGGTATTTGGATTTACAAACTTCAACTAGTAACCAACTAGCCCTACACACTAGCTTTTATTTATTTATTTTGATCAGAAAAGAGATGATATATTAGAAAGATGGAATGAACATAGGTCTACCTGAAGTAGAGTAAAAAGAAAAAGGGAAGAAAAAAACAAAAAAGAGAGAAAATTTACATACGTTAGCCATGTTTGCGATGCCATAATCTGAACCGAGTCCACCAAGTGCCAACTTTGAGGTATCTTCTTTACTTTTCTACAGAGTTTTACATGTTTGCGACGCCATAATCTGATCTGATGCACAGAGGGCATACCCCAAAATTTACATGAATCATAAAAAAGAATCCACTCCACTAATCATATACAGTATATACACCAGACAATAAACTAACAAAGAAGAAATATCAAATTCAAATATACACACTTCTTCATTTCTCAACCAACTTTACAAATTTCAAAGGAAAAAAATTATGTAGCTCTATCTGTAGTAGTTGATGACATTTTTTGAGGAAAAATCTACATGGTTTTAGAAAGGGGGAGTTTTGAGTTTAACTTTCTGGCGAGGTCATAAAAAGTAGACTCAGCCTGCTGCCTGCCATTCGGATATGGACCAAGAACTAAATGGAAATGCCCACAGATCCAGAGAGGCTTATGACTCTTTGAACCCCGACAGGTGAACAAATTTCAGAATCAAAAGGAAACAACAAAAGATCAATTGATTTGTACTAAGATGCAATCGTAAGAGTAAATAAGAAAAGACCACTCAACTCAAAGCATCTAAACAAACAACAATTTTTTTTTATTATATACTTGTGGTGTGTGTTTGAACAATTCAACAGGAACTACTAATCAAACTAGGAAGTAAGCGTTCAACTTCTTCTTCACTGTCTGGAAGCTGTGAAGCCTGTGTCTTTATAGCTTCGACATCGAAATTCCAATCGCTCATCCTGTATCGTGGTAATTCTCCCCTTTCCACTTCTGCCAATTTCTTTTGTATAACCATGTATTCTTTTATCTTTGATTCTTTAGCGGAATCCCCCAGACTAGGTAGCTCTTTTATAAGTGTACGTGTAAGATACTCACTGGACCGAGCTTTCTTGAAGAAGGGATGCTTTAATAACTCTTGTGCTGAAGAACGCTTATGAGGGCCTTTCACCAAGCACTTCTCAATCATTTTTCGGAAAGACTTTGAGAACTTCTTGTCCCTTTCACTATGATCGGTGCATCTCGTATAGTCTTCATAAGAATCTTCATCGCAGGAAATTCAGAGTACGGGGCATGCCCGAGAGCAAGTTCCAACGCTGTTATACCAAAAGACAAGATGTCAGCCTTAAAGTCGTATGCCTTTCCCTCCAGAACCTCAGGTGCCATCCAACAGGGTGTTCCCGTAAAAGTGTTTCTTCCATGTAGCCTCTTTCCTGCATCAAAAAGGCTTGCATAAGCACCAAAATCACAAAGCTTTACTGCACCGCGTGAATCCATTAAAATATTGCCTGCCTTGACATCTCGATGTATGTCCCCATGTTGGCGTGAACGGCATAACAACCCACAAATAATGATCTGTAACGAATGAACAGTGCGCCTTCAAGAGGTTTGGCTGATCCATCAAAATCATGGTTTGTGCTTCTTGGGCGATGTTAGACAATTCACTTTTCTCCTTTTCGAAATCCAACACTTTGATCGCAACAGTTTCTTGTGTCGGAATACAAACTGCACGATAAATTGTTGCAGTAGCTCCGCTACCTATTTCTTCAAACAGATTATAATGCTCGGCCCCTAAAGGGTGCTTTTGCTGCCTTTCCATCTTACTTTCTTGAGGTTTTCTCAGAGTTCTTCTCTTTCGTTTTCTTGAAAGATCTCTCTGAAAACTTATGAGGAGCTGATGTTATTCTCTACACAGAACCCTCACACAAAATTATATATATAGGAAAAACTATGCCGCCTTAAGGCGAGAACTCTAATTTCATTAGCTAGCTTGGCCTAAGCAGTTATACGGCGGCCAAATCCTATTTCAGATCAACATTAGACCTTCTATTCTGAAAAGGAGTTATTATTCCTAGAAAACTAAATAAGGAAATATCATGCTTCCGTCCCAAGTTCCCCCTTTCCAATGGAATTCTTTTTTAAACATTCTTCCACAGAAAACAAATTTTGGAGCTCAGCACATATAGAACCAAACGACCTCATGACCTTTTCTTTAGTTGCCATCAATACCTCATGGTAGCATAGCCTAGTATATATGCAAACTGAAAGTGATCTTAGAAGAAGCCAGCCCCAAAGTAAACAATTTGTCGCCTATTTTTATTTGAACGGTTATTTGTCCACATCCAGCTGATCCATAGTCATCACTGTAGGATCTGACAAGAAGATAAAACTAAAAGAAAATAAGAACACACAAAGAATTTTGCCAAACAAGAGTTTATTAAAACGGATAAACACTTCTGATGCGCACACAAAACTCTTAAGGCTTGCAGCCTATTTATACTAGTTCAAAGCCAAAAAACAGAATTCTAGAATACTAAGTAAAACATCCGTAAATAGGTAAACTTCCTAAACAAAGAAATCTTCTAAATATAAGAACAGACGTGACTTCCAAGCTCTAGAACTTCCAGAGAGTTCTAGACGTAATCACCAAGCACAACTAGTTTCCTAACTAGTTACAGCTCCAATAGTCTCGGATTTAACTTCCAACATCCTCCCTCAAGCCGAGACTATGTTGTCCCATCATTCCTAGCTTTCCTCTTAAGTAAACAAACGTTTCACCTTTCAAAGGTTTTGTGAATATGTCAGCTGCTTGCTCATTGCTTTGACAATATTCAACAGTTATCTCTTCGTTGTTGATAAGTTCTCGAATATAGTGATATTTGATATCAATATGCTTACTCCTCCCATGAAAAACATAATTTTTTGTAAGTGCAATAGTTGATTTATTATCACACACTATTTGAGTAGGAGCCTTTTGCTCATGATGAAGATACTTCAACATTCTTCTTAACCATACCGCATGAGCTTCACATGAAGCTGCAGAAATATATCCTGCTTCTGTTGTAGATAGAGCAACTACTTGTTGTTTTTTAGATGACCAAGAGAAATAGCCAGATCCTATATGAAAAGCATATCCTGAAGTACTTTTTCTTTCTTCTATATCTCCAGCCCAGTCACTATCCGTATATCCAACTAATGCCATGGTTTCTGTAGAATTATACATAATTCCATAATCAACTGTTCCCCTAATATACCTCAGAATTCTCTTTGCAGATTGTAAATGAGATTGTTTAGGTGATTCCATGAATCGACTGATCAATCCAACACCAAAAACAATATCTGGTCTAGTGGAAGTTAAATAACGCAAACTTCCAACCAAACACTTATATTCTGTTGGATTCACAAGTTCACCAGTTCCTTCTTTTGTGAGTTTTAATCTACTCTCAACAGGTGTTAAGATAGATTTGCAGTCATTCATCTTAAATCTCTTCAGAGTCTCCTTTGCATATCTTTGTTGTGAGACAAAGATTCCATCTTCTGTTTGAAGTACTTCAAGTCCCAGAAAATAGGACATTAGGCCAAGATCAGTCATCTCAAATTATTTTATCATGACCTCCCTAAATTCATTGATCATTACCATGTTATTTCCCATGAAGATAAGATCATCAACGTATAGGCACACAATAATCATACTACCTTGAGAATCAGTTTTTATATAAAGTGTATGTTCAAATGGACATCTTTGAAAGCCACTATCCAAGAAGTATGTATCAATTCGTGTATACCAAGCACGTGATACTTGCTTCAATCCATACAAGGCTTTGTGTAGCTTGTATACATATCTTTCTTCTCCTTCTTTTATATACCCATCAGGTTGCTCAACATTTACCTCTTCTTTAAGCACACCATTTAGAAAAGCAGACTTCACATCCATTTGATAAATTTTGAACTTGAGTTGCGCAGCAATTGCAATCAATAATCTCACAGTATAAAGTCTTGCAACAGGAGCAAAGACTTCAAAATAATCGATTCCAGATTGTTGTTTGTACCCCTTAACAACCAACCTAGATTTAAGACGATCAACTTCACCATTAGGTCTGTATTTGGTCTTGTAAACCCATTTAACTCCAATGGCTTTCTTATCATGCGGAAGTGCAGTGAGTTTCCAAGTTTCATTCTTTTCAATTGATTGAATTTCATTATCCATTGCTTCTCTCCATCATTCGGTTTGAGATGCTTCTTTAAAATTTATTGGATCACTGTCTCCAAATAAAGCAAAATTTATAAGATCTTCATCTTCTTGTTCATCATCTCTTGTTACCACATAATCTTCAAGTCTTCTTGGTGCAACTCGATTACGCACAGGACGAGCTATCACTTCTTCTTCTTGTTGTGTTGTAGTCTCAAAATCAGTAGTGGGAGAAGTAACTACAGGAACTATATCTTGTATGGTTATACTTTCTTGTTCTCCAGAATTACTATTATCTTTTGTTAAATTCCAGTCCCATTGAATTGATTCATCAAAAATAACATCTCGACTAATGATCATCTTTCTTGTCTCAGGATTATACAACTTATAACCCTTTGTAGCAACACCGTATCCAAGAAAGATACATTTTTCACTTTTGTTGTCCAGTTTCTTTCGAATTTCTGTTGGTATGTGTGCATATGCTATGCACCCAAACACCTTGAGATGTCTAACACTAGGTCTTCTCCCTGTTAGTGCTTCTTCTGGGGTCTTGTCTAGTAGACATCTGGTAGGACATCTATTCAACAAATAAACTGCACATGATACAACTTCTCCCCAGAACTCCTTTGGAAGGTTCTTAGCTCTTCTCATTGTACGTACCATCTCTACTATGGTTCTATTCTTTCTTTCTACTATACCGTTTTGTTTTGGAGTGTACCTTGCTGTCATTTGATGTTGAATACCACAGTCTTCTAGAAACTTGTCATTCACAGTGTACTCAGTTCCTCTATCAGTACGTAAAATTTTGATTTTCTTGTCACTTTGCTTTTCAACAAATGCTTTAAAGTTTTTAAAAGCATTAGCAGCTTCACTTTTTTGTCTTAGTAGATAAACCCATGCTTTTCTACTGAAATCATCAATGAATGTGATGAAATATCTATTTCCTCCACGTGAAACTTCTTCCATAGGACCACAAAGATCAGAATGAACTAATTCCAGATGTTGTCTTGCTATTCTTGCTTTTCCCACAGGAAAAGGTTCTCTATGTTGTTTACCATATATGCAACTCTCACACTTATTTTCAAGATAGTTTACAACTGGTAATCCTGAAACCATCTCCTTTTTTGATAATAATTGCAAGCTGTTAAAATTGACATGTCCTAACCTCATATGCCAAAGGCAAGTATCATCTTGTGTTGATGAATTTTCTTGTACTGCTGCTGAATCTACTGATACTGCTGCTGAATCTTTTTGTACTTCTGAATTATAGCATATCTCCTTTTGAAATTGAATATTCAAAGGAAATAACCTATTCTTGGTCATATTCACCTTTGCAATCAGTTTCCTATTTTTATCACGTATTGAGCAAACTCCATCTGAGAGATTCAAACTATAACCTCTTTCTATTAATTGCCCAACACTAAGTAGATTTTGATGTAGACCAGGAACATAATAAACATCTAAGATATATGAATAAGCTCCATTCTTGAGAATAATACCAATCTTCCCTTTTCCCATTACAAGAATTGTCTCATTGTTCCCAAACTTAACACTTGTGGATACTGACTCATCTAAATCCACAAATAGCTCTTTTATTCCACACATGTGATTACTACACCCAGTATCAAGATACCACTTGTTTTTATTGTGTTCTTGAGCTGTAAAACATGCTAGTAAAAGAACTTCAGAATCCTCTTGTTCTTTCTCAACAAAATTTGCATTATTCTATTTTTCAACTCTCTTTTCAGGACACTCCTTTTTAAAGTGACCTAAATTATTACAATTAAAACAACGTACCTTGCTTCTGTCAAAGTTGTTTTTTGGTTTTCTATATGAGTTTGTTGATTGAACATTACTCCAGTTACTCTGACTTTGAAGTGCTTCCTCAACTGGTTTCTTAAGCATATTCTCTGTCTTCCTTTGTTCATAGGCTTGTAATGAACCTAAAATTTCATCTAAACTCATAGTTGTTGCTGAATTGCATTCTTCTATTGCTGTTACTTTTGCTTCAAAAGTCTCTGGCAAACTCCTAAGAATCTTCTCCACAATTGCAGCATCTTCTATAGTGTCTCCATTAGATTTCATCTCATTAACTACACTTAATGTTCTTGAGAAGAAATCTGATATTTTTTCTGATGATTCCATCTGTAATAACTCATATTTTCTTCTTAGGGTTTGTAGTCTTACCTTCTTTACTTTATCATATCCCTTGTAATATGTTTTCAGAGCATCCCAAGCCTTCTTTGCTTCACTGATGAACACAATTATATCAAAGAGAGATTCATGTACTCCTTGATGAAGAATATAGGTAGCTTTCGCATTCTTTTTCTTATTTTCTTGTAAAGTTGATGTTTGCTCAGGAGTTGTAGCTGCATCAGCTGCAGGTTCAACGTAACCGGTATCAACAATATCCCATACCTCTTGGTATTTGAATATGTTCTCCATCTGTATTCTCCAATGCTCAAAAATTTTCCCTTCAAATACTGGAACCTTTATTGAGCTTGAACTGGATGCCATCTTCCCTGCAATTTCTTTCTCACAGTCCTAGGATCTTGTAGCTCTTGATGCCATATGTAGGATCTGACAAGAAGATAAAACTAAAAGAAAATAAGAACACACAAAGAATTTTGCCAAACAAGAGTTTATTAAAACGGATAAACACTTTGGATGCGCACACAAAACTCTTAAGGCTTGCAGCCTATTTATACTAGTTCAAAGCCAAAAAACAGAATTCTAGAATACTAAGTAAAACATCCGTAAATAGGTAAACTTCCTAAACAAAGCAATCTTCTAAATATAAGAACAGAAGTGACTTCCAAGCTCTAGAACTTCCAGAGAGTTCTAGACGTAATCACCAAGCACAACTAGTTACAGCTCCAATAGTCTCGGATTTAACTTCCAACAATCACAGTTCTAACCATAAAGAAAAATGCACATTCAACCAGAAGTAGTTTGATCCTTTCACCAAACAGGTTGTTTGGTTTTTAAGAATTTCTTACGAGAAATATGGTAGGGCCTGTGAAGATTTTATCTGTGGAAGCTATCTTCAAAGCTTCAAACACCTACCGCACTAATTTGCTTTCCTATAGAAAGAACGTTTTCTTCATGCAACAGATCGACCTTGTAAAACAAAGAAAAATACAAAAATTGAATATCAATACTTCTTTATATAAAGGGGACTGATTGTGCTGATGTGTCGTGCCCGAAATCAATTTCGAGTTTTTTGGAGATAGAGAGTGCCATGTGGCAGCACTGTCAGAAAGTAACTGTACAAAAAGAATAAGCGAAAGGATACGTATTTTGGTCATGACTCATTATCATCCTAACGGAATACAAGAAAAGTTTCAACAAATTATTGTTTGCGGAATATATGAGAAGATAGGTTTCCCTACACGACTTTTGGCTTTACAGACACAACTCTTCAGGTACATAAATATTTATGCCGAAAAGGCAAAACACACAACTCCGATCAAATTGATACCATCCAACGAACCCCTCTTCTTCTCCACCTTCTAAAATTTCTTTAAATCCTTTCTTATTTAGGGTTAACAGATTTTGAGATAGGGAATTGTTTTACCCGCTCAGAATGTCTTCGCTGAATCTGGATGGTTATGGTGTAAGAATGCAGGTCTTCGTAAGAATGCAGGTCTTCTTGTACCATGATGGCAGTAGTTGGCTTCTGATGAGTTGAAGATACAGTACTTGAATGAGTTGTATGTTTTGTCAAATAAAGTGATGGAAATTGAAGGAAAAGCCAGGGTTTAAACCGTATACCAACTCGCTAAGGGCGGCTTCGGTTTAAGGAACATCAAAGAAATTACATGGTTTGATTTGTATTGTGATTTTAATGAAAAATTGAATTAAGTTAAGAATAAATATGATTTTCTTCGACTGTCAATCTGTATTGTTGTTTGCATAATTCAAGTACAATGGCCTCAGTTTTTCTAGAAAGTATTATTCATTGTCGCATTACGTAGTTCTTGAGTGCATTTATTCTGATGACGGTGTATATGGTACATAAAAGCTCTTCAGTCTTATTTTATAACATGCCATTTGTTCGATCAAATATTTTACTGTTTAACTGGGAGGATATCAACATTTTGGGGGATAGAAAGAAGCAATTCCCCGAAGACTTCAAATTAGAGGTATGTGATGGGTTTTTTTTTGTCGGTTCTCATTTTTATTGAACAATGGGAGTTGAATGCCCATTCACATTTTGGCTAGGTGCTATCTTTGGTTCCTGATATTGTTGGGTATACTATTGGAGACGAGGATGAGATTTTATACGAGGTGGAGGATATTTTGCCGCACTGCTAATGGGCATGATGGAAAGAGGTATTTTCTTAGATACCGTTAGTCAATAACAGCAGTACTTTACATTTCACCGCGATTCTCCTATGAAGATCTCAAAAAATCAAAAGGTGTATGTGACACCTGTTCAAGGTAGAAAAATGTGCCAAATAAATGAAGGGAAGAAAAGAATTGGTTCCGTTCAGGAATTAGTAAAAGAAGGCAAAATCAGTTGAATGTGGTGTCAATATTGAAAATGAGTCTTCCAGCAGCCAACTGCCAGTTTTAAGAAGGAAAGTCTACGCTAAGATACACATTTCTCTTCTCGGTTCACCTATGTTTTTGAATGATTAAATTCTTAGATATGATGTATCTTGATATATGGATATAGGTTAAGTGGGTAGAGTGGCCGTAATAACCAGGATGGCAGGAGGAATTGGTGAAGCATCATCGAGGTTATTCGTTGAAAATGGAGTATTTGTTGTGATAGCAGACGTTCAAGATGAATCAGGTGATCATGTTGTTGCATCAATTGTACCAGAGAGATGCAGTTGCAAGCACTGTGATGTTACCGATGAAAAAAGCAAGTGGAAGACACTGTGAATTTGTCACTTTAAAATTGAAAGCTTTCCAAAGAACCATTATATATGTTCCACTCTGACTTGAAATGATGCAGGGATGTCCAACACGGTGAATTTCTCACTTTAAGTAGACCGAATTGATTTTTCATTTGTCAGAATACTACCAAAAAGTGGGGAAAAGTCTAGATGAATGGATTGAGCTCACATGTTTGGTCATGAAGGAAGAGCGTTTGGGCTATAAGAAGATTATACACTGTGAAATGATCTTATATATTACTTAATGTAAACACAGTCTATGATTACCGTTTTTAGTTCTTATTTTTAATCAATTAATGAACTAGCCCGTCCATTTGGACGGGCTTACAGACCTTGTTTACATATAATTTCTACAACTCCAGATTCTTTTTAACTGCAATCAACCAACTTCCTAATGCCCTAAGCAAAGGAATCGTTCAAAAACTTACAGGGTATGGATGGCCAAAAATAAGCATAATATAATGATCATCATTCTCAGATAATAAAGAGGGAGGGAGGACGATATTACTGCACCATCACCGTACTTGTTGGACAGCATCAAAAATGGCCATGAACGGATCTGTGTTATATATAGTTGCTTAGAGCAATTCCTATGGCAATGGCCAAACACAAATATTTGTTCAGTCACGTGGATGGTCAAATGGGTTTCTCCACTATGGTAAAGCAGGGAAAAATGAACAGATTTGGTTTTCTAGGGCCCCACTAGTATTTCTTTTTAATATAAAATGCTTTGTAGGATAAAGGTGAAATACAAAATATAATATTTTGGTGAGATAAAATAAGATGAAGTGAGATAAAATAGGATAAAAGTGAGATAAAATATGATAAAGTGAGAAAAATATTAGTAAAAAATATGGATTTGCATTGGGCACTTATGCTAGTGACGCCAGAGATTGGGCTAGTGTCGCCCGAGATTGTGCAAGTGACGCCCGCGTTTTTTCTTGGCTCGCGTGTCAGTAGGGATGTCGCGCGCCATTTCAGCAGACGCGCGTCTGGTAGAGTGTCTCGATGTTCAAATGAACAGATTTGTTCATTTGAACATCCATTTTCTTGGTTTGTTCATCCCATAGTGGGATCAAAATGAACAAACTCTAAGTTTGTTCATCGCATAGGAATTTCTCTATTTTATCTCACTTCATCCTATTTTATCTCACCAAAATATTATATTTTATATTTCAACTTTATCCTACAAATCATTTTATATTAAAAAGAAATACTAATGGGCCCTAGAAAAACCAAATCTGTTCATTTTGCCCCGCTTTACCATAGTGGAGAAACCCATTTGACCATCCACGTGGCTGAACAAATATTTGTGTTTGGCCATTGCGATAGAAATTGCTCTTAGAGACCACTCCTCTTTGGCATCAACGTCTAGGACATCCTATGCTGCTTAATTAAAACAGTTCTTAGAATTGTTAGAAATAATTCTTTTCCAGTTTCAAATAATACTTTAGATTTTTGTCATTCTTGTCATTTGAGTAAGAGTAAAGCGCTACCATTTCCAATTTCATTTGAGCAACAAAAAAAAAAAAACTATCATTTTCAATAAGCAAAACTCTTTATGAAACTCTTTGATTTTACTCCTCAATAAGTAAAATAGTACTTTGAGTATTATAAAGAGTTTTGCTTATTGGAAGTTAATGGTAGCTTTTTACTCTTACGCAAATGAAAGGAATAACAAAAATCTTAAGTTTTCACTTGAAACTGGAAGAGAATTGTTTTTAACAATTCTAAGGACCGGTCGAAGTATATGGTGTCCAAGACGCTGACGCCAAAGTAGAATGGTGTCTGTGATGTATGAGGAAGGAGGATCAAGAATCTCTCGAGCAGCATTAAACTTGTACATCTTATTCCTATTATTCCTTCCGAGCAACATAATTGTCCCCGTGTAGAGGTCCTTCACAACAAAAAAAGAAGAGTGAAACTCAAAATAGACATATTATCATTGGCACATGAAAAATATTATTGAGCTGAAAAATTCTACTGCTATACGCGTGAAATTTTCAGAGCATCACCATTACCAACATGGACCTGCTCAGCACATCATATTCATGCCTAATGTTTTGATTTTTCATATCTGCATAAGTGATTAGTTGCTCCTATGTCTGTGACCCCATTGTTGTCAGTTGGTCGTCCAGGCAGAGCCATATAAGCAGCTGGAATTGTATATGCTGTCAAGGAACACAATGTTTTTCAAATCAAAACAACAATTAAGAGAAACATGATTTCTCCTACCACGCAATTGACAAGGGCCTTGGGTGTTCTGATTATCACTTCTGGGAAGGTTAGGTTGACGCTTATAGTTTTAACTTGTTTTTCTGGGCTGATATGGTCTTGGAGATGATGTTCCACTTGAAGTTACAAAAACATTAGCTAGTGATTGTTAAATCTGTGCCAACTGTTGTTTCATGTATATATCAAAAGTTAAGAGATGTGCGTAGAAAGTACTGATGTCCATCTCTATCCAAGGTTTCTTGTTGCATATCATCTTCAGTGATTTGATTTCCAGATTATAGGATTATGCTACAAGTACATCAAAAATATTCTTAGCTTTTTAAAACTGTCTTCTGCATGGTTTTATTATTACCTTTGCTAAGATTATGCAGTTCCCTTCGAAGGTTTATCTTGTGAGCCCTTGTCTATGGTGAAAACCTTTTCTCAAGAGATTCCTGGAGTCCGGACTTCCTGAGATGTTGACAAACCAACAATACGACTCAATGTACTCTCTGTTAGTGTTAGAGATATGACAGTGTTGGAGACAGTAACCCCGTTCTTCATATTTGCGAACTCTGGGTTGATTGTCTGTGAATTAGGTAATGCTTCCACAATAGATAATTTGTGCCAGTAAGTTTGACATTAATGAATGTGAAGTTGCTGAAGAGTAGAAGTTTGAGTTTCCATTGACGGAGAAGGAGAAACTGAGTTTGGATTGCATGGTTTTAGGATCTAATGGAGAGATACCAAATCCAGATTATTTTCTGTAATTCTTCTACACTTAACCCTAGAGATATATTCACTATCTATATATGTAATTAATTCAAATTCAAAACTTAACTATCCGTAAATAAAGATGGAGATAAAATAGGGAGAGTAGTTTTGAATTTAGAAAACTTCTTCTGCTACTCAATCATAGGTAGTTGAGATATTGTAGGTCAAGTGAGAATCTGATCCTTAACATTTTGTTCATAATAAAAAAAAAAATTGATCGATATTTTGTTCATAATAATTTGATGTCATTAATTTAGAGGCAGCCCGAGCAAGAGATTTTCGTTTATTGCGTGGGTTTCTTGGTTCGTTATTTAACGTGGGTTCTTCTTTGGTTACCCGCTGAATGTATTTTGTGTGATATTGCTGAACTAAGCCATTTGATAAGAGTAGTTCTTTTATTGGGATTTACGAAAACGAGGCTTAGCTGGGAAACTAAGGATAGCATTTTATGATCTCTAATAGGGTTTTGTATGAATTTCTTTTTCATGCATAGTTATTTCCTGAAGATGTTGGCCAAGAAAGATGAGCCGTGCCCCTAATACTCTTCCAATTGTTGAAGGAGGAGCATATCTTACTGCCCAGAGACTAAGATGCCCATATATCAATGACAACATCTTTAACGGTCGTTACATCTTGAAGGAATCATTTCTTTTCTGTTCTCTCATTGTTTTGCTCGATGAAATTTGATGTGTTCAGGTTATTTCTGTACTTTGGTTAAGCAAGGTATTCGAACTAATGCTGCAATGATGTACTATGGTTTCGGAAGAAATTCACTTTATTGACTGTATGGCACTAAAGTCGAAAAACGATCCGACTCGATTATGTTGATTTCAGCCATATATTAATAAACTTAAATAATAGTTTGTAGTCCGTAGACTGTTTTAGGATTGTTAGCTTAGTACAAATCTTGTTTTTGATGTGTGAAATCCTAGCTATTCTTAGTGCCAGCTGAATGGTACTCTCAGTCATTATTTTTGTTGTTGTTTCTTAGGTGTTATTCGTAGTCACTTTCGTAATGCCTGTTAATTTACTAATGTAGGTATTTTTGGATGTAGTTTTTGCAAATTCTCAGCAATAATACTTTTTTAAACTGATTTGATGTTTTTTACAGCATCATCTAGGATTCACACGACCTTCTTTTATTTATCGGTTTCTAATAAACGGCCGCAATACATCCAACATTGACCTTCTTTTAGTTCTGATTTCACTTTCTCCTCCTCTGCATATAATGATAGCACCACCATTAATTATGTAGTATGTGTCTTGAATGATCATGACTACCACTAAGAGAAGAAGTGGAACTACCACTAAGAGATGATGACAACCACTAAGTAGTGGAGCTCCCATTATGTTGCTTGTGTGCTCTATGTCAACATATACACTACCTCATACAACCTATATAAGGCCTTCTAGTTTCCATTGTATTAGCATCAGAAATTAAGTGAGAAACAAAACATAGAGCAAAGTAGTGTATGCTAATAGAGAGAATAAGAGACATAGAAAGTCTTGTTCTTGACAGGAGTTTATACTCTTGTAATCTTGTTCAAAATCATAGTGCAACGTTATCGTCGTCTTCCAAAGTGGATGTAGATCATCTTGATCGAACCACTATAAATCCTTGTGTTGTGTGTGTGTTCCTGTTATTACTTTTGATTTCATTTATATTTCAATTCTCTATTGATTGTGCTTGGAAGAGCCATTGGTCCTAACAAATTGGTATCAGAGCTCCGGGTGGAAGCGATCTACAATGGCGGCAAAGTATGAGATTGAGAAATTTGATGGAAGGAATGATTTCAATTTATGGAGGATAAAGATGAGGGATGTTTTGGTGCAACAAGGTTTGGTGAAAACTTTGAAGGGGAAAACGGCTCTAGTAACAACATTGTCGGATGATGCAAAGGATGAGCTCTTGGAGAAAGCACATGGATTAATTTTATTGTGTTTGAGCAACGAGGTCTTGAGAGAAGTGGCGGCGGAAACGACACCGGACGGGATATGGAACAAGTTGGAGAAGAGGTATATGACTAAATCCGTAACTAATCGTTTATATCTTAAGAAGAAATTACATACTCTTAGAATGCATGAAGGAATGTCTATTATAGATCATATTGATGATTATAATAAAATTCTCTTGGATTTGGAAAATATTGAGGTCAAAATTGAAGATGAAGTCCAAGCTTTGGGTTTGCTTTATTCCTTACCACCATCTTATGAAAATTTTGTTGATACCGTAATGTATGGAAAAACTACAATTTCCATGGAAGATGTTAAAGCGTCTTTGAACTCTAAGGAGTTAAAGAAGACGGGTATCGATGGTAAAGATAATTCGGGAGATGGGTTGTTTGTTAGAGGAAGAGGAAACCAAAAGGGCGGATTTGATAGGAGTAGATCAAAGTCAAGGTCTGAATCAAAATCCGGTAAATTCTATTGCTTTCATTGTAAGGAAAAGGGGCATTTCAAGAAGGATTGTCCAAAATTGAAGAATGTCGAGAAGAATACTAACCAAGGCACCGCAGCAAATGTTGAAGCAGAAAGTGATGATGGAACGGTTCTTACGGTTCATACCGAAAGCTCGGAGAATGGGTGGATTCTTGATTCGAGGTGTACTTTTCACATGTTTCCTCATAAAGATTGGTTTACTACTTATCAAGCTAGAGAAGGTGGTAAAGTTCTTATGGGACACAATGTCACTTGTAAAGTGGTGGGTGTAGGTACAATTCAAATTAAGATGTATGACGGTATGGTGAGGACTTTAACTAAGGTTAGGCATGTTCCGGACCTGAGAAGAAAGCTTATTTATTTGGGTACGCTTGATTCAAATGGATGCAAGTATCAAGGTGAAGGTGGAGTTATTCGTGTCTCAAGAGGAAGTCTTACAATTATGAAGGGCGAGAGAATTAATGGTCTATATACGATGCAAGGTACTACTATGACAGGTGATGCAGCTGTATGTTCTTCAAGTTCTGATGATGATACTACCAAGTTGTGGCATATGCGGCTAGGGCATATGAGCGAGAGGGGATTGGCTGTTTTGAGTAAGCAAGGATTGATTTGTGGTCATAAAACAGGCAAGCTTGATTTCTGTGAATATTGTGTCTTTGGAAAGCAGTGTAGAGTCAAGTTTAGTACAGCTATTCATAACACCAAGGGTATTCTGGATTATATTCATTCTGATCTTTGGGGTCCTTCTCGGGTCGATTCACATGGTGGTGGTAGATATATGCTGACGTTCATTGATGATTTCTCAAGGAAAGTATGGGTATTCATACTTAAACACAAAGATAAAACTTTTGTCAAGTTCAAGCAATGGAAGACTATGGTTAAGAAGCAAACCGGAAGGCAAATCAAGTGCTTGAGGAAAAACAATGGTTTGGAATTTTGGGGGGGGTGAGTTCAATGAGATATGCAAGGAGCAAGGGATTGTGAGACACCGCACAGTCAGAAAAACACCACAACAAAATGTTGTTGCAGAAAGGATGAACAGAACCATAATGGAGAAGGCACGGTGCATGCTCTCCAATGTCGGGTTACCAAAGCAATTTTGGGCAGAAGCAGCAAACACATTAGCTTATTTAGTTAACAGATCTCCATCGACTGCCATTGTGTGCAAGACTCCAAATGAAGTTTGGACAGGTTCGCATGCTAACTATGAAGACTTAAAGATTTTTGGATGTCCAGCCTATGCTCATGTGAATGAGGGGAAGCTAGAGCCTAGAGAAAAGAAGTGTATATTCCTTGGGTATGCAACGGGCGTGAAAGGCTACAGGTTATGGTGTCTTGCAGAAAGATCAAACAAGTTTCTTATCAGCAGAGATGTTAAATTTGATGAGCAATCGATGTTGAAGCCAAAGAATGAAGAACTAGATGGAAAAGCTGAAGAGGGTGTTAGTGATAAGGTGGAGCTTGGTGACAAGGTGGAACTTGATGTGCAAGTTCAAGGAAGCAATGAGACTGTTGTTTCTGATGATGATGATGATCAAGATATTGTGCAAGAACCTTCCCAGGAAGAGGAAGCACAAGGTCATCAGTACAATCTTGTAAGAGACAGAGAGAGGAGGCAAGTTAGACCACCTCAGAGATATGGCCATGCTGATTTGGTTGCATATACATTTGCAGTAGGTGATACCATAGATAGGGATGATCCAACAACCTATGAAGAAGCAATCGGTAGTGAATAATCAGCAGAATGGGGAGCATCTGCAATTGAAGAAATTGAGTCTCTTGACAAGAATGGCACTTGGGAGATAGTTACAAGACCAAAAGGGAAAAAGAGTATTGGAAGCAAATGGGTCTTCAAGAAGAAACAAGGTACTTCAGACGGTGAAGGAACAAGGTACAAGGCAATGCTTGTGGCAAATGGGTTTACACAAAGAGAAGGCATTGACTACAATGAGGTATTTTCTCCTGTTGTTAAACAAGTTCTATTAGAACATTACTTGTTATAGTTTCTTTAAAATATCTAGAATTGGAACAACTAGATGTTAAGACATCTTTCCTTCATGGTGATTTGGAAGAGCGTATTTATATGCAACAATCAAAAGGGTTTGAAGTTCCTGGCAAAGAAGACCATGTATGTTTGTTGAAGAAATCTTTGTATGGTTTGAAGCAATCTCCAAGGCAGTGGTATAAACGTTTTGATACGTTTATGGTGGAAAATGGATATGACAGGAGTAAGTATGATAGTTGTGTATATCACAGGAAACTCCAAGATGGTTCATTTGTGTATTTACTCTTGTATGTTGATGATATGTTGATTTCTTTCAAAGACATGTCAGAGATACAGAAGTTGAAGGTGCAGTTGAGTAGTGAGTTTGAGATGAAGGATTTGGGCGCAGCAAAGAAGATATTGGGCATGGAGATTCATAGAAACTGAGCTGAAGGCAATTTGCATTTGTCCCAGAAGGCTTACATCGAGAAGGTGTTGGAGCGGTTAGGTATGAAATATGCAAAACTAGTAAGTACTCCTTTGGCAGCTCATTTTAAACTTTCTAGAAAGCAATCACCTTAAACTGTAGATGAGGCAGAGTATATGTCTCGAGTTCCATACGCAAGCGCAGTTGGTAGCATCATGTATGATGTGGTTTGTACAAGGCCGGATATCGCACAAGCTGTGAGTGTGGTAAGTAGATACATTGGAAGTCCCGGGAAGGCTCATTGGCAAGCTGTAAAGTGGATTTTGAAGTATCTAAGGGGAAGTACAAATGTTGGTTTAGTGTTTGATAAACACTATGGTGATTCGACGAATGTTGTGGGTTATGTTGATTCTAATTATGCAGGTGATCTTGATAGAAGAAGGTCATTGACAGGTTATACTTTTACATTGTGTTGTAGTACAATCAGTTGGAGGTCGGTTTTGCAAAGCACAGTTGCACTGTCTACAACTGAGGCAGAGTACATGGCAGCCGCGGAAGCAGTGAAGGAAGGTATATGGTTGATGGGTTTGGTTGGTGAATTGGGTTTCAAGCAAGAGAATGCAACTTTGTTCTGTGACAGTAAAAGTGCCATTCACTTGACCAAGAACCAGATGTATCATGAGAGAACGAAGCACATCGATGTCAGGTATCATTTTATCAAGGATGCAGTTGAGGAAGGTAGGATAGAGATGCTAAAGATTCCTACAGCGGATAACCCTGCGGACATGTTGACGAAGCCAGTTCCAAGTATCAAGTTCAAGCATTGCTTGGACTTGGTTGGTGTCAACAAATGTTGAGAGCCCTTGAGGGGCTGAGCGAAGACGATGATGATAAGTGGTGATGGTATTCAATTCAAGGTGGAGATTTGTAGTATGCGACTTGAATGATCATAACTACCACTAAGAAAATAAGTGGAACTACCACTAAGAGAAGAAGTGGAACTACCACTAAGAGAAGAAGTGGAGCTCCCATGATGACAACCACTAAGTAGTGGAGCTCCCATTATGTTGCTTGTGTGCTCTATGTCAACATATACACTACCTAATACAACCTATATAAGGCCTTCTAGTTTCCATTGTATTAGCATCAGAAATTAAGTGAGAAACAAAACATAGAGCAAAGTAGTGTATGCTAATACAGAGAGTAAGAGACATAGAAAGTCTTGTTCTTGAGAGGAGTTTATACTCTTGTAATCTTGTTTAAAATCATAGTGCAACGTTATCGTCGTCTTCCAAAGTGGATGTAGATCATCTTGATCGAACCACTATAAATCCTTGTGTTGTGCGTGTGTGCCTGTTTTACTTTTGATTTCATTTCTATTTCAATTCTCTATTGATTGTGCTTGGAAGAGCCATTGGTCATAATAAATTCAATAACCCACAAATAAAGTGCCGGCATACTATAAAAAAAAAATAGAGTTAATTAGTGTTTGGATCCTAGATTTTGGTATGGTAGAGGACAAACTTAGGACCCAAATCCTCTATCATACCAAAATCTAGGACCCAAACACTAGTATTCAACCCATTTAATGACAGACAGTAACAAGAAAAACTACTACATGCACCCACAATTCTACATATTAATATGACAAGTTCACAAAAAATCTCAAACTTTAATTTGTTTATATATACATATGTCGTTGTAAAGATTGCAAGAGTTTTATGCAAACATAATTCTGTTTTACTCACGGCTTCAGAAACATGGACATAATATGTGATCTTCCTCAAAGCCAAATTTGATCTCTGAAATCGAGATCTCCCACAAAATATATGTTCATTGCAACCTAGTTCAAAAGAAATAAGGCAGCTCACCCAGAAAGAGAAAAAGAAAAATGGAGCCACTTTCACCACAAAATGAAACTTGGCCTATGAAATTAAAACTATTCGGGTTGTTCAAAAGACCAGTATCTTTTACACATTTAAAGTTAAAACTATATATAGTCTAAGTTTCACAATGAAAAGAATCCTAAAAATCACATCACAAAACACAATGAGGCAATGGCCAATGGCCATGTCCAACTGTTTATAGACCTCATGCAATGCTTTCGCAATTGGTACCTAAGAGTTCTCTGACTGAAATGCTTCTAGAAATGATATAGAACAAAATGCATCAGAAGCAAGGAATAAGTGTAAGAAAAGATGACGACTACATTGTTTTGAGTTGATGCCTGCTGACGAACCAAAATAAATGTGCAACAACAATAATGTAAAATTATGCATTAGTTGATAAGTTTTATGACCAAATATATATACCGCTTATGCCAAGGGAAGTTTTATGACACTAGTGGAAAATGAAAGTTAAACCACTTCCAACACAAGAGGTAATATCTTTAAAAACGACTGTGTTCATCAGTTGGAATCTGGAAGTAGTTTTCTCCAAAACGACTGTTTCTGGAAAACGTTGAATTCTTTAAAAGAACCACTTTCTTCGACAGTCAACCGACAGGTACTTGTGGAAACAGTCGTTTTACTAGTGATATTTTAATATAAAAAAATGATATTGGTTTAGCTGATTCAGCTGAATTACTACAAGCTGAATCGCAATTAGACAAATAATGATTTCAAAACTTGATCTAACAAAATTAAATTGATAATGACTTCAGTGTATTCAGTTTACAATTTCAACTTTCTAAAATAATGCAAGTTCCAAGTCTAAAAAAAATAGAGACTCAGTTGGAAAACCTTGACCAATATCCTATTACAAGCTTAACAAACCATAAAATTTCAACTCCAGTTTAAGGTAGGACTTCACCATCTATGCCTTCATTTTCTAACAACGTAGCTCAAATCAAGTCCATTTCTCCATACCTAAGCTGTAAACAAAAACCAACCAAGACTACATTAGTTAACAGAAAAAAAAAAAAAAGAGGAAAGCACCATAACCACTTCAACACATACAAGTATCCACTCAAATTGAACTTTAAAGAAAACATATGATTGCAGCTAATTTTCATATGTAAAATATCTCGCTCATGAAGAAATTGAGATCCTGAATTCCTGACCAAAAAAAATTGATTAAGATCTGGGTAACTAATTCCTGAACAGTGATACATATTGATGATAGATTACTTAAATGTAAAATATTCACAAGTTAGAGACCTTGAAGACGATAATTTGGATTGAAGTGTTGTTTGCTGCTCTCAATGACAAGTCTCAGAATATCCAATAATAATGATTTGTCATTGTCTAGGGAACTTCCATCAGCAGATAGTGATGAATCCATATAATGTGTTTCAGATCCACGAGCAGATGAAGCAATTCAGAAAGAAAGAGCCATCAATCCAGCTCGCCCAAATGACTCTCGCTTAACGAGGGATGCCAAACTGCTCATAAATGCTATCCGCTCTCTGCAAACGAACAGTTTTTAAACCTCGTCATTTAATTTCAACATGTACAACACCGAAATTTGGTATTTCTGATGCTGACCTTTTTATTTTTGTACATAGTGTCTACTTCTGTATATGTACCTCTTTGTGAAGTAACTACAAAAGTGGTGCAGGAAATTTGTTGCACCTTCAATTGTTTGTGAAGTGTACACTCCTTTGGAACCTAATACAATTTGAATAAAGTGGTCAGAAATGTAGAATCAATAGATAAACAATATTAATGTAATCTTTGAAAATGAAATCAATATCAAAACTTAAGGGTGTATAGTGTGCTAATCTTGTACTTCAATAGGAGTGATTGGTGTAATTTCATTCACAAACGGCTACGCATATTACCTAATTTTTGATCCTTCTTATGCTTCTTAACTGGTAAGAAAACCATCAAAGTTATCTATGTACATATTTATAAAAAAAGACACTACATCCCCAAATATATACTACACTAGCTAGAACGATGTCCATTTGGTCAAGCCCTCAAGGTGAAAATAATGAATTTTCATTAATTACCTCATGGTGGAAGAAGTAGAGATGATTTGATTAACGTCGTCCATCAGGTGAGCATATGGCTGCCAAAATGATGATCAACACCACAAGCATGAGATTTTTGCAAATATATATGACCTAATAATGCCAATACATCCTTTTCCAAATTGATGTCCTGTATCAACAATCCCATTACACAAATTTTCAAAATGGTAACACAAAAATGAATCAATAGCACACTTTACATCTAATTAGATTTGACTCGAGACTCACAGAGGTCATCCATCTTCATCACGATCTTTACATCTAATTACATTCTACACATCGAGTGAACCTGAAACTACGATTACTACAAACAAAGCTAACGAGTTCACCACTTAAATTATGGTACCAAATATACAAGATTAGGATAAAGCTACAAATTGCAAACATCACCTCCCACAACTAGCACATCCATACATTTTCATGGTGCCCGTAATTCACTACTAGTACACCCTTATACAAACACCAATATCCCTAGTCAACTATGATTTTTGTCACATATGCAAGCATGGAAAGCTAGTTAGTCACAAACACAAATGTGGCCACCTTACCTTACCGCCACATAAGAACATGTATGAGTTTTTATCAAGCACTCAAAAGTTCCGGTAATCAAAGATTATTTTAATTATAGTACTGTTTGTAGTTTCCCTGTGCGTATTACTACCACAACCTATCTATCCCAGTTGTACTCTTAATAAATTCAACAAACCCTGCTCATGGTATACTATTACACAACTCACAGTACCAATTAGTAGCTGTAGTTATGGTAAAGAACCCAACTTCAATTAAATTACTACAAACCCATTAAAGAATGAACCAAAAATTTAGCATTATACTAAGATTTGGGAAACTCCCAAAATTAATTGGACTTACGATCTAAATTTTGTTATTGAATTTAATTTCAATCTAAGGATTTCAACCACAACTCACAATTCAAAGCAGGATGAGTGAAATTTAGCCAACTGTAATTGCATTTCTTTTGTAAAGATGACAATTTAACTCACAAAATTTTCATGCATGAATGGATACCAAACAGTAGCACCACAAAATAAGGATGACCAGATAATTATCCATTCATATTGGAAAGTCCTACTGGGTACTACTGGAATTATGTAAGTAATAAACACACCCCATCCACAATATGTTAAGCATAATGTATGTGTAAATTAGGACACGCAGGA
Source organism: Papaver bracteatum (assembly GCA_023529315.1). Classification (NCBI taxonomy): domain Eukaryota; kingdom Viridiplantae; phylum Streptophyta; class Magnoliopsida; order Ranunculales; family Papaveraceae; genus Papaver; species Papaver bracteatum. Next base: position 131,134 of record JAJJWX010003234.1, on the reverse strand, counting down.
AGATTAAATTCACTAAACTTACCTTCACTCGCAATGGATCAATCGAAACTCAGGTTCCTTTTCTTTCAATACTTTTCTCAAACAGCTGGTGGGAATCTTCTTGTTGGTAACTTCTTGACCTGAAATTTGAGTTTAACTACAATACAATAATTCCCGTTCAGTACCATATCTCAAACAAATAAAACATGGCAGCAAAAACATATCTTTCTTTGGTTCTTGGATTTCATGAAGAACCCAAAACATATAGAGACTTGCTTGAAATTCAAATATGTAACAAACCCAACATCCTTCATATTACAAGGACTTGTAATCAATTTGAACCTTCTTCGAAAAATCCTCTCAATTAAAGACAGTAACATGATCATCCTTTAATAATTTCTCATTGCTTTCTCAGCAAAATATATAAATCTCGGCCAAAAATAAAATACAAAAAGGGAATCACTAAAAGAGCAGACACAGAAAGAAGAAATTAGAAGAAAAAAACTCCCAAAAGAATATCAGTCTCATTCCCTAAATTTTAAACTTTTAAGTCACCACCGAAAACCAAAGAAGAGAGGAAGGAAGTCATCCCCCCGAATGAATCAGTGGAAGAAGAGGGGAAAAGAAACCCAAATCAAATCAAAACCCTTTATTCAAAAACAGATCAAAAAATCCCCAGAAACTCAGAGTACCAACAATATTTTTTCGATCTTCAATACTCAAAACTTCAGTAAAACAAAACTAAATCAAGGTATTCAGATACAAAAAAAAATCAAATTAATTAAAGGGTTTTTGAGATTATTATTACCCGCAGTAACAGAAGATTCAATATACTAGAGAAGATATCTTCAACCCACTTGACTACTTGAGGAGTTCTATTAGAGGTAAAAATATAAAGGGAAACACCTTACTGCAAAAAACGAGAGAAGATGAAGAGAATTAGATCGTTAATAATACAATAATCCTATCAAATTTACCAAATAAGAACAAAATTAATATTACCCTGTCGATTTCATGTGCAAAGAAACTAGATCTACGGTAACAAAGTTTGCTATTAAATTCTTCCGACACAGGAGTTTTGATTTTGAGATAGGGATTTTGAGTTTCGAACTGTGATGTGAAGTGAAATTCGTTTTCAATTTCTATCTTTGATTTCTAATTAATGAGAATAAAGACTCAATTATTTGGGGATGAAGAAGAAGGGGATTTTATCTCCGAAAAAAGAAATCTCGTGTGGAGGAGTTAAAGTTAAAGATAAGAGAGAGAGAGGTGTATATTAACGCCTTTATTATTTGGGGTTATAGAAACTAGTTTCTCTAGCAGTCATTCTTTTACTTGATAAAAGATCCTTAGTTTATTAGAGAAATACCCCTTTATAAAACAACTGTGACGGAAACAGGTTTAATTTTTTTCATGAAAACAATTGTTTCTCACAGCACCTATAGTTACCACTAGCCCAAGGAAGTCGTTTTATTAAAGCCCAGGAAGTTGTTTAAAACCCATTATCCACTAGTGTGACTATTCCCCTCGCCATGAGCGCTAAAACAGGTTTTCTTGCCCAGAAGAACCTTTTTACAGCCTCTAATTCAAGCCAAAGTATCCCATACTATAGCATCTAAGGGAGTGAAACAAGAGGTTTCTAATTCTAGCGCTCAAGAAAGGACAACGTACAGAACTAAAATTATCAACTCCTTGTAGACCTGAGATCAAACATTCACAAATCTGCTTAAAGAAGTAGAAATATTTGAAGAGAGAAAGAAAATATTCACTAAACCAAATAAGCAAGCAATAGAAAGTATAAGAGCAGGTTCTTTTGTCGATTGCCTAATTAATAATCCTTTTTTACAAATTTCACCAACTAGATAAAGTTTAAGCTTATTATGACGTATCCATTAACCACCAAATCAACTATTGCAAACATGTGAACACTGATATATCAGTTCTATGTATCGAGAAGCCAGTAGGAAGACAAAATGTTTCTTATGCCTGAGTTATGGTAGTTTTTCTCTATTTGCAGTTACCGATGGGGTTCTTGCATGACTTTAAATATTAAGGAAGTGTTCCTAGCCGTGTAAGTTCATTCTAGGAAACCCCAAAAGTATCTAAAGAAGATTATGAAAATTTTAATGACCAAAAGGTTTTATTTCTTGACAAATCTTAAGGTAAACATTGATAAGTCACACAGAATAGGATTGAATTCATTACCTTGTAGTTCAGATCGATATATATTAGACCAACTTTGTTGGTAATTCCAGCTGGATACAATACCAGAAATGATCTACACCTGCACAAGAATCTGTCTAGTTAATGAAATGACGAAATAATTGCTGGAAGAAAAAGAAGAAGGATCATTCTCAATCTCTCATGTTCAAAATTGAAGAACTTATTATACCTGAGCCACAACATGGAGGTGTAAAACCAAGTGCTTCTTCTGTAACAAAGAAAGGGTATCGGATAATATACACTCAGCATAAACCAATAGAAAATTAGAATGACTTGAAAGAACAAGCACATATCAAATGAAACCATAAATTTCTTCTTGCAAAATCAATCAAGTAAAGACCATATCACAGTAACATAACCAAAGAACTGCACCTATATTTTCCAGTTCAAAATAATTTTACAACTTAAACCCATTACCAATATCAGTATATTTGAACTAAATCCCATATTTTTCAGATTTACTTTCATGCACTCCAAATTTGCGTATTGATCTAGCTTCTAGAATCCTTGATCATGTGGTTAACCCACACAAAATTTCACCCACTCAAGAAGTTGAGAATGGGTTGGGAATATTCTTTCCCTTGGATTCATATTGTCAAGTATACGTTGGTTTATAATTTCAAAAACTTCAAATTCCAAAATTTGAAGAAAAAACCATTGATTTAAAATGAATGAAATTTCTGAATCCCACAAGATCAAAATAAAAAAACCTATAAAGTTAGAGAGAATCTTACATTTCTATGTCGAGCAAGAAATGTCCAGGGAAGTTGCATGACTAATCCCCTCGTCATGAGCTAAAACCGGTTTTCCTGCCAGAAGAAGTCATTTACCACCTGTCAATTCAAGCCATGATCAGAACTCAAAAGTCTTAACATTTGTTAGTAGTTCCTGTTTTTATGACCATGTCCACCGTCCACGACATAGCTGAGTGTACCATCACAAAAAAACTTAAGAAACCGGTTGGTTTTACAAAAGATAGACGACAATACGAACCTTCCAGCTCATTCAAATCCTAGTATCCCAAATTACAGCATCTAAGTTTTTTGCGCTACAGTAAGACCAACAAAGTTAAACTTCTGACCTCATATTGTAATGTCAATGGCATGAGAAGGACCTGATAATTATGACCTCCCTTGAAATGTCAATAATATGAGAAGGACCTGATAATTCTGATATCCCTTGCAATTTCTGCTCAAAGAAGTAAAAATCAATGAAATAGTTAAAGAACAATACTCACTAATAAGCAAGCACCAGAAAGTATAACAGCGGGTTCCTTTGTCAGTAGCCACTTGATAATTACATATACAAACTCCAGCAACTAGATAAAATCCAAGATAATCACCAAATTCAACCTAATTATATATTGTTTGTACCCAAAATTACTTTTGGGAACGAAACACGATGGAATTGAATATTTGATGTGTTTTTGGGGTTAAGAGACAAATTAAAGAACAAATAAGACACGCAGGTTTAACGTGGTTCGGCATGGTTTGCCTACATCCACGGACGAATCCCCTAGGGGAGTGGTATTTTATTGATATGTAGAATTACAGTCTTTTTTCTCTATTGGCTACCCCCATATAATTTATGCTCCCCACCTATTTATACAGTTGAAATATTAACTTAAATGGAATTAACTGCTCATTCATGCCTCCCTGCATGAAATGACTCATTTATGCCTCCATGTTAAATTCTGCATGAAACTGCACATTTATGCCTCCATCATCAATTCTGCATGAAACTGCACATTTATGCCTCCATCTTCAATTCTGCATGAAACTGTTCTTTCATGCCTCCATGATAAATTCTGCATGCTGGCAGACTGGACTGGTGGTAGACAGGCATAATGGCTGACAGTATGGATGGATGTTGGCTGGCATACTGGATTGGCTGCACGGGTAAAAACTGGCTGGCAGTGCGATAGAGTACTTAGCTGGGAATTGGGTGGAAACATCGCTGGCAACATGAGTGAAAATGCATGGAAGCACTATCGGGAACATGGATGGAAGCACTATCGGCAACACGGCCTTGACATTGACTGATGGTTGATTTTGACCGTTGACCGGTTGTTGACTTTGACCATTGACCGGTTGTTAACTTTGACCATTGATCGAGCGTTGACTTTGACCATTGACCGATTGTTGACTTTGACCATTGACCGGTCATTTGATTTATGTAATACTGGGAAGGCTGGTGGGCTACTTCAGTTGACTAGTTAGCGGGCTTGGATGAGGGCCAAAAGATGATTCTAGTATTACTTTGGCCCATTATATTGCATTTTTACTTATGGTACAAACATCTCCCCCTCTTAACCTCCAACTTGTTGGGGGTTAAGAAAATTTCTTCTTCCTTAGTCAATGACAAAACTCGCCCCCAAGTGTGGATTATTGATACGGAGGTGATTGGAAAACTTCTCTTGTTTTTTGTGGAAATCAAGTCACCCCCGAGAGTAAATTTTTGGTATTGAAGCGAAAAAGAAAAATTCCTTCGTTGATTGTGAAAATCGTAATTAAGTCGCCCCCAAGTGAGGCTATTATGATTGTAAGATCGGCGAGAAACAGCTGAGTATGAACCATTGTTGTATGCAAAAACAAACAGGACTGAAGGCTGATCTGGTCTGCAACGGAAGCGTGATGCTGAAGCGGAGTGTTGAAAGTGAGCTGTAATTGTTGATGTAAAATTGAACTATGGTAGTTGCATGCGAAAGGGTGTAACTCTTTAGTAGTTGAGATGGTAACATATTTTTTATGTTGTTGGACCTCCAATGCTCTTGGTTGTGCTACTGGATGTGACATCGATCCTTATACGTCTTCAATAGTTATATGAATCTGGATAGCAACAATGATGTAGACTAGATCGCAACATTTGATGCGGAACTGGATTGCAATGATTGCGGTAACTGGACTGCGACGGTCATAAAAACTGACCTCCGCAGTAATTAGCAAAACTAGGTTACAACAGCTCTGAGCAAAGCTGGTCTGCAGTAGCTTCGATCCGCTGGATCGCAGCAAAAACGAGTAAAACTGCACTACAACAACTACAATTAGCTTGATTGTAGCAGCAACGAGCAAAGATGCACTGCAGCAGCTGTGATCAGCTAGACTACAGGAAATACGAGCCTCACTGCAGTAGCTGCGATCAGCTGGACTGTAGGAACGATGAGCAGGACTGGACTGCAACAGCTGCGGTCAGCTAGACTATAGGAACGACGAGCCTCACTGCAGTAGTTGTGATCAGCTAGATTGCAGGAACGATGCGCAAGACTGCACTGCAGCAGCTGCGGTCAGCTGGAATGCAGGAACGATGATCCTCACTCCAGTAGTTTCGATCATATGGATTACAGGAAGGATGCGCAAGACTGCACTACAGCAGCTGCGGTCAGCTGGACTGCAGGAACGACGAGCCTCACTGCAGTAGCTGCGATCAGCTGGATTGCAGGAATGACGAGCAGGACTACACTGTAGCATCTATGGTCAGCTGGACTGCTGTACCTGAGAACATTGCTGAACTGCAGCAGCTGCGATCAGCTAGAATGCAGCAGCGACGAGCAAAGTTGTGCTGCAGTAGCTGCGATCAGCTGGACTGCAGGGGATACGAACATAGCTGGACTGCTGTAGCTTCGATTAGCTGAACTACAGCAGTGACAAGCAGAGCCGGACTGCTGCGGCTTCGACCATCTGGACTGCGGCAGCTGCTGAGGGACTGGACTTAAAAAGTTCAATAAACATAGGTGTAACAGTTACAAATAAAACCAGACTGCATCAGTTGCGTCCAACTGAGTACAAAATTGATGAGCAAAATCGATCGCATCGATTCGTCCAACTGAAAGATGAGTTGCTTTTGAACTGGACTATAACGATTCGATCAACTTAACAGTGGCAGTTTAACATTACTGATTGTAATAATTGCGTCAAAATATTTGGGCAAAACTGGACTACATTAGTTGCATCCAACTGAGTGCAGCAATTGCTTTTGAATTTGACTACAACGATTCGATCAACTTATCAGGAGCAGTTTAACATTGCTGATTGTAATAATTACATCAAAATATTTGGGTGTATGCTCGCCCCCTATTAATCCTGTAACTCGTTGGAGGATTAAGAAGTTTGGGTTACCTGAAGTTTTGATTTTCAGAAGCTGAATTCTGTATTGCAATTAGGTGCAATGTAACTCGCCCCCAAGCATATGAAGTGGTACGTCTCTCACCCGAGAAGAGTTATTTCAGACCATGAGGTGTTACATATCTCGCCCCCAAGTGATGGTCAGTCACATTGAAGTGATATGCAACTCGCCCCCAAAAGATAGTGATTGTCATACAGCTCAATGCTCGCACAAGGGTGCACTTCCTTGCTGCATTTTTCTCACGCATGATATTTTGAAGATGTATGCTATCTGGAATTCGCGTCTGGGGCCAACCCCACTATTCCAGATGCGCGCAAAATTTAAATGTGTGCATTTCCTCGTGAGAAAATGCTCGCCACATTATAGGTGTCTCATTGAACAAAAGTATGCATGAATATATGAAAAGATGCGAAAATATGTAAATTGTATATGTACCATATTAAAAGTGTTATTGCGACTTCGTTTATGAGGTGATTACGATGTCCACTGTCTATGTTGATGTTTTTCAACGGAGATGACTAGGGTAGTTTCCTTAGCGTCTAGCCTTGATGCTGATTTGTCTGTGGGTACTGGATTGCACCAGTTGAATCAAAACTAGATTGAAGACAGTTGCCATGGAACTGTATTTCAGCAGCTGCGATCAGCTGAACTATACCAGTTATAAATAAGACTGGACTGAAGCAGTTGTGAGTAAAACTGGACTACAACAGTTCGATTAACTGGACTGTCGTAATTATACGAAAAAGGACTGCAGTAGTTCGACCAACTGGACCAAAGTATTGCTGAGGAACTGGACTACATCAACTCGATCAACTGGACTGTAGTAGTTATGATCATCACCGAACATAAGTGTATTGAGATTTGAAAATCTACACAACCAGTATGCACTTTTCTTGTTGTGGACTTAAATCGACACAACATCAATCTATGAGGATATCATTACGGCTTCATATGGTGATTTAAAATGCGCCCCTCTTCGATGTTGTCGTTCCAATCTCGAAAAATAATTTCTATAAACGTTGAAATTGCTCCCTCATGTTTTTTGAAATTGACATGCAATCGCAACGAGTCGAAAATCTCTCAATTCGGACGCACGATAAAAAAGTTATCGAACAACCAAATTTTCTTGTGGAGTAATACGAGAAATAAATTGTTGTTGGGGTAGGAGCAGATGATGTGGTGCAATTATCTAATGTGGCAACTTTTATGGAAAGAAGTTGGCTGATGTGGCAACCGGTTGACGACGCGGTATGAATATTTTGATGACGTGATCCATCTTTTAATGACTTTTTTCTGTGAGCACCTTGCTCCAAAAATGTTGATGATGTGGTTGGTCCAAAAATATTCATCTCCAAGTGTAAAAACATTTACCTTCATAATGTAGGGCATTGAAATACGATCGCAATGAGCCAAAAATCATCCAATTCGGACGTCGTATGAAGAAGATATCAAGGAAGCAAAATTGATGACAAAGCCCAAAGAGTGCAGTGTGCATAAGCCCATAATGGGGCATAAATACCCGCAAGGAAAATGGTGTTGGGCTGAAAAATCCGCGATCCAATGGCTCAACTCGGCTAGATCAGCGAGCTGGCTCGATTCAACCAGGTGGGGTACGAATATCCCTTAGTGAACAACAATGAGACGTAAAAAAACCATGGAGTATGTTAACTGAGTGCAACGAGATCCACAGAATCAGGAGCACGATGTTATCTTACGTCGTGCTACACTAGAATGGATCTATGGCATTAAGTTGCGTTCGCTACACAGAAACATAATCAACTCTCCAGTCGAGGAGACCTGCCGGTACGAATGCCGGAAAGGGACGCCGAGAGGAGTCGCCGCCGGACAAGGCTGTCTGGTGGTGCCGCCGCAACGATGCGATAGCCGTAGATGATGACGTAGCCGGAACCTGCTGCGGCTTCGTCACCTGAACCTACTATTATTCCAGGAAATGTGACATTGCCGAAGAAGATGAAGTTGTTGCTGACGAATGACGTCATGGTGACGTTGTAGACGACGTCATGACGGCGTTAACTCAGACAATCCTGATTGGCTATGTCTGTGACGGCGTTATAATTAGTTGACGTCGTTAAAACAGATAATTAACGGAATATGCTGATGACGTAAGTAGCTTTTGAAAAGGGTCATATTCACCTCTGACGTAAGTAGGTGAACCAAGCCGCTAAAGTTGGTGAATATGCTCTGACGTGGGTGAATAGAAACGCTGAAGCGGGGGAACGTTGTATGCCACCGGGCTTGGCCGCCGGTTTTTTTTTTTTTTTTTGAAACTTTCCGCGACTCTTTCTCCAAAATGTAGTCTTTGATTTCTGGCAGTTTGTGACAAGTTTTCAAAACTGTTGTCTTTTATATCATGCAACAACTGTTGTAACAGTTTAAGAAACTGTTACCTTTTCTTCTAGAACCATTGTTGTTTCTGATGGCCCTTTCACCATGGGTTTGCTGCCCTTTTGTGACCTTTTCTCGGACTTTCTAATATACTTTTCCGGAGGTTTTCTCTTGGGTATTCAAGCACCTACAGATGTAGGCAACTTGAAAACCTTGCGATCATGATAGTAGTGTTTTTGATGAACTACAAACTCGAACGAGTGGACACTGCGTTCTTTGATAAGCAATTTTTTTTTTCAACTTTGGACTTGAATATGCTGCGGATCGAACATCCTGGAAATGATCTTTCCAATGAGTCAGCGTGGTGGACTTTGACCATGAAGCTAGACTGCGGCATTTGCGATCAACTGGACTGCAGTATCTGTGATTAATTGGACTGCAGCATCTGCGGTCAGCTGGACTACCGTAATTGAAATCGAAACTGGACCCGCCATGCTGCATATCAAATATCCATCAACAATTTTGATGATGTTTTTACGCCATCTTTTACCGTGAACCTAACGTCCTAGCAATAATTTTAGCAATCCTTATAGTGGTACATATTGGGTGCTTTCTAAAGGTAATAATTTCTGATAAGCTCGAACTACGAATCTGGACTGCAGCAGTTGCGATCAACTAGACTACGATTAATCGGCGCCAGGGGGCCGGAGTGAACGATATACTGCCGCCGGGGTTGGCCGCCGGGTTGGCCAGCAGTGATTTCGATCAGAATTGGACTGCAGCAATTTCGATCAACTGGACTGCAGTAGTAATTGTTGAAGGCATCCAAACTGGAAATTGCAATGAACTTTTGACCCTCTCATCTTGCAGATCGAGCATCCTACAACAGTTTTGATGGTGTTTCACTACATTTTTTTTCGCGGACCAGGAGTCCCGACGACACTTTCATCATATTTTGTAGTGATGCGATTTTCATTGGTATCCGTAGGTAATAGCTTCAGTATATCTTAAATAGCGAATCTTGATTACAGCAGTTACGATCAACTGGACTGCAGTATGTGCGATTATTTGGTCAGCAACAGCTGCGATCAGCTGGACTGCGATTATTACGATCAAACTGGGTTGTAGCAGTGATTTTTCACGATGTTCAAACAACTTTTCCATGGACATGATTTTAAAGCATCCTGTACAACTTTTCTCAGCGGGAAAAAACGATTCCTTTTCTCGTAATCCCCTTAGTCGGCGCCAATATTTGTACCCAAAATTACTTTTTGGGTACGAAACACGATGGAATTGAATATTTGGCATGTTTTTAGGGTTAAGAGACGAATTGAAGAACAAATAAAGAGACACATATTTAGCGTGGTTCGGCATGGTTTGCCTACATCCACGGACGAATCCCCTAGGGAAGTGGTATTTTATTGATATGTAGAATTACAGTCTTTTTTCTCTATTGGCTACCCCCATATAATTTCTGCTCCCCACCTATTTATACAGTTGAATATCTAATTCAATATTAACTTAAATGGCATTAACTGCTCATTCATTCCCCCTACATGAAACTGCTCATTTATGCCTTCGTGTTAAATTCTGGATGAAACTACACATTTATGCCTCCATCTTCAATTCTGCAGGAAACTGCACATTTATGCCTCCATCTTCAATTCTGCATGAAACTGTTCTTTCATGCCTCCATGATAAATTTTGCATGCTGGCAGACTGGACTGGTGGTTGACATGCATAATGGCTGACAGTGTGGATGGATGCTGGCTGGCATGCTGGATTGGATGCATGGGTAGAAACTGGCTGGCAGTGTGCTAGATTACTTAGATGGGAATTGGTTACCAGCATCGCTGGAAACATGAGTGGAAAACGCATGGCAGCACCATCGACAACATGGATGGAAACTGCATGGCAACACTATCGGCAACACAGCATTGACACTGACTGATGGTTGATTTTGACCGTTGATCGGTTGTTGACTTTGACCATTGACCGAGCATTGACTTTGATCATTGACCGGTCATTTGATTTATGTAATACTGGGCAGGCTGGTGGGCTACTTCAGTTGACTGGTTAGCGGGCTTGGATGAGGTCCAAAATATGATTCGAGTATCACTTTGGCACATTATGTGGCATTTTTACTTATGGTACAAACATATATTTATATTAATGAAATTCATCCTCCATAATTTTCAGTTTAAACACATTTTACAAATTAAACCCATTATGAAATGAGATTTTTTACACTGGTTTATTAATCCACTTCCATGTGTACTGTAAATATGTAACTTGTAATTTATAAGGTTCCTCCATTTCAAAGAGAAATGTTTTTAGGTTTAAGAACTCCAAATTCCAAAATTCGAAGAAAAAATGATGAACCCACTGATTAAAAATGAATGAAATTTCTGAATCTCAAAAAACAAAACCCATAAAGTTGAAGAAAAGCTTACATTTCAATGTCGAGCAAGAGATGTCCAGGCAATGATTTCTTCCATTAGCCATTATTCAAAAAATAAAAACCATAAAGTTGAAGAAAAGCTTACATTTCAATATCAAGCATGAGATGTCCAGGCAATGATTTCTTCCATTAGCCATTATTCATATGTTGAGCAGTGGTGTCGGTTCAATGATGGATACTTCTTCTGATATTAAGTGTGTGTGGTTTTATTTTCTGAGGAGGCAGACTAAGAAGATGTTGGTAGAAAGGAGTAGGCGGTGGAAGAGGTGAAATCGCACAATTATGAATGGTGAGACTGGTGACTAATGTTTTTTAGGATGCTGGTTACTCTGTTTGATCTGACTCGATAAAATCTGACTCACTGGATAATCACATGTATTTGAGTTGTCCCTCAAAAAGCGTTATTGTATTATGAGTCGTGGCTATTCTTTTTATGAGTCGTGACTAGTCTTTTAAGATGTTGCTAATTCGGTTTGATCTGACTCGACTAAATATTTCTCAACTTATTCGATTAATCCTCTATGTCCAACCGAGTGACTGAGTCAGATAAAAGGATGCTATGATCTGACTCGACTAAATATTTCTTAACTTATTCGATTAATCCTCTAAGTCCAACCGAGTGACTGAGTCAGATATAAGGATGCTAGTGACCCGGGATGATGACTAAAAGCATCTCCAACGTGGTGTGCTTCCTACGTGGTTACGTAAGAACACATCCTTTGAAAACTTAAAAGTCTAATATTTTTATAATTTTAGGAATATCCAAAAGATAGTCTCCAACCACAAATACCTCTACATTGGCTAGGAACTTTTTAAAACCTTTATTTTAAAAATAAATATTTGATCCATATGTTAACAACCATAGATATTGGTGATTAGGATGTTTACATCCTCTAAAAGAACCTCTAAAACTAGAGGATGAGTTTGAGGATATCACCTTCACATTTATCCCTCACATTCCCGTTGGAGAAGGATTTTGGTTAAAAACCATATAAATCCTATGTGGCCTAGTTAATAGGAAGTTAAGGATGTCCCATTGGAGATGCTTTAATCGTGAGCTACACATACACTCGGTTTTTTAGTATGCTGGTGACTCAGTCATTCTAAAGATTATGTTTTGCATTGATGGCATGTTGGCCAAGATCTGGAATTGCACCATTATAGTGCGTGCAACACGCAAGTTGGGTGCTAGCCAAGAGTGAAATTATACCATTATGGTGCAATTCGCTAGTCAGATATTGGCAAAGAATCGAAATTATGACAATATGGTACAATTTCCGAAACTTATTGTCACACAGCGGGTGAACTTAGTATATGACCATTCTTTTCACCTTTTACCCTTGTAAAAATAATAAGACATATATATAATGGGGCGTTGGTTGAAGGTAAATTAAACGAAAATGCATCCTTAAGCTATAAATCTTGGACGTTAGATCATATATAATGCGAAAGAATCATTATGATGTGTTGTTTACTTGAGATAGATTCATGATGTACATGCATCATCATTGTTGCATTTCCAAACCAAGAAAGCACCATTATGATGCATTCCGAAGAAAATGTCAATAATGCATACTCTTTTCCACCATTTGCAAAAGGACCTACCTTTAAACAATATGGTTTAGGTTTTTCTTGGCTTTTCTCTTTGCGACACGAATTGACCTTAGTAGCTAGTTCTGACGTGGATGAACTATGATCTTCGCTTGATCACTTCAAGCTCCAGAGTATATATACATAGGCACACTACAAAAAAAAATCTACATATTGCTACACTATATATTGTCACACCTAGAATAGATATGGTGCAAAAGGAAATTTTTAGTCGCAATATATAATTCTCAAGTGCAACCAAAAGCTATAGTTTACTGCTGCAAAATGAAACTTTTGGCATACAACTGTAGCAACAATATGAAAAGAGTGTTGAAAAAACGTATGATCTCTTGATGCAGTAATAGATAGCGGATGCGGCAATAGACTTCTTGCTACATAGGTTATCACGACATTACTAGTGGTTTATGCCATAATCATTGGCTGCTACAATAGGTTAAGTTTCTTATAGTGGAAGCTCATTTAATAATTTTTCAAAGTTTTCATAGTAGTAATTAAGATTCGTTCTCTCAGACTTGCGAAGATTAAATTTAAAGGTTCAAGGAAAATAATAAACAAAGGCGAGAGTTACTGGGCCTAAGATTCCACCACATTCATAACATAAGGTTCAATTATTTATTATTCAACAATTATAGCTCAAAGAATAAAAAAACACGAACTCTTATTTTTTTCCAAGGTAGATTCTCAAAAGATTGGTTGTATCCCTAAGCATAGATTATCTAAACAAAGCATAACCTATCTAATTGAATGACAACCAATTTAATCAAATCATAATTCTATTTTAATTAATGCAAAAGTCATATAAAAAAATAAAATAAATCCACCCATGTATGAAGTTCGGCTTCCTCCGTCGACCCAATGTAGGGGTCTAGCTTATCATGATAAAAACACACTCAAAAATATAATTCATAGCTCAAATGGTGTTTTTATTAGAGAAAAATACTAGAAAACAGAGATTTGCAATGGTCTACGGGTGTTACAAATGTTGCAAAGAAGCTGTTACAAAATTATAGCACAAAACCGCCGCAAAAGCAACAGTCGCAGGGGGAAGAAAATGTGACAGCCAATAAACGACTGTCTTCTGGCGTTGTTTGTTCTTCCTCTTATTCTCTTCTCTGCTGATGATGAAAACTCACAGCAACTTCCTATCCTCACTCTGATTTCTTCGGCTAACTCTCTATATCTTCTTCACTGACTCCCAGTGTCTATTTATACCTCACCCGCACCAAATATTCTGAATTAACTCCATATAATACTCTCTTCAATTCGGTGCATATACGGGTATATTTCTTTCCCTTTTTTCTCTTCCACAGGTACCTGTTGCTGACAAAACTCTCCTTTTTTATCTCTTGCACGCTCCAAACACGTTTCTTATTCATCACCTGTGTTTCCATACATGCAACCACCTTAGTTATACTTGGGAAAGAATACCCGAGATATTTTGTTCCTCCTTGATTTATCGAGATTGCATGAAATCTCCTTCCTTTTATGTTTCCAATTTAACACGTAATCTTCCTTTTTTTTTCGAGAATAATTGACTTACCAATCCTGTCTTGAATTAACAGGCTTGTATATAATCAAATCCCCGAAGAAATCTCAACAAAATCTTACCAAAATTATTACAGAGAAATTTCGTATTTCAAAACTGCACTTTTCCTGTTTTCTTCCATGCGTGTATCTACCCTTCTGTCTTTGAAAAAAACCAAACTACTAACCATAGTTTATCAAAACAGGACCATACATATCCAAACCAACAAGAGAATCATGATAAAATCTCACCAAATTCATTGGAAGAATAATTAAACCCTGGATATCTTCATGCCTTGACTGTGTGAAACAAACTCTCTTTGTTTTCGATTCCAAGTAACGTACGAACCCTGTTTGGTTAAAACAGGATTATACTAATCCATAGCACGAGAATAATTCGGTCAAATCTCTTCCAAAACCGAACCAGAAGTCTCGGGTCTATAAGTTCCCTGTTTTACTGCCACACGGATAACCAGCCAAATCCAGTTGAATCTGAAGCTCATACAACGCATGTTACTTTGATTCAAGTTATCACAAACAGTTTCATCCATTGAATCCCCTTAATGCATGCCCAAATCACTAACCCTAATTTCTGCCAGAAAATTCCCGCCAAAATTCAGTTTTGAAATGTTGAAGATGAACTGCCCCTAACCAAAACGTGGTCTCCTTATGGGATGGGTGCTCTGGGGTGTGAATAACAGGTGAGTGCCCCTTAGTAAATGAGGTGCACCTTAATCAACAGTGAGAGTCCGAATAACATGTGTCCTTCGGGGTACAAAAACCACTTTTCGAGCAACTTTCTCCATAAGAGCTTATTTCAAAAAAACACCTACAAACAAGTTTATTAGTGATAAAATGAGTCCCAACTAATGTATTTATGGGTGAAAATGCGTCGCACTTTCGTGCTCATCAGAAGCCCAATGAGTTGCGGCATTTGTGGTCCACCATTTTGTGGCTCATGTCATCTAACTGAGAAGTGGTTGCGACATTTTGGTAACTCGTATCTTATGGATTGGCAATGCGATGAAAGAGAATGATTGTTTCCATACTTGATGACGTAGTTGCAGTTCATTCCTTGGATGCTAATACTTCCTATCAAGTTATACACAAGGTAGGCATGCACAAATTTTGAATTGGGCATGGATTAGAAATAAAGCTAACTAGTATGCAAGTTAGGGGAGCAAGTATAAGCCACTTGCATCACATGCTTGGATGATGCAAAACAAGGATGGCATGAGCCTGACTGATGCACCAAGAGCAAGATAGTGTATGCTTTCAACTCAATGCCGAAGAGAAGTAATAAGGTTAGAAATAGGATTACCATGGCCTAGGTATGGGCAAAGTCCAAGGCATTTCGTTATGCCCGGATAGGACTCGAAAGTCAGCTACAGATGCAATGCATCAGCTTTAACCTTTATGACCTTGCACCCTTCGAAGAATAAGGGTACGTTGTAACTGTGAGGAGTTACATATGAAACTACATTTCAAGCATCATGCTTGCAAAGGAAAATCAACGTGCATTTGCTAGGTGAGAAGTGAAGCTTTATTTCCCAGTCATTGCATTACGATTGGCGCATCGGTAAGTTTCGGCTTGCACGACTGCGCTTTAGAGACCCGAAATTTTCCAGTCCATCATAAATAATTAACTTGTGGAAGATTTGTATGAATATGAGCTTGATATTCATTTAATTCTCTACCGCACATTAGTGTAGGAGATTACACACTTATACTTGTCATCCAAATTAGACTTTTGGATCAGTGGAGGCATTAATGGTTTTTGACTGAGTTTTTTTTTCATTCTTTTTCTTCTAGTGGCCTACAATATTTTTTGGTACGGTAAAAGAAAGTTGATTAGAAAAAATAAAAGAAGAGATTTTGAGGCTTGGCGCTCGACCAATACTTCACTGATGACTACATATTCCTATACTATAATAACTTGATTTTGGGTATTCGTGAGGATCCCTAAATAGTTTATTTTTTCCATTATCATTAGAACTTCCCTAATATAATAAAAATTAATAAATGCACGGGGATTTAAAGTTTCTTCCATCTAAAGATCGCTATAATTTGTATTATCTCCCTTAGAGATTAAAAATTAGCAATACAACTTATCGTCAATCATTCCATCTGCCACCTAGTTAGGTGACTCAGCAACCGTACACACCTTACGCACCTGATTTCCCTAGATAACGCCATGTACGTGCCTAGGAGTTGATTCAGCTAAAGTGAAGACTTTAACTAATCTGACTCTAACAGATAGCTTATTGATTTCCTTTAGATATATTTCATTGAAGGTTATTGGAACATGTTTTCTTACGAGGGATCTGAAATAAATAATATATCAAGCCTACCTTAACTAAACCTGTTTGATAACTTTGTTTCTTTAAAGGTTATAGAGATACTTAGTCAATTCTACCTCATAAGAACAATCTAATACTAGTTTAGATATAATCTTGTGGAATTACGAAGTCCAAGACATATTTTACTTTGTAATTCCATCATTATATTCCTCAGTCCATAGTTCTTAAATGATCGTATAGAAGAAGATAAGGACATTAGAATAGATAAGAACTATGATAATCAATATAATATTTTGGATATCAAGGTAAAAGATATTCTGACAGGGCCTCACGAATCCCTTAGTGAATACTTCAAAAAGTCGTAACCTGCTAATACAACTTCACTGGGAAAACTAGGTCTTTAGAGGATGACTCTAGCCGCAACTAGGACACAACATAGCAGGATTGATATTCTGGGTTGCACAGAGTCTTTAATTTATGATGATAAACAAGGCTAGGTTTCTTACAACCAAAAAAAAAAATCGTGAACTAGTTTACATGTTTATGAATTGCTTTGATCCCAAGAAAACTAAAGTTTCTAAATATAGATTGATTTCAGAAAAATGTATAATAGAAAGTTACTTTATCGAATAAATAGTTGATAATTACTTATACAAACTTCACCAAATAGATAAAATCCAAGCTAATTACAATAACGTCTCCCATTAATTAATCACCAAATTCACCTTAATTATACTTTTATACTAAATAAAATCGTCCTCCATAATTTTCAGTTCAACGACATTTTACATATCAATCCCATTATGAAATGAGATTGTCTACACCGATTTCTATCTCCATTTCCATGTGTACTATAAGTGTGTACCACTATGGTGCAATTTATGAAACTCATTGTCACGAAAATAGGTGGACTTGGTAGATGACCATCCTCTCCCCTTTTTCCACTTGTAAAAAATGTAAATAAATCACATGTATAGGGAAGGGGTGCTGGTTGAAGGTACAATAAGCGGAGATGCATCATTAAGATGTAAAGATTGACCAGTAAATCATATATGATGCAAAAACATCATTAATTATGATGATTTTCTTACCCAAGAGAGCTTCATGATGTATATACCTCACCATTGTTGCGTTGTTAGACCAATATTGTACCACTACTATATATTCTGAAGCAAAAGTCAATGACGCACACTTTTGTGCATCGTTTGTGAAATACCTTTTTCCTATAAAGACTAGGATTTTCTTGGATTTATCCTTGCAATACGGTTTGGTTTTAGTTAGTAGTCCCGACATGGATGAACTAAGGTTTTTGCTTGATCCTTTGATCTAGGGTACACAAGTAACTGCAATAAGTTGCGGCATTTATGGTCTAACACTTTTTCGCTCATATCATCTGGCTCGGCAATGTGATGCAAGAAAGTGATTGTTATACTTGATAAGGTAGTTGCACTCAATTCCTCGAATGCTCATATTTCATCAAGTTACACGAGGTAATAAGAATGCACCAATTGTGAATTGGTCATGACCAGGTAAGATCTAACCGGTATGAGCCTGCAAAAGACACTAATTTCATCACTAAGATGATGCAAGACAAGGATAAAATGATCCTGACTGATATAGCCTTGGTACGAGCAAGGTTTTCATATCGAAGTAATGAAGTTGTAAATAGGCTTTCCATAGCTTATGTGCAAGCTAGTCTAAGGAATTTCCCCATCCTGGATAGGATTCGGAAGCTAGTGATGCCTGAAAACTACATCATTGTTAGCATTTATAGTCTTGTATAATTCGCAAAAAAAGGGTAAATTTTAATGGTGAGAAGCTATGTATGTAACTATGTTTCTAAAGCATGCTTGGAAAGGCAAACCAACGTGCAATTTCCTGGTGAGAAGTGAAGCTTTACATTCTATTAATTGCGTTTTGAATAGCATGAGAACGAGTTTCGCCTGGGCGAATTGACCTCTGCAGCGAAATTTTCTTATTGTTCGACAGTTGGCATCAATGCAAGTTCCGAGATAACACTAAGGACTATGTATATCAAACTCTTCAGTGTTTATTTGTAATGAGAGTACAAATTTTTCCTTGAAAAGAGAAATAATACATTGGAAGAGTAAGCCAACTGTTGCGTGAGGAAAATACATAATTGTTACTCTAGTTAGTTTGCAAATAGTGTTGACTTAGTCGAGTACTATGAGTTTTCCATGCCTTAAATGGTGATTCACCAGATAGTTGGTGATCCAGAAGACCGTTTAGAACGTTAGGTAGGCAATGAGACTAATCATCCCCACATATTAGTTGTAACATCGTGCATTATCAGGACGGTTACACTACAAGAAAGTTGGTGTATTGCAACACCTCATTCGTGTGGTTCAAACCCATTTTTCATGTGGCAAAATCCTTTTGCCACATAAAAAATCTTTGCCACACCATGTGGTAACAAACTGTGTGACAAAAAGTTCTTGCCACACCTTTAGTGGACTGCGGCAATAGGTTGGCTTTTTGCCACACCAATTGGTGAGGCAATATCATGAGGCAAAAAAGTTATTTTTCTAATTTTATTTTATTTTTAAAATGAATGAATTTAATATTTCTTTAATTTTAGTCATTTTAAAAATATGTTCCAGTTTATTGTAATTTTTTATAAACAATTTTTTTATTATAGTATTTATTTTTCTTAATAATATTATTTAATTTAATTTTTTTTTCTTTTCATGTTTTATTTATAGAAGAAACCAACAAGATCAAAATTCTCATTTGTTGAATTAACTTTATTTCTGATACAAATTGAGTACATGTACACAATATAAATTTAATATAATAAATACATCACATACACAGACGATGGATGGATAACATGACCATCGTAATTTTTAGAAAAAAGAACCTAAACTAAACTTCTCTTGTACTCCTGCAACATCAAAGTTTGAAGGAAGAAAGTTACTTTCATGTTAAAAAATCTTTCTAAAGATCATATATAATTATCTTGTTTAATAAAGATCTGAAGATAACCTTCTCCTGTAAATGTCCGCAACCTGATTGACACTTAGTCCCTGAAAAATCAAAAAAAAAAATGTTGTAAACTAGATCTAGTTCGTGATTTGAAAACGAAGGGAAAAAAACACACCAAAGGCTAGCACTTAGCACACTATCAATTTAGAGAACTAAAGAAAAAAATTGTGAAAAGCAACCCGTGTTATATATACAGATCTCAATTATTCTAAAAATCAGTGTACAGAACACAATTTTATTCACCAATCATAATCAAACCATAAGAAAGAAGTTGAATCATGAAGACTTGCCTTTCGTTTTCCAAGTCAAGAAAATTTTGTGCAACTGGATCCAACGAATATAATTGTTGAGTAGCCTAAGTTTAGAATGTCAAAAACAATCAAGACCCCGAAAACGTATTTCCTTCACAACAGACTGATCACATCAATGAAAAAGACATCAAAATATTTTACTTGCTAGATCTGAAAGGGTAGACGAAGAAACATGGAGAGAGAGAGCGGATGTGAAACGATAAAGAGAGAAAGTGGGAGGGACGAGGAAGGGAATATGTACGTGGAGGTCGGTGGTGAACAGTTTTACATATGGAAATAAAAATATAACTTAATTATTTTTATATTTCTTATTACTAATAATAAAAGTAAGTTATTACGTTTTTTCCACACCTAAAATGAGTACTGCAGCAATAAGTCATCTTTTTGCCGCACTCCTACGCTTGTCGAGGCAAAAGCCCAATCTTTTGCTACACTGGTTATTTTAATGTGGCTAGAAAGCCGTTTTTGCCACACCACAATGTAATTGTACCAACAAGGATTTTTTGCCACACACACTCAAATAAGTGGTGCGGCTATAAACTGTTTTTCTTGTATTGTTATCTCTTGTTACACCAGTGGGAGTCGGGTAGACTATTAATTGTAACGATATCTTGCATCAGACCACTCTGGCATAAGAATTTAGTCCACGTAGTATTTCTTTTAGAATTTTTTGTCATATATTCAATGACCCTTACCAAACTGTGAACTTTGGAGATTCATGGCATTTGGCGTCGTAAGTGCACTTAGGATCACGTGTTGAGATATCCTTTTGGGAATCATGGGTATGTGGTATGAGACATATGTTTAAGGGATCAAAATTGATATTCTTTGGGATTCCTAGATATGCACTATTGGATGTATGCTCAAAAGGTCCAAATTATTGGTCAGTACAAATTGAAGAAACCTTATGAGACTTATGAGCATAACAGTACGCAACGTATGCTCAGGAAATCCCAGCTGACGAAGCTTGTTTGTAATAGTTTTTTATTTTAATTTCAGCGACGAATGGTGTAATAATGTAACACTTGCATTCACTTTTCTCATGGCGCATGATCAAATATGTATGATTGAATAAGATAATTCTTTCATCTGAAACTTGTGTTGCACATTCATGGAATCTTGTCCAAGATGTAGAATTGCACCTTTATGGTGCAACATATAAGTGGTGTGTTGGACAAGAGTGAAACTGCACCACTATGGTACAATTTGCAATTTGAGTATTTTACCAAAATCAAAATTTGGTGCAATTTCCAAAAATCATTGTCGAGAACGCAGGCGGGCTTGGTCATATATATAAAAGCTTTATTGGTTGAAGGTGCATTAAGTGGAGATGAACCCTTAAGATATAATGCTAAAAGATGCGCCATGGCCAGAGATGAAGCTTCATCCAAAGCTTCCGTTGTTCGGTAAGAGGTAGAATGTCTTAAGGCCTATATGGCGCCAACATGGTGCATTATGTTTGACATTTGGCCAATAGCCAAATCTTGCATCAAATGATACATTAGGTCAGTTGGGTAGGTGGCCTTGAGCTTACAGCGTAATTATTGCGCATTATGAAGATTATTGGCTTAGAGACAATATCGCACAATCATTGTGCATCAGGCTAGAGCTAGCTGGCCTAGAGAAATTATTATGCAATACAGACAGAACTAGTGGTGCGTAATCATTGTGCATCATGCCAGAGAGGGCTGGTCGAACGAATGTTACGCAATCATTGTACGAAATCATTGAGCGCAATCATTACACATGAATAGTGAAGCAAGCATGTTAATATGATCCCCTTTCCATACTTGTATAAATGTCATTAAGACATATATAGGGAGGGGTACTTGGTTGAAGGTGCATATGCAGACTATGCACCAAGTAAGCTTCATAGCTTAGACGGAAGAGTATTAATGATACCTAAGGCTCATTTATAGTTGTGCAGCCTTCCGAAAAGGGAATTTGAAGCTTAGGCATCACTATGCCATGTTGCGGACCCGATGATGCATAATCATTATGAATCTTGATGGAGCGACCTATACGGACCAGGTCATTACCATTATTGTTAGGACACAGCCCTGCAAACGAGTTTAGCTTAAGTTGTTGTCCCTTCATGGATGAACTACGGTCTATGCTTGATCCCTTTAGAGTAAGGAAGGGTACGTAGTCAACCGCAATGAGTTGCAGCATTGTCGGTCCAGCTTGTTGGCCCCTCATATCATCTAAGCTCGGTAGCTCGATGCAAGATTTGGTTGCGGCCATAATTGATGAGGAAAGTTTCATGCCAGCCAGTGGATGCTTATACTTCCTATCAAGACGTTCCACTTGGTAATGTTCCAATGACGCATTAGGCATGGCCTCGGAAGTAAGCTACATCGATACGCAAGTTAGCGGAGCTTGCATAGGCCTAAGGAAAGTACGACATGAGCCTGATAGATGCACCCTTGGCACGAGCAAGACAAGTTCATACTCTCAGCAATGCATATAGATATAAAATTCAGTGATGAATTTCTTACGTTGATGCAAGGAATACGAAATCCAGAGATGCATGTAAGGTTCATTGGCTATAGCCTTCAAGGTTTTAAACCTTTTGCAGAACAAGGGTAAGTTGGAACAGGGATGAAGATAAGTTAGATGCATCATGCTCCACGGGCATGCTCGCAAGGGAAAATGAATGTGCATTTTCCTAGCTTTAAGGCCCAGAGACTTTGGCATCATCATGGCGCACCGGGGAAGTTAAGGCATGCGCGCCCAGCGCACCAGGCGTAATTTTTCGGTCCGTCACACTCATAATTCTTATCTAGTTATACGAGGTAGGCATGCACCACTTGCGAAATATGCATGTCCAGGAAAGAATGATAACCAGTATGCAAGTTAGGGAAGCTTGCATATAAGCCACTTGCATTACCTGGATGATGCAAGGAAAGGATGACATGAGTGTGACTGATGCAGCCTTGGCACGAATAAAGGTAGTGCACACTTTCATCTCAATGTAAAATTTTGGAACTAAAATTAACATATCAATGCGTGATGGGTTCAACCGGGCAGGCTCTAAATAAGAGACCTTGGGAGATGATAGATATCTGAGGCTAAGAATGAGCATTTTTAGTTTTATTTTTTCAAAGGTTTTGCACCTTCTTTTTTTTTTTAGTTTTTAGATTATTTATTGTTTATAATCTTAATTCAGTACCTTGTTGTTTTTTCATTAGTTTTTGGGGTTGGTGTTTTCTCTCCCCATTGGACTTGATTTGGCGCTTCTGTCCTTTTTCTTTTTCAATAAATGATATAACCTTTCTTCCCAAGATGAAAAAAGTCTTCTAATTTCTAAATTTATTTATGTTTTATCGCCAATTATTAGTAGAAAAACACCAAAAGCTTCATCTAGTGTGCGCCAGTAAATTATACAAGTGGATTGAAGAAACACAAACAAAGAAATTAGGTTGATAATCCATTGTGATAGTTGTTGCGGATAACTTGAATGATTATCTTTAGACCTACAAAATTTCAGTGATACAATCATTTGGAGGTGGACAAGGAAGACAATTGACGGTGGAAGCTTGTGCACCTTCGGCAATATTGCTAGAGAAATAATTTTGGTTAATTAAAGTGGTCTACGATTAACTTGTGAGCTTGTCTCAAAATGTTATCCACTAAAATGATTTAACACACCTCCTCGAGAACCAACTTCTTATATTTTTTTAGTTAATTTTGTGTGTGTATATTACACGACATGAAAATATGAATGAAATCTCAAGGAATTGCTTGAAAACCGTATATGTTGATGTTCACAAATCATAGCACAGCCACAAGGATTTAATTGTTGCAAACATATATTACTAGAGGCATCCATGACTCGTATTAGCATCCATTTAAGTTGAAATGGAAATTGCCGGAGCATCAGTAGTTTTCTTATCTAGTGTATATAATGCAGCTTAGGATTCCGCTGAACGACACTATATTTGCTTAAAGACATACCTTCTTTCGTATATAACATAAGAAAGCAAAACCAATTTTCCTTATCGCTACCTATGGGATACGACTTATAAGGTTCCTCGACAAAAATTCCTCCACGAGGTAAGAAAAACCCAATAATAGTTTTATAGTAATATATAGGGCTTCTCTTAAATATAGCCCATGATTTTATTAACCATAACCCATTTAGAATAAATGTTTTATCTAACCAAACAGACCTTTAAAATCATTACACATAACCCACAAAATTATACATGATTATTATACATAGTCCAAAATATTAAGATGATCACTAAATCCCTAAATAATAATAAAAAAATATTTAATTTTTCATAATTATTTGACATGATTAATGTTTTTTAAGAATAATCAATATCCTCAATCAAATTTGCTGCAATCATGATTGAGAAAAAAACAATTTGGAGAATTTCTTTTATAGATTGTGTTTATGGAGTTTTAGGAAAATTGTCTTAGGAAAAGAAACAAACCCTAAGTTTATTTGGTTTTGATTGATGTTGTTGTGTTTTTGAATAGAACAATTATAATATATACTCCTATTAATGTTAATACTTTTATCATGATTAAGAAAAAAGAATATCATTTTAGAGAGAACTAAGAATTAGGATTTATTTATTTTTTTGGGGAAAAATAAGAATTAGGCTTTATAATTGTATTTGAAAATTATAAATAAAAGAAAAACTATAACTAATTAGAAATATGATGATGTTTGATTAAAAAAAAGTTAGAATTTATTTTGATTTTGATTGAGAAGAAGAAGAATTTAACTTTAATTGCTAATACAAATTAAGACGTGTTAGGAATTTCATTTTAACTTAAACTTTTTGAGTTATGGTTAATAAATGTATGGGCTATATTTAAGAGAAGCCATATATAGTTTCCACTTTGTGGGAGAGTTCAATTATCAGTACTCTTATAAAATACCGCTTAATTTATGCTTTCATAACTTTTTTCATTAGAAAAAAAAGCTTACTTGTCTCTCAAATTCTTTCACTATCGATCATTTATCATGACCTTTAGAATTAGGATTACGTTACCCTCCGGTTATAAGATTCATGTTAACACAAATGGATATGACACGAACAAATATAAACATACATATATGCAGGTCTTTTCATATATACCTAGTTTTATGAGGTACACCTATGTGGGTAAGACAGTGTAATATAGATCCCATGTCCATGATAGTGTTGCATTGCATTTAGTTCGTATATTCTTGATTCTTAAGGTAATGAGATTGATATCATTAATTTTTGTCAGCTAGCATTTCATATCATTTAGTTATATCTAGCCTAACTGGATTTAAGTAATGATAATATGACAAAGTTAGGTCCAGTTTATTGTTAGGCACATCTAGAAAACGATTTCCGTTCATACACTAGTGGAAATTAACAGTTCCGCGACCGTCAGGACAAGTCATATATACGATTTATACGACTATTTTTAACCGTCTCTATTGGGGTCTCTGATAAAGCATCGCTATTTCTTACAACCCTTAGCTGTGGGTCTCAAAACAACGACCGATTTTAAGGGTAACGAGGTCCAGACCCTTAGCCGTGGGTCTCAAAACAACGACCGATTTTAAGGGTAACGAGGTCCAGACCCTTAGCCGTGGGTCTCAGATTTGAATTATAATATAAAAAATATATAAATTCAGATATGCTGAAATGCCTGAATGGCTAAATCTGAAATAATCTGACTGCATCAAAGTCAAATCAAGTCAGGTCAAATGGAAGTCAAGTCAAGTCAAATGAAATTCAAGTCAAAGTCAAGGCAAAGTCAAGGAAAATTGAACTCAGATTTAACTCAAATGTAACCCAAACTGAAATTCAAATTTAACTCAAATTGACATTCATTCATGGTTTATAAAATTACAAAAAAAAGGATGAAATTCTGCGTTCATGTCCAAGCTAGCTACTAAGTTCTAACAACAACATGCTAAACTAATAGACAATTGATTAAACAATGATAACCTCCTCTGATGACGATGAACTTAGCCAATACTTCATAAAAAGCATAAAATCCATGTGATGTGTCCCTGCTCTCATTTTCCAAGATTCCTCCACTGCAACCTGAAAAGCAAATCTAAGGTTGTAATTCAGTAAAGCATATGTGTACCATAAATAACAAATTTAATCTATAAACAAGTTGATGAGAATTTCAAAGTTTATTCTGGTTATAACTCCAGACACGGAAGTATACCATTTGCGTGAAACTTGCGAAACCAACAAGCTAGAGAAAATACACCAATCTTCATGGGAAATTCCCATGGAGCGAGCATGCAACAAAAAAACAATACGCACAAGTTCATATCCTCCTATTCAGAGCTCTTTAAACCATCTGCATGTTGCTTGCACAGCTCAATCTGCAAACATGCATTGTTATTATATTCCTGTTAATACAACTAGACGGTATCAATCAAGAAGATAAAATGAAGAGCACCAATAACATATTGCGGGTGGCTTTATCCTTCAGACTATCATGGTGGAAGACACTCTGGAAACTTCAAATGCACACAGACTTATCTTATTCTCTTCCACCAATCGAATCTCTATGTTGTAGACAACAAACTACTCGCCACAAACTAGATGGAGCAAACCCAGGTTCATATATATGCAACTAATAGACACATTCCTTTCCCTACATAACTGTTGAGATCCTCTTGTTATCAAACATCTTAATCACTATACTCGGATACTTATCATGAAACACCTTTAAAAAAAAGAACAAATTGATACGTTGTGAAGTTAAAGATTGCACCTGCTCATTTTTGGATCCTGCATATGCTAAACTAGTTGCACGCACAACCAAGACTTGTTAACATGTTATCAGACTACACATATTGAGGATTATAATGCTTGCATGTGCGCAAAATTAAGTTAAATGAACACAGATATTGTTTGAACTTTCCTAATCCACTTTAAGGTGACTACACATCAAAACAGAAGTACAAATTATTGTTGCAGGTCAACTTGATTCCAAAGCAGCAAAATACAAATTAAGCAACCATGGTATATTAAGAATCCACTGTGAGCAATCCATGCACAATTTTGAAACAAGTCGACACCTATCAAGACCTTATAGAGACAGGACAAAAGATTGATTAAATAAGAAAGAAGTATTACCCAAAATGTGCTCCAAATCCTGTCCATAACGTACTGCATCTTTGCACAGATAACAACAAAGAAAATTACTTGAGAAAAATAAGAATACATATCCAAATATAATTTTAATATAAACATCAAATATTTAGAGAGATCGCAACTTACAGTTTTGCATGTCAATGGCAGAAGATGGGAGAACTCCACGCAAAGTTTTCAAAACACCAGGAGGCTTCCCACTACCTTGGACTTCTTTAAACTTACTGTTGGTACAGCTAGTGCTATGCCAGCTAGTGATATACCCCTCCACAACCTTGCAAAGTTATATCAATGTCATCAAGCTATACTCAAATGATAGGTACTGCAAAGGAAAAGTACCTAGACTGATGACAATGCGATAGAAGCTGGATAGAATTTCTATCTTCAAGTTTAGGTGCAACCCGAAACTTGAACAACCATACTCATTAGTCCAACAAATGACGGGTGACATAACAGAAACAAAAACATATCTAGTTTTAATACTAAAATAAATCTTAATCACCTGGTGTCACTCTCTAGCAGCTTCAGATGAACTCATGCCCCCCACCATACTTGTATCGTCACTACACATAAACTTTAGAAGATCTAGTTTTCAATTATGTGTATCAATATAAAAAAACACATATAGAAAGCAGTGTAAACTGGAAATACACGGTATAACCTAGCTAAACTACACTTGTACTTGACCATTTCAAGAAAAACAAAAACATCCCCAGCCAAAAGACTTTGTTCCGTAAGGTCCTTCACAAATAGTAATCTGCATCTTCAAAATCAAAATACCAAAACCCCAACACACAACAAATTAGTCAATTCAAGGAACAAGAGTCAAGAAGTTGTTTCTGCCTATAAAAGAAGAATAAAAAAACCCAAATTCTCTCATTCAATCTTCAAAGTGCAAAAACTAAAACTCAAACAAAACCAATGACATAAATATATCGAATTCACTTGACTAAAATAGCAAACCTGAGTGTGTGCAATACCATACGAAGTATGTGGAAATACCTGTAGCGCCCTAAATTCAATAAACCACAATTAAGGCATAAACCTAAACTTAAAGTACTGATCTTGTCTAATTCCAATATCACAAAGTGAATTGTGAACTGTGTCTACTTTCAAAAGTTGAAACATTCATTTTAAGGTGTGAACAAATTGAACAGAGACAAACTTCCTAAGAACTATAAGCTAAACTATCTTAAACTGAACCATTTATTTCAAGACAAGTTAAGAACATAAGCTAGACATTAAAGGTTCATAATATACATAACCATCTAATTTACAGTATGTTATTGATTAATGTACATTAAACACATTCAGGAGTTAGAAACTAGCTTACATACAAGATACCCAAAAAGAGAAACACCTTCCAAGTAATGTAAAGAGTAATAGAATCTATAGAATTTTCAAGAATAGAGAATAACAATTCATAAGTTTATAAGAATGCATTAACGTAATTTTGTAAAGCCATCAATGGTTACGAAAAAGTAATGCAAGTTCCCACTTCGACCGCTATTCAAACCTCAACTTTGCAAACCGCAAATATCAATTAAGAGACACCTATTCAAACAGTACAACCTGCACAATGAAGGGTGGTTAAAACTCACTTCAGTTTCAACCTCTAACACCCCTGAAAATAGCACGAGGGCCAAAGTTTCAGGGTGTATAAAACACTCATCCTTGATTCAAATCAAACAAACAATAGCTCTTTAGAAATATAACAACCCCCTCTATAATCTTCATTAAGACATCATGAGCTAAATCAATCTCTAACATACTTATAAACATCCGTAAAGACGCCTACTCACCGCAGTTACAAGCAAAATTCCATATTTCATAAAGAATACTAAAAGTATCACAACTGAAATAATTTCTACTCCAAATCAAGCAACCTAACCTCTACAGATTGATAGTTCGATGTGCTAAAATCCCTGGGTAAGAACTAAGGTTGAATCACGTTGCAAGTGTCAACTCTTCTTAAAATAGAACTGCCAAAAGTGCAGGGCAGTTGATACACAAGATGGTATACTTCAAACTGCATCATCTTGACTACAACATTGAATATCATGTTGGGATATTTGTTGATAACTAATGCTTATCAATATGAGTCTCAGGCTAGTTTGCGAAGCATATAAGTCAAAATCATTGTATAGTAGATCTGATTAAGAATATGCATGTCTTACATCAATTAGCTCAGAGCATAATACTTAAAACCCAGTTGATTCGTCTATCAAAGGACCAAATTTTCATGAAAAGAATCTGTAACTCGGTTCATTACCTAAGTGCCCTGAAATTGAGCCGAGGTGCCGCAGGACAACACAAAAATTTCTGATATGATGTGATATGTTTCAATTCAGACAATGTTCTTATGACATTTGACATTTACTGTGACTTATAAGATCAAAATACATTTAATTCCAACGCCTAACCTGCAGTGCCAACGCCTGAAACACATGATGAAGTAAATAAATAATCATGGTTGAGTAACAAAAGATTAGAGAATTTAGAATCACTCAAGACTCAAAAAAGCAATTATTACCACATGAAATTCTCTAGTTCATCTTCTGACCATCCTTCAAAAAACCTCATTAAGAATATTCCAACCTCCATCTGAAACATAGATCGAGTACAAATCCAAATTAAAATTGAAATCATAAACATAACCATGCTTTAAAGATCTTATAATTCATCAAAAATTGAAACTAGAAATCAGGCATAACAAAATCTATAGAATTAACTCACAGAAATTGAAATCAAAAATTGAAAAATCAGAATTCAACAAAATAATATTAATACACACAGAAAGAAATCCCCCCAAAAAATCAAAATCCTCGGAAATAAACAAAATTTATTAAAACCTTAGATTTATAAAGTAAAGGGTTTTTTCTTCTCACCTTGTAAGAAACGTCTAACCTAAAATTGATTAACCTCTTGAACAATCTGCAAATAAAAACCATAAATTAATCATAAGGGAGGTGTAGATCTCTAAAAATAGAAAATAAAGATAAGAATTCAGAGAACAAAAGTAGAGACAGGTGAGATACAAGAAAAATTAAGGTTTATACCTGTTGATTTTTGAGGGAGAAAGTTAGGGTTTTCCCAATCTGATGATAAAAAAGGAAGATAATTAGGTTATGAGAATCAATACAGATTTGTATTCTAGGGTTTTTGTGTGTTTCTTTGATTTTGAGCATACGAACTAAATCAATCGAGAAGATGAAGGAGAAGGTATTGTTGTGGTGGTGATGGAAGTGGAGTATGATGATCTATTGTCTGTGGGGGTGATGGAAGTGGTGAGTTGAAGGCAGAGAGACCAGAGAAAAAATAGTGAAGGGAAACGAGTGTTTAGCTAAGGTTTACTGATTTCTCCATTTCAGAAGAAGAATCAAGAGAAGGGTGGGTTTTTATTATTTTGGTCGAAACAACATCTAAGGTTTACTGATTTCTCCATTTCCATGGAGCCAGTTCCTTAGGTTAGAGAGGAAGGGAGACCGAGAGCAGCAGAAGAAAGAGAAAGTGAAATTGGAAATGAGAGAGAGAAAGAAATATTTATATTCTAGATCAAATAATAATAAAATTATCAAATCTAAATCGGTTTTCAGGGGTCGCGGGATCAGTAGCAGATTTAGGGCAAAATAGTAATTATTCAGAGACCGCTAATAATGCTCTCGGAATTTTTCCTTGTTTTTATCATATCAAAGACCACTATGTATGGTCATCGGTCTAACTACCGTCAATGAGGGTCTCCGATGTGGGTCGGTAAACACCCATTTTCCACTAGTGGTAGGGCATGTGGGAATCACGAGATATGACCAAGAAAGTGGCAAAATTCTCGGAATATTGGCTTGAAAGATGGATGCATATGCAGAGCAAGATTGGGCACAAAAAGGCACCACCTATGCACAAGCAAGCAACACATCTCTTTTTGCACTTTGCGGAGCTCAATCTTAGTACTCATAAGCCTAGCACTTTGTGTAATGCAATGAAGATGAAATCTGAGGAAAATATTTTGTCAACAATCAATGCGCTAATATTGCGAGTGGGTGAGGTGGCTGATGTTTGCTTACATAGATTGCTCACTGACCTTAGAAAATGGAAGGGAAATGAGATAATCGAGTTGTATAAAAAACATAGAAGTTGTCAATTGAATTTGAATGAGCTATTTCAAGGAAAAGACCCCTTGTTTGGTTAGTGCATCAGAAGATCCCAAGAAGAACAAGAGAAAAATATTATTCAGATCTTACAAGAGGAAGAAGATAGTTCTACCACTCTCCTTGAATTTTGGTTGGATAGATGAAGCAAAACTTTTATTAAAGGAAATGGAGAATTTCTATGGGTTCAACTAGGTATAAGTTTCTTTTCTTCCAAATATTCATATAGTTATTAAAAAGAATTAAAAGTGGGATGTGATAAAGCACCAAAGGGTTGGATGAAACTTAATACAGTTGGTCTTTTAGAGATAAAAGGGAAGAAAATGATGAGAGTGAAACCTCTTGGGTTGGTGGCTTCCTTAGAGGTGATTCAAATGATTAGATGTGTAAATTCGTGATCCCTTTGCATTTAGAACTTCATATGATTTGGACTTTACAGCGGTTACACATGGGGTTTAGATTGCATTCCGACGAGAATAATTCGGTTTCGATCCCACTTCTACGTGGATTCCTAACTGGACTAGCAACTTATTTTCTCTTGTAATTTTACGAAATTTCTCTTCACGACTCTGATCCCTTCAAAGTCAAATATTTTCTCTCATTCTTCTTAATCTTTCTTTACAATATTTTAAAAATAATTTTTCAAATTGGTTTTGTTTTTGATGTAAGTTTCTTATGCTAGGTATATGGGTATGTACGTTGGTTTTTCTAACCAAATAACATTCTATCTTTTCCTTTCTATATGCACTTATGGATTTTTATTTTTTAAAAGAAATCAATAGTTTTTTTTGTTTCAATAGATATTGTGTTTGTTTACACATGAGACATATTTTTACAATTAATTTAACATTAATGTATAATATACATTAAGATAATATATGAACACGTTATGAGTCTTTATGATCTTTTATCGACTAGTTTTTGTGATACTTATATATTAACATGTAGTAACAAGTATTTATATGCAAAAAGGTACATATATCATATAAGAAAGTTATATGCAAAAAAATATTCATATGCAATAAATAAAAATATATACAACAAACTTTACGTGTAAACTAAGTTTCGCATTAGCAAGGTTTTTTGTCGTTGCTTTGGAAAATTAGCAAGGACCGGTTGAATAAAAAAATATAAACGACGGTTGGTAGGCAACCCTAATAAGGTTTCCAAAAAAAAAAAATATTCTACATGGTAGGAAACCGCTAGTTACAGTATTGTAATTTCCAATTATGGGAGAATTCAATTGTTTATAAATACCGCAATGTTTATTATATACTTTGACGACTTTATTCATCAGAAAAAACTCTTTCTCTTCCTTAAAATTCTTTTCACTCCCAGACATTCATCATGACCACTAGAATTAGATTTAGGTTACCTTATGATTATCAACTTCAAGTTGATAATTAACCTTGAGCATTTATTTTTCTATAACAACAGACGAAAACCATGAGATATGTCTATTGTAGCATGAGCTGTCACTCCAACTCATGATGGAAAAGGTTGGAGAGACATGTGGCAAGCATGACTAGGACTCCCTTCTAGCCACACTTGTTTTAAAAGGAAATGCAATTTTCATCCATCAATTTAAGGTGAGTAAATAGAAGTAGATCAGAAGTCATGAAACCTCAAAGCTATTGATTTCTATTTCCTTGTTGTGGATCTGTTTTGTGTATATGGTGTATGTAGTGTTCTAAGTTGCTTTAAGTGCTGATTTAGTGTTGTGAGAACATGGTAATACTAGAGTTATGGTATATTTCAGTATATGGTTTTCACATAATCATGTTTAAGCATAAAGAATGTTGATTATGAAGATGAAATTCCAACATTCTACTTCTATTTCAATGCATGAAACTATTAACTTAAACTTGTTAGGATTTGATTAATGCATGTCGCAATTCTACCTAGAGGTGTTTTGCGATGATACCGAGTTTTATATTTTAAGTTTAAAATGTTTATATGTGCTTATTAATATGCTATCATTTTTGTCAGTATGCATAGCTATTATTTAAAGTGATAATAAGCATGTGTGTTGTGAAATAAAGTTTTGAAACTTGGAAGTAATGACCCTTGTACATCATGGTTTACCCAAAGGTGCACCTGATGGTAATGAATCTATTATAATGTTTCATTTGTGTATAATAAAAGTGTTGACATCATTGCATATGGCAGAGTTATGATGAATAGTGGAGTTTGATAACATTGTTTTGTTTATCATCTCAAATGAGTACTTGTTCTTGCTGTTGAACTTGTTTTGCTGTCTATGCTATTGAAGGAACCCAAAATTAGTGGGAGTTCGGTACAGAAAATCCCTTTCGAGACAGCTTGTAATGAGCACAGAATAAATCTTTTCGGAGACGTAGATCTTTTGGGCACATATTTAGATCTCTTCGGAGATCAAGGTCTATTTTGAGACACAGAATAAACATTTCAGAGATTAATCCAATAAATAGATGAATAAAGGGTCTCGACGGAGACACGTTTCATTTTGAAACAAAGATTTTCTCTTATTGGGAAGGTATGTATACCAGTCTGGACGGAGACGTTGCTCATAATTGAGCCATATGACAGACATACCTCAATTGAGTCAGATGAATCTCTTTGGAGATGTCTCTAGTATTGAATGACATACCTCAATTGAGCTAGATGTATCTCTTTGGAGATTTTAATTATTTCGACAGATTACCTCAATTGAGTTAGAAGAATCTCTACGGAGATGTTTAATATCTTGTCAGGCATATCTCAATTGAGTCAGATGTATACTTGTTATATGTTTCAACGAAAACATGCCTCTTGATTGAGCAAGTTGTATACTTGTCTCGACGGAGACGGATCTCAATATTATCAAGGAAATCCTATAAAGTTACGGTAAGAGCATATAAAGTTACAGTGAGAGCTTATAAAGATTGATTCAAGTTTACCTTTTCTGGTTTGAAAAGAAAGTTTAAAGTGCATATTTAAATGGCATAAGGCTAAGACATTTAATGTGTATGCATAAAGTTTAAAGTACAGTTTACTTGAGGAAACAGAAAGCAATATCCTTTGGTTTCATGACTTTTATTAATGTTGGAATTTCAGCTCCTTAAACTTCATGCTTAGCACTCAATATCATATTATCCAACAACAATCTGAAATCAAAACTTGAACCTAGTATAAACATGCTCTTACAACACATAAAAATAGCACCTTACATTGATAGAAATACTATATATTGATTTCCGTTTCCTTGTTGTTAATGTATTTTAGGTATATTAGCAATGACCTATTTAAGGATAGTAATGGATGACCAATGTGAAACACAAATAAGGCTTCCAAAATAGATTTCATGAAACCGCCAAGTTTTGTAGTTTCCAATTATGGGAGAAGTAGTTTCTTATAAATACCGCTTAGTTTATACTTTCATAAGTTTTTTCATCTTAAAAGAACTTTCCTTTGCCTCAAATTCTTCCACTCTCGATCATTCATCTTGTCTCTTGATCCGAAATCAAATTCTCCATCATCAACCTTTGAAAACAAGATATCTCGGTCATTTAAACGCATTATGCCATCCACGAGAACATGCTTCTATTTCCGGTCTTGGATGGTTTTCGTACACTCACAAACAAGCAAGCATTAGTCCATGTTATATATTTGCCTAATTGAGATCAATTGATTCGTTCACGAATTGTCTTAGGCAGTCAGACTCCAATCATTATTGGTTCTTAGGAGAAATAAGAATTAAAAAAAAAAAAAAAAAAGATATCCAATAAGGATACAACTCATAATATTAAGAAAAAAAAATGCACCATCCTGGAATCGAACAGTGTTGTACTGTGGAAGGGTACTATTCTACCACTAGACCACTAGTGCTCATCCGTCAACCTCTGGAATTGAGTTGATATTTTATTTTCAAACACCAAACAAAAACCATGAAAGAATTTAGCAGTCACCCTGTTTAAGGAAATGGGAAATACGAATCATTTTTCGAAAGCAATTTCAGGAAATCATCAGAATTTAAGGGAGGAGCAGAAAATTGCTTATAAATACCACTTAGTTTAGTTTATACTTTCGTAAGTTTTTTCATCTCAAAAAACTTTCTAGAATTAGGTTGCCTATTGATTATCAACTTCTGGTTGATATTTATATTAGTGATGATTGTTAGAGCATTGCTCGGTTGAACCCACCAAGCGTTGGTATGTCAAATTTGGTTGTCATATTTTAGTGAACCAAAACTCATTTAAGAGTCGCTTGATTTAAATATACTAGAGTCAACTACGTATAGGTTAGCTTGAAAGTATTAGGGTGAGACATTACAAGTATTGCGAAGACTTGAAGAAGTGAAAAAGAACGGAGATACAACCACACCATCATCCTTTCACTTGAGGTTAGTGATATTTGACTTGAACTGTTTCATTCCCTAACGTATCTTTCAAGTTGTGCATATTGAAAACATAAAACTGCGAAGCATGAACACTCTATATAGACATAGTATTAAGGAATACAATATGAAGTTTCTTGCTTAACTATTAAAATTTGTATATAAGACATCGACATAATCGTATGAATGCTATTGTGATTATGTATGGGTATGAGGTAAGGATTTCATCCTAGAGAACAATGTTTACATGTGTTCTAAGGAAGTAAGTTCATGATATGTGTTGTGAACCAAAAAGAAAATCTCCAGGAGTTATTGGGGCTGTTCTTCATTTCATATCTTATGAACGACCAATATGTGTGATTAGTATGACCACTAATGACTTGTTTGTGTTCTTGGTAAAACTATTTACATGAGGCCTGACGTATGTATTGGTATGACTTTTATTAGTGAAACCGATTTTAAGTAAGAAATATGTCGATGTCTTATATACAAATATTCTACAAAATACGTAAACTACGTAAGATATATTGGTATGACTAATCCTACGTAAAATCGACATATTTCAAACTGATTTTACGTATTTTGTAGCAAACTTCCTTAAAATTTGTAAATAGACTTTTATTAGTGAAACTTATTTTAAGTAAGAAATATGTTGTTAGCAAACTATTCATTTCTAGCAAACTAATCTTACGTAACAATAGACTTCCTATTTTGTCTTTGTTACTGGTGAAGCCGCCTATCAGAGAGGAGAGTAATCTAATTAGGTGAAATATCTTACGGCAACTCAATTTAAAGTCTTCTTTGGGATTGAGAAGCTCTAGCGCGACCCGTTGGTGGGAAACTAGATATTGCGGTTTATCTTTAGTTTTCGTATTTATTTGATTGACTAACGGTGGTTGAACTTTGATTGCACCTAGTTTGTTTATTCTTGAGAATCTTTTCTTCTGATATAAGATTCAATCAAACTAGTTTAAGGTTTCGACATCGATCTTTAGACTGTTGTTATATCTAAAGACTATCTTGTGATAATCCATTGTTAACAGACTCCGTTCTGTGTGTGATTGTTCACAAGAGATTCAAGTAGTTGTGTGCAGGTGTTTATTGGAGATCTAAGAAGATTTGAAGACGAAGAAGAGATAAAAGATTTCTGACTTGGTGTTTATAATCTTTGGTGTGCACAATACTTGTTTAGGAAAAAAGGATCTAATTAATAATCGGTTTATCCTGTGGTAGATTGGATTGATTAATTGAGGTTTCTTGGGATTAAAGGTATTGATTGGCTTAATCTTAACGATTTCCTTTGGGTGATTGAACATAAGATAGATCTTGGAACCTAGCAAAGGAGTTTATGTTA
Organism: Papaver bracteatum; assembly: GCA_023529315.1. Lineage (NCBI taxonomy): Eukaryota > Viridiplantae > Streptophyta > Magnoliopsida > Ranunculales > Papaveraceae > Papaver > Papaver bracteatum. The sequence continues at coordinate 94,286 of JAJJWX010003234.1, read as the reverse complement.
AGATAAACAAGGGAACCTTTGGGCAACTCATATCACTTGGTTGAAGAGAGTTGATACCAAACAGATTTGTTATTCCTTTACTATTTGGAATACGAACCAAATGAATTGGTCCAAGTACGTGACTTGTTTACAGGTTGGAGGCGTGGGAATACATACGGAACTAGGTGAACTATAGGTTTAGTTGCTTGGTATCAACTATACGAAGTTGGTATTATTTTGTATAGAGGCTTAATCCTGAGAGTATTCAATTCTGGACTAGGTCCCGGGGTTTTTTTTTCATTTGCGGTTTCCTCGTGAACAAAATATTTCTGTGTCATTTGATTTATATTTCCGCATTATAATTGTTTTATTATAATTAAAATAAATTGCACAAACGTTAATTCCTATTTACTTGATACATGAATCCTTTTGTGTTTGGTTAAGTCCGAACCTTTGTATCAAGTAAACACACTTTGTTGTTGCATTGTCTCGACTCAGTCCATAGATAATCACTTTCGGGTAACGGACTTATAGGAAGGAAAAGTAATAGCTTGAGGTATATTTGGGTAACCTCACCTTTTCGATGATACTATTTATCAGATAATACTTAATCTTAGAAGCGAGTGCATGAGATACAGAGGAAAAGGTGATACTGTTTTTACAATGGAGCTGGCAGATTATTTGGAGGAAGTGGCAAGGATCAACATAGATGCATGCATAATTTTCTTAGAGGATTTTATTAACGTGGAAGAAGTAATTAGAATGATACGGGGGAACATGAAACTTTCCAAATGTTAGCTAAGATGGTTCGAAGAAAACTCATCATGTCATCGCTCAATCTTCCAAAACACAAAAGTGAATATTCATCTAAACAAGTTGAGGAATATTTAATAGATGATGAAGATTAGTTTATTTATCTTCCCTTAAACTCTTGGGGTTTTGTTTACTCCCCATCGTGAGTTGTGCCAAAACTCTATCAATACTGTATCCATAATATTAATTTTGATGTAATATTATACAAATATATCTTTGATCTCTATAATGTATTTGAAAATCTCCAAAAAAAGGTTCAGTAAAATTGCTTAATTTTTCATCACTATCTAAAATCAAGCCAAAACCTGTTCATGTGCAAAGGGAAAAAACCCAAAGCAGTCTTATGTCTTCTGGCAATCTTATTTCAGCTCAAACTACAAAATTTATATATACACACTGACAATTGAAAACATTCACAACTAACTATACTAAAACATATATATATAGAGAGAGAGTCAACATACTCATGTGTTGTCTCGATGGGTTTGTCAACTAGAATACATGAAAGAGAAACTAAAGTGCATGTTTATTTTGGTAGTTATTGATGTTTACATAATTATTATCATACTAAGTTAAACTTTTAGGAATAAATATACATTTAAGATAATATATGATAGTTGCCGACAACTTGAATGATGAGATAAGGGTGTACTTGGTGACTATCATAACAACAAAATCACTATTACAAGATGTAACTAGTCTTTTAAAATGTTGGTAACTCAGCTTAATCTGACTTGATTATGGGGACTATTTTTTTTTTTAAAGAAATGAATTGGGATGGCTCATTGGGCAATCATCAGGATCTGCCTTGTTCACCCTTTAAAACCACTATTACCAGTCGTGGTCTTCGAGCATGTTGGTAACTCAGTTTGATATGACTGGATAAAATCAATCTTCATTATAAGCTGATCATCTACAATATAACTCCTATAAAATGATAGTGTCGGGATTGAAAACTTTTATTAATTCATCGATATTAAATAATCAATAAACAAGAATATATTATTAACTTGCATATGAAATTTTAATAATTTATTAATTTATAGAATATGTTTTACATACTTCTCAAAAAAAGACCAATGGATTGAGTTATTGCAATTGAATGGATTTCGAAACCTTTAGAACTCTCCTCGAGTGACTATAATATCGGATTTGTTGACCGACATGTGATAATGTTGAAGTTGAAGATGAAAGTGTAGTTATAAAACCATCTTCACGAAAATAAGTAATGCTTAACGAATAGTTTATGAAGGTTGTGAAGATATTTAATAGTTTTTTATTGAGTCATTCTTTTAACAAATTATACGTAAACTAATTATAAACAAATTAGATACTAGTTATTAATTTATATATCTCAAGCGATCTTAAATTTTTTCAACACTTTTATTAATTTAACACGTTGTTCCCAACTCGGGACCGCCAATTTTTTTTAGCGTGAATTATTCAGGGGTTTTACCATGTATCTGACCTTTTGTTTCTCTAAGGAACTATTATGAGTAGTGGCTAGTCTTTCAAGATGTTGTCGATTCTATTTGATCCGACTCGATTGAATCGGTATGACTTATTGGGTTAATCATCTATACCTGGCTTGTCAGCCCAACTTCAATGTTAGGTTGTTTGCTTTTCCATTTTTATGATGCTATACATCTGACGCGTTTGCTTAGAGGTTCTTGTGTCATGTAGAAATTTATACTGGCACGTTAGGTATATACCTGACTGGAAAATATTTTGGCAGTATGCGTTACTTGCATCGGGTACAAACAAATACTCCAAAATTAGAAAATATGCGAGGTTATAGAACTTAAAAAACAAACAAATTTGCTTCACAAAATGTGCTAACTATTTTCAAAAGTTATTTCCAACCTAGTTTTCAGTTTCTTTTTTGCTTTTATAAGAAGTTGGGGGATATGAATAGTACTGTTACTGTTCATAACGACATAATATTTTTTTTTTTTTTTTTGTGTAGAAAAACCATGCCGGTATGAACAATACATTACTATTTCATATCCCCCAATTAATAAAAGTATCCCCCAATTAATCCTTCTTTCTAAAGGCATACAAAATGTTTCTGCTTATCCAAAAGTATAACTCATATCAAAAAGTCACAAGTCAGAAGCAGTTGGATACAAATCTGCTTCTGACTTCTAATTCTCCGGTAGTAAAAATCAGAATCAAAACTATTTTGTTTCACAAAAAGTTAACATTTTCATTTCTAAAATTCTTTTTAAAATTCTAAATCCAAACTGACTTTTTGATTTTGACTTCTAAAAGTTAAAAAGTAACTTTTAAATGTTCAAGCGTTATACTCGGTAATTTTAGAAGTCAAAAAGCAAGAAGTCAGTTTGGGTGTAGAATTTCAGAATGACTTCCAGAAGCAGAACTTTTTGTGAAGCAAAAAATCTGGACTTCTGACTTCTGCATCCAAATAAGCTATAAACAAAAATATTTTTTTTGCTTCCGACAAAATTAACTTTTTCCTTTGCTTTTGGGAATCAATTTCCCATTAAGCGGGTTAGGGTTTCATTTTCTTAACAAACTTGCCCCATTTTACTTTTAATCTTCTTCTTCGTCTTCTTCGTTTAATCAAAACATCTTCACTTTCATTCTCTCCGATTACTAATTATCACACGAAGATGCCACCGGAGACGACGACTGATTGGCCTGCTAGTAAAGTGAGAGAGACTTTTATACATTTCTTTCAAGAAAGAGGTCACCAAAATCATCAATCTAGTCCTGTTGTTCCTTCTAAAGATCCTACTCTTCTCTTTGCAAATGCTGGTTCGTCTCTATCTCTTCTTCTATTTTTCCTTTTTTTTTTTTATGAATCAATTTAGCCAATTTTACCCGATTATCAATATTTGGTTTGGTTTTTACAGGCATGAAACAGTTCAAACCAATTTTCCTAGGAACTGCTGAGCCTAGAACTGAATTGGGTAAGCTCAAACGTGCTTGTAATACTCAAAAGTGTATTCGTGCTGGTGGGAAGCATAATGATCTTGATGATGTTGGCAAAGATACTTACCATCATACATTTTTTGAGATGCTTGGCAATTGGTCTTTTGGAGATTACTTCAAAGATCAAGCAATTCAATGGGCATGGGAGCTTCTCACCCAGGTTTGTTGAGTAGAGTTTCTGTGTTTCAACTTTTTCCATCTTATTATACTTGTTAGAATTCGAATTTCGTTGAATTGTATCATGTATTGACACATTCTATGCTGGGAATTGGCAATTGTGGTTGTTTATCTGGTAATTTTTATGAGAAATTGAGAATTTGGTACTTATTGGCTTGCTATATTTGACCCTTCTCAGGTGTATAAACTACCTGAGGACCGAATGTATGTCACATATTTTGGTGGTGACGACAAATTAGGCCTTGAAGCTGATTACGAAACAAGGGATATATGGCTGAATCTTTTGCCACCTGCTCGCGTGCTTCCTTTTGGGTGAAAGGTATTTCTCGTGAGAAGATTTAATTTGTTTTCAATTTTGGTAAAAATGTAGCGGTTTTACATGATTCCACCAAAGTAGGGATGTTAAAGATCACCACTGCACTGCAGAGCTGTTGGAGCTTTTACATTGACCTTTACATGTTAATTTGTCTGATTGTAACACTATTTCAAGTCTCGTTTCACAATTGTTCCCCCAATATAGTAAAAACCAACCACATTTGTGTATGAGGTGTGGTTGGGGGTGGTTCTATTTCATTGTTTTGTAAACAGTTCAAATATTTGATGTGTTAAGTTAAGCCGTTCAAACTTTCTTGAATTTTCACAAGTCATTAACGAATTAACTGGAGCTTGATTACAGCCTTGATATCTCATTTTTAGATGCCATTGATATATTTGAATTGGAAAATGCTGTGATACATACAACTTATTATTATTGAATTTGATATGTTATTCTTGTTGCTTAGAAGTTAGAACCAACTCTGTGATGGGCACTTATTCATAGGATTATTCGGAATGTAAAATTACTCATGTTGTTAGTTGTTAAAAGACACACACATCACTTTCCTTCAAGTAATTTCGTCACTCACGTAATATTCGGTATATCTATTCTAGGCATTGTTGAAATACTATCTTGATTCTTGAGTTCACATATATTCCTTTGTTATTCCATTATTAGGATAACTTCTGGGAGATGGGCGATACTGGTCCTTGTGGACCTTGCACAGAAATCCATTTTGATAGAATTGGTAACCGAGATGCTGCTTCGTTGGTCAATAATGATGATTCAACATGCATTGAGATCTGGAATCTTGTATTTATTCAGGTAAAAACTTCGCCAGTGGATAATGTTTTGCTAAGCAATTCATTTGAAACCACTTCTTTAGGCTATGTCATGTTCCTTCACTTAGTTTAACTAACCTTACTTCTGTTTCTTTCTCTTTGGCAGTTCAACAGGGTAGCTGATGGCTCTCTGAAACTTCTCCCTTCGAAGCATGTTGACACTGGGATGGGTTTTGAACGCTTGACTTCAATTCTTCAAAATAATTTGAGCAACTATGACACAGATCTGTTCATGCCCATTTTTGATGCTATCCAACAGGTATGGTGATTGTGCTGTAATCTCATCCTCCACCTTTATTCTTTAACTTACTGGTGTTAAGTCTCTGAGACTGATGATCTTTTTGTGGTATATGTATATTTCTTATTTTAAGCTTTCTCCATCCATATTATAAGCTCATAACTTGAGGTAGTAAATCAGGCCAAACATCACTAAATTTGTGTGTGTGTGTGTGTGGTGGGGGGTGGGTGGGGGTTATAAGGTATGGTGTACAAAAAATAGTGCTAAATTGCGGTTTTTAGAGAGTTTAGAAGCGACATTTGAATCTTCTTTATCTTTTTCTATTTAATCATAGATCTGCGGTGAAGGTTTAATTTCAACATGGCCACTTTTTTTCTTTTCTTGCTTTGCTTCACTATGGATTCTCTCTCTGTCTTTTGTAGTTTAGTTTGTTAACCAGTTTACTTTCTGTTCATGGAGTTTTAACCTATTTTTGTTAAATCCAATTGTTGACCCGAACAAGATTCCAATTATTCCATCTTCTCTGTTTTAGTAGAGAAGTATATTTTTTTTTCTGATGTTTCCTCACTTTCATGATATCATTCGCATGAGCACATGATCACTTGATGTTTGCTTAGTTTAGTTGACAATCTAACTTCACAGGAGGCAGGGTGTTGATTGAATATACATATTAGTATATATATATATTTTTTTTTAACCTTCGTTATGGATTTGATGTTAGGCCACTGGAGCTCGACGGTACTGTGGAAAGGTTGGAGCAGATGATGTAGATAAAATTGACATGGCTTGCAGGGTTGTGGCTGATGATATTAGAACTCTTTCTTTTGCAATTGCTGATGGTTCTTTTCCAGGTGAAATGTTTTAGACTGAAAACAAATGTTTAAATGTTCATTTTCTTTCCTGTTGAGTTGCTGGCCTCTTACTTCGGTTCAAAGGCCCAATTGACAAGTATATCACCTCCTTTGTTGAAGTTGAGGTGCAACTGGTGCCTCGAATAAACAATCAAACTCTTCCAGCAAATATTATTAAGCTAAAGCAGTTTCCTTGTTGGTTGTTAGTTTTTGTCTGTGCATTAGAGCCATCTTAGCATTTCACGTCAGTCTGTATTTGGATTTCATATTTGGAATAATAACTATTTAGACTCATTTTGATGTAACATGTGTAGGCAATGAGGGTCGTGAATTTGTCCTACGTCGTATTCTTAGGCGAGCTTTGCGTTACGGAAGTGAAGTACTTAAAGGTCAAGTGGGTTTCTTCAGTGGGTATGAATTATGTGCTATGAAAAGACAATGAATTGAACTGCTTTTGGCTTTTGGCTTTTAATTTTTTTCTTTTTTAAACAAAGCTGATTAATAGATTTTTTTGAAAAAGGAAAGAAATATAGAAAGAGATGGCCAAGGCCTGACCTCATAGAAAAGGAAGAGAAAAGCAAATGAAGATCTGTCACTTCCCATAAGCTGAACGAATAGCCACGCTAAAACTTTCAAAACTCAAGATGGAGGAGTAATGGTAGTTTTATGCTAGATGAATTATGCCATAAAGTGTACGAGATAAATTTTTCTTCATCTCAGTGTCAGGGCTGAAGGATATTCGTCTTTTTTTAATGCCAGAATCTACATGCATGAGTATTTTAGCTGTCTCCCCAAATTATTTAGATGATAGTTGAATTGAATCTGATGAATGTAGTAACTGTTAGTTGTATTCATTTTGGCCCTCTCTCTAATGGTTGTGCTTGTGCCTGTGCTTAGACTTGTACGAGTTGTGGTGGAGTTGATGGGCGATGTCTTTCAAGAGCTGAAACGTCATGAAGTGATTATCAGAAAACTTATTGCAGATGAGGAAACAAGTTTTGGAAGGACATTACTTAACATATCATGTTGAAGTTCAGCATGCATGTCATCTATCTGTAGCCTAAAGACTGTTTCCTTATTTTCGTTGTACTTACTTGCTTGCACACTCACTCACTCACTCACTTCTAAAGACTGGTTACTAAAAAACATTACTCAAGGTATCATGTTGCTGATGTACTTCACAAATAATTCAGAAGCTTAGCTGACCTTTGACCTGTCTCCAGGGTATTGAGAAGTTTAATACGGCTGTTCAAGATCTTCAGGGGAAAAAATCAATAAGTGGACAGGTTAGCATCACTAATTCGGTTTTATTGCTATTTTTTTCTTCTTTTTGCATCGTGTAGGTTGTTTAGAGATCAGGTAGTACTTGTTTCTAATATGTTAACTTGCCTTTAGGAGCCTTTATTTTGAAATTTATGTTATCACCAGTTATGCATCTGGCGGTGCTCATAAGTCTTAAGTGATGCTCAACATCCAAATTGACATTATTATAGTTGTCTTATATCTCTGGACTGTGGTTGCCTTCTCTTTGCGTGTAACAGTGGGTTTTCATGGTCTACAAGTAGTCTTGATAGTTCTTTTCTGTGGGATTATATTTTGATTTTACCAAGTTTTTCATTCCCCTGGCATTCCTGTCTAGCCAACTTGTTGCCCCAGGACGAGTTTTCACCTCCTATATAGACCACAATTTTAATCCTGGCATTCGTGTGAACGTCGAGTACTTGTAGTGGTCACCGAGCAATTATTGTTGACTTGGAGTTTCGTTATTTATATACCAGTGTAAGGTGTTAGTTTAGCTGATATAATTGAAGGTCATGAAACGGTAGATTAGGTTTATGTGCAAGGAGATAATATTCGATAAGTGGCTCCCAAACAAATTCATCTACAGTTACACATGTAAATTTTAAAGCATCTTCATTCTGGGACTTGTGAGTTATTGTCTTGGTCCTCATTTAGGCGATAAGCTAAAGCATGCTGGCTAATTTTCTCGACATCTTTTTTGTTCAAATACAAAAAAATGCGGTTAGGTAAGTTTTTCTAAGTTTTCATTGTTATATTAGTCTCCACACTTGAGAGAATGAGTTGTGGAGAGCTTATTCCAGGTACCCATTCACACTAGCTAATATTCATGCTTAATCGTTTGTTACACCTGTTCTATTATTTCATAGCTGACGACGTTAAACTTGAAAGTCAATTTCATTAGATACTGGGAAGTGACTGTTTTTCTTATGTATATATTCCGACTCTTGATAGCTTGTAGGATGCGTTTCGCTTGTGGGGTTCTTATGGGTTTCCGTTGGATCTAACTCAGGTTTGTGATTTAGAAATTATGGTTCAACTTTCATAATTTTAACACTTTTAAGGATGTATATTTTGCCACTGCACCTAAGCTACCTTATGTCTATCAGCTGATGGCGAAAGAAAGAGGCCTGGTAGTTGATGTAAAGGGTTTCAACGAAGCAATGGCTGAAGCAAGAGATAGATCTAGAAGTTCCCTGAATAAGGTGTTATGTTATCTTTAGATTACCATTCCTTCTTCCCGATTAGTTTCATTTTCTTACCTGATAATTTTTTTGTTAATTTTGTTTTTAATATATGAAGTTTGCTGTTTATTTTTACTTTTTCGAATCTTGTGTCTTGTGACATTATGAACTAAATGAAGATGGCAAGTGTGACTTAGCTTTCCCGACTTTTGTACCGTATTATACTTACATTTATTTCTCGCAGAAACTTGGTGGTGCTATTTACATGGATGTTGATGCCACTTCAGAATTGCACAAGAGGGGAGTGTCTCCAACTGATGACAACTACAAATTTATTTGGCATAAGTTTGGTAGAATTAGGCATCTTCTCGTGTGTTTCTTTGTTTTATTGGCAAATTAATTGATGTCCATTGAATTGATTCATTTGAGAAAAAATTTAAATGTTTGAGGTAGTAATCTTTGTACCAACGTATTCTCCATTTCGTGTAGGCAATGGTTCTTTCTCTGTAGCCAGATAAAGCTACATTGTATTGCATTTTACCTGTAAACATCTTATACAAATGTTTACTCTTTTTCAATTTCATCTTCATGAGTCATTTGCTTACATTTGCCAATTTATGTATTGCATATGTAGTCACTTCTCTATTTTTGGTTCTCGATCAGAGAGAATGCATATCGTTTTTTCTGCCTGAACTATTCGGTTTCTTCGATTATTAGTAGGAATTGTTGAATTTTCAAATTGTCGATTAGCTTGCTTTAATTTGTCTATTTTTGTAGGACCATGAGAGTGCAGTAAGAGCTATTTACAACGATGCAGAGTATATCAACAGTGCTAGTGTTGGTATTATTCTGGGAACAACAAGCTTCTATGCTGAACAAGGCAGCCAGGTACTTAGCAACTTACTAAAGGCTATCTCATTTTTATTTTGATGCATCCATCACTCATCAATCATCACAATGGGAAGCTATGTAACATGTTAGGCTCACATGTTTCTAAAAGAATATCTAAAACCGAAAGTGATCCACAACCATTCTATGGCCCCTGGTTCAGTGCTCGGTTGCAGACCTAGCATGGCTGGCCAGTATCTACACACATATACTTTGTTTTCTCCCGGTTTTGATGCAAGATAGCCAAAACCATTACTGTCAGTGAACCGCAATACCGACACAAGACTGATAATTTCTCTCTATGTTTGTGTCCAAAGGCCTGCATTAGCTGCGTTCCTAAAGGGATATTGCCAGCAATGAGCAAAGCTATTTGAAGATATTGTAATTAAAAACTGCATATAAAATAAACAGCTGCTGCTTCCAGAATCCTATGTGAATTATTTTTTTTTCTTTGTGTCCTGCAAATACTCCTATTAGTGCATTGGAAAATAGAGATATTTCTCTTTTCTAACTTATTCATCTGATCTCAGATATCTGATATTGGGTCTATTATATGCTCTTCCGGATCATTTAAAGTTTGCGATGTTCAAGTTTTTGGTGGGTTTGTTGTTCATATTGGTTCTTTTGCTGGAAACTCTGGCAAAATTTCTGTGGGTGATAAAGTGACCTGCAAAGTAAGTTACACAAACCCTTTTGCTTTCTCTTGTTGCCATTTAACTGTAGTTGTTGTTCATTTTTTTTTGTTTGTCTGGTGATGATTTGAACAGGTGCTGATATTGCTTCAAATCACAGTTGTACCCACATGCTTAATTATGCTCTGAAGGTATGCGACATTCATTTTTCATGATCTTTCAGGATCTAGCGGATGATCTGTCTTTCAATAGTAACTCGTAACTCTAGCACTTGGTCCTCATGTTGATCAGACGGGATCTATTGTTCTTCCTGAGAAGTTGCGATTTGATTTCACCCATGGTATGATAAAATTTCTCTGTTTTATATTTCATCAGGCTTATTAAAACAATTGTAATGCGGAGAATAATCTTGCTGTCAAGCTGGCCTGAATTTGTCCATCATCGATTTTTGGCAGGCAAGCCCATTCCTCCTAATGATTTGGGGAAAATTGAGTCAATTGTGAACAAACAAATCGGTGATGAAGTGGATGTTTACACCATGGAAGCAACTCTTGCTGATGCCAAGCGCATCAACGGTTTACAATTTGTTCCTGGAGAAGTAAGCTGCTTTGCTCTTTCAGAAGTCGGATTTCATCTAAAAGAATTTCTGCAAGCATAATTTGACTTTTTTTAGTATGTGAGCTAGATCATCATTTAATTTTTCTTTAATTTGTGGATCCAGGAATACCCTGACCCAGTTAGAGTTGTGGAAATTGGTAAGAAGGTAGAGGATCTCCTTGCTTATCCTGATACTAAAGAATGGTCAACAATCTCAACAGAATTGTGTGGAGGTATGTATTATTGTCAATATAACTGCTAAAGGTTTCCTAAAACTATAATACTATAATTTATCATTCTGGAGGCTGCAGTTTGGACTTCAGAATATAGTGAATTACTAGAATGAGCACTCCTGTGTCAGAAAATATTTCTGACTTCTTAACTTTAGAAATCAGTAAACTATGTTCAGATTTGATGGTCTTCCGCTTATCAGTTATCAACTTATCATGCTCTAAAAGCTCTTTTTGTTGTTAACTAGGAACTCATATCTCAAATACGCGAGAGGCTAAAGCCTTTGTTATTATATATGAAGAAGGAAATGGTACGGGCATCCGAAGAGTAACTGCTGTCACAACTCATCTGGCTAACGAGGCATTTAACTTTGGGAAAGAATTAGATCTGCAAATTAGTGAGGCAGTCCAGTTAGATGATAGCACTCTCCTGAAGGTAATAAAAAATTCCCGCCTTTTTTTCCCCTTCATTTTCTTTGAAGTTAGTTTTTCAGTTTTCACTGCTTAGAGTCCTATGACTTGTGGATTTAACTTCATTCATGATAGCTTTACTCCAAAATTGCGATAAAACTGCATATCACAATTCACAATCATTAGGATCAAAATTAGCAGTTTGTCTGTTTTTTTTTGTTTTTTTGTGTTTTCCTGTCCATTTTGTATTTTTGACCTTCCCTTTTTGCAAACAGCATTAATGCTCTGTTTATATTTTTCTCAGAGTCAGAAATTAGCAGCTCTTAAAAATTTGTTAGATGGTTCAGCTATATCTGCACCTACAAAAGAAGATTTGAGAGACAGGCTCAACCAACGTCAGGTATTGTTGTTCAAACATCCTAATTTGAATTTGCATATGCGCGCATGTTTCAATTTCTGATTGATACGGTGAATCCAGTTTTAAAAAAATATGTTTATATTCAGGGTCGAATTAGAAAGGCCCCAAAGAAGATAGATGAAGAAAATTTACAGAAAGCTGTTAAGGTTGCTACTGAGATGACAGAGACTGCTATTTCAGATGGAAAACCTTTCTGTGTATCTCCTATTGATGTGTGTGTTGACCCAATTGCAGCCCGTGCAGCAGTTCTGGAAGTTATCAAACAGAAGGTTGTTACTTCTTTCAACTTGCTCCCTGTTTTTCAATGTTTAAATTTTTTCTCGAAGGGGACTGAAGTTAAAGTCTGTCTAGGGTGCTTGTATAACATAACGATGAGGTATTTATTTCCTGTGAATGAAATACATATTCACATTACGGGGTTTTTCTTAAATAATCAGAAATTGGATGCTTCATTGACAATGACTCAATTGTGGGTTTAGAACACCTGGATATGGCAGTTTTGAAATGGGGAGCAGTACCACGGGTCTCAAATCTTTTATCGTGAAACACAACGGCAGAGTGGAATAAAAGGAGGAAACTGAGGATTTTAGTCTGTAGCAAATGGATTACAGAAAGATCCCTCCACGGCAAAATGTATACTCAATTGTTTATGATGATCTCCAATTCCTGCTGACAGGGATTGCCAATTATGGTATTTAGCAAAGATGCAGTCACTAACAAGGCTGTAGCGTGTGCTGGGAAATTAAATTACCTTTTTTTTATATTGTTTCACTTGTCTGATACTGTTGGAAACTTTGGCTGTGTTTCGGTTCACGATTTAAGTTCATTTTATTACTCAGAGATAACTTTTTTTAACCCTGAAAAGTAACTGGTTAGGTTTTTTCCGGGAACAAGCATCATGCTGAAATCCTAAGAACACTTTTGAATTTGGACACTTCAGCTTTCTCCAACTTTGATGTGTAGTATGTTTAAATGTGGAAATTGATTGAATTCCAGGTTCCTGATGCCACACGCATAAAGGAAGCCATGGACAAAGCAACCGAACACGCTACAAAAAGAGATATGGGTGGTCTCGCTCAAGGCCAGGTTGGGAATAAAATCCTGGTTTAATTGGGCCTTCCACATTAACTGGGGCCATCAAATTTTATTTGTACCCCAAAATTATCAGGGCTTATTAATCCGACTATGAAAATATTTTACCCTTGCCTAAAACTAAAAATTAAAAATTAGTTAACCTTAATTAGAAACCTTAATTAGGCTTCTCTTCTTCTTCATCTTCCTCTCCTCCCGGTTCTCTTCTCCACCACCACCATTAACGATTATTTTGAAGATTTTTTTTTCTTCAACCGTTTCATCGTGTAATCGTCGCCAAAAAATCGAAACCCAAGAAAGCTATGGCTCCAATTAAACCCACCTTGTATCCGATTTTTTGTTGTATTTTGATTGTGAAAATGAGTTTGGTAACTGAAAAGTAGCAGTTACAGAGTTAGGGTCGTTAGTCTGTAAATAAAAATCCCTAACGACTTTTGATATGCATGCGGATTCTATGAAAAATCGTTAGGGTATTAGGTTGAAGATGACGACCCTCTTTTTGCTACTTCAAAAATTTCTGCCCTAAGATAGAGTCGTTAGTGTTAAAGGTTGAAGATGACGACCATTTGTTATTGGTTAACGACTCTATGTAAAATTACTAGCCCTTAACCCGTGCCGTTATGTTGGTTTATTTTTAATATATCGTATAATTTGTATCCCGATACTTATCAACTCCTTAGGATTTACTATGTGTTTGTCATAAAAATAGTTGGGATTTTCCTCTCTTTTTTTCATTGTTTTTTCCTTTAATATTTTACCGCCGGAGATTTGTTCAAACGAAAGAAATATAATATTAACTTCCAGATACTTTTTTATTTAGGTTCATTGCTTAAAATGAGATAATGCTCTACATAAACATGGAAGTTTAAATATTTTTTGGAAATATGTCGTCAGCAACGCTCATCTCAGTGAAATCAACTAATCAATATCATCCATAAAAGTCTCCACATGCTCCTATTTCTCTCCAGCTGACTCATCTATCATGGTCATGTTCTCGATACTACAAATAGGCAGTGAATATAATTGTTTGCATCGAACGAACGATACAAACTATCCAATGTGACATGATTTTCCTGTAATTTTTCAACACCCATTAGATGACAATATTTAAAATGTGTACCCATTACCTTTCCGAAGGGATTGTATATATGCGAACCTCTGCCATTAAATGTTCAACAAAGTATTGTGCCCAGTAATTCGTCTTAACGAAGGCTATGGTAACTTCAAAAGGCTTTGACATTTTGTCACTTCCGTATGTTCCTACCTTCACTTGGAATACAATCTGGCGACACATTACCTCATAAAGAACCTTGAACACATATTGTACTCCCTGATCATATTTCAAATTAATAGGTTGTCAATAGATCCATTATCAAAAGTTTACATATTCTACGTTGAATATTTATAAAAAATATTAATTATGGTATTGTGGATTGTTGCTTTCTAAGATGGTAGTTTTCAAAATTGGCCTCTTCAAGTCCCACGGATTTCTAAGTTTATATATCTTGTTTGTTTTTAACATTTTAGGTAGCCATATTATGTTTGTTACTCACTTTAAACTTGATGTCATCTTCTACTGTGAACTTTATGTGATTTCAGAATCGAAATAGTTATAGCTCTTTCATTCGTATCAAGTAATACGTTGTGTATCCCAACAATTCTTCTACAACAATTCCTTTCTTTTGTCGTTTCCGGACCATCAGTAGCCATTATTGTCAAACGCAATATGTCTAATTTTTGTTGATGTTATGTATTTGCAATGTTCATTTTCTTAAATAAATAGATTGTGGAAAAACTAAAAAAAAAACAAAACAACATAAGTATTACACCGGGTCTAAGTTATTATATCCAAAATACTCCGGACACTGCTTCTGATGCCTTGTTTCCTCAAATTCCTCATTGCATTCTATACAGTACATGCAACACCAATCATATGCGAAGTGAGCTATTTGCGCAAATGTGGTCAATGTATCCCTTGAATGTAATAATAATAACAACACGTCATTTTTTTCTTCAAGGCATCCAGTTGTAAATGGTATGAATCTAATAGATTTGAATTATACCTCAATCTTAGATATCACCTTCTTCTCACATAACATAACAATTGAGGAAGGACAAATCTTGACCACTCTTTACATACGCAGAGTTAGCCAAACTATGTTTTGTAATTGTCTTACGTGAAAATTATTATTAATCCATATTTTAGTCAGTTCCTATCGAAGCCGATCTAATTAGTCCTATAGAAAGTTAATCTTAAATATTTTACCTTATCTCTTGACCAAATTATTGAAGTATTCTCAGTCATGTTCTGCTTTGTGTGATCTACCCATCTGTGTCTACTCTACCTTCTAACCCAGTGAATGAAACCTATACATATTGATCCATAATTTGATATTGTTGATTTTTCATCAAGAGGTCGCACGATTTGAGAATGTAAAATATAAAAAATATTCTATAAACATCGGAGGCGAAATTCAGATTCATGATTTAGAGTTTTTTATGATGATTTTGATGAACAAAAATAATTTTCAAACAAAAATTTTAGAATGCAAATACATTTTTCCGGCCAATAAGGTTTTATATCGGGAATTGAGTGAAAATTGTTGTCTTTGTAGGTAGTTTTCGCAAAACAACTCGACATTGATGGTCTTTCAGGAAAAAGAATGTAATAGTACTTGAGAGAGCGATAATGTTCTCTTACGCGGGTACACCAATTTCCTTTATATAATACGTATGATCGAACAATCATGATCATATTGTCTTATACGTTCCGGTATCATCCTCGAAATATTTGGTTTTTTTCTTATCAATCGTGCTAAAACAACCAATTACATCTTTCACAATACAATGTTGCATGTTTTGTGAAGATTGTTTTTTTACTTGGTCAATAAAACTCACTAAAAAGCAAAAACTATTATTATACACTACTATTACCAACACTTACCACCATAAAAACCATCCACCGCCACTATTTCTTTCACCAATAGTAATGTTACCGCCTCCACCATTTACAAACACCCGCCACCGCTTATACTAACTCTACTTTCACTACCACCATTAGAATTAATATAGTTTTTGGTAAAATTATTTATTAATAAAATTATGTATTTATGTTAGATTATTAAAGGGACATTTTTAATAGAAATTTAATTAATCATTATGAGCAATTAATGAGACACTAATTAATAAAACGTTTAAAAATGGTTAAGTTGAACAAATCCCAGCGGTAAATTTTATCTTTGCCAAGGACAATTCCTGCCACTCTTTACATAAACAAATCGATAATAAATAATTTCATATGTTATGATCTTGATTCATGTCGTTCGTTTAGTTATTACATAACATGGCAATTAATTGCACCAATTTTTTTAAATAGACATGTGTTTTATCGAGTTTATTTTAACATTAGAATGATCAACCACATTTTATACTTTATAATATAACGTTACACATTTCGTGGCGTTGCGAAATTAACATAATATGTTTTTGTTCACCAATACCCGCCACCACCATAAAACCAAATACACTTTTTGTATCCACACCACCTAGTGGCGGAGCCAAGGGTTGACTAACCTGGCTCTAACCCCTTAAATTTTTAATAATTACATAATTTTTTTAGTTTATTTTATAAATAGTTTTTTGTCCATATATATTTATGGTTTAGTCCACCAAAGTTTACATGTTTTTTTTTCTTTTTTTTAAATAGACCTCCTCAATGTCAATTTTTGACTCCACCACTGCCACCATCACTGCCACCCATCTCATGTAGGTTGTTGGACGCAATTCTAATTTTCAATCACAAATGCCATGTATGAGGTTTAAATTGAACAAAATTTCGTCAATTGATTAGTTTCATGTATATTTTTTTTTGTATTGCAATCAATTTTATTTTAGCATTAAAAATCATGATTTATACGATATAGTACCAAAGATAATAGGGGTACCATTTGGATGATCCAACTACGATTATGAAAATATTGTCTTGTATGATATCATCCATGAAATATATGGTACCTTCCTTTATCAAAAGTGTTAAAAACAACCAACCACATCTTCCACACTACGATGTTATCAATGTTGTAGCGACAACATAAAATTAATATTGTCCATCACTACTCACCAGCATTCATCGTCACTACTTCTTCCACCACAAACCAGGGTCGGAGCCAGGATTTTTAGGAGAGAGGGAGAAAAAATTCTTGGCAAGTTGGATACATGTGAAAAATGGACTTTGTATCCCATTTTACGATAAAAGTACAAAAATAAATATAATTGTGCTTGGCTCCGCCCTTAACCACCACTAATATTTCGGCCTCCACCTCTTCTACTACTCATTGTCGCAGAAAATGTCTATTGATATTATTTATCAGAATTACTTATTATTTTAATGAATTTTATTTTTATAGAAATAAATATTATAATTAATTAAAAAAACATTTATAATTAACAAATGATTAGTTCCAACCAAGGTGGAACACTGGTTAGAGGCCACTCTTATGACACAATAGGTCATGAGTTCAAACCTTCCCGTTATAATTTTTGAAATTCCATATCTTGACTTGAGTATTCATTTTTCATTCATAATATTTGACATTGTAATGAACGCCACACGTGCGAGTTGTAAGGGGTGGTGTGAGGAACCACAGCCATTGATTTATCTTTCCCACGGAAAAATCCTGACCACCACTAACAAAGGCAAACTTAGCCTAGCTTTGTTTTGTATTCTTGATTAAATGGTGGGTTAGGGTCGTCAGTATATCAGAATATACCTATGACGACTCAAACACACAAAAACTTGCCTTTTTATACAGAGAGTTTGGATTCGAGAGTCGTCTGGGTATTAAACAAATCAACTAACGACTCTAGGTGAACATTATAAACAGTCGTCATGGTTTAACACACCACCTTGACGATTTTTCATCACCATTAAAAGTTGTAGGTTTGAGTCATCCACTTGAGTGTCAACAGACTGACGACTCTTTAGAGTCGTTAGTGTATAAAACACCCGACTATAACGACCCTCACTCTGAGTAGTTCTATAGTGACCATGAATCGACCACTTGGAGCACCATTCAGATAATTTGAAGAGTATATCAAGTTTACCTGATTGTTTTAATGGAGGAAGCCATGAAAAATGGTGGAAATGAAGATCCTACTGCTTGTTTCTAAAAACCCTAGTTTTTCCTCTCAAAACTCCTCTTCTTCTTCTCAAAACATAAAAACCCAAAAAAAAAAAATTCCCAAAATCTGATTTTTATGTAAACACAATTAACACACTAATCAACTTCATTAACTCTTAATACTAATCACTCAAGGATACTTTAGACATTTAGAAAGATTTTTTATACGGGGTGACCCAAATTGCTATTGGGAGACCTGTTTTGTCTTCTAGTGTCCGGCCCCCATTTAATGTGGAAGGCCCCCGATTAAACCAGGAATAAAATTACCTTTTGTTATTTTATTTCACTTGTCTGGTGTCCTTGGAAACTCTTTCTGTGCTTTGGTTCATGATCTAAGTTCATTTATTGATCAGACATAGTTTTTTTTTTTTTTTTTTTTTAACCCTGAAAAGTATACACCGGTTAAGTTGCAATCCTAAGAACATTCTGGAATGTGGAAATGATACTTCTTGGCTGCTTTCACAGAAAGTGCATCCTTTTTTTATTCCGGCCTTTTCTCTTATGTTTAAATGTGGACATTGATTTACTTCCAGGTTACTGCTGCCACACACTTAAAGGAAGCCATGGACAGTGCAACATAATTCGCTATAGAAAGGGATAAGGGTTGCCTCGCTCAAGGCCAGGTTGGGAATTAGATTACGTTTTGTTATTTTATTTCACTTAAGTCTGATACTATTGGAACCTTTGTCTGTTTTTGGATTCACTATCTAAGTTCATTTATTATTCAGAGATACTTTTTTTTTTTACCCTGAAAAGTACATTGGTTGATTTCCAGGTTACTGATGCCACACACATAAAGGAAGCCATGGACACAGCAACAGAATTCACTTCAATGCAGTTGACATAGTGATACTGCTGCGCGTATCTAGTTGGATCTTCAATTTTGTTGATAAATAACAGTTATCTTGTGTTCTGTTAGTGTATGCAACGGAATATCACTAATTTTCAGTTACCTTACTAGTGAGAATCTTAAGCAACTGAAATTTTGTACTATTTGATAAAAATTACAGTAAAAAATTACCTAGAATTGGCAGTCAAAATTTCTTTTCCTCTTTCTTGAGGAGCTTTTCTTCTTCTTTCTAAATCTTCCCTCCACATCTACTTTCAGCGAATCAACGCTATGCATGAAAGGAGTTGCCCGAGTGGTGGTATATACCGACTGCGTACCATCTTCCAAGAATTTCTTCAAAGTCTCCTCTAGCTTTCTCAAAGTTTTAGTTGCAGGGTCATAACAAGAGAGAACAACATTGTACCACAAGAAATATTTCTCGCCCTCAGTTAGCGCATCTGGGTCAAACCAGCTCCATTCTTCCCATGCTATACTGAACTTCGTGCGCCACCTGTAACGTTTCTGTGTATGTTTGGCAGATTTCCTACTGCTTAACTCCCATATCGTGACAGGTTTACCGAAAATAACATCTAGAACACACAAATTCCCTCCCAATACCATGAGTCCGACATTAGCTTCACTATCAGCAGAAGGTATTGATGGGAGTAATTCAGACGTCTCATGTTTCAAATTGAAAGCTACTATAGTCTCAGGTATTACACTGTACTTATCAATCCAGTAAAGAGCTCCACCTGCAAAAACACACACCGATGGTAAAACACCCTCGCGGGGCCTATTATATTTTTTAATCTTATTTGTTATACTTCTCCACTCAGCACCAGCGCCACCATGCACGAGGGTATACACCTGAGTTGTTTGTTCCTGCCTAAAAAAGTTGTGCCGAGTTCTGACAACCTTGTACTCGTTACGTGAAAGATTGTAACTGAATCCAATCGACTGTTCTACATAAGCATAAGCATCGTCCTTTGGAATAGTTGGAAGTTGAATTTGATCTCCAGTGACAGGATTGCAAATATAGATTTTTCTTTCGCAACTTTCCCACATGGCGTAACTGGCATAACAAACTAAAGCGTGACAAGAACCAACCATGAAACTTTGGAAGGGTGATGATGATGGCAAGATTATACGGTGCTCTAACTTTGTAAGTGCACCCAAGTAGTTATCATCAACCTTATTATTATTATTTTGTTCTGAGAAGTAGAATTGTGCTACCAATTCGGTTGCATTGTGATGTGAAATCCCGTAAATTAAACCCCTCTTGGGTTTTGGTACCAATGTTCGCCATGTTTTGCATACTTCTCTAGATTGTATTTTTAAGACGATTGGCAAGCGAGAAAGTATATTTTCAGCGATTTCTAAAGGTAAATTCTCCATTGATTGAAAAGAGTATCTTTAAAACATCTATTGATGCCGCATTCAGGACTGAATATAAATAGGTTAATTATTTCCCTACTTACTTCGTTTTACCTTGTTTTGTTGGGATTTGACTCGGCTTCTGGCTCGGAATCTGAAAGTTCCAGAAGAAACTAGAAATCATTAGTGTTTTCTTTTCTTTGGTCTGACTCGAAATCTAACTCGACACACATATCTGACTCGGGTATGTTCAAGTCAGGCATAATTTTGAACCTGACTTGTGGGGCTAGTATCAGACTGGATTAGCCCCCTAACCAAATGGAGTATTGAGAATTAGTCCCTGACCAACTGGAGTAACTAGACATCAAAAGCACATTGTCTAGTCTCTCCATCTATTTCATGTCCATATTCCCTTTGTCAGTGGAGATAGAAGTTAAGTTCATCAAACTTATGAAGGACTTCTTGCGGGGATCAACAGCTGATAGAAAAAAAAAGTTGGGTAGCATGGGAGAGAATATGAAAGCAAAAAGCATTTGCAAAAACATTATCAAAGGTTTTGCTATCAGAAATTTGAGATTAACCAACAAAACATTATTAGCAAAATGGTCATGGAGGTACAGTAAGGAAATAACAACATCATGTAGAAGAACAATTCAGGACAAGATGGGTGGGGATGTTGAAGACAACACTGTACTGCAAGGAAGTGGAGTTTGGAAAGGAATACAGAAGATGATCGAAGTACGTTTGTGGTGGAAGATATATATGTCTACTCTAGAAATCAGAAATGGCAACTCCACTATATTCTAGTGGAGTGAATCATAAGGATAATGGTGTTAGTAAATGCAATAAAAGTGAATGCTAAGAGAATGACACATGTGATGAAATACCATGTCAGTTAACTGAAGTCATTTTTTCCTTTCTCCTGAATGAAGTTAACACAAATCTGTGGATCTGTAGTGATCTACACTACAAATTAGTACAAAAACAACTCGGAATCTCCAAGGATAGAGATTAGACTTGCGAGAGAAGCGAATTTGGGAGAGAAAAGTAGATTTAGATTCACAATTCTTCATGACTCTGAAAGAGTCAATTACAGGCAAATATAATCCACACACAATGCACACCAGGAAGGCACGTGCGGGAGATACAAAACTTCAACTGAAAAAAACTAACCCCACTAGCAGGGGTGCCCTAAGCAATAAATCAGGTAGCCTTTAGTACACAGAAGCTAAAACAAAAACACACAAGCAGGAAGGTTTATGACAATTCCCTCTCCTTCTTAAGATTCTTGTCCTCAAGAATCAGCTTTGGAAATTGTAATTCCATATAATGCCTGTCCTCCCAAGTAGCTTCATCAACTGCAATCCCTTCCCATTGGACAAGGATTTGAGGAAGAATCTTCATTTTAAGCTCCCCTTGTTTGGTTGTGGTTGGAAGGGTTGTTTGAGGCATAAGTCCAACCCCTGACTTAGGTTTGAGCTGAGACACATGGAATGTTGGGTGAATCTTGGACCCCTATGGTAACTTCAATCTATATGCCACCTTTCCAACCTTCTCTTCTATTTGATAAGGTCCAAAACATTTAGCAGAGAGTTTTAAATTTCTCCTCACCTGAACTGAGGACTGTCTGTAAGGTTGTAAGCACAAATACACCCAATCCCCCACCTCAAATGACCTTTCTGTCCTCTTTTTGTCATCCTGAGTCTTGATTATGTGTTGTGCCATCTCCAAAGATTCTTTCAACAGTGATCTCATGACTTGCCTCTGTTCAAGATAATTTTCCACTGCAACATTAACTCATTGCTTTGAGGTGGAGATCCCAAACTGGGGAGGTGCATATCCGAACAAGGCTTCAAAAGGGGAGAGCTTCAGGCATGTATGATAGATGGAGTTATACCACCATTGATCCATGGCTATCCATGACACCCACTTTCTTGGCTTGAAACTGGTCATGCACCTTAGATATGACTTTGGGCAAGCATTTACCCTTTTAGTCTACCCATTAGTCCGAGGATGATAGGTAGTACTCAAATGTAAAGCTGTCCCCAGTCTAGTAAATAAGGCCTGCCAAAAGTTACTTACAAACACATCATCTCTATATGAAACTATGGACATAAGGAGACCATGCAATTTGTAAATATTATCCATATATACCTTGGCTACAAATGAAGAAGTGTAAGGGTGACTCAGTGCAAAAAATGGATGAACTTTGTAAACCTGTCTACCACCACCAATATTACCTCCCTTCCTTCAGATTTTTGCAATCCAGTTATTAAGTCCATGCTAATATGCTCCCATGCTTCTCCTGGTACTGGAAGTGGCTGAAGCAAGCTATCTGGTGCAGTGTTAAATCCCCTATGCTGCTGATAGACTTCACAAGTGCTCACCACCTCTTTAATGTCCTTTTTCATACCTTCCCAAAAGAAGTAAAGTTTGGCTCTTTGGTAGGTAGCTTGAATTCCAGAATAACCCCCTATACATGATGAGTGACTTGAGTAAATGACCCTCTGCCTTAGACCTCCTCCTTGGCCAATGTAAATCCTTCCCTTATACCTTATTAACCCTTGCTGATAATTAAAATCACTCTCCTTGGGTTCTTGCAAGGTGAGCTGTGGAATCATATTCTCAGCAACTTGGTCATTTTTGTAGCTTTCTTGTACCTCCATCAACCAATTTGGTTGCAAAAGAGTTAAACTCTGACAATGGGACTTCTCTTCCAACTGTACTCTTAATAGTGCATCATCTACCAAGTGAACCCTTTTTGTACTTCAGCTCATAGTCATACCCCAAAAGTTTGGCTAACCATTTCTGCTGCAGTAAAGAGTGCACCTTATACTCCATGAAATAAAGTATCTGATCCTTTGATGGTCAGTGTAAATTATCAATTTGTTTCTCAATAAATAGGACCTCCATTTGGTCACTACCATCACCACCGCCATTATCTCCTTTTCATATGTTGACATAGAAAAAAAACTTGGTCCCATGCCTTTGCTGTAATATGTTATGGCTCTACCATCTTGCATCAACACTGCCCATACTCCTGTGTCACAAGCATCAGTGGACAACTCAAATTGTTTTTTAAAGTCTGGTAATACCAGTACTGGGTGGTTGTAACTTCCTTCTTGAGTCTCTCAAAGGCTCCTTGAGCTTATTTTCTCCATTGGAAGCTATTCTTCTTCAATAATTCTGTAAGAGGTTTAGCAATAACCCCATAATTCTTTACAAACCTTCTATAATAACATGTTAATCCCAGAAAACCTCTTAAGTCGTTGATAGTCCTTAGAGTAGGCCACTTGATCATGCTGTCAATTTTTGTTGGGTCTGCAGCTACTCCTTCCCCTAAATTAATGTTCCCCAAGTATTCTAATTGATCATGGCCAAAGGAACATTTACTAAGCTTTGGAAATAATGAGTGGTCCTTGAAAGTTGCTAGAGTAAGTTGTAGATGTTGTAAGTGAGACTCCATGTTTGGGCTGTAGACC
Organism: Papaver bracteatum; assembly: GCA_023529315.1. Taxonomy (NCBI): domain Eukaryota; kingdom Viridiplantae; phylum Streptophyta; class Magnoliopsida; order Ranunculales; family Papaveraceae; genus Papaver; species Papaver bracteatum. Next base: position 70,499 of record JAJJWX010003234.1, on the reverse strand, counting down.
AATATGTCATCAAAGAAAACCGGAATGAACTTCCTTAAGTATGTTATGAACACATCATTCATAAGTGCTTGGAAACTAGCTGGTGCATTTGTCAGTTCAAATGGCATGACCAAGAACTCATAGTGACCTTGGTGTGTGTTGAATGCTTTTTTCTGAGTATCAGCTGGATAAACCCTTATTTGATGGAACCCTTCCCTCAAATCTATCTTGGTGAAGACCTTAGCACCTTTAAGCGCATACAAAAGCTCTTCAATAACAGGAATGCGGTATTTGTCTTTAACAGTTAACTCATTCACCTTCTTGTAGTCTACACAAAACCTCCAACTGCCATCCTTATTTTTGACTAACAATATAGGTGAAGAGAAATGGTTGTTGCTAGGCTTAATCACCCCAAACTTCAGCATTTATTTTACCAACTTCTCAACATCTTCCTTTTGGACATAAGGTATTCTATAAGGTCTCTGATTTGGAGGTGTGGCATTAGGGTGTAAGGGTATGTGGTGGTCATGGAGCCTTTGAGGGGGTAAAAAAGTAGGTTCTTGAAATATGCTAGAATAGGTTGAGAGAAGAGTTTTAAGAACCTCATGGTTTTGTGGATGTATCTCTTCAGCTGTAATAAAGAACAGCTGTCCCATAATCCCATGAGTGCTCTTCTTTATGAACTTATGACATGCTTTAGCAGTTATAACAAAATTTATTACTTCCTCACCATTGCCCTTCAACTCAATATTACTCCCATCTTTCATGAATGAAATAGTAAGTTTAGTGAAATCAAACTGAATGGGGCTGACATTTCTCATCCAGTCTACACCTAGAACCATGTCACAACCACCCAGGGATAAGAGTCTTACATCTGAAGTAAAGTGATGACCCTGCATACTCCAAGAGAACTGTGGGAATTTAGCATCACTAATTAACTTATTGCCATTAGCCACAACACATGGAAGAGAAGCTATGGGATCAACCAAAGTTGAACTCAGTCTTGCCACTTTAGGGTATAAGAAACTGTGGGTACTCCCACTATCAATTAGAATGGTAAACCTTCTCTTATTCTTTGTGATCCCTTGAATTTCGATAGTATTATGAGACACATTACCATAGAGGGCATGTAAATATATTTCTACATCTTCTTCCAGTTTTTGGATCAGTGAAACACTTTCTGGTGAGTCCCCTCCAGAGCTAGATGCCTCTTCTTCTTCTCCCATCAGCATGTAAATATGTTGTTTAATACATTTATGGCCCTTCTGGAATACTTCATCAAAGTTATAGCAGAGTCCTTTCTCCCTTCTTGCCCTCATCTCTGCATATGTTAACTTCTTAATGGGGGGAAGTGTGGGCTCAAATTCCCTTTTGGAGATGGTGAATTTGATTTAGGGGTAGTGATAAAGCTCCTAGAACTTCTTCTACCCAATGACAGTGGAGGAAGTTTGGAAACAAACTTAGCCTTCTTAGCTATTTTTTCAAGTAAGGCTTCCGGCATCCTAGCCAAATAGATTGCCTGATTCAGAGAGGATAGAGAGAGCATTTGTACTGCCATCCAAATATCCTCCTTTAAGCCACTTATGAAGCTAGATGTGAAATATGACTCAGTTAAATTTGGGTTCTTAGCAATCGTGAGGGCCTTAAGTTCCTCAAATAATTCTTGATATATACTCAAGTACAGTACCCTCTTGAAATAATTTATTGAATTCTCCCACTATGTCATCATGGCCTAGCTCCTGAAATCTAAAATTCACCTCAGTGCAAAACTCTTCCCACAATATCAATTCCTTATTCACTTGCACTAGGCCAAATGTTTGATTTGGTTACGGTTGGGAATTTTATACCATGACGGTTTTGGAGAAAAGCGTCACGATACATTTATAGGTGACAGTTCTCTGATAGAACTGTCATGAATTACCATTAAGAATCATGACGGTTGTTAAAACTGTCATAGATACTACTTATTGTGACGGTGAATGAGATAATATGTTACCATAGACCTACCATACAGTGACGGTTACAAACGGTCATGTATACTTGTTAATATGACGATTAAGTAATAAACCGCCTCAATAGCTCATAAAATATAACGACGGTTTGGTGATAAAGTATCACAATAACTTATTATATAAACTATCACTGGGTCATATTAAAACTTATAATTTTTTCCTCCATAATCCAATCTAGCTTCCTCTTTCATGGTTTATATTGAATGATACGCGTGTAAACTGCAGTGTAGCATTGTAGCATGCTTTTTTTATTGTTTCTTACGAACATATACGTGTCTAGTGCAGCTAGCAGCGTAGCAACAAAATTTCAACAAATGTCCAACTATCCCACGTGCTTTGTGAAGTCAACAAAAGTACAAACTATAAAATAAAATTAAAAGAGAGGAATAGGGTTATCGATCCTTCCATCTTCTGTATTACTGTCTCTCTCTTTTTCATCTCTCTGTAAGAAGAAGGAAATTTTTTATCTACTTTTTTATCTTTTTTCTCCCTTTTCTTGTGGCCAAATTCCGTGTTGTAACTTGTACGTAGTTTTTCTTTTGATTCTTGTATTATCAACTATATAGTTAAATCTTGATGTGGTTGTGTTTGATTTTTGATTTGAAGAAATGGGTTTGTGATTTGTAACTTGTACGTAGTTTTTCTTTTGATTCTTGTATTATCAACTATATAATTAAATCTTGATGTGGTTGTGTTTGATTTTTGATTTGAAGAAATGGGTTTGTGATTTGATTTTTGGCTTGAGGAAGAATGAGATTTGTTCTTATATTATTATCTTTTTCATAGATTTTGTAATTAATTCCTCTTTTTCCAAGAGAATACTGAAGATTCACATGAAATTGGAAGAAACAGTATAGGTTTGTTTAGGAACTTTTTAGTTTTTTTTTACCGTATCGACCCATCAATCAATGATTCAATATAGAATGAGATCTGTTCTAATGTTCCTCCATCAATCACAAATTAATTGACCAAATCACAAAATTTCCCATCCGGAAAGTTTGTTAGTCCTCTTGTTACGATTTTTTTTTTTTTTTTTTGATTTCTCTTTTATAGCAATAAAGATTCAAAATTACGGGAACCCCAAACTGAAAAACCCACAATTTTTTGAAGCTCAGAAACACAAATCGAGTCATACAAAGACAACCCAAGTAAGCTTGATTTCTTTAATTGATACTGTTTGACGGTGATTTATTTTTCCTTTACCCTGCAGCCTAGTTTAATTCCAATGAGTTTCATCTACCAATCAAGATCTGGCTACGACCCAAAAGGTAAAGTTTGAAACTTCGTTTGCAGAAACTTTTCTGAAATCCCCTTATCCAATAGAATGTATGCCTATTTCTTGTCCAGATAGATTTGTTGAACCTACAAAAGTCCAGTTCGTTATTCGTAGTTTTATCTGGTCGTATATTTCACTATTTCAGGCGAGATGACTTTTGTTGTCTTGACAAAGATTGATATCATGGGTAGGGATACTGACGTTGATGTAAGTTAATTACTTTCCTGCAGTTCGTTGTTATGTACTGCACTAGCAACACTTTTATGGCTGGATACGTTCTTCTCTTTGCTAACAAGAAATTTGTCGACAATCAAAGGCCTAAGTTCCACTTCTCAAGGCATTAAACTTTAGTTTGGAGTAATATAGTTCTCAGTATTTTCTCTGTGAGTGTCATCTAGACTTTAGGTTGAGTTTTTCAATTTGTTGTTTTAATATCGAATTCCTAGGAAAACTAAGTAAACTATAGACTGTATGAGTAAATTTGATGGTCGTTGATCATTTTGCAGAAGTGACTAATGTTATCATTCCAATTTGAATCCAGCTTTGTTGAATTAACTTCAAGCACCTCTAGTTTCAGGTTTGTGCTGTTTATCAAGGTGGAAGTAGGTGACCGGGCATGGGCTGTTTCCATTGAATGGGATTACAAATTTGTGCCGAAAAATAAGGCGTCATTAGGGGGCGACTATTAGTTGAGTTTTAAAAATTACAAAAAATTTCGAAGTCAAAAAGCCGCTAATCAAGGAGCTAAAGTGGTGATTAAACAATCGGATATTTTGACTCCACTAATCACAATGTTCCTTGGTCATATAACAAAAAAAAAATGATGCCACTAATTCTCAACATGAAAGTGACGATGGGATGGAAAATGTAGGCCATACGATACTTATTTATTTTGAAAGGAATATATATTTTCATACACTTATAAAACCCACCAATTATGACAGTTATGGAAGGACAACGTCACCTAGCAACAGATGCCATGAAAGTTTTCTATAGAATAGTCACCGTAATAATGTTAAGTGACGGTTTTTAAAGAAGAAAAAGTTTTCTATAGAATAGATACATAAATTGACAGTTGTATAAGAAAACCGTTAGAAATATTATTTATGCTGATGCTTTTCAACATTATAATGACGGGATGCTTTTCAACATTATAATGACGGTTTGTGGGGGAAAAAGTCACCATAACATCGTTAAGGTGGCGTTCTCAATAAAAAACCGTCGTGGATGTCTGTTACAATGACGGTTTAATATACTTCATGACAGTTTTGAAGGCTAATTGGTGACAGTTATGTGACAGTTCATAAGCGTCAGTATAAGATAACCCCTACGGTGACATCGACATTGGTGACACTTTCAAATTTCACCTGAACCGTCATGGAATCGATACAGTGACAGTTTTGAAATGTCACCTATGTTGATATTTGGCCTAGTGTTGGTAATCCTGGTACCACACATCAGCTCTACCATCTAGATATATGGAATACATCATTACCTTCTGTTCCTCATCCATAACATTTAACTGAAAGAATTTATTGAACTTTCTAATCCAAGACCTAGGGTTAGTCCCAACAAATATAGGAAAATATATCTTTGATTTATGAGTATGTGAAACATGATTAATGAGAATATTTCTATTACCTTTAGTTTCAGGGCCCTTTTTACCAGTTTTGGTTGTTCGAATGACTAGAGTTTCTAGAAATCCTTCATCAGATTTGTGTTGATTTAGGACTTTATCCTATATTGAAGCCATATGAGTCTCAAACAATTTCCCAAGACATGCCACACTAGTGGATAATGGGTTTTAAACAACTTCCTGGGCTTTAATAAAACGACTTCCTTGGGCTGGTGGTAACTATAGGTGTTGTGAGACACAATTGTTTTCATGATAAAAATTGAACCTTTTGCATTCACAGTTGTTTTATAAAGGTGTATTTTCATAATAAACTATGGATGTATTATCGAGTAAAAGAATGACTGTAGGAGAAACTAGTTTCTATAGCACCCGGTTCTAGGCGTTAATACCCACATGTTTCTCTCTTTGGTAACTCATTCACAGAACAAGATCCCTTCTTGGGAAAAATATCCCCATCTTCTTCATCCGAAAATCAATAACTATGTACTTTAATCACCATAACAGTTCAATTTTCACAAGCTTTCTTATTATTTCGTTCTCATACTTGAATTCAATAAATCCTCAAAAAAAAAAAAAAAAAACCAGGTTGTTTATCACTAAATATAAATCAAAGACGAACCTCACTTCACATCACAGATCGAACTCACTTTCGTTCTCATACTTAATTTGAATTTTTTTGTGTCTGAAAACCTTGATTTAGTTTTTTTTTTTACTGAAGATTGTACAAATCTTGTTGGTACTCTTAAATTAGTTTTGTATATTTGAATTATGGGGTTTTTAAATCTGTTGTTGAATAAAGGGTTTTAATTTGATTTGGGTTTTTTGTTGTTGATGTTGCTTCAGGATTTTTTTCATCGATTTATGTTTCATCGATCTTGTTGGTACCCTGAACCATATCTCTCACAACTTAATAACTCTTTATGTTTCATCGATTTTTTTCTAAATCATAATAATTATTCGCTTGTGAATTAGGTTTTTCTTTCACTTCTTCTTCAAAGAGATCCATCACAAATGAAATTCTTAAACCTATAGTTTGAGATTTCTCTTAACCGAATCAGTATGAAGAAATCTAAGGTATCTAGGGTTCTTAAAGAGATCTTTGGGAAAGACTTACATATGTGTTTTATTTAATTTCTGTTTTTGATTCTCAGATTTGGGTTTTAGGGTTTCTATTCTGAAAAGTGGATATTTTTTCAGTTTTGTTGGTGTAGAAAAAGGGTTTTGAATCAATGGATTACTTCATGAGAAATAACTTCTAAGGTATACAAACATTATATCTTCCTCTGATTTCAATTTGTCAAATTAGGGATTTTAATTTTAACATGTTTTTCTTATTTGGAGTTCAAATTTGTAGATTAAGGAATTTTTATTGATTTCAATTGTTTATGTAGTTAGTAGACATTCAATTTTGGTATTGGTTTTCAGTTTTTCCCCTTTTTTCAGTAATGTGTTTTCTTGAATGGATGAAAGTTGTGCTTGAATGGGGATCTCCTGCCATTTTATTTGTATGTTGTTGTTTTTGTAGTGGTGGTGTTGTTAGATGGTTGTGGGTGTATGGTTATGGCCAGTGGTGGTAAATGTTCAGTGGTCTGTTTGATGATTTTCTCTCTCTTTTGCTCAGCTCATTAGGAATGATTGGAGTGACTGAAATAGAATGTTTAGTTCTGTTGGCGCTCCTAGTTCAGTTAACAGGATTGATAGAAATGGGAGATGGGGATGCTGCTTTTAAATTCAAAACTTCGTATTCTAGTGTGTGACTAATCATGAGGAATTTAGGTAATTGTGATGGAGTTAGATGCTTCTATGATACAACACTAGACCCTGAACAGGGAAAAGCTATAGAATTGCCGGAAGCTGTGTTATGGGCTCAAATAAAGAGATTTAGAAACCTACAAGAATTGAAGGGAAGTTAATCTCTTTTCCAAATGTATTTCTCACTACATCACCTTATGTTGCTGGATTTTTATCAGCCTGTTGACTTGTTGGATCGTTCTTCTAGGTAACGAGAACCACCTGTGGGGGACGATTTGTTTCTTGTATCAGTGAAACTAAGGTCTGATTACCCTTTTTTTTTTTTTTTGTTACTTGTGAGGTATCGCCTAACATGAAACTATTTTGGATGTTTCAGCATATGCAGATGTAGTGATGTGTGATCTTGGACTAAGTTCAGAGCTGAAGTTGACATATAATTCTGCACTAATGAAAGTTTTAGGGTGAGTGTAGTGACACTACTATCCATGTTTGTAAAGACTCTTCTGCTGATTTATCTAGATATTTGGTGTTCCGACTAATGGTGCATTAAAATTGATGTAAATTGGAGGAGAATAGTTTCTTGTGCCAAATGACTGCTCAAAGTAACCTCACTCTCACATCACATATCGAAACTCACTGTCTTAAATCATAGCTTCATCCTAACCCCTTCTAAAAATATTGTTGTTGATCAAGGTTAAAGAAGATAGTGATTTCTCATATTCATGATTTTTGAGTTTTTAAGTTTTCGGGATTTGCTAGTTTATAATACTGAATTTCCTTAACTTCAGTTTTTTGGGTGTTTGTTTGTGATTGTTGTAGGGAGATTGGGTGATGAATCTAGAATGCATGTTGAGGTGTTTGTGAATGGAGCGAAATCAAGCTTTCCTTATGGGTTCCATGTAAGTTCTGTTTGGTGGTGGTTTTAACTTGTAATTAGTTAATGTTCAAGCATGAAAACCTAAACCAGTGGTTTTACCTTGTAATTGGTTAACTTCAATTTGGTTAATGCCTTATGCAGACACTCCAGTAGTACTTATATCATATAAACCCAGTTGAGGCAGGTGAGATCTGGATGATAATGTAAGGAATGTCTCCCCATTATGAGTGGAACTAGGCTTGCAAATGGTATCTTTATTATTCTAGATAGACCAACCTTTTGGTTAGGTTGTATGAGTGGAACTCAATGACCTTTACAACTAGGCTTGCAGATGGTATCTTTATTATTCTAGTTCACCATTAGCATGTATATAAGTTTCTAATTCATAAAAGTGGCGTGAAACCAACACAGACAAGTTTATTTTGCAGTAAGGAGGAAGCTGGAATGAAGACTGCAAAATTTCCAGAAGAAAAATAGGTTCAGGATAGGCAACATCATGCTGATATGGAAGCGCGGAAAAATCAGGAAGAAAATCTTCAACAGTTAAAAACCCGCGATCAAGAGTTGGAGTCGCAGGTGGAACAAATGCAAGCAAGGCAGGAAAAGATCGTGGAATCCTTACGGAAGCAAAAGGAAGAGCGTGACAATGTAAAAAAGGATTTAAACAAGATGCAAGATGAACATCTGGAATCCAAGTTAGTTAACATCACCACTCTCCTTTATTTCAGATAACCAGGTATTATTATACTATACTCTATGCACTTTCTTACTGTGAATGCACATACTCCCCGTTATGCGGGCCTTTGTGTTGCTTGGTCTAGGGATGGTTTAGTTGGTCATACAACTTTTCATGGATGCATGACCAGAGTATTGTGCACCCACATGTAAAGTAGAAACAAAATAAGCTGCTAAGAATCTATCACTTGTCTCTTTCTTTTCTCTATAGATTTGTTAGGACTTCTGTTGTATTAAGAATATATCTTTTCACTCAGTCACTCAAAGAGTAAAAACTTCATATTGCAGGAATAAATATGAATCGTTGAAGGTAAAAATTAGTGAAGTAGAAAAAACGTTGCGTTATTTAAAGGCCGATAAGTACGAAAATGAACGCAATGTAAGATTGTCTCAAGCAGTCGAGACTCTCAAGCGCCTTTTTCCTGGAGTCCATGGGCGCATAACTGATCTTTGTAGACCTACCCAAGTCAAGTATAACCTTGTTGTTACTGTTGCCATGGGTAGATTTATGGATGTTGTCGTGGTTGAGGATGAACATACAGGAAAATAATGTATTAAGGTATGCAGCATCTGTGTTAGTTTGTATTTGGCTTTTGTTACTTTAAAGTGTTGCTTCCATCACAATTCTGCCTCGGAACAAAAGAGACGATGACTTGCAGCTTGGAACATAGCCTTTGTGTGCATAGGAGTGTTTCTCGTCACCTCTGCAGCTTCTTCAGCATAAAAGTTAAGCATTATATTTTTGTAATCGAGTTATTATTGTAAACAAATTTTGAATTTGGATTGAATGGTGAACTTTTTGTTATCAAATGAGCATTAAAGTTCAGTTTTGTGAATTTCAAATTTTATGCCAGTCAGAAATAAGTTGTGAATCAGATTTTCTAAATTATAATTAATTTCAAATTTCAGACCAGTCAAACTGGGATTCAGATGAATCAGATTTTTAAAAAGTATTCAGCCCATATAAAACCACTTCTCAAAACTGGCGATTAACTTTTATATTTTCTAATTTGAAACTTTAGAAACCACTGTGAATGTTAGTGTTATCAATTGACTGTCAGAGAAAGTCGTATTTTTAAAGATTTCAACTTCTGTGAGACACAGTCGTTTTGGAAAAAACCACTACCAGATTCCAACTGAGGAAAACAGTCGTTTTTGATGATAATACCTCTTGTCTTGGCAGTGATTTAACTTCCATTTTCCACTAGTGCTAGTAGCGCAGGAGATACTGACTGCTGAGATTCATCCATCTTCTTACGTAACTCTTTAAAACCTTCACTCTGCTCTTTGGATAATTCATTAAACCTTTTGTTGAGGGCATCAAATTCTTTTTGGGTTACTATTATTATACATGAACACTCGGGGCCGAGTGCTCTGATACCAATTGTAGCGATCTACACTACAAATTAGTACAGAAACAACTCGGAATTTCTAAGGATAGAGATTATACTTGGGAGAGAAAAGCAGATTTAGATTCACAATTTCTTCATGACTCTGAAAGAGTCAATTATAGGAAAATATAATCCACACACAATGCACACCAGGAAGGCACGTGTGGGAGATTTAAAACTTCAACTGAAAAAAACTAACCCCACTAGCAGGGGTGCCCTAAGCAATAAATCAGGTATCCTTTAGTACACAGAAGCTAAAACAAAAACACAGGCAGGTTTATGACAAAATCACCAATAACACAAAAGAAAATAAAATAAAAAACTAGTCTAAAAAGCCAACTTGTTAAAGTACAATAAAAAATCAATCAATAGGGACCAAGTATATGTCCAATTTTTATCCAGTCTCCAGATATATTTCCAACTTGTTAAACTAGTCTACATCAAGATCCAGACACATGAAAACCTAATTGTTATACGATATGACTAACGGATAAAAATCACCTAATAATTGATCAGAAAAATAATTATGATGTCATAATAAATAATATACTCTAATAGATCATAAGGTACCACTAGATTCTTTTATTTTTTCTGATATTTTGAAAGAAAAAACAAAAACAAGAAAACTGGAAAGAACAAGTGGTCAGCAAGTAGAGAGAAGAAGGGAGGAGGTGTTGGAGAAACCCACCATAGATCTTCCAAATCTTGGCGTGTTGTGCAAGTAAGTACTTCGCCAGATTATGAGCCCAAGAATTAGCATCTCGTTAAATGATAGCATGCACTGATCTGTTCTGAGAGCACAATGATGTCTTCAATAAGGTACGTACCACTAGATTGGAATATATGATCAGGATCACTAATATTGATTAGGAAACAGCAACATCAAAATAAAGAATAAAAGACAATATATGGAAGATTGAGGCATGATATTCATTAGCCTGCTTTGTCTATCAACACCATGGATATCATCCGTAATATTTATTAGGCGGATTGGCCATAGTCCAACAGAATTCTGCATCAGCAGATTGTAACCTTTTCCCTAAGGCGATGAAAGCAAATCAACCAAATCTAACAAAAACATGGAAACCATTCAATTCGATAATGCCAAAGAAGAGTACAACATATAAAACTAAAAATCCACGTGATGTACCAGAAAAATGTACCCAGATTCTTTCCGGTACCCACTGGCTCATAATTCACATTCACACCCCGCCATCTCCAACTTCCATTGTGCATAAATAGGAGACTCTATGGCCAGTTATTCCTTGTATCAATCTTTGGTAGCAACTAGTAAGAGGTTTGTTTTGCAGCTCTTCCTCCTCTTTACATCTCCATTCTGCCAACATATTTCTATTAATAGGTGATGCTTTTTATCTTCGCCACGTACCAAACACCGTACGTTCTATCTTGATATCAGTTTTTTCTCTGTTGTATGTTTGTGTTTTGTTTTCGCATATATGATTCTGATTTAGAACCACTGTCTGCTTATTTAACATCCAGGTAAGTAACTGATGGCGTCTAGCCAAAAAGGTAGCTCAAGCTCATCTTGGACATGGGAGGAAAATAAATCTTTTGAAATGGCCTTAGTCAAATATATCAAGGACACGCCTGACCGCTGGGAAAACATAGCCAATGCGGTGGGTGGGAAATCTTCCGAGGAAGTAGAGAGGCATTACAGAACCCTCAGAAAGGACATCCAGCTGATAGAGGCCGGTCAAGTCCCTTTACCAAATTATAGACCAGCTGGTTAAAGCAGGATCACGAAACTTTGGTGATGAAGAAGAGAGGTATTGTTAGATATTGACAAACATGTTGAGCATTACGAGGATGAGAATCAGTCTCATACGACTGTTCACAATTATTTTATTTTCCAGTATTTCTTGTTGTGTGTTTCTTTTCACCTCCTACTGTTACCAATAATTGTGGCTTCTCCTTCTACAATATTTCTAATGTAAAACTGCCTTACGCATTATCTACTTTTCTATGTCTCTGAGATCAAGTGATTATTCCAATTAAAAGGAAACAAACGTGTTTACAACAGCAGAATTTGCTGAATACATTGTACCAAAATACCCATGACATCACACATCATACGAATGCACCAAGAACATAACGATGAGCAAACTCAGCGTCAAATTTTAAAGGCGGTCTGCTTAAACTGTCTGTGTACACATATTTCATCATTTGCCACGTGTCAAAGGAATTACACGTGGAAGACGTACCACTCCTGAACATCAAGATATGATGCCACGTCCGAACACTCGAAGGGCACCCACCGCTCACACCTATCAATCTTCAGACAAATCCAACGATGGTGGATTAAGGAGCACAAGAAGAACAAGCTGCTGGGAAGTATCCTAGAAGACTGAGAGATCTGCTTTGCTCTATCCCAAGGAAGATCCAAGATCAAGGGTAGGGGTGAGTCTCGCTGACAGGGATGTGACAGGGGCTCCAAACAGCCGCCTAACGCGTGCAGGTCACCCCAACCACCCGCATTAAATGACACAAGCATAGGATACGTGTCAAACATCCTATGGAAAAGAAGGAGGCTGGTCTTCGTTTCAGAATAATACCGTTGGAAGGCGATGGGCCATGACGAATGTAACATCGAAACGACAAAGCTACCAAGACGATAAGAACAACTGCATTCTAAGAGAGGGACCCACAAAAAAAGCCTATAAATACCCCAACTCACCAAGGGAGAAGGGGTGGACCAATCTTAGGAAGAGAGGACTATAATTGAGGAGAGAGAGATTGTAAGAGTAAGTGTGAGTTTCATATTTAATCCCACTAGCTTCGTTCCCTACTCAGAGTCTTTCGACTTCCCATTGTAACCTCATAATATACATAATGAAAAACCAACCCCGTGGATGTAGACCTTAGTGCTGAACCACGTAAATCATTGCCTCACTTACATTCTGCATTTATAATCTTATAGTTTATGGACTGTGCAACATTTAACCCATCATAGACTCTTCTATGATGCGAGACGAGGACGAGCCCGAGGGTTCAGAGTCTCCTTTATATTTATCATATGCTGTTTTACATATGTCTCGATCATTAAAGTATTTTTAATCATATTGCGAATATGGTTTGTGGGCACGAAGACATCATCGTGGCTTCTGTGTTCACACTGTCAATTACAACATACAAGTGCTAAGAAATAGATGACACACATAATATCTAATGTGGATAACACAGTGCAAGTTTATTTAAAAAGGATACAAACTACAAAATTATGGAAGCATTCAAAAGCATGCTAACAGAGAGTGTATTGAGTCATGTTCTTGGTTTTTTAACATCTCAGTAAGTATGGGAAGCTCCGAAGAAAAGGTTCGCACCACAGACAAGGGATCACAAGAAGCACCTTTATAGGGAACTGCATAATCTTAGCAAAGGTATAATAATAAAACCATGCAACAAGATGATACGCAACAAGCTAAAATATTTTTCAAAAGTTAAAGGTATTTTTGATGTACTTGCAGCTTCTGGAAATCAAATCAATCAAGATCTTGAATATGAATTGAATCAGTCATATATATGATTCCATTGTAACATCCATCCATGAGCACTGTAGAGGAGATGGACATGGATACTTTCTATGCACATCTCTAAACTTTTGATATACACATGAAACAACAGTTGGCACTGTTTCAAAAATCACTAGCTAATGTTTTCGTAACTTAAAGTGGAACACCATCTCCAAGACCATATCAGCAAAGAAAAACAAGTTAACATATACGCGTCAACCTAATCGTCCTAATTCTGCGAACTGAACATTAAAACCCAACCGGCAAGGTCTGGTGTCTTACTAGGGGTAGTCACCCCCATTAGATGTGGTATCCGGCGGCTAAGCTGGTAGGTACTGTCTGTCCCTGGTTTATGAAACTTGTATTATCAGTGGAATTAAGAAACAAACTGTTGAATAAAATTGTTGGAAGGTGAATAAAAGTTGATTGGTATAAATCTTTTAATTTCAAAAAAGAAAATAACCAGTTTAAGAGTAAATTGAAAAGGATTCTTTCATGCCTCCAAGGAAAAGGTCAAAGGTTCATTGTCCTCCACATCTAGGATAACCATCAAGTTGTGATCCTGATAACACACCAGATGTATGAACCCTTAAGCTAGGAAAATCAGTCGAAGACGGCATAGTGCACTTAACAGAGATATCTTGTTTTGCACTTAACAAGAGATCTTAAGTTGGCTAGTTGTCTTAAGTTGAGTTTACTTGGAAATTGAGATGAGTGCACGGGGGTGGGTGGTAAGTACTGACCATTTTTGTTCTCCGATCATCGGAACAGTTGACATCAATGATATCTAACAATAGCGACATCCATGTCCCACACCTCTAAATTCATGGGGGTGGGTGGTACCAGTCCACTAGTCCAGTTTATATGGAGCACAATAATCGGCTTGATTCCCCCTATCTTGGTGAAATAGCGTCTAAGTTGATTTCTGATTATTTTGTTCTCCGATTATCAAAATACAATTTGCAGCGGCCATCCTTATAATTATCAGCTACCCTATATGTAAATCATAGATACCTGCAACCTTTGGAGAAATTACGCGACTATGATCAATATTATAATTACATTCCCGTGAATTTTCTTTTCATCTGTACGTTTACATACGGTTGGGACAACCCACCGTAAGCTTCCCTGAGGTTTAGTTTACCACCGTAAGGTGACTTGAGATTCTCCACAATGAGAAACATCACCGTAGATTCTCTTCTTGGTTTTCTTTCACTCGAGTTCAAACCCACTCCATAACTTGGCTTGTTCTCTTTTCTCACCGAGGAGATGTTTTCTCACTGGAAATTCTCGGAAACTCAAACTCATTCCATTGCCTGTCTCATACTCAACCAGTCATCCACTACTTTACTCGGCTGCACTTGAATGCCTAATATTAATAGCTTACGTTGATAGACAGTATTGTTAGAGCAGGACATGGAGAAGATCATTATGTTTGTAATAGTTTACATTAAATTCTTAGCACCAACTAAATGAGAAATTAGAAAATAAACTTATCAATAAACACCTGAGAGAGTAACTCAGCTGCTATATGAACAGGGCTGGCATATTTATCAGCAATAACCAGAACTTTAGATGGCCTGCAGACATGTCTATCAAAACCATTGCTTCACTGTTCTAGATCGAGGAAAATAAGAATGTGAGAGGTACATATAATCTTCAAGTAATAGTAATACGAATTCCACATCGATACAGATAATATGGAAGTTTTCAGTGCTTAAATATAGAACTATAAGAATACCTGAAGAATATGTTTTGCATGCAGCAGTGACATATTGATTTCCATGTCCAAATATTTTCTCCACCTACAAAGTAAAATAAAATGACCATTCGATCAGAATAGACTGGGAAAGAGGAACACCGCGTCAAACTTTTCACTAAACGGAATTCCTTAAATTTAATTAAAATGTTGGAACACTAGCTAGCACCTTAATTAGGACAAGACGAAGTCCCCCACGCCATGGCGAAGATCAATGTTGGATGTATTGCGGCCGTTTATTAGAAACATATAAATAAAAGAAGGTCGTGTGAATCCCAGATGATGCTGCAAAAAACACACACAAAACCTGTTCAGTTTAAAAAAGTATAAGGGCTGCGAATTTGAAAATACTACATCCAAAAAAACCGACATCAGTAAATTAACAGGCACTATGAAACTGACCACGAATAACACCTAAGAAACAACAACATAAGTAATGACTGAGAGTACCATTCAGCTGGCATTAAGAATAGCTAGGATTTGGATTATATATAGAAGTAGGCCTGTTCTGGACCCTCACTTTCGTTTCTAGGCCACTTTTTTATTTCTTACAAATCTAGGCCAATTAAACGGATTCCATCCAAATTCATTATCTCAGTCAATATCTCGTGGAGACTGGTCAATATCTCTTCACTTCAAAATCTCGTATAGCGAGATATCGCGGAGGTGCTTACATTACCAAAATATCCTTTCCGTACTGTGTCAGTAACAAAAGATGTTTTGGTGTTAGAGTTTTTGTCCATGGAGGTTTTGACTGATATTTTGAAGCCGACAGAAAATGGAAGGAAGAGATTGAGCAGTAACAATTGGAATTGGGGATGTATTCGGATATGTTCTTTCAGTGAAATTGATTAGTAAAACAAGAATAAAGGGTTTTGCTGGTGGATTGAAGTTTGGTTGGAAACATGAACATATAGGTGTTGATGCTGTTTCGTGAGAAGATGATGGAAAGGAAAATGGGTTCAGAGAAGGTAAGTGTATACATCGTTAGAGTTTGGCTAGTGATTTTGTGGTGATCAAAAAGAAATGAGTGGTTGTTGTTGAAGATGGTGATTCATTGGAAACGATGCTGATGCTGAGCTGTTTCAATAATGTTTAAGAATGATTGAATGGGTTGTATGATTGCAATTTCAGGGAAGGAGATTAATGGGTTTTGAGACAAACAACAACTACTGTGTGAACAAAAAAATGCACATCAGGTGTTTGTTCAAATGCCTGAATGGTTTGTTCACTATCAAGAGTCGTTAGTCTTGTCATGGCTCGAGGCAGTGGTGAATGAGTGAGTCTTGGATAGGATTCTGTAGCTGCCAAACATGAAGAAACTGAACTATTGGCCAGCTAACTATGGATCATATAGTTCTGAAGAACATATCAAAAGTGGCTTGAGACTGTGATCAGTATCTGGATGTGGTTTTGAGTTGAGTTTTGCCGAGAAGTGAGATGATTCAAAAAATGGTGTTAAGAATGGATGAGCCTAGATTACTTTTAATATGTGATTTAAGTTGAGAAAGTACAAGGCATAAATGGGTTCAAATCGTGGTGGTTTTGGTTACGGCATTGTCATGATTTCCCAGCCGGAAAAAAAAATAGTGAAGAACTTCAACATCTGTCATTGATTTTGGTAGCGATGAAAGGGGTTAAAATGAGGTTTTTGAAGTTCAGAGAAACAAGGAAGTTGGGTTATGGCTTGATTCAATTTTGAGAATGTCTAGGTAAGAGTTTTTAAGAGGGAAACCATGTGAAAAACTGAACCTATTGTCGTGGGAAGAAGAGTTATTCCTACTATTGATGTTTGAAGAGATTAATGTGCATTTTATAGGTTTGAATGAATTAGAAATGAGATTTATTGTGGAATTAAATTACATTGTAGGGAATGAGATAGAATTTGGTCTTAAAAATCAAGTGAGAGTTCATCTATGAAGGATCAGAAAAACGCACACGAGGTGCTTGTTAAAATGCCTGAACCGCGCAACTCTAGTTTTAGCCTCAACTGAAGTAGCTTTTCCGTCGATATTGCAGATGAACAGAAGAGATATAGAGGTGAATAGAATTTATACAAGATTAGGGAACATGGTCTCTATCTGATTTGAACTTTCAGCAAGGGAATTGAGCTATAAAAGAAGAACACAGCTGAAGAAAGAGAACTCCCAGTTCACGGTAGAGAACAAAACAGCAAGCGAGCGGACCTTTCTTTACTTCTTCTCCACCAAGCACGGAAGACACCCTCTCTACGACTGCTATCACCACATCCAACATAGAGGATCAAGGGAGATATGGTTAGATTATATGTTGTGCTTGATATATAATGGCTAGGTCAAGATATGGGTGTTTCTGCTAGTTATGGGTTTGATGAATTATTGGCCATGGCGCTTACACATTTGCAACTCGGACCAACCGTACGAGTCAGGCTAGATAACCCGGTCTGATATGAAAAATATAGTGACTTAAACCAACGATTCAAAGGATTATTTGGTCTTTTTATGGTCACCTAACTGGGCTAACTTTCCGTCCATAGTTTTTGGTCAAAACTAGCCTAGTTATGTAAGAAATAAAAAAAATTGCCTAGATTTGAAAAGCACCAAAAAAACAGGCCTATTTCTGTAAAAAGCCCCTAGGATTTCAAACATCAAAAACAAGATTTGTACTAAGCTAACCAACCTAAAACAGTTTACAGACTACCAACAACTATTTAAGTACAGAAATAACTATAATTTGGATGTAACACTTCAAATTTCATCAAAATGATAGAAGAAAAAATAAAGGATTCCTTCAAAATGTAACGACCGTTAAAGATGTTGTTATTGATATATATATATATATATATGAGCATCTCAATCTATGGGGTTTGACAGGAAGTAAGATATGCAACAATTGGAAGAGTATTAGGGGCACCGTTCATCTTCCTTGGCCAACATCTTCACAAAATAACTATGCATGAAAAAGAAATCCATACAAAACCCGATTAGAGATCATAGAATACTTTTCCCTGTTGAAAATAAATCTTGAACGAGGAAAATGGAGACAAGTCGATTCTCACACTTGAACTAATACATTTCAACTCTACACTAGCATGAAAATGCTATCCTTGGTTTCCCGGCTAAGCCTGGTTCGTAAATCCCAATAAAATGTTTATCTTTCACAGGATACAGTTGAAAAGAAACTGGAGTTGTAGAAATTATATATAAATATTCAATTGTTGTGGATTTTTTGAAAAGAAACTTTTGTTTTATAAATATTCAATTGTTGATCTTTGTTTTACAAGAAGAAAAAAAGTTCTTTCTATAGGAAAGCAAATTAGTGCGGTAGGTGTTTGAAGCTTTGAAGATAGCTTCCACAGATAAAATCGGCACAGGCCCTACCATATTTTTCGTATGAAATTCTTAAAAACCAAACAACCTGTTTGGTGAAAGGATCAAACTAGTTCTGGTTGAATGTGCATTTTTCTCTATGGTTAGAACTGTGATGACTAAGGATCAGCTGGCTGAGGATCCAGCATCGGGGACAAATAACAAATAAAAATAGGGGACCACTTGTTTACTTTGGGGCTGGCATCTTCTAAGATCACTTTCGGTTGGCATATATACTAGGCTATGCTACCATGAGGATGGCAACTAAAGAAAATGTCATGTGGTCGTTTGGTTCTATATGTGCTGAGCTCCAAAATTTGTTTTTTGTGGAAGAAGGTTTTAGAAAGGAATTCCATTGGAAAGGGGGAACTTGGGACGGAAGCATGATATTTCCTTATTTAGTTTTATAGTTTTACGTAGGAATAATAACTCCTTTTCAGAATAGAAGGCTTTGCTACTGTTGTTGAATCAACCTTCCACCTTCCACCAATTCCACCAATCACTCCTCCAATTACACCACCAACCTTTACCTAACATGGACTTCCTTGTATTCTACACCTACTCCACCAACCTTCACCTAACATGGACTTCCTTTTTTTCTTCATTTACCTACTCCATTATTTAATTAATGTAATTATTTAATTCTTGTAATGTTGGTTATAAATACCTCCCATTTTGGAGATAAAAAATAACAATTATTTTTGAGTTGAACCTTAAGTTTAACATGGTATCAGAGCTCCATGGTGAGTTGAGTGCTTCTTAGTAATAGTGAGTGCTTCGTTACTTCGATTGATCCTTCTTCCTACCGGCTTAAGGTTCTTTTTTTCTTTATACACTTATTGAAACAAGTAAGTTGTACTACCGATTTTATGATAAACTTGTTATGTTGAGTTTATGATTGTCCTTTTTAAATCCTACTTAAACTTGTTAATCCATTCATCTTGGACTAAGTAAGTTGTCTTTTCTTTGTTTTTTTGTTTCGTACAAACAGTTATCATCTTTGATCAAGATTTTTTTATTGAGTTTGTTTTTCTTATAAGGAAACCCTTGTTAAGTTTGTTTTCATATATTTGGTTGATTTGTCAAACTTAATTTCTCCAAGTGCAAGAGAAAAACTTGATTTGAATTTAAACTCTTACCGTTTTTACCGTTATAGGACTTGTTCCTCTTATTCGACTACTCATATAATTTTTAGCTACTAGCTAGTATCTAGTTGGTTTGTTTTTCGCCCCCCATAAACAGTTGTATACACAATCAGTTTCATTTGTCCCTTTTTTTAATCTCACTTAAAAAAAAAAAAAAAAAAAAAGCTTTCGCAAGCTGCTTGCGACCTGTATTCATACTTCATATAATTTCTTCTATAATCGTGATAATGTCTTCCGTTAAACGTTGTGTTTACTGTGGAGGCAATTCACACTTCGTGGAGAAATGTTTCAAGAAAATTGGCTATCCCCATTGGTGGGACGCCTATAAAATACAAATAAAGATCGACCAAAGAGGGGTAGATACATGTACTTCAATGATGACTACGACGACCGATACTCATTCTTCCGTGGTGGAATCTCATTCTTTGGTTAATCCGAACTTGTTTAAGCAATCAAGTAAGGTTGACGTCGCTTTACTTGCTACTGATTCTGGAAAAGATCATGGCTGGATTCTCGATTCTGGTGCTACGGGTCATATGACGTTCGATGCCTCTATTTTGAAAGATCCGTTCCTACCTACCTATACAACTATTTCCAACGCCAATGGTGTACCGTATCCGGTTACCGGAGCTGGGAGAGTTGATTTAACACCTTCCTTGTCCTTAGAACACACATTATTGGTTCCTTCTCTTTCAAATAATCTCTTGTCTACAGCGCAAGTAACCGCACAATTAAATTGTTTAGTACTAATCTACCCCACTTTCTGTCTTCTTCAGAATCTCGGCAACGGGGAGATAATTGGGCGAGGTACTAAGAGAGATGGTTTATATTACATCGTTGATGTTTGTGAAGGGAGATCTCTTTCATTAAAATGTCTTCTTATGTATCTAAAAATCGATCTTATCGTGGCAACGACAGTTAGGACATGCTTCTTTTGGATATTTGGAGCACTTGTTTCTGATTTTTTAAGTCTTGCAAACTGTGTCGGACTTTAAATGTGATACTTGCATTCTTGCGAAGAGTCATCGTACTACTTACCCAGATAGTTTCAGGTAGAAGATATGTCCCATTCGATTTGGTTCATTCTGATGTCTCGGGGACCTTCTCGTATTACTCTGTACTTCGATTTCGGTGGTTTGTTATCTTCATCGATGATTGTACTCGTATGACCCGGCTCTATTTAATGAAGAATAAAAGTGATGTGGATGATCGTTTCGCGCATTTCATAAAATGATTCGGACACAATTTTCGGCTAACTTAAAGGTCCTTCGTTCTGATAATGGTGGTGAGTATGTTAATGAAGTATTACAAGGATACTTTAGAGAACATGGAATTATTCATGAAAATAGTTGCCCATCAACGCCACAGCAAAATGGTGTGGCGGAAAGAAAAAATCGCCAGTTACTTGAAATTACGAGGGCATGCTTGATTGGGTCAAATATGAAGCCAAAATTATGGGAAGAAGCTATTACTAGTGCAGTATATCTTCTTAATCGAGTACCAACAAGTGTTTTAAAATTTCAGACACCTTTGGACAAATTGGCTTCGTTTGTAACAATACCTTCTCATCTTAAGCTTCCTCCATGAGTATTCGGTTGTGTTGTTTTTGTACATCTAAAACATCTACGTACAAAGTTAGATCCTTGTGCTATCAAATGTGTTTTTATTGGTTATCATCCATTCCAGAATAAGGGTTATAGGTGTTATCATCCTCAAAGTCATAAATTTTATGTTACTATGGATGTCACCTTTTCTCGAAGAACGAAATGTTTTACTCATCCGATGTATCTCGATTCTCCTCTCGTGAGAGAGTGTTATTGAAGAGTTGAATTGGATGGATTTGTTTCCGACTAATAGTGAAATAAATATGACAAAGAAATGAAACAAGCATAAGTACACATCCAACCGTCGGTAGTTCAAGAATTGATGACATACAAGTCATGGAGCTGGTTCAAGAGTTCGATATTCCTGCTTTCGAAATTGACACCCTTGCTCTTGAAGATCCATCTCTCTTCATCAACAGTACCTACATCTAATTGTCCTCCAGCCATGTGCCGATGTCCCCAGGTAAGCATAGATTGTTCGATTAATACTAATGATACTTGTGAACTACGACACCGACAGTACATTTGCCACCAAAGAGTAATCGTGGAGTTCCACCCGATCGTTTTTCACCTCGAAGCATTAAGGAAGGTGAAATACCCTATTGCGAATTACGTGTCAACTCATAGATTATCAAAGGAGGGAAAAGCGTTTGTCAGTAAATGGCGATGTTACTATTACCCTGAACAAGAGAAGAAGCACTATCTAATCCGAAATGGGCTGGTCCTATGAAAGAGGAGATGGTGGCACATGAAGAAAATGGTACATGGGATATAGTCTCACTATCAAAAGGAAAGAAACCAGTTGGTTGCAGGTGGGTATATACTATCAAGCATAATCCAGATGGCTCTATTGATAGGTATAAAGCAAGACTTGTGGCTAAAGGGTTTACCCAGACTTATGGTATTAATTATCAGGAGACGTTTGCTCTGTTGCAAAAATCAACACTATTCGAGTATTATTGTCTTTGGCAGCAAATCTAGGCTGGCCTCTACAACAAGTGATGATGTAAAAAATGCTATTTTACATGGTGACTTGCAAGAAGAAGTCTACATGACACTACCTCCAGGTTATAATGCTCCAAACAATGCTAATGTTGTGTGTAAGTTAAAGAAGGCTTTATATGGTTTGAAACAATCTCCCGCAGCATGGTTTGGTAGATTTCGCATTGCAATGAAGAAGTTTGGGTATATACGAGTAATGCTGATCATACCTTGTTCCTTAAAGAGTAGGTGACAAGGTCACTGCTCTTATTATCTATGTAGATGATATGGTGGTAACAGAAATGACCCCTCAAGAGATGAGTAATCCGAAAAATTTCTTGTATTCTGAGTTTGATATGAAAGATTTGGGTGGACTTAAGTACTTCTTTGGTATTGAAGTTAATCGATCCGAAAGGAAATTTTCTTGTGTCAAATAAAATATGTGATTGATTTGTTGAAGGAAACTGGTATGACTGGTTGTACGCCAATTGGGTCTCCTATGGAACAAAATCATGGTCTTGAAGAATGTTCTGATCAAATACCAACAGACAAAGGACAATATCATAGGTTAGTTGGTCACTTGATTTATCTTTCTCATACAAGGCAAGATATTGCTTATGATGTAAGTGTTGTAAGCAGATTTATGCATAATCCGGGTCAGCAACACATGGATGCGATAATTCAGGATACTAAGATATTTGAAGTCCGCACCAGGCAGAGGTTTGATGTTTTCAAAACATGGACATCTTGATGTATCAGTTACACTGACTCAGACTGGGGAGGTAAAGGTGACAGGAGAAGATCAACATCTCGGGTATGTTACCTTTGTTGGAGGAAATTTAGTGACATGGAAATCTAAGAAACAACATGTTGTTTCCTTATCCAAAGGCTTTGATAATATGAGCAATGGTAAAAAGCATTTGTGAATTGTTATGGTTGAAAAGGCTTATGGGAGAGCTTGGTTTCCCATCCGAAAAACCTATGAAGTTGTTTTGTGATAATCAGGTCAAGAATCAAAATTGGAGAGAATCCTATGCAACATGATCGAACGAAGCACGTGGAAATTGATAGGAACTTCATTTATGAGAAACTTGAAGAAAAAATTATTGAAGTACCATATGTCCAACATGGACTTCCTTTTTTTCCTCATTTACCTACTCCATTATTTAATTAATGTAATTATTTAATTCTTGTAATGTTGGTTATAAATACCTCCCATTTTGGAGATAAAGAATAACAATTATTTTTGAGTTGAACCTTAAGTTTAACAACTGTTCCTTTGTATTTTTATGCCTCCTCGGCATCAAGTTATCAATTTTAACCCCCTTTTTCAAAAAATGAATAGAAGGTCTAATGTTGATTCGAAATAGGGTTCGGCCGCCGTATAACTGCTTAGGCCAAGCTAGCCAATGAAATCAGAGTTAAGTTTTTATAAGGCGGCATAGTTTTTCCTATATATATAACACAAGGTATTTCATGCCCGTGCAGATGCACGGGCTAGGTATCTGAATTAATGAAATCACCACCACATTTTGCTTCACAGGCTATTAGTTCTCTCTACAAATACCATTTAGTCTCAAAATATATTAACTATATGGTGGAAGAGTTGGTCTGTGTGTCCGTGCTTGTTCTATAGAGAAACTTTTATTTTCATCTTTGCAATGGATGCTTGTTTTGCCATGAGTATGTATTCTCCCCATGTCCAAATGAAGTGATCGCACTTCCACAATTCTTATGTATTATCCCGATGTTTATGCTTACGGAGGAAAGATCTGGTTGTGTATTCTCCCATATAATCTTCTTTGTCATGTTGGTGGATATCATTTTAAAGTTCACGAGTTTTAATATGAAAAGTCCCTCGAGTTTTAGTTTAAATCAAACGTGACTGAAATTGTTGACATGTTATATTATGTTTAGGTCTTCTTTTTTTAACACAATGTTAGCTGGCTTTAAAAGCCATTAAATTTTTAGTCGTCAAGGTAACAGTACTCAAAAATTCATAATCAAAGACTCCAAATTTCTTCCCATAATATTCACAAAGATTGATTTTCTCTTTTGGTTCAACTTCAACCACAAAATTGAAAAACCGTGCTTCAATTTCCATCTGAGAAAGAAGAAGTGAGGTTAGATGAAACATTCGATGTGATTCTCAATGATGCATTTAAGTGTGGTGTGTTCCAAGAGGATTTCATCTTTTTATCCAACACTGCTAATTATATTTAAATGATAACCAACACTGCTAATTATGAAGACATTTTCAAGACACCCATCGATCAGGTACATCTTTTGTCATGTCTCCCCACAAAGTCATTTCAAGATCTCCTCCTTTATAATCAGAAATCCCTTTATAATCATGGCCGGTCCTGCATCTTTTGAGGCCTAATGCAAGAATTTTTTTGTGGCCCCTTGTAAATCCATTTTGTCCATACAAATAATCAAGATAGCAAGTTACTGTACTGGTATCTATTTCTTTTTGTTTATGTTTCTGTACTGGTTCTTCTAAAAGAACCTATTACAGTCTCAGTGGACCTGAATTGAATTTCTTGAGATCATTATTATCAATTTCCGCAAGCCGAGCTATTAATTGATGAATGTGAAAATATCACTGGTTACTAGCACCGTATTCCTTCCTTAGTATGAGCTTAATAATATATTTGTCTTGATGCCTAGTTTCTAAATGTACATAGACCAAGGCTAATTTGATGCCTAACTTGTAAACGTACACCAACTAAGGCTAATTGGACGTCTTATCTAGCTCACTTTACTATATTGATGCCTTAACTAGCAAAATTTAACTTAAACTTGTGAATTCCATTTGATTTAAATCGATCTCTAATGTACCGACTAGAAAACAAACAAACTAGTCTAAGCCTAAAGAATTATCACTAATGACAAATTTCAAGCCCAAAGCTCTTTAATTAATGTATAATCTAAGTATCTATTATTGGTTCACACAACAATAAGGAAAAAATAAATCAACAACGGAAAGCGAATTTCAACTTTCGATTAACAAATTAACCAAATCCTTCAAACTTGGTTTAACCTAATAGCTAATTAAGAATATACGAAAATAAACAAGCAAATATTATGAAAGGACACAAAGAAGATTTACCTTACCCATGGAAAGATTGTGATTGAATCTAGCGACTATTATGATCTTTTATTCTCCCTTTTCCTTTCATACTTTTATGGTTAATCAGGAGAAAAAAAGAATGAAAAAAAACTAATTAACCTAAGGAGAAGTTAGATTTTGTGGCCTCCTCCCATCTGTGGCCTCAAGCAAGGCTTTCCTTGCTTTAATGGGAGGGCCGACTCTATTTATAATGTATTAACTAAATGGCATCTTCTATTACCTTGTTTTTATAAACTTTGAATCTCTTTTTATCTGTTTGGATAACATTTTGGTTGGTGATGATTTCCTTTTCCTTAGTTAGCCCTTTGCAACTACAACAAATTTGTTGATATTAGTGTTTGTAAAACAAAACATCAAAACAAGAAATATCATGTGAAAATGCACTGCAGGTTACCTGTTGATTATGTGTCGTTTTCATCTCGACCCTTTTTTCGTTAAATCCTCAATTGAGAAGTTATGTCTTTGAGACTTTGAGTACACTTATATTTCAATTTTAATATAGACGAAAAGAACTAAAGATTAAATCAGTGTAATTCTTACATATTTGCTATCTATAATCACGCTTAGGTTTATAACTTTCCTACATTGTATTTTTTGTTGCAATCCATAGCGACTTGCAATGCCGATCCTTATTTTCCCACAACACATGTTTTTGTTTAGTTGCTTCAGAGTTAAGCATGGTAGAAACACTCCAATAAGAGATGTGTCTGTTTAAATAAGTTCTCTCTTTCATCGTATCCTAAAGAACTACATGTATTAGTGACTGGTTGGACACTTTGGAATGATTCACAGTATATTTAACGGAAAGCCACTTTAGTACATGGTTTTCTATTGAAGCATCATAACCCAATACCTGTACTCTCAATTGTACAAATGAATTTGATAATTTTTTGACTGCCACCTTCATTTAATTTTGTTCTGGTTATCTGTCGATCTGTTTCTCCCATTTGCAAATCTCTGTACTCAAAATGTAGTCGTGAAACATAAGGCAGTTACAAAGAATTTGGAGGTGAAGATTGATAAAGAATTAAAGATTGTGATCAACTAAAAGAGTCATACCGCACTCTAAATTATGTTCCGCGAAGATGGGTTTCTTGGCATGCATGTAGTATCTCCTTTCTTTCTGATCTTCTTACGCTTGATCTCTTTATGTCAGATAATAGTTAAGCGAAGAAGTTTCCCAACAGATTTAACCGGAACCCGTAATAATTCAGACGTCCTTTTTGGCTTGAAGATTATTTTTTTCCCAACCTAAATTGAATGATTTCTATCTATCCTTTTGAACTGTTGGTGTCCTCTCGGTCCAAACAATAGTAGAATATATACATAAACTTTTAAACGATCGTGTCTTTTGGTTAATCCTGAATGGGTTTTTTTCCCAAAACACACACCTATTTGTCAACAGACACTTCCGATGACAATGTATTTGAATGCCGATGTGGCTCTTATGGTGCGCTGACGTGTCTCTATAATAATTCAGAATTCTTGAGCATGAATTTGGTGCTGACACATCAGCATAAGTATTCTCCTTTATATAAAGAAGTATTGAAATAATTCAGAATTCTTGAGCATGAATTTGGTGCTGACACATCAGCATAAGTATTCTCCTTTATATAAAGAAGTATTGATTGTTTCATGGTTCCGTATAAAGAATATAACATCACCTCCTCATAAGTTTTCAGAGAGATCTTTCAAGAAAACGAAAGAGAAGAACTCTGAGAAAACCTCAAGAAAGTAAGATGCAATGGCAGTAGAAGTACCCTTTAGGAGCCGAGCATTATAATCTGTTTGAAGAAATGGGTAGCGGAGCTACTGCAACAATTTATCGTGCAGTTTGTATTCCGACACAAGAAACTGTTGCAGTCAAAGTGTTGGATTCCGAAAAGGAGAAAAGTGAATTGTCTAACATCGCTCATGAATCACAAACCATGATTTTGAAGGATCAGCCAAATCTCTTGAAGGCGCACTGTACGTTCGTTACAGATCATTATCTGTGGGTTGTTATGCCATTCATGGCTGCTGGTTCATGTCAACATATCATGAAGTCAGCTTTTCCAGATGGATTCGAAGAAGCTGTGATCGCTACCATTTTATGTGAAGTTTTGAAAGGATTAGTGAACATACACCAACATGGGGACATACATCGAGATGTCAAGGCAGGCAATATTTTAATGGATTCACGCGGTGCAGTAAAGCTTTGTGATTTTGGTGCTTCTGCAAGCCTTTTTGATGCAGGAAAGAGGCTACATGGAAGAAACACTTTTACGGGAACACCCTGCTGGATGGCACCTGAGGTTCTGGAGGGAAATGAATACGACTTTAAGGCGACATCTGGTCTTTTGGCATCACAGCGTTGGAACTTGCGCACGGGCATGCCCCGTACTCTGAATTTCCTCCGATGAAGATTTTTGTGAAGACTATACGAGATGCACCTCCTAGTCTTGATCATAGCAAAAGGGACAAGAAGTTCTCAAGGTATTTCCGAAAAATGATTGAGAAGTGCTTGGTGAAAGACCCTCATAAGCGTTCTTCAGCAAAAGAGTTATTAAAGCATCCCTTCTTCAAGAAATCTCGGTCCAGTGAGTATCTTACACGTACACCGCTAAAAGAGCTATCTAGTCTGGGGGATACTGCTAAAGAATTAAAGATAAAAGAATGCATGGTTATACAAAAGAAATTGGCAGAAGTGGAAAGGGGAGAATTACCATGATACAGGATGAGCGGTTGGAATTTCGACGTCGAAACTATAAAGACACAGGCTTCACAGCTTCCGGACGGTGAAGAAGAAGTTGAACGCTTACTTCCTAGTTTGATTAGTAGTTCCTGTTGAATTGTTCAAACACAGACCACAAGTATATAATAAAAAAGTTTTGTTGTTTGTTTAGATGCTTTGAGTTGAGTGGTCTTTTCTTATTTACTCTTACGATTGCATCTTAGTACAAATCATAAGCATGTCGGGGTTCAAAGAGTCATAAGCCTGTCCGGTTCGGTTGGCATTTACATTTGGTTCTTGGTCCATATCCAAATGGCAGGCAGTAAGCTGAGTCTACTAACCTCCCCAAAAAGTTAAACCCAAAACCCCCCCTTTCTAAATCCATGTAGATTTTGCCTCAAAAAATGTCATCAACTATAGACATAGAGCTACATAATTTTTTTCCTTTGAAATTTGTAAAGTTGGTTGAGAAATGAAGAAGGGTGTATATTTGTTTGTTTATTGTCTGGTGTATGTACTGTATATAATTAGTGGAGTGGATTCTTTTATATGATTCATGTAAATTTTGAGGTACGCTCTCTGTGCATCAGTTCAGATTATGTGAGAATTATAGTATTTTTATGATAATCAAGACTGCAAGAAATTGTAATGAAGATAAAGAGAAGATGAAGTGTAAATTGTATTACATATGATAAAACTCAACATTACCAAAAACTTAGACAGTTATCAAAGGCACTTATTACAGGCATACAACTGTCCTATTCAGACAGGATTCTTAATGACCAATGATACTCAAGTCAATCTGACTTGACTTGAGATGACTGCTAACTTAGATGACTAGTAATCCTATTAGCCCCTCTCAAACTGATAATGGTAACACTTATTAGTTTGAATGACAGAGCACCTAAGGAACAGAAAAAGAAACATGTTTGGATGAAGTTGGAAAACCAGGAAGTAAAGTTGTTGAAGTAGAAATATCTGCTGACTTAGCTGAAAAAGTAGTTTCTGTAACCAATGAAGTGGTAGTAGAAGAATCACTATCAGAGCTGGCTGTAGTAGAATCAGAAGAACCAAGCAACTGATGCACCAAAGAAACAAACACGGGTGCACATAACCCTTTTGTAAAAAAATCTGCCAACTGATGTTCTGAAGGAGTATGTTGAACTTTTAAGAAACCATTGTCCACCAATTTTCTGACCCCATGATAATGAATCTTTATGTGTTTTTCCCTCGAATGAGAAACATGACTAGATGTTAAGTATATTGCGCTAGTATTATCACAATAAAATGTAATCAGAAGTTGCAGACTGATGTGTAACTCTGACAATAAAGAAGAAAGCCATTCTAACACAGCTGTTGCCACAGACAAATATTTATACCCAGCATCTGCAATAGATCTTGACACTGTTGGATGCTTTTTACTAGACCAGGAGATCAATGAATTACCAAGATAAATTTCATAATCACATGTTGATCTAGTTGTCTCTGGACAACTTCCCCAATCAGAATCAGTATATGCTGTTAAAGTAGAAATATCTCCTTTCCTTAAATGGATTCCACAACCAAGAGTACCCTTCAAATATTTAAGAATCCTTTTAAATAGTAACAAATGTATATCTGTGGGAGCATGCATAAATTGACTTACATAAGTCACACCAAAACAGATGTCAGGTCTTGTCAAGCATAAATATTGTAACATTCCAACAATTTTTCTATAGGCTGACACATCAGACAAAATAGTACCATCATGAACAGATGCCCAGGGTCCTTTAGCTACTGGAGTAGAACAAGGACTACACTTTGTCATACTTGCCTTATCAAGCAATTCTAGTGTATATTTGTTCTGAGTTAACAAAACAACATTGGCAGTTCTGTGTGCTTCTATGCCCAACAAATAATTCATATCCCCTAATTATTTTATTGCAAACTTAGAACTCAAATATTTAACCAGATGATCAAGCAAAGCATCAGAAGAACCAATTAACAGAATATTATCAACATATAAAAGAATTACCATCATTTGAGAACTAGCAACATACACAAACATAGTGAAATCTGAGATAGTTCGAACAAAACCATAAGTCAATAAGGCGGAACTGAACTTGTGAAACCATGCTCTTGGTGCCTGTTTTAAACCATAAAGACTCTTTTTCATATGACATACTTTATTAGGAAATTCCTTGCTAACAAAGCCTAGTGGCTGCTTCATGTAAACATTCTCAGTCAAATCTCCATGTAAAAAAGCATTGGAAACATCCAATTGCCTAATTGACCATTCTCTTGTAACAACAATACACATAACTATTCTTACTGTTGTGGGCTTAACTACTGGACTAAAAGTCTCACCATAATCTATACCATCTTGTTGATTGTACCCCTGAGCTACTAATCTAGACTTACATTTATCCAATGTACCATCAGATTTCAATTTAACCATGTAAACCCATTTACATCCCAAAATATTCATATGAGGTTCTGGATCCACCAAATCCCATGTACCATTACTTTTCAAAGCCCCATGTTCATCTTTCATTGATATCTGCCATTCTGGGAT
Organism: Papaver bracteatum; assembly: GCA_023529315.1. NCBI lineage: Eukaryota > Viridiplantae > Streptophyta > Magnoliopsida > Ranunculales > Papaveraceae > Papaver > Papaver bracteatum. The sequence goes on along the minus strand of JAJJWX010003234.1, from coordinate 40,075 downwards.
AAGAATAGCCTCTTTAAAGCTCTTTGGTTCAGTTAGGTAGTATTGAGAAAAGAAGCAAAAGCAGATGGAAGAGGATATTTCACAGAAGTAAAAGAAACATAATCAGGAAAAACTTATGGTTTTAAAATACCCCTTTGAGACCTAGTCACAATACTAGAAGATGGAATTGAAGTTGGTAAAGTTGTTGGAATATCTTCAATAAGAGAATCAGAAGAAGAGGAGATAGTTTGTTGAGGATGAGAAAAATAAAATTCAGTTTCATAGAAAACAACATGCCTAGAAATATAAGTTCTTTTTGAAATAGGATTGTAGCACTTGTAGCCTTTATACAGTGCACTATAACCAAGAAAAATGTATTTCACAGATTTGGGAGACAACTTATCATTTCTAGAATGACCCAAGAAAGTGTAACAGAGACATCCAAACACTCTTAGAAAATAATAATCAGGCATATCAATGTATAAAACTTGAAAAGGAGATTTTCCATGAAGAATAGGGGTTGGAGTTCTGTTTATAAGATAAATAGCTGATAAAAAAGCATCATACCAGTAATATTTGGGGCAATGTGCATTGAAAAGCAATGTATTACCCATTTCAACAATATGTCTATGTTTCCTTTCAGCAAGGCCATTTTGTTGAGGTGTGGGGACAAGAAATCCTTAACTGAATACTAGAAGAATCAAGAAAAACTTTAAAAGGACCTTTGACCAACTCACTAGCACCATCAATTTGAAAACCTAAAAATTTTGTGTTAAGGAAATTCTCAGTTAAGTTTGTTGAAAATAATGTAATGCTTCACTCTTAAGTTGCATTGGATAAATCCAATGAAATCTACTGAAATCATCAATAAAAAGTATGTTATATTTATAACCTGCTAATGAAGAAACAAGAGAAGGACCCCACTCATTAAAATGAATAAGTGCAAGTGGAGATGAATAATGAGAAGAAGATAATGAAAAACGAAATCTTTTACTCTTTGCCAGTTGACAAGGATGACAAATACTTGAAGAATTAGTTGTCTTGAGAATGATTTTCTTATGATTATGAAGTTGTTGAACTATTTTTGAAGAAGGGTGACCTAATCTACAATGCCACACTTTAGCTAGAGCAATAAGAGAAGAAAAAGCATACTGCAACATGGTGGATGATATTGGATATAAATTGTTAACCATCTGACCCTTTGTTAATAAAGCATGACTCTTTAAATCCCTTATTTCATAACCAAATGGATCAAAAGTGATATAGCAAGCATTATCCTTTGTAAAGTTGGCAACTGATAATAAATTGTGCTTCATGGCTGGTACATGCAAAACATTATCAAGTCTAAAACTAGTTTTAGGTGTATGAAGAGCAGCATTACCAATAAGTGAGATATCTAGAGACTTACCTTTGCCAATCATAACAGTTTCATTGCCCTTGTAGTTTGAAGTATTATGCAACAAAGTCCAATCTCCAGTCATATGTGTAGTAGCACCACTATCAGAAACCCATACGGTATTGGAGGAAGAAGGATCATCATGAACATTCAAACTAGTAAAAACATGGTGAGTAGAACTTGAAGGAGCAGTTGAATCAGCGGAACAGGTCACTGGAGAATCAAAAGTAACAAAATTTGCTTGTGTCATGTAGCTAGATGTAGTGCCACCACTTGAATTTACAGTTGTAGGTGGATGATATCTAAAGAAGCACCTTGTTGCAATATGTACATTCTTCTTACAAATTTGACAGTACATTTTGGAATAATCAACAAAAGGTCTTCTATCAGAATTTGAACTGAAACCATTTGATGAGGCTGATCCATAACCATGTTGATACTGACTGCTATTCTTGGAAGTAGTACTACCATTTCCCATTCTATTATTACCACCATTATTTCGATTACCACCATTGTAACCATTTCTTGAATATAATGCAGTGGAATTTTGATCATCATACACATTTGAGGTTTGTTGATGTCTTTCTTCTAAAAATTGTTCATGAGAAAGAAGTTTGGCCTTAAACTCACCAAAAGAGTAAGGTGTTTCTCTATTTTGTGAAGAGATGACAAAAATATCATAATCACTACCCAAACCATTTAATACAAACATCAACAAATCAGCATCATTAACCTTTTCACCAATAGCTTCCAAAGAATCAGCAATAGCCTTAATCTTCTGTAGATAAACCATAATAGATTGATTACCTTTCTTGATTCCATGTAATTGAGTCCTAAGCATATTTTTCTTAGCAAGAAATTGGGTTCTAAAACTAGTGGCAAGATATGCCCAAATATCCTTGGATGTAGTAAGACCCAAAACATCACCACTCACAGTTTCAGTAAAAGTTGCTTTAAGACATGTAGACACAAATCGATCTAACTTCCTCCAAGAAAGCCATTCTGGATTTGTAATTTAAGTTCCATCAACTGTGACTCTTTGTTGGGGTTCAATTATGTCACCAGTTACATAACCATAAAGATCAGTAGATATCAAGATACGCTCAAATTGATCACGCCATAACAAATAGTTGGACCCATCCAATTTAATAGACACAAAATTTGTGATATTTGTAAAAGGTAGTGAGGAAGAATTACCAGAAGAAGACATTTTTGATGCAATATGATTATCCATATTGAAACCAGGAATACCCAATGAATTACTGCTGATGTTGTTGATGTGATAGGTGTTAATTCGAGATCTAATAGGAATTCGACTTCTGTGATAAGTATTCATTCAAGTAGAGACCATAAAAGAAGCAAGACAAACCTTTAAAATTGATGGAGAAAAGTTGTTAAATCTTTATTACCCAAAAGCTGAAAATTATTGAGAAAATTATTAAGCTTTGAAGAACAGGATCGTTACAAATCTGATAGCATGAGAATTATAGCATTCTTATAATAATCAAGACTGCAAGAAATTGTAATGAAGATAAAGAAAAGATTAAGTGTAAATTGTATTACAGATGATAAAACTCAACATTACCAAAAACTCAGACAGTTATCAAAGGTATTTATTACAGGCATACAACTGTCCTATTCATACAAGATTCTTAATGACCAATGATACTCAAGTCAATCTGACTTAACTTGAGCTGACTGCTGACTTAGCTGACTAATAATCCTATTATTATGGCATCACAAACATGTAAAACTCTGTATAAAAGAAAAGAAAATACCTCAAAGTTGGCACTTGGTGGACTCGGTTCAGATTATGGCATCGCAAACATGGCAACATAAAAGATAGTGTTTACGTTATGTAAATTTTCATCTTTCGCTTGCGAGTTACATTTCTTGAGAAGATTATATGTACCTGGGACTCATGTTTCAAGTTAGCAATTGATTGTCAAAGCTATTACTTCAATTGCGTTGATGTATTCGCAAATTAAGATGCAATTCTGAAAAATTTAACTATTAAAGTCTATGAGATCGGAGTTAAGAATATTCCCTTTTGACGTGTCGTTCGTTCACTGATTGGTGCATCCCGTTATGCCTTTGAACTTGGTTTGATTTTCTCCTAGATGATTCTTTTGTGACGAGCTAATGGCCGAGATTGTTCTGCCTTCAAGTGGCTTTCGCAAGACTTCTCTTTCCTTTTTTCTATTTTTTCACTTGTTCGTGGTTCCTTATAATTGTTTTGCTTGTTCTAATTGGACTCGTATTGATCCAAACTGATTTGGATTATTTCCTTCATATTCGTAGTCATTGGTAATCTCCTTGATATAGTATTCGAGCTGACTACTTTACTTCGTTATATTTAACTTCGCAGGATTGTTTTAAGTATGTTCTTCTTTGAAGATGTACTCTTCTTCACTGTCAATGATTCCCCTTTCATTCCTTAACTGAGCTTCGCTGCTTGATAAATTTTGACGAAGTATGCTTCGCATATCTCCTCCTCTTTTTGCTTTGAGTCTCCAAACCTTCCTTTAAAGATATCACGAAGTAAACTTCGCTGAACTTCTTCTTCTTCTGCTTTGGTTGATTTATCACATTTCTCAGCTGCGAATTTTCTTCCGAAGTTCCCCATTGACAATCTGTACATTGTAGATATATTTTATATTCTTTGATGCGTCACCTTAGTGTGGTTGGATTAGTGCTGCTACTTTTATTCGCTGGAATGACATTTCTTTGCTGGTGATGATTGTTATTAACTTTGCTCTTAGCAGTTCGTGTAAAAAGCATCTTTCATGTAACAGTTCATAATAGTGTTGTAGACATGAACATTTCTTTCATTCGCCGATAGTATTTCTTCCCATTTTTGAGTTGAGTATTGGCTGAGATATTCGTTCCTACGCGTAAAATCTTTTCAGCTTTCCTAAATAATGCACCTTACTCAATATTCGTCTGTCCTTTTCTTTGAAACTGGCTGTTGATATTGCTCTATATCTCCGCACTTCGCTTGATGTTTTGTCTCTGATCTTCGCACTAGTGATTGATGGTGATCCCTTTGTATTATAAATTGACAATGATTCCTTCACACCGCTTTCTTCCGACAACTTTATTTTGTGTGTTTCCCCTTCTGATTACGATCACCAGAAATATATTCCAAATCAATTAAAATTTTTGATATTTTGTATTTTTCAAGTTTACTGAAACGTATTTTGGTAAAACATGATTTTGTTGTTATGAATCTATAATCAAAATTCGTTTAAAATCTGGTTTTCAACAGAATGTCCTTTTCAAAATATGTAGCCAAAATCATCAAATTTAAATATTTAGAGGACAAAATCAAAGAAATTAGAAGTGAATTCATCCTCTTAGAACTGATTGTTGATGCATCTTTGTTTAACGCCTTCTTGAAATCTGTATCCGATCTTCACAGTCTCGGTTTATTTATTTCTTTGAGCTTCCGATGGTATTTGCTGCCTGAAAATGTAAGACTCTTCCTGAAACTTCCATTTTTTCCCATGAAGCTTTTAGATCAAGCCATCATCAATAGTAGCTAATTTGTTTGATTCTCCTTCAATCAACAACTAATTTTATGAAAGTGTAAAGAAAATGCCTTCAAAGTCCCTATTTCTAGCGCCAAAAATATAGTTGCAGGAAATCCCACAACACACCCCTTATGTTATTATAATAACAATTTCTAGATCTAAACATAAAAATGAGGATAAGAGTGATAAAATTGTAAAATGGACACAAGGAGTTTTTACATGGTTCGATCAATGTGATCTACATCCATGGTTGTTCACTATGATTATTTGAATTACATGAGTTTTACATTTAGAATCTCCATTAATGAGTATTTGTAGTTCTAGATTTAGTTTTTAGGGAAGAAGATGATAAAGAAAATAAAGTATCTCTCTCTCTCTTACAAAGTGTGTCTCTCTGATTTACAAAAATGTATCCCCTCTTTCTCATTCCTGCCTTTCTCTTTATATAGGTGTTTACATAGTGGATGACAGCTCACATATAATGGAGTACAACTCATAAACTCTTAAGCTACGTTCTCTCATGTTCTGCTACATTCTCGCGAGATTTTACTGTTGTACGATATTTGTATCCTACAATTATGTAACTACTTGTTTTTCTCTCTTGAGATGAATCAAATAGGAAATTCTAAGTTATGCAACACAACTTATAGTCTGATACACACCCATGAACTCATCTACGTTCCCTAGTAAACTCAGCATGTCTATAAGATTTAGTCCCACCTAGACTAGTTGAAGCAAAGGAATACGAACGAGACAATATAAAAGTGACTGCTAAAATTCAGAATAAGCATACCTTTCTCGTCCTATTGGCTAAGATCAAGTGTAGTATCTGTTCATATCAGTCTAATATCTAATATGCTTGTCCAACGGACATCACATTATTAAATTAATTTTTCATGGGGGAGTTTCCACAACAGTAGCTTGCTGCTGGGTTTCTTGTGTGTCGCCTTTGTGTTGCACTACTGCAAACGCCTGGCATACCCCTACCAAAACTAAAGAAAAAACTTAATCACGGTCTTTGTGTATGCTCCGATTCAGGAGGAGGCCGATGAACTAGAGAGGAGGAGGCTGTTTAGTGGATGAACTAGAGATGTCGTTTTTTTAATGGGAGGTCTTCATCTTACGTGGCTGCTAAGGATTGGAGATCCAAATACAGAAATGGATGATGCTTGCATGTAAATTAAAGGATTCGGACTCTAAGATAAATGTAACCTTGTTGATCATATTACATCGTCAAAGAAACGATGAAGTTGATACATCTTATCCATGTTTAGGCTACAGAAACTAAATTCATATTACAAGCTCGGCCTAATGGCTAAGATCAAGTGTAGTATCTGTTCTTATCACTTTAATATCTGATATGCTTTTCCACCGGACGGCACAAAATTTAATTAATTTTTTCATGGGGGAGTTTCCACAACAGTATCTTGCTGCTAGGTTTCTCGCGTTTTGCCTTTGTGTTGCACTACTGCAAATGCCTGCCACACCCCTACCAAAACTAAAGCAAAAAAATTCCTGGCAGTCTGGCACATCCCCACCAAAACTAAAGCAAAAAAATTGGGTCTTCGTGTATGTTCCCCTGTATTCGATCCAGAAGGAGGAACTAAAGCAAAAAAATTGGGTCTTCGTGTATGTTCCCCTGTATTCGATCCAGAAGGAGGCTGCTTAGGGGATGAAGCATAGATGGTCCTAGTTTCGGTGCTGCCAAGCCGTTTTGTTAATGGGAGGTGGTGAAAACTCTAGGAGCTCTTGGTGAAGCAATTGAATAGATCATCATACATGGCTGCTAAGGATTCAAGATCCAAATAGAGAAACGGATGGCGCTTGCATGCATGTGAATTGAAGGATAAGCAAATTCACTAGGTAGGAGAAGTTTTGGCTTGACCATGCAATCTGGTAGTGGTATATAGAATACAAAATACAAAATATAGTACTGAAAATTTCAAAACTCGCCTTGAGCTAATATTAAAAACTAACCGGCAAGGTCCGTTGTCTTAGGCGTAGTCACCCCAATTAGATGTGGTATCCGGGGCTAAGATGGTACTACTGTCCCTAGCAGCGCTAGGCCTTACCTACCACCAGGGCAACCTGGGGCTAAGACAGATTCCCAGTGCCTTTGTTTGGCTTACCATCTTTTTGGTGGTTGGGGGTGACCAGATTTAGCCTTCGAATCACTCACACCAAGCCAATTGATCAGGTTAGGTTGTATCAAAAATTGAATATATGCGATATCTTTAAACTTATAATTCCCGATGTGGGATTATTTTCTTTTCACTATTAAAGAAAAGTACAGGGTGATTATCATCGGGCCTGAATTTGGGTCCAGTCCGATTCACCTTGAGACGGCCTGACCGAAATTCGAAGGCCCTCTATTTTGGACTCGGGCTTTCTGTTGGAGTCTTCAATTTGCACATCTCCATTTTCCTCTCTTCTTCCAAATTGTCAGGCCATTGATTAAGGTGGGAATGTTATTTATGCCCCTACTATCCATGGGTCATGCACAAATACCCTTATGTGTCTTTACAAACACCCCAGATGGCAGAATTGAAATTATCAACAAAAAAATATCTCTCATAATTCCTTTTCTAACCTTCCACCTTCGTTTTACCCTTCCACATTCATTCACTTCATTCTTACCATCAACAGATCTTTTACATCTTATATGTCTCATTTTCAACAGATCTAGAAATTGAGATTTAGGTTCTCGACTTCAACCAAATCTGGAAACCAAACTTCATAAGCATCATCAAGAGATCTTCTTTAATTTCTACATCAAATGAAGATTAAAGCGATTAAGATATAGTTTTATGTTTTCGATTTTGGTTTCGGTTTCTGGTAAGTATAGATTTTGGTTTTGGTTTTCCATCTCTCTACTTTTCTCTCCTCCACCATCAACACCGTTTCTTCACCTTCTTATCCACTATCAACGTCGTCATATCTCCGTCGTCGTTCATACTTATTTTAGGTTCATTTGAGTGAGACATAGATTTTTCAGAGACGATATAAAATTTTGTGAGAAATAATAGATTTCTTCATATGGAATCAATGAAATCTTCGAATCGAACTTCATAGTCACCAATCTAAAGTTAGTATTCTTCTGATTTTAAGAGGTATTTCAATGTCAATTGAAGATCCAGTCGATCAAGATAGAAATTTAGGTTTTCGAGTGATTTGTAGTTAGAAGTTGGGTTTTTGGATTTATGTTGAAAATTGAGAGAGTGGTTTGATTTAATTGGGTTTATGGAGGAATTAAAGGAGAGTTTCGATTTTCTGAATGTATTGAGAACGAAATAGAAGAAGGATTTGATTTCGATTTGTGAATTGAGCAATGAGAAGATGGGTGATTCAAACATATTGTGTTGGTTTGATTTCAAACCCTTGAAATCAGGAAAAGAGAGGAAATGTTGGTGGTTGTCTGCAATGAAGTAAATGACTGAATTTGAGAATGAGTCAAGATTTGGCTGAAGTACTGAGAATGGAATTGCATATGGGATTGAAGCTACAGATTAAAATGTGGTTGAGGAGGAGATTCAAGGGTATGGAGTTGCTGCTGAGTTGATGTGGAATTGGTGTTGTTGGATGGTGATTAAATAGATTATAAATGGATTTGAGTTGCTTCGAGATAGCTTGGATATGCTGTAGTGATTGTTTGGCAGCGAAAAAAACATGTGATCTTATCAGTGGTAATAATGTGATGCTATGAAGTTGGTGGTTGAAATGATTGGATGGATCACGGTGGTTGCTTCTGTTGTGGAGTTGTTATTGATGGGTTAGATTTGAGAAAAGAAAGACATGTAAGAAATGTCTAGGTGCAATGAGTAGCTAGAGAATACATTGGTGTTTTTGATGCAATGGCTAAGCAATTGCAGTTTGTGGTGGTATTAAGATGGTGATTGGTATTGCAGGAGCTGTTACTGTTGATTGCAGAATTTAGGTAACAGTACTTATATCCATACTGCGTTTCATTTTTATGGATATAGGAGAGCCTTGATTTCAGTTGAGGCTCTCCTGGTCAGTCACTTTCTGCGTTTCATATAGCTTGCAGAAAGTAATACTAAGAAAGTTAAATTGTTGGTGTTCATTACTTGCTAGTGTCAATAAACTTAGCGTATGATGTGACTGACCAGGAAAGCCTCAACTTTGTGTTAATTGCTTGCTAGTGTCTATAATTTTTAGGTTTGTAACAAATGTGATCTCACAGCGAAGCTGCTTTGAAGAACCATAATTGATCTTACACGCAGGTTCGTCATCATAAGATTAAGAAAGAAAAGGAAGTTGAGAGAGAAAACCTTGTGAAGTTTATAAGTGATGTAACTGTAAGTTAATGAAATCCCTTTCTTGTTTGAACTATTTTGCTGAAATTGAATGATTGATTAAATGATATAAACATGATATATGTTGTAACCATAGAAATGTAGTAATTATGAACTGATATGAACAGTGTTCAATGTTGCAATCTGTGTTTAATTGATACCTTGATTGTTATATAGATTTGTAGTTAGGAATGGATAATAATTAAGGTTTTCAGATGAAGACGGTGAGTTCGAGTAACTAAAATATAATCTATTTGTGACGGTGTGCTGTTACTTCTGGTTGGAGATTCTTATGGAACTTGGTGATTGCTTTCAACACGAATTTAGGTACTTGAGTTTGTTGTGAACTATAGTGGTAGCAAGATTTTTTAATGTTTTCTTGAGAACTGTTGTTTATACTAGTGGTAATAGGTGCAAAATGATATTATCTGCAATGACTTTTGTTGGAGTAAGTGCCTGTATAGTTCCTTTCAACTTTAAAGTTATTGTACAAGATCATATAAGATGTCCGTGGTAGCTGTGTATCAAAATATAGGACTTCAGAAGCAATAAAAATATATAACATGTGAAGTTCTTTTTATGAAAATTATTATGTAAGACCTCTCTGGTTCATTTCTTTAGCATCTTTTATCAATCTCTTGAGCTCCCCATCCATCAAGATCTTTACACTCATCAGCATTTTCGTACAAATGTGTTCTTGCTTGGCATTTTCGTACAAATGATACGTTTGGTGGTATAATTTCAGTTACACAGTAGTTTGCTCTCGGCTGGTATATGTGAACCTAATTGTTGTTTTTGTGGTGCATGGTGTGATCTTTAGTGGTTGATCTTTAGTGATCACTAGTATACTTTTCATACTGACCCATACTAGGTTTACTTTTTTGTGTATTTTTTTTTGTTTGGAGATAACTTGGTTTAGTTGCTTTAACTTTTGAAGACAACCTATGCTAGTTGCCTCCATATTTGGAGACAACTTGGGGTAGTTGCTTTCACTTTTGGAGACAACTTTGTGCTAGTTTTCTTCACTTTTGAAGACAACTTGCGCTAGTTGCCTCCATATTGGATACAACTTAAGCTAGTTGCCTCCACTTTTGGAGACAACTTGAACTAGTTACCTCCGATATGGATATTATTTATTGGAGACAACTTGAGCTAGTTGCCTCCTATATGGACACAACTTCAGCTAGTTGACTCCACATGGTAGTGGTGGTCGTCGGTGGAGGTGGTTGACGGCGGTGATGGTAGTTGGCGGCAGTGGTGGTTGGTAGTTGCGGTTATTGGTGGCGGCGGTGGTGGACAGTGGTGGCAGTTGGCGAAGGCGGTGGGCGGCGGCGGACAGTGGTGGCGGTTGGCGGCGGTGGTAGTCGTCGGTGGTGGTGGACAGTGGTGGTGGTTGGTGGCGGCAGCGGTGGTGGTCGTCGGTGGTGGTGGGCGGCAGCGGTGGTCATCGGTGGCGGTGCTTGGCGGTGGACAGTAGATGTAGTTTTTTTTTTTTTTAAAATAGTGGTTAGTGGTTTTTGTATATACACTATATAAATGATGGTATTTTAGTAATGTATTAGGCTTAGGGGTATTTGTAAAGTTCATAAGGGTATTTTTGCAAGGGGTCTCATAGTAGGAGTATATAGATAATATTCCCTTGATTAAGTTACAACATCATCAATCAATTCATCCTCAATATATCCAAATTCGACCTAGTACATTCTAGAAATTTCGATGAACAACGCAACGCTGAACGGTAACTGTTAGGATGCAGCCGGATTCTGAGGACGATAGGGAAGCATTTGTTGTTATTCCGGTCATGCATATTGTCTCACCTTAAGTTTTTTAAGATCTGAGAAATCAAAGGATGTGCAATACTGAACTTTTGTATTTGGATGTTAAACCAAAGTCTACTCTGTAAAACCTCTTTTGCTACAGCTGAAGCTCACTTTCCCCTGTGATGTATACAGATTTTCTAGTGTTTCTTTGGATGCCAACAAGCAGTCCCCTTGGGAAACTCTAGGACTTGCAACCTCGTACACGCAGGGAGATAAACAGAATTTGGTTTTAGCCATTAACTATTCATTAACTCGTAAAGCATATCTTTGTCTTTCCGATGCGTGATCTTTCTTATGGGTTCATGAGCTCCGCCAGCAAAAAAGCTTACGATCGAGTGATTTGAACCACTTCAATGAGAGTGCGTTGAGGTGATGATAATTCTAGTTATAAGGCTTATTTCTGGTAAAAACAACAAAAATAATGACCGAGCGAGAGTACCAAAATCAGCATAATAGAGCATTAGTTCCAATACCTTGCTTAACCAAAGTCAAGAAATAACTGCGGTTTGCATAACATATCAAATTTTATTGAAATGAGATATGAGAAAAGGGAGGATTTCTTACATCCACGACCCCTAAAGCTGTTGTTATCGACATATGGGCATTTCTCAATCTCTGAGGTTTGACCGGCAGTAAGATACGCTCCTCCTCCAGCAAATGGAAGAGTATTAGGACAGCAGGTTCATCTTCCTTGGCCAACATCTTCACGAAACAGCTATGCATAAAATGTTGGAAATAATGACAACATTCGTATTTAACTGAGAAAAAAATACTTAGCTTGCACTGATGTGTGATTGTTGTTCCGGGAGATGTACTGATGATAGTATCAAAAACATAGTAGAGGCACGTATGAGATACGCTAACCTAAAGGTAATATTGCCTTCCACTCCTCTGAGATGCTATAGAAGTTGGCAAGTCACCTCCAGGATACAACCACTGTTAGTACTCCTCTTCGTAGCATACAAAGAAAGCACTCTTAGAACTTGGCAGCAGTAATGAAAACAAAAAACCTTAAAACAAATTTGATGTGATAAGTTTGTTTCTGAGAACAATGGAGTAATAGAAGAGAATGTTCTAAGTTGTCTAAGTTGTCTGCCTTAACTGAAGTCATTACTCGAAATTATAGTTATATCAAAAATTTGTACGTTAGAAAGGTGGAATAAGAATCCCATGCGTGACAACATAAATTTCGAACGCTAATTAAAAAAATCGCGACAGACAGAATCTTTTCAACGAGGAAAGAATGGTCCGTAAGAAAACATGTGCACGACATAATAATTTTTCAAGCAGACATGACTTCAAAACTGACATGAAGACTGTGTCAAAAGAAAGAACGCTCAACCGAAAGATGCTTCTCGAGGAAGGACCGTGTAACGTGCGCAAAAGATAAGATTCCTCACAAGGAAAGAATGTTAAACTGTCCATGTAGCATGTGCGAGAAAACAGAGACCAAATTCAAAATTTCAGTAAAAAAGATAGGCTCTAATGAACCCACACCCTCGCCCGTCCGGACGGACGGCGGCGGCGTGCGTGCTTCTGTGCGAAGCACCGCATGTACGGGAAAGGCAATAAAGTAAAATAAACCTTGCCATAGTCTAGGTCTTCCCCCAACCACAAAGGTCTAGAGACCCAAAGGGCCATTCCCTTAAGGCAAAACCCATGGTATTTAAGTCTAAAATTCTAAGGATTTTAGTCTATGTGGGACTAATGTTTTATGCATTCAAATGAAAAAACAACTAGTGAGCAATAGGTCTTGGGTTCAAAACATGGTCAATGCATTTTTTATTTTTAATAAAACATCCGTTTTTTCTATCAATCCCCCACATGAATGATAAAACATGTCAATAAAACGCGAGAAAACAAAAGGCAACAAAATTAGGCTAAGGTGTCCCAAAGATTGAACCTTAACTTAGTGAGAGGTTACCGGAACTGCTTGTTGTAACGGTAAACACAATGTCTTGAACCGCCAATAGTGAATTCAATTCAGAAATAACGGCCACACTTGATGCCTCAACCGAAAGATGCCAAGCTCTTGCCATTGTGCCCGTTTTGGCCTTGAGCAAAGTCTCGGACTTAATGAATGTCTCTAGAGAATCAACTCAGATTCTCATAGGTGAGTCCATTAAGAGTGTCCTTCCACACCCCGCTTTTAAACAAATCCATGGAACCCATTAAGATCTCAACAGATCATCCTAAAAACATGCAGGCAACACTATCACGCGGTTACACCATAGGGAGGGACAAACATAGTGCTTTCCCAATATCACCATAAATTAGTTGTCTCATTGAACCTTGATCTTGGATTCCCATTCACAAGGTTGAGTATCCTTCATGGTGATTTATTCTATGAGCTTAAGTCCCATCCCCCTCGATGTGGATCTAACTACCTCTCTAGATAAACCTTTCGTCAAAGGATCTGCAATATTATATTTGGACTTTACGAAGTCTATGGAGATAATACCAGTAGAGAGTAGTTGTTTCACCGTCTTGTGTCTTCTTTGTAGATGTATAGACTTTCCATTGTATACATTGTTCCTTTCGCAACCAATAGCATCTTGACTATCACAGTGGATTGAGATTGAAGACACAGGTTTTGGCTAGAGTGGGATTCCTCCCAGGAAACATCGTATCCATTCAGATTCCTCTCCAGCTTTTTCCAAGGCTATAAACTCAGACTCCATAGTGGATCTAGATATACATGTCTGTTTGGAAGACTTCCATGATACAAACGCACCTCCAAGTGTGAAAATGTACCCACTAGTAGATTTGCACTCATCTGAGTCTGATATCCAGTTGGCATCACAATACCCTTCCAGCACGGCAGGATACTTCCCAAAACTTAGGCAATAGTTTGAGGTGCCTCTTAGGTAACGTAGAACTCTGTAGAGAGCATTCCAGTGATCCTTCCCAGGGTTGCAAGTGTACTTTCTTAATCTACTCACAGTGTAAGCAATACCAGGTCTTGTACAGTTCATCAGATACATAAGACTGCCAATAATGCGAGAATACTCAAGTTGTTTAATTCCCTCACCCTTGTTCTTTTTCAAGTTATAATTGGGATCATAAGGAGTAGATACAGATTTAAAACTTTCATGATTAAATCTCTTAAGTACATTTTCAGCATAATGAGATTGACATCCAACAGAAATATTTCTGATTTTCATCCCTAAGATTACATCAGTAGGGCCTAAGTCTTTCATGTCAAAATTTTCTCTAAGCATGCTTTTAATGGTATTAATAATATCAAGGTTACTGCCTAATATGAGCATATCATCAACATACAGGCACACAATAACATGAAAATCATCCAAAGATTTAATGTAAACACATTTATCAGATTCATTAACCTTGAAGCCATTAGATATCATTACATGATCAAAATTTTCATGTCACTGTTTAGGTGCTTGTTTTAAACCGTACAAAGATTTGTTCAATTTGCACACTTTATTTTCACAACCTTTCACAATAAAACCTTCAGGTTGGTCCATATAAATTTCTTCATTCAATTCACCATATAAAAATGCAGTTTTAACATCCATCTGATGTATTTGCAAATCATAAATAGAAGCAATAACAATCAACATCCTAATAGAACTGATTCTAGTGACTGGTGAATAGGTATCGAAGAAATCTAATCCCTCATTTTGTCTTTAGCCTTTAGCTACCAACCTAGCTTTATATTTCTCTATAGTTCCATCTTTTCTAAGTTTCCTTCTTAACACCCATTTGCAACCTATGGATTTACTACCAGGAGGTAAGTCTACAAGCTCTCAAGTTTCATTTTGCTGAATGGACTCCCACTCACTTATTGAAGCTTCTTCCTAGAAGGGAGCTTCCGAAGAAGTCGTAGCTTCCTTATAGGTTTGAGTTTCAGACTCTACCGTAAGAGTCACAAACTCTGGCCCAAAACTTGTTTCGGTTCTAACCCTCTTACTTCTTCTCGGTTCAGTCTCATATTCTAGAGTTGGGGTTTGACTAGTCAAAGGAACATCAGAGAGTTCATCATGGAACCTTTTTCGAGGTCCAGACCTTAAAGTAAATATGTGTTCAAAAAACACAGCATCTCTCGATTCCATTATGGTGTTTAGACCAATGTTATTGTGGTCAGAACTGATAACCATGAACCTATGTTCATTCATATGCTCAAGATATCCTAAGAAAACACAATGTACCATTTTAGGTCCAGTTTTGGTTTTCTTGGAATGAGGAATGCCCACCTTGGCCAAACACCCCCACACTTTAAAGTATGCATAGGAAGGTTGTCTACCTTTCCACAATTGGTAAGGAGTTTTATCTGATTTTTTAAATGGAACTCGGTTCAAGATATAGAATGCAAAGAGAATAGTTTCCCCCCATAAGTTCGAAGGTAACCCTGAACTGCATTAACCATATCTATGAGTATTATATTTTTCCTTTCATCTACACCATTCGACTCAGGTGAAAAAGGTGCAGTGGTTTCATGAATGATGCCATTAATTTTACAAAACTCACCTATGGGTATCACATACTCACCGCCACGATCTGATCTTAGAGTTTTAATTTTAACCCCTTTTTGGTTTTCTACTTCAAGTTTATAAATTTGAAGGCTTCTAAGGCCTCATCCTTACTCCTAAGAAGATGAACCTGACAGTATCATGTGTAATCATCTATAAAAGTGATGTACCATTTTTTACCACCTATAGTTGGTGTTGATTTTAAGTCTCCTAAATCCGAGTGAATTAGTTCCAAGGGAACTGTTTTACGTTCAACCATTTTATTAAATGGTTTTCTAGCATATTTAGATTCAACACAAATTTCACATCTTTGATTTTTGTCAATGTTTAATTTTGGGATGCAACCTAAATTAGCAAGTCTTTCTAGAGATTTGAAATTAACATGTCCCAGTCTATCATGCCAAACATGTGATGAGTCACAAACATAAGCAGAAGAAGATGCATTAACATTCAAGTTCAAAGCAGATACACTAAACTTAATCATGTTTTCAGTGACATAACCTTTTCCTACGAAGTCACCACTCTTAGAGATTGGAACAGTATTAGATTCAACAACAATTTTAAAACCTTTTCCTAGTAAAATGGTTACTGAGATAAGATTCTTGCATATGTATGGGACGTGATGCACGTCATTCAATGCGCGAGTTTTACCTGAAGTGAGCTTCAGTTCAATTTTGCTTTTCCCCGCCACTTTAGCGGTGGAAGAGTTTTCCATAAACAGTTTCTCATCGTCTCCTACTGTGGACATGCCTAGTGGATCCAAAATCAAGCCACCAGTCTCTCACATTGGTCATATTAGAGACAAGGTCGACTTCATACACCATGCCAGTAAAATATCCAGAATCATCTACTATGTTTGCCTTATTTTTCTGTTTTGGAACATTTTTGGTCTTTTTAGGTGCCCTACAGTCCTTGGTCATATGTCCAGTTTTTCCACAATTATAGCAATCGCCTTTGATGGTGTTTTTGGATACACCACCCCTTGGCTTAAAATTGTTACCTTTGGAGTTTTGACGTTTTTTTACATCTGTTACCAATTTTGCTGGATTCTCCATGATTTTTATTTGACACAACATTATCATCCAGGACATGAGATTTGTTTGACATGTCTTTACTCAGCATCCGTCTCTTGTCCTTGAAGCACAGAAGCTCATCAACCTGGATATTTTCCCCTAGCTCCACCATAGTGATTTCCCGATTCTTGTGTCGCATCCTTCTCTTGTACTCGTTCCATGAAGGTGGGAGCTCTTCAATCACTGCAGATACTTGTAGAGATTCATCAATATGCATGCCTTCATCAAGAATTTCGCTGATGAGTAGCTAAAGTTCGACGAATTGTTCTACTACGGGCTTTTCATCAGTCATATTATATTCCAGGAACCTAGCTAGCAAGAACTTCTTGCTTCCAGCAGCTTCAACGAGATATTTTTCTTCAAGGGCTTCCCATAAACCAAAAGCATTAAAATTTTCTTTTGAATTATAAAAGTCGTACAAGGAGTCATCCAGACAGTTAAGAATATGGTTTTTTCACATGTAATTCTTCCTAGTCCACCTATCCAGTTTATATTCATTACCATGTTCATGAAGTCTTCTCGAAGGTCTTTCTAAAGAAACTTCATCTAACCTTAGGTCTTTTAAGAAGAATATCATTTTAGACTTCCATCGTTTAAAGTCTTTTCCACTGAACTTTGGGGGTTTTTCTACAGTATTCTTTCCCATGTTTTCACGGCAAACAAATATAGAAACGGATGATATTACCTTTATAAAGTTGGAAATAATGACAACATTCGTATTTAACTGAGAAAAAAATACTTAGCTTGCACTGATGTGTGATTGTTGTTCTATGAGATGTTATGATGATAGTATCAAAAACATAGTAGATGCACATATGAGATACGCCGACCTAAAGGTAATATTGCATGCCACTCCTCTGAGATGCTATAGCAGTTGGAAAGTACCTCCAGGATATAACCATTGTTAGTACTCCTCTTCGTAGCATACAAAGAAAGCACTCTTAGAACTTGGCAGCAGTAATGAAAACAAAAAACCTTAAAACAAATTTGATGTGATAAGTTTGTTTATGAGAACAAAGCAGTAATAGAAGAGAATGTTCTAAGTTGTCTGCCTTAACTGAAGTCATTACTCTAAATTATAGTTATATCAAAAATTTGTACGTTAGAAAAATGGAATAAGAATCCCATGCGCGACAGCATAATTTTCGAACGTTAATTAAGAAATTCACAACATGCAGAATCTTTTCAACGAAGAAAGAACGGTCAGTAAGAAAACATGTGCACGACATAATAATTTTTCAAGTAGAAAGGACTTCAAAACTGACTTGAAGACCGTTTCAAAAGAAAGCACGCTCAACCGAAAGATGCTTCTCGAGGAAGGACCGCGTAACGTGCGCAACAGTTAAGATTCCTCACGAGGAAATAATGTTAAACTGTCCATGTAGCATGCGCGAGAATACAGAGACCAAATTCAAAATTTCATTAAAAATATAGGCTCTAATGAACCCACACCCTCGCCTGAGCCCGCCCGACCGGACGGGCGGCGGCGTGCGTGCTTCTGTGCGAAGCACCGCGCGTACGGGAAAGGCAATAAAGGAAAAGCAACCTTGCCATAGTCTAGGTCTTCCCCCAACCACAAAGGTCTATAGACCCAAAGGGCCATTCCCTTAAGGCAAAATCCATGGTATTTAAGTCTAAAATTCTAAGGATTTTAGTCTATGTGGGACTAATGTTTTATGCATTCAAATGAAAAAAGAACTAGTGAACAATAGGTCTTGGGTTCAAAATATGGTCAATGCATTTTTGATTTTTAATAAAACATCTGTTTTTTCTAACATAAAAAAGATATACATATGAAACCCACTTAGAGAGCATGGTATACTTTACCCTGTTGAGAAAAAAAATCTCAGATGAGGAAAACGGACACAAATTGATTCTCACACTTGCAAATGATATCCTTAATTAGTTTCCCAATAAAAGTACACTACGTAATTGCAACTTACATGTTATGAGTCAAAACAAACACTCTCCTATCTATGACATGGTTGTCGAGTGGCCAGGTGAAAATGCGCATCTGTTGTGCATTAGCAATGACTTGGCCAAAGTCATATATGATGAGTGCATGTCTGAGTTGCATCTAGACAATGGCATGTGTCAAACAAGGTTTGGACATGTCCAATTATGCGAGATTATCATCAAGAGATGTCAAATGTGTTTGGAAAGTAAACTGTATGCATGAGGCATACATGCATGCAAGAAAGACTTGCATTGGCACACTTGCATGATTGGTAGAATGATGCTCAACAATGATTGCGCGACTTTGGCTAGCAGACGCAATCACTGTGCAAAATGTTGGATGACATGTGTCGGGCACATGGCCTTGACGGATTTGAGTTGGTGACAAGGAAGTTGCTTTGCTTTATTTATTTCTAAAGGCTAGGACCTGTTTGTTTAGCTTTAGAGTGTAGTGGCGTCAGTTGGCACGGTTGGATAAGTACCTGGCATAAAGTAAATCTGTAACTGCCTGACAGTTACTTGTACATAGATTTTGTGAGGATATATAATCCTGATCTTATGAAGGTATTGGGTAATCCGGAACAAGAAGAGTGTCTAACCCTAAGTGTGCAGTAAATAAAAGGCTACGTTCTAGTTTAAAGCGAAGTTCTGTTGGTGCATTTGTCACTTGTTTTGTCTTACTGTTTATGCATCAAGTGGTGTGTGTGTAGACACCCCAATTTTACATGGTCACTAAATACACCGCAAGATCGTATCCGAAAGAGTCTAAAATGTTAAAGTCTGTTCCAAGCCCAAAATAATAATACTAGGAGAACCAGACATAGTCCATTAAGAGAGCGTTATTTTGGGGACCATGGTTATTTTGGGGGGACCATGGTTTTTTTTTCATTGCACCAAGTTCGGTTAGGAAATATTTTTGCGACCTAACCGAACTAAAGTTCGGTTGCTAAATATTTTTTGCAACTAACCGAACTATTGTTCGGTTGGTTATTTTTTTTGCAACTAACCGAACTAAGCAGTTCGGTTGGTAAATGTTTATTGCAACTAACCGAACTAACCAGTTCGGTTGGAAATTATTTTAGCAACTAACCGAACTAACCAGTTCGGTTGGTAAATATTTTTGCAACTAACCGAACATATTTTCGGTGGGTAAATGTTTTTTGCAACTAAACCGAACTTTATGTTCGGTTGGTAAATTTTTTTTTGCAACTAACCGAACTTATGTCTAAAAAATCATGGTCCCCTCTAAAAACCCATGATCCCCAAAATAACGTTCTTAAGAACCTATGCTAGACGTCCATCATAAAACCAATCTATCCAAGTGACACACTTAGGTACATTACACATTAGATTCCATCTTTACTAAATGTGTCCACCTTCGTCCATCCACCATGTGTTAGTCCGTAAATCAGCTCCTTAATCAGGAAATAGTTGATCCAATATCACTGCACGCTTTCAACCTTATAACCACCATATTTCATTACCTGTAGAGTTTGCTAAACACCAACAGCTCCAAGACCAGCTTCAAAACCAATCTCGGCTTGAATCAACAATAGATTTTTATCCATTTCAGCTTGGATCACGATGATGTTTATCCATTGCAGTTGGATCAACAACCATAGTTGATCCAAAATCAACGCCTTCAACGCTAAAAAATGGGATTAGAAACTACACTTGAATAAAGCTTATATACTATTGAACATGGAACTAGCAATGTGAAATGTTACCAATTCAAAGAACAATAATAAAATTCAACAACACCTAAAACATCATCAACATCAACACCAATTACTAAACATCATCATCATCAACACTTTAGTTGGGAAATCTATCTAGTATGCTAGTACTAATCGGATTTAACTTATTCAAGCATTAGAATAAATATACTATATTAACAAAGAACCGAAGTCAATCATTAACTTATCATGTAACAATTTCACAAGAACAATGTATGAAATCAAATCCATCATCCATTCTAATCAACCAAAATTTAAAGTTGGACTTACACAACAATCCATATGGCACCAACAACAGGAACAATACCCCATAACAATCCACATATCAGACCAACAACTTGTCTTATCCAATGTAATACATCTCCCAATTGATCCTACACGTTTGAATTCAAAAAACAAAAAATCACACAATTAAAATATTAAATTCCTCTCGAGATGACTTCGAATTGCAAAATAAAAACCATAAAATTGAAAGATGAAAGACTAAATTGATTTGATTTTACCTTATCCCAGGAAGCTTCAGGATCGAACAATTCCTGAAATTGAAAGGTGCTTTGATGCTGATGACTTCTCGATTTATCTTTCATCTTTTCTCTTAACTCTTCTAAATCAAATCTGCGTGAACAAGAAGAAGATGAAGAAAATGAAATTAATGAATAGACTCTAAATAAAAAAATCGTTTACATAAGTCCATATTGGGCGTACAACATAATGGTCCAAAACCACCAAGTATCCACTAAATTTATAGTGCAAAGTTGGACGTCCACTTCCTTATGTTCAAAATGTCGGCACAACTAGCTTTGTTCCGAAATCTTTCCATTTAAAAAAACTCATAGGATTAAATGAAAAATCTTTTGGTTTTGGTAATAATATTAATAATATGAGTATAATTTTTTTTTTTAAATGGGAAAGGATATTTAGGTTTTTAATGTGAGCGGTCCGATCAAAGTAAATTAATCCTATGGTTAGGGTTAATGGAAAAACAATATAAATAGGGAGCTAGTTTTGGTGTGAAAGAGGAGGAAAAAAGAGAGGAATAATAATAATAAAAAGTGGGAGGAAAATTTTTGGTAGAAATCTAGGAGGAAAAGTTTTAAGAGGAAAAATTTCGTAGAAATCCGGAGGTGGAAAATTTTAGAGTTAAGGTGATATTATTAATAATCAAAGTAATTGTTGGTGTTCGGATACGATACGCGGCATCATTGTTGGATTCATTTATTAAGCTTAAGTAACATTTCAATCATCTTTGTGTGAAAATAGGTTTGGTGACTAATCTATTATTCTTTTAGTCTCTGTAGTGCGATACTTTTAGTCTCTGTAATGCGAATTTATGAAAAGTCATAATGTATGCTCGTTTCAAAGTTCAATGATCATTCATATTTCATACTTCTAAAATTTCGCGTACCCAATTTGCATGTTTTATGTGCCCTGGTGATCAATAAATTAACTTGAACTATGCAACATCACATCTTAGTTTGAATTCAATCCAAAGGTTGTTCTGTTAGCTAAGATTTTGATTATTATACATATTTACTTTGTTGACTGGCTATGGATCAAGGTTGTTCTGTTAGCATGTTGATAATATGGGTACAATGCTTTTGTTGATGATTAGAATAATAATTGATTGATATTTTTTTGGTAATAATATTTGTGCTCCATATTTAATTGATCTTAGCTTTTCTTGCTATAATAATAGTAATCTTATTGCCATTTTTCGATAATAATAAAATTTTGTTCTTGTTTTCAGGCTACTCATTTGCTAGGTACGACCGATTGTGAATAATTTAGTTTTATTTTTATTTTTAATATATGTTTTATGGATCAAACCCTAGAATCCCAATTATAAAGTAAAGGCCAAGTTTCGGATTGGACGGGCTAGGTTCCTCACACCTTCCTAGCTCGTATTTTGATTCCCGGACTCTTTCTCTGTTTTTGGACCAGTGATATTTTGGGTCCCAACTCCCTAAGTTGGGTGGCGACTCTTCATAATAATAATTTCCACGTGATTCCCATTTCGGATATTTAGAGATCCTAACCGATTTCGACGGTATCCACAGTGTGTGTATTTGATTGAAAGCTTGGAAGATTTGTGATCAGAACCTCTATTTAGTATGGATGAATAGAGATTTAGTGAAGAAGTTGAAGTATTGGCTAAGTGCGAGTTGGCTGATATTGTGTTGTGGAGCACAATTTCCCTTGTCAAGTTGGTATTGTATATGGGTTTTGCGAACCTGTGACAATTAGGGTATCAGAGCCCTGGTTAAGGGTCTCTCTGTTTATGTTGGATTTTAAAGGATGTTTGATTTTATTGTTGTTCTTGAGTTTGGCCGTGAATTGTAATTGAAGTGAAGGATCCACACAGAAAGTACAGGGCATGCAAAAGATGGGGCAGATATCAGACCAAAGGTTGGCATTAAAGGTATGCAAAACCTTAATCTAAGAATCTGCAAGTGATAATCATACACTAAGGATGTCCTCGGAATAACTCGATGATGGTGAAACAAGTTGTTATACATATAAGAACTATACTAATGGTACCAGAGACGTTGCAAGTACTGATTAGAAACAACACGATGCTTGGAGGGCTCAGCATGATATTGGTATGGACCAATATCACAACATCATCCATTTGCTAGGGATCAAAGCACACACCAAGAAGAAGATGTCTTCTAGACTGATGTACATTAATGTGAAGATCAATGGAGAGTGGGTATTAGCGATGGCTGATACCGGTGATACCAAGTCTTTCATTAATCCAGATGTTGCCATGGAATTGAACTTAATAGTTACTAGCGCGGCTAGAACCATCAAAATTGTTATCGCAGAATCACAATCCAGTCGAGGATGGAAAGGGAAACTAGATTTTCTAGTGATGGTTATGGATGATTATGACCTGATTTTGGGCATGGATTTCTTTTGCACGGCGAAGGCGTCGCAAATACCTCATAGGAATGGGATATTGATACAGCACTATCAATACCCATGTTTTGTCTCTATGGTGAGGCAAAGTGAACCAGAGAAGATAGTTAAGCTATAATTGTCTGCGATTCAGGTGAAAGAATCTATACACCAAGGCTTGGATACTTTCCTAGGAGTGTTGGTTGAGATCTAACTAGGAAATATTGTAGAATTTGAATATGGAATAGCTGAGGCCTTAGAAGAGTTTGTAGACACGATGCATGCATAACTTCTTAAGGCGCTACCATCACGGTGTAGGATCGATCATATGATAGAATTGGTGCCATGGATGAGACTGCCTGCGCAAGCACCATATCGTATGTCACTTCTAAAACTTGAGGAGATGCACACGAATATTTATGAACCGCTGATGGAAGGATATATACAACCGTCTAAAGCTCCATTTGGTGCTCCGGTTCTGTACTAAAAGAAGCAAGATGGCTCACTTCGTATGTGTGTTGATTATAGGGATTTGAACAAGCTAACTGTGAAGAATAAGTACCCAATTCCTCAGTGGCATACTTGTTTGATCGATTATCCAAGGCCAAATTCTTCACCAAGTTGGATTTGCGCTCAGGTTATTACCAAGTGCGCATAATAGAAGGAGATGAACCAAAGACAACAACGGTAACCAGTTATGGATCATTTGAGTACCGTGTAATGCCATTCGGCTTAACGAATTCTCCATCAACATTTTCCAACCTGATGAATGATGTGTTTGCTTAGTACATCGACCACTTAGTAGTGGTATGCTTGGATGACATAGTCATTTACAATGAGACTTTGGAAGAGCATGCGACACAACTTCGCAAAGTGTTTGCAAAGATTAGAGAAGCAAGTTTGTATGTAAAGAAGGAAAAGTGTGGGTTTTCCCAATATACGATTACTTTCCTTGGACATGTGATATCGCAAGGGTGTGTGCATATGTACAAGAAAAAGGTGGAGGCCATTATGCATTGTCCTGAGCCGAAATAGCTTGGAGAGCTTCGTTGTTTCTTGGGTTTAGCTAACTATTACGACGCTTTATAGTTAGATATTCGAAGAAAGTATCCCCATTCATAGATTTGTTGAGGAAGGACAAATCATGGGCATTGACTGACGAGTGTTAGAGGTTATTCGATGCATTGATGGAAGCGGTCTCGACAGAAACAGTTCTTCGCTTTCCTAGCTTCGATATACCATTTGAAATGCACACTGATTGTAATGACCCGTCCCTCCACCGATATTGTCCCCACTTAGCCACTGCAGTCATTCGACAGTGTGGTGTTTTCAATGGGCATCGCGGCGATAATCTAGCATAAACTTCCCGGATAGTCACCCATCCCTGGATTACTCCCTTTGAGCACGCTTAACTGCAGAGTTTTCTGCCAATTCCGGAGCCAATTGTGCTGAAAAGTCCTCGGTTCTAGGAAAGCAAAAATCATTACTTATATTCCATTCGACCAACCATTGCCGAATATCGGGGTATTACAATAACACCACCTTAAATTGGATCCATCCCCGACTCCAGAATATATTCGGAAGCCCAGATCTCCGACGTTCCCTGCCACTCATGATAAGCACGTGGACCAACCCCGTCAAGCGTACCATCCCACCATCGGAAGGTGAACCGTCGTCGTCTTTGATACCATTTTTAATAACTCGACCCTCCACCGATACTGTCCCCGCTTATCCATTGAGGTTAACCGGAAGTGTGGGGTTTTCAACGGGTATCGCTGAGGTAATCCAGTAGTAACTTCCCGGGAGGTCACCCATCCATGGACTACTCCCGCCCGAGCATGCGTAACTATAGAGTTTTGTGCCATCTATGGAGACAATTGTGCTGAAAAGGCCTCGGTGCTAGGAAAGGACAAATCATTAGTTATATTCCATTCGGCCTACCACTGCTGAATATTGGGGTATTACGTTGATGTTTCAGACATGGCTCTAGGGGGAGTCTTGGTGCAAGATGGCCATCCGGTAACTTAAGAGAGTGTAAGATTAACGATGCTGAAAGGAGATACACCATGCTTGAGACAGAGATGTTGGCAGTGATACATTTCCTAAAAATGTGGCGCCATTATTTGTTGGGAACTTATTTCATCATAAGGAGGGATAATATGGCCATTACGTTCTTTTTCATCCAGAAGAAACTATCGCCAAAACAAGAAAGGTGGATTGAATTTTTGAATGAGTTCGGCTACAAGTTCGAACATAAGCCAAGAAGGCTTAATTCTGTGCCAGATGTGTTAAGCATAAAGTTGGTAGAAGAATATGTTGCGACACTGACCACGAGTGAGGTAGTGTTGTTTCCTCGAATCAAAGAAGAGACAAAGAATGATCAGGCATGTGTGCACCTAACTAAGAAGATGTGTGATGGGATCGTTCTTCGATATTGGCTATATGATGGAGTCATTTATGCCAAAAGAGGAAGAATTTATGTAACTAATTCTGGTGGACTAAAAAGGGAACTCTTACTAGAGACGTATGACTCCATTTGGGCTGGTCATCCATGCATATAATGAACGCATGCTTTGATAGCTCGTTCCTATTACTGACCTAAGATGGAAGAAGATGTTGAGTTGTATATGAAGACATGTTTAGTGTGTCAAATGGATAAGAAGGAAAGGAGATGCGTAGCAGGATTTCTACAACCTTTGTCGATTCCAGACAAGCCATGGAATTGCTTGTCGATGGAATTTATAAACGGGTTGCCAAAGGTGCAAGGCTTTAGCTCGAGAATGGTCGTCGTTGATCGTTTTTCGAATTATGCTACTGTTGATGGTGGTTTATAGCCTAGGGTTAAAATCGTAAAACCCTAAACCCTATTACACAATGACGTCACAATATTTAAGTAATAAGCATTTACTAGGCGCATTTATTGAAATCTTTAATGTGTCTGTAAATAATTACCGGGGTATCCTTTTCAATTAGGGCTACGACAAGCTAAACCCTAATTCTCATGTGTGCCAATGGAAAACCATGCCATCCACACTAACCGCGCCAAAGCATATCAACCATGCTAGCCGCACCTCTATGCCAATGGCAAACCATTCCATCCAAACTAACCGCGCCAAAGCATGTCAACCATGCTAGCCGCACCTCTGTGCTAGTGGAAAACCATGCTAGCTACATTAACCACGCCAAAGCAGGTCAACCATGCTAGCCGCACCTATGTGCCAATGGAAAACCATGCCAACCACACTAACCGCGCTAAAGCATGCTAACCATGCTAGCCACACCCCTATGACAATGGTAAATCATGCCAGTCACACCTACCGCGCCATGCTAAATGCGCCTCGGGGCCCTATTCCAACTTAGCCGCGCCACCATAGCGGCGACCTAAAAGAAGGCATGCAACAATCAAAGGTTTCCTTTCAATCCCAGGAGAAAATCCTATCCGTCTAAGGTTACCAAACCACCTTTGGCCCAAAACCCTAGCTTAATCACGCACCTAGCCAAAGCTAGCCACGCCATGCACCCATGGCAAACCCTTGGCCCCACATGCCAAGCTAAAACCGTACCTAGCCAAAGCTAGCCACGCCATGCGCCCATGGAAAACCCTTGGCCCCACATGCCAAGCCAAAATCGTACCTAGCCAAAGCTAGCCATGCCATGCGCCCATGGAAAACCCTTGGCCCCACATGCCAAGCCAAAATCGTACCGAGCCAAAGATAGATACGCCATGCGCTCATGGCAAACCATTGGCCCCACATGCCAAGCCAAAACCGTACCTAGCCAATGCTATCCACGCCATGCGCCCATGGAAAACCCTTGGCCCTACATGCCAAGCCAAAACCGTACCTATCCAAATCTAGCCATGCCATGCGCCTAGAGATGGCAAACGGGCGGGCCGGGGCTGGCACGTTGCGGGTTACACGGGTCAAAACCCGCGAGTCCAAATTCTTCACGGGTGGTCATTTCTTAAATCCGCACCCGTAACGGGTTAAAATTGCGGGTTCACGGTTTAACCCGGCTTGTTTAATTAATTTTAAAATTAAAACTTAATTAAGTTAATTAAGCACATCCAGCAGTTTAAGCTTTAATCTTCAATCTCAATTCAACACAAAATTCAATCAACACAAAAATCAAACCAGGATCCATTCAATTTCAACAAAAAATTCAATCAGGGATTCATTCAACACAAAATCAAACCAGAATCCATTCAATTTCAACAAAAAATTCAATCAGGGATTCATTCAACACAAAAATCAAAAGCTGCATCTGCATCTGCATCTGCGATTCTGCATCTTCACAAGCGTCCTAACATACATCTAAGTTTGCACTTTCTCAAACAGCATCAAGAAACCGAACTGAACACAATCAACATCATTTTAGACCAAACCCAAAACCAGAAATCCCCAATTTCAACTGTTGTTTCTGCAAATAGAAATTACCCACCATTGCTTCACCGATTTCCTCCATTAACAGCATCAAAGCCATCTTGGTTGACTAAAGCTGTTTGGATGAGGATACATGAAATCTTCCATTCGAACCACTGAACTAGATATCAGCAGTCCTTGCCATTAACATCAACCCCATTCGTCCGATCTTTCCTTTCTTCAATTAATTGAACTGATTTCCCCCTCCTTCATTTTCCGATCCATTTCCACCTCTTCAGCAGCTTCTGTTTCATCTTCACCTCAAACCAGTTCAAACCCTAACTCAATCATATCACACAAACCTTAATTTCAGAACCCCATCTTCCTTGTTCAAATTATCAACTCAAACATCTATCCATATCTTCAAATTGGCTAAACCCATACTTTAACTCCTCAATTATGATCAATTTTACAGTAATTAGTTATGAATTCAAAGAACCCTAAATTACACCCTCTGAGTTACATTTTTCTTTGCGTCTCTAAATCACCTCCTTGAGTCACACAACCATTTTTAATTTCTTTTTTAATCTTTTCCTTCTTCTCTTGATCTCAAATAATGATTTCACTTCATAGAATCTTTCATATAATCGTCACAAACGAAAATCAGGGGAGGAGAAGAAGAAAGAGGAAGACAAGAAAAGAGCACAAATTGGTGGATGCTAGGTTTTTTTTTCCAGTAATATATGTTTGCCAGTTGGAATAAGGGTAAGGCCCATAGGGGACACGCGTGGGAAAATGGAACTACGGGTTTACGGGTTGTACCCGCTGTTTTACGGGCCGGGATGGGTTAGCCTATTTTCCAACAAGCCAGCATTTCTCAAATCCTAACCCTGATTGTTTAGACACCAGCCGAGCTGGGTGCGGGTTTTATACGGGTCGGGCCGGGTAAACCCGCGGGTTTTGGCTTGTTTGCCATCTCTACATGCGCCCATGGCAAACCCTTGGCCCCACATGCCAAGCCAAAACCGTACCTATCCAAAGCTAGCCACTCCATGCGCCCATGGAAAACCCTTGACCACAGATGCCAAGCCAAAACCTTACCTAGCAAAATCTATCCACGCCAGGCGCCCATGGAAAACCCTTGGCCCCACATGCCAAGCCAAACCACGCCAACGCATACCATGCCAACCGAACTGTGCCAAGGCATGCCATGCTATCCTAGCCGTGCCACCATGCTGGCGTTCCCTACATGGCTACCCAAAATGAAGGCGTGCGACAATCTATGGTCCCCCTTCAATCCCAGGAGCAAATCCTAACCATCCAAGGTTACCATACGACACATGGTAACCTTTGGCCCTAAACCCTAGTTTGTCCACGCCAAGGCATGCTATGCCAACCTAATTGCGCCAAGGCATGCCAGGCTAACCTAAGCCGTGCCACCTTGCTGGCCTTCCCCACACGGTTACCAAAACAAAGGAATGCAACAATCAACGATTTCCCTTCAATCCTAGGAGCAAATCCTAGCCATCCAAGGTTACCAAAAAACGCATGGTAACCTTTGGCCCAAACACCTAAGTTTGGCCACGCAAAACCATGCCATGCTGGTCGCATGCCAAGCCAGCCGCGCTACCATGATGGCCTTCCCTGTGCGGCCACCAACAAGAGAAAGCGTGCAACGATCAACGGTAACCTTTCCTCTTCAGATGAAAAATATCGACCGTCGAAGGTCACCGAGCTACCAAGTCTCCCAAACTCGACTTGCCAGGCAACAATGACATGCCACATGTTTTCCACAAAAACATTCGAGATATCAAACACATATCATAAACTGGGGATCCTCTTTGGGTATTGGTTTGGTGGTTTACAGTGTGCGTCGTACACTACGCCTGTCATAAGGAAATGTCATAAGGGTGAGGCGGTTAGTAAATACAGGGAGTTAAAGGTGAAACGTTTAAGGGACATCAATTCCATGTGTTAACAGTTTTATGGAACATCAATTCCATGCGTTAACAATTTTATGGAACGTCAATTCCATGCATACAGTTACCACCTTCTCCAGGTTACTTCCCCATTCCTTAATGAGACCAGAGTACGTTTCACTCCGACTTGTATAAATATGTCTTACCTATTTTCACAGAACAACAAGTTCATCCGGGAATATATAACACTCAGAAAATACTTACTTGCTAGCTTACCTTGTTATCCTTCCCACTTTTTTGATACAAGTCGTAGTAACAAAACTACTCTTCCATAATCAACTATTCTGGTCTCGTCGCCTTCCTTGCTTCCCTACCCAAAACCAACCCATTCTCCTCCGCATTGTGACTGAAGCAAGTCTGGAACGGCCATTTCTTGGTTTAGGCCGGACTTGTACAGATTGATCTCTCGAATCTAAAGTACTCCCTTGTAGTACATTATTTAGTATTTAAATTATTTCTCACCTTCACACCCGAAATTTCCGAAATCAGCAGAAACCATTTTCACCCACAAACATCTACATTAATTCCCTGTCCCCATTCTTGCAATGAAAGCATTGTAGAGGATCTGTTCTTCAAGAATGTGGTGAAGTATTGGGGACTTCCTCGAGAAATTGTGAGTGATAGAGACTCACGGTTTACAGGAAGGTTTTGGACCACCTTGTTTGGAATACTTGGTTCCGAACTAAAGTTTTCTACTAGCAATCACCCCCAAAACGATGGTCAGACGAAAAGGATAAATGCATTTCTATAATAGTAATTGGTCATTATGTGACGGCAAGCCAGGAAATTGGGTGACGTTGATGGATACAGCCCAATTTTATTCCAATTTGCACAAGAGTTCATCAACAGAATTGAGTCCTTTCGAGTTATCAACATGCCAACAACAATTAACCCCTCATGAGGTGCCAAAGGCTAAGAAGCAAGGTTCTTATCCAGCAGCTTATCGTTATGCTAGGTCAAAAACGGAGATGACTGGGCAGGCGGGTGATAGTTTATCCAAGGAGCAGAGACGAATGAAGAAGAATGTTGATTTATATCACAGAGATATGGAATTTGAGGTGGGAGATATGGTGTTCTTAAATCTAATACCCCAAACTTGGAAGAAAATTTCTAGGAAGACACTGCCTAAAGGCTTAATTCCAAGATATGATGGTCCTTTTGAAGTGAAGAAAAGAGTTGGTAAGGTGGCTTACAGACTTGACTTACCGGAACGTCTGAAAGTGCACCCCACTTTTCATGTCAACTTCTTGAAAAAGTACCATCAAGATTTGCGGGACAGTTCATGACAATAAGCGAAGCGTGCACCACCAGTAATCAGAACACAATTCGACAAGCAAGTTGAGTCTATACTTGATGATCGTGTTGACAGGCAAAGCAAGAAGAATATGATAACTTATTTTCTGATTAAGTGGCAAGGGTTCCCAGACTCCAAAGCTTCATCGGAGAAGGATACTACATTGTGGCAATTTGAAGAACAAATTCAGGCTTACCAACAACAAAAAGAATCGACGAGGGCGTCGAGTTTAGCTGGTGGGGGAGGTCTGTGACATGGCTGTCAAGTGGCTAGACAATGACATGTGCCAAACAGGGTTTGGACATGGAAAACGATGCGAGATTAGCGTCAAGAGATGCCAAATGAGTTTTTCAAGTAAACTGTATGCATAAGGCGTACAGACATGCAAGAAATACTTGCATTGGCACACTTGCATCATTGGGAGAATGATGCTCAACAATGATTGAACGACTTTGGCTGGTAAACGCAATCATTGTGCAAAAGGATGGATGACATGTGCCGGGCACATGGCCTTGACGTTTTCAAGTTGGTTACATGCAAGTTCCTTTGCTTTATGTGTTTCTAAAGTCTATGACCTGTTTGTTTAGCTTTAGAGTGTAATGGCGTCAGTTGGCACGGTTGGCTAACTTCCTGGCATAAAGTAAATATGTAACTGCCTGAAAGATACTTGTACATAGCTTTTGTAAGGCTATATGAGCATGATCTTGTGAAGGTATTTGGTAATCCGAAACTAGAAGAGTGTGTAACCCTAAGTATGCAATAAATAAAAGGCTACGACCTAGTTTAATGCTAAGTTTTGTTGATGCATTTGTTCCTTGTGCTTAGTGTTTATGCATCAAGCGAAGTGTGTATTTGATTGAAAGGTTGGAATATTTGTGATCGGAACCTCTGTTTAGTATGGCTGAATAGAGATTTATTCAAGAAGTTGTAGTATTGGCTAAGTGCGAGTTGGATGAGATTGTGTTGTAGAGCATATTTGCCATTGTCAAGTTGGTATTGCATCTGGGTGTTGCGAACCTGTGACACTACCTACAATGCAATTGATTTATGTAACTATACGTTTTTTATGTAATTGAGAAACCTACGTTCAATTTACTCTCTCCTTCTCATCAATGCATGACTAAAATACTACATTATTCTAAGCTCCATCTCTCTAGAGGTTTAGAGACTATAAACATTTGATTATCATCGCCTAACTCACTCAATTTTAGAGTAAAATATGAATTTTTATTTCTTGTTCATACCCTGTTATTCGATGTGATTCAACAACTTAAAACTTAAAACTTAGGTTGGCCACAATTTCCTTGTTCTTACAACGTTTTAACCCCCCCAATGACATGTGCCAAACAGGGTTTGGACATGGAAAACGATGCGAGATTAGCGTCAAGAGATGCCAAATGAGTTTTGCAAGTAAACTGTATGCATAAGGCGTACATACATACAAGCAAGACTTGCATTGGCACACTTGCATCATTGGTAGAATGATGCTCAACAATGATTGAACGACTTTGGCTGGTAGACGCAATCATTGTGCAAAAGGATGGATGACATGTTTCAGGCACATGGCCTTGACGTTTTCGAGTTGGTTACATGGAAGTTCCTTTGCTTTATGTGTTTCTAAAGTATATGACCTGTTTGTTTAGCTTTAGAGTGTAATGTCGTCAGTTGGCACGGTTGGATAACTGCCTGGCATAAAGTAAATATGTAACTGCCTGAAAGCTACTTGTACATAGCTTTTGTAAGGCTATATAAGCATGATCTTGTGAAGGGATTGGGTAATCCGGAACTAGAAGAGTGTGTAACCCTAATTATGCAATAAATAAAAAGCTACGACCTAGTTTAATGCTAAGTTTTGTTGATGCATTTGTTACTTGTGCTTACTATTTATGCATCAAGCGAAGTGTGTATTTGATTGAAAGGTTGGAATATTTGTGATCAGAACCTCTGTTTAGTATGGCTGAATAGAGATTTAGTCAAGAAGTTGTAGTATTGGCTAAGTGCGAGTTGGATGAGATTATTTCATCTGGGTGTTGCGAACCTACGTTCAATTTACTCTCTCCTTCTCATCAATGCATGACTAAACTACTACATTATTCTAAGCTCCATCTCTCTAGAGGTTTAGAGACTATAAACATTTGATTATCATCGCCTAACTCACTCAATTTCAGAGTAAAATATGAATTTTTATTTCTTGTTCATACCCTGTTATTCGATGTGATTCAACAACTTAAAACTTAAAACTTAGGTTGGCCACAGTTTCCTACAACGTTTTAACCCCCCCCCCACACACACAACTCTCTAGAGGTGTCGGCTTTGTGTTGCACTACTGCAAACATCTGGCACACCCCTACCAAAACTAAAGCAAAAAAATTGCCTGGCCCACCCCCCACCTAAACTAAAGCAAAAAAATTGGGTCTTCGTGTATATTCGATCCAGAAGGAGGCGGTTTAGTGGATGAACCAGAGATGGTCCTAGTTTGCGTGATGCCATGCCGTTTTGTTAATGACAGGTGGCGAAAATTGTAGGAGCTCTTAGTGAAGCAATTGAAGAGATCATCATACGTGGCTGCTAAGGATTCAAGATCCAAACGTCATAATTTGTTCCTAAGGTAACTGCGTTCAAATGTTCTTTGGTTAGTAGACGACCCTATCGCATCAACTGAGTCTTCTACGACCCAGACCCTAATTAAACATAAAAGATGCGACCCTTTTACAAAATAACTCCAAAATCATTAGCTAGTAATTTTTGAAGCAATGCCAACCGTTGTTTCATGTGTATATCAAAATTCAAGAGACAATGGAATCATATATATGACTGATTCAATTCCTATACAAGATCTTGAGTGATTTGATTTACAGAAGCTGCAAGTACATCAAAAATACTTTTAGCTTTTGAAAAATATTTTTGCTTGTTGCATATCATCTTGTTGCATGGTTTTATTATTACCTTTGCTAAGATTATGCAGTTCCCTTCAAAGGTGCATCTTGTCAGGCCTTGTCTGTGGTGCGAACCTTTTCTTCAGAGCTTCCCATACTTACTGAGATGTTGAAAAACCAAGAACACGACTCGATACACTCTCTGTTAGCATGCTTTTGATGCTTCCATAACTTTGTAGTTTGTATATCCTTTTTAAATAAGCTTGCACTGTGTTATCCACATTAGATATTATGTGTGTCATCTATTTCTTAGCACTTGTATGTTGTAATTGACAGTTTAAGCAGACCGCGTTTAAAATTTAACGCTGAGTTTGCTCATCGTTATGTTCTTGGTGCATTCGTATGTTCTGTGATGTCATGAGTATTTAGGTACAATGTATTCTGCAATTTCTGCTGTTGTAAACACGTTTGTTTCCTTTTAATTGGAATAATCACTTGATCTCAGAGACATAGAAAAGTTGATAATGCGTACGGCAGTTTTACATTAGAAATATATATTGTAGAAGCAGAAGCCACAATTATTGGTAACAGTAATTGTGTCCTATATATTAGAAATGTTGTAGAAGGACGAGCCACAATTATAAGAAATATCAAGTAGATAATGCTTCCTATATATATAGTGCAGTTTTACATTAGAAATAATGTACAAGCAGAAGCCACAATTATTGGTAACAGTAGGAGGTGAAAAGAAGCACACAACAAGAAATACTGGAAAATAAAATAATGGTGAACAGTCGTATGAGACTGATTCTCATCCTCTTACATGTTTGTCAATATCTAACAAAACCTCTCTTCTTCATCACCAAAGTTTCCTGATCCACAGCTTCAACCAGTTAGTTTATAATTTGGTAACTGAAGGGACTTGACCGGCGTCTATCCGCTGGATGTCCACTACGAGGGTTCTGTAATGCCTCTCTACTTCCTCGGCAGATTTCCCTCCCACCGCATTGGCTATGTTTTGCCAGCGGTCAGGCGTGTCCTTGATATATTTGACTAAGGCCAATTCAAAAGATTTATTTTCCTCCCATGTCCAAGATGAGCTTGAGCTACCTTTAGAAGCCATCAGTTACTTACCTGGATGTTAAATTAAATAAGCAGACAGTGGTTCAAAATCAGAATCATGCGAAAAGAAAACACATACATACAACAGAGCTATACAGGAGAAAAAACTGATATCAGTGTTTGGTACGTGGTGAAGATATTAATAGAAATGAGATTCAAAGTGGAGGAAGAGCTGCACAACAAACCTTGACACCAGGAACTGTTGGGATTTACGTGGAAAACCCCAAACTGGGTAAAAACCATAGACAAGAACACAATTTATTCAATTAACCAAAAAATGTGATTACAAAGAGAACTTTTACCTTCTCTCACAGCTCTCACCCTTCCCCGAAAACAAGAAGCTCACAAAAAGACCGAAAACTCTAGCTTTCCCACTCTTTAGAAGAACTCTCCGAGATATCTCCAAACACTACCAAGGACCCCTATTTATACTAGTTAGCTAGAGTCTCCTATTTATGCACAATGGAAGTTGGAGATGGCGGGGTGTGAATGTGAATTTTGGAAAAAAGAAATGGGTATAGTACTGTTTTCTTCTAATTGATTATGAGCCAGTGGGTACCGGAAAGAATTTGAGGACCTTTTTCGGGTACATCACGTGGATTTTTAGTTTTATATGTTGTACTCTTCTTTGGAATTATCGAATTGAATGGTTTCCATGTATTTTTGTTAGATTTTCTTGATTTGCTTTCATCACACAAGGGAAAAGTTTACAATCTGCTGATGCAGAATTCTGTTGGACCGTATGGCCAATCCGCCTAACTAATATGACGGATGATAACTGTAGATGCATTTTACTACAAACTACATCCAAAGGATAGAAATGTACTACTCTTCTCAAACGAAAGTAAACGCTCAACCATGAACACAAGATATACGTGGTTCGGTATGATTACCTACGTCCACGGGGGTGAAAGGATGAATCTTATTACTTTGCGGTGTTACAATGGTGTTGCTCTTAGTGGGATTTCCTTACAAGATGCACTTACTTCTCATTCACTTCTCTCTAATGCTAACTCGGGTTTCTCTCTCTTTCTCTCCCCAAAGATTACAACCTGCCTCTTCTTGAATTCGAGTCGCTCTATTTATAGAAGAGGTTACATACAACTGAGTTAGGGTGTTGGTCACATTACATCTAGTTGATGTTCTGTTGTTGGGCCGACTTCTGCTGTCTCGTGTGGCCGATGTGACTTCATCCCTCGCCTGTCTCTTATCTAAGCCGACCTCGTCTGGTGTTCCGATGGCCCGATGTCGCTTGTCTTGGTTGCCGCCCTTACGATTGGCCGATGCGTCTCCTACTTTCTTACCCTTTTGACCATATCACCTTGTTTGACCCGCCCTGTCTTGTCTCCGATCAGCTTTATCGAAGTCCGGATCAAGTCTTGTCCGATGTCTGCACGCCCGATCCACGTGGCTCCTTAAATCTCGCGCCCCCTAATCTTCCTTCTATGCTTCGCGTTTCTTCGTATCTGAGTGTATCAGGCTTAGGATATCGCCACCTGGATCTGTGTATAATTTACACCTACAATAATCATGGTGTTGATGGACGACAAAGCCGGCTAATGAATATCATGCCTCAATCTTCCATTTAATTCTCTGTTTTGATCTTGTTGTTTCCAAATCAATATTAGTGATCCTGATAAATTCCAATCTAGTGGTGGTACGTTATTGAAGATGTCATTGTGCTCTCAGAACAGAACAGTGCTACCAATTATTTGGCGCATAATCTCGCAAAGTATTCAACACACCAAGATTTAAATGAAAGGTGGACTTCTCCAACACCTCCCTCCCTTCTTCCCTCTACTTGCTGACCACTTGCTTGTTTTTGTTTTTTCTTTCAAAATATCAAATAAAATAAAAGAATCCAGTGGTACCTTATGATCTAGTATTAGAGTATATTATTTATTATGATATCATAATTATTTTTTTGATCAATTATTGAATTCTTAGTATCATTGTCTAGACGACGAAGACAACAAGCTGACTGTTGAGGTTTTGGTAATAGACGAAGACGGCTAAGGAATTAATTTAGGCAACGGGTTTGGGAGATGAAATTGTCGGTTGATATATTTGCTGGTGAAAGTGCATTCATTCAGAACCACAAACAGAGATGAGGGACAGAGAGCATGTGACCAGTAGGCTTTTTAGGTATCCTATTGATTGATTTTTAATTTTACTTTAACAACCTGCCATTTTACAGGATTGCTAAAGGGGTACCGTTTGAATGATCCAAAGGCTAGGATTGGATATAATAAATTTTTTTTGTCTTATATGAAACAGTACCCTTGCTCATGGGCTTTTAGACTAGTTTTTCATTCTATTTTCCTTTGCAGTTGTCATTGGTGATTTGTGTTAACGTCATTCAGGAGAAAGAGAAAAAAGACGTCAGTTAACTGACGCGGCATTTCATCACAAGTGTCATTCTTTTAGCATTCACTTCTATTGCATTTACGGACTAACACAATTATCTTCATGATTCACTCCACCAGAATATAGTGGAGTTGCCATTTCTGATTTCTAGAGTAGACATATCTTCCACCACAAACTTCATCTTCTAAGTTCCTTTCCGAATTTCTCTTCCAACAAGTCTTCAACATTCCCACCCATCTTGTCCAGAATTTTTCTTCTAAATATGCGACGAGTCATTTGAACGTTGCTTTATTTCACGTCACTCGATTTAATTATCCACGTGTTAGACCCAACGAGGCTGCACGTGAGCGGGCGTGTTGAGATTATTAGTCCCACGTTGTCCAGGCATCTAAGATCCTGCGGTTTATAACCCTTAGGGCCTCTCCACTCATTGCCAATTGGTTTTGATTTGGATGCTCGTGAGCTGTTTATAATCCCTACGAGGCCATACGTGAGTGATATCAATTCCATCATATACGATCCACGTGTTAATAAGTTTAAATCGCCCTTACCCGTGAAGGGGAGTGTTGGGAATTAAATAGTCCAACATCGCCTAAAACACCTAGCGTCTATACACATATAACAATATGGGCCTCTCCACTTATTGTCAATTGGTTTTGAGTTGGATGCCCGTATTCTAACACTGGACCTCCAAGATCATTTTGCTAATAATGTTTTGTTGGTTAATCTCAAGTTTCTGATAGCTAACCTCCAATAATGCTTTTGCAAATGCTTCTTGCTTGCATATTCTCTCCCATGTTACCTAACATTTTTTTCTTTCTATCAGCTATTGATCCCCGCAAGAAGTCCCTCGTAAGTTTGATGAACTTTATTTCTATCTCCACTGGCAAAGGGAATATGAACATATAATGGATAGAGAGACTAGACAATGTGTTTTTGATGTCTAGTTACTCCAGTTGGTCAGGGACTAACTCTCAAATTCAATACTCCATTTGGTTAGGGGCTAATCCAGTCTCATATCATCCCTACAAGTCAGGTTCAAAATTGTGCCTGACTCAAACATATCCAAGTCAGGTGTGTTAGATTTCGAGTCAGACAAAAGAAAAGACACCCAGTTCAATTCAATGGATAATGTACCTTTAGAAATCGCTGAAAATATACTTTCTCGCTTGCCTATGGTCTTAACGATACAATCTAGAGAAGTATGCAAAACATGGCGAACTTTGGTACCTAAACCCAAGAGGGGTTTAATATACGGGATTTCACACCACAATGCACCCGAACTGGAAGCACAATTCTACTTCTCAGAACAATATAATGATAAGGTTGATGATAACTACTTGGGTGCACTTACAAAGTTAGAGCATCGTATAATCACGCCATCATCATTATCGTTCCAAGGTTTCATGTTTGGTTCTTGTCTAAGTTTAGTTTGTTATGCCAGTTACGCCATATGGGGAAGTTGCGAAAGAAAAATCTATATTTGCAATCCTGTAACTGGAGAGCAAATTCAACTTCCAACAATTTACGAAAAAGATTACGTAGAATAGTCGATTGGATTCAGTTATAGTCGTTCACGTGACGAGTACAAGGTTGTCAGAACTGTACACGACTTTCTTAGTAAGGAACAAACAATTCAAGTGTATACCCACCTGCATGGTGGTGCTGGTGCTGAGTGCAGAAAAATAACAAATAAGACTAGATAAATGCTGCAGCAGTGGAGGCCGACGAAGAAATAGCGGTAAAATATCTGGAGGTGCCATTTTGATTATCAAAAAATCTTGATGAATCTAGCAAAAAACAACAAAGAAAACCGACAGACACAACACAGGTGGGCTTCTGCTAAACTCCCAAGGGGCGGGTCCATTGGTAACCACAAACTCCGAGAGCATGTGACGAGACGATTTTTTCCGTGGTTCTTTTCGCGGTTGGTCTAGAATCGTTGTTTAATTATTTGCAGCTGCAGCTGTGGTGAGACATGTTAGAGTAGTATTCCAAGTGTATTTACTACTGTTTTATCTTAGTCACAATTATGAAACTTCAATTTTTCTCGAATTTTTTATTGTCTGTAACATTCTCTTATTTATATGCAGGAATTTAAGTCACAATTCCTTGTCGGGAACGCTAGGCAATGCGTTCACTGGTTTTCCAAATCTTAAGTAAATGCATTATCTTTTGTGCACATACTCATTTAGAATATCTTTCTTTATACGTGCCTTCATAGTTTCAAGTCCTAATAATAATATACAAGACCGGATGTATAACAGTGGAAGCTTATTTACAGCCTCTGAATCTTATTTTGTGTCGTGTAATTCTCAGCAATATCAGAGAAGGAAGCATGGTGCTCACCTTATTCATTTTCTTCATAAAATTAAAGAAAATAATTAAAGGCACATTCTTCTAAGAACTCCAATAATATTAGCTTCCGCAACCGTTAAACGACCACATTGAAAGGGAACTACCAACGATGTGACCCTTAACTTCCGTGAGTGAACAGTTGTGTCCCTTTCAACCCATATTGTTTTGAAGACCAATAGTTTTTTGTTTTCTTTTCAACTCTTAACTTCCGTGAGTGAACAGCTTTTCCACGGCAAATTGGAGTCCAATTTTGTGCACACTCCTTGGCAAGTGTGCACGTAACATTTCAATCTCCACCGTCGATTACATTTAGGGAATTATGGTCATGATTCTAAACATGGAGGGTAATGGGCCCAACAACTAACTAAACAACCAATCAAAAGGATGTATCAAATATACATATTTTAGAGGAGTGTGCACATATATAGGTGTAAATTGGGTTGTGCCAGCACGAGCACATCCCAGCACAGCACGCTAAAATTTGAGCACAGCCCAGCACAGCACGTGACTTAGCACGACGC